>CM022398.1:28101792-30601792 GCA_011833715.1 Carcinoscorpius rotundicauda
TTGAACAAACTGAGAATCGAGATTTTGTATCATCCACCTCATTCTCCAAACCTTTTCCCTACAGATTTTTATTTTTTTAAGCACTTTGACAACGTTTTGAGCAATAAACACTTTCAAAACCAGGCATCTAAGCTTTCATGGAATTCCTTGACCATAGAAACTCTTATTTTTACAGCAGGGACATAAACAGCATTGTTGAACGTTGGCAAAAATGTGTTGAAGTAAATGGTGCTTACTTTGATTAAAGCATGTTTTACAAAACTGGTTTATACTTTTCCAAAATTTGCAGTTCAAAAATGACAGTTATTTCTGGACAGACTAATACAAGAGTTTTACAAACTTTCAAACAATACTAAGTCTTAAATCTAGTTCAGAACCGTTTTTTATCTAAGTTCATGAAGAGTGAATTAATTTTTTGTCGATACACCTGTACACTTTTCTTGATGGTTAACTGGTTTGAGGCACACAATTTTTTCACCGGCGACAATACCTAATGTCCTCGTAGAAATGATAACGTCTGAAGTTAGTTCCCTGCAGTTAAACGGTTTGTAATGTTCGAAAACTCTAAACATTTCTGGTTATATATATGTTGTTGTTTTTCAATTAGTGAACGTTAATAAAAATTATAGTTTACGAGGCTTATAGCATACTGACTGGACCGACCAAACAGCAATCTATTACTGTCTCTCGTCTAGGTAATTAGGCGAGATTCTAGAACGTTCAACAATATTCGAAGACACGCTAGCGCAGTGGTGCACAAACGTTTTGATTCAGACTTCTCGTAACCGTTGGGGGCCAAAAAAAGTGAAGATTGAAATCGTCCCACAGTTGTTTTCCTTTACATGGACATCACATTTAAGAACACACAAATGATGATTACATCAAAAAGTTTGCACATTATTCTAAGAAATGTTATGGTATATCAACTGTCACAAAGTAAGTGCGATGGATCGTGCTGCATATCATCTACGAGCTTAAAAATGTCCGGCTTGATGCTTGATATTGAAAGACGCAAGACTGCTTCCAGATGATCATCAGTCAACTGATTGCAAGTGTTGTTTTTGTTCAGTTTCATATGCAAAAAAGCCTGTTCGGAGCAGTACGTGCTGCTAAACATGCTGGTGTGAACAAATGCGTTCTCCTTCAGATTAGCAAATGTATCAGGCAACGTTTTGTGGAAGTCAAGCAAACTGTTTTCTCGGTAAATAACAGGCAGTTCATCAGATGCCTGGAGATCAGTAAGTTCGAGCTAATATTCTGCTGACAAGTCATCCACTGACACACTGAACGGATCAGCCACTGCTACTGTCGAATGACACAGCAGACAAATCACGTTCTTCTGTTGTTGAATAAAACAGTATTGCACAATCCACTCATCATGAAACTGCCGGTTTTCATCGTCAACTTTTCTTTTACGATTAGCTGCCATTTTTGTTATGAAACAATATCAAAATAGAGCTCGTAATAAATCTCGAAGAACAATTAGAATGGGTGAGATTTTGTAATTACAGAAATATTACGTCATTGTGCCAATTATTAAATGCCTATGCATTAATGGGATTTGCTTATTAAATTTTCTTTATTGCTCGACACAAATACGGAACCACCCAGTATCTAATATAATGCATATTCTTCTATAACGTTTAATCTTCGCACAGGCGTAAACTCTGTATGTTTGACTTTCGCGTTAGACATGGCAGGCCACTCGGCGATTCGTCGCTGGCCGGACTTTGTGCACCACTGCGCTAGAGTTTTCGCTAAACATATTGTTGATTCTTGCTCTCGAGAATCTGCTATAAATTTAGAGAACGGGTGGGCCTTGTGCAATACATATCAAACAATGTGTGTCACATGCATTAATTTGAAACAAACTCAGATATTAAAGTGAATGAATAACAGGAATTCCGTTGCACTGTTAAGCACCATACAATGGGCTGTGTTCTCCTCGCTACGACTAATTGAATCCGTGTTTTAGAATTGTAAACCTCAGACTTTTTGCTGGGCCATCTAGGGTGTTTTGTGTTCATTCTATGTGTTATTTTATTATAGAGACTAAAACAAATTCAAAAACCTCTTGCTCAAATTTGTTTGAGGTAACCTGGATGACCTTTTTTTTTTCCAATCCTTTAGAAATTATTTGTCAAAACTTTTATCCGACCATCATTATATATGAATTTTGCATGGAAATATTTGTATTCTTTAGTGATTAAAAGTTACGTCGTTAATAATTATGTTAGCAGTTTATACATTTAATACCACAAAAGAAAAAGATTGTTTAAAGCAGAACAAAAAACTATCTAAAATCTTAATTGCAAGTTCCACAATGAAATGAACAGTATTTTATGAAAAATAAAATATTTAAAAAAATGCTGCTGAATATTTCTTTTTTAATAACGAAAACCTATGAGAATATCAGAAATTGTTCGCATAAAAACATTCATGTTGACAATTACTTTAGCGATGGTTGCACATCATGTGAGAGAAATTCCATTGGTTATAGACAACTTGACTCCTGAAGTAGTATCTCTTCATGGAAATAAACCACTGTAGTCATCAAAAGTTGCATTAAAATGAGAAACAAAAATTATCCATTAAATTTTACTTGGCTACTTCCTTAGATTGTTGTTTTGAATTAAGCAGAAAGCTACGCAATGGGCTATCTGTGCTATGCCCACCACATGTATCGAAACCCGGATTTATAGTGTGTAGGTCCGCAGACATACCGCTGAGCCACTGGGGGGCACTTCCTTAGAATTAATGCCAGACGTTAACAAGACATTTCAATGGATTGAAAGTACTTCATTGATATATTATTCTATAACAAAAAATATTTGCTTTATATTTAGTAAATAAGATCAAATAAAGTTTGATTGATTTATTAATTTTTTGTTGTTAACCAAAAACCTATAAAATGGGGCAACTATACTGTGCGCACCACGAGTTTCGAAATCTGGTTTCTATCATTATAAGCTTTCAAAGTTACAGCTGAACAACTAGGGAAGACCAAATAAAGTACAAAATTCTGTTTTCAATAATGTTTTAATGCAAAGGCCACAGCATGTCAAGGTGGTTAAGGCACTCGATTCATAATCCGAGGGTTGCGGGTTCGAATCCCCATCACAACAAACACGCTCGCCCTTTCAGTCGTGTGGGCGCTATAATGTCACGATCAATCCCACTATTCGTTGGTAAAAGAGTAGCCCAAGAGTTGGCGGTGGGTGGTGATGACTAGCTGACTTCCCTCTAGTAAATGGTAAATTAGGGACGGCTAGCAAAGGTAGCCTTCGTGTAACGTTGCACAAAATTAAAAAAAACAACAACAAATAAACAAAATATTATTGTGGTGGTAAAACGTCATACTGTTTACACGTTAACAATAATCCAACTTAAACTTGTTGAAAGCAACACTGTTTACTTAATACAGCAGTGAAAATAAGTATCTGTATTTGACAATACAACGGATGATTTTAAAGCTGGTTGTGTTTTAGTTAGCATACACCTTCAGAAAAAAACACAGTAAAGAGTTTGGTAAGAAAATTTGCTGATTTTCTACTAAATACAAACGAGTTAGTAGTTTTCAAAATATTGATCTGTGTTTCGTTAAACAGTTACCATCACGCAATAAACAAAGTTTAACAATTTTATAGATCAAATATAAACAAATCTGTACACTAAACTATCGAATATCGGTTTCAAGCTCAAGTATAAACTGCAAAAACAAGGAAAATGCAGAAATGTTCAGAAAAAACACACCTTCAAAACATCTTTGAAACTCCAAATGATCCGAGCATGAACACGTAATTTTATAATCAGATTAACAAGCATGTAACAAAATATCTGTGAAATATACACTTCATAATTTCCAGTCAATACCAACAAAACCTCATATCCACTACCGAAAGAACAAAATCTGTGTACATATTAAGTAACACAACGCAATACCATCAACAATGTGTTAAAACCCATTAAAAAGCACTAAAACAAAGCACCAGGGATAGGACAAAATCCCAGCTATACCACTCAAAAAAGGTACTCAGCTATTATTTCGACACTTGGTAGCATTATTTAATGTACCATTTAATATGCTATTGTAAGAAAGCTAGCATATTAATATTCTAAAAGGTGAAAAAACCAGTAAATAACCAGGAACAATTTTTGATTTCCAGTAATTTAGCTTTAATTTCTAAATATGTAGTTATTCTTTTGTTTAATATATGTTCTAAAATTTTTAACAAACAATGAATCTCCTGGTAAGATTAACAAAAAAAACAAACAGTTATTGGTACCTTTAACGAAAAAGAATGTACTGTCGCATATTTCCTCGATATTGAGAAAGCATTCGACACTGTATGGCATAACGGTCTCAGCTTCCGCATGTCTGAAATGGGACTTATGATCTCATTTTTGAGTAATATTTTTCTTGTAAATACATGTATGCCTTCTTTTACAGTTAGTTCCATATTCTTATTCGTTTAACTCAACATTTAATATTGACACAAGAAAATGTTTATCTAAAAAATTTACTTTGTCTCTCTACCGGACTGATTATCAAAAATGTGGCGTGTACTATATCTTCAACTCACGGAAAAAACATATTTTTCCCCATGGAAACAATAGGCATGAGCTTTTAGATTTGCTCGCCTATCTTACTTTCCAGCTGCCCTTATTGGTTCCTCGTTGAACATATTAATAGATTACAAATTTTGTTAAAGATTTTGAATGCAGTGAGGAAATGTGATTGATTGTTTTGTAATTAAAAACAGTTACACAAAGGACTTTCCGTGCTCTGTCCACCATGAGTATTGAAACTTGATTTCTAGCGTTGTAAGTTTGCAGACATGCTGCTGTGCCACTAGTGAGAAGGCAAGAAAAATGTGTAATTTTATGTAGATTATAAAATATAAAACCAATATATTTTGATTGTCACATGAATAAAGTTAACGCAAAAATTAGGGTAATACACTTGTTTTTTTCTTCCACTTTTGCATCAGCAAAAAAGATGCTCAGTAAAACGTAAATTTACTTGCATTTGTCATTTTCCCGCTCTTTCAGGAATTAGATTTTTAACAGGTATTTTCACTGTCTGATTTTTAATTATTAGAACCGATAACGGAATTTTTTGGTAAATTACCACTTATGAAATTATCAGACTTGTTTTTTAGAATAATAAGTTATTTTGTTAAGAAGTGTAACCATGGAGCTTAATTGGGTTTCACATAGTGACGTTATGGTGTATTTTCCCTCAAATTAAAAAAATCCTTGTGCAAAACACCAGAAAATGCGTATAACACCCACCTTTTGTATTTATAAAAAGTATATTGAATATTTCCGCTCTAATTTTTTTTGTAGAATTTCACTCCCTTTAAAAAAACAGATTTTAGAACGAAAACTGAGAGTTAAAATGACTTGTATGAAATAAAACAATTAGATAAAGATATTCGTGTTAAAGTTACAAATGTTCTACGATTTTTTTCTTCTTTTTTTTTGCAGTTGAGCACAAAGCTATACAATGGTCTGCCCCCCACGGGTATCGAAACGCTGTTTCTAGACATACCATTAGTCAGTCTGGGGTCATTACTAATAAATGTTGAGTTTTTTCAGAATCATTTAGGAACGGAACATTTTGTGTGTACCAACATGGCCAGGTGGTTAAGGCGCTCGATTTGCAATTTGAGAGTCGCGAGTTCGAATAAATATAAACATAAATATAAACATTTTCTGCAAATTTGTTGGGCTCACCCCCTTCCCCATTCCTAGAGGACCTGGTGAGTTGGTATGAGGAAGCGCAACGGTTAATACAGAAGCAAATAAAGTAAAACTGGCCCATCAATGGCACAGTGGTATATCTGCGGAATCGCACCACTGAAAACAGTGTATCGATACCCGTGATGGGCAGAGCACAGACAGCTCATTGTATAGCTTTGTGCTTAATTCAAAGAATAAATTATACCTAAAAGTCCAAATTTTGAATATTATTGCTATTAGGTAATATAGTAACAACAAACAATATGAGAAAGTGGCATATTCAATATACACACAAGTAGATTATACACGGTTTAACAGAGCGCAACAAACGCACGTTTGGAAGGGGTGGATCGTGTGCCATAAGAATAATTTGCGCACAACTGATCTAAAGTGATTAATCATTTAACATCCTTAAAAGGTGTTAAATATTCGTGAATTGAAATTTGCATTCGCATTATATGTTAACAAAACTAATATTTTTCCATTTAAAAAAATAAAGATAAAAAACTTGATTGTGGATTTCCCAGATTTTACTTAATGCTGGGAAAACTATAATTGCATCTTTACCTTCTGACGCAACTCAAGTCAAAAACTTGCTTTTGGTTGAAAATAGAAGAGTTATTTCCTATGTTTCAAACAATATTTGAGGTTATAGAACTTAAATTGCATAAAGTCTGTCGCTACGATGGTGTAATACCTCATTAAAATTTACGCTGATTTTGAAGGTTACATGCAACACTGTTGTAAATATTAGAAACTAATAAAGAAATAATAGAATCTAATTTATTTTCGCATTTGATTTCCTTAAATAAATTTAAACCAACATAACTAAGAATAAATAGGTGAAAATAGCATAGTATTAACTTAGATTGCCTAATCATTTCGAAATATCTTAGTTTGTCATTTATCTTTGTTGGCTAACATTTAACCTGTTGCACAAAGTATCGTTCTTTTTATTCAGCATATACAAGTTCACCAACTAGTTTGTTGAATTTGGTATTTGTGTGTGTATGTATATGTGCTGTGTGGTACTTCTTGTCACACTGCAGGTTTGCAACATTTGGAGTTCAAAATGGTGTTTCATTTGAAATATGACCCGGTACGGCCAGGTGGTTAAAGCGCTCGACTAGTAATTTGAAGGTCGTATGTTCGAACTTCCATCGCACTAAATATGCTCGCCTTTTCAGTGGTGGGGTCATAATAATGTTACGGTTATCCCGCTATTTGTTGGTAAAAGAGTAGCCCAAGAGTTGGCGTTGGATAGTGATGACTAGCTGCTTTCCCTCTGGTCCTACACTGCTAAATTAGGAAAGATTAGCGCAGATAGCTGTCATGTAGTTTTGCTCGAAATTAAAAAAAAATAAACAAAACCTTTTGAATATTTTTTACAAATTTAAGAAAAGAAATATATATATATATATATAATATATAACTTCATATAATAATATGTATAAAAATGTGCATACTCCCATAAAATATATTCGTGGTTGAGTAAACATTTCTTGAAAATCCACATTCCCCTTACCTGAGTGAGTTTGGCCACTGTTTGTAATTTATTGCTTGTCAAAACATAAATTATTGGTTGCATGTACAATTTCGCAATGTTTTTTATACGAGTACTGCAAACAAATAATCGTGAAAAACCTGCTTATACAACCTTAACTTAAGCATACATAGAAATAAGTCGATAAGTGATATTAAGATAATCAGTTTATTACGAAGAACTCATGAGCTCGCACTGTCTGAAATTGTTCAACTCTCTATCTATAGTTGTTCATTTATACTATTTTTAGTAATTGAAACCTAACATATCTATGTAGAAAAACTATTAAAAATAAACGTTCCTTTACTTGTTTTGCCTTGTCGCCAAACATCCTGGTTCGGCGTGGCCAGGTGGTTAAGGCACTCGACTCATAATCTGAGGGTGGAAGGTTCGAATTCCCTCACACCAATCATGCTCGCCCTTTTAGCCGAAGGTGCGTTATATTGTACGGATCAATCACATTATTTGTTGGTAAAAGAGTAGCACAAGAGATGGCAGTTAGAAGTCCTTCGCTCCTGTCTTACGACACAAAATTAGGGACGGCTAACGCAGATAGCCTTCGTGTTGCTTTGTGCAAAATTCAGACCAAACTAAATATGTTCGTTAATTCAGCTATGTGAGCATTAGAATGTTACAATCAATCCCTCTATTCGTTAAAAAACGTAGTACGAGGGTTGGTGGAGTGATGTTAACTAGTTGCCTTCCCTTTAGTCTATATCTAGTTATCTAAATAGGAATGGTTAGCACAGATAGCTCTCCAGACGTTTTGCGAAAGATTCAAATCAATCCGAATCTTTATTGTGTTGTTCAGAATTCCAATTTTTTAGAAGCAAGCAAATGTCTCAAAGTTTCTTAGAGAAAGAAATTTAGTAAATAAACCGAATGTTTATCGTACTATAAGCTTGATCAGCTGCTTAGGCAAAATTCTCAAGAGACTAAAAGATTCCCCATCTACTGGCGATTACGTCAGAATTTCTGCAAGTCCAAAATAGATTAAGAAAATTGAGACAAACCACCTATCATTCAGTCAGATTGATCAAAATCCATCGTAGAAGGTTTTAATAAAAAATAATGGATTGCCGTATGCTTTCTTGATGTTAAAAAAGCCTTTGAAACTATATGGATCAGTAGTCTTAGGTTCCGAATATAAGAACTGTAACTACTGTGCGATATTATTCGTTGGCTATCTAATTTTTTGGAGGACAGAAAATGTAAAGTTAACGTGAATAACACCTACTTGTATTATTATCTCACACCTGAGACAGGTTTTCCTGGAAAGAGGTGGCTAGCCTTGTTATATTCATTGTTTATGTCAGATGGTATGCTGCTAGACGACCCAAACTGTGGTTAAATTTTACATTTTGCTGAGATTGCTGCTATTTTTAATACTTTCCTGAACCTCACATGAATAATATATTAACGTAATCCTCGAACGTCAACATCAACTAAATTCTTGATTTAACCTACAACTAGAAGTTAACGTGGGTAAAACATATACGTAATGTGAAACAAAAGTTTGGTAACGTACGAGTCATGTTACATGAGTAACCGACAAAATCTATGGTGCATCACCAACAACATAATCGAAATATTAAAGCATACATCTGCCCAATAATAAATTATAGATGCCCTGCATGGATTAAAGCAAAAACAGACACGTAAGAAAACCATAAGAGCCTCTCAATTACCGAGATTCACATCAGTGTTTTAACACTAATATGCAAAATTACAAACACGGCCTGACAAACTCAAACTTAGCTAGCTAAATTATTTTACGAAACATTGGCAACAAAAAAGAACAATTTTATGAATTAGAACGTCTTCACGTACATAATGAAATTAACCCAGGCACCTCTCACCAATTAACGATTACTTTCAAAATAAAAATAGCTTAAGATCACCTTTAGCTGAGACTGTGCGTCACACTTTATTTTTCTTAATTAGGAAAACATTAAAGGTGGTATTTTAAATTAAACTAATAAAAAATATATTAAATACAGACGTAACTGTTCGCGATGTTTGCTCTCTCTACCTGCCTCCTAGAGAGACCTGTGATCAATAGACCTTGATGCTCTCATTGAAAAATAGCTGTCTTTCTTTTTAATCCTGGAGGACTTTAATGGACATAATCTCCTTTTAAAAGGTGCTGATATTGATAGGAAGGGTTGCTCTGTGGAGCATATGCTCTCGGATCGCAACTGTTCTCTCTTTACTGCTGCACTTGATCAGTGTTTTACTGCTATTGATCTCTCGGTCTTCTCTCCCTTTTTTCTTTTCACTTTTTATTCAAGGTTGACAGCAACCCACAGGTCAGCAATCATTTTCCTATCATTTTGAGAAAAACTGACCGTGGTTGATACCACCTGACCTGCATGCTTCAGTGAAAGCTGAACCAAGCCAATTTGCCCTCTTTCACTGCTCTCTCAAAACTAGGTCCTGCCATCGTCTGTAAACTATCAATAGACAACTGTGTTGCAGCAATAACTGACTACATTGTCCAAGCAGCTGCTCAATGCATTTCTAACACCTCAACACTATTTCCACAGTTTCCTCATCAGTAATGGAAACCTGTTTGCCACATAACACAGAAGACTTAATAACGGGCCTGGGAAACCTCTTGTACACATCCCACAGTTTTGAACTGAATCGCTTTTCAGCAATCTCTTGCAGGAATCTTGTACACTGAGTCTCTATTCCTTTGCTGTTTGCAACTGTTTTTACTGTATGCTTCAAAACTTCGATCCTTACTACAGCACCCCATCTAGGGTTGTGTTTTCCTTCCTCAGTGGGCCATGTTGTTCATTTTGGCTTTCGTATCCAGGTACAGTTGTCTTTGGCCAACCTAGCTGTATCTACTGGTCAGCCCATTTCACCATGGCTAATAACCATCCCTAAATGTGACCTTTCTTTGAGTCATGTGAGAAAGGTGGATTCTCCCCATTGTAAGAATCGACTTCTATTTGGCAAACATCTTTCAAACCATCCTTCCATTTTCATTTATATGGATGGTTCGAAATCAGATGATTCTGTGGCTTCTGCCATATCTTGTTGTGACTTGGTTATTGCACACAGAATCTCCTCTACAGTTTCTGTGTTGCCTGCCGAACTGTATGCCATTTATCTCGCCCTGGATCACGCAGAAGTTATGCAGTACACAAACTGTACTATTCATACTAATTCGCTTAGCTTTCTACTAGCCCTTAAATCATGTCTCGTTAATTCTCATCATGTTCTCGTCGATATTTGAAACCGACTGGCCCATTTATTTCTATCATCTATTTCTATTCACTTTTTCTGGATACGAGGTCACATCGATCTATCTGCTCTGGATCTTTCACCGCCGTGCCTATCCCACACATGGACTATGGTCATGTATTCAAACCATGGCTCCGCTCCAGTTGGCAGTGGACGTGGAGTGAGCAATGTGATAATAAGCTTTTCCAGATAAAACCCTCTATTGGACCTTAGCCGCCTTGTTTCGGGAAGGATTTGTTTTGTTTTTTGAAATTCACACTCGAGAGCTATCTGTGCTAGTCGTCCCTCATTTAGCAGTGCAAGACTAGAGGGAAGGCAGCTAGTTATCACCACCCACCGCCAACTCTTGGGCTACTCTTTTGCCAACAAATAATGAGATTGACCGTCATATTATAACGCCCCCACGGCTGAAAGGGGGAACATGTTTGGCGCGACAGGGATGCGAACCCGCGACCCTCACATTACGAGTTGCACACCTTAACACGTTTAGCCATGCCGGGCCTTCCGGAAGGATCGGAAAAAGTTCTCTAAACTAGACAACGCATTGGTCAGTTTTTAACTCATCGTTTGCTTATATCAGGGACTGATACACCGATGTGTGTTCTGTGTGACACTCAAGTTACAATATTCCACATTGTACTGTCTAAACATAATTTATCCAAATTCATTCATGAACTAAACTGGCCTTAATATGTAAAAAAAGTAAATATAAAATTACGAAGTACTTCGTTCTTTATATGAGAATATAATTAAATATCTCTACAGTTCAGATAAAGTCTAGTGCTATAATGACGAGAACTGTATGGAAACTTTAAATATGTTATGGTAGAAAGTTAAACAAATCATTCAAACGCAATACTATATAAACAGCGACGTTCTACATTTGTTACTGGAAGCAGGGAAACGATAAACTTATGATAAACATTATTTTCAATGTGAGAACGGTTCAAGTCTAATGTATCTACTAGTGTGTAATGTTTTCAAACGTACGTACAACTATTACTCTCCCCCAGCAAGATATAATAAACAAACATACCTAGCCTACCTTTCTTGTCTGGCTTGTATGGAATTTGTATTGGTGAAGGGGCCTCCTTGTGGCTGGAAAATTCCTGCATTTCAACTCTTTCTTATGGGATTTTCTATTCCTACTTAGACTTCATAATTATAAAAATAAAATGTGATTTAATTGAATTAGTTTCTACCAAGGAAAGAGAAAAGTGTTAATAATAATTACGATATATCATCATGCCATGTGTGATGAATACTTACAACAGGAATATTACATAGTACAAGGTATGCCAGTTATAACTTTTTGTTGAAGGTAAGTGTCATGTCAGTCGATTACTTCATATTATAATATGAGAATGTTACGTGCTTATATATAGATGGTTAATTTCAAAGTATATGATTTACGTCTGATATTTTAATCAAATATAAATTTGTGCATGAGCGTCATGCTTATTTGTTTATGTTGCAAGTTATTTGTATTCACAGACCTGAACTCTGAAACTAATTTCTTAACAACAGTTAATTGGTATTTCAACTAAAGACATTAGCTACATGCTCATTTAACTTAAAGCATTCACTTGCAACTATGTTAATTTATTTTAAAAGATCTTTACTAAATTTATGATAAGTGAAGAGACGAAATTGTGCATTTTGAGAAAATAATTTGTTGTTGATTTTACTGTGTGAACATGACAAACGTAAGAGTAAACATAATAATCAGTAGTTAGGTGAAGCATAACTGAACTGAGGTTTCTCATTCTTTTATCACCTACGAAGCTTTAACTTGGAAGATACTTCCTGGTAATACTACCTCATAGCCGAAAATACATATTTAGGTGCGTATGCCACTTTTTAGCATAGCAACACTTTTTTGCCATTTCAAGTGCTAATGATAAATACATTTATTACCTTGGTTAAATATTTTAAATATTGGATATAATGATGTGTTTGAATTGGATATATGACAAAATTAACATGAAAAACAAGTTCCTCTTGGCTTATCACTGAGCAACGGGGTACTGGAGGGGGAGCATGGCCAAGTAGTTAGGGGTCTCGATACGTAATATAAGGGTTGCGAACTCAAAACCCCGTCATGCCAAACATGCCTGCCCTTTCGGCCATGCGGGCTTATAATGTTTCATCAATCCCAGTACTCATTGATAAAACAGTAGCCCAAGAGTTAGCGATGGATGGTGAAAACTAGCTACCTTCCCTCTAGTCTTACACTGTTAAATAAGAAACAGCTAGCGCAGACAGCCCTCGTGTAGCATTGCGCGAAATTCAAAACAAACAAACAAACAAGCCACGGAGAGAGCAGTAAAAAAATTATATCCTGGCACCATTTCTTCCTAGAAAATGGTATGCTTAAGATTTTTGTTCAAAGAAAAATACAAACTTATTCCTGGCCTTATAACTGTTACCATTTTATCACTGATATTATTAACAGTGCCATTTTTGCAAGTGTATTTTAAAACGAACACTGCTTGGATGCTAAACCTCATTGCATAGTTTTGAAAACCGTGAAATGTTGAAAATTATATCTGTCTATAAAGTTAGATTTGATTATTCATCTATACTGGTAACATGCCAACAAGCTGTCTTTTTTTAATACCTTTAAATCTTTATGTCTCAATACATGGTTTGTTACTTTCAGGAATTTTATCTAAAGAAAAAGCAGTTAGTCAGTAGCACCTACTACTAATGCTCGGGGTTACTTTTACCTGACTTCATAATTGAATTTGATTGTCACTCTTATAGGACATTTCCAACCAAACACAAACGATATATTGAGTTCACAGTGGGCACGCTCATCTCGTCAACCGCAACAAACGAAGTGAAAAATAAGATATAATAGTAATATAAGCTATGTCTCATGATGCTTTCTCTATTTTAAAGTATATTTTCCCATTTGAAAAGTTACGTTACGATTGCGAAAAGTAGGACATTAAAAGTATACCTTTTTTTTTCATTCTAAAAGCTACATATACATAGAGATATTGATTTATTCTTTAAATACAATCGATGCTTATAATATTAATGCATATTCAGAGAAGTTGGTCAGCTCAGAAGTAGCTGTTTAAATGTGGTCGGTATTTCCAAACCGCACGGGGAGTTTCCACACGTTTAGTACATTCATGCTCTGACGAGAAACAAAAATAAAACTGAAACGACCACGTTTAATAAGCTTCTGTATTTTACAGAAGTGGTTCTCTAATAATTTATAGAACAACTTAGCCGCATGAAATTTGCTGCACAATTCATGTATTATCTTGTGGCTAAATGAACAAGGATTAAAGTTTATCCTGTTGCTTCGTGTAAAAGTAACTGTAAACATTTCGTTTTGTTCATTAGTTCATTATATGACGTAAAGGAGTAGTCAGTGTACTTTGATAATTACGATAAAAGGAAAGAAGGTCAAATACATAATATAGAAAGTTCTAAACGTTCTTACAGTGTTATAAGTTTAAATTCTGACGTTAAATGGTTTTAAAAAATATAAAGCGGCTTGTATTTGAATGTTATGCTTTCTTTTATTTTTATTTTTTTATTTTTGTCCGCATGTTAAGCAGAAATTTCTACACAATATGCTTATACACCAGCAACACCTGTTTACGGTGCGAGACTTAAGAGAATTTTATGATCATCAGAAAAGGTTAAACTAAATAAAAGGACACTTATTTTAATAACGGAGTCTGTCCAAAATTTAATATCATATTTTTATAACTAAGGATATATATCTATAAAGCTTTGAAGGCGGTTTTTATTTTTAAATGACTATATGCTCTCGCCAGTTCTTGTGAATTATACTAAAGTTAATGAAAATATTATAAGAATATTTAATAGTGTTAGAATAAAATACATAATATTCTTTCAATAATCCTTACCTTCAAAATTTAATTTGTAAATAAATAAATTAAATATATTTGATGGTAATTATAGTCCACTTAATCTGATTCACACACTGACGGCTGTTGTTCATGAACATTTATAACTATTATGACACCTACCACGACTATGGTATCCTATCTGACCTAATGAATCTTGCTGTTGTGCGAAAGGCATCGTCGGGGTAAAGCTGTTTCATTGTTTATACATTATAACATATTCTCATTTACTTTTACAATTTCAGTCCCCCCCCCAGTGGCTCAGCGGTATGTCTGCGCACTTACATGCTAAAATCCGGCTTTCGATACCCGTGGTGGGTAGAGCACAGATAGCCCATTGTGTAGCTTTGTGCTTAATTCAAAACAACAACTTTACAATTTTTTTGTCTTATTTTAAGACAAATTCTAACTGGAACCAAATATAACTGTTTCTCACTTACTGAGAATAATTCCATACTCTTCCATTCTCTCTCTCTTAAAATATGGCAATATAAATTTATATAAGTAATTTTAATTTATTTCTTTTACAATTAATGTTTTGTATCCATTTAAACAATAGCTGAAGGAAATGTGATTTATATCAGAAAACGACATAGGTAGGTATATTTTTTTAAAATAATTTTATATCTTTAAGTTCAAGTTTATTTTAATATAGGTATTATTACATTAAAAAAAGAACAATATTTGCCTTAAAATTGAAACTAATATGTAAAACTGTTGTTGTTACGAATTTTCATAAACTTTTGGGTCAGTTTGTTTTAATACAATCTTGCTTCCCATTGGTTAGCCGTAAGTCTACTGACTTACTCAATTGAGTTTTGATGTCGGTAATGGGCAGAGCACAGATAGCTCATTGAGTAGCTTCGTGCTTAATAATAAACAAACATTTGTAGACTCAGACTATATATTACACATTAAAATAAAAGTTAATAGTTTCATTAAAGTAGGTGTTATTCGAATGCTTATTATTAAAACAAAATTAAGCAGAAAGACTAAACTTGAAGGCAATTTTTTTCAATATGCAAAATAAAGTGTTTTTATTCTAAACATTTTTCGTTTTTTTGTGAAAGTTTAAATAACAGAAGATTTCGTGTTCGTAGTAGTATTCACCAATATTAAAAAAATATTTCACCTTATGAAATAGTTTCTTCGTTCCGAAATGCAAATGCATTTAAAAATATACTGACTTAAAGAAAAGTAGCTCAATAATGTAGGCCTGGCATGGCCTAGCCCGTTAAGACGTGCGCTTCGTAATCTGAAGGTCGCTGGTTCGCACCAAATATGCTCGCCCTCCCAGCCGTGGGGGCGTTATAATGTGACGGTCAATCCCACTTTTCGTTGATAAAAGAGTAGCCCAAGAGTTGGTGGTGGGTGGTGATGACTAGCTTCCTTTCCTCTAGTCTTACACTGCAAAATTAGGGACGGCTAGCACAAATAGCCCTCGAGTAGCTTTGTACGGAATTCCAAAACAAACAGACAAACTCAATGATGTTATTCCAAATCTACGTTTTAAAGCTGCATCATTAGACGTCCAGCATGTGACTGAACGTGGTGACCCCATGTGAATGAAAAGTGTTATATCATCCATTCATTTGATTAACCATATGCCACTAAGTAGAACGATATAACGAAAATAATTTGATGTTGTTGTTTTGAATTAAACACAAAGCTGCACAATAGGCTATCTGTGCTCTGCCCACCACGCGTGTCAAAACTTGGTTTTTAGCGTTGTAAGTCCGCAGACGTACCGCTGGAGGGCGAAAATAATTTGAACACATTGTAACTTAAAATTTATATTTAATGATATGATATTTTTATATAGAAAATAATTTTCAAATAAATATTAGAGAGGTAGATCCGCCAATAACAGTAGATTCGTTCAGGAAATAAGGAGAAATGTTTAAGCTAAATCTGAACTAAGTTTTCCTAGCACGTGTGTGCAAAGTGATGAGACTGCACAAGCTCAACAAAATGAACACAATCTTTATTATAGAATGAACAAACAAAACACATCAGTGTAATTACCTCAAAAGCGTTATTTCTTTCAGGACAGACATTTTTCGAACTAATAACACTAGCCTTAAAGCAGACCTCCGTAAATTCTGGACACCTGTCGCCATGGCGACTAAAAATTTCATCATTGTATTTTCTCCCATTTTGTTCGTGAGTAGAACTGTAATGAATAGAACTCGAATCTAAAACAATTCTGGACTGTTAAAAGTTCTTGACTAATTTTGTTTCTAGGAATTTAATGATGGATTCAGGTTTCTTCATAATTTTTGAGGAATTAGTGCTGTGATTGTACAACTTGTTACTAATTTCGTGCCATTTTGTGCTTCTTCTTTTTCGCAATGCAACCAATCAGCGCGAGTGTTTAGACTCATACAGGACCATAAGCAGTTAGTTTAGGCAACACTATCTAAAGGTTCTTGATATTGTATGATCGTTACCATGCACTCGCTGCTGTAAATCTAAATTATACACACGGGAGGCTCGATTATCCACGCAGGTCTGAGGAAAGCAAAAATATCATGGAAAACAGAGACAGATCAATGAAAGAAACACAAAAAAGTATTAAAAATATTATTATAATAATTATAAAAGCCAAGCATCAGTCATTTAGTGAGTCAGTTACGCTCAATTTCTCTGAATTTCATGAGTTACTACATCTGTCTAAGTCCTTGTTTTCTTCTGTAATACTTTCTCTTCTGATTGACCATTTCTGTTAAGTTGAACTCATTCGTTAATATAGGGCCCGGTATGGCCAGGTGGGTTAAAATGATCGACTCGTAATCTGAGGGTCGCGGGTTCGAATCCCCGTCGTACCAAACAGGCTCGCCCTTTCAGTCGTGAGGTCGTTATAACATGACAGTCAATCTCATCATTCGTTGGTAAGAGAATAGCCCAAGAGTTGGCGATGGATGATGATGACTAGCTGCCTTCCCTCTAGTCTTACATTACTAAATTAGGGACGGCTAACTCATATAGCCATCGTGTAACTGTGAAAAATTCCAAAAAACAAACAAAGCAAGCAAATCGTTAATAAAGACCTAAATAGCTCTTTAATTTCGGCAATTTTTCTACGACAGACACAGAAGTACATTCTAATCTTATCAACGCTTGAGAAAAATAAATAAAAAAGTAGAATAAATCTATGCTTGAAAAATACTGCAAAAAAGCTGCCGTTAAAACAGACTGAAGATGCTAGTTTGTAGGGAAGAAAATAATATGCAACTGTACGATTACCCAGCGCAATCTGAACATCATTTGTGACTAAATGACACCTGCCATGTTGCATAGAACAGTGGTTGACAATTGAACTTGAGTAGATACTTTATGAAGTCTTAAAGTGTATTTTGTGTGTTTTTGTTATCTGTGTTTTTAATCACTAATCAAATAAACTTAACTAAGCTATAACTATTTTGTATTCTTGTCTCAACAGCTAAAAACAAAAGAGAAGGCTTAGTTTGAACTGGCTAGCTTACGATTTGAACACAAGCCATATACTGAGGTCGGAAAGTTTGTCTAAAGTTAAAAATAAACAAGATTTTTTTGTATTCAATTGAAAGCTTTATCTAATGCTTTTTGTTCTTTTTTGTAATTAGTCAGCTTTTGCATTCGGATATTATCCATTCGGCCAGAAAATTATATTGCAGTCGTTAATCCTTTCATTCTTGATGTTATATATTTCTGTAATATATTATCTGGCAAAATAGACATTATCTGCTATAAATACCTAAGAAATAGAATTTTTAGATCATACTTTTATGCTAACGCTGCATATTAATTAAAGAAATATTTTTTTAAATTCCTACATCACTAAACCAAGTAGAAAATATGGTATACATGTATATTAAAACAGTTTTTCTAAAAATATATTCGTAAAAATTTATTGTTACGGGAATTAAGTGCATATATTAATACACGTTGCGGACTTATGTAAATTCTACTTACTTATTTATACTTTTCTTGATGTAATCCACATATTAATGTTAATCTCTATCTATACGTTATTCTATGTACTTAAACGTATTAGCACATGTCCACATTTTAGGTGATAAAAAATAGACCAGCTGAAGGCATTATTTGCTGAACCCTTCTTCAACTCATTGCTCTAAAATAGTTTATTTTAAAATCGTAATACAAGCTGTGTATAGATTAGTTATTATGGAAAACTACTGTTGCCCAGTTTTAAGCTAGATTTTGGCCCGCCATGGCCAGGTGGTTAAGACTTCTTAATCCGAGGGTTGCAGGTCCTTGGGGCGTTATAATATTACGGTCAATCCTACTATTCGTTGGTAAAATAGTAGCCCAAGAGTTGGCGGAGGGTGTTGATAACTAGTTGCCTTCCTTCTAGTCTTACACTGTCAAGTTAGGGAGGGCTAGCACAGATAGCCCACAGATAGCTTTGCGCGAAGCTCAAATCATTTGAGCTAAATTTAAATTTCCGGTTCTTTTTATTACACCATTCTGATTAAACAAAAAAAAAAACCCACATACAGAGGGTGGATAAAAAGGTGGCCCCACTTGAAATTGTTGTTAATTTGTTATATCTTTTATCAGATGACATAAAAATGCAAAACTATCTATTTTTAGAACGTACTCGATGAGATATATTCAAACATAATTTCAAATCTTATTTTTAACACTGGCTACCGTAAACACTTGAACTTTTCATTAGTTCAGTTACATATTCTCATAAAAAGTCTTGTGCATGTGCTGCAGTTTCTTAGATCTTATTTCAGTTAGTCTGAGAAATGATCAAACAAGTTTCTCTCCAGCAATAGAATATAAAAATGAAACTCATAATAACACAAACCAGTTTTACAAGTTAATATTTAGTCGGCGTTCCCTCGAATTTCAGTGCTACTTAACAATGACGTCCCTTGAGTTTGTACAGATATTCCTGAGTGATTGATTATCATTCTTCTTTCATCACTTCAAAGAGTTCATCTTCCCTGTTTGGCTTACGATCTTTTGTTAATCGGTTTAACTCAGTCCATAAACTTTTAATCGAATTCATATCAGCTGATTGATCTAGCCAATTCACAATATCAATTGTCTTTTAAGACATCTTCTAATTACTCCTCAATTGCAGAGAAACTGCAAGTAACAGTTAGTTTTCACTATTCTTTATACTAAAACAATAATAAAAAAGATATGATTTTGATCGTGCTTCTGGAATACCTGAAAGGTTAGAAAACACAAAATAATAAAACTTTCAGTATAAAAAGACTTCCAAACTACAGAAAACTTATGAACAAAACAGGTATTGGAATGCTATTTTGTGTATTAGTTATTATACTTCAAGGACAAACATCAAGGGCCTACACAACAGATATTTAATATCTTGAATCAGACTACGCCATTTAAAATGATATAAACTGATTGTAACCCATTAAAACTTGTGAATTAATTGAATCCATAAAATTATTGAATAATTTGTATTCTGTTAAAAGTTCTTTTGGGATAACAGTAATAGGAAGGCTCAATTTATTTTCAAATTACATAATCAATGTCACATCAAAAGACGTTTTCTTTGAGATTTCATACAACGTAACAATATTCAATTATCTTCGTTCTCAAAATTTTAGTTTGTTAAATCTATCAGGTTACAATAATTAAATTCAAACCACACACACACACGTATATATATATATATAGAAAGAAAGCATGATCGTCAGGATTTATATAGGGTCCGGGATTATTTATAGTAGATGTCTGTGATCTGTTGGCGATGAATTTTAACAATAAACGGACAGCACACAATCCACTTGTTTTAAAATAATGTATTTAGAGCAAGTTAAATGTAGGTACAAAACTTCGTTACACTATTGGTTATCTTAATTGTATCCAGAGCTTTAACTAATAGTCTTCTTTTCGTCAAAACCCACATAGGTGGGCTCAATTACATTAGAACATCCTTTGAAAAGACAAATTATTTTCCTTTATATTAGTTATAGCAATATAAGCTGTGAAACTTACTTTAGAAATCGCCCGTCATGGCTAATTTATATGCATTCTAGCTTTATTTTCATTAATTTCTTTACATTCACCGGCTTTCTTGCTGGTTCATTTTATCTACACGTATTTATAACAAACGACAGAAATATCTAGCCCTTTAGCAATAACAATATAATACATAAAGAGAAAACTAAGAGGCTTCGAGTTAGATGATGTCAACAACGCCACAATAGTCTAATACAACAATTAAACTACATATATAACCTACGACTCACATAACTCACATAACGACTCAAGTAACGAAACTTGACATAACTATCGCTTTTAAAATAATTCACTTTTAACACCCTTGCTGTGAAAACTAATTAATAATTAAGTCTCCGGATATTAACTCTTATACTGAACAGTCTTGTATATCCAACAATGAAAGTTGGATTTATTTTTAGATTTTTATGAGTTACTAGGATTACGTCTACAAAGAGTTGGTACAACTGTATAGAACTAATGAGACAAATAGTTATGAGACTATGGTTATTTCCTGTGATCTTCCTCAAATTTTCGCCATTTAGTTTTAGTGGCACTATAAATGTTAGAGTTAAGAGTGATAATCTTTTTTGAAAACAGTAAGTTATTTTACAGATATAGGCCCGGCATAGCCAAGCGCGTCAAGGCCTGCGACTCGTAATCTGAGGGTTGTGGGTTCGCACCCTCGACACGCCAAACATGCTTGCCATTTCAGCCGTGGGGGCGTTATAACGTGACGGTCAATCCCACTATTCGTTGGTAAAAAAGTAGCCCAAGAGTTGGCGGTAGGTGGTGATGACTAGCTACCTTCCCTCTAGTCTTACACTGCTAAATTAGAGACGGCTAGCACAGATAGCTCTCGAGTAGCTTTGTGCGAAATTCAAAACAAACACAATTTACAAACTGTCTCAGTATGCAATTTTGTATTGCATTGCTTGTATACAGCACCCCAGTGGCTCAGCGGTATGTCTGCGGACTTACACGTTAAAATCCGGGTTTCAATACCCGTGGTGGGTAGAGCACAGATAGCCCATTGTGTAGCTTTGTGCTTAATTTAAAACAACAAAACAACAGCTTGTATACATCAAGTATTTTATAAGTTAAAGAAATAGCTTGATTTTAATTTCACGCAAAGTACACAAAGGCTATTCGTCCCTAATTTAATAATGATAGGAAAACAACAACCCAACATCATCCGCTGCCAACTCTTGGGCTACTCTTTTACCAACGAATAGTGGGATTGACCGTCATTTTACACTGCCCAAAGGATGAAAAGACGAGCATGTTCAATGATGGGTATTTGAACTTGAAACCCTCAGATTGCGAATCCATTTGGCCAAACCATAAATAAATAATGCACCAAGTAAAGCTGATATCATAACTTTAAGTTACTAAAGTAATATTAGAAAATAAAACTTTTATGAAAGTTTTAGTAGACAATTTTCCCCTCCATATTTATTCCTATAAATCGTTATTCTCCTATAAATTAATTATTTTGCAGGAAAATGAAATTAATTAACACTCTGTCGCTTTAGGGTTATTTGTCCTATAAGCATCCTGATACAAAAGTCATAGATTGCTTTACTTAATATTTAATATTAGTAGAATTTTTCAATAATGCCTTTTATCGGTTTCTTTAATCTTGACATTTTGAGACGAATAAATGTAATTTTTCTAATTAATTCCAGATCATTTGCATAACAGTTTTTGAAACGTTCCTTATAATTTTATTATTATTATTTCTTTGTTCATATCGCTGACTCACAACGTTTTAAAAACAGATATAATCAGTCATTAAAAATATGTTTTGAGATTAATACGTCATACCAGTATAAAAGGAACTCGAGTCATTAAAAAATCACGCATTTGAAAGGGTTTGACAAGATAACTGCACGGTGATGAGTTTTAATAGCGACAAGATTATTATTTACTGAATTAATTGCATATATACATTTATAATAACGATTAATTCTATGAAGTCACATGTCTACTTAATTTGGTAGGTCATCCATGAATATCATGGTATTTATTAGCTATGTACATTTTTGCAACAGTTCTCAATAACAGTTTGGCCCCTGGACATCTATAGATTACTGTGTGGTACGGGTATTATAAATGATTTTTAATTGTCGTTGACGAATTTTAGATAATTTAAGGTGATCCCACGTACTAGTGTTCCTTTATTCTTTATTGTTATTGTTTTCTATTGTTGTTACTTTTTACTAGCAAATCGTCTAAATCATTTGAAATGTGCAATTAAAACTACAGTAGTAACTTGAGACAAAAGTATGATTAGCTTAGTCGTGTTTTAAACCTTTATTTGTGCTTTTGCCATGAATTTATGGATTTGCTTTAATTTATGAAATGTCTGTTAACGTGCCAAAAACGGAGGAAGACTTTAATAAAATTCACGTGCAACTTGTGAAAATGTCGTCTCTAATTAATAATCAACTTGCCAGTTACTTCTCAATAAATCAAGGAACATAATTCACACTATAGCTTTAAAATTAACTACCAAGTTTAACATTCTAAACAACACTGTTTACTGGCGGATCTAAAAAGTAAGGAAGAGGGCGACGCCTCTTTGAACATAAAATTATTCTTTTGTGAGTGAATTCAGTTCATACGAATACTAAAAAAGTAATATTTTATTACATTTTTAAAAATGTCACAGTGAAGCCATTGTGTCGTTATTGTTATTGTTATTATCATATCTATTATACATGGCGTTCTTCCCTCCTCTCTTCCGAGTATGGGGTCCTCTCATGGCATTGTTCGTATTTCAAATGAAGCAATCTGTGTATTTCATTTTTATCTAAATATTTCTGGACTCAAGATTAAATAATGCCTTCGTATGCATAGCAGTGCCTTTCTCTCATATGACTCATGTCTTAAATTATCATACATTAGGTGTCTATGTAATAAAAAGTCTACGGCCAGAAAAATTGGATGAATCACAAAAATCCAAAACAGAAGTAACTTGGTATTAAGAATAGTAGTAAATGCATCCAGGTACAAGAACCAACGTAAAAGCATAGCCCTGAATGACTGGAGGATATACAGACCACTCAGTCAGATACATTTTGTCTGGCAAGAAAAACAATTCATGACAAGGGTGAAAGCACCCAGAAAATGACAAACAATTAAGTGAATGTTGTATGTGAAAAATCAAAAAAGAGATCTAATGCTCAAAAAATAAATGAAATAAAAACTGGTGTCTCCCTTGTGATTGATATACATCAGTGGTGCACAAACTTTTTGAGTCAGGGGCCACAAATAGACTTTTCGTAACCGTTGGGGGCCACGAAAAAGTGAAGATTAAAATCGTCCCACAGTTGTTTCACACAAGATGAGCATCACATTTAAGAACACACAAATAACAATTACATCAAACATTATTCTAAAAAATGTTATGATGTATCAACTGTCACGAAGGCAATGCGATGGTGCTACATGTCATCTACGAGCTTAGAAATGTCCGGCTTGATGTTTGATGTTGAAAGACGCAAGACTGCTTCCAGATGATCATCAGTCAACTGATTGCAAGTGTTGTTTTTGTTCAGTTTCATATGCGAGAAAGCCTGTTCGCAGCAGTACGTGCTGCCAAAAATGCTGGTGTTGACAGGTGCGTTCTCCTTCAGATCAGCAAATGTATCAGGCAACGTTTTGTAGAAGTCAAGCAAACTGTTTTCTCGATAAATAGCACGCCGTTTGTCAGATGCCTGGAGATCAGTAAGTTCGAGCTGATATTCTGTTGACTAGTCATTCACTGACACACTGAAGATCAGCAGAAAGTTTCATCAAGAATTTGCATTGGTCAAAGTCATTAAACCGAGAGTTGAGGGTTTGAATCAAGGTGTCTAGCTTACCAACATAAACTTGTGTGTTAATGTCCTGATTCTTCTGTAGCTGTGACTGAAGAGTGGGAAAGTGCACGAAGTTACCTGATGCTGCTTGCTGCCGGAACAACTGCAACTTTGTCCTGAAAGCTGATACGTGATTTGCAAGCTGACAGACAAACTGATTTTTGCCTTCCAACTTCAAATTCAGATCATTCAAGTGTTGTGTCATGTCGACCAGAAAAGTCAAATCAGCCTGCCTTGCTGGATCAGTCATGTAAATCAATTCTGTGTCTTTGTTTTTGCTTCTGAAGAATTCTTTCACCTCATCAGTTAACTCTCAGAATCTTCTGAGCATCTTCCCTTGACTCAGCCAGCGTATTTCACAGTGATACACAAGGTCATTATAGTCTGAATCAATTTCTTCAAGAAGACTTCCAAACTGACGGTGATTGAGACCTCGCGATTTCATGAAATTAATGGTTTTCGTCACTAATGCCATCAGTGCCTGAAAACCAAGTTCTTTCCTACACAGGTTTTTTGGTGAATACAGTGTAACTTCACCAGCTGTCTCTTCTGCTTTCCTCGATTCTTCATCAACAGTGCTACCAGCCCGCTACTTTCTTCGGTCGTGGCAGGTGCTCCATCAGTTGTCACACTTACCAGTTTCGTGAAATCCAATGAAATACTACTACACAGTCGTACTGTCTTCTCGAATAGAGCAGACCCAGTTGTCTGACCGTTCATGGAATCCATGCTGATCAGTTTCTCTGTGATATCAAACGATGACAACACACCACGAACAAAAACTAGTAGCTG
The DNA here is from genome assembly GCA_011833715.1 of Carcinoscorpius rotundicauda. Lineage (NCBI taxonomy): Eukaryota > Metazoa > Arthropoda > Merostomata > Xiphosura > Limulidae > Carcinoscorpius > Carcinoscorpius rotundicauda. The sequence continues at coordinate 28,126,875 of CM022398.1, forward strand.
TGCTGTTGATCTGACTCGTCGAGAAGTAGACAAAATTGGCTGCTTTATTTGTAGACTGCCTTGAGAAGTTTGAAATTCTCGTCAAACTGTTATACGATTCAAAGCCACCGTTTGTAGCTTGCAAACTGCTTCCGGACACTACTTTTCCGATGCAGTAATCATACATTGCTTGACAAAATCACCATTAATGAACGGTCGGCCAGATTTCGCTATCATCAACGAAATATCGTAACTGACGTCATATGCTGCACCTAAGTCTCCTGACTGCTTTGAGAAAACGTTCTGTTGGTGATTCAGCAACCGTCGCAGAGATTCAATTCGAGCTGTTTGTTCATCACCGACAATGTTGTGGAAATCTTTATGCTTCGACTCATAATGACGCTTAATATTGGATACCTTCGCCACTGCTACTGTCGAATAACACAGCAGACAAATCACGTTCTTCTGTTGTTGAACAAAACAGTATTGCGCAATTCACTCATCATGAAACTGCCGGTATTCGTCGTCAACCTTTCTTTTACGATCAGCTGTCATTTTTGTTACGAAATAATATCAAAATAGGGCTCGTAAGTAAATCTCAGAGAACAATTGGAACGCATGAGATTTCGTAATTACGGAAATATTACGTCACTGCGCAAATGATTAAATGCCTATGCATTAACGAGATTTGCCTGTTAAATTTGCTTTATTGCTCAACAAAAATATGGATCAATCCAGTATCTAATCTAATGCATATTTTTCTATAACGCAGGCGCAAACTCTCTGTGTTTGACTTCCTCTTTGGACATCACGGGCCACTCAGCGACTCGTCGAGGGCCGTACTTTGTGCACCACTGGTTTAGTACTTCTTCGACTGTAATAGCTGTTACTCAAGACATAATCTCCACTATGTTTCAACACGTATCTCGAGAGGTGCATGTTTCTTATAGCAAAGCCACATCGGGCTATCTACTGAGTCCACTGAGGATCTTAAAAAGCTTGTCTTTTTTTATTATAATAGTTAAGGCACTAGACTCGTAATCTATGGTTGTGGGTTTGAAACCCCATCACATCAAACATGCTCACCCTTTTAGCCGTATGGGCATTATAATGTAACGGTCAATCCCAGTATTCGTTGGTAAAAGAGTAGCCCAAGAGTTAGCGGTGGTGGTGATGACTAGTTACTTTCCTTGTAGTCTTACACTGCACAATTAGGGCCGGCGAGAGCAGATAGCTCTCGTGTAGCTTTGCGCGAAATTTAAGAACAAACAATCAAGAAAATGTTTGATGGGCACTCTGGGCCTAAAAGAAATAACTAGAAAATATCATATATTTCTCGTTTGTATAAATTATGAAGGCAAATTTACTTGAGTAAAGTACAGTGACATTTGTGATACCGATGTTGTTTTGTGATATATAAGAAGCAGTAACAGAGAAAAACTCGTACATTTTACTATGTTCTTTTTATAGTCGTTTTTCTTTCACATATAAAACACAGAACTTGAAGTTGTATCTAACCAATTCACAAGTATAAGTTAACGAAAACTTTTCATAATCGTTTAAGAAATACATTTTAGAAGGAGTACGTACTTATTTGAAAACATCATGGCAGCTGAAACATAAATCAATCAAACACTAGTTTTCAAAAGTTTTTTTTTTTTTTTGGTTAAGCACAAAGTTACACAAAGAGTGGATCTGTGCTCTGCCCACCACAAACATCGAAAACTTTTTCAGTTTTAAAGGCCCCACAGGCTTACCATTAAGCCTTTTTGGGAATGAAGTTCTTCATTAGTGTCTGGACTAATCGATTTTTAAGTGCTGTGCAAAAGTGTTGAAAGAAAGTCAAAAATCAAAATTACACTTTTCGGTTACTTTTAAAGAACTGTGGAAGGTAACTCACAGGTGGAACATCACATTTGATTAATATTCATATTTAGTACAACAGAAACTTAGTGGATGTGCATGAGTTCAGCAAGTAGTTAATATTCTGTTGGTCCTCCTTTTGCTTTATTAACTGTAGACAGTTTTTCAAGCACTGTTGCAACAAATTTAATCAACGTATCCTTTGGGATTTTATTCCAAATTTCTCTAATTCTCTCCCATAAAGTTTCTTTGAAAGTAGTTTTTGATTTATCAAGTGTGTGATCTATTATAAATCTCAAATGGATTGAGATCGGGGCTTTGTGGGGGCCATTACATCATTTGGATGACTCCAGCAGCCTTCTGTCTTAGCTAAGTAATTTCTGCACAGGTAGGATGAGTGTTTGGCATCATTATCTTCTTGGCAGTAGAATTTTTTACCATAAATACGCAAAGCACTGGATATACCACGTCACATCCGTATATAATGGTACTTTCACTGGTCCACTATTCCATCTATTTTGCAAATATTGCCTGTCGCATCAGCAGAAAAATACCCCGAAACCATCACACTGCCATTACAATGGTTCACGGTAAGTGCTATGCATTGAGGTAAGTATCTTTTATTTTTCTTCCGCCGGACATGCAACCTACGATTTGAACCAAATATTACAAACTTGGACTTATCTGTCCATAACTCCTTTTCCAATCATCAGCAGTCTAATTTCTGTACTTTTTAGCCCTTTTCGGTCTCTTGACAATACTTGGAGATCCAAATAAAGATATTTTATCTGCTACGCAACCAAATATTCCATTCTCGTTGAATTTTCATGATACTCTAGGTCTAAATGCTTTTTCTGTCATTTACTGTATGGTCATTTTTTCATTATCAATATAAGTAGCAGTCTTCCTTCTGTCCCGAAGACTACATAAATGAAAATACTTTGAGTTTATGTATTCTGCTTCTTCCTTTCCCATTTTCAAACTTACATTTCTTAGTTTCACAATCTAGGGTGTTTTCTTGATTGTGTTTGGGGAGCATTTAAAGTATGCAACAATTTGTCGTAGAATACAACCAGCATCATGTGAAGCTTTTAGTAAACTCTCTACTTTATTTACATTTCTTTATACTTTTTAGGTCGTGAAATAACAAAAAAAAAACTTAATATATAGCGCACTGTTTCTGTCAATGTTTCTTAGGGAGTACTATTAAATCGATTTCTTCTAGCGTATTCCAGCATCGCATTGTATAATAACTCCTTACTAGCTTCTTTCTCTATAGTTAAACTACATGAGGTATCATGACAGTTATTTCAGACGATAAATTTTATCAGTATTTTCATTCAAGGAAAACACTCATGACATACTCTTGGTACAAGTGTACGGAAACTTTAAAGAATGATAAGTATTTTCCCCCTGGTTCATTTAAATGTTAACAGGGATCAGTGAGGCATTACCATGGTGTTGAAATTTACATTCTGTAATGGTGTGGAATAATTAGCACCAGCACCATAAAATTGAAGAATTGTCATAATGTTCCCTTGTCCTAACACTTGTGCACAGTTCTGTATGTTGTGGCAGGTCTCTTCTGCTTCCAAGTGCTCAAATGATTCTGTAAAAATCAAATTATTTTTGTTAACCGTATAAAGCTGAAATACAAGCAAGAACATTTAATTAATTTTAGTCCAGCATCAGGTGTAGCTTGGTGGTTCCTCACGGGAACATAGTTTTTGATACCAGTGTCTAGTTTCCTATTTTTTCCAGAGGTTTCAACTGTGGAGTTGACCACCATGTCATTCTTCCATATTACTGACTGAAAGTGAGCATTATGTTGTTCCAAAGTTACTTCCGCAGGTGGTATCCTTAATCTTTGAGCTTGCTTTATTCTTCTGTTACAAATTATTTGTAGCATCCCAAGGCAGTAACTAACAGAATGAACTCAACATTTATACAGAAGAAAAAGTGTGGTTAAATAAGTTAGATTTGTTCTGCTTAGATAACTTTTATTGTTTTATAATTTGTATATGCAATTCAGGAAAAAATTAAATAATTTAACAAAGAAATGGATATTTGTTATTAACAAACAGCTTAATTGGACAACGTGGTGGTGAAAATCAGAGAGATGACGTTTTAATCCACTAACATATATATATTTTTTCGGGCCTTGCACGAGCGTATTGAAACGTCATCCTTTTATCTTTTCACCAGCAAAGAACGTTCTTACAACATTTGAAAACCTTATAAATTGGGATATTTAAAATATTTAGATATTCCTGTTAAAAAGTGGCTAAAAATGAATGAAATTAAACATTAAAAAATTCGAATCTTGTGTGCGTATATATATATATACCATAAATAAATAAGATATGGCATGCTTGTTATCACAATAAGTTTGTTTGTTTGCAGTTAAGCGCAAACCTATACAACAGTCTATTTATACTACGCCCACCAGAGGTATCTAGCAATGTTGGTCCGTGAACACATCTGTGTCACTGGAGGGCATCATAATACGTAAATTTTACTAACAGACTCATTTTTCTTCACTTGTTTGTAGTGTTTTGTAGTGACAAGGGAGTACAAAGCAGGCAGCTCTTTGAAGCATTGGACTACGTAAGGTCTCGATTAAAGCAACGAAATACTAGTTATTATAATATCCTAATAGGCACGAGTATCCCAATCCACTTGTTTCCCAAGTTATGTTTTATCGCGTTGTTAATAGGTAGCGCTGTTTAACCCTGCTGTGGTTCCTACGGTCCCACAGGGTTTGTTGGCAATTGTTCTGAGGGTTTTGGTAATAGTTTCAAGGCTATTATAAACACCTTAGTGAGATGATGACAAAAGTGACAGAACATAAAGACTGTTATACATTGGAAAACCAAACGATCAATGAGATTTCACTCTGTTGACACATAATAACAGTCAGTGGAAAGCATGCTGAAACATAGGGTAAGTAGCCACAGTTATGTTAAAATTGAATCTGGCTTTCGTTACAACTCACAACGTATACCTTTTATTTTGCAACTAATACTGCTTTTGTTTTCTTTAAATATTTTATAAGACGTATAATTTGACTTAATCATAGAGAACTTCCTAAAATATTTCAAAAATAAATGTTACTTTTCAAACAGTTTAACAAAGAAATTATTTAACAGAGAAAAAAATATTAAGATGATTACACTTGAAATTGTGATTGTCTTAGCGAAACTATATACACAGTATTCGTGTAAACCTGTATTTGAAATATTCTCCAATAATGTAGCAAAACAGAAATTTAATTATATCACAACGAGCATTTGCAAATGTGTTATGATTGTAGATACGAGTGTTTGGCAACCATATGAAGTATTTGTTTCTTTATTTATAATTAAGTTCAACGACACTCAGTAGACTGGGTTAAGCCCACCACAAGTAACGAACCCCGTTGTTTAGCGTTGTAAATCCATGAACTTATCGCTGAGTACAGTTGAACTATGAGAAAATTCAATAATTTCTAAAATATATCTCTTTATACATTTGTTAAAAGTTTAGTTTCAAGATGCTTCAATTATATTTATCTATTCATAAAATATACAGTTTCGTTCTAAAGATATCAAATAAACTGAACTTAAAATCTATAGATAGTAAAATTGTTAATATTAAAAATTCCGTTATTAAGACATGCGACTATTCCTGAGACTTTTCTTTACAAACTTGCAACCAGATCAATGTTTCCAAGTACAATATTTTATACCATCGTGTACAATGTAACTCCAACTTTCTTTTCACAACATAAATAGTTGGGTATGGGATTATATACAATTTTCCAACAATTCGCTGACAACTGGCCAAACTATCTGGTTGAACATAAATGTATAAATTATTCTTGTATTATCCAATATATTGAATGTTTATAGTTTTAATTCGTTCGATTGTAAGAACGATAGTTATTTTAACTGTTACTCTTACTCTATTTTCGTTTCAAGTTGCAGTTAAAATTCCAATCAATACAATCATCTTTGAAACTAAAAGATTGAGTGGATAACGAAAAATATTATGTGAATTTGCCTATTGAGTTTTCTTTTCTCAAGAAACAGCTTTTCAGCACTAGCTTAACTTCTTTCGTCAATAATTCTATTTATTAAATATAAAAATATCAAAGAAAAACACAAGGTAATTGGAATATTTTTGTTTGGTATTAATAAGAGCACTTCATCTTACATTTGTATCTGTGCGGTGATGTAATTTAGAACATTCAACGAAATGTTGTTAAGATTTGTAAGATAGATTTATTTATCATTTAATTTCGAGTAAAGATACTAAAGGATTATCTGCACTATCCTCTCCCAATGTATAAATAATAGACTAGAGAAAAGGAAGCTAGTCAACAATCCCAGCCGCTAGCTCTTGAGCTACTCTTTATCAAAGAAAAGTGTAATTAACATTCATGCCATATCGTCCCAATGCTAAAAGGGTCAAGCATATTCGGCGATTAGATTCGAACCCGCAGTCTATAGGTTGTTAATCGAGCGCTTTAACATTAGTCTAGCTTTGAAGGTTCTTAGTAACTTTAGCATTAAAAACAAACAAAAAACAGTACCACATATTGCGATAAGCGTAATAAAATTAACTATGATTTCAATATAATTTTCATCTTCATACCTCTGTATAAACCTAAGTTAAATAGTAGTTCGTGTGATGGCTGAGCATGAAAATTTTCTCACGATAAGTTGTAGTAAATAAAAAATGTATTGTATATAAAAAAAACGCTTGTATCTCAAAAAGGGTAAAGGACTTGAGATGACATCCTTGACATATCTTGAAGGTTTCTAGTCGATTGGATAGTGAGTTGAATATTTTATCATGTTCTTATTTAAGGGAGGTATCAGCTTAGGAGCGGGGATTCCCTCTGTTTCAGATGAACAGTGATAGCTGTCCACACGTCGGAGGTCAACTAAAACCATATTTGTTTTGTTTCTCCTCTCGAAAAATGTTTCACGCATTTTTTCATTATTTCCAAATATATATTCTTGTCAGCCAATTACACATTAAAATAAATGCTTCCTCATGCACAGAAACATGCTAAGGATTTGTTTCGCTCTCTGATTTTGTCAGTAAAGTAGACTTGCAGAGGGCACTGAAAGAAACAAGAGAAACTGCGTTTATATTCAGGCCTTGTATCTCGAGCATGTATTACGTTCAAAGAATATTAACAATGTGCTATCTTTCTATCTAAGGAATATAATCAATGACATTAGAATTCTGTTCACTCATTAGTGTCTGTTGCCAAAGAAGTATCATTTATAAGTTTCACTGCCAGAATGTATCATACGTTAAATTTGTGGTAATATGAATGTATATGATATGCCTAATTGGAACCTATAAAACCAAAGGAGCTTACTAAAGTTGTAAACAAAACCACTCAACACAGGTCAAAATAAACCACACTGAAGTTCGCGAAAACGTGAATTTTCAGTTTATTCCATTTACTAACATATAAACTTTTGTATATTGTCTTGAAGTTTTTGTCGATTCGAGGGCACGTTCTAAGCTTTAAATAAAAACCTCTCTGAATAATCACTGACTGTTTGGAGAAGTTACAATAATGTACATAAACATTTATTACTCTTATTACATGAATGGCTTTCAACTCGCAATTGCAAGATCGATTGCCCACCACACTAAACATGCTTGTTCTATCAGTCAAGCGTTATAATATTACGGTTAATACCACTATTCGTTTGTAAAAGAGTACCCCAAGAATTGATAGTGGGTGGTACAACTAACTGCCTTCCATCCAGTAGTACACTACTAGATTAAGGACGGCTAGCGCAGATAACCATCTCTTGTAGCTTGGCATGGCCAAGTGGTTAAGACATTCGACTCGTAATCCGAGGGTCGTGGGTTCGAATCTCCGTCACACCAAACATGCTCGCTCTTTCAATATTAAGTACAGCGGACAGCGTCAACACCAGACATACCGATCACTGCCATCGAATCATTACTTTATATCTCATATATTTTAACATATGAGGCCCGGCATAGCCAGGTGGTTAAGGTTCTCCATTTGTAATCTGAGGGTCACGAGTTTGAATCCCCGTCACACCAAACATGCTCGATCTTTCAACCGTGGGAGCATTAAAATGTGATAGTCAATCCCACTATTTGTTAGCTGCCTTCCTTCTAGTCTTACGATGCTTTGTAGCCTCTGTATACAACTGTTTACAACTAACAAAAATAATAATATGTGTAGGTTATTAAGCAAACGTGAATAGAAAAGGTGACAAACTTATATAATTTCCAGGCGGCTGGTATGGGTATTTAACACTTTAATCAAAATAAAGTGCAGAACAATGGTTTGATCTTCGTAGGTCATTTTCAGGTGACAAACTTAAGGATTGTTTATTAAACCACTGAACTGTCAACCTTTGTTTAATGTCACTTTTGTAATCACTATAATATATAACAATATATATGTAAATATATCTTGAGTACAAAGAGCCATTAAACTCATAGGTAAATTCAGTGAGTGCAGCTTATCCGTCTGTGTTTTATATTTTATCTTTTAATGGATTTTAAAGCCTAAACCATTTATTGTAATGCAACCGAAAGTGAAAAGAAATCAGTAAACTTAAATTGTGTTTCTTTTAATGCTCACTCATCTTTTAATAATTCTTCATTATTTCAAATTAGTAAAGTAAAATTCCCCGAAATATGTGCTTATATCTACTGTCAAAATTCAAAATGCTCGTTTCAAAAAGTTTTTTCTTCAAATAAAACTAGAATTACACTATGATAATTAATATTTGCACCCATCCACCACTGCATTTAAACATGGGATCACGTAAGTAATAGCTACATATAATTCATTGTAGGCGACAGCATGTCAAAAGAGATGACATGAGAGGTGGTATTTATAACAAAATGGACTCTCATACCATTTTTCCCTATTACTTAAGATGTCACTTGTTTGTAAGACTTAAATTTTCTAAACATATGCTCGGTTCTAGCTGAGATGTTACACTTTAGCTAATTCCATTAAGTTATTTATCGACTGTTTTGTGAGATAGTTGTATTACGTCTTACATTGTTTTGTGTAAAGAGGACTGTTTTATGATTATTAAGTGAAGAAGAAATACTTTTACTTTTTTAATATTCAAGTTTCTTACTCGTCGGCTTCAAAAGGAGAGAGCTGTATTGTGTCAGCTTTGAAAGAGTCAGGATGTGCCGTGATGTTCTCCTTTTTGTTTTCTACGTTCTTCAGTCTCTCGTGATGACGAGAGACCCACTTGAAATAATAATGTATCTCAGAACGGCTGGTATGGGTATTAACACTTTTACTAATAAAGCAAAGAGCATCGTTTCGATCTTCGTACGTCATGTTTAGGTTTTCTGCTTTATTGGTAAAAGTGGTAATACCCATACCAGCCGTTCTGAGATACATTATTATTTCAAGATACGTTCTTCAGTTTATTGATCGTGTAGCATGCCAGTTGTTTCAATCCCATAGTGGCACAGATAGACCGTTGTGTAGCTTTGTGCTTAGTTGCAAAGAAACAGTTGCTTCATTTGTACTTTTTTATCAGATAATAAAATAGTCCACTGCTACCCTATTAGTCGCTCGCTTGCTTTCATTTTAAACAAATGTTTGACTTTTATTCCAAATTTTACACTTTAACTTGTTTCCTTCACTCCTGGGCCCGACATGGCCAGGTAAGTTAAAGTGTTCGACTCTTAATCTGAGGGTCGCGGGTTCGAATACCTGTCGCACTAAACATGCTCGCCCTTTCAGCCGTAGGAGCGTTATAAAGTGACGGTCAATACCACTATTCGTTGGTGAAAAAAAGTAGCCCAATAGCTTTGCGTGAAATTCCGAAACAAACAACCCTTATTGAATTATAGCGGCGTGGGTGGCCAAGGACTAAATCTTTATAGTGAGGGGACGCTATACAGCTAATTAATTGAAATTACGAATAAAACAAAAAGTGTGTTTGGCAAAATATGTAATCTTACCAAAAAACATAATTAATAATTAACTGCGGCGGAGTTCTTTGAGATTTCTTTAAATTGTTTTTTTAGATTTTTATTTTTTGTCTTCTTAGAAAATTCTTGCGGAAACTATTTTTGCTTGTTAATCTTGAAACTGTTTGAATTATTGTTCTAGCTGCTTTTCGGCTACGTGAAGAAAACACTTTGTCAACATCAGTTTTTTTTTATGATAGTATATTTAAACAAAAACCAACAGCTCTCGTGCAGTCACAATAGTGATTTTGGGGGCAAAAAAATGCTCAAAATACATGTAGGCTTAGAACCTCAATAAACGTTCATTCGCTTCTGTGTGACAAAGCTGTCACCTAAACATCGATCTTACTTGGCTACTGACCCGACATGGCCAGGTGGTTAAGGAACTCGACTCGTACGTAATCCGAGGGACGCGGATTCGCATTCCCGACGCACCAAACATGCTCGCCCTTTCAGCCGTGGTGCGTTATAAATCCATGGTCAATTCCACTATTCGTTGGTAAAAGAGTAGCTCAAGAGCTTTTCGCGAAATTCCAAAACAAACAAACCTTATTGGGTTCTAGCGGCGTGTTCATTTCACAATTACAATACAGAAAGACACAGAAGGCGAAATAGTTAATAGTTTCACAACAATGGTTTTCATTATTGCTATTTTTAAAAGCAAAATTAATTTGTTTGTTTGTTTTAATTGTTGAACTTAGACTTATTTAGATAGCATGCCTATTGTTTTATGTTTTAGGGTCTTTTCACACTAAACCATCCTTCATACCAACGACTTTTGAAAATGTAATTAACCACAAAAATAGTTTATTTTTCTTATGAGGATTAATGCGATAGACTTAAAATAATTACCATCAGTAAACTCTAAACTTCTAGTATAGTGAAATAAAGGACACGTAACACAATACATGTTTTCACCTTCAAATATACAAAAACAGGGGAAATATGTATGCATAGCTTAATTATCTTTATGTATACCAAGTTAAACTTGGCAAAGCACACAAATAATAGACATACCATGTATGAGTGCTTTGGTCATAGTGTTACGTTACATGATTTATCACCTTAGGAAGACAAATTCCAATAAGTTATTGGTTGTAAGGTTCTCTGCAACTGTTGTACACAGACAGAAGGAATGTTGCTATTATTTTTTCAAGAAACAGTTTTTACTCAAATAAAGATGTTATTTTCTTAATGTGACTAATAGCGTTAAGTTTGAAGACATTAATGTTATATATAAGCTAAAAAAGTATGCATCTTAGATGTCTTATAATAAAAATGTAATTAGCTGTATCGATATAAAATGTAACATGTAATAAATTGATGCAAATCGATCAGATGTGTAGTTTCTATTAATCTTACTCTAAATCCAAATCATAATTAATAAATAATTAGACAAAATACATTCCAGTTTTGGATATTGTACACATTTTGTTATGATATACTGAAAACATAATGTGATATATGTGACTTCTAAGTCCAAACAGTAAAGTAACCTGAGGTTTGTCCGACGCTGAGAATCGAACCTCGATTGTAGTTTAAATCTTTAAACTAACCATGACCTATCCCAAATAACCAATCAATAATGAGCTTCAGAAAACAAATTGGAACCTGCTCAAGAAGAAGAAACAATGAAATAGCAATCATAATTTATCATTCCTAAATTTGTAAAAGAAAAAAGGAAGAAACACTGTTATTTATTCTGATTTTAATTGTTCCAGTGTCGATACTCAACATATTTATAAGATCTACTGCTATAAAGAACTGTTATTCTTAACCAATCTTTACGTGTGTAATCTGAATTAAGTTGCTTCGATGTTGAGTTACACAAGTAATTTTTTCGTTATTTAAAACAAATAATATATCAAAGTAAGCACACATGTAACGGATTTACCTTTATACGTTTCTTTCAATTTGGTGCATGTGACGTATGTTGTTGGATGTGTATTGTGCAAGTTCCCCCTGTTCTCTACATTTGTAAGAAATGTCGAGAACAAGAATCAGAAATATACGTTTCGCGAAAACATTAGCAAATCTTTGAATATTATTGAACGTTCGAGAGTTTCGCCTAATTGCCTATCCGAGAGACAGTATTAGATTGTTGTTTAGTCGCTACAGTCAGTATACCATAACCCTCGGAAGCTACAACTGTGGTAAACGCTTACTAATCGGAAAACTACAGATATTAGCCCGGAAACGTTTAGATATTTTAAACATCACATACTTCAGTAATTTAACTTCGGACGTTAGTATTTCTATGAGCACATTAAATATCTTCAACGATAAAAAGTCAACCTGTAAGCGTTATGAGGCGAGCCAAGAAAAGGCAACTAGCTAGCTTAAGCGAGATGTAGCAATATCAACTTAGAATTAGTTTGCTCGTCGTGAACCTGGATCTCCCATAAAATATTCAGTTCTAGCCCAGATAGAAAATAATATATTTTGGCAGTGTGTAAAATATTTATAAATAAATAAGTATTTGTATTAACTACTTGTAATAGCCGTTATTGTAAATTGCACTTTTTTGTATATTTAATTACATTGTATGAAAAAAGAAAAGTTGTGTCAATCTTGTTGGCAAATATTATAAATTTGATATATATTAACATTTTAATTCTAAATTAAAATTTACGGCTGTTTGAAATCGTATATGTGACATAATAAATCATATATTGAGATAAATTATGATACGTAGCGCACGTTATCATGGGCCTTTTGTCAGCGAGAAATATCTATCTGCAGAACAAGTACATTATATACTGATTATGTTTTTCCCAAGCACCAAATATATCTTAACAAACATATTATTACTATACATGTATATCACAAATGACACGTTCTTAAAATCCTCGGCGATTTACATTATCACAAAAAATTGTTGATTAGATATAATCAAACACAAGGTTTTGCTGGAAATAATACAAGTACTTGCAAATGCCTGTAACGTAGTTTCAGATAATGGCTCGTATGTAATAAATAAATATGTCATCTTATAGAGAGAAAGCAATCACAGAATGCCATTATGGAGTAGGCTGTTGCGTAATGGTTATCGTTTAGTTACGTAAACAAATAATCATAGAGGTAACTTGCTAATAAACAGCTATTTGAAGTAGATTATTCTAAATTAATTTTGGGTTATTGTGTAAATTCATAAAAAAAATTCTGAGAAAGTCAGCAACTGTCTGAAGGTAATTGTTCTTTAGTAACTGTGTTATTAAGTGAATTAGTGTATGTTCCCTCAAAATTGGCCTGGCACGGCCGAGCGCGTTAAGGCGTGCACTCGTAATCCGAGGGTCGCGGGTTCGCGCTAAACATGCTCGCCCTCCCAGCCGTAGGGGCGTTATAATGTGACGGTCAATCCCACTTTTCGTTGGTAAAAGAGTAGCCCAAGAGTTGGCGGTGGGTGGTGATGACTAGCTGCCTTCCCTCTAGTCTTACACTGCTAAATTAGGGACGGCTAGCACAGATAGCCCTCGAGTAGCTTTGTGCGAAATTCCAAAACAAACAAACAAATCCCTCAAAATTGACGGGAAAAGTACCACAACCCTATCTCTAGCCTCACATTTACTAACTGAAATAAATAAATCTTGCAAAACTAATCTTCACAAATAAAGAATAATGTAGTCGGAGTAGTGAAACGTCGTAATTAAGATAATTCATGAAATGAATTCGTGGTTCATTAATAGAATAATATTTAGTAAAAATCACTAAGGTTAACAACTTCTATTACATAGAAAATTCAGTGTATTTTGGTAATACTACATTCCAACATTATTTCATAGCGCTTAGCAACAAAAGTATAACCTAATATTGATGTTTGTTTATGTATTGAAAGTACAGAAAGAAATGTACAGACAAGAAAACTGGAAAAATATTTGTCGTTTCTTAACTTAGAATTCCCATTGATTAAAGAGGATTTTATTAAAACGTTGAAGATTCGACAGAAATAGCTGAATTCAGAAACAATTTAAATATAAAACTGAATAGATGTTTTTACTTTCACAATAAATTTTATACATTTGGCTCTGAGTCAAGTGATCCCACACAATATTCGTACTTTAGGCTTATTATACCAACACTCACAAAATTTGTAAGGTTTTTCAGCACCTTCCTCCACATGGTATCCTTGCGCCCTGTTACTAAAATCGTAATGAGCAAACAGTAATCGAACTATTATATCTCGATAAATGTATTTTGCTTTTTATGACGGCTCCTACTTCGAGAAATTAAGTGCAATGAGACATGACATACACTGACTTTTATGTAGATTAGATATATTATAAATAACGTTTCAATGAATGTCAATTTGTTGCAAGCAATCCTGTAATAACTGTGAGCTATTAGGTAAACAATTCATCTTGGAAGTAACGTGTCAGTGAATGTCTGGTTAGAGCAAATAATTCTCTAATAACTGCAGTTTATTAGGCAAACACTCTGTCTTAGCTACAGTGTCAATGAATTTTTGCTTCTGCCAAACTGTTCTGTTAATAACTTTCGGTTGTTAGTTAAATACGTCATCCTAGAGACAACGTGTCAGCGAATGTCTGTTTGGCAAACTGTTTCGTAACAGTTGCAAGTTGTGAAATTTTCCTGTGTCGTATTACCTAGTTCGATCACAAAATATTAATATGCCTCCGCACGGACATATTTGTTACTAATATCAATGACAGATCAATTGAGTGAACGAACTATTCCCTAAAACCCCTTTGAAATAAGTCCTTGATTTATATTTACGTCGTTGATTAAGTCAATGACTCATGTTTGAAAACAGGAAGAAAAAGACTGAAATGAGGCCGATTATTTCTGTTAATAATTGTCTTGAAATATTTGTATAACACATGCGTATGCCAAGTCTTTAGATTTGTTACTGGTATGTAAGCAGTATTCCCAAATATAATATATTTAAGTTGATACTTTTATTACTGACCAAAAACTACTCATTACAACGATTAACTGTAATAATGAAATCTTGTGATTCCAGTAGTTGCTTAGTTTTTTGTAAAACAAGTTTTCCGGGAAAGTTTTCTTCAGACGCCACGTTGGCATATTGTATGCCAGATATTGGAGAAGTGGGATTGCTTTCTCACAAGAAACTCAAAGCATAAATGTATATGCTTTATTACCTTACAAAGATCTGTAATAAATAAGCCCATTAGTTTACAAATTACTAGGATCTAATTTCTTTTATTTACCATTTTCACAAATTAAAATAATGTCTTAAATTGTGACGCGAAGAAAATATTACAATGGCTTTATTTATTTTCTTCTTTTTTGTGAACAATACCAAATAATAAGATATTTTTTGAAAGTTTATGTAGGCTGTGTGCTTGGTTGTTAGTAAAAACAAAGTAAAGTTTATTTATAATTTTGTCGGTTTTTGAAAAATATAATGTGTGATAAAACTATTAGATACTACAATAAAATTCAAAGAGAAAAATTAAAATCCGTCTTCACCTGTCTTTTACACGGTCTTCCAAACATTTCAATGCTGCTTGCAACCAAACATTCAAATAGTAATTCCTTTAAAAATTAAAAGATCATTACACCGATGGACTCAACTAACGTTGGGATTTCCAAAACCTGGACCATGGCCTTGGTGTATATGAGTTCGAAAGGTACGTCATCCGATGACGTTTAATGTCCACGTGACCAGTCAACATGTAGAAATGCATGGGAATTCCCCAATAAACTGTCATGGCGACCATTCTCTCCTTCTTTCCAACCTGTCTTTAGTAAAATAATTTTCAAGTCAAATTTAAAAGTTATAACCCTTACCAACCACATAATCGCAACTATTTTTATAGGGAAGAAGCCCATGTTTGAAGAAAAGAAGGAAAATCTTTCCATAAGCTGCCAGGATAGTCGTAAGTCAATTACAAAGTGAAATGTTTCACTAGAAGTTCCAAAACTATTTCGTTGTTTACGCACACCACGAGATAACAATGTTACGAACAATTACTGGTTTCTCTAGTTGTCGGTAATCTATAGCATGACCTTACAGTACTGGCAATGACAAACGTTCGGGCGCATTAAAAAAAAAGGATATACAGAACAAAAACTTTCGTTCTAGAATACGTTGTTATTATTAGTAGTAAAATTACTTCTCGAGAAATATTCAGACTTTTGTCTAATATTTTTCAATACTTTCGATATTTTTTAATGAGTCTAATAAGTGGTTTTATGTATTGCGTGTTTTAGGTAACCTGATATTCGTACAAGTTCCGAAGTTAGAAGCCCTTTTATAGTTCTCACTTTTCAAGTTTATTTTGTCCAAATACGTTTCTATTGTACGTGATATGTTACGTTGCGAAACGTAGAATACTTAACTGCTTTGAAATTCTTATAAAGATTCATTTTATTGATTTTATTATCAGTAAACCACAACTTTGTTTTCCAAACGTCTAACTCATGACAACATCTGGTTGTAAATAAAGGATCTGAATTGTCGCGAGAATCGTTAATTATACAAATACATTCACTATCTAATAAGGCACTCCTTTACGTCACTGGACATTTAAATATTGTTCGTTATTCCTTGTCAACCAAAAATAGTCGTATTATGACTCGCTCTGCACAAAATTTTAGTTTCTTCTATGATAGTTTAATATTTGTCATCGTATAACCAAATTCTATCAGTTATTCATGAAAACGAGAGACCCACTTGAAGTAAAACATGTATTCTAAAAACGGCTGGAATGGGTATTAGAACTTTAATTAAAATAAAGTTTTATTTCAGCCGTCTTTAGAATAGTTTCTACAAGTAAGATTATTTATTAAAAAGCGCAAAGCTACACAATGAGCTATCTGTGCTCTGCCCGTCGCAAGTATTGAAATCCGATTTTATCGTCAGAAAACCCACTGTCTTGCCGATTTAAAAATGGACATTATAATTCAAATTTCTGTAATATTTAGCAGGCAAATTTATTTTTGATCAGGTTGCTGAAGTATAAGGACAAAGAGAATTTTGTAAAAAAAAATAAAAAAATACTAAACGTGATATGATTGGACGCGTCGTAAGATTTCCGTTAAAGAAAGTGGTGCAATGGGACTTCCAGGAAAATGAATATCTCATCATATATGTGTTTATCACCACGTCTGAGTAATTAATACAATACGACGATCATGAACTTAGAGAGTTATCGAAACAATTGCGTAAAATACATATATACACATATGTAGAAGCATCTAGTGTGGGTGAGCATCAGCTGCTATGTAAATCCGATTCTGAAGTGATCACCCTAGTTATTGTGTTGTTGTTTGTTAAATTCACACACTTATACCTTACTCTCTCTCTGTACACCATATATGATGATTGACTGATATAAAACACTCTAATCACAAAATAAGTGTGATCACGACATTCTTAAAACTTTATTGTTTGTTTGTTTTGGAATTTCGCACAAAGCTACTCGAGGGCTATCTGTGCTAGCCGTCCCTAATTTAGCAGTGTAAGACTAGAGGGAAGGCAGCTAGTCATCACCACCCACCGCCAACTCTTTGGCTACTCTTTTACCAACGAATAGTGGGATTGACCGTCACATTATACACCTCCACGGCTGGAAGGGCGAGCATGTTTAGCGTGACGTGGGCGAAAACCCGCGACCCTCGGATTACGAGCGCACGCCTTAACGCGCTCGGCCATGCCAGGCCCATTTTAAAATTTTAAATCTGTATATAACACAAAAGGTTCTTGGGTTAGTGTAACAGCCAATGTAGCTTCCAAAAATCACTTCTCTGTTTAAAACATATCGTTTCTTGTATGTTCAAATTTACTTCAAAGATTTTTCTTGCGACTCGCTGTTCATAAGCGTTGAAAATATTTACTGTATATATAATTTTAGATATTTGCAAGGATTATAACTTGGACGAAGGAAAACAAAAGTCAACAATTATTTTGATGTAACCCAGAACGTTGAATTATTAGAAAGTTATTATAGAAGCCCAAAAAAGCTAGAACTGTAACGCTATTAATATTTTATTTATTTTTCCATAAGGATATCCTGATAAAAATAAATTTGGAAAAATTTGAGCCAACATTGTAGTGTAGATGAACAATACAAGGATATTTTATTATTTGAACATGTTACAAATAAATAAATAGATACATACACACACGTATATATATAGGTTTACTTTTATACTGGTAGAAGTTCTGTAAAATCCTGATAAGGCTGTGTATAGTGTACATTTAACGAAAAGTCACAATATTAAAGTAAACTATAAAATACGTTTCCGAAAATCTGAATGTATACAAAAAAGAAAACAAAACAAAAACTAAACCAGTATTAATATGAAGCAAATACTCCGAACGTTGATTCAGTTTGGTGATAATCCTAAAACGTCCCGGGAATAATCATGACATCACTAATATTGGTTTAATACGGTGGCAGTACTAAAATGTCTCTGTTACTAATCATAATATTATAAATGTTGATTTAGCCCGGTGGTAGTGCTAAAACATCCCGGGAAGAACCACGAATAAAAACAAAATTATACAAATTTTTCCTTAGAAATGTTCTAACCCTTATTTACAAAGAGAGCTAGTAAAACAAAAAGAAAGAAAAAATTATCATTTTCTAATTTTAGTTTATTTAGAACAATATCGAGGTTATTTGTTTATCTGTATATCAAAGAATAATAGCCTTTTCCCCAATAAATCGTTTACGGGTCACTAGCTCACGTTATTGTATGAATATAATTTAATGACGTTGGCACGCACACATTTGATAAATTCTAAGCTACACAGTTCTCGATGAGTTATATATACAAAACTGCGGATTAAACCAACGTCAGCTACAGTTAATCACTAAAGATTAAGAGTTATTTAGAGGTCTATATTAAGGTAATCATTGTTCTGTTTCCTTTCGCTTTTCACGGTCAGTTTTTCGAACTCATAGATGGTGAAGGTCTTTTGCACAGAAAGGTTGCGTGAAGGTAAAAACCCATGAGGTAGCTACGCCATAACCTGATTACTCGGTGGCAGTCTGTACATTAGACAGAACTTGTGTCAAAGAAACTGTGTACAGCTTTCTCCTTCTGCATATTTTACCCAAGTTCCTGTTTGAAAGCGATATTTGTCACCAAAACCAATATGATTGGCGTGCTTTCTGAGTATCCAAGGTTCGTCTCACAGGTAAGCTGTGCTCTCTTGAAATAAATATAAAAGAAACGATAAAACCCGGTTTCTCAATCAGTGTTTTATTTGATATGACACCAAATTACAGTTTGCGGCTGGAAGGTGCTTCATAAATTATACACACGTCATTCGTGTTCTGTTGTCGTTCATATCTAAGTATCTGTGCTCGCATTTGAAGGAATGCATGACATAAGTACGTCCTACCGGATAGTACTGTATCATTGAAAAGAAGAAAACCCACTGTATTTGTAAACTGAACTTTCACACGAACGAATTCTTCCCATCGCGCCTGCTGGTTTAAGTGTGCTCTATCTTACTCACTTGTAACTCTGTTATCATAATACCCGTTTTTTGTAGAGATTTATCATTACTGATGTGTTCCTGTATGATAAAACACAGTATTCCAGTTGTGTCACCGTATCGTAAGGGTAATTAAGATAAGAAAATACCTATGACCAGTGTTGACGTGAAATCATGAGACTGAGTTCTCCTTGTTATCTCTTTCTATATAAAACATTTTGTAGGATGGTATCTAAAGTTTTCTGAAATTGTTTTTGAACAACAAAGTATTATTTGAGAGCAAAATTATAGTTTGTGTTATTTAAAGACAACCGTGGACGTTACTTCTTGAGTATAAGAGCGATGTTAAATGAATAAAAAATAAATATTACCAGTTTTGTAACGTAGAGAGCAACTCAGTGCCAGTTAATCAACAATGGCAACCTACGCACAATGTTTTTTTCCTGCTACAAGACCACAAAATGAGGGGACTAGTTCATTTTTTATCAATCCCTTTGAGTTTTGTGAGCCAGTTAAGGTGAGTTTAGAAAAGAAAAGTGTTAATATTGTGTTGAATTTAAATCACAACTGTAATGTTTCATATTTTCTTAAGTCAAACTAAAAATTTTAATGTATAATGTCATATTTAAAAAACTTTGTGAAATCAGCGACGTTGGTGAGTTATATTTATATTGTTAATGTGAAGTGAAATTAAAAACAAATCCGCCATAATATAAAACTTTCATTTTCTTTTTTAAAGTTAAGCTAAAACTATTAACATTGTACTAAATTTAGAAAATTCTGTTAAACCTTCGATCATTTGATGATATGATGTCGGATTTAGAAAAAAATTGTTAGGTTTTCAATATAATTAAACCAGATCAAAATTGTTGCTGTGGGCTCAGATTTAGAAATTTTTGTTGGAATTTTGATCCAGGTAAGTCAGGTCACAATTTTTGATATGGTGTCAGATTTAAAATATTTTGGCTAACTCGTTGGTCGTATAAAATTGTTTTGATATTATGAAATTTTAACAAACTGTTATACCATTCGTTGAAACAAGTCTGGCCAAATCATTGTTATTATATTGCTATGCAGGTTTAGAAATTTTAGCTTCAGTTTGTTTTGTGTTGTTGTAATAACATTTATTAATATGTTGTTACAGTTAAAGAATTTAATTAAACTCATTCATCATGAATTTTAGCTGTGCATTTATGAAACACCAATATAGACCACTGATCAGTTTGAGTCTTGGTAGCGCTGATATTACTGTTTTAGGGTCAGAATACAGATTAATAAGGATCAGCAGAACTCTGTTACTACAACAAAACAGAATACAAAGTCTGGCTAGACCATCGATCGTGCAAATATATTTTTTCTGTTGCTTATATGTTACCGTTCTGAAGTTGGTAAAAAATAATTTGAATCTTACCCGATTTCTAAGATATACTAACGAGATACACAGTGTTCAATACACTTTCTTTTTTTTGGATGACTATTACTGACAGCATTATTTCAATTGCTATAATATACGAAAAACGTAAAGAAATAATGAAATAACCTCAAATAAGTTAAAGTTTTAACTTCATTATTTTATTTGATGAGAAAATGAAAATTCAGAAGTATGTAGTAATTGTTTTAGAAATACGTTGATTACAATTTCTTCAGAATTCAACGTTTTAATGTTATATATATGAAGTACCAGCCACCGGTTGCATAAACATAACTACATGTTATTTGATTGCAAATGTGTACACCAATTGCTGGATTTTCTTATGTGGAAAATACGTCTGGTCCTTTCATTAAATCCCTTATTAATCACAAACTGTTTTCAATATATTTTTGTTTTATGATTAAACACCATAAACAGGATAATGTTTATGTCATGTATGTAAACATGTAATATCTACATTAGACAAGGTTTTAACCAGTGCATATTGACTGAATTAATTATATGCATAATTAAGATAAATATTTACACTCTAACAAAAAGTGTACAATATTAGGTTTTATTTATTTATGTTAAGCATGCTTCCACAACTGAATTGTGTTAGGGGAAAAAACACGTAGCGTTAAGTGGTTTCCAACAGTTTTACCGATACACATCATCTCTTGTATGTGTGAATGAAACATTTGCGATTGACGGCATCCCGTCCGAAGTTGAAATATCAACAGCTCATAATGTTTCAGTTGTTGAAATAAAGTACTCTGAATATATAGCTTAAGTAGAAGGACTTTTGTGTTCTACAAAATAGACGTATCGTTTTATCTACAATTTAGTCTTCTTTTTTAGTTTTGAGCTAAGGTAAGAACTCTCTCTCTCTTAGGTAGACTGATAAATTAATTTACATAAAAAACTGTATATTATTCATTATTTTAAAATCACTGGCATATAATTTTAAGAACCAAGGCTGAGTTAAGCCTGCATTAAGATAAGGGCATTTTGATATGATATCAAAGCTTGAGTGTATATATTAGATATGTTTATTATCTTTCAGTGCAATGTGAATCAAAGAAGATTGAACTGTGTTTTAATACTTACGTTTAAGTAAGCCATGTAAACATTTCATGGTCAAACACCTTTTTCAGTTTTTAACTTTGTGTTTTCAACACGCCGTTTTTTCTTCTGTAATATTACTGTGAATAACACAGTACAAGAATATCTTAGATGCACGTTAAATTCATAGCTGTAAAGTGACTTGGACTGCGTGGCATGTTATGGGTGAGCCGTTATCAATGTAGTTTAGAAACAAGCAGATAAATAAGAGATCACCTGTTAAAACTAATTATACTTCTATAGGAACTATTTATATCAATCTTAATGTCAGTATGTATCAGGTCATCGATTAATTTTGTTCTTCACAGTCACAATGCACGTAGTGTATTGTACATTGTAGAAATAATTGGTGTATTTTTAAATAGTTTGTCAGCTGGTTTTTCCGTCGCCATTATTACTTACTATTGCTTGCATTGCGTAAGTTTCAGTAGTTTTTTTTTTTTTACTGACTTACCACAAAGTAGAAATAAAAACGATCGAAATGCCAGTAAATTGAATTGACTCAATGAAATATTTCTGTAGTGAATGTGATTTATTTTACAAATAAATTGTGATGTAGAATTTTGTAAACGATAACAGACCTCGAATTATCTCGACAATTGACTAAAATGTAAAATACAGACCTTGTATTTTGTAGCTTTATTTATAATGTTGTTAATTCATGGCATTTGAAGTTTTTAAAGTTACATATTATAACCAGAATGTGGTGTTTGACTGTTTAAATCATCTTAGTTTTGATTATTCTTGTCTTTCCTTTATTTATATCTCATTATGCTTGTTTGGAATTGCTTAGAGTAAATGCATTACATGCAATAGTGTATGACCAGTTTTTGACATGCTTTTCTTCTACAGGGTAGATATATGCCTTCAGTAATGGGGGAGCCAAGCAGTCTGCTACTGCCAGAGCAAGAAACACCGGGGCTATCTGCAATAGTTTCTGATTGTGTATCCATGAGCAACACTGAATCTTCTTTCCAACATTCGTTTCCAATAACTACAAACTGTAGTCCAGCTTCGCCCTTACAGCCTACGACACCAATGGCACAACCTGTTGGGGTTAGCTCTAGCCCACCATTACATCAAATACAGAATGGGATTAGTCCATCCATAAGTCCTGAGCATATACATACGCTTCAACCTCCCTGTCCAGGTGATATTTAAGTTTTGATTTCCTTTTTCAGACAGAAACCTCTGTATTGTTGACTACATTCATTCCCTCTGTGTGTGGCAGAAAAGTACTTTTTTGTAGTATGCTGTTCGTGTTCTTTTTTTTATTTTTCGCCAACAAGTCACACACACCTGCTGTAAAAGAATCCTTAGCTCAATATATGCTGTAATTGTAAGTGAATTATACATTAAGTACAAACGCAATAGAAAAATAGTTTAGCTTGTCAACTAAAATTCTAAAGTGGATCCAACTGGACTTTTGAAAAAAGAAGAGAACTATGCACAGTGTTTATGATTTGTCTATGATCTCTATAATGTAAACAATTTGCTGTACACACGTGTAAGAGGTTTACATATATAATATATATATTATTTTGAAAGCAAGTGAAGTGCATGCTGTTTGTTTTTGTTTTTTAAGTTATTGCCAACAAATCACAGACACCTACTGTAAACGAATATTTTGCTCAACAGTCATAGTATTCAGCCCACTTACTAAATATTATTACTGCATACAATTTTTAAAATAACAAGCCCTTTATTTTAACACTCCTATAAATTGGCATGTTAGATATTTGTCATCCCATTCATTTTCACTTTATAGTCCATTCCACTGACTACTTCCTGAACTGTGAAAGATCCTTTCCACTGTCAGGCGAGTAGTTGTCTTATCTGTATGTAGCAGTACTGAAACCTTCTGTCCTGAAACATCCATCTTGACCTTCTTTTTATAGAAGTGCTACTGGCTGCCTCTAAGATTTGGCTTCCCCGGTAAAGTTGTTTTGATAGGTCTGGTTGAATACTTTTTCTAGTCCTTTTCTTTGTATGTCTCTTTTCTCTTTGTCTTGTGGTTGACTTCATCTGAGACACTGTTTTAAAGTTTCTGTCGTGAATGACCTTTCTTCTGCACTTTCTTCAAATTTTTACTACTTGGTACGCTTCTTATTACCGAGTTATATATTGGTTCCTTGAAATACATCACTTCAAGGTCTGGTTCATAATATAAAGTATACACCTTCATTTTTGCCATTAGAACCTTTCTCACTGTCCCATCAATTAGAAAACGCAGACGTAAATTGCCTGTCATCTGCATTACTACACCTGGTGTCTCATAGAACCTTGACATTCTTGTCTCTGACATTGTCTTTACATATTAGCACATCATGCATTGCTGGCATCTCTTGATAGTTGTCACCACCTCCTATCACTATTGGCATTGTTGTTCCATTTGTTATTTTGAGCTAACCGTCACTCATTAATCATAGCAATGGCACTTACTCTTATAGTGAATCTGATGAGTTGTCTTGATTCTGTTTTTATTTTGGCAACAGCATCCATAATGTCAGTCAATATTTTTTTTAAAATAGCTTCAGTTTGTTTATGCTTGGATTTCTGCTTGTACTCCGTTACAGTGTGTTCCGTTTAATAACAAACGTAACATCTCCTCTCCCTTCTGTCCATTAACCAACTGCCACATTTAATAGACTCCTATTCCTGGTCAACCCTCTTTAGTTTCAGCTTTAACTGGATATGTTTGGACTTGCCATTCATACTCCCTCTATGACTTTCATATGCTGTTCTGTTAGCCTAATCATCTCGTCTATATCTTTTGGTGCTCTCTCCTTTAAGGTTAGTGACATATCGGTTTAACACGTGACCATGCACTATTCTCATACTTATAGGTCTGTCAGTCCCTCAAAACTATTTTCACCCTTTTCTCTCATTTTCTCTTTTTCTTCGTTTTCCTTTTATGCCCCTTTTCTGTTCACCCTATTTTCAGTATTTCCTTTCTCCTGTTTTCTCCTCTCTTTCCTTTTCTTCTTTTAGTATTCTTCCTCTCTTCACTGACTCTCTTCTCTTTCTAGTTCTTGTTTATCAAACTTTCATAGTTCACTGTATTTTAACCGAAGACGCTCTGATTTGTTTACCTGCGAATCAAACTCGCCTGGTAATATAACGTAATCTCTACACTATTTATGCTACTAATACAGGTGTATATGTATCGGCCTTCTTATTTCCGCTGTCGTTCACTGTTTACCACTTCATAATTCTGGCTGTGGCTCGCCAATTGTCGTACTTTTTCGTAGTGTACATGTGTGTGTGTGTACAATAAGTTAAGTACATGAATAGATATATTGGACTAGGAATTCGTTTACATGTTAGTGTTTGTGATTTGCTGGTGATAAATTGAAAAATAAAGGAACATCACGTTTTTTTACTTGTTTTAAAATAATATATTTGAAAGAATATAAACGAATGTACAAAAGTTATTTACACAATGTATATCATATTTGTGTCTTAAATACTATAATGTCTCTTCTTGTCAAAAGTCCACTTGGATCAGTTCAATTGCTTTAGAACTCAATTGACAAGTCGAACTACTTTTCTACATTTTTACTGAAACACTATCACTTATTCGTTTTTTTCTCTCTTTCTCTTTTTTTTATTTTATCATAACTTACGCTGTCGTTGAGTTATCGCTGTTGCATCCTAAACTTTAGACACTTTTCTTTTTTCGTATTGTGATTATTTCTAGTAAACGTCTGCTTTTCGCATATCGGCCAACTTTAAAAATAATCGTTTGCTTTTTGTCAGTATCTATTTTGTCAATTATATTAGAACACTTTTTGACGAGATAAGTTATCCTCCTAAAATGTCAGAAGACTGTTAATCTTTCCTTTACGTATCAAACTTAGGCTATATACTCCCATGACGGTTAATTTTACGTTATCTAACTTTTCTCTGACCGAAACTCTTTCACTCGGTTTTAATTCTGGCTCTCTCCCTGCTCTCTGGAATATCATCTGTTCGCTGCTTCTTTTATATCTCTCACTGAGGTGTTCTGGAAATCTGTATAACATCGACTTCAATAAGTTACAAACACAACTTCTAATAATTGTCTGCTTTTAACTCTCGTATTATGAAAAAGGAAACAGTCGTAGAATATTCATAAAGAAATTAATAATACCTGCATTAAATAGTATTTAATATCTGACACTATGTTTAGTGAACATTCTATCAGTGCAACCAGAACCGGGTGTTGTAAATAAATATAAATATATTCTTAATTATGATAGGATTATGCAGCTTACCTCTTCACCCATCTGTTCGTGGTATTCTGTACTTATTAGGCTCAAACACAAACACCAATGCATTGTTTCGTATGTACAAAATTAAATATATTACCAAGTAACATCGTGTCGCTTTCTTTGTTTTCATATAAATATACACATAGTCCTATATTGCTGTTGGATTTTTTAATTGTAGCATACTTCAGCGAGAAAATATGTTTAGTGAAAAAATACAAATTGTTTAAATTTGTTAAAAGAACTCGAGTCTTTACGTCAATTCTTTTTTGTTCTTCCCCTCCTCCAATGGCATAAAAGAATAAATATGGACTTAAAGTGTTAAAAACCAGGTTTACATTATACATACGTTTGTGTTATGCATAGTTGCTTTTAAAAAAGTAAAGAAAATCACTTATAATATTTTTTTTATATTTTTCACGGTTTTTTCTTTATTAACCTATATATCGACCTCTATTTGATAAAAGTTTGTGTCTCTATGACTCCGCTTATAAATGATTGTCACAAAGCCTGATATTGCCTTAGGCCCTCAGTTCGGATTTCATTCCCCTATATCATCCCTAAAATCTCTATAACTTCTTCGTGCGTTGGTTAGTTTGTTTGGTTTGTTTTGAATTTTGCGCAAAACTCCACGAGGACTATGTTCGTTAGCCGTCCCTAATTTAGTAGTGTAAGACTAGAGAGAAGGCAGCTAGTCATTACCACCCACCGCCAACTGTTGGGCTACTCTTTTACCAACGAATAGTGGGATTGATTGTAACATTATAACGCCCCAACGGCTGAAAGGCCGAACATGTTTGGTTGACGGGGAATCGAACCCACGACCCTCAGATTTCCCGTGCGTTGAACTGTTAAGAATAAATTATTCTCAGTTCCAAACAAGATGGGATATTAGTTTGACATTTACAGTTGACAAACTGCATGACTTACATGCATTCGCATCCCATATTAATCTAAGGACAATTACCACTTTAAAATAATAATGGAACATGTAGCAACGTTCCCAAAATTTGATTAAGCATTTTATATTTACATTTTCTGCTATTTAAGCTTCCTCTGTTGAATTAGTATTTTCTCTTTCTTTTCGAATATCAATTTATGTACTCATCATTTAAACGGCCATGTCAAAGACCTCTACCGATCAGAAGAAAAGCAATCAGCAGCACCCAGTGTGGACCGAATAAAAAATATATCACTTTTAGACTGCATAGGTGTTGAAATCTCTATGAGCCACAATTATATAACAACTCAAGTTACCAGACCGTTTCTCAGTGTGGAATGCTTATCCCAGCAGTATTGACATAAAAAACAACTAAAAATACTGCAGTAACGGTACATTTTAAGTCTATTGATACAGTTAGCATCGCTGTTCGCAGAAAAAGTATAAGTAAACAAACTTTTTATCAATAACATAAACTTTTGAACGTAATGATTTTTCACTGCTTTCAAGATTTCGGACAGCGTTTAAGATGCATAGAAGGAGCATAGCAAAGATATAATATTAATTTAATTGGGTATAAACAGTATAGACAGGTCTATAACACACGTCGTTAACGTTGTAGTATACTGATTTAGTGAACATTCAACCCCCTCCCAAACACGTGGTCAGCTTCCGACCAGTAACCCTTTCTTTGTGAACCTGACGATGACCGAAGAAGGTCGAAACGTTGTTCGCTCTTCTATTTGAAGTGTTTTCTGGGCCCAGAACAGCCGTTTTTGCATACAAAAGTTAAATCAACTTAGTCAATAAGGAAGGTTTGTTGTGTTACTTTTATTTTTAGAGGAGTTCGCTACGGCCTACCTTGTACTATTTTTAATAAATCTTTACTGTCTGTTTAATATGTAATTGTTCATTTAAACACCTAATACGTACTATTTTTCAAACTTGAAATGAAAAAAAAAACTATTATATCAATTCAAAATTACATAGATGTTTATATTTAAACAAATTTTTCACAAGTTTGCAGTAAGAAGACTTAACAAAAACAAATATTTGTCATTTGTGGCTGAAAGCATGCAATGGTTAAAACGTGGTTAGATTCAGCAGTTATTCGTTTATATATTATTTAGAAGTCAAATAAAAGGCAATTTTAAAGCATGTCATTAAGCCTTTACATAATGTTAATCTTCAAAAGTAGTTAAGGTGATTACGCTACACTACACATTTAGAATACTATGCTGTAGTAAATTGGTCTAGATTCACAACTTTAGTTCCTAAATTATACAAAATTAGCCTTGATTTTATTGGAGCTGATTCCCGATTGTAAACAAACATGAATACTCGTTTATCTGTCCAATTCCTTGAAGCATGCGATAGTTTAACGGATATGTTGTAGAAACAACTTGTGTGCATGTGACACATGTCGCTTTTCAAGACATAGATCCTTCTTGCTTATATTGCATATGTCGTGTAAAGCAAGTGGACGGCTTTTGGCACTAATCTTTGTATTAATATTCTCACCTGTTATAATAAACTGCACTTTTCTTGCCATGGCTTGAATAGACTCGTTGCATTTCTCTTTTTAGATGGTCCTGGTTTCCCAAAATGATCCATATTTCTTTTTTTTGTGTTAATACGATCCATCTTGAATATTTTAAATCTTTAATATCTTTATCATCTAAATTTATGCATATTTTACGCTAATAAGGGCTGTTACACGTACGTCCCAAAGCCAATCAGTTTTCGGTGTTGTTGTACTACTTATGTCTCATCAAACAATGACAATAACTGTATGGCCGATACTATGATTTCGTGCATGGCCAGTATTAGAAAGAATAAATACTGCTTTAACTTTTCAAAATAAACCAGTCATCATGATATATCTGTTTAGTTTAACTTACAATTGTTTTCATTTTTACTTCACTAGACCATCCGTACCTCAGCGTTCTGGAACAGCCGACTAACAGAATACGGTATCGTTATAAAAGTGAAAAAGGATCGCATGGAGGACTAACTGGAGAATTTAGTAGTTCGTCTAAAAAGACTTATCCTACAGTTAAGGTAAGTAAAATGAGTATATCAGTTTAGACGCGATATTTTCAATAACATAATACTTAAAATAAATAAACGTGGCAAAGGTAGATAAAAAGTGTTATTCAAAGAAAAAATGCTATTTTGTTTTCAAAAAAGGTATCAGTTAAATCTTTGTCAATTATAGCAGATTTTATTTTTATCTGCGCAATAACGACTTATAGATTGGTTCAGAGTTTGTTTTGTTGTTGTTTTTTTGTTTTTCAAGTACAAGCAATTAATTCATACTTCTGCCATCTCTTCATTGATTAAATATCTAATTACAGTTTTTAATCCAGGATGCAAAACCATTTAGATTGGTGTATTTGACCACACCCAAAGTCTCATAGATCAATTTATTCTAATCTTGCTTGAAAGAATGTCGTTTTCTATAGGCTGGTAGAGATCCTAATAAGCACTAAAATCGAATTGGATGTACGCATTTCCCATGCTTGGTATTAGTGGCATATAGAAATATAACTAATAAAACAATAAAAAGGTTTCAGATTAATTTGCTCTAATAATATCTAAAACAATTTAAAATGTTGCTGCTACTCAGTGTAATCTTGTGTTTCACTTTTCTCTGGAGGCCTGGCATGGCCGAGCGCGTTAAGGCGTGCACTCGTAATCCGAGGGTCGCGGGTTCGCGCCCGCGTCGCGCTAAACATGCTCTCCCTCCCAGCCGTGGGGGTGTATAATGTGACGGTCAATCCCACTATTCGTTGGTAAAAGAGTAGCCCAATAGTTGGCGGTGGGTGGTGATGACTAGCTGCCTTCCCTCTAGTCTTACACTGCTAAATTAGGGACGGCTAGCACAGATAGCCCTCGAGTAGCTTTGTGCGAAATTCCAAAAAAAACAAACAAAAAACAAACACTTTTCTCTGACAATGAAACAAAGGCCAATGACATTTCTTCTTGTTCCTTTAACCTATAAGTTAAATAACTATTTATACATAATATTCTATATTATTGTTACACCGTCACTGCTTCGTTTACCATATCAGTTAGTCCCGATTTTGTGAACATGTATATAACGATCGAATGGATGGTTTTTGACCAAACTTAAAAAGACGTACTTCATGTAGAATTCTAGACCGGATTAACTTTTGAATAACATATTCTGAAAGTCTTGGGCAATAGGCAACTGGTACATTGGTAAAATTTACCCCAGCCTTATGAATATGATGCGTCAATACAAAATGAATGGTTATTGACCAAATTTACACAATAGCTACTATTAACAGAGTTCTAGTTCCGATTAATGTTTAATGGTTATATGTCAGAGGTCAAAGTGAATTAATTTGGAGGAACTTGAACATACAGTATAATATTAGTGAAGCCAAAATAGTTCATAAACACAATTTGTTTTTTATATGCAAAAACGGTACGTTTGGGTTGAGAAAATATTTTACATAGAAGAGCGAACAACGTTTCGATCTTCTTCATGAACCTGACGATGACCGAAAAAGGTCGAAACGTTGTTCGCTCTTCTATGTAAAATATTTTCTCAACCCAAACGAGCCGTTTTTGCATATAAAATTCTCAACAAGTGGGTTTCTCGACATCACTGACAATTTGTTTTTGTTACAACATTAGTTTATTTTAAATAATCAACATCAAATACAGGGTGTACTTAAATTATTCACGCCATTATAAGCCTTTATAAATTCTCTATTATATGAGCTATCTTAAAACGGTTTGTGGCAATTAATAATACAACTCAAGAAATTTTTGCTCTAATTAAGTAAACTACCACAGTTCAGCCAATAATTCAGCAAACTTCCATGCTAGTCCCATAGGTAGCACGCAGAACATCAAGGCGGTAGATGATTTCCAAACATAAGAAGCATGTCTTTCGTGGATGTTCTGCGAAATAAAGAAAAAAATTCTTGAGTTGTATTTGTTTCTTTTTGAATGCCCCGTAAAGCTACACAAAGGCTATCTGCGCTAGCCGTCTCTAATTTAGCAGTGTAAGACTAGAAGGAAGCCTGCTCGTCATCACTACCCACCGTTAACTCTTGGGTTACTGTTTTACCAACAAATAGTGGGATTGACCGTCCAATTATAATGCCCTCACAGCTGAAAGGGCGAACGTATTTAGTGTGATGGGGATTCGAACCTGCGACCCTCGGATTACGAATTGAGTGTCTTAACTACCGGGCCTCTTGAGTTGTATTATTAATTGTCACAAACCGTTTTGAGATAGCTCATATAATGAAGAATTTATAAAAACCGATAATGTGGTGAATAATTTATAGGCACCCTGTATATCGTCATCCTTTATGTTTGTCTTAATATATTTGGTTCATTATTCTTATATCAAATTTCCTAAATTAAATTATAATCACAATTTTTAACCTTCATCATTACAACTGAGGTCCATATGGACCCCGACAATAAATATCTTTTCGTTGACCAGTTATATTTTTATTTATTTTCACGTAACTTTCACATTATTGTCCTCTAACATAAAAATAGTAAAAATTTCGATGTTTTGCAAACGAGTAATATTTGTGAATAAAAAGTTGCATGTGGTGCGTACCAACCCCAACTAATTTACAAATTGTGAGCTCTGTGTCTTCATCAAGTATTGTGTGAATGGTTTGTTTGTTTGTTTTTGGAAATTCGCACAAAGCTACTCGAGGGCTATCTGTGCTAGCCGTCCCTAATTTAGCAGTGTAAGACTAGAGGGAAGGCAGCTAGTCATCACCACCCACCGCCAACTCTTGGGCTACTCTTTTACCAACGAATAGTGGGATTGACCGTCACATTATACACCCCCACGGCTGGGAGGGCGAGCATGTTTTAGCGCGACGCGGGCGCGAACCCGCGACCCTCGGATTACGAATGCACGCCTTAACCCGCTCGGCCATGCCAGGCCTTGTGTGAATGGATTCCTAGATGTTATCCATTGTGGTAAACAGTGATTATGTATTTAGATCTCTCCTGAAGTGAAGAAATGCTTATAACCTACTTCAGAGATGTCTCCAAATCCCCATGCAATGCAGAAAGGCGTCAAATTTGCGTTTGTAGATCTGTGATTGCTTGACACAAAACAGCATGCTGGTTAAGGTGTTCCAGCAAAAGAAAAACGATGTTATCTTTGCCCAAGAATCACAGACAGGAAAGTCTGTCGAACCTGTACAGCATATGGAAACAATGTCTGTGCTGATCACTCGACACCCAATGTACGGTGTGAAGAGTGTTTATAAAATTACTGGTAAAAGATAAGAGAAAGACTTTAGGTTCACTCAGAATATATGTTTTGCTTACATGTTGTCCAAAATTTTGCATTAGTTTAATTCTAATACTAAGTTTTATGTAGTTCAATCCCATGGGCCCATTCCTTTTTGTACAATTTGGTGTTTTTGTTACATATTCAAGAAATTTGTTTCTTCATTCAGTATTTTAATAGTTTTAATTATGAAATAGCTTATATAATAAAGAAGAGAAGAAGTGGACCTATATTATTGAAATATATGTCAATGATGATGGTTTTTTGTCTAAATATGAGGAAGTGGAAATAAGTAAATTTCATATTTTGTAATAATAAATCACATATTATATACTTATGATAGTCAGTTGTTTTTTTTACAGTTTGTCTGAACAATGCTATGAGAAGCCAATATGCTAACTTTTCAACATCTAAATCATAGCTTCAATATTATGATCATTAAATATATCCGGGGTTAGTATGGGCCCTAGGTGTCCTGAAAAGTTGATATTTTAACGTGTACTTATGAAGTTTAAAATGTAGATAAGAATAATTATGTTTTTATGTTTCTTTTTAGTATGAAATGGAGACATACTGATACAAATTTCTTGGTAGAAAGACACAAAGGCTTTCATCTTGCATTAAATGTTTCAAAAACAACTTCAGTTTTTATTTTAATCTCATTTTCTATTAAAGTTTATCTCTGTACTAGGACAGTGGTAGGCCTTAAATTTTAAATTTTTGTATGAGATTGTAATGTTTATGTATTCATAATTTGTAGTAAATTTAAATGAGTTTATTATTTTTGATAATTGCATTCTTTTCATTTTCACACTACCATTTCTTGAGAGTTACGTAGAAAAATA
The DNA here is from genome assembly GCA_011833715.1 of Carcinoscorpius rotundicauda. Taxonomy (NCBI): domain Eukaryota; kingdom Metazoa; phylum Arthropoda; class Merostomata; order Xiphosura; family Limulidae; genus Carcinoscorpius; species Carcinoscorpius rotundicauda. The sequence goes on from CM022398.1 coordinate 28,160,024, forward strand.
TTTTTGCTATGTTCAATATTACTATTTCCTAATTTTATTGACATTTATTTGTTCCATTTCTTGTTATGCTTCCTTAAAATTGTGAATGATATTGAAAATTAGCCAGTCAAAATCAGGATGCATCATATATTGTGATGATGGATAGAAAATCAGTTACTTTTTTAAACAGTTTTATGTATGATTTTTGGAAACAACAGTAATTTAGTCTTTATTTCATTATGAAATAACATAAATTTATATTACTTTTTCATGACTTTCTTAGCAGTTTTGTTAATTGTATATACTAAACAATAAGTTAAAGGTGATGTTGGCATTTAATTATAGCTTTGTAAACATTGGACAGCGTCATTATAATATAAAAATTACATTCCTGCGCTTTCGGGAACATTCATTTTTCACTGTTCAATATATGCAAAAAAATAAACTATAATTGATTTTAACAAGTCAAACGTATGGTTTACGTTGCACTATAAATAAGAATATAAACTTTAATCACAGAATTGTATTATTAATTACTAAATTAAAATTTAAAATAAAATTATGTAAGACTTGCACATTTGAAATTTTAGAATAAGTTTTCTAAATTGTTGTTTTTGGCAAGTTGTTCATACTGTTTTAAACTTACATAATGATCTTTAGACTAACCATCATATAATATTTAATGAGTTACAACTCGGTATTAAGTTTTATTTTGATATTACAATTATAGCAGTCATGTATGTACACGTGTGCTACATAAATACAACCATTAAATAATAATCCTTTATTTCTGTGAGATTTACTAATGTAATGAGAGAAATAGGTAACATCACACAATCATATATAATGTTTGTGAATATAAAACTTTCAATACCTAACAAGTTATATAAGTTATATGTTATTCTGAGGAAAATTTGATGTATTACAAGGTAAATGGTGCACAATTTATCAAAATCAACAAAATTTGGTTTATCTCATTTGTAGTTTGTTATTGTGTAGACAGGAGAATCTTCACCACAACAAAAACCTTTCCCAAACTAATACTTTAAATTTTTGGGGGGGAATTAACCAGAGAAATAAGTAGCTGTATCAAAGATAATGATAGAGGAAACAAACAATGTGAACATTCACCTTTTAATGTAAAATTTAAAATAGCTCTGAATGTTATAATATTTTTTTTTGTTACACAAGGGCTGTCTGCACTAGCTGCCCCTAATTTAGCAGTGAAAACTAGAGGGAAGGCATCTAGTAGTCATCAACCACCATCAACTCTTAGGCTACTTTTTTTTACTAATAAAGAATGAGACAAAAGTCTAAAAAATATTATTTATGCAATATATAATATTTTAACCTATGGTTTTCTTGAATAAAATGTAACTTTGACATTGAAAATGAAAAACATTTATTATTTTTCTATCTTACAGCTGATAATTCACTATTTTTGTAATTATCATAGTTGGAAAATTATCGACCACAGAATAATCAAGTGTTTATCAAAGCTACTCTGTACACTGTTGATGATCAACAAAAACCTCATGTTCATAAACTGATGGGAAAACATTGTCAAGATGGCGTGTGTTCAGTCATTTTGGGGGAAGATATGGTTGCAAGGTGTGTACTTGATGAAGCTATGTAGTATGTAATAGTGGCTGCTTTATATGTCAGTAGAAAAAAGTGTTTGTATGTAAAAATAAACAAGTTTTATTTTTTAATTTCTTTGGTATTTTTATTGTAACAAGGATTTAGCTAAGTTTCAATTTTGATAAACTGTGAAACTATTGAACAATACAGTTTTTTTTTTAATGAAGAGATTTTAAAATTTTACCTGATCATATTGTAACTTATAAACCTCCCTTTTTTTCTTTGTAATATTAATTTCACTTAGACTTGTAAATTTAATTGATTAAATAAAATGATTCAAATTGTTTTTAAGTAAAAGATCAGACCATATTCAAAACTTTGTCTTATAGGGATTAAATACTCTCAATTTAGCATTTGTAAAAAACAAGCATATACCATATAATAACATACTACATGTAATTATTTCATACCTCTTTTTATAAATTTTTATTATCTCAATTGTTTTAGTTTTCAAAACTTGGGAATATTGTTTGTTGGGAAGAAAGAGGTTCCAGATATCTTGTACAAGAAAAAGTTAGAAGACCAACACCTCTTACGTTGCTTAATGCAAAATGGTTCTTTACATATAACAGGTATTGTGTTGTTTGAATGCTGTGGAATTCTGAAAGGTCAGACTCCATGATTATTTTTTTATTCTTAAAAAGAGAGATTTGTGAGAGATTCAGTTCTCATTATTTCTTCTGTCAGATGAAAACTGTTTGTAAATAATCATTACATATTATGTCATTATCCATTTACTGCATTACACACATACACACACATGCTTTCTACTAATGATAACTTATAAGCTTCATAGGTGTATTCTGTACAATAATCTTATCAGATCTTAAACCACAGTGTGTAATTTAATTCCACAAGCACTTATTTTGTACAAGATGTTTATTGCTTATTGGTTTGTGACACAACGTTATATTAATAATTGTAAACTTGATATTAGTGTATATTAATATGGATGTATAAATAGTAAACTGCCAAGTTAAAAGAGAAATTTTAATCTACCAGTGTCTAATTGGATTCATGTTTAATATGTGAATATCACTTATGCAGTGTTTAGAAATTGCCTTGTGTAACCTTTTTTTTCATGTTTCTGGGATTACTCAATGTGTCTATACTGAGCTAATCTGTTCTGTTATTGATGATCTAGTCGTACATGGCACAAAACAAGATCATTACAAGGGCTTGTGAAATTCAAAAAAGTAACATAGATAATTAGGATATTTCTGTATTCACTTATGGGTTAATTGTGAAATATTTAAATGAGTGTGTTTGTCTATACAGAAAGAGGTGATAAATTATTTTTACATTAGTTAGTTTTCCCTTCCATATTTTCAATAGAACATTTTTTTAATAATTCAATTTGGTAGCTTTTCTAATTTGCTACAACCAATAAAAGGTGTGTATGCAAGCTTGTAGGAAATGATTGGTCAACTGAGAGATGTTTTCACCTCTTATGTTTAGTACCTTAAATTCTTTTATGATGATTACTTTCCCAGGAAAATTTTAAAACAGTTACAAAAGGGAATCTATTGGCATTTCTCATATTACCTCAAATGAATAATGCTTTACAAAATGCTTTAAAAGAACTTAACTTTAACCAGAGAATCAATTGTGTTATTTGGACTTCTACTGAAATTCTGTTTAAGGTGTTACTTTTCACCTGAAATGTTCCATCTCTTCTTTATTTGTTTATTAAATTTAAGAAGATGAATAATATGGTGTTTGTTTGTTTTTTATAAAGTATGAAAACTTTGAACAAAATTTAAAACCAAAATAAGCTACAAAAACTTTGATATAATCAATTATTTAATTCATGTAGGAGATATTTTAACACTTTTTTGAAAATTGTTCATCTGTTTTTGTGTTTTAAGATATATTTGTGATTTATTTAACAGAAGCTGATAAGAACCAACTGAAAAAAGATGCAGAGCAAGAAGCCAAAAACATGGATTTAAACAGGGTTAAAATTCGTTTTGAGGCCTTTGCTGTTTCTCAGGGGCACTTATATCCAATCTGTGATGCTGTATTTTCAAACATCATTGCAAATCAAAGTAATGTTTGTATTATTTTTCTAGTGTATTATTGTTTTGAAGGTTATGATATATATTAATGCTTGATACTATAAATTAAATAAATACAGTGGAAAGTTTATTGTTTTTCCAGTTTAAACATGTTATTATTATAATTTATTAGATGTTTGTTTAGTTTTTTATGTTAAGTTTGTTTTTCTATTCATCATATCAAAAATTAAACATTCAAAATATCCAAGGGTGTTTAAGGTTTTGAAACACTTGAGTTTGTTTTTGAATTTTGTGCAAAGCTATATGAGGGCTATCTGCACTAGCTGACCATAAGTTAGCAGTGTAAGACTAGAAGGAAAGCAGCTAGTCATTACCACCCACCACCAACGGTTGAGCTATTCTTTTACCAACAAATAGTTAGGTTGACCATCACATTATAAAATCCCCACAGCTGAAAGGGTGAGCATGTTTGGCATGATGGGGATTTAAACCCATGACACTTGGATTGTGAGTTGAGCACTTTACCCATCTGGTCATACCAGTATCAATCATTTGAGAAGCATAAAAAAGGTTATATTAAGAAGATACTAACTAAACCATAATACAAAACAAAGGTTTTGAATAATGTATAATAATAGTTAAACAGAGAAACATTTTTAGAAAGAGTTTAATCATTTATTAATAATTTAAATAAATTTGCACTCTTAATATCTAATTACAGTTTGTGAAAAGTGTAGAAAGGTTAATTTCAGATTTTTTAGTTATTTCCCAAGTTAGCTTTATCTGTTAACAGAATGGTTATGAATTGCTCAATGTTATGTGTGAATAATGTTGTAGTTCTATATCAGACAAAGATTCTCTTATACAGCATGTATTTTTATTTCTCTTAGTAATAGAAATTCAATGAAAAAGCTTCATTGCAAATAAAACAGATGAAAGTTTAGAATTTATCAAAATTATATGCTTAGGGATTGATTAAATCTGTTATTAGTTATATGATAGTGTATACAGTATATTAGCCATACATTTTGAAAAAAATAAGTTTGCTTATTAGTATATGATACAGTGTTCTAATGTGAAAAGACAGGAACATTTGAAACAAATTTTGCTTTATGGAACATATTATTTTAATTTTACCATTATCCTTTCTAGCAAAGCATTAAGTCAGTTTTATGTGATCTACAAAAAATAATGAAATTAAATTACTCCTTTTTTATTTTAATTATTCATTCAAAAGAATTGATTATCATATTCTAGTTAACTTTTAAAATAGTTGGTTAAATCCAGAAAATTTGTTTGTTCTTCTTATAATGATGTCTGTAAAAAAGAAATCTGCTTCTCCAATTTCGTAATATAATGTTTGAATATACATCTCAAAATCTCCATTTAATTATATCTACACTCAGTAATTATAATTCACAAGTGTGGTGGCCCAAATGATGTGCAGGAAGTACAAACTTGCTTGTCTTCAGTTTATTAATTTTATTTTTGTGATACATTTATTTTATAAAGCCCATTAATCATTACTCTTTTGTAAGCTTAGTCTTCTGTCATTAAATGGTTGAATTTTTATACTTGTTATATTTCACTTAATACAGTATTTGTATTTTTTCATATGCAGAATGCCCTGATGTTGGTGAATTGAAGATTGTGAAAATGGACAAGTGTTCTGGAGTTTGTACTGGAAGTGATGAAGTCTTTTTATTGTGTGAGAAAGTTAACAAGAGTAAGTGCTATTGACATTTAGGAAACAAAATTCCAGATACTTACAGTTAGAAATGTAGAACATATTCTAAATTGAATTTGTTGAAATATTAGATAAACTTTTTCTTTTTGAAAAGAACTAAATTTTCTTTCCAATCAGGTACTGTAAGCAATAGGTAATGATAGAGTAATCTAAATTTCTTGTATTAATTATTTATTATTATTTTTTATCAATACAGAAGATGTCAAAGTTATATTTTTTGAGGAAGATGAAAATGGAATGATACAATGGCAAGATTTTGGCAGTTTTACCGAGGCAGATGTTCACCATCAGGTTAGTTAGAAACTAAATTTCTCTATTTGATTTATCACACCTACTTCAGTACTTGAATCAACATGTAAGTTACTAATTAACTGAAACTACTCATCTGGTTATCCAAAAGTATTTAATATATAATGTTTTGTACTCATTTAAAATAGTACTCAAGGTTTCAAAACAAATAAATTTGTCTTACAGTTTTTTTTCATAGACATGAAAAGAACAGTTAGATGAGAACAAGTAAAGAATGCTTATGTACACACTAAACATACTCTTAACCAAAAACAGAAGATAAAAGGATAAAAGTTATGCAAAATATGTTTTAATAAGAAAAGTGTATTGCTTTTCAACATGGTAATGTATGTGATTTAAAAGTATGTTAAAATCAGTGGGGTTGGATGCACTTTGTATAGTTAGGCACACTGTAATAGTTTACACCACCAATTAATAGTTTCACTTGATTAAAGATATATGTTAATGGTTTTACAATTAGCCTACAAACTTTGAAGAGTTAACTCCTCATATAAGTTTCAAATAGTTATGACTGTTATTTACATGGCATGTAACCCCCCTTCAAGTGGCTCAGCAGTATGTCTGCAGACTTACAATGCTTAAAACCAGGTTTCAATACCCATGGTGGGCAGAGCACAGATAGTCCATTGTGTAAATCTGAGGCTTAATTAAAAAAAAACAACAACAAACAACGTAGCATGTCTTGAATAAAATTATCATTGTGAATGTTTTTACATTAGAAAATTGAATATGACTGTTACTAAGATGAACATAAGGAAATTGTTCCAATTAAACACATTTTTAATAAAGTCAATAAAAATGTATTTACCAGAAAAGGTAGATAATTTTTGGTATTTCAATGAAAAATTAAAGAGAGTATTGTAATTCAGAGAAAGAAAGAAACTTTCCAATTAATGAACTTTAATTATGCACATATCCTTCATGTTAAGACTGAAAGCTATATACCTCTTTTTGAAAACAAAGTGTATTTTAATATTTTACTTTATTGCACTGTAATAGATCAATAGTGTTAAGGCTATGTATCATACAGTTATTTGTCCTGTGTGTTTTTCCTCTCTTTATGCAGACTATTTTTAAAGTTTTAAAAATGATGTAAAGTTTTATATGTGCTGTTTCTGCAGGATTTATGCAAGAATACATTTATAGTTCAGGGGTTTTCCTAGTGTGCAGTTGATCACAAATTTAGCTCCTGTAAAAACATTTGTACAGTTGAAAATTCACCTATATAAGTTAATTCAAGTGGATAAATATTTAAAAAAAACATATTTCAGATTATAAAATACCATTCTAAAGTTTATAAATAAATGTATTTACTAGAATATTCTTCATTTAATCATTTGCTATTAGGCCTGTATATATTAAAAATGGAGTTAAAATATAATTGTGCAGTTGAAAGAAATGTTTAAGAAAAGCTCTGTTATAGGTTATATTATACATTTTAAAATAAAACTCAATAAAACTGTTAATTATTTTATAAAACACCATCATTGGCATGTCAAAAAATGAGTTTGTAATCACTCCAGGTTGCTATCGTGTTCAAAACTCCACCATATCGAGACCTAATGATAAAACAGCCGGTAAAAGTGAAACTTCAGTTATATCGGTATAGGGATGGAGAATGTAGCAAGCCTAAGGATTTTGTTTACTTCCCTATAGACCATGGTAAGTGTCACTGCTTTCTTGGTCATATTATATTAATCACATAAAAATAAATTAATTTAAACAATATGTAATATAAAACTACAAGAAAAAAGAAACAGTAAAGTACACTAATTTTTACCTAAGGCAAATGTTATCTTCACTGTTTAGTGTTTTTTTGCTGGTTTTACCCACATTAAGTAACTTGTATCAGCTTCTAAGAAAATATCTAAGTGTGTAGACATCAATCTCAACACTTTCATCTATTCATCAGTGATCAAGGCTAGGACTCATCATGAAATATAAGGACATATCTTGGTTGTTATGCAGTTAATATCACAAAATATATATTACTTATTGATCATGTTACGGAATGCATGATTTGCTTTTAAATAATGAAGATTGAGCTGTTTTTGTAGGAGAGTATTAACCATAAGTTATTTTTAAGTGTGAACTTGATGGACTTTTATTCAGTGTTGCCAAGTTGTTATTTTGTGGATTATTGTTGCATAATGAAAAAAAAAGGATTTGTGTCTACTTGACACTTAACACTTCTAATTTTTTTTAAAGACAAATAAATAATATATTTGATATCTATACATATTAAAATACTTGAACACATAATTACTGAAAATTATTATCAATATAATTAAATTAAAAAAGTGATAATTTGTTAGCTTCAATAAATTTATTTAAAGTCTTAACAAAGGCATATAATCTATTGAAAAGTGACATTAAAAAAGTGTTGTCTTATAATTACAATTGAAATGAAAAAAAAGAATGTTTCATTAACTTATACATAAAAAATTTGTATGTGTCCAGTTTCTTTCTCAATAAAATAGTTTATTATGATATAACTTTAGATAGGGATGGTATTGAAAGGAAGCGGAAAAAACTAAACCAGTGTCAGAACTTTTCTGGATTTGATGGTGAATACTTTAGATCTACTCAATCATTTGGCTTTAGTGGTGGGTCTGGTTCCTCAGGAATTAGAAATACTAGTTTTTATGGTGAGTTAATTATCTTAAATATGAAAAAAAAAACTTTTAAAATTATTGATTATATGTACCAGTCATTAAGAAATATTGAAATGATAAAAAATGTTGTTTCTTAATTATTCCTTAATTAAAGGTAATTATTTTCTTGGACTTTCCATTTAAACTTTTACATTAACATTCTGATATAATTTGCACATTTTCTTACAACTTTTATTGCTTGGTTAATAATGATTAAACATCTCTGATAAAGTTAACAAGAAAAAAAAACTTGACTGTTCTATATCCATGAGTATCATAATCAGGTTGCAACAACAATTAGTATTGATAGCCAATGTAATAAACAAAATGTACTTGTATTGATACTTTAAACTTTAATTCAAACGTTTTGTTATGCTTTATTGACTTGAGTCAAGTACCATTGTTGGTTGAATCAATTTGTATCAATATAGTTAGTTTTTATGTGTTCCATTTACTCAGGAAAAAGTATTACCATTTATGTTTTAACACAGTTTTTACTAAAATATAAATGGATATATTATTCATTTGTTTTTAGATTGAATTTAATGTAATAGTTGAATATTGTGTTTTTATCCTTGCAGATCATGGCCAAGATTCTGTTGGTTTTCAAAGCAAAAAAATGTTAAATGCTAGTCAGAAAAAGGGTACTGAAGTAAGGACTTTTAATTTGAAAGATGATAGGCAAGGAAATGTGGAGACTGTCAAAGGATTTGAACCCTCAGGTTCTACTGACAGTGGGAAATGGAGTGAAGTGAATAGTAAGCTGAATTGTGATATATTATCTGAAAATAGATGTTTACATATCACCAGAAGATATTTTTCTTATTTATTGGTAAAGCAGACTGAAAATATGTGGTTTGACAAAAACCAAAAACCTACATTATTCCAGTGAGCTAACAGTTTGTCATCACACTCTAGAAATATTTGAAGCAAGTGTGGTACACAACATACAATTTGTATTGTAAAGAAATTCAATTGATTTAATTTTTTCATTTAATTTATTCATTAATCTTGTACCTAAGGTAACTTTTACACAAGTGTGTTCATACAGAATGTAATTTTAAATTTCTGTAATATAATAACAACATAGCATAATGTTTATGGACAAAAATGGACTTATTAGTCTCTCCAAACTGTCCCATTCTCTATATTAAACTAAAACCATTAAAATATATATGTAAAAGTGGCTCATTTGGGTTAAGAAAATTTTGTTACGTAGAGGAGCTAACAACGTTTTGACCTTCTTCGATCATCGTCAGGTTCACGAAGAAAAAAAGAGGTAAATGACCGGAAGCTGACCACACATTTGAAAGGGGTTATATAACTGTCAGAATGTAGACGGCATGCTTAGATGTTTGAATATATAATTTTATATTATTTATTTTATTATTATTATTTATTATATTATTTTTAGTATAGGCATAAAGGTGTTCCTTTATATTGGTTTATTTTGGGCTTGAGTTGTTTTATAAGCAAGGCTTCTTTAATTTTGTATTTGTTTGTGTTTATTTCTTTATTTAGTATTTGAGTGTTTTCTATGGTTATGTTGTGTTTCACTTGCAGTGTTCGAAAACATGTGAAAGTGACTTTTTATGTTCTTTGAATCTGGTTTCCATTTTTCTACTTATATCTCCAATATAGAAGTCATGGCAGTTATCACATTGTATTTTATAAATAATCTTGGTGTGGTGTTTATCAATGTAGTTTTTTACTTGATTTTTGAATAAATTTAGTATTAACGGGAATGTCATATTTTGTTACTAATTTTTGCCAAATGTTGGTTATTTTTTTGCTTATGTGAGGAATACATGGTATGCAGCAGTATATGGTTTCATGATTTATTGATTCGTGAGATATATTTACTTTTGTTGGTTGACTTTGCTTTCTGTTTTGAGTTTTTGTTTTGTTTCATGTGCTGAGTCCCAAGGAATTTATAGCTCAGTATGGGTAATTTTTTGGTGGATTTCTGTTTTAAATTGTGTATCAGTTCTTGTAATTATAAATAAATAAAAACTCAAAACCAGCTTTTCTCTTTCATATAATTATCCAGGTTTTTCTAAAATTTACTTCTTTCACAACATAGGAAGGAAATCCATCCCAAAGACCTGCCACCCTGTTAGAAAAATAAAACCATCTGAACTGAAGATAACTCGTACCAACATTTACAATTGTATCCCCTAATCTCACCATTCTCACCATCAAGTATGAAAAAAGATGATGTATCAATATTATCAATTCTTTTAACAATCTTAAATATCTCAATAAGATATCCTCTAACTATTCGTTTTTCAAGAGGTAACAAGTTAGGAATCTGAACCTATTTTAGTATGACAACCTTTCCATCCCAGTAGCCCTTCTTCAAATCAGTAGAATCAATTCAGTGCCCTGTTTAAGGTAAACAGCTGAAGACCAAATATAGTACTCCTTCTGTGATGTAACCAATAACCTATACAATGAAATTATAAACACTTAAGACTTGTTTTCAGTATATCTGTAGATAGTTGTTCTAAAACCTTATTTATTCTATCACTAGCAACAGCACACTGCCTAGATGGCTTAAGAGATTGACCAGCCACTATACTAGGGTTTCTTTCTTTTGTAACACTGTTAAGGTTATTCCCATATTATAATTAAAACACATCTGCCATTTATTTGCTCAACTCACTAAATGATCTAAATCCTTTTGTCAAGCAGCAGCAGCATACTCACAGCCAACAACACTGAAAATTTTAATATCATCAGAAAATTTAAGTTATTTATTGGCCATTCCTTCATTTATGCCATTGATGTGAATTAAAAAGAGTGTGAGCTCTTGGGTACCCTGTGTGTAACATAAACTAGTTTTGACTCAATCCTCTTCTTTCTTTCATCCAACCACCCTTATATCCAATAAACTAACTTACCCCCTACACTAATAGAGATAACAATTTTCACAAGTCTCTTGTGTGACAGTTAATCAAATGCTTTCTGAAAATCCAGATACACCAAAGCTACACACTTACTCTCATCTACATAAGCAGTAATTTTTCCAAAGAATGTCAAAACACCTGTGAGGTACATTTTTCTCTGAACCAAACTATTTTATCTATCTAATAAAATTATAAACTTTGTTATATGGCTTTGAAAAGCATCTTTTATCAGACTTCAAAAGCTTTTCCTACAACTGATGTCAGACATAGATCTTTAAAGATTGGGACAGTTTTTATCACCTCCCTTGAAAAGAGGAGTTACGTTAGCTAATTTTCAATTCTCTGGCATCTGTCCACTATTTAAAGACTTAAAAAAATAACACCAATGATTCAAATATCCAATCCTCAACTACCTTCAAAACTCTTGGGAAATATTATCTGGTCTATGATTCTTGTTGTTCTTTAAACTTTCCAATTTTTTTCTTAAGATCAAAATTGATGTGATCATTTTGTTATCTTGTTTCCATCTACCAACTGTCAGATGAGGAATATTGATTAAATCTTCTTTGGCAAAACAGAGAAAGCAGAATTTAATAACTTAGCCATCTCTTAATCATCAGATACAAGCTTTTTTTTATCATCTTCAAAGGATCCACCTCATCTTAACACTTTGTTTACCTTTGATGAATTTAAAAAAAAATCCTTACTGTTAATTTCTACATCTTCAGCCAATTATTCTTCTCATATATCCTTTTTGATGTCTTAATTTTTTTTAAACCAACTTTATTGTTCCTATAAATTTGTCCAGTAGTGAACAGTTTAACCTGTTCAGTGCCATAAACAAGATAACTTGTCCAAGACAATCAGTAACACAGTACCATGGATGAGTTATTGTTTCATGTTTTGTACATATTTCTTCATTTTGTGTACTACTATAAGTTTAGCTTTGAGAACAAATAGTATTTGTTGCTTATTTCCTTTGTTTTAAAAATTACTCAATTTTGCTGAAAAAAACCCGGCTGTTGTAGCAGCTGAAATACTTGGCAGTATTTGATTTCTTTAATTTTGGTGTCTGTATCTATTATACTAATTTTGATTTATGCATGTAATACTTTTTCAAAACATATCTTCAGAAATTCACAACAAAGAACTAAAGGGTTTGCTTCTTTTAAATTTGAATATTTTTCTATATAACTCTTTTTATGGATATTTAATGAAAAAATTTTGAAACTTGAACATACACACGTGCCTGATGAGAAACGTTAAAAAGTAGAAATAAATTCAGTCATTCTTTGACTATTATACTAATAATTTTCTTCTTGTTACTTTTTAATGAATTGACAGTGAATATGTGATTTAAATATACAACATTAAGTAATGTATCATTTTTGTGCAGATAACCAAGAACTTCCAAGTGACAAATCAGTTAGTACAGATAAGCCACTGGAAAATTCTTTTGACAGACTCTGTATATCTAAACTGAAGGAAGAAGATGAAAATACCAATGTATCAAAATCAAGGAACTCAAGATCTGAAATATTATGTGGAAAAAGTACTTTAGCATCTCAAGTTCCTCAAAACAAGAGAGCTAATGCAACAAAAACAAAATGTACAGAGTTGCATATGTCAACAAGCTGTGAGTCAACTCAAGGTGATTTGGAACTAAACTCAAGGACAGAATTGTCTTATGAACAGAATAATGTATTTAGCCCTGATACAGCTGAACAAGATTACCAACAAAATAAGCTTTGTAAATCATCTGGCCCATGGTTAGTAGAGAAACTAGCATTAAGAATGAGCTTATCATGGAGAGAGTTTGTTTGTTCTGGAGATCTTGCAAAAATTCTGATGACAATGCACCATTTGGTGGCTATACAAGACTCTAATGGAGACAAGTATGTTTTAGTAGTAAATGATTATTATACATCATAATCAACAGTGTCATTTATTCAAGTCAAACTTATGATATAAAATAGGCATTAAAAATGTGAAAGTGAAAGGTTTCAGACAAGTGAAAATATACATTTATCATTAGTTCTCTGTCAACATGTTTTTTTCTTGTGGCTTTGTAATAGCATAAAAAAGTAGTTTTGATTTTCATGTACTAATTCATGAAAAGTGAATTCATTTATCTTTAAAATTATTAAAAATTGGAGAGTAGATTTTGTTTCTTTATAGATAAATGGGATAATCACAATGCTGAAGCTTTGATTCTTCTAAGCCATAAAAGCAGATTACTCGTGAAAATAACTAAGAACGTCATTTTTAATTGTACTATGATTCTTTCTTAAAATATTTTTATTAATTTTACTATTTTATCAAATGATTACAGCCTATTTCATCTGGCAATGATTCATCATAGTGGAAGTCAAGCTGACCATTTGGAATTAGTTCGCTGTCTACTTAATGCTCTGAAGGAGGAAACTAGAGATGCCATCAACCAGTGTAATAATTTAAAGCAAGTAAGGATTTTTCGTTATACTCAGCTAATTAAACAGACTTCACCTGTATATTAATCTTACAAGTCAGAACCAAGTATAGCAAAAAAAATTGGTATATTTTTAACTTTACAGAGGACAGCTGGAAATAATGTAGATAGTTCATTTTTGTCTTATTAATAGTGAAATTTGCACATAATATTACATTTAGAAATAGATTACAGCATAAACATGCTTCCTTATCATTTCTCAGTCAAATACTGAAAATAATTAACAGATTTCATAATCAACAAGAAAATATTTTTTCATCTAGTATGAGATGTGCAAGAAACTTTATTTTTACAATGTACTATGAAACATGCTTTTAGTTTTCACATGTGTGTAATTCCTTAGCTTCATATTCAGTCTGTGACACTTTCTCACACACTCCAACTGAGTGCTCTTCCAACTGAGCTACAGAATTAGCTCTGTAACAATTCATAGTAAGGCACTTTTTATAACTTAACCACCACATCTACATTCTACTCCTTTTGTAAACAAGGCCTAATCTCAAGCCCCAAATTAAACACTGGTTTTTGTTGTGGTAATTTAAGCTTGTGTTTGAAATCAAAACCCCTTGTAAACCAGGTTGGTGTTTTATTAGCTGAGCTAAATTGTTAATTTTAGAAATTGCTACCAAGGCAATCTGTAAAAGTCAAACTACCACAAATATAAAAACATTTAAAAGCTTGTGAGAAAGACTGTGTGTAATCTTTCTCTGTTTACTGGTCAAATGCATAGTCATTGTGCATTGAAGAAATTCAAATCTAAAAGTGATAGAGTTAATACTAAGATGATGATATATTAAAAACAAGAGACTTTTTTTACTCTGATGGTAGTAATTCTGTACCTGTCAGAGTAGTGTGTTATAAACGTTTCTTCACATATGCAGTATTCTAAACTTATTGTAAGTTATTGTGTATGATTTTTAAGAGTTTGGCACATAAAAGTATGTTTTCATTGAGGACAAAATGTCTTTATTTTGTAATTTGATTTTTAACTCGATTGTTCATTTTTAGACTCCACTTATGTTAGCAGTGCTAACAAGGAATCCTTATGTGGTACAAGAGCTGCTTTTTCATGGTGCTAACCTTAATGTTGCTGATGCAGAAGGGAACACACCTCTTCACATTGCTACCCAAATTGGAGATGACTACTGTTTATCTATTCTGTTGGACTCAAAGATGTATGAAGCTCAGCAGAGTCCAATTTCTCCCAATCTAAATGCTTTGAACAATGCAGGTAGATATGTATTTACACTACAATTTTAAATCTAGTAGAATCTTAGTTGAATAATTATTTTTCATGTAGCCTTTACTTTTGTATGTATAATATAATGTGGTATCCTGAAATACTGCTCTTTCTTATTCTCATTGCTAATAAAAATCCAGAAAGTGTATTAAGGTTGAAGGTAGAATATATAAATATATATGCAACAGAAAAAAAACTGTTATAAATCATGTTACTGGATAATAAGAAGCTATTTTTGCTTGTGTTAATATAGTTATATTTGTTCTTAAAAGCGACAAGTTACATGAAATTCAGAATAAACGACCTAAGCATTGAATAAATATACTACAAAGTTTTATATAGTTTAGAACTTGACTATATTCAGCTAGTCATATCAACTCTTTTCGAAATTTAATGTAACATATAGGTTTTTTTTATTTTGGCAACGTTTAATTTATCACACGGATACATTAAGTAAATATTGTTACAAACTTTATATTTTTTGGTTTAAAATCGTGAATGAAATTCATTAATAAAAGATTCTGTAATTATTACAAATATTGAGGTATTTCATTTATAACATAGGTTATGCAGCACTTCATCTTGCTGTCAGACACAATCACAGTGATTGTGTAATGGTTTTGTGTGCCAGGGGAGCAGACATAAATGTAATGGATGGTACAAGTGGACATACTCCTCTTCACTTGGCTGTAGAGTGGAACCCTCAGATTGTACAATTCATAACAAAAATTGTAAGCAACATTCTTATTTTTATGTATATATTTGTAACAAGTTTTCTTATGTGCTTTATTAATTTTGCTATGTATATTAATATCAAGATTCTTTGAATAAATTTATCAGATGATAAATTCTAACAATTCCTTACCACCATTGGTTATTTTTCTTGTCATATTCACCTATTCCCACATGATATCCATCTAGTGCTGCAAATAGATGATTGCATGCTCAATGGTTACAGCAAAGATTTTTGCTCTGCATAAGACCTGGAGTTGTGTGCAGATTAGTAGACACTGAAGTTTCTACCTCTCACTGCAGTCACAGGTAGTGGGTTGTTGGAGTACCCCCATTTCATAATGTTGGCCCTAGACCTACCAACCTGGGAATTCACGCAGTTGAGTGTTTTTCAGATGCTCCAGCCCTTTTCCATTAGTTTGGTAAGATTCCCAGCTGGTGTGATGACCATGCTTGTATGTGAAAACTTTTGGAGGCAAAGTCTCCATAGTTCTTTACATATGATTCATTTCAACTACAGAAATTATTCCATAATATCAGGTACTTCTTTACTTCTAAATGGTTATATAGAGGAAGTCTACTGTGTTGTGTCTGCCAAATTTTCTCTACTCTGCTGGTTACTGCTCTTCTGAAGTCTGGTGGGGCAGTTCCAGGCAGTTCATACATGATGTTTGTGTTGGTTAGTTTTAGACAGCCTGTGATGATTCAACAGCTGTTGTTGATTGTGGAGTCAAGATGTTTGACATTAGTTGTAATCAACACATGAGTAGTAGAGTGTAGTGCTGAGATCCTGATAGTTGTTGGGTCCGTTCCCATTTCCTGCTGATGTGTTTCCTGATGGTGTTGTGTTGTTCTGGAAACTAACTTTGGTTTTGGTCTTTCTGATGTATTTTTTGCAGGTTAGAATGTGGTTGAAAGGCCTTCCCAGCTTCACTGAAATTGTACAGAAGTCCAATTGTGTGCTGCCTACATAAGTTCACTTTGTTATATGCTGCCAAGATGTTGATGAATACAGCAACAGTTATCACGTTATTTTCAAAAGTATCTTCAATGTACTGTGTGGTTTTAAGAACATTACCTGTGCATGATTTGCCTGTATAGAATTAATCCCATTCTGAGTTCAGTTTTTTTTCAGTTATTAGAGTAAATTGTTTGAGAATGGGGCATTCATAAATTTTGTACAGTAAACACAAAATAAGAATAGGCTCAAAAAGTATTTGGCTATGATGGATCTTTTCTGGGCTTTGAAATAGTTAAGACATGTTCTTTCCTCCAAATCTTTGGTATGTGATTTGTCTTTGTGCATAAGTTAGAAAGTGTCAAAGCCAATTCATTGTTACTGGTCTGAATTTTTTTATATTGTCAGTACTGACATCATTGAGTCCAGTAGTTTTGCTGTTTTTCAAGTCTTCCTTGAATTCTTTTATCATGAATTTGTGTTTGAACATGTTTTTTCTTCTTTTCATTTGAGGTTTGTTTTCCATTGCTTGTTTAGTGGCTTCCCATTCTGCATCAGTTTGTATACTGCTTGGTCTACTGTTATGTTATAGTGCTGTTTGTTCTGGAGCAGACTTTATTTTTTTAGATTTTAATTAATTGTTAAATTTCAAAAGTAAATCTGAAAAACTTTTAATGCACAACATACATTTACTCTGTACAATATATCTTTACTTTTTTTCTCATTAGCAAGACGTACTTAATATTTTCCATTACTCTTAATTCTAAAATGTTTATTGTTATTTATGGCATGAGTAAATGAAACAACACAGGTAATATTTAATGTAGTTCTAAATTTATTGATTGTTTCTTCACACATTTTTTAAAGCTTCCATTAAACGTTAAAGGTATGTTGCATGCAAAACTTTAGAATTTTTAATGAAGTATCTTCATTAAAGATTTGCTTCAAATTTATGAAGCCTTTACTGAGTCAGTTTGAGTGAAAGATGATTTTCATGTTGAGAACAAAAGTACTTTTTTTATTTTACAGTTTTTTATTTAAATTCCATAACATATAGAACTCCTAAATGTAAAATCATATATTTTTGACATCTGATTTTGTTTAGTTGTATCACTTTATACCTATACTTAAACTGTACTAACTATGATCACTTATCATAATCGTACAGATTTGTGTAAACAAATGACGGAGTTAATTATATCATCTTGATGAGAGGTATTGAATATCACCCAAAAAATGCTTAAGTTCTCTTATCTAATCTGATGAAGTTTTTAATTTTGATATTTTATTTACTTGAATACAATGAATAAAAATGTGTAAAAAATAATAAGTTCAGTACTTATGTCTGAACTCATGTATTTTGCTACTGAGTTCAAGACACTCTGACCTTACTTTTCTGTGACAATGTTCATTGTTCACAAAATAATACATGTTTATTTCAAATGTAATTTTAGAATACCTAATTTAAAAGGTATTACAACAGAATGTTCAAAAAGTACTTTGATTTAACTGATTTCATAGCTATAGAGAAGTTAAAAATTCCGTTAGCTCCTCACAGCTGAACATCATGAGTGCAGACAATAAAAATAAAGTCAAATATGTACTTACAAGTCACAAGACAAATAGTCTATACAAAGAATTTTCTAAAGGAAAAAGTCTACTATTTATATTGGTCATAAATAATCCAAAAGCAATATCAGTGAGAATTTAGATATATTTTTGGAAAACAGAATAAGGTCATTCCACATCAAATTATCCAGATTTTGGATAATTTTCCAGATGACCCCCTCAGAATGGCTTGAAAAAATTCACATGTGCTCATCTACCCATATGATGAAAAATTGCCAAAGATTACATCAATATCTCTTAATAGTTTTTGATTTATAGCCCTATACAGTTTAATTAATTTTTTGTTATTTTTGGCAACTTTGGCTGCCTAAAGAGTAATGGTGGTAGAAGGGTGGAATTTGCTACATTGACTGAATTAAACTCACAGAATTTAAAAATGGTCTCAAACTAAGCTTATATCTCTTAGGATTTTCTTACTGAGGCTGTAAAATCACTTATAAACCCAAAATCATAAAAAACATTGGTTTATGTAATAAGCCACAGCTCTAAAACTTAATACGATATAGAGCTGGATTTTATTTTCTATTAGGTTGAGGAATAATTCGTGAGTGTTTTTAAATAATTTCATTCAAGCATTACATGCAAGACTATACAATACTTCACTGCATGAACACATTACACCCAAAACATTGTACAGGAATACAATATAAAAGAATAGTACACAATTTATTATGATACTTTATTTCGAGCAAGCAAACTAGCGGCAATTGTGATGCGCTGATTTCTATTCTTTTCGCTCAAACAGTGTGGCACCCAAGTGCGGAGTTTCTGAGCCTTGCCCATAGAATGAAGGTGGTTCACCACAGTTTTTTTATCACAATCCATCTGCTCCGCTATTTCTCTAGTCGTTTGACATGGATTTTCATGAAGAAGCTGGTTCAATTGCTCTTCATCAAACACAGTTGGTCGACCAGTGTGTGACCCATCTTTCAGATCAAAATTCCCATTTTCAAAGTGCGAAAACCAACGGCAGGCAGTACTTTCAGGCATTGCTCCTTTGCTATACACAGAACAGATCTCACGAGTAAGTTCGGCGGCGTTAACACCTTGATTAAATGCGAAAAGCAGATGGTGTCGAAAATGCTCGACTTTGTCCACTTGACATTCCATTTAATGAGCTGAAAATAAAAGCAAAAATTAAAGAAATATGAAAATCAAACACACCATCTATTAGAGCAAAAAATTATATACCAAATGACATGAAATATTTTGCAAAAGCGTTTCATTTATGAATATATTTTTTTAACTTGAAAAAACGCTCATGAATTATTCCTCAACCCAATAGTTTCCTATAACATATCAGTTGATAAATCAGCAACTGTTGTACATAAAAGTCTATTAGATCTCCTGTAAAAAAATTAGTTGCATGCAACTTTTTATGATTTAACTAAAATAGCCCTATTTCAGGGTACAGTTTGACCATGTCACCAGTTATTCAGCTTTATCAGATTTTTACCATATATTCTTAAATCTCTGAATATGATCTACAAAAATAATTTGGATGGTGTTCAACCTACTTTTTGAGTTATAATTTTTAAGGTATCCTCTGACCATATGTTGTTTTACTTGAAAACAAAATTCAGGTGTGTTACTGTGTGCAAATATCACACAATTTTGAAATAATTGATGAATCCCATTGAAATATTCTAATCAGCCTTTACCATATATTCTTACATCTCTGAACATGATCTTCAAAAAAATCAAGGTTGTGAAAAATAATAAATTATCAAATTTTAAATGTCTCTGATATGTACCATTAGGCAAAGGACCACATTCAGCTATTTCTTGTCAATCAGTCCTGCAGAATTGTGTAAAGTTTGATCTACTTGAGCACTGTGTAAAATGCAAAACTGTGGCAGGTATTAGGTCACATCATAGCTTTATTCCCCATTCTACTAACAAATTGTATATGAGAAGGCTATCAGATAGTGATGTGTACACAGTTGTAACTGTTGGTAGTAGCAGTGAAAGTGATTCTACAGCAGCTCAAATAGGAACTAATGATAGCAATGACAATTATCAGCCAGGGAAGTATGTGGCATGCAAACACGATCATGAATGGTATGTGGGAAACATAAAAGATAGATCAGATGAACATTCCAATGTGTTGGTGTCATTTATGAAGAGATCAAGAAACGAACTGTTTCTTACAACTTCATTATTTAACATTGTGAAAGGCTGGTTAGAATATTTCAGTAAAATTCATAAAATTCTGACAGGTATTTTTCAAAAATGTATGGGTATTTTTGCAAACAGTAACACACCTGAATTGATTTTTTTTTAAATAAAAACGTATTGTTAGAGGATACTTTAAAATTTTATAAGTCAAAAAGTAGTTTGAACACCATCCTGATTTTTTTTGTATATCATATTCAGAGATGTAAGAATGTATGGTAAAAATCTTAAAAGGCTGAATAACTGGTGACATGGTCAAATTGTGACCTGAAGTAGGGCTATTTTTAGTTATATCATAAAACATTGCATGCAACTAGTTTTTACAGGAGATCTAACAGACTTTTAATTACAACAATTGTTGATTTATCAACAGATATGTTACAGGAAATTAGAAAAAAAAATTCATATTAAGTCTTAGAGCTATGGCTTATTACATGAACCAACATTGTTTTTTATGATTTTGGATTTTCAGGTGATTTTACATCCTCACTATGAAAATCCTAAGAGATATAAACTTGGTTTCAGATCATTTTTGAATTCTGTGAGTTTAATACAATGTAGCAAATTTCAGCCTTCTACCACCATTACTCTTGCAGCTTTAGGCAGCCAAAGTTGCCCAAAAATGAATTCACCAAAAATAAAAAAAATTAAAATTTTATAGAGCTTTAAATCAGTAACTATTAGAGATATTGATCTAATCTTTGACAGTTTTTCATTATATGGGTAGATGAGCACATGCAAATTTTTAAGGCATTCTGTTGGGGTCACCTGCAGACCCTGGATGATTAGACATGGATTGGCCCAATAGTACATTGAGAGAATTTCATGTGGGTTGACATTTTTTATGTCTTAGTCAAGGAAGAACATTGGTAGTTATAAGTTTATGTTCATACTTTTAAATATCTATGGTATGAGTCTGTAACTAAGTAGACACTCTGAAATCCACAAAAAAGGTAGAAAGAAAATCCAAAATGGACAGTTTGAAGAGCAGAGTCATCATGTGACAGAGACAAGTTAAGATTGAGAATTTATTTAAATAATTATTTTTGAAATTGAGATATTAAACCTTAGGTAATAAAAACATTTGAATTATAAACTACATTTTGACATCAAATTTATTGGCATACATTAAAATTAAAATTATTTAAGTATATTTTGAATGTAACTTTGTAAAAGGTTGTGACAAACTTTAACCTTTAAACATAAAGTTATTATAACATGTAACATATGTTTTGAAACTTATGATTACTTTTTTTTTTCAAGTGCCTTTTTTTTTTCTGTTACAGAGTCATGTCAATATCAATGTCCAGAACTTTGCTGGTAACACTCCATTACATCTGGCTTGTGCACATAGGGATGAAAATGTTGTTAGAATTTTGATCAATGCACATGCCAATCCATTAGTAGAAAATTATGATGTCTACAGTTCTAGCAAAAGACATGAAAGAGACATTGAAGTTTTGAAAAACAAAGGCAAAACACCGCTAGATTTTGCAGGAAATAAAAAACAAGTAAGTGTTTTAATGGTAAATTACCTTAAACATTTTTGTTTTTAAAACTGTGGAGACTTAAAGTAATTGTTTGTTGTTTTTTTTGTTTTTGAATTTCACACAAAGCTACTCGAGGGATATCTGTGCTAGCCATCCCTAATTTTGCAGTGTAAGACTATCAGGAAGGCAGCTAGTCATCACCACCCACCGCCAACTCTTGGGCTACTCTTTTACCAATGAATAGTGGGATTGAACGTATTATACACCCCCACGGCTGGGAGGGCGAGCATGTTTAGCGCGACGCGGGCACGAACCCGCGACCCTTGAACTACGAGTTGCACGCCTTACATACTCGGCCATGTCAGGCCGACTTAAAGTAAAATAATTCATCACAATACTATATGTCCATAGGTATTGTAAACTAGGAACTCTTCATATGGTACAGCAACTTTTTGAAAATACTTTAATTATTCAGTTACTATTTCAAATGGCTCATTGTACTAAAAACATTGATTTGTAACATTAAACAAATCATTATTTATTTATATTTATTAAATTTTTTAAAGAAATATTTTTAAGTTAGTAAATTTTTCCTTTTTAATGTGTATGATATTTGGATATAACTTGAAACCAAGAAGTTTGCGAGTTTAATTGTGTTTCATTAAATAACACAACTTAATGAAATGCGAATAACTATTTAACAGAAGTAAACATGACCAGAGAGTAATAAAGCACCAGAAGAATTTCAGATTGTATTTTGATCTTTACATATCAAATAGTTTTAAATAGATGTTGTTGTTTTTTTTATTGTATAACAAAATGTTGCTTGAATAGTAGTAATAATAACTTTCGGTTCAATTTTGTTTTATTTTACTAACCTTCAATTATGACAGTCAAGGATAATACATTGAATCAAATATTTAATTTGTGCACCTTTAAATAGTTTCAACATTTGGGGTTGTATTCATTACAAGTTCAATAACTGTGGTAAAATCCTGTTTAAATCCTTCATTATTGATTCATAACAATATATATTTTTGTGGGATTTGGTCAAATGTTTACCAACAAAAACATTCATCATCTTTTTCTCCTGTTAGTAATCAGCTTCCTGGTTTCAATTTTGTGCTATCCTTTGTATGGATGATTCTCTAAAATAACATGTTTATGCAATCAGGTAAACTTGTGGCATTGAGCTTATTTGCAAAAACGTCTTATTCATGATTTTCACCTCTCATCTGCTCCAATTAACTTTAAGTTTTTAAACTTGTAGCAAAGTATGTGATTATAATATAACAATTCTTCATTTTTACAACAGTACCACATTTTGTATGGTAAAGAAATAAAACTTTTGTTCGTTATCTTTTGTTACAGAATAAAGTCAAACTTTCAAATATTACTTTCCTTGTAACCAAAAATAATTTATTGTACACAGTCAAATTTCATTAACAGAATTTATTCCATTTCATTACAGTTAAGATGCATCCTTGCTGGAATAGTAACTTCACCAAAAGCGAAAAGTCAGGATTTGAAATCTTCATTCAGTATATCGAAGCCATCTCATTCAAGCTCAACTCATAATGACAAAAAGGTATCCAGGAAAAGGTCAGAAGATGAGATAAAATACTCGGAAGGAAAGCATCACTTAAATAATGAACATCTTTCTACAAATAAAGAAGCTGTTTCTAATGAATTTATACCCTTTGACTCTGGCTATGCAAGTGGTTAGTTTTTATCTTGAAGATTTTTTTCCCCTGTACATTTGGTTAAGATTAAAAAAAATAAATTCAGGCATTAAATCAGAAAAATAAAAAATATGACTGAATACTCTGGACAAATTATACCATTGGATGATGTAAACATATAACCTCAAAGAGATTTTTTTTAATTTTATAGATTCTACCAAGATCTGTGAATCTTTCATGTAAAAGGACACTATGTTATAATAAAATGATTTTAGTGCCTTGGCATATTGCTGCAGAACACGTTGCCACATCTAGTTATACAGTTTTTGATGATTGTGCATCTTGACAATAGTCCTGCAGCAAGGTTTCCATTACAAAAAGACTTACTTGTATAGTTGTCATGTACAAAACATATTGTTTCTCCTGGCAGGATTTTTTATAATCCATCCAATGTATGAGGATGATGGTTTTCCAGGGTCTGATTAATGATCCATTTGCACAGAAAAATATGTAGATACTTGACTAGTATGAGTTTAAGTGTGTGAGAGTTTTACAGATGTGGAAACAACTTGGGTACACATAACTGCTCTCACTTTTAAAGATGGAGATTTTTCTTTATCATGTTGTGTACTGTTGCCAAGGGCATCTTCAGTCATTGATCTTTGGAGTTTGTGAATTTCCACCTGTTATAAGATACTGCACTCTTCATACCATTGCTGGGGTACAACTTTTTGATCCTGAGTTGAACCACGTTCTTTTATTTTTCAGTGTGTTTAAGTTAAAGAGATATCCCTGTCTTGGAAATTCTCACCTGAACACCTCTCTGATACATACCCTTCCCAAAAGCAGTCAGTTTTCAATGGCATCACATTTTCCATTCAACACCAAACAACGTGAAATGTAGTTATTATACATTTTCTACAACATTACACTAACTGTGCTTGTTAATGACTTTACTTTGCATATTCAAAATTGTTGTAATATAATCAATACAGGCAAAAGGCATACATTGCAATTATGTAATGCAAGCATTCATGTTTTAAAAATTGTTTTTTCACTGTTTTATGCATTTAAAATGTCGTAAAAGCATTTATCAAGAAATGTTTTGAATGCACAATTGTCTATTCATGGATTATCTTGTATAAAGAATACTAAGTTTTTACACTTAGTCTATGGCTGTGTAAATTATTTTTTATACCAGTTGCTTTATTGTTTACGTTTGTTCACATACAAGTATATGATGATTAAATACTTTCATGAATTTACAAATCAGGTGAAATCAAGACAGAAGATAAAAACAGAATGGACCATCTTTGCACAAAGTTGGATAAAAAGCAGCAATGGAAGCAGCTTGGAATGGCCTTAGGATTTGAAAATTCTGTGATTAATTCTTTAGAAAGACTATGTGGGAAAGAAAAGAGCCCTGCCAAAGCTATTATTGACAGGTTTCTGGTAAGGAAAAAAAAAATCTGTGGATTTCATAATTGCTCAAGAATTATACTATACATTTTCTGAAAACTATTTAAATCTAGATTTAGGTACCAGTAATTTATTGGAAGTAAATTAGTACAGTGTACTAGATTTTTATAACAATGACAAGGTAAATGTCCATTCATGTACCTTTGGGTTATAAAAGAAATCAACTAAATATTAAGCCTCTTGATTTTTTGTATATATAGTCAATATCTCATTCAAAAGTTAAGATTTATACTTTCCAACATCACAATTACACAAAAACTTAGGTTTGTGCAGAGCAATTGAGAGAAAATTAGTGCCCAGCAAGGTTTTGTTTTCAAATTTTGCACAAAGCTACACAAGGGCTATTCTTTTGTGAAAAAATACAGACTGAGCATCCCATGGTTAAATGGGGTGAGCTATGCCTGGCCACTCGTTTTTTTATTTATTTATTGAATGTTCATAGTATCTGTATGATATCCCAGTTTTAAGAAAACTGGAAGCCACTTTGTTTTTTAAACCAGGTCTCAAGAAATATCTTCATTAAAATGAACTTTTTTTTTCTGTGTTTTAGCTACTTGAAGCCAATTTTTGCAGATGCAGTCAGACATGTTGGATCAGATTCAGAAAATGACAAATTGTATTTTGATGTTCACAGGTTTTATTTGAGATTATAATTCTTGATGTTCACAGGTTTTATTTGAGATTATAATTCTTGACCTAATAATACTCATTTTTATTAATAATTATATTAGAATTTCTAGAAACAGTTGGGTATTCATTTCTACAAAGCTCCTTAATACTTTGAAAGACCCAAGTTATTTCTAGATGCCTAACTTTTTAAAATGTGCATTTAAAAGTGAAACAATGATTCTTTGTTTAATGTCTCTCTTTTCTCAATCTCAGCAAGAGAACCCTGACTGTGATCTGATGAAAACGTTGAAGAATGCATTAGTTGCTGCTGAACTTCAAGAACCATTAGAAGTTATTCAAATGATAGAAGTATAACTTAATTCGGTTTACTCGTGTGTTAAACAAAATTGAATAGATCAGTGGATTTTACATTAATTACCCCAAAGCAGTATTTGGTATTACTTTAAAAACAATTTGGATCATTCTGGTCTGAAGTTAGGATTAACTCTTCCCAGCAATGTGGAGCTAGTTTGTCAAACAGTTCACAAAAAGAAAGTTTATTTTTGAAAGGCAATTGTTTGCCACCATTTCGTGATATTTCTGTGAACGCCATAATGAAGCAAGTTACACTGAGAGTTTAGTACAGTGTTAAACTTGCATGGGAGCTTACCTTCACTAACTCAGTCCCCTAATTGTTTTGGTGTAATACACTAATGCTTATACACTACAATACAATAGATCTAGTTAACTGTATTGGGGTGATGATTCAAGATATGTTTTAAAAAAGTTAAAACAGTAGAATTAAAATTCTTTTAGTCTATATTACCATCAGAAAATTTAACGTTTTCTAGCTTTGTCTATTCCAATGCTAAAGTTGTAGTTACTTAAAGAATTGTTGGTTGAGAGCAAGTATTTATATAAATCTGTTGAACTTAATTTTATACTAATTTTTTTCCCCAATTTGTACTGGTTTTGTTTAATTTTTTATTTTTAAGGATATGGTACACTTTTATAAACCATGTCAATTAATAAACTAAACTATTTTTACAGTAACTGTTACCCTATATTTAATGTATCATTTTATGAATATCTTCTACATTCAACACACATTACAATAACAAAAAAAAACATTTATTATATAACTGCAAAAAGAACTTTCCTACTGAAAAACACCAGACAATCAATTTATCAAGCAAAACGTTTGCACGTATATATAAATGAAAAAAATATATATAGCAAAAAATATATACATATATATGTGTTATATTAGCAAGTATATAACAATTACCGAATATGGTTTTCTAGTCTACATGAAATTTCAAATCTGAACTTAAGTTTCTTTAACACAATACAGTAAAGTCAATGAAAACAAACAAAACTTCATTAATATCAGTCTTTACACAGAAACTGGCAATTCAGCTTAAAATATTCACCATCGTAATAACGAGGTTGTAATTTTTTAAATATATCTGTAACATCACAGGAAAAACAAATCCTGGTGTCTTCCACCAAAACAGAAGATCAGATCTCTATGTTGTTTTTCTGCATTAACTTGAAATCAAGCACTTCGTATTTCTAAAAAATAAATTAGATTAAGCTGGTCTTGAAATCTCAGATTCTATGGTGAAGTTCATGTTTCGTTACGAGAGCTTCTAACAGTTTCAGTTTTCCCTTCGTATGCTGTAAATGTAAGCATAGAGTCAGTTACAAATTCCTTTTAAACTAAATTTTAGCATTAACAAATACATAGAATATAAATGATAATAGTAAAGTTGGTTTAGTATTATCTTCTATGTAAATATACTGTTACATTTTACAGACTTAAAACATTAAAAAAAGCTTTCTTCTAGAGCAGCTAAACTTTAGTTTCAAAGTAAATAAAAAGAAAAATGCAAGATAGTATAAATCAATTTTAACTTGTCATGAGATTATTGTCATTGACAAACATTATAATTTTCTACCTAAATGTTCAAGGTCTTACATTAAATTTAATGCTACAATTTCAACCTGTAGACAAAATAAACTGTTTCGAAGATAAATTTGCTTCATTTAAATTTTATACAGGTCTTTGCATATAAAATTCTCAACAAGTGGGTTTCTCGACATCACTGATTTATACAGGTCTACTAAAATTGCCAAAATGAAATGCTGAATTTTCTGATAATTTTTATTTAATGCCAGTGTATAATTATAAAGTATAATTTCTTTTGCTTATGAAAATCTTATTAAAAGTTGAAATTTATTACATATCCATATGATAAGAATTGACAAGTTAAAACTAAGCAGTATGGCAGGAAAAAAAAAAGGGTCAAGTGAAAGCTTAGTACAGTAAGAAACTTTACATCCACCAGTTTGACAGTGAAAGAAAATTTCTATTTTTACAGAAATCCAAAAGGGAAACAAAATGTAGAAAAAAAATGTTAGTTGTAATTACCTTATACTCACTGTACATGGGCTCCACAGAAATTTTGTCTTCTTTCTGCACTTTTCTAAAGAAAAATTTAAAATAAAGTTGTAACTATATATAAAAACTATGCATAAAAAGTACATTAAATGCACACTGTCAGAAAGTCCATCAGTAAAGTTGTTGTTTTTTTTGTTTTAATTCAAAGCACTGACTTGCAACTTAAATCCAATATGTATGCTTTTAGTGCCTTTAATGTAATATAACTCACATTTAAATTCAGATTACTCTTCAAAAAACTTAAATCATTTTCCACTTTCCCATAAAAACTAGCTATTAGAAGCAATTTAACCCTATCAATATAGTCCATATATTGCACCATGATGAGTAACTTTATATTTCTGCCTGTTAGAACAACTCACCCCCTTGTTGGCTTAGCAGTACGTCCAAAGGTTTCGAGTGCTAAAATTTGAATTCTGATACTTTGGTGAACAGCACAGAAATTTTATTCTGTATTTTGTGTTTAGCCAACCAAACTGCTATAACACTCACTGTAAAAATCTATGAAATTGTTAATTTTATATAAAATTTCTAGAGTGCAGCAGTAATCAGTGAGATTAATATTAATATTGATAGCATTTCTGTTTAACATTTTTGTGACTGATGTTGCTAGGGGTCCTGTAACTAATGAAGTCATAGACCCATAATCAATCTGTTCAATCAACAAGAAAATTTTCTAATAACCAACAGACCCACTTCCATGAATAATTACAGGGTTAAATAATTACATATTTACTTCAACAACATACTAGATTTTGTTAACTAGCTGTTTTATGGCAGAGTTCATCTAATACATGTAGCATTATGTGTATAATCTAAAGTGCCACTATGTATAGTACGAGTTTTATTTCCAAAATTTATTTCAATAAACTACCATAAAATATCAAATTATTTCAGTAATATAAGAAACATTCAGTCACTAACTTTAAGTCAAGAAAATTATGAAGGACATTTTTGTTTGTAGCAACTGTTTAAAAGATTTTTAAATAATAACATTTTCTGATTTTGCATCCTCATGAAAAAAAACTGCAGAAAGAATGTACAGCACTAGTCCCACAAATAATAAATTTAAATTTTGAACAATAATTTCTTTCATATAGATGAATGAGCTCAGTCATATCGTGTAAACTAGGCAAGTTATAAAATGGCTTAACTTTTTATTATTATTATTATTATTCAAGAGTAATGACCTCAAAAAT
Organism: Carcinoscorpius rotundicauda; assembly: GCA_011833715.1. Taxonomy (NCBI): domain Eukaryota; kingdom Metazoa; phylum Arthropoda; class Merostomata; order Xiphosura; family Limulidae; genus Carcinoscorpius; species Carcinoscorpius rotundicauda. The sequence goes on from CM022398.1 coordinate 28,189,426, forward strand.
AACCCATTACAACTGAGAAACTCATACTCCAAGGAACAAGAATTCCCTTGAAGTAATATCAATACTAAATACTAAGCCATGTATAAACTACATTTAACACAAGTTTCTAATTATATAAAGCTAGAATAACTACTACATGTTTACTGATCAAATGGGACAAAGATTGTTTATATTAAGAGAGTAATGTATTAAAAATGACTAAAAGATAATACTTCCACAACTGTTATGAAAATTTCCTACCTCCTATGCACAAAAAGTGATATATCTCTTAACGGAACACTGGAATCTCAAACCTGTATCATACATAATTTCACAACATTATGGTTTTTCGTGATAGTAAAAAGAAAAGTACTTTAGAAATCACGAAGTTTTCCAAATAAAAAATGTCATTATGATAAAATAATTCTTACTTTCCATTTTTCCGACAAAATTCTTCTTCAAATTCACGCAAAATCTTTCTCAACCTTCGTTTTTCGAGTCTTATTTGCCTTCGTTGTTGAAGCAATTCAGGCCTAAAAATTAAATTGCATATCACTAAATATAGAAAACATTAACTACATCAAAAGACTTTTATTGTGTATTGAAACTATTTTATATGAGGGAAACAACAATTACTGCACTTTTGCAATTAACGTATAAAGTGGCATCAATAATTATCAAGAATACACCATCTTTGTTTCTAACATTTGAAAATTAGCAATGAGAAAAAAGTTAATGGATTAAAATGCTAATATATACAACAAATTAATTGCAAAAACTAAAAGAAAAGGGCCTAGAATGTAGCAAAATATACACAGCTATCTTATTATGGTGATTAAAAGTTTTTTGTTTTTTTTTAAATTTTAATTTGGATCAAGTATCTTGCTTTGACGAATAAACTATACCAAAACAACCTATAAGCACAGTAACGATTACCTAAAAGATGGCTGTTTACATAGCTTTGTTATAATGGTAGTATTAACTTTAGTGAAAATTTAATATGAGTATACATGACAATAAGCTTAGATTATGAACTGTCCAAAGTTAGATAACATAGTATAAATCATACATACTATTTCAGTAATTATTGCTGTGATATTACCAAGGAACTAATTATACAAATAAACATCAGCTAAACAGTTAATTTACTGTTATTAAAACACATTATTACAAAAAATATATAACAAAAGTGAACAAGTTGTAAAGTGTACTACTATTTTGAATTTGCTTTAAATAGGGCAGTGCTCTTTGTTTATCAATTTAAGAAAAAAAGTTAATCTAAATGTCCAATATTACTCCCCACAATAATTCAACATTTGGTTACTATCTGACTTCTGTTTCCACAAAATGAATCTTAATAACATCTATAATCAGGATACTGTGCAAGCCAAGCCATGGTTCTATTTGCCTCTTACCTTCCAGGTAATGTTTACCCACATTTACTAAACTGTCATGCTGAAAGCTAAGTTCTTTTCCAACATCTTGGTTTGCAAGAGAATAACCAAATGATAATCATATTGCACCAAGCAATAACCAGGCCCAGAATACCATCAATTTAATGATGATTTCCAACACCATTTAGTGAAGATAAAGGTTACATTTCTATTACTCTAACATCATTCTGCCATTCAAGAAACTGTCACCAATTGTTGCCAAAATAATTTGAATTTCTCTGTAAAGACCAATATCCACTTGTTTTGCTCATCCTACGGTTTAAAGTATTTTGGTTTGCTTATTTCTTTAAAGAATGGTTTTTTGCAAGTCTCTATGTAAATATATATCCTACAGTTCTAGAAGTAACTTTCACATCTGAACTTAGAACAAGGTTATTTACAAGATCTTTTCTACAATATTATAAGTGCCACAGCATACACTCAGAAATTAAAACATCACTTTTGACATGGTTAGGCTTTATAACTTTACCACTAACAAAACAACATTATTTGTTTCACGTACACTCAATTTCTCACACAAACCAATACTTTGAAGCAACAAAGCATTTTTGTCCTAAAAACAATGTGTCCATTCACATTATACTGAAAAAATAACTGCCTGAACTTTTATAGGAATTACATGTTGGAGACACTTAAGATGACAGCATACTGGTATAGCTTGGTGCAGTCCACTTTTGTATTGTTGAAAGAAAGTAGTTCCATATAACAATTGCATTTCAAGCCTATTTTACCATTTTCACTAATTTTTTTCTATATTTTAGTATTAAAATGCTTAAAATTTCTACTCATATTTAGAAAAAACACAGTAACTGAGATCACAAGTAGAACTATTTCAAATGTGAAAATACAACAAATCACATTGGACCATCTTAATTTTTGTGTTAACTATGACATTGAAAAGTTAAGAAAATTAGTTTTAATTAATTAATTTCTATACAAAGTTTATGCATGGGTATTTATGCTGCAAAAGTAGCACCAGTATACCTAACAAATGAATGCCTTCTTCAGCTTGTTACACAAGAAAATGTACAGTTTTACATTCTAGCCATCACATTGAGGGTTGTTTATAGGAATCAGTTGTGTGTTATTTAAATTGCTTTCAATGAGGCTGCTCTCATTTATTGACTAATTCCCAATAAGTAAGAGCCTATTCAATGCTCCAGTATCTCAATTATTAATTTTATATACAGTATTTTGTATTTTGAACATCCAATACTAACAAGCACGTGAGCCTGTTTTAATGATCACTTCAATAAAACTAATAAAAAAAAAAAAAGGAAATGAAAAGCAAAAACTTACAAAGACAATTCATGAAAATTGGAGTTACTGAATTCTGCAGTCACTGATTTTTCTCCATGCTTGAATACATCTCCTTTTTTAATTTCTGCGTGTGTGTGTTCTTCTTGAGGCAACAAAACAGATGGAGATGCTTCTGTTAAACTGGATGGGGAGTTTTCAATCTGTTCCTATCAACAGATTTAAAATAACTATTTCAGAAAGTATGACTTGGGAGAAAATAAATTAACTGCAGAAGATATTTGTACTATTAGCATGTTTTTCATTGCAATTAGGATTTTTTTTAAACACACAGATATATATTACTATTACATATCAAGTAACAAATACTTGCAATAGTTTTTAGCAAGAATAAACTTACCATTAATCCAGATCTTTCTGGGGATTTGAAGTCCATAGCAACATGTTCCAAAATAGGTTGTAGTTCTGTTACAGGCTCTTTCCCTAAAGAATTTCCAAACACACTAATTCTCCCAGACATGCGTTTAACATTACGACAGCGGTCATAAAGAGGATATGTTACCTCTTTCTGGTTATCCATAAGAGGTTGGCCAGGAGATTTTTTGAACATCAACTGATCTCCTGTCATATCCTAAAAGTTTCAATACATATTTATATATTCATTAAATATATACACAAATCAATAACTTATCTAGAAGCACACACCACACAGAGTTACTAAAAGGATAAACCAAAATTTTTCAGTATTTAGATGATCACATTTGGATATAACAAAAAATACATTAGCAAGTTAAGTTCAAAATGATAGTTCTTTGTTAAATCTTAAACTGTTAAGCTGTTTTCCCTATCAAGTCTTTCATTAGATTGAGTTCAGCATTATAAACATGAGCTACAAAGAAAGTGCATTACTAAAATGATGTGCAACCAATATCTTAAATTAACATTTCATTTAAAATTCAAAGAAATTTGTACAAAAGAAAAAAGCAATTTTGAATTCTGCAAGATATAAAATTTTATATTTTTTGATGATGAAAACAAGTTTAAAATCTGATAAAAGTGGCAAAAGTTTAAAATATATAAAAGGTATAAGCAAATAAACATTTCCTATTATGCACCTCAACAATTTCTGGTATGGTAACATGTTTCTCTTCAGACAAATGTTCCTTGCCCTTATCAAGAACTTTCTCCACTGGGAACTTATAACAGTCTGACAGGTCAGTGTGCCCTACATGTCCACTTTTATCAGTAAAATGTGTGAAGATATAATCAACAGAATCTTGTTCCAACTGTTGTTCTTCTCGGACAACTGTAAAAGAACAAACAAACAAAATCTATTATATAAACTCACAACAGCTGATAGTAATTAGAATATAATTAACCAAGTAATCTTTCAGATATAATTCTCCATTGATGAATGAAAAGTAGTTTTGTTTTAACAAAGACTTCAATTATAAAAATATTCTAATATTTTAAAAAACTCAAGGCAGATACTACATCTGGATGTATAATTTTCAAAAAAAGTTCAAAAACAAATGCACAAGAATGTTTCTCATTTACTGTAATAAATGAAGATCATTTAACCAATTTATATTCTTTTCTATCCCATGTTAAAACCACTTTCATTGAAATAGTGATTTCTCAACTAACCTTTGAGATGTTTCCGAAGTTGGGTAAGTTCACTCATCATTTTTTTCACTTCAGGATAATTCATTTTATCAGCATGAGAAGGCTGTAAATATAGGAATTTTTAATCTACAATTATTTAAATAACTCAAGTTAATCCTGAAAACTAAAATTCAAACAAATGTATCATGTTTATTTTATACAAGGAACATGTTACAAACAATGTAAACTGTTTTTAATTCACTAAAGTCTGTATGATACAAACTATTAATCAAGAGTAGCTTACTGTACTTTAACAAATTAGTTTAACTACATTACATTTATGAACAACCTGCATAACAGTTAATTACAATATTATGATATTAATATAAGGTTTCGCTAACAAAATTTAAGAAATTCTGAAGTAAATTGAAAGCATGTGTTGTTACTGTAGCTTACAGCATATCATCCACCAAGGCCACTAACTCCCCCCCCCACATCATATTCTTTAAATGTTTCAACTTGCCTTCACATAATTTGTTTAACCCTTAGAAACATATAATGCAATATATGTTTAAAACCTAAAACAAAAAAAAGAAAAACTCAATATTCAATAGTAATGATTTTTTTTTTTTTTTAAAGAAATGAAGCAATGCAGCTGTGATCTTAAAGCACATCATAAGATATGCTGGACAAGTCCCATCTTGAATGAGGATATTTTATCAAGAGTGGCATGTTTGAGAAATCTTGTGACTAATAAGAGAAAAAGATAGTTGGAGTTTCTGGGATACATCATGCGTAAAGGAAAATGTCTTGTTCTATCTAGAAAAACACCGAAGGAAGCAGAAACTATAGAAGAAAGATTGACTTGTGTCAAGAGTATCTAAACAGATGAATGTTTTGACACTGGAACTTCTTTGTACCTCAAACAGAAGAGTGATCTATGTAAAATCATGGTAACAAAGGTCTTGTTTAGATATGGTACATGGAAAAAGTTATCACTAGTGTATCATTAGAATGCTGGTAAACAGTTTTTAATTATAGGAGTATATCACTCTGCCTCAGAATATAAAGTGGAACTAATCACATGGTATCTCCCCCTTTTTTGAAACCCTGCCAAAATATTCAAATGTGGATTTGATTACTCACTCTAAAACCACAATCTCTTTCAAAATTCTCTTCAAAATGTCGAATCTTCTTCTTTAGTTCTGAGAAAAGAAATCTGAATTTCAACTAAAACTCTCAAAAAATAATTTTGCAAGAAAAATTTTAAAGTTCCTTAAAAGTTCACAAGATTATTACAAACATTCTCCTATCATGTAATTGTTATTTCCACAGAAATATGTACTTCAAATATACAACACACAATAAGTGAATTTTTATAAAAGTATAATTTAGAAACTGTTTGGTAATACCTAAATACAATATAATTTAGGTACTTATTTTGATCTTACAAAAAAGTTCTTAACAGCTAGCCAGCATTTACTATATGACATTGTGCTCTGATCAAACACAATATACTGCATGTTATTTATATAGTACTGTTAATATAAAAAAAACTTTGCAAGTGTAACAGAAACACGCACATCATAAAGCAGAAGGAGCAAATGCACTCAATGTTCTTGTATGAATCTTCCATATCCGTGCGAACTAACCACAAATTATGGTCACTGTACTTAAAGTAACATGTGCATATGGCATAGAAAGTAAATTTTAGAAATTCAACATTTTTTTTAGCAGATCTTCACATTTCTAAGCTCAATAAATATTTGCTGACTTACATAAAAATATGCAAACATTTATAATGTGACAACCAATATGATACAGAAATTCTAACATATTGCAATCAGAGAAGCTTTACAGAGTTGAGTGCATATTTGCATATAAATTTTGGAACCAAGTTGAAATAAGAGTTAGAATTACTACATCGTTTTACATGAAAATATTCAAGAATTAATATTCTACAATCTCTAAAATTTACTTAGTGTAATTTATACAGAAATAAATATGAAAACGAATTAACTTGTGTTGTGTTCTTTTAGTTAAAGCTTTCACTGTTTGTTGGAGTTATAGGTGAAGTTAAATAACAAATAAAAAACAACTGATGAAAAGAGCACACTTAAGAAATCATTACGTATTCAAAATGAAGCTTTGTAACTATTTTTCTTTCGCATTTTTAATAATTACTTCATATGCTATTACCAAAACATACAAAAATTAGTTTTCTTGAAAAAATAACTAACTATTCAATACATTCACATTATTTTACTAACACAAAAGAAAAACAAACAAAATAAACCATTTTCAATGTATTATTGAATCACTGTTTCACAAACAAATTTTCTGAAACTTCACCTAAGATGTAAAACAAATACTGCACCAAATTATGAATTGTTTCAAGCACAAATTATGTACAATATGGAAAGAATGTCAAATTATCATAAATATTTCTGTATATGTAACATTACAAATATTCCAACTTACTATGGATCTTCTTGGTTAGTTCTTTAACTGAAGATGTGACTTTATCCTTACTTTTAAACAACCTAGAAAATTAGAAGAAACAAATTAAACTTAGTTCAGATGTTTGAACCTTAAATATTTTTATATCAGAAATGTTCAAATAAGAAAGGCTACATATATAATTCTCAGAATAAATTGTTTGTATTACAATCTACAGTACACAAACACTTGTGTATTTCTTGGAGAGAAAATAAAATTGCTTCTCTGAAATAAAATTTTACAATTATTGCATGAACAACAACAAAAGTTTAATATCCAACTGTTTTAAGTATTATGATGTATAAAGCAAAGTAAATTTTGAAACTAAGAGCTGAAAAATAAGCTCATTAAATATTCAAAAAAGTCCCAATGATTTTTTTTTTTAACAAAGTTTTATTTTATTCTTGCACCATTATTAAAAGTATAAACTCCAGCCATTTGTACAGTAGCTTACTTGGGGCATCAAAAATGTTTGTTTTCATTGCAATAATTAAAAATAAACAAATATTAACAATATACATTGTACACAAATTAAGTAGCATCAACTACTCTTTTCTGTGGTATTGATGGGCATTTTTAAAAAATATTTCAACTAAAAGTAACTTTTATTTAAAAAAATTAAAATTTTAACATTCTGAGGCTGATATTCTTAATGATTAATACATTTCTTTTATCTCTGATCATTAATGCTGGTTAAAGTGCTTCATCAATATTTCCTTTTAAACTAGATGAAATTTACATACACAAGTCCAAGTGAATAGAATTGATTCTCTACACAAAACTAATTAAATAAGAAATCAACTGATGCCTTTCCAACATCAATTATCTTTAACTTTATAAAATTTAAAATTTTAATACACTATTTTAATAAAATTAAAGAAAAATTACTTTGATTCTATTTTACATTTGACTATCTACGTACCTATTTGTAAAAACATGTTGGTCCTTGGGTGAAGAAGGAGGTATGTTTGGATCCAGAGATCTAATATATACAAAAACAACTAATTCAGACAAAAATATTTCATGAGCATATTTCAAAGAAAATAAAATTTTTAGATGTTCAGAAATTTCTTACTGCAAAAAAAAAATTCAAATCTGAAATTCAGAGTATTTTCAAATATATAGTAACAAATTTATCAAGACAAAATATACAATTAGAGAATCAAAACTAGATTCTTCTATTTGAAAAATTCATGAATTACTGAAACTAAACAGGTATCCAAGTGATGTATTTTTCTATAAACACCACATGTACCCTACATAATTTCAACAAAATGATTGTGATTGTTTATTAACGTTAACCCACACTGACTTCACATAAAATGCAAGTAAATGAGCCATTTTAGAACTCCATTACCATAAAAATGTCCCACTGATGGTAAGGAATCTGACTTTGTGAAATTGTGAAATAATGTTGTGTTTATATATTTACTATTTGACTTTCTTTTTGCTCTCAGGTAACCCTAATTACTATTATGGAGAAATGTTTTCTAAATCAAAACAATTCCAAAAAGTGAAGTGAAAAAGGCTGTTCTTTTAATCATCGTAACAACTCAACTTCATGAACAAAGAGCCACAAAACATGCTAAAAATTACATAAGTATTAAAATAACATACAGGTTTCTCATAAATTAACCCTTTTAAAATTACAAGTTTTAACAGTCAGAGAAATTATATATACTTATTTGAATCTGATTCCTATATAATGTATAGAGACGTTTAAGTGCCACTAACGATAAAGGAAAATAACAATACCAGAACATTACAGAGGTAGAATAAGCCTACATAATGAAACATGAAAAAATTTATAACAGCCAATTTGAAATAAAGTGTATGCAACAGTGATACACAAACTTCATGACTATCAATAAATATTGAAATTTCCAATGTTAAAAAAATGGGATAAATGACCAAATCAGATATGGCATTCCCAGATTTTGAACTACTGAACAAAAAGTTGCCATTCAACATTCTTCATTAATCATGTACAGTTTGAAACAAGTAAAATACAAATTTTACCATTCAATATACAGTTTTAAAATATTTAAAAAACATCATAGGCATTTAAGTATCTAAAAGCACAACAAAACAAAGTAATACGAGTTTGGTGGACTCAAAATATTTAAAATAATTTAATGTTTTAAATATTTTCACACACTTCAAATGATAGATTATTTTGATACTAACCTAAGATGTGGAAGACAAATTCCAGCACTTGGAGATAAAGAAGCTTCACAAAAGCTTTAAAACAAAAGAAACTACATTTTATGTCTGGCTTACAAAGATGTTATGATATTTCTTTAAACTGAAGCTTCCTCAAAAACTCAATATATTAAAACCAAATTTTAAACATTTCTTAATCACTCATTAATACACAATTAAAAACAACTATCACAAATGTCACAGTACTGTAAAAAAAAAAAAAATTATGGCACATTGCAGTATGAGCCTAATGATTCCATAACTATAGAATCTCTTTATTCGAACATTTGCATTAATATCCAAAGTTCTGTGAAAACAGAAAGGCCACAGATTTGTTCCTACAATTTCATTTCACTGTCAACATAATTGTTCCACTAAAATGTTCCTATAATATTTCGAGAATGAATGTCAGAGTTATCTTTCCATAAAAGGCAATCTATACTTTGTTTTTACATATAATGTTAAATGGAAACTAATAACTTCATCATACTTGCTTTATCAGTTTTATAGCTACACAACTTACTAAACTGTTTGAGAAGAGTTTCCAATTAAGCAATAAGACTAAAAAAATGGCCTAGCTTTTTTTTACATGATCACAAAGTGGGCATTACACATTCTGTATTAATATTTGAGAAAAAAAAAAAATCAATTACAAATTCTCATTCCTATCTTCATGTACAGCCCAGGATTTAAAGCAAACTAGCCACAAGTAGCAACTCATTCAAAATTTTCTGAATCTTCCAAATTGAAATCAACTTAATCAGAAAAATTTACAAGCAAACCAATTAACTGCACTAGAAAATGAAACTTCATTGCTATAAGTATTCAATGCTTCATACTGAAAGTACAACTTAGAGATACCAATTATATTAAAAATCAATTCCACTAATTACTGATAGTTTCGTGAAAATTAAATAGAAAGTGAGTACCTTCTCTCAATATTTGTCAAATTCTTTTATTGGAGGGAGTTGCAATTGGTAAAAACACAAAATTACAAAATATGTTACAGTATGTGTATTTACAAGTTGTGAACAGTACAAAAACAAGTCATTAAATTAAAGATGGACAATAATGTTAAACATAAAGGTACTTTTTTTATATATATATATATATATATATATATATATAATGAAAATATTCCTGTGCACAGTATATTAATAAAATTTTATTAATTTACTCCTAGTTTAAATTTTAGATGATGGCAGCTAGAAATTAAATAAAGACCTTGATTTCAGAAACAAATATATACATTATGCCAAAAAATATAATTTGTTTTTTTATATTTAAAAAATAGTTAAGCTTTTAAACAGAAGTCTATGAAAGATAAGACCCCCACTTTCAACATCACTCACTTAGTTTTCTTCAGATGATAAAATGATGGTGAAAGCATAGGATCTTCCAAACTGCTAGTTGTAAGTGGCCAACTGTGACGATGCTCAGAAAGAACAGGTTCTGATGAAAAATATTACCTTTATTAGGTCAAATTTATTTAATATTCTGTACAAACAAATTAAGATCTCCATTATCAATATGCAATCAACTTAAAGCATAAAAAGTGAATAATATTTCAGTCTTATTTGAGCCAATAAAAATTAAGTGAAATTTATTACTTATTTACAGATTTAAAATACAAAAACAAAAAACTTGTGTACATTAACTAACATACATGTATAACTAGCCATGTCAGTCTATGAATGTTTTGCATTTATAAAAATAAGCGTTTTGTATTTTTTTTATAAATAAAGATGATTTAATTCAATGAAATTAAAATGTTGTACAGTTAATGCATTTAGTACATTCTATTTTTCTGTTTTAAATAAAACTTTTAATTTGTGATCTTTAAATCCTACATAAAAATCTTTATTGTGCATATCAAATGCCTGACGCTGCAATGCACCTGGAGAATTATTTGCAAGTCCTAAATTATAAATAAATACATATATGAACATCATAAAGAAACTTATTTGTATAATTTATTTTTGCTTCATGCTTTCATAAAATGCATTATTTAATTAGGCAAAATAGTCATTAGTAAAAATATTTTTACAATCATATTGTACAAAAAATAAAACACTAAATAATATTAACTCATCACTTATTAATTATTGTCTGATTAAAAAATGAAATAAAAACACTTGTAAAGATTACAATGTTTATACTTAAGCCTATTAATAAGTACTGGAATAGAATAGCTAAATAACAGTTAATATGAAATGTTAATTTTTATGTTAAAATGCAAGCCTGTAAACCTTTAACCTCTATACAGCTAGAAGTAAAACAAAACTTTGCTTCATTGAAAATTACATCTCTTCACCTTCTTTTATAAATATTTCTTTTAAAGATAGCCAAAGATTGTTTTCATGGAACTTAAAGTTCTTCAGAACATTACTACTGTTACACAACAGTATGGCTGTGTTGTTTTGCCATGTCTCACCCCCCACAAAAATCAATACATAAACTTATTCCACAGTAAATAATGAAATCTTAAAGTGTTACCCCAATCACTCATCATATACACGTGTAGACAGCCACATAGGTAAATATGTAGGTTATGTGAAATGTTATGCTACCCCTAAAAAGGGTAGCAAGTTTTGAGTGTTCCAGAATTAAACCAACTATTCTAGTTACCAAAAGATCATTTTCTCAAATCTGTAATTTTATCTAGTAATACACCTTCTATATCAACCTTTATCATTTATGTAAATATACCAAGCAACGTCCAAATCAAACTGAAAGGAGAGCAATAAGAAACATGATTTTAAGTTATAATAAATAAAACAAGCGAGAAAAAACGTTCATAATGAATTAGGGATTATAAATTTTTACATAATGAATTTACAACAGTTTTCAACAAATACAATTGCATATATACAACATAAACTTCAAGAAAAGTTAAAATTCAAACATACCTTGAACATCTTCATAATCACTTGAAAATGTAAAATCAAAGGAAGGGATGTTGTTTTCATTACAAGTGTCATCATCACTGTAATAATGTGCATCCACAGTGTTGACAGGATGAAGTTCTAACAATGGATGAGAAAGTTTACTGCTGCTGTGTAAAACAGGTATTTTCTCGCTAGCTTGATGCTTGCACACAGATAAGTAATGCCCATATTTGTCACAACTACCATATTTATTGTTAGATTGTGTGTGAAGTCCATCCGAGAGACAATTTTTGTTTCTTTCATAATTCTCTTTAAAGCTGTCCTCACAGTTTTCTTCTATTTTTGTCACAGAATTCTTGTACGTTTTAACTGGTACTTTACTAAAACAAGAATTCCTTCTTCTGACATCAGATTCTATTTTTTCACAAGATTCAGCCATAGATTTCAGTTGTTTGTCCATCACACTATTTACCTTGTGCATACTTTTCTGATATAAAGGTTGTTTGAGCTACAAATAAAAAAAATTAACTTAAATGGGTAAAACATTTAAGTTTTACCAATTACTGTTTTTAATCTTGTGATTATCAATGTGAAGTTAAACAGAAGAATAACAATAAGCTCAGCTACTCATATATTGTACCATTAAGATAGTTTTCACAACCATTTCAAATTGCCAACCAATGTTAATGATTTCTGATTTATTGAGCTACAAATAAAAAAAACTTTCATGGCAAAATAGAACATCGTACATGAAAAATTGAAAAATATATTAAATACTTCATTTTCCATATATACAAGAAACTGAATGGAAACAATAAATACAATGTGCTGTAGCTAAAATTAGCACACTTTTCACACTAGGAGATGTTAGAAGGAGAAACATAAACAGTTAAATGTCAGATTCGTATAAAGGGTTGAACATGAAAGCATGTCTTACATACAGATATATTTCACCATTCATGCTGGTAATTATAACTTGCTTTAAGATTGTATACAAGATAAGTAGCAAACCTGTTGATACTTACTGGAGCCAGACGTTCTGCATTACGCTGAGCCTCATGGAATGCATTGAGACTACAGGTTTCAAAAATAGAATCTGATTGTACCACAAGGTCCTGGATAGGTTTCTTATATTCTAGTTCTGAGGATTCAAGTTCTTGTCTCTTGGCCAATGGAGGGTGAGGACTTAATTCTGCTGTGTGCATATACCACAGATGATCACACCATTTTGGGCTCTACAATAAATAGGAAATTAGCCAATTACTGACGGTGTTTAAGTCCATTTTAAACTGTTTTTAAACTTGTGATTATCAATGTGAAGTTAAACAGAAGAATAACAATAAGCTCAGCTACTCATATATATTGTACCATTAAGATAGTTATCACAACCATTTCAAATTGCCAACCAATATTAATTTAGACCATGAAAGTTGGTCAGTTCAAACAAGATAAACACAAGAATTACAGATTTTTTAAATTTCAGAACAATTTCATAGTGCCAGTCCACTAGGGAACTCGTAAATATCTATGGCATAACAAAGTTAACACACAAAACTGCACTTTTCCTTTTTTAAAAAAAACTCATTATTGACTATGTCTAAATTTAATAAACAAATGCTATATAACTTACAGAAACATTTGGTTCTCTTGTCTCTACAACTGTAGTATCTAAAGGTACCATAATTCTTGTTTCATCTTCATTGATATTTTGAGAAAATTCTCGAAACATTACAGGATCAACTGATTTTTGTTCAACAAAGCTCGACTTTATCAGTACACTTTCTTCTTTTGATGGCCTATGTTCCTTACGCTTTCTTCCTTGCTGGGGTAGTGCTTAAATCACAAAAAAGTAAATAAAGCAACACTAGTGAATATTGTTAATATGCACACATTCAGTTTGACTTTAAATTAAACATACAGGTACATGCACACACACTCATAGATACGATCATTTTAAATCACCAACAAGTACCACATTTTATACAAAATTTTTAACTGCCTGTTGGAAACCTTTAATCTATTTACATGATTTGGTACTAGTACTTTACAACTAGTAAAATTAAATCAATGTATTCTATTACTTCTCTTCATCCTTAGTGCATTTCATCTCTATGGCTGCAATGTTGCTGACATGTATAGATAATCAAGTCTGTAAAAGTTATTTTGCAATAATATATTTCCTAGGTATTTTGTCCTGAACTCAAATATAATCAATTCTGGTATTATAGAAAAATTAAAGCCTATAAAAAGGTGTTACAAACCAAATATGCACAAGCCAGTCCCTGTCTAGATTTTGAATACTTAACTATTATAGTTATTTAAGAAAGTGCTTCCCAGACTCCTAGACTTTACCAACATATACCTAACTACCCAGTGGTTTTTAAATAGTGACAATTTATATAAAACTTAATCATTTTTCTCTTTCTAAATTAATTAATATCAATATAACATGAAGAAATTATGTGCTCTACCATTAAAAAAAATTCTCAATAAACATTCATCTAATCCAACTTGGACATTAGCTTTGAGTTCATTTCTATAATATTTTTTAATATTTCTTGATGATACAACAAAACCAGGAATATCTTACAAGAACCTTAGTGATCAATTAGCTTTATAATTATTGAATCAGAAGTTAATTAATTTAATCAACAACAAAATTCTAATATCAATACAGTTTAATTGACAAATATTTAAACAATGATTTTTATATCTTACATTGTTGTTGAATGGTATGCATATCCAAGCATTTCACCATTGGCTCCTTATAGCTCTGAATTACACTGCTGAAAGAAACAATCATGAATACTTGTTCAGACAAGCATACCTTATAAATTATCTTTAAATTATTTTTTGTTTTGTTTTCTATACAAAAACATCCATAAATGCCACATAGTCCCAAATTTAGCATATATTAAAACAAAATAAAAACAAAATATTTTTATAACAATTAAACAGTTTCAAAATCTCATGAACGATTTTCCAATATTTATCTTATGTCAATATGGAACACCTATCATATCAGAAAGACATTTCAATTGTTAGAATATTTCCATTGAAGAGTAGATTACAATTACTTCTAAAATAGTCTGTACTTTTTAACCAGATCGCAGAAACAGCAACAGATAAATACCTACAAACAAAAACAATGTTTTATATATTTCAAAATATGTTAAGATACACAAATGCTTTGTACAAATTAACTAATCTGGAATTTATTACATTGCAACATATGTGCTCACTTATAGATGAGTGCTTTAAATTTTTGCAAATTCAAATCATTTATTATAAAAACACCCACAGCACAGCTCACCTGTCAACAAGAAGTGTTGGTACCTGAGCTTGTAGTGAAACATTTTCTGCATTATATTTTTCCATAGGTGGAATTATAATAGATAATGGCTTGAGATTAACTGATGGGTCAGCTGCTGCCGAGCACAAATTCAACTGTTTAAAAACATTAATAAAATACAATTTAATTAGCATAAAGAAAATAGCAAATTAAGTAAAATTCATTCATTAAATCCTACTCATTTAAACAAAGGATTTCAAACTATGCACCTCTATTTGGTTACTATATACATATAAGTGGGTCTGGTTACTATTAGTAAAAAATATGTATTTTTAAAACAGTTAAATAGTGAGAATAACATTACAGAAGTAATACAAAATTTAAGCACATCCTGTTTAAAATGATAAATTATATTACTTGAATAATTTTGAACATATAAAGTAAGTAATAGTTTTTATGACAATGGTTTTTAAAATATATCTACTTTTTCCAAAAGCTGTTTAAAGAAACAAGCAATACAAATGCCATTGTTAAGTTTTTTTCCTAAACATTTTTATTTCATCAAAAAAGTTATATGTAACATGAACTTGATGTATAAAAAAAAATTTCTGCATTTTCAAAAATCTCCAAAATAATGTTTCTTTTGGCAAAATAGTAATACATTGGAAATATTTATGACTAAAAAATATTTGTGACTGATAAGAATAGATCTTTTAGTCAAATGGCATTATCAATACACAACAATTATAAAAACATGAAACCTACCACAGATTTTAATGAACATGTTGAAATAACTCCTTCTGATTCTTGTGCATTCAAAGTATTCTTATCAGCAGTACATTTTATTCTTAATGACTTATCTTCATACAACTGGTGAACATCATTACCAAAAATGATGTTATTATCATAAACAAGGAGATCCATTAGTACATTACAAACCAAATGGTTTTTAAGGTTTTCTCCATCATAAGTAAATCTACGAAATAAACATGCATTTTCAGTCAACATCAGTGCATATAAAACTTATTTAAAAAACCATTTTCCACCACTAGTAAATTTTATTTATATAATTAATCTCATCTGATAGTAAACTAAATACAAAAGGATAGAAATACACTGCACAACAACCTCTTTTTTTAAATTGTTAGGATTTTTTTTAAAGTCTTTTCAATCTCCTAATTAATGTAAGAGTTAACATAAAAAATAAGTAGGCTCAGATGCAAGCAATACCTCTTACAAAGGAGCAACTTATTTTAAACATTTTCCATATATAAAAAAGAGCTGAGATAAACTTTTTAAAGTATTGTATCATTTTAAAATGAACATTCATGTATCTCAACTTTATTTTAAAAATGAAAAGTAACAATAACTTTACAAGTATTTCCTATATAAAAAACAAACATTCTATTAAAACAATTAAAAACAAGGAAAAACCAATTTTCTGGTGTAGTTTGTTCAAGTTAAATAGAAAAAAAAAATCAATCACATGCAACTTGTTACCAGAAAATAAAACTTGGTGAAAATTTATATGTGAAATTTTATTTCATTTTAATATGTTGTTTGGAGTCAAAGAATTAAAGAAAATTTTGACTGACCTGAATATTTTTGATCCCAGACTGAATCCCATGATCATAATCTCTTTACGTTGATTGTATTTTTGATTCACACGGAAAATAAACTGGGTGATAAATTTCAAAGTGTTGAAATTATCTAATGGAAGTTTTTCAACCAGACCTTTCAATTTCAAGACACAGCTTTCTTTGTCCTTCTGTATATCTGATAATATAAACAAAAACTTGCATACAAATAAAAATAGTTTGACTATCTACGAGTTAAAAATATCTCAAATGTTCACATCTACAAAAAGATATATTTGTTACTTGTTTTTTTAATACACTCATGGAAAAATATTTATTGAAGTACATTTCCTGTTCTCATGGAAAAATAAAAAAAGCATAATACTCACTATGCATTTTATTTGACACACAGTAAAACATCATTACTACTTTGTTTTGTATATTAGAAAAACAAACCCGACATTACCTTGAACTGCAAGAACATAAGCTGGAAGAGTATCTTTTGGAATAACAGGGTCAGGCAGTTGATGTAAAAATATCTCCAGCAACACTGTAGCAGTTAATGCATCACATTCTGCTTCCAGTGGAGCATTCCCTGTCTCATCAAAGGCTATTCTCAAACTTTCCACTAACTGTGCATTTTTAGACCTCCAAGACAAATCAATCTTGTCAACACCTACATTGTTTCAAAAAGAAATCTATGAAATGCCTTTTTCTTTGAGATAGTATCACAAAAATTTCACTGCACAATATACAAGTATCCACATTCTAGTTTGCAATAAGACTGAATAAAATATTGCATTACTGACAACTCAAAAATATCACGTAAAAAAACGCAAGTTATTAATGTAATCTTTCACAAAATAAGTAGTTACCTTTTTCTTCAATAAAATGACAAATTCTCATCAAAACAAATGGAACACAAAACTTTGTAGAAGTCTTCTTCACCAATTTAGTTAATGGAATTCCAAAAGCTTTTGGTTGGATTACTAAGTTTTTATTTTTACAGCAAGATGCTGTTAAGTTTGGCAAATTATCCAGTTGCTCACTATTTTCCATGGTCTGAAATTTCAAATACAAAATCTTAGTAAGTGTTGAAAATATTTCATAATTTCTAAATCAAATATAAAAGTGCTGAATTGTTTAAGGTTAGACTTGCTTTGAACCAAAGAAAATCCATACTTTAACATACAAATAAAATATACCATTATAATTGTACCTCTGCAAGTAAAATGACTACACTTCACAGATTTAGTGCAATAACTAATGGTCACAATCTATCAAAGTTTTGCCCCCCAGTGGCTCAGCGGTATGTCTGCGGACTTACACGCTAAAATCCGGGTTTCGATACCCGTGGTGGGCAGAGCACAGATAGCCCATTGTGCAGCTTTGTGCTTAATTCTAAACAACAACAACTATCAAAGTTATTTCAATGAAGATAAATGTAGAAGTATGGAACTTATATTTGAATTTTTTCAAATTACTTCACATTGCTTTAGAACCTAAAGTAGTGTAAAACTGGTGAATTATGTTCCTCAATCTCTATCCAGCAATGAAAGAACAATCAGTGTAATTCTTTTTCTTAGATCCATAACTAACCTCCTCTCCTTTATTTGGTCACTCATTCCCAGTATGCACCTTACATAGCTCTGTTCAATTCAAAATGAGAGTTTCATCTGGTGTATGCTGCTTTTGACTTCAACATGATCCCACTTTTAAAAGTAACACTCCTTCCAATCCAACATAATCTATTTGGCAATGTTTGTATTGTTTGCAATATCCCAAATTATACACTTGTTACCTGTACAAGTTGCTTCACTTCAAAAGTCTAATCTAATGATACAGTGCAAGCATTCTGCACTGGTTTCACCAACAAATACATGATTTATATCCAAAAATATGAGTGATAAAATCAAAGCAAAATTCTACTTTAGCTCAAACACTAGGTGCCTTTTCCCTAAAAACAGAAATGAAAATTTCACTCTAACAGCAATGTTATTCATGTTCTAAAACTGAATTTACATTCCTTCTGGCTCCTAATTCAAAGAATCATTGCTAAGTTACACTGGACACAATGCAATGTGATAACTTAGGAACCAAGATAAATGTAAATTCAGTTTAACAACACATGAATAAAACCAATGGTATGGGAATGACATCAAGTTGCTGTTTTTATGATATGTTGAAAACAATTTGAGCTAAAGCAAAATTATTTTTCTTCTATTTTGCTCAATACTTAAATGAATTTCAATATTTAAATAAATTCAATAATCTTTGGGGCAAAAGGTAAAATAACAATACAATTTGTAATGTCAAAACAATAACAATTTTTAATGATTTGCATTTGTTTTTTTACATATAAAAAGAGTTTTATATTATACACATAATGGCAAACCCATTAACAGACAACTGTAGAAACAAGTTAATTAACACCTAAAAACTCACCTGATGAATTAGAACGTCAGATTCAGCCAAAGGGCTGTACAAGGGCTCAACAGGATATTTCATCTCTTAATAAGTACACTAACTGACTTATGAAATGTCTAGTTGCCACAGCCACAATAACCTGGATAAATATGGTTATGACATGAAACTTATCAATAATGACACAGGGTAACTAAATTTGATACAAAAAAAAAAAAAAAAAAAAGACTCGACATTCGGAAAATTATTTTATTGTTCTGAAAATTTAAATCCTTGTTCAACACTCACATTTCGCACGTGAAGTAGTTCACTGTCTAACATACCATATTAAAGGTTTTTGTTAACTAATACACATACAAGTTTCCAATTAATTTTCATTTTTTCAGTGATGAAAACCACACTTGTGTCATGCCAGATGTTCCATTGTTAATGTAAGACTTTGGGTGCTGGGAAGATACGAGTAAACCGACATACGAACTACTTACAATTTAATTATATTAGTACTACAGGTGCTTCGTACGTCTTTTATACCGGGTTAAGAATTTGTTTACTTCCCGAGATGCCAACACTAATGCGCAGACTCATTTGAGTAAAGCACCCGGCAACTCGTATTATGTACTCCAACATCCCGGCTTTCTTCTCGAGAAAGCGAACCTCCAACATAACAAATCTGGCATTTTGCCAAAATACATATAATCTATGTATTTTATTAAAGTTTTATTAGATGAAATGATTGAGCTGTTTATTGCCAAGTGCGTGAATGCACAAACCATTACCTGGAGCGTATTTTGTTAACGCTAACATACAAATCTTACATTTTGTAATAGCATGAAACCTTTCAACCAAATAATATGAATAAGTTAGGTTCTTTAACAGTTCACAAAAAATTAACGAACACAATTACGTACAGATAATTCACTGTATAAAAAAAAATCATGCTTTTCACTTTTTATTCTCAAAATTCATCATTTAAAAAATAAACGTTTTTGGTTTTTGGTTAATGTCTAATACGAATGTAATAAAAAATATTTAAAAGAATTTACAAAACTATATAATAAACTAATTTATTTTTGTATACGTAAAATTTATGTACACACAAATCTTATTCTAACTGGTATAAGGCTATTTTAAAGATATGAATAACATGTTTACAACAAGTGCAATAATTACACCTTCTGTCTCACAATAATATTGCATGGACTCCCCATTTTCAATCTAATAGTTTTAAATATATTTCATTGAGAATGTCCGATAAAGTGTTTTTTGTCAAAAAATAATAGTAACAGAACAAAAAAATTATTTTTTTTTTATTTAATAGGAATGAAGTAAACATGACAATTCCAGACTATAAAACACCAAATACCATTACTGAATTTTGAAGTTTACAGGTTATTGGTTTAGATATTTACATATAAAGACAAAAAAACGTTTAGGTAAAATCTGGTTTAAACTAATTACACTGGATCTTTAAAGGTCAATATAACCTCGAAAAAATCTGCTGTCTTCTCTACATTTCTCTTTAACAGTTTCTTTTGCTTTTGTAATAAAGTAAAGAAAAATTAAGTTTTCATTTTCATTGTAACACGAAAATAAAACTAATGCACACCGTACGTTTTAAAAGGGGAACCACAACTTCGCATTCATAACTTAAGATCTTTCAGTGGCATTCCAAGAGATTAGCTTAACTTCCTCTTAAAAAAATAAATGATAATTCAAAGTTTTCTAACAGTTCATTCTTACTATGTAGTGTTTAAAATGTTCGATGTTCCTCACTTCTAATATTCACATGTAAAAAAGTTAAGTTTTTATTTACATTTATACATGAAAAAAAGCTACCATGTCTAACTTGAAATTAGAAAACGTTTGGCAAAACTAAGTACACGGATCTGAAAAACAAATGTTTCTGTTCTTAACAAAGTAACGATTAGTTTGTTAAATTTATTTATCTACAAATTAAACTGATGAACTTACTGAAAATATAAATTAAAAAGTATTATTATATGAAATTTTAGTTACTGAAAAAGGAAACTTACCTCTACCTAGGTAACAGCAAGCAAGTTGTGACTGAATTTTAAGAAATATTGGACGATGCACTGTAACTCGTGAGTGGCCAATTGGACAAGCAGCAGCAAACTGCAGACAAGCGAGTTCAGGCACAAGCCAAGAAACTTTTAAGGACTACCTGATGCTCACACTTTACAGGCTTCGATTTCGAAACAAAATCTATTCAGGATTAATGTCTGCTGAGACAAGGTTCAAATCCTGGCGAACAAACATTGTAATGACCTCTTTTATGGCTGCTTCAAAAATCGGCAAGACACCAATCTCATTGATAGCATTCGAAGAAAGAAACTCCTAGATTTTCAAATGTGGCTCGTACAATCCACTTTTAAAATAAATCTCTTAATGGATTCCTATTAGATCCTGAAACAAACCACATGCTGTAATAATCTTGTACTAAATTCTAAAAACTTATGATTAAAAATCAAAGAAAATATGTAAAATTAGTACAATTACGTTATATCTGCAATACACAGTACCGACGCGGCCTTTTGCACAATACAATAATTTCGACTTATCGTAATAATACTGGCTAGAATTATACACCGCAGTGATTTTGTTATTGATAAGTGAATAATAAAAATACTACATAGTATCCATGTAACTATCAAAATATGGTATCCTTATTCACACTTTGTACTCATCTGACAAATCCATTAAAATCGCTTAAATGAAATTACTATATTCTATCCAACAGGTGTTACGTTTTCAAGAAATGTTAGAAGTATAACATAAAGAAACCTTAACTAAATTACGGCACATTGACTAATTTTCAAATAATTTATACGATATTTCTGTCAAGAAAAACTTAAATTACTAGAAATAACGACCTTACAACACTAAATTTCATTGTTTTAATTAGAACCTCGGTGTTACGCTTTACAGCTTACGAAACATTTTTTTTAAATGTGTTAAGTAAACAGAAGTATTGTTTATGATAATTAATACAACACGCAGGGTTTACTATAAACAATTTTTCTTCTTGAAATCTTCAATCTTGTAATTTTTCACCCTTTTACAGTTACTAGGTCCAAAAAAGTAACCGTTCGCTAATTTGTCTGCAAACATTACAGTTAATGTTATAATTACCATTGCGAATTACTATAATTTTATTACGCTTGTTCTACGTTGCTTACTGGAACAGTGCATTTACACGGTGGCTGTCCTTAAATTAAAATCTTAGGACTAGAAACCTAGTTAGATCCCAAGGAATAAAGCTTAAATAAATACGCATTTTTTTGTATTAGATTACAACAACTTAGATTATTAATAATACTGTTAGCGTGAAAGTCGGGATGTACAATATTTGCAGTTTTTGAGGGTTTTTTGTTTTTTTTTACCATTTTCCAAAATTTGTAATTTTAGCAACGCTTCGAGAAATTGTTAGAATGGCATTTATTGTTTAGAACTATGATAATAATTCTTACTTTACAATTAATATTTAATAGCTTACCGATTTTCAAGGATGTACAAAACTTAGTCAGAAGTAGCCTTGTGGTAGGGTATTTGATCAACACTCAAGCTGTGAATACTTTTGTCATACATTTTCAGTATATTATAACCTATACTAACGTTAGTTTCAGTACTGTATATTTTACAATAAATTATTTCAAATGAGCACTAAGATACAAGCACGAAACAGTTCTTCTTCTCTTTGTATCCACGCTACTTTTACCTCAACCTTGAATGCCAAATTACATCCGCTTTGTCGTATAAGATTCGGAAGGCGAATCGATGTTAGTGTGCATGCGCATTGGTAACAGCATTTGCAGGAGGGCCTCCATGTACTTGTGCAACAAAAGCGCGACAAAGGAATCACGTGACTATTCCTATGCGTGGAAGATTACCAGCTTAGTTCTGTGTTGAATTGTCAAAGATTTCACCGCCAAGTTTCGTGAAACTTTCTGGGTTAATCTATTTACATTTTTAACTTTTCGAAATGACCAAATAACACATACCGACTAAATGGAAATAACCGAGTAAAAACGAAAACTTAAGAAAAAAATTAATAATTGCATTTTATTTAAAGAGTGTAACATTAATGTTGGAAAATTAGGATAAACTACAAAGATGTAAGCATTTCAAAATTTATATTTCCTTTTGTAGTTTGTAGGCCTACTTGAAAGTGCATTAGAATTCATTCTAATTATATTTGAGTCTAAAATCTCAATTATGCTAACAGTTTCAATAAAACATTTATACTAATCAAACCTGTTAATAAATTACTTTGTATTATACATTAGGTGTGGCCTTGGCTTCCTCAGGAGAGTAATTATGATAATCTGGGAATAAACACAGAAATGTTTTGCTTCAATAATACAATTAATGTAAAAATCGATTCCTAGTAAACAGATTTTGAACGCTGTAAGTGCGTCGGAAATTCAATAGAAGCATGGCAAAATATCTCAACTAATATCATAAAAATGGTTTGCATATAAAGTATTTCAAATTTATTAATTCCCAGGTTTGGATTCCAACTTGAGACCTGTCATAGGCCAGACGAGTATTCTATGAATTGAATTAAATAGTTACCCAGTAGCAATTCCCAGAAAGACATTTTTTTTCAACAACTAACTTAAACTACCGGCCTTATTTCAGGGTTGTGAATAATTTTAATTTTATTATTTTCTCAGCACACAAGGCAAGTGCTCTACCAACTGGGCTAAAAGGTTAACCCATCAGCAATTGCTGGTAAAGTACTTTTTAACAATTCAAACTACTCCACAACTGCAAATAAAATAAGATATATATATTAACCCTAAATGCCAATTCAAGAATATATATTAACTTCACATCCGTCAAGGGCTTAATAAAATAAATAAAGCACAGTAGTCGTGTCAGTGTCCCTCTTGATATAAGGTTCATTCATTATTGTGGTTAAAATTTTCCACCATATGTATAAAACAAGAACTGGTTATCATTTTGATTTTGCTTCAAGCAGTTATTAAAATAGCTGTTAATATTTTGTACTTCGAAACTCGACTACAGTATTCACGGCTGCTACTAATTAAAGTTGTAATATAATGAGCATTTGTTAAAATTTATAAAACATATTTTTAACCTTGCAATATGATAGAATAAAAAAAAGTTTTTGTGGACTAGTCTGCAAAATAAAAAACGTATACGAATTATTTGTTTAATTTAAGGCACGTCCTACTCCAACGTTCTATATTCAAGCTACACATTGCTTTACGTAACTACATTTATTATCTTAAGAAAAACAAGAAACCTGGTTACGGAAGACATTTTTGAAGGTTGCATAGTAGACATCCTGGAATAACAATTTAAATATACGGCTCCCGCTGGTACAGTGTAAGTCTAAGGATTTACAATGCTTAAATTAGGGATTCGATTCTCCTCGAAGGGCTCACCGGATAGCCCAATGTGGCTTTGCTATAAGAACACACGCACATCTAAACATATCTATTTTTCAGAAACAGTTAGACAACGTATGTACCAGTGTCCTTTGTTCTCTGGATTATCAATGTATGAAGTAGAAGGACGAGAATCCAGTCTTGCTAAGGTCAGCAGAAAGTACTTAGAAGATTTAAAACCGATATGATATCGACCACAAAATATCTATAAGTACATGAATTTAATATATTAGTGTTAATTACTATTTTATTCCTTTTAGGATTTTCATATTTTCAAATAGAGCAAACAAGGCATTCTCATGGATTCGTGTTATTTATCTTCATATTTTCTTATTACTTTATAACTACCGCCTTCTGTGATATTGCGTCTGAACAATATACTAAACATTCAGAAATTTTTGCCACAAGGCAAATAAAACATCGACTCGTTCGTCCACTATTTCATTGGCCATAACATTTCTAAGAAAATATGTAGACTTTTCTGGGAAATATGGTTAAAACAATGATATTAGTCAGCAATGTTAACCATATTTGGCAATATATACTTAACAAATAAAAATAAAGCAGATTTTTGAACTGAGAAACATGCACCACCTGTTTACCAAAAGATTTATTTTTATATAGTAATGTGATTTGACTAAAGGTTATTATATAATTATTTCTTTTGACAATTTACCGTTATATTTTATATATATGAAAAACAAAAAGTGAATGATATTTTTGTAAACAGATTTAAATCCTTTTACGGAGTAGAATACAGGAGTGAAAATATTTCCAAATGACATACTGCTAGTGCTTCCTGCCAAAATGATTCACTGTAACAGATTTAGCATTAAGGTGGGCTGCAATATTTCACATATAATATCTTAAGCGTAACTGATGGGATGAACGCTAATTTACCGAAAGAAAAAGTAATCACGTTTAATGTTATTTATTACTCACAGAGAGAAATGTACCGAAGGGCTCAAAATAGTTAGCCACAATTCAAATGCTCATATGACTATAGTAAAAGAACTTACATAACAGCAAAACAAAACGTCTTTGTTAATATGCCACACAACAAATTAGCTGTACATTGACTGCTACATCATTTGAGATGCTTAAACTTGGCTTCACCAACATTCAAACAAGCTTGAGATCTACAATGGAGTATCTGACATATTGTTACACAATTTTCCACTTTGGTTTCGATGGAAACTATTTTTGATCTATTATTTTAATAAAATAAAACTTTTAATAATCGATATATAGACGCTACATACATATTTTGGGTCATCCTTTATATATATATATATATATATACACATATGTCATATGTTCTCTAGACAAGCGGTATCTTATTTTTTCCAGTTTACTTGGTCATGAAATACAAAGTCACGTCTCGGAAAAGGGATGATGCGTATTATAACGAAGAAAATTGTGTAAAATTTTGTGTTTCCTAACAATACATAAATCAGATTATTTTATCAGAATTTTCATTTTCTGGTACCATGTGGTGGAAGCTGATTTTTAAGATATACGACATAAGTTTCAAAAGCAGTAATTTTGTAAATTTCAACACTGATAGATAATTCTCCATTTCCTGTTAACGCGGAAATTTAGTCTAGTAATGAGTTGCTCAATGTTTTGCAAAGTCTATGTTGGCAAATCGTTCAACTCATTCAGGAATATAAAAATTAAAGGCATATCTCTGAAGCAACACTAATATATAGAATGTAGGTCTTTTCTTTTATTTACCAATATAAACTAATATGCTGTTTATAGCGAATGACAGTTTTCAGTACAGGCAATCCTGATGATATATTAACGATTATGGTTCAAAATGCCTTAAAACAAATATCATAAAAATGTGTGTTTACTTATAGCAAAGCCACATTTTAACGTTGCAAGTCCATAGACTTACCGTTAAACAGCGGGTGGGAGGCGTCATAAAATTAAAGATAATTTATGTGAAATTTGAAGTTACAAAAACTAAGCTTTCATACAATTTTTGTTAGAAAACCGATTTCTTATAAGGCCAACTGGTATAAAAACAAAATACTAAACTGAAGTATTATGTGAATGTTGAATTACCAAACATGTATTGTATTATCCTGGCACCCCAGTTGCTCAACGTTATGTCTGCGGACTTACACGCTAAAATCCGGGTTTCGATACCCGTGGTGGGCAGAGCAGAGATAGCCCATTGTGTAGCTTTGTGCTTAATTCAAAATAACAAATATTATCCTGTGACACGCATACTAATACCTTGGTATGGTTGAAAAATAAATTAGAATATTAAGTTTTTAGTATATATATTTAGGAGCATAAGTATCCATGTGAGGCTTCTAAGAACTTTTATGTGTATGTGTGTATAAAGTTTGTCTACGAAAAGATTCGGAGCTTGGGCCCCAAAGAGCGGATATAATTTAAAATACTTAAAACGAAATTATACCGATATTGTAGTTTATGTAAGAACCTAAAATAGATTTAATGCGCTGTGAGATGCATTCTGGATGGGGACTCTGTGGCTTCCCCTGCCTATTGTAACATAGTAGTTATAAAAATCATGAGTCAGGAAAATATATCTCACAACTTGGAAGAAAATTATTTGTTTACTTTACTGTAAACAAAATCTTCTTTAAAAGGCCCATTGTTTTGCTGTAACAAAGCGTAAGAAAAACATTTCCCATCACTTAGTTCAACATCTGCAACAAAACAGGTTTCAAAGGACTGGCAATAGAAAATTCTAGAACGAAGCGACGTCACTCAAAATAAATCGGAGAGCAAGCGTGAAGTAGTGACTCATCTGCGTGTACCGACTTGTACTGCTGCACGTGTATTTGCTAAACTGGCTCTATTGATGCCGCCGACGCTTGACTGCAAGAACCCATAGTTGGTCGATAAAACCAGCACAGTTTGTATCGATTGATACGAGTTTACTTAAGCAAAGAAACATATATATCGTGCTGGTAGCAGCAAGTTAAGAATATAACCAACGTTAAAAAATAAGGAAAAAACACAGTTGTTAAATTAATTAACACATGTATAAAACCTCGAAACGGTCAATTTATTCACAGAAAAAAAAACAACTTAAAATATGTGAAAAAGATATTTCCAGCAGTTGTACGTTATTCTTCATATTAAAAGTGTTTATCTTGTACCTTGCAGATCTGTCATCCAACTAATTTAAATTTAGTTTGTTACTAATTTTCTTGATTTCTGTAAAACAAGTTGTTGTTTTCCTTATTTGTTTGTTGATAAGTGCAGAGCCACAGAATGGTTATATGTGCTGTGCTCACCATATCTGTTGAGACTAGGATTTTAGTATCATAAACCGTCAGAATTCATAGTAAGCCATCTTAAAGTGTCAACAACATTCCAAAAGTAAAATAACACCAGAATAGTTATACTATTTGTCTTTCTTGAGATAAAAGCACATCATTATAAATATGTATTGGTTTATATGAAATTCACACACACACACATATAAAGGTAATTGTGTCCTTAATTTTGAGCTGCATTAATGCTGTAAGAGTTACAAATATCACGACAGTTTTGATTCATTAATGAACTTTTATTATAAGTCCCCCAAGGTTTTCATCTATACAAAGCTGTTGTTGTTGTTTTGAATTAAGCACAAAGCTACACAATGGGCTATCTGTGCTCTGCCCACCACGGGTATCGAAACCCGGATTTTAGCGTGTAAGTCCGCAGACATACCGCTGAGCCACTGGGGGGGGGCCTATACAAAGCAAAACTATTGAATCAAATATGGAAAGATTCCAATTTGTACATTAATTACAAAAATATATAACGGAAAAACAAGGCTTTTCAAAGATCCAGGTTTTACAGAAGTTATGCTTACAAACTCAGTTACCTTTAGTTTCGATATAGATTTGTTGGTGTTTAAAGATGCTTAAAAATAACGATCCTCTGAATAGTTTACGAGTTCGGCTTGTTTTGAATTTCGCGCAAAGCTACTCGAGAGCTATCTGCGCTAGCCGTTCCTAATTTAGCATTGTCAGACTAGAATGAAGGCAGCTAGTCACCACCATTCACCGCCAACTCTTGGGCTACTCTTTTGCCAACGAATAGTAGGATTGATTATAACATTATAACACCACCACGGCTGAAAGGATGAGATTACGTACTTTACTAGTAAAAGATCTATAATTCACCATTTTAATGTCCTTCGCGTTCTGAATAATCCTGCAAAATAATGCATTATGGCATAATGCAGAATCGTTAGTCCTGTATTTGTTTAAGTATCGATTTCTTTTAAAGTGCAAAACAGACTGGTGGCAAAACAAATACATCCATCGCAGCCATTACGTCATTCATGATTCTCTGTTAAAAGCATGTCATCCCTTTCTACATGTGTTACTGTAGACATTTCTCATTAACCTACTTTCAAACATCGGCGTAGGAAGTGGTAGAACCGGGGTATCCCGACCCTCCACTTCAGTCGTTCCCAAACTGTATCAAAATTGGGAAAATTGCTGTTAGGAAAATGCATAAAAGTTAATTCAGAACCTAAGAGCTTCCAAGACACTAAGGCAAGCACCAGACATCGACCTAATGAGTGTGCCTCTGGCATATAATATCTCTCTAAACGTTGCCACTATAGTTACACTGTTAATGTGATGAAACTCAGTACATAACTTCATTCTGCATATAATTATATACGTTTAGAAACATAGGTCATAATTCATAAATAGAGAAAAATATCTCTATTATGTTTATTCATTAACGTTAAACAAAAAAAAAATCAAATAGCGGGTCTCTCTATTACAACCCGCATCTAGAAACTGTCGCCAACTTTGATTATCGTGTTTCTTTCGTGTCTCCCAGTGACGCAACTGTACGTCTTTGGATTTACAACACTAAGAGCCGGGTTTCGATACCCGTGGTGGGCAGATCATAGATATCCCATTCTATAACTCTGTGTTTATCTACAAACAAACAAATTTCATTCTTTAAAAAAAGTTTTGACATCCCGCCTCTATTACAAAATATTTAATTGAGGTACCGCCGACACAAAGATCTCATTGACGATAATTTTGGTCCTTTGTCGGATACCTGTTAGGTTGACACTACAAATGGCGTCGGTATATACATATGCACAC
This sequence comes from Carcinoscorpius rotundicauda, assembly GCA_011833715.1. Lineage (NCBI taxonomy): Eukaryota > Metazoa > Arthropoda > Merostomata > Xiphosura > Limulidae > Carcinoscorpius > Carcinoscorpius rotundicauda. The sequence continues at coordinate 28,219,146 of CM022398.1, forward strand.
ATGTTCCAATAAATGATTTATTAACAAAAGTATATATGCACACTTATAACTGCCAAATTGTCGCTGAACTTAATGTAGTGTCGTAAGGCTCTCCAGAGAGTAACTAAGGATTTATTTCTTTGTTTTTGAATTTTGAGCAAAGCTACACGCGTGATATCCGCGCTAGCCGTCCCTAATCTAGTAGTGTAAGAGTAGAAAGAAGGCAGCTTGTCATTACCACTCACCGCCAACTGTTAGGCTACTCTTTTACCAACGAATAATGGGATTGACCGTTACATTATAACGCCTCCACGGTTGAAAGAGCGATAATGTTTGATTGGACGGGGATTTGAACCCGCGACCCTCAGATTACGAGTCGAGTTTCTTAACCCGTCGAATCAAACATTCTCGCACTTTCAGCCGTGAGGGCGTTATACTGTAACGGTCAATCCCACTATTCGTTGGTAAAAGAGTAGCCCAAGAGTTGGCGGTGGGTGGTGATGACTAGCTGTCTTCCCTCTAGTCTTACACTGCTAAATTAAGGACGGCTGGCACAGATAGCCCTCGAGTAGCTTTGTGCAAAATTCAAAAACGAAAACAAAAAAAATCCTACTATTTGACGTGACGCGCTTAGTTAAGAGTTCGAAGTGGATGGTTTTGCCTTTTCTGTAGTCTCACTTCAAAATTAAGGATGGCTAGCGCACAGACTTGTCATGTATCTTTGCGTAAAACTCACTGAACGTAGAAAGTATCACAGGTTTTAAGTTTAAAAAAAACAGACGTAAACAAAACACTTACTAGTAATTCATTTTGTTTATTACCACACCAACTATGTTATACATTGTATTTTGTTACAATTCAGAGAAAACTACTTAAATTGTAGTCATACTGATGAGTCAGGGCTTCTTGATTCGTCCACCAGCTAAAGGGAAAGGTGACCAAAATGGAAGACATTCTGTCTTTTATTTTAATTCTTAAGAATATTTTCAAGAAATAATTAGCATGCATATACACATTTATATATTAAGATTTTATTATTTAACTGTTTTTAATGAATCGTTTTCGACTCACCCTGATGTTATACTAAACTAAGTATATTAACATTTCTAACACTACTGTCTAATTCTTAAAATGAATTAATGTGTATGTATAGATATAGATATAGATATAAAAGGTTCTTATTAAGTCTGTTCAATACAGTAAATCCATGGGGATACATCGAGAAATTTTACGTTATAAATTATATCATGAATTTTCTTTAAAAGTGTTTTGACATACACGGGGTTACAGTTGAAAAACAGTATAAATATGAATATTGTCTCAGTTTGGAGTATAATAGATATGAATATTGTCACAGTTTGGAGTATAACAGAGTTATTAAAGATACACGAATGAAATGACCCATCTAGAAGCTACATAACTGCATTTGTTGGATACTTCGTAGAATGCATAATAACACATGCAGATGTTGACAGTAGACATTTTAAATAATTCTGTAAGTGCACATATTGTCCTGAAACCGCAGCAGATGGAAGTATGGAGATCTTTCCACATTTCCATCTATAACGCCTTCTATTCTAAAAGTTGAGTTAAAAAGGAAAACAAAAATCATGTTATCCCAGGCAAGGAAATTCGATCACTCTATACTTCACCAATACTAGATAAATTATAGTAAATTTTTGTTCAAATACAGTGAATATCTCAGACATTATTCCACTGATGGAGAGATTGATTAAATAATTACAGTTTGTTTGTTTTTACTTTCTGAGTAAAAAATTAATTACCTTCATGGATGGACCCTTCAACACTTCTGGGCACTTTGATCTCCAACACTATCGAGCAAGAAGCTGTAAACGATTAAAACAATTTGACAGAGGCTAGTAATTTATAATTTGAATTGCTTGTCAATTGTTGTGTATTCCATAAAATACTTTTTCACTGATTTGTATTATTATCTTTTAGGATTAATACGTCTGGGGATGAATTCATTTTAATTGCAGGGGTATTTTTAGAAGACACTGAAAGACAAAATTATTTATTTATTGAATAGCGTACTCCCACTTAAGTCACAAAGGGTTTAACTGTAAACAACGCAAAGCGTCTACATTGCATAATCATGTATTCGTGGCGAACTAGTAGAGACTCGTGTACACACACTTCAGAGGGCTTGATCTAAATTTCAACAAATTTCGATTTGCGATTGTTTTAACATGAAAATTAAGCTAGAAATTTTGTACACGCTATTTCTTTCAAGTATATATACACAGATGTAGGTAATATATATATATATATATAAGTATTCTGTAGTAAAGTAACAAGTACATTTTGTTTCAAATATATATTCACCCTTGTTTGGAAATAAGTTAACAGGACGTGACGTTGATTAGGGCGTGAAGAGACAAGTGCAATTTACTGGTACAAAATAATGATATCACCACTTAGAAATTGCAGTTTATTTATGACTTTAAAACGTGTGTGTGATTCTGTGCCCTTATGTATACTAATTTTATAAACAAGTAATATATTTGGATAGTTGAAACATTGATGTTTTCCAGCAGCTATAATGTAAAGTAAAAAATAATATATAATACCATTTATATTTGATCGGAAAATCCTTTGTTTGGAGGCATTAATATTTTTGCCTTTTTTGGTTTTATTTTATGCGTGAATTAATTTTTTTATTGTTTAACACAAAGCTATGCATTGAGCTATTATTTGTGCTTTGAGCACGGTGGCTATCGAATACCAGTTTTTACTGTTATATAAGTCACTCTGAACCACCAGAGGACTTAATATCAGCTATGAACTATAAGTGGGAAAAATCTTTGTTTATTTTTCGTATTTTAATATTTCCAAACCAGTGTGGTTCTATGACTTCTTTTCTATAAAAGTATCCCATTAAATGCCTCACAGTGTCGCAGCGATATGTCTGCGGACTTACAACACTAGAAACCGGGTTTCGATACTAGAGGTGTGCAGAGCACACATGTGTAGCTTTATGCTTAACTTAAAAAATAAAAATTCCTCCAAGCAACTATGATTTCTAATAGTAATTCACGCTGAAGCCATCTGTTCTAGCTTTTCACACCACCATAAAGTAGAATGTTATCTGTCATTCAGTCAGTAGACAATGAAATGACGTCACGTAAGAAACACTTAACACTAGAACTTCTACTGTTTTGACGTCAATACAACGTGCTCATGCCGTGAGTCATGAGAATACTGCACTCTGCGGGCTGCAAAACAACATAACGTACGAGCTTCAAAAGCAAGAAATAAAATATTTGTTGCTGTTAATTTTAGTTTTATTTACAGTGAAGCAGAACACTTTCAGTGAGCCTGCGCAAAAATATCTATATCTATATCATTCCACAACAACGATTTGTTCGCTATCCACAATCATCTCGCAACGATCAACTTCAGTACTTGCTTCGACAGAACGTATAAAAAATTATAATAGTAAACTTCCGAATGCTGATGTAATCTTTAGAAGAATAAGAGATGGCAAATATTAATTCCCAATCCCTTTTCATGCCACTAGAAGAATTTGGTCAAGTGGTTAAGGCACTTGACTCGTAATCCTAGGGTCGTGGGTTTGAATCCCCGTCATACCAAACTTGCTCGCTCTTTCAACCGTGGGTGAGTTATAATTTGACATTCCATCCCACTATTAGTTGGTAAAAGAGTAGCCCAAGAGTATGCGGTGGGTGGTGATAACTGGCTGCCTTCTCTCTAGTCTTACCTGTTAAATTAAGGTCGGCTAGCGCAGATAGCCCTCGTGTAGCTTTTCGTGAGCTTTAAAAGCAAACAAACAGTTCCATTGCTCTGCTCTCAATATTTTATTGTCACAGTATTACCAACACAGGTAGGAAATACGGATTGTTGTTTACTATCTTCAATACGTCTTACTGGTTGTTTTGATTTAAGCACAAAGATACCTGTGCTCTATCCACTACGAGTATCGAAACCGGTTCTAGTGTTGGCAGACATATCCCTGTGCCACTAGGGGCCGCAAAAGCTGTATTTTTTTACAACAAAAATTGTGCTCGTAAACTGCATTCATCATTGTTTTGATTTAATTTTAAAATATTGTATTAACGTATGACTTCATTCTAAGTAAATGACAGTTTATAGGATTTCCAATGATTTATTTCACTTGTAGAATTTGTTACCTAGATCTTATGATATGCGATTATATATAGTTCACTCTCCATGGGTATACGCTTCGTATATATATAGAACTTTTTAAGTTTTTTTAAAGCTCCAATTCCGAATATTCTAAATCCGGTCAACGTCACATGCCAATGCAATGCAATATGTCATCATAAGACAATAATTCGATTGCTACACGGTCACCCAATTTTTATATTATTCATCACGTTTTTCTGTTATCCCTTTAAAGATTTTGTCTGTTTTTTTTAACTTTAGTTTCTCTCGAAACAAATTGCCACATGTGTTCTTTTTTATACTAAGTCCACGAACAGCCTTTATTAAATAGATCAGATAACACTGAGGTATGTCAATCTTTGGAATGCCGCATCTATATATCTGTAACGTGACTGGTTCCTTTTGCAGTTGTTAAGCAACTGTAAAGAGATGGATAAGCTGCGATTAGTTCACAGTTCTCAACGTTATTTTTGTTAGAGGATCAAACGTTCTGAAATCCTAGGAAAGCAAGCTATGAAAAGTTTATTCTGCAGTTTTGTTTGTTTATAATTAAACACAAAGTACGCAATGAGCTATCTGTGCTTTGCCAACCACTGGTATCGAATCTCGATTACTAGTGCTGTGAGTTAGAAGTCATACCGCTGTACACTAAGGGATTGTTCTACAGCACTCTTATTTTTTGTAATCATTATAGACTTAAATTGTCAATTAGTTCCTACAAAAAATTAAACATGTTGTTTTGATTATTTAGAAATTAACAAGTATGGTATTGGATTTGTTCCTTCTGTCGCTCTTCTGTTTGGCAAAAGTGAAAAAGAAGACGTTTTTGAAATACCTCTTTTGAAAATCGATATTTGTGTGAACAAATACAAGTTCGTAGATGGTAATGTAGTTTATAAATAAACATTTTTAGATTATTTTAATTACATATATTTTTTAGAAATTTGACACACGGAGATTTTTGCTTGTTTGAAATAAAGTTAAAGGAAATCAACGGGCTATTCTGCACACTGCGAGTATCAAAACCAGAATTCTAATTTTGTAAGCTACCAGACAAACCGCTATACCACCCCGTACACATGGAGATAATTTTTAGATTTAGTTTTAACACTAAAAGACGATGAAATATTCTATGTACTTAGATTTGTTTGTTTGTTTAGAATTAAGCACAAAACGACACAATGGATGTGTGCGTGTTTCCCTTACAGCAAAGCCACATAGAGCTATCTGCTTTGTCGACCGAGGGGAATCGAACTCCTGATTTTAGTCCAGCGTGGGTCTGCACACTAGGCTTTCTGTACTCTATTCACCACGAGTAACGAATCCCAGTTTTCAGCGGTGCGAGCAATTAGGCTTTCCGCTGAACTATTAGAAGTCACAAGATAATTTTACTTTTGTCAATAAGTTGCGTGAAATTAAACAATTTCAAACACGACAGAGTTAAAACGTACACTGTTAACTGAATTGAGAGCAGGTATGTACAACTATGTGAATGTAGTTTACTAGTTCAGTAAAGAGTAGTTAAGAGTAAATTGTACACAAACATAGATTGGTTACATACGGACTAGCCAAGCAAACAAAGTATATTTTGTTGGTATTTTTCTTAAACAGTACTGAATTTACATGAAGTCCGATTTAGTAGTAGATGCAATTACTTCTAAGTTCTCTAGTTGTAGCTTATGTATGTATTTTTCTCGATTTAGCACAACAAAGTTTGTTTGTTTTTGTTTCTGCTTTCTAGGTTTTGAAGTGTAAATCGGTTTTAGTGTCTTTTGTATTTTGAAAGACATATTTTCTTATAACATAGTTTCATCCACATATGCTTTTCCTGTAACAGGTTTGAACCAATATTTAAGCCCATGCCAATGACCTTTTATATTTATATATCTAATAGTGTCAAAAATCTAGTTGTGTTAATTGTGTTTAATAATATTTCTTGGATTATATTTCAAAATCATAATGTAAAATAGAATAGTTATGGAGTTTCAAACGCAGTTGGCAAACTACCAATTTTCAATGGCAATGATTAATGATCTACGACTTCAGAAAAGAACAAAGAAATTGAATATCAGACGTGCTGCTCAAAATCTCACTTCTCCTTATGAACTCGGTATAATTTGTGTCATGGGAAATACGTTCTAAGCATTAAAAACTTCTGTCTGTTCATACGAAAAACATACATAACATCTGCATGTTTATATGAAACACATAAACATAATATCTACACGTTTATATGAAGCAATACACATAACGTCTACATGTTTATGTCAAGTTGTTGTTTTTTATACTTAGGAGTCTCCTTTTAGAACGCTCAAATCAGAGGCTCGATTCATCTCGGTAGACACAGCAGATAACCGGATGTGGCTTTTTTTGTGAAAAACACACACTCCTACTGAGAAATAAAACATCTGATAAAATGTAAAATATATTTTTTTTATACGATCAAATACACGACTTTCAGTGACCAGTATCATTCTTTGTAATTATGGAAACCTGAAAAATCGTATAACCAATGACCACGCAGTTCCCAAATTGCGAAGAGAATAGTTTAAAAAATAAAACAAAAATTGTTGGCAAAATTTAAATTTTAGACACTAATGATAAGATATAAAAATTTAAAGTGCGATTCAAATAAAAATGTGTATGTGTATTCACATTTACGGTTTTGATGACAAAGTACAGGATAGGTTACGTCTTCCTAATCCTCTTACGGTATGCAGGACACCAGTATGTAGACTTTTTAAGTGCGCATGTGCAGAAATATATGCAAAATTAAAAAAATAAACAAGTAAACTCCAATTAAGTATCACATGCCAAGCAAGTTTTATCTTTTTAATACATAAATGGAAAAGTTCACGTGAATTTTAACTTAAGGTTCGTTAAAAACAATGAAAATTATTTGCTTCTAATGCTCCTTAACTTTAATAATTAAGATTTGATCCATGAGCATCTCTTCCTGCAATGTTTGTTTGTCTTTTTAGCTTTCGCGCAAAGCTACACGAGGGCTATCTGTGCTAGCCGTCCCTAATTTAGCAGTGTAAGACTAGAGGGAAGGCAGCTAATCATCACCACCCACCGCCAACTCTTGGGCTACTCTTTTACCAATGAATAATACGATTCACAGTAACTTTAAAACGCCTCCACGGCTGGAAGGGCGAGCATGCTTGTTGAGATAGGGATTCGAAACCGCGACCCTCAGATTACGAGTCGAACGCCTTAACCATCTGGCCATGCCGGGCCTCTTCCTGTTATGAAATAAAATTGTAAACTATACGACATAAATAAATAAATGTTTTATTGATACATGAGCATATTAGAGTTTAAAGAAAGATGGAGAATAATTCTACAAATATAAATCACTGAGAACAAATTAAAATCAAGCTAACTATATATAGTGGAACCAAAACAGCAAGAAAAGCGACTTCTAAATTTATAAATACAGTTCTGTACATAATATTTACTAGAAACGCTTAATGTCATAAATCAATACACAAGAAAATGGATATATAAACCTGTTGTGATTATAATGCATTTAACAATCAATTAATTACTGACGTTGTTAATGGCGATTCTGACTGTAATTCGAATAATGTAAGATTTAGGAAACTTACGAGACATAGTGGTTATAAATATTAAGCTTACAATGCTACATGGGTCCGGTATGGCACTCGATTCGTAATCCGAGGGTCACGGGCTAGAATCCCCATCACACCAAACATACTCGCCCTTTCAGCCATTCGAGAGTTAAAACGTGAAAGTCAATCCCACTATTCCTTGGTGAAAGAATAGCCTAAGAGTTGGCGGTAAGTGATGATGACTAGCTGTGTTCCCTCTAGTCTTACACTGCTAAGTTAGGGACGGTTAGCAAAGATAGCCCTTGCGAAGCTTTGCGCGAATTTCAAAAACACACAAACAAGCAATGCCACATAATCTTCAGGCACGTGATTTTAGATTATACATTTTAAAACTACATTACAAATATGATACTCTCACCTTTCTTTGATTTGAAAAAGTTTCATTTCATAGATAGATTGTGAATTTTAGAAGTGACCATTGATAAGAATGTTAAAAAAAACTAATTTATACCCTGTACGAGAGTATGGATTTTGTGGAAATTATTGATGTTTTCAGAATGTTCCTATTCTACCAGTTTAATTTATTACAAATAACCTTGTTTGTTAACTAAGTGATGAGAAGTTTTTTTCAAGAACATATAAACTTATTCAGATGGCGCATGAAATATATAAATAAATACGTACTCAACATTCACTTATATATTTTTGTTTCATTCATATAAGTAAGCACATTATAGCCAAAAAATTACTGTTGAGCAAAGCTGCAATAAATTACACGTAAAATAAGATTAGGTCTGAACTGATTGATAGTTTAAGATATTAATATCAAGAACTGCAGTAGTTAGAAGATGGACAATTTATGTGTAATTAATCTCTCAAAGAAAAAAGACAAAGATTTTATTTCCACACCCTAAGTAGCTCAGAAGTAAGCCAGAGGGCTTATACAGCTAAAGTTTGGAGTTCGATCCCTGCAATGGGCACAACACACACACACACACTTGCGCTTCAAAACAAAACAGGATTGACTTGTATGCCTTATTTCCTTGAAGTGTGATTAAGCGAAGAAGTTCACGTTTTATTTCAGTTTTAAAGATATTGTCTAATTTCTCGAAGGTAAACTACATACTTATGGAAGTTTTATATTTAAAAGTATGTTTTATACAAAAAATGAGCGATGTTGAAGGGTAGTTACATGCTTATCCTTACATCGCTCACAAGCCCACAAATCACATAAATGTGTTATCTAAAGGAAAGCCGAATTGATCACATCAGCGAAATTTTGGACGGTTTAAGAACGAAACCGATCCTATATCTAAATATAAATCCATTCAAGTGTTCAGGGTTAAAATGACCTCAAAAATCTCGGTCGAAAATGAAAGGGATATTTATTGTTCTTGTTTTTTTTCTTTAATCATTTTGAATAGAACGGGATTTTTGTAGGAGCAAATATTTACATGCAACATGTTTAAAGACATAGCGGTAATAATATGCCAATATTATAAAATAGAAAAACAAAATTTGCATGGCTGATTAAAATTCTCAATATCAGGAGGGTTAAGTCGACTTATGAAGAGACGAAATCTCATTTACATTAAAAACAACACACAGCTGCGACAGGGACAGTTGAACAACGATTTCGGTGTTATCTATTGAAGAGCTAGTTTTCTGACCCCCCACAGACTATGTCTGGATGTTTCTGAAAGGAGTGTGTATGTGTGTTTTGTTATAGCAAAGCCACATCGGGCTGTCTGTAGAGCCCACCGAGGGGAATCGAACCGCTGATTTTAGCGTCGTAAATCTGTCGACTTACAGCTGTACCAACGGGGGACTTTGAAAAGAGTAAAGAATTTTTAACTTTGTCAGTCATCTCACTTTGAGAAACGCAACAAATATAAATCATAAAAAATCGGTAAAAATGAAGCGTTTTAACTCACACAGTCTAAAATATCCAAAACATTTACTTGTATTTGCCATTGTAAAATTCTTAAAACCACATAAATTGAAAACTAGAGTATTACACGGCGTGTCGTGTCTAAAATTAATATTCGCAAACACCGACGATGTTATTAAACATTTTTAAAGTGAACACTTGAAGTCCACTTGGTGGACCAGCAGTAAGTCTCCGAGCTTTCAACGCAAAAATCCTAGGTTCCATCCCCCTCAATGGACAGAGTGCAGATAGTCGCTATGTAGCCTTGCAACAGGAAACAACATCATCAACACTCGAAACACAATTGCCGTTCTATAACAATAACGAAAATCAACACATAATTAACATAGATCAGCAGAAAGTGTACAAAATAAAATGGCTTTAATTTGTATTTCACAGAATAACATCTAATCTATGGACGATACTAAGTGAAATCGTAGTCGTTTTCAGCTATTTTACATTTACTTTATTCCCAGTTAACAATAGATGAGAACGGTCAGCACACTATATAATTTTATAAAATATTCCTTTCCAATGCCACGTTTTGACATTCATTTCTCCCGTAAGACTAACTGGTTATACCTCTAGAGCAGAAGCACAGTCTGCTATGCTCTTGATAAACTGTCTTCCTTACGTCTTACATAATTAACTATATGTCGCGACAATCGTAACTCATCAACATGACCTTGGAATTAGGTTATATTAAGAAAAACTGTTATTTACTGTTACCTAAAATACAAAATATATCGAAGTAAATCTATATACTTTATCATTGATTCTTCACAGAACAAGAGAAGTCAAAGAACATAAAACAATATCACTCTTACAAAGCTTAAACCAAGATGGTTGTTTCTGTAATGATTAGATATTGCATAGCACCATCAAAGGATAATTATTTCAGTCTTTAATTGATAATATCATTCAGTTAGTTTCCTAAGAATATTATTCATAATTGATTGAGCGGCGCTTTTGTGTGATCACATTAATTAAAAGTTATTTTATTCATCTGTGACGAGACGCTTCGTAGTTTACGATATCTGAGAAACGTAGAAGTCTAAGATGTATTTACTTCCATAAAATGACAGATTTTATTTTTATTTTTTAAATAAAGTTGGTGTTTAGTTTACATCTGTGAAGGAATGCATTCAAAATTATTTGAAGGTATAAAGTTTTTATTTTAATCACTATTTTACAACTTCTACTGAACACAAATTTAAATAATGACGAAATACTATATAATATGTCTATTTTTCGGCTTTTATGCTATAAACTGATTAAATCATATTTCAGAGATTGCATTACGAAATCTGGATGGTGTACTCAAGATTTGTTTGTTTTTAAGTTCCTTTAGCATTGTTAAAAACGGCTACAACTAGAATTATCAAGATGAAAAGAAAGCCAACAGGAAATAGAAGTTCTTGTCGTTCATGCAGAATGCAGTAGTTTTATTGATTTTAGTTTACACAGGAATACTTGATCTCACAGACAATTGAAACTTCAGCACGTGTCAACTCTCATTGGTTCATGAACGAAACGAAACTGCGCATGGTTGAGCTCAAAACCCGCCCACGACACGTGCATGTGAACGATCTCATTGTTTCTTTTTCTTCTCGATTCTAAATAACCTAAACTGTATGAAACAGTGATAATATACTAAGCAACAGTCTTGTACAAATTTTTGCTAAGTATGAAATATCCTGAAGATGTTATTTCAAGCGTACACAAATTGTATATTTAGAATTATTTTAAAATACTTGTGTTTGTAATGGATATGATTTGTACTATCTATGATTTTTTTATGTTGTGAAATTATTGTTTGTTTTACGGGAGAAAAGTGTAGGCAGTAATTTAGTGAAGTTGCAAAAACATCATTTCAAAAGAAAATTTTAAAATCTACGCATCTTGCGACGCAAGGTCTAAAAAGTTGACTTCATACAGAGTTACTCTAGTAAGGGATAATAAACTTAAAACCATATTTTTAGCTTTAGAAATTTTAATAAATATTTTACACATATAAATAACAAGAATAAATTGTGTTTAGTTTGCTCTTAAATCCATTAGCGAAACATGCAAAACAAATCCTGTAAGTGTATTTACAAACTGTACAATTGTTGTCTATAAGATATAACTTTGATTGTGTTACAACTTTAATTTTGTTTTCTAAAGTACTTTTGCGTTATCATTTAAATAAACTAAATCAGTTCTGTATCAAAATGGAACAAGTTAAAAAAAAACAAAGAAAGGCTGTTTCGCAAGTTTAAAAAACGAACTCAACTATGTAATTAATGATTGTCTTTTTCACGTGGCACATATTCTAGGAACTTTTCTTTAGCGCAGGAAAATTGTAAAAAAAGAAAACATCTCTTTTATCATGGTTAATTTTTGACGCAAAAAATAGGAGAAAACGATCAGATGAATATAGCTGGTGAATATGTTGATTGCGTAATCACAAGTAACATCTGCTCTTTTCAGTTCAATTGTAAAAGTAGGCGTATGATGCCAGCTGCCTTATCATAATAGTATGTGACATTCAATTCAAAGAAAATAAACAATAAGGCTAGTAGGCAGTATCCAGACAAAAACAGTTGTATTTTTATTATTACTATTTCAATAATTATTAACTGTTTCGCGCAAAAGTTACTAATCAGTACTCTAATGTTTCAGTTTTGTTTAAATTTCTACCTAGTGTGTCTGTTTATTTGTTTCTGAATTTCATGCATAGCTACACAAGGGCTATCTGCGCTAGCCTTCCTTCAGTTAGCAGTGTAAGACTAAAGGTAAAGCAGCTAGTCATCACCACCTACTGCCAACTGTTGGGCTACTTTTTTACCAATGAATAGTGGAATTGACCATAACATTATAACGCATCCACGGCTGAAAGGGCGAGCATATTTGGTGTGACGGGGATTCGAACTCGCAACCCTCGGATTATGAGTCGAGTGCCTGAACCACCTGGCCATGTTGGGCCGCCTAGAGTGTCGAAAATCAAATCAAATTCGTTTTCTTTCCTAGGTTCATAGGTACATTACAACATAAATCTTGTCGATTGGTGGCAATGTGATGAATAATATTTTTTTACCATTCTTATACGTGTACTTAATACATTTTCAGGTTTTGGCCATTAAATGTTTTGAGGTAACAAAACTTAAATAGAAGACTTTCATAAACATTAAAACAACGACAATAATGTTTTCAAATAGTACACAATTTATTAATAATTAGGCAGAAAACTATATACAAATGGTCACTTTTTATGTTGTTGAGCAGAATCGTGTGAAGAGATACAAGGTCTAAACAACCCAATAATTTAACCCTTTCAAAACCAACAGCCAATTCGAGCGATAATTTGAACTGACTTTTTAAATTATTATTATTCACGAACTAACACTGTAAGAATGTAGTTTTCCGTCGGAAATCATTCCGATAAACGAAAGACATTGTTTGACTGAATACTGCTGTTTCTAATTCTTTATATACCTTTGTTATTTAAATATAATAATATATACATTATGTGCTTAACAGGTTCAATGTCATTTTTTTTTTTTTGCACTTATTGTAAAATTTGTAATTCTCTATGACATACATTTGGCCACATTTAATATTTTTTTCTATTCTCAGGCTTTTTCAAGGTATTCTATTCTTCCTTTTACCTATATTCATATTACGTATCTTATATAAGGCATCAGCGTTTTGAGTTATTATTTGGTTTACGGCCGAAAATATCGACAAGAACGAGGGTATTCAACCGGTGAATCAATTCTACTCTTGATAAGATTTTGTTTTATATCACTCTTAGTTAAACCAGCTACATTGTTTAATAAGTAAGTTTTTGTTTTGATCTATGTATAACTTGCTTTAACAAGAAGTTATTGATAAATTATGTGTTTATAACTTAATTGTCTTTTATTACATTCCTTTCTCGAAAATCGTGTGCCAGTTATCAGTATTTCTATATACACTAATATCATTGCGCTATCTTGTCTTTTCCTTTCCGTAGCCTTCCTGTCGTCCTTCACTTATCTTTGTGTATATTTTAATTCCACGTTAGCCTTGATAACGATATTTTTTTTCAGTTACATACCTCTTTTATTCTGATTATGCATAAAAGTATGACTAAGTGACATAACCTGCTTCCTGCTTCCCACATAGACAACTAACAGTATAAGTCGTTCTGACTTGCCTATTTTGGTCTTGAATGGTACCATATCATACGTGCGTTTCTAAGGAGGAAAACTACACCTAATGATTTTGTTTAGCAACTTCCTCTTTTGGCTAAAGTAAAGGGATTAGAAAAAAACAACAACAATAGACATTGAAGCAAACAAGTTAAATCCATTGTAGACCTTATGGTTTGGCTTTTGAATTTCGAGAAAAGCTATACTTTGGGCTTCTTATTTATGGGTATTTGGGTATGTTGAAAATGAGGCTGTTAGTTGTCGTTCACGTTGAGCTATCTGTGTTGTTTGGTTTGTGTTGAATTTCGAGCAAAGCTACTCAAAGGCTATCTTCGCTAGCCGTCCATAATTTAGCAATGTAAAACTAGAGGGAAGGTAGTTTGTCGTCACTACCAACCGCCAATTCATGGGCTACTCTTTTGCCAAGGAATAGTGGAATTGACAGTCACATTACAACGCCCTCACGGGTGAAAGGGCGAGCATGGTTGGGTGTCGGGGATTCGAACTCGCGACCTCAGATTACGAGTCCAGTGCCTTAACCTCCTAGCCATGCTGAGCCCCATTTGTTATGGACAGTATTGTTTTCATAAGAAGTGTCTATATATTAATTTCCATCATTTCCAGCCTAAACATTTAGAAGTTATGTTATGGTACGTCATAAGATATCTGGGGAATTCCTCTTATCTTACGAAACTAGTTGATGCGGAATTTTTTATCATTTTCACCCTAAAGAATCTAGCACTTATTCATTCTTATGTTGAAACACAAAAAAGTGCGATAATTGCAAGAAAAAGGAAATGTGGTATGTGTGGCGTGTTTGCACAACTATTAAAAAGAAAATTCATCAACCCACGTATATAAATATCTCCTATCTACCAACACATTTATATCTCTACAGTTTAAACTTGGTTAGTTAGCTTGTTTCTTTTTAATTTTGCGCAAAGCTACACGAGGGCTATCTGCGAGTAATGCTGCAGCTAATTTAGCAGTTTAAGACTAGAGCGAAGGCAGCTAGTCATCACCACTCACTGCCAACTCTTGAGCTATTCTTTTACTAACGAAAAGTGGAATAGATCGTCCCGTCAAATTATAACGTTCCCATGGCTGAAATGACGAGTATGTTTTGTGAAACGGGGATTCGAACTCGCGACGCTTAGGTTCTGAGTCAAGCGCCTTACCCACCTGGTCATGTCGGACCTCTACAACTTAGGAGGAAAATAGAATACTGATTAAAACAAATGAAAGCAAAAATAAATAAAACTGATACGCGGAACAATTCTTGGTGCATATACGCCACTGGAGAGATTATAAGTAAACTTTATCTTCATGTGTTCGTATATTAAATATCATTGGGCCAGGAAGCTCACCTGACTAAGCATGAAAAAATATATGTACACACACATACACACACACACACATATGCGTGTGTGTGTATATATATATATATATATGAGTATGTGTTAAAAAGCTGCTATCTCATTGGTCACATTTTTTCTAGTTATCTGGACGACCTTGAAACGCCTGTAACGAGTCGCTCCCGCGGTATCTTCTTTGACCTTTAACGACATTTTCTTTTTGTTGTTGATTTTTCGTGGATAGCTGATGGCTTTAAGGAGTTTCTTCCCGTGAATATTTACTGAGATGTTTCCTTGTGAGCCGCGACGTGCAACTATCACACGAACCATAAACGAACAACGTTGGAACTTACCGTGTGATTTTTATTTCAACTTTGATATACTCGTTTGCATTGTTTTTCGTAATTCTGTAGAGATATTTTGAAGTAACTATATCTCAAATATTAAAATACAATCGTATTTGAAAAAAAATAGTAGATTGTGTTATTTGTAACTTTAGTGAAAAGTATTGACCATCACAGTGAAACAGTAATTTAGTTGCCTTTAGAGAGAAAGCACATTTTAACATTCGTCGTAGATTCACTCATGTGCATTAGATTGCTAATGCAGATATTCATCAGATTTTGTAGGAAACTTCATTATCAGTGACTTACAGAAAAGGAACGCAAAGTTTTGATACGTTAAAACACAAAGTTGTCGTTGTTATTAAGCGAAAATAGCTGCCTTATAACTTTATAAAATATCAAAATAATTTGCAAAATTACATTATATTAATAATAAACAATACATTGAAGCCATTAAACATCATTTTTGCACAATGAAAAATATTTTTTATATTGTAAAACGGCGCATTTGTTTGTAATTGAATACAAAACTACACAATGGGCTAGCTATCTGTGATATATCCATCATGGATATCGAAACCCGGATTCTTGAGTTGGAAGTTCACAGACGTACCATTGTGCCGTCTGTAAAATGGCTGAAATAGTAAGATAAGAAAGGCAACACTAAATTAGACGATACCTTTTCAATCTAATGCTACGTCCAGTTTCTCGAGAAACATTTGGTCTTAAATAAAGATTAGCTTTTAACAAGGCATAACTACAATACTTTACACTTACGATCAGTTGTATTCTTTATAATTTAATTTTTGTTCATGGACTATTTTCAAAGCTTAAATACACGAATCGAGTTCTCAGAGTGAGGATAGAGGTTTTAAAAACATAATGATTATACTTGGATGTAATACTTAACGTGATAAAATAACTATGATTTTTATTTTTACTTGTTGGCAGAGAATAAGAATTAACTGTGGTGCAAAATGTTATTTCCTGTAAGTTGACACCAGGTTAATTTCATAATTTAGATGTATTGTCAAATGAATAACGTTGTGCCCCCCAGTGGTTCAGTGTTACGTTTTTATGTGGACTGAACGCAACAGAAAGACACAGATAGCAGCTTGTATAATTTATTATAATTATCTACTTATGTGATAGCCACAAAATAAATTATCCAATGGCAATAACAGATATCCAATTTCAACCATCAAAACAACTTACAATACAAAAAGTACTGGCCTGTGCTTAATAATATGATCCAGGATAAGTGTCCAAATCCGAAATCCAAAGTTCTAATCTAGGCGTTGAATTCAGTCCCACGGAGAAATTTTCGAAGTTTGAATGGGTAATTTCAAACAAAAGTTCACAGTCCAATTCCTATTGACTTTCGATATAATCCGTAATCCGACTGAATTGTAAAGGTTGACGGAATAAAATTTTTCACCGCTTTAGTCGATCTAGCTCTATTCACAAATTCAGTTTAAACTTTCTCAAACAAGACAAAGTTCTTGATCCGAATAAAATGGATGACTCACTTCTTGACCCGAGTAAAAGTGGATGATTCCCCCTCGCATCGCCGTCTATTTATATACTATATCGCGTAACTTCCCAGGATTCCATAGTACAAACACCAGGCCAATACAAGTGATCAATCTATTTAGTTTTAAAAATTTCTAAATGAATTTTAATTAATTCTAAAATGTTATTTTAAATTTCACCGGTTTAAACCTCGAAACAATAATATAAATATAGAATTATAAATAATAAATATGGGAATTCAAACACGACATTACATTATATTTACATAACATATACACGATGTTTACATGACATTTACATAACATTCAGCGATATGTCTGTGGACTTACAACGCTAAATACCGGTTTTCGATACCTGTGGTGGACAGAGCACAGATAGCCCATTGTGTAGCTTTGTGCTTAACTCAAAACAACAACAACAATAGTGTAAGGAAAAGAGCTTTTTGATATCCTGGCAAATAATTAGTACATTATCTCACGCTAATAGAATTACCCCTGCATTAAAGTGCAAAAAAAAGAGAAAAAAGATAAGATAACATTAACGCAATATTGAGCACTTATGAGAAAATATATAAAGATATATGAACTCTTAAGTGTATACAATGTTTACTGCCTTCACTCGACTGTGTATAAGACTGAAAATATGTTATTATTTGCAGTTTAGGAAAAAAGTGATGTACTTCTCATTGAGCTAAATAAACCTACTGCGCATAATCTTTAGAAGACTCCGAATATCATTAACACATTCTTATTAAATGTATACGTACATACAAGCGCTGTAATTGCTTCAAAATATTCATTAAAACCTAACTGACAGATGGCTCATATCAGTATTTAATTACAATATAAAAAATCAAGAAAGGCATTAGAAGCACTAAATACATAATATTATATAATTTCCGTAAAATAGAATCACAAAAACCTTGTCAACTAATCAGCGACGTTACATAAAGATCACTTTAATACTAGATTAACGGTTTCCTAATAAGCAAGTTAAGCTTCTCATTTCTGATTCTTCCTGTTACGAAAGTTAGTATGAATTAACATTTACATGACTCTCATAACTGTACACAGTTATTTGTCATTTAGGTTTTTGTTCCTTTTTTTTAAATACGAATGACTAGTTTAAGATTTTGTCTGAGATAACGATATATGTTATTAAGTCGTACAAACTTGTACGAATTGAACTGGTTGTTTCTAAAAGATACTGGTACTATAAGTGTGTACCATCGTATAACCTTCTCTTACTTCTTAGTAATCAATATCTTTGGCGTTACCAGACTGTGGGTCACTTGAAAGCTCAGAGGTTTCTCATTGTATACTCTTTGCCTGGCTGTAACCAAGTAATTTGAAAGTGCAAAAACGATATCTCTTTATTAGATTAGCGAAGTTATTAGTGAGTTGTGTTTACGACCTAAAAAGGCAGAAGTATTACTTTTTAGTTTGTATCTTTTCTAAATTTCAGCCGTAGGGGAGTTATAATTTGAGGGTCAATCCCACTATTTGTTGGTAAAAAAGTAACCCAAGAGTTGGCGGTAGGTAGTGATGACTAGCTGCCTTCCCTCTAGTCTTACACTGCTAAATTAGGGACTGCTAGTGCACATAACCTTCGTGTAGCTTTGCTCGAAGTTCAAAACAAGTCAAACCCAAGCGTATTATCCAAATTATTATTTTAGGTTGTTTTAAAATAGTATGATTTGATGCCATTTTTGTTTTTATACCGTAATAATCAAGAAGTTTAATTAAATTTTGAATGTAACTGACTAAAACGTCGTGACATTAGGGTATGATCACATACAAAGGGTTAATCATGCACGCGCCTACTTAAAGTGCTATCAGTCACGAAGACATATTCACGCTCTCTCATAATGTAAGACTCACCAGTTTGCCATATTTCATGATATTGCAGATTTTCACAATGGGATTCGCTTATCAATGAAGTATAAGCTTAAAACTATCACATCAAACATTTATAATTATGTGAAAAGTGTAGCTAAAATACCATATGCGGTATTTGGTCAAAACTATGGTCAGGCCATAGATTGGCCTGAGTTTAAAAAAACAGTTCTAATTGCATATTGCTTATTTATTATTATAACATTATACACAATTACACAGTAATATCTAAGTTACTTGAATATTTGAAATGAAACCCAAGAACTATGAAATGTAGATGGTCTAATTTGGGGTAATGTTCTGGAGTTTAAAGGCTCCCCAGTGTCACAGCAGTATGTCTGATGACTTACAAAGATAAAAACCGGGTTTCGATACCCCGGGTAGGCAGAGCACAAATAGCCCATTGTGCTTAATTCAAAACAACAACATAAGTTTCAAAATATTATATGGTCAAATTTAAATGAAACGTCTATTTCATATTATTTCATGCAACAGAATCAGACGGGTAGTAGTTTCGTTGTTTAAGAAATAGTACATCTTGGTAACACATAGTGTCAAGAGATAGAACTTTCATTTTTTTCTGCTGGCTCGTATGTGAGGCTGCATTAGCCCAGCCTATCAATTATCAAATTAACTTTATACAAGAACCATTATTCGTTTATTCAAATGTTCTATGTGTAATATGAGGTACAAAATTTACCTCTGTGATAACATTACTGCCATTCTTATCTGTTCGAAAAACGAGAGTACTGGACTGTGAAATCGAGTGTCTCTTGGTTCGTTTCTGCGTATCGAATCGTAAAAATCAAAATAACGTCACGTTTCTTTCTAGAATTGTTTCATCTAAGATAATTAAAAGAGAAATCAGAACCACAGTGAATTAATGTTGTAGAAAAATAGCGCATGTCTAAGATGTCGAGATTTGCGGATGGTAAACAAACTTTTCCATTAATTAATGTACAAAAAGGTTGCTTTCTCACGTAAACGTGGTTTTATAGCATTACATCGACCTCAGTGTTATCATAAAATCAAATCAAAACAATTCTAGGAAAATAATTAAGAAGACAAATCATTATTATTATCTAAGATCGATTATAACATTCAATTTTATATTATTAGATCATTTCGGGTCTCCACAGAGACACCAGACCAACGACTTTTTACTAATCGTTCTACCTAAATTTGATTCCTGATGTTGATAGTAATATTAAAAAAATAGATATTGTTGTGAGTAACTAAAACGAAAAAAAAATCCTTATTTCAATTTTCTTTTTACACCTATGTACAGAGGTAGAAGCATATTGATTTCAATAAGTTCTTAAAGTGACATAGGTCTACCTTCTCTCCCGCTCAGCCGAAATAGTTATAATTAGTCTTCACAAGACAGGTGTATTATAAGAGTGACGGTCAAATTCTATTATTTGATTAGATCAGGCTATTTGTTTTAATTTCGCGCATAGCTACACAAGTGTTGTCTTGGCTAACCGTCCATAATTTAGCAGTGAATTAATAGAAGGAAGGTAGCTAGCCATCATAACCCATTGCCAGCTCTTGGGGATACTCTTTTATCAACGAATAGTGGGATTAATCGTTATATTATAACGTCTTTATGACTGAGAGTGCAAGCATGTTTGTTGAGAAGGAATTTTCGACACTTTGACCCTGAGATTCAGAGTCAAAGGCCTCTCCATCTGACAATGCCAAGCCAGATTAGTCTAAGAGCTGACGGTTGGTGGTATTTACTAAATGTCTTTTGTCTTATTTATTACTTAAAAATTAGGGACCGCTAACACAGATAATTCTCAAGTATCTGTGCGCGAAATACAATGAACAGCAGCAACAACAAGAAATTAAGAAACCTACAATTCTTTTAAAACCGTCGTAACGTTATATTAACATTATAAAAATATTTTTAGCATGAGGATTAGGTCGAGAGTTTGGTGGTAGCCTTAAAAGGACACGGCGAGAATGCTAAGACAAATAGCTAGACTTTTTTTTTTCTATTATTTGTTATATTGTTCAAGTAGAATAATATATTACTTAAACGTTATCGACCTCCAGTTAGTGCTTGTTAAATTATTTCAAGATACGTTGGTCCCAATAAGACAACGTTCATTGTTCATTGTGAGATGTTCTGAGAAGCTTGAAATAAACGACCCCAATTTCAGAGCCGGTAAATAAGAATAAGGATAAATTATTTTAATATAGTTCCGGCATTCTGCCAAGACTTCTTCTTCTCGAGTTTATATCTTTGGCACATATGTCTGTTTTATTTGTATGGTCTTTTTGCTTAAAAGCTGGTGCAAAATATTTCATAGTCATCACGCTGAACATTCTAATATAGAAAATTAAACCAGTTATTATGAACGTATTTGTACATTCTGTGTCTCTTTAACTGTTTGTTTTAAATTGCTCAGAACTGAATAAAAGCTTCGATGTAGTCTGATGGTAAGATTTCTTGATTCACAACCTGCGGATCATAGGTTATAATATTTTCATTAAAAATACTAGCCCTTTCAGCTGTGGGGGCATTGTAAAGTGATGGTCAATCTCACTATTCCTTAGTAAAGAGCAGCTCAAAGGTTAGCGGTGGGTAATGTTGACTAGTTTACTTCCCTCTCGTAAATCACTTCTAAATTAAGAAAGGCTAGCGCAGATAGCCTACGAGAAGCTTTGCTCTAAATTCAATTAACAAACAAACTTATTTGGATAAAAATTAGCAACACAAAAATGACGTGAATGTAACATGAATTTAACTATAGTATTCAATGTGTTCATTTTAAATATTAAACTTCACAATAAGCTTTCCTACTGCGAGTATTGAATCCAGATTCTTAGCTTCATACTCCCTTTATAGTCATGAATAAATGCTAATAAATTTGCTTGCGTATATTAAGAAACAAAACAAACATTGTTTCCGGACACACTGAGCATTGTTGTCTGAAGTGCTTTAGAGATATGCAGTGAAGTGTCACGGTTTGTTTTGAATTTCACGTAAAGCTACAGGAGGGCTATCTGCGTTAGCCGCTCACAATCTGACAGTGTAAGACTAGATGGAAAGCAGTTAGTCATCATCACCCACCGCCAACTGTTGAGCTACTTTTTACCAACGAATAGTTGGATTGATTGCACATTATAACGACCCCACGGCTGAATAGGCAAGCATATTTGGTGTGAAGGAAATTCGAACCTGCGACCCTTAGGTTTCGAGGTTAAGTGCTTTAACCACCTGGCCTTACCAGACCCGTAAAGTTTTATGAGATAAACATAATTACTCGTAAAATATAATAATTGTTCATTTAATTTTTTTCTTCTCGGTGAATCAAAAACATAAGATTTCTAAAGGTGGTTATTAAATTTCCAACATAGGGCCATAATTTCATAAATGATTACTTGATTAATATGGATAAAAATTCACCAAATATTATACGTTAATGTGTCTGAGTTCGTTTTCACGCACCGCAACATTGTTATTTGTCGTATTTTGTGTACCACAAAACGATATTTTTTCTATCTTACAAAAAGTATCCAAATTAATTTATTGTTGA
This sequence comes from Carcinoscorpius rotundicauda, assembly GCA_011833715.1. Classification (NCBI taxonomy): domain Eukaryota; kingdom Metazoa; phylum Arthropoda; class Merostomata; order Xiphosura; family Limulidae; genus Carcinoscorpius; species Carcinoscorpius rotundicauda. The sequence goes on from CM022398.1 coordinate 28,241,647, forward strand.
AAATGGGAGTAAAATCACAAGCAGACCCATTAATTATTGTAATTTATTCTGATGTTGCTTGCTGTTTTTAACAGAGGCAAGAGGAAGCGAATGAAAAATAGAAATGGGATAATCTGCAAGGTCTTTTGACTCACTTCTATGGTCTGCAGACGTCTGAAAATTTCGAGAACTATTGTGTAACCTGACTACGGCCTGGAGTGGCACTCGATTCGCAATTTGAGGGTCGCGGTTTCGAATCTCCGTCAAATCACACATGCTCGCTTTTTCAACTGTGGGAGCATTACAATGCGACTGTCAATCCCACTACTCATTAGTAAAAAGTAGCCCACGATTGGCTATGGGTAATGGTGACTAGCTCCATTCACTCTAGTTTTACGCTACTAAATTATGGATGGCTAACGTAGACAATCTTCGTGCAGCTTTACGCGAAATTAAAAAAAAATAAACGTAATCTGACTAAAGAAGAACCATATTTTATTCAGGACTCACCATACAGTTATAAAAGGCTTCAAGCTATTCAGTCCTTAACTGATTTCATTTAACATTGTCCAGACGTACAAGAAAAGGGGTATTGTATTTCAGGAAAAACAAGCAATCTAATTACACCCACAAAAATTAGATTTTAACTTAAAGCCTCTTGTTTGGTTTGTTTTGAATTTCGCTCAAAGTTACACTAGGATTATCTGTGCTTGCCATCCCTAGTTTAGCAGTATAAGACTATAGGGAAGGCAGATATTCATCACCATCTACCGTCAACTCTTGGACTACTTTTTTACCAATGAATAATGGAATTGGCCGTCAAATTATAACACCCCATGGCTGAAAGGGCGAGGATGGTTGATATAACGGGTATTCGAGCTCGCGACCCTCAAATTACGAATAAAGCGCCCTAACTACCTGGCCATGCCGAGCCATCTTTTTATAGCGAAGCTCGGTATGTGTACGTTCAAGACTTGGATCTCGAAAACTACAGCACTGGTCATTACCGACCATAACTGGGTAATATTTTTATAACAAGGCAGTACTTTTATAGTTGGGCAATAATTAAAACAATTGAAATTTACACAAAAAATGACATATTTGAGATTTAACCAATAAAAATTACAAAGAAAGGAATAAGATTCAAATATAAAACTATTAAAGCACAAACTTAAAAATATTTTTTTCATTTAATGAAAATCTCATAAGTATTGGAACAGAAAAGCCAGGCACTTTCATTGATAAATGTGTCTACAAAAATATACTTCAATAACATTTCTGTTATGTAACGCTGTGATGACAGCTCAATTTTAAAATAGGATGTTAATAAAATCCTTTTTCTCATAAATGGTGAATACTATTGAATATCAAGTATGGATATATTAGTTGTAGAACTGTCAGACAACTCCAGAAAAGGCCGCAGGCCCAATAATCTCTGCAGGAACTAGAAGTTATACCTATCTGGAGGGCGGGTGCTTGTATTAGTTTTTATAATATGGCTGTTTAATTTTTGTTATTATTTTATTTCAAAATTCTTCCGATAATACAGAGCTAAGTCTTCGTATTCACAACGCTAAAATTAAAAGTTTGATTCCCCTCGGTAGACACAGCATATAGCCTGATGTGGTTTTGCTTTAAGAAAACACACTCTCTCTAAATTTTAGAAATTAATTGTAAAAACTGTTAATCTCATATTAAAATAAAGTGAATTAAAATTATTAATACAAAGAAATAAGCACCAGTGACACATATGATCTGATTGGTGATTATATTGAATAACGTAATATTGATATTTTTGTGAACAATTATTGAAAGTTAATTATAAAATATTAACTTGTTTAAATCACGATATATCTAATGAATCACATTGTGTGTACAAACTTTTGGGTTAAAAATGCCAGATGTATTTTTTGCTAGATAGTCTTGTATCTCTCCTCACGTCCAGTTGTTTTTTTGTCCATGTGTGAGATAACCCTCTCACAACAGTATTTTACTCTTTTTGACAATCCTCTTTCAATATGATTAAAAATGTATATTTGGTGGTTGTTAAGCACAAAGTTACACAATGGGATATTTGTATTGTGCCTATCTCAGGTGTCGAAACTCGGTCTTAAACGTTATAAGACTTCAGACTTGCAGCTGAGCCAGCTGGGACATATATCTCTGTCTTATTATAATTAGTTATCAATTTGTTCTGAAGTTGAGAATTTTATTTGATGAAATAAAATTATATATTGACAAGCAAATTTTTAAAGATTCACCATTTCAATTGAATGGAAAACCTCATTTGAGCTTAATTATTTACTGTCTTTATCGAGATTTTGGCGATTATTAAATAAAACCTATTAGAGTTCATCTCGTAGAGGAGTGGATGTATTTTTATTCTTGTTCTTACTTCTTTGAGACTCATTTTGTAGGTCTTGACATGGCCTGATGGTTAGAGCACTCGACTCGTAATCTGAAGGTCGCGGGTTGATATCTCCACCAAATATGCTTTCAGCTTTGCAACCTTTCGGTCGAGTGGGCATTATAATTTACGATCGATTCCACCTTTTGTCAGTAAAAGGGTAGCCCAAGAGTTAGTAGTGAGCTATGATGACTAGTTATCTTCACTCTAGTCTTTCACATCTAAATTATGTAAGGTTTGCGCAGATAGCTCTCGTGCAGCTTTGCCCCGAAATTCAAACCAATCTCAACTTGTACTCGATAGTTTCAATTTAATTTAGTTATTTTGAGTATTTTCTAAACCAATCACGATTGATAAGGAGCAACTCTTAAGATTCATTATGTGATTTATATCAACGTAATATTTTCTCTCTTTCTTAATATATTTTAGCGATTTGAAAGTGCAACCTCTATTCACTCATTCTGTAGCGCTTTCTCCCCTTGTATAAGGGACTCACACCACTAGAAACTGGGTTTCGATACTCGTGATAGGTAGAGCATGGATAGCCAATTATGTAACTTTGTGCTTAATTTCTGAGAAGAGAATAAACTAACATTCTGTAGCAGACTGGTTTACTGGCATTAAGTTTTATCTTCTCCTAACTATTTGTCTATTAAAATTATAATCTCAAATAAAATTCGTCTTGTATTGGACTGGCTCATGTATCATATGTTTAATTTGCCTTTTATAAATTTGTTTGTAAAATAAAAACGTTACATTTCAGCAAGTTAAATTATCCGATAAATTATTAATATTCTTCCTTATATAATGTACGTATCGATTAGTTTATTTTCTGTTTAATATAGTTAACAGAATCATACATATTTTAAAATGTTTTATTTTATATGACATATATAATTCTACCAAACAAACCACACTACATATAATAAACAATTCCAAACATGCTACTTTTCCTCTTTTTTTTCCCCACTACCATAAATTCACGATCCTTTCACATGGCTTAATTAATCTACTCTGGTCACTATATTGTTCCCATTGGGTCAGCGGTAAGTTTACGAACTTAAGACACTAGAATCCAGGGCTCGATTTCCTAAGATAGGTACAGAAGACAGTCAAATGCAGTTTCGTTTTTTAAAAATGCCAGTGTAATAAAATAAAAAGCATTCGTGAATACGCTATCACTTAAGGCAAATTTTTATGTCGTCAGGGTTTAGGTTTGATTACATCACTTATTTTCAGTAATTTAATAAACGTTTACGTACTTTCATAAAATTGCGTTTCAATACAACTGTTCGAAACACTAAAATAGGTCGATTAATTCTAAACGTTTATTTACTTACTTTTTGTTTAAATTACGTATATCTTGTGAGAAAAAAATATTTTGATAAATTCGACTTTACTGTCGTGTTGGCTAGACTGATACATCTTTAGTAAGTCGCTATTTTAGAGCTCTATCTCAGAACTCAAGAGTAGTCTCAATATGTTTGGATCTATATTCTGTGTCCTCGGGCGAAAGGTAAAGCTGCGAGTGTCTCCTATTTCTACATGCAAAATGGTCATGTGACTAGGTATTTTCAAGACTTAAACCACGTTCACTAACCTCTTTGATATGGGACGTTAACTACAATTGAAAGAAAAAAAAACTTGTTTGTGCCCCAGTTTCTAACACGTACACTGTTAGGGGTCAGTGATGGGTGAAACAGCAATTAAATATAATAGAGTCATTTCTTGCTTTCTCCTTGTTTCAACTGTGATTTGTGTATGTTTGTTATGTCTGGAAGGGTGTATTTATTTAATTAATAACAAAATAAAATCGACTTGAAACATGGTAAAAAACAACACAATATTTTGTTTTCTTACTTTCAAAAGCTAGTTGGGTTATTGTGAGAAAAGTACGGGTTGTTTGTTTGATAAAAACAAAGCCATACAATCGAACATCTATAGTTTGCCCATTACGAATATTATTAAATCATTAGACTCGCTGCTTTTGACTGATATTTATCATTGGTGATTTAAATCGAAATATACAGAATGATTTAGAAGTTGATTGCACCTTTTTTGAACTTTCTTCCTTTTCAGGTTATTGTATAACTGAACATCATATACGCGTGAAACACAAACTGATAAACAACTAATAAACAACTAAAGAGTTTAAATGCTGTTATTCACATAGAAGAAATTTAAGTGTGGGCTAGTTAACAAACTATTGGCCTTTGTATGTTGAGGCACGCTTAGAAGTATATTGATTTTAATATTTTATTACATATATCTGGTCCTTTAGGGTTAAATGCTCAATTTTTCCAGCACTTTTTTATGAATCGTTTTATATGTCGATGCATAAATCTCACGCAATTTAATAGTTTATATTCCTCATTTTCTTAATACAAATTGTAATAGTGTCATTTAAGATTTAATGAAATATTTAATAAATATATCTGACACTTACGTCTTCAATACAGCTAAACAAATTTTATAGGGCAACGCAATGACTGATTCTATATTTCCTCAAAAGAAAATTTGCTTAATTTTTGATTCAATAATTTTACAAAAAATACAGATTTTATAGTTGAACTATAAAACCATTTCTTCTTGAAACAACCAAGCGTAAAGATTTCTTGATTCATCCAAATTTTGTCGTATTAATAGCAATTGTATATTTAACGTCAGAGTAATTGTGGCAACCGCACGCATTTATAAGCCCTTTGTATTTTGGGCCCCCCAGTGGCTCAGCGGTATGTCTGCGGACTTACACGCTAAAATCCGGACTTCGATAACCGTGGTGGGCAGAGCACAGATAGCCCATTGTGCAGCTTTGTGCTTAATTCAAAACAACAACAATTGTATTTCGGTTCGTCCAAAGTAAGACGAAAAAAAAAAGATTGCTTTTCGAATTTCGCGCAAAGCTACTCGAGGTCTATCTGCGCTAGACATCCCTAATTTAGCAATGTAAAACTGAGGGAAGGCAGCCAGTCATCACCGCCCAGTCTTGGATTACTCTTTTACCAATGAATAGTGGAATTGACCGTCACGTTATAACGCTCTCTATTCTATAAACACTCTATTCACTGCACAAATCTAACACAAGATCTTATCAATACAAGCCCGAAAACACGTACTGACCACGGGTGGGACGAAAGTATGGGAAAGAAACATAGTTAGGTGGCAGATAAATAAATAATTGCAATATAGGATGAAAATTATATTTTGATGTAAAATTATTGGAATAACGAAATTTTGAAGATAATTCAAAAGACCTTTTTTTCAGAGAAACAAGATACACTAACAGTCATTTGTTGAATCTTCAGAACTTGATAAAATAATAAATTCTGAAAATGAAATCTGAAAATATTGTTACCTATGACTAAGAACACATAGATATGTATGTCAGATATGACATATTTACTTTGATTTCCTCATGTTTCTATGACTTGGCAGGGCCAAGTGAATTAAGGTGTTTGACTCGTAATTCAAAGGTCGCGGGCTCGAATTCCAGTCCCAACAAACATGCTCGCCCTTTCAGCCGTGGAAGCGTTATAATATAACGGTCCATCCCATTATTTGTTGGTTAAAGAGTAGCCCAAGAGTTAGTATTGGGTTGTGATGACTATCTAGCTTCCCTCTAGTCTTACAGTGCTAAATTAGAGACGGCTAGCGCAGATAGCTGTTGAGTAGCTTTGAGCGAAATTAAAAAAAACAAAAACAAACCTCATGTTTCCACCGCATTTAGTATGCGGGAAATTAGCCAGTATACTGTTTTATATGTATATTGATATTTTTTTATAGATTATTTAGATAGAGAATTTATGATGAAAATTTGTATAGTAGATGGCAACTTCCTGTTGTGGAGACACACGTGTAGAGAACGACGTTTCGAAAGTCTTCCGCCCGAAGACGAAAGACGGAAGACTTTCGAAACGTCGTCTTCTGCACTTGTGTCTCTGCAACGAGGAGTTGCCGTCCATTCTACAAAGTTTCATTATGTTGATATCGTTTATTTTAATAGGTATAGCTACAGTAATATTAGCACTACAAATCCTTCTCAGATCTGAACTAGTGTGAAGTTTTATTTTGTAATTCAGGTTGAATCTGCACCTTAAACTATATTAACTAAAACAACCACGTCTGTTTCTCGTGTAGTATTTTGACCAATGAATTCGTATGCTTGGTAAGAATTTTACTGAGATAACTTGGTGCAAACAGCAGCATATCATACCAACTTAATTCCAAAAGAAATATTGCAATATATTCAAATTATTCCTGGTGGGGAACATGGAGAGTTTCCTCTGATTTAACCACTTTTTTGTAGTCTAACTGAAATATCAGTGAAGTTAACCTGTACTCTATAAGTTAAAATAGTGTTTCAAATAAAGTATTGCTGAACGTTATGCCCAATATACGCATTATTCTACCGAATTATGGATATTTGATGACTAAAACAAGTATTAGTTAGCGTGCTTATATTATGAACCTGAAAGTTCATGGTTCGGTGTTCCATTGACACATAAACCACTTCAAACAAATACACAAGCTTGTTATATCTCGAACCTTTTGAAAAACAACGGTGATTGCTTTGTATAATCTATTAATTCATGAAAAAAAAATACAAAACTGACTATTATTTGAGAGGGTATAATTCCCAAGAACCATAAGAATCCGAGTAATGTAAGTTCCAGAATAAAGAAATATGTTATATATAATATGGACTGAGAGAGAGACAGGTCATTGAGTTAGTTAACCAGGACAGGTATGCACGAAGTTAACGTGTTCAAGTTAGGTGTGTTAACTACGAGGCCTCTGCGTGTATGTGTGACTCAGAGTAAAATATGAATACATTCTCGTTATTTTATGAACATAAATATTTTGTTTTTCCATTTATGGAATGACCAAGCCGATGTCGTCATAATAAATAATCCATTCGCACAAAAACAAGCATTTTCGACAACTTGCAGCAAGAACATTTTGGATTCCCATGAAGTTGACAGTTTCTTCAACTTATATAATTGCATGTTCACTCTTTGTAACTGTATCGTTTAAAGACTTATAAAGCTAAAAACTGGATTTTGAAACTCATGGTGAGCACAACACAGATGGCCCAGCATGGCCAGGTGGTTAAGGCATTTGACTCGTAATCCGAGGGTCATGGATTTGAATCCCCGTCACACTAAACATGCTCGCCCTTTCAGCCATGGGGGCGTTATAATGTTACGATCAATCACATGAGATTCACAGAACATTATAACGCCTTCACGTCTGAAAGAGAAATTTAAACCCGTCAGTCAATCTCCCTATAACCACCTGGCCATGCCAGGCCTCGAAATTAGCGTCATTAAACACAAATATTTACCATTTAATTACTAACTTTTACAATATTTACTCCGCTGCAACTTCACAAACCAAAACGATAATTCGAGTACTTTGTTTTGCTATACGAACGTTTACTAAAATTTTAAAACAAAATTAAACGTTTTTATTGGTAGAGATTAGATCTTGAATATAAGTACCCGACGAGAATAATATTGTAGATAAGTTTTGCTCCAACCAAACATTTTCGTGTTCAAACTCTTCTGTGGCTTTACGTTTAACTTCAAAGAAACAAGGAAACAAAATGATGTCCTCAAAAAGTAAAATGCTCACACTGGAAATAAAAAAATAATAATTCTAGTTAAAAAAACCTATAAGCGGGAATAGTGTCATTATTTAGTTTTGTGTATCTCATAAGAGATGTTATGGGTATTAACACTGTTTTATTGCTTTTAACCTGAAGATGACCTAGGGAGGTCGAAACGTTGTTTTCTCCTTATCAATAAGTGTTAATACCCATACCAGCAGTTTTGAGATACAATTTGATTTCAAGTGGGTTTTTTGTCATCAAGAAATATAATAATATTGTGTTTTGCACTTAAAGAGATGAAATGTTTTGATGTCTGATTTTGATACATTGGTCGCTCTTGAATTCATGTTATATTAAGACAGTGTTTAATCCGTCGGCGCCTTATAGAGAGATAAAATAAACACCTACTTAAGTTGTAGACTGAGAAAACTTACGCTGTTAACACTTGAGTCACTTCCAGGTGTTTGAGCCAAGTAGTGATTCATTGAACATAGCTCTTTCGGCAACCCTCTTACAACACGATTTATTTAAATACCAGTGTGAACATAACAACAGAACACATTTATCCAAGGTAATTTATTTTAGTTCTTAAAGGGTTGAGTCAATGTTCTGTGCGGTATTTGCTACTGTTTAATATGGATCAAAGAATATAGGATGCTAATATAATTTCACCCTCCCTGTCTACGCAAAATCAGTACCTGAAGAGTATGGATTACATAATAACACGTTTAAACCGGTTCAACAAGTTCTTTCTTTTTTCCTGCATTGTTTATCCAATAACATAAAATATCGTACACGTGGCGTAATTACGACAAGATCTTTTTTTTTTTTTTTGCAATGTAAAAGAAAAAAAAAGAGGGGTAATATTACATTAGTTCTATAAAATTGTGTGGATTATTGAATGGTACTTGGAAGAATAGAACTTTGGTATTGAAGGCAAGGATGTTCCACGGACAAGATAGCACAAACGAGACCATAATTAAACTCAACTCCTAACTTTTAAAAACTCTAAGCGAAAAGCTTAAGCATTTAAGGGCTCGTTGTTTTGAATTAAGCACAAAGCTACACAATGGGCTATCTGTGCTCAGCCCACCACGGGTATCGAAACCCAGATTTTAGCGTGTAAGTCCGCAGACATACCGCTGAGCCATTGGGGGGCAGCATTCAAGGGAATATACCGTTCATTCAACTCATATTCCTTAAAACAAGCAAACATTTAACAGAATATTATTCTAGCTCAAGGCAGAAAATGGTTCTAGCATAGAGTTCGTTTGTTATTTTGAGTAAGTATGGGAATTTTTTAAACTTTAATTAAATATACTAATGGCGTGTTATAATATTTCACACTGATGATTGCCAGAAATAGAAACGATATTACTTACTATTTTTATTGCACTAATATGTAATATACTTAGTAAAAAACATTTCACTGAGGACAATTCGTGTTTGTGACGTTTCTATAAAACATTCGATAATACAAAAACTGATGCACCCAATATATCACTATGAAATCGCTTACATGGTAAAATGTCTTTAATAAAACGGCTTAGATCAATGCTTCTAATTACAAAAAATAAGTAATGTGAGGATTGCGGGTTCGAATCCTCCTCACACCAAACATGCTCGCCCTTTCAGCAGTGGGGTCATTATGATTTTCGGTCAATCCCAATATTCGTTGGTAAAAGAGTAGTCCAAGAGTTAGCGGTGAGTGATGATGACTAGCTACCTTCCCTCTAGTCTTACACTGCTAAATTAGGAACGGTTAACGTAGATAGTCTTTGTGTAGCTTTACGCAAAATTCTAAACAAATCAATACAAAATGAAAAATAACTTTTAAAACTATTTGATTCAGTACTTGCCTTCTATAAATTGTCATATTTACCTCAATGAGTTTATTTATATCGCTCGCTGCTGTTACTTCACTCTGAATTGCTATAAATGGTAAAGGTTTACTGAATCACTCAAAACAACGTCACCCAAGTAAATATGAAGCTCACCGAACACCCTGGAATAGCTTTTTGTGATTCAATAGCCTTGCATGTAGGCTTCTCCGAAACATTTTCTTCAACCTATAACGAAAATTCTAAACTTTATTTTAACTTGAGCAGCTATGTTTTTTATTTATTTATGGCAGCTTCTTCCTCACATGGAGAGGCGGTTTTTAATTACACTAACTTCTGGAAGCCTCGAAATAACAAGTCAGTTTCGTATGTTATTTTCAGACGTTCGCAAGAATTACAGAAATACATTTGAAATGGTCTAGCTCCGGAGTAACTTGGTAAAGTTTACAAAAAACAATGTTTTTGATTTGCTAATTGTACATTCAAACAAACGTTATTATAAGTAAAAAAAAAAAAAAAACCTGACAAGAATTGTGGTTGACCGCAGGACCTTTACTTAGGGATCCTAATGTTGCATCCAACTGAGTTATTCAAGAGTACAAGTTTCTTCAATATATAGGCTTCTTAACTATGAGCATGAAACTTCATATTAATAATTATGTAGTTGTGGTCAGGTAAACAGTGGGTTGAATTATTACCATCCACATAAATCGCACAAGTATTTATTATATTTAAATCATATTATGAAACAATGAAGGTAATTTTTTTAACAACCATTACTATAGGTAAAAATGCCGATAAGCTACAGGACTGGGACTTAAGCTTAGAACCTTTGGCCAACAAGACCGTTGATGTACCCAACTGAGATCTCCCACAGTACAAACCATTTTAAACTGTGGTCCAAGTTGATGATACCTTAATTTTTGTCTCACCTTAGGGGGCGTGTGTGTTTTCTTATAGTAAAGTCAAATCAGTTTATCTGCTGAGTCCATTGAGAGGAATCGAATCCCTGATTTTAGCGTTGCAAATCCATGGACTTAACTTACCGCTGTTCCAGAAAAGGACCAATTATAGGAAGAGAAATATTTGTTAACATGTAAAATAATTTGCATGTTTTAGCAATCTTACATTAATGCAACGGATAAAATAATATAAAAATATGCGAAACAGATATATTGCGTAGTTATGGCAAAACAAACATATGAAGATAATGAGAGGATGTTTTTAATAATAACTTTTTAAAATTAAAAAGAAATGTTTCGTTTGAATTTCGCGCAAAGCTACTCGAGAGCTAAATGCGCTTAAAAGAGATAGTATAGACTTTAACGATACAAAATCTCAAATTATTTTGGATATTTTAAATTATTATTTATAACTACGTAGGTAAGTAAGAAACTTCAAAACGATCACTTTTCAGTAACATTTCTTTAGTTAGATTAAAGAGTGTTTAATAAATTTTTTCGTATCTTTTTAGTAATCATTTGACAATTCAGTATATGAAAATAAATCAACTTTTACATTTTGAACCTAAACGACATTTCATGTGCCAAACGAACTTGGTTGTAACTAGTTCAATACCCATACCATTAAAAGTTCATAGCTTGCGCAACAAGATATTATCGCTTGAACCCTCGACTTTCCCCACCTCCATACTTTAAGCACTAGACCAAGATTCATTACTAAAATATTAGCCCAAGAGTTGGCGGTGGGTGCTGATGACTAGTTGACTTCCCTCTAGTCTTACACTGCTAAATTAAAAACAAACTAAAAAACAATTTGAAAAAAATGTACTAATCTAAACATGAAAGTTACTGAAAAACAATTAAACATCAAATCAAATTATCAGTGATGTCGAGAAACCCACTTGTTGAGAATTTTATATGCAAAAACGGCTCGTTTTTGCATATAAAAATCAAATTATGTTAGTATTATGTGTGCTATAAACATAGGAATTGGTAGTTTTGATGAACATAAAATAATAGGTCAATATTTATTTATAATATAATTAATTTTAAAAGACACCAGGTGCAGTGTTCTAGTTAATGAGAAATATAGGTAACCAAGTATTTTATGTGGAAAACTTTTATGTAGTAAACTGTATACATAGTGACTTTATTTTAGTGTAGTATGTTTTTAATTTCGCGCAAGCTTACACGAGAGCTACATGCTCAAGCCACCCAAATTTAGCCGAGTGAGAGAGACAGTTAGCCACGGCTAACTCTTGGGCTATTCTTTTACCAACGTATTGTTTAAACTGATTGACCCTCATATCATAAGGCCCCCACAAGCTGAAAGGGCGAGCATGTCTGGTGGTTTCGAACTTGTTACCCTCAGATCGCGAATCGAGCGCCCTAACCACCTAACAACACCAGGTTACGTGTTGATTTTAAAGCATGTAACCAACAAAACTATTCTGAGTTAACTTTGCCTCAGATTCTGACATACGAGGTGAACCAAAATATCTATCGTTAAACAAAACTTACTCATCAATCGGTTGACTAAAATAAGAATATAATAGAGTAGATTATAATAGAGATAATTGTATTTGACATTTATCAGCGTGTTAAAACAACACAAGCAACCTCGAGTCATGTTATGCCGGCATTTTCAAGAAAACGTGCTCTAATAAAACTAACATTCAAGCCTCGATTCAAGACTTTATTAATAGTCACCAAGCTTTGCAATACATGCATAAAAAGTAGGAAATATGAAATATAAACCATATTTTAAACATAAAACTATCATAAATTATATTGTTGTTTTTCAATATTGTAGTTTTATTATAAAGTGCAGGCTACAACTTACATTAGGTGGACTGGACCAATAGACAAAATGTGGGGACCCAAAATGTTGTTAATTATAATTTGGGGGATATAGCCCCAAAACTAACATATGATATGACTGTTATTGGTCATGAATAAACGTCGAAAAGTAAATAAATATTTTTATTCCCGTTCCTTACCAGTTTGGGGCGAAAATCTAAATCGGATACACATAGAATTGGCATAAAAAGTTAAACAAATGTGTGAGTTTGTTATAATTATTGGCGTTAACACGCATTGTTATGCTGTAAACATTTTTGTGACAAGTTTTAAAATATAAAAAAACACTTAAAATGTGTCATTTTATAACATTTTTTATCATTTCTTTATTTCCTTGTTTGTTAAATGCTTGACCGAATTACGCTATTGTACACTTAGTCTTGAAACACTTAAACGCTCGCTAATGCATCTAGCCACGTAGCCCGTAGGGCGTTTGACTCACAATGTGAGGTTCACGAGTTCGAATTGCTGTCTCGCCAAACATGCTCCGCCTTTCAGCCATGAAGACTTTATAAGATGGCGGTTAATCGTTAATTGCTAAAATAATAGCCCAAAAGTGGATAGTAGATGATGAAAATTAGTTGTTTTTCATTGCTAAATTAGGGACGAATAGCGCGAAATTCAAACCGATACTAATAATACCAGGAGTTGAAGGTTCTTTTTTAAAAAAAAGTTTTGGGACCAAATTATAAAGTGACACTATAAAATAAAGTCAGTTTAAGAAAGGAGTATTGTGTTAAAGAGAGCCAAAGTTGATCAGAATTGTAAATAACGAGAAACTATATTTTGTTTGAATCCACAGGAACTGTGTAGTCTAACTATACAAGTCAACAAGTACTATCACGTTTATAAATAAATAACTCTCCTATTAAAAAAATTATGCTTAGAAACACAGTAAAGAAACAAAAGGCACATTTTTTAATGTTTCACTACGTATTCGAAACTTGAAACTGATATGGTTTTTGATGTTTGAAGAGTAATATTGATTATTCAGTGTGATAAAAAAACGCTAATCTCCAGTGACAGTGCTCTATATTAAGTGAGGGGGGCGTGAACAGATGGTTAGGATGATTAACTCGTAACCTGAAGGTCGTGGGTTCGAATCCCCGTCATCGTTGATCCACTGGGGAAGGGGTTCAGTGAAAGAAACTTTACGAATAATCTTTAAGTTAATACGTTAAAACATTATAGTTTTATAACTAGGGATCATTTTGTGACCCTGGCATGACCAGGTGTTAAGGACGCTTGACTCGTAATTTGAGGTTCTAGGGTTCGAATCCCCGTCATATGAAACATGCTCACCCTTTTAGTCATGGGGCGTTATAAATGATGGTCAATTCCCCTATTTGTTGTTAAAGGAGTATCCAAAGAGTTGGCAGTCAATGATGATGACTAGCTGCCTTCCCTCTAGTCTTACACTGCTAAATTAGGGACGGTTAGTACAGATAGCCCTCGTGTAGCTTTGCGCAAAACTCAAAATAAACAAAAGCAAAGTACACTGAGTAGGAACGCGGAAGTGAAATAATTAATATCAGATGTGTTTTTTTTTTCATACCTTCGTACATTTAAAATATAAAGAAGTCAATCTGAAATATTAATTATTTAGTGATAACATATTTCATGTTTTAATGTCCAAAAAAGATGTTCTACCATGTTATTACTTTTGATTTTGAAGTTGTTAGAAAATATTAAAGAAAAAAACAAAAGTATTCGTCTCCAATGACGGGAAAGTTTAAAGAATCTATAAATTTAAATTATTTCATGAACTTTACAATACGTTAATCGTGTTTCACTCTTGGTTTCACTTAAAGCCAAGAATAACAGGACAAATCTACATTTTTATTCTTCAAGTTACGTCACATTTTGAAAGATGAATGATAAGTGTGATTACTTCCAAACAATTTTGTGTAGAATGTCCTACTTGGGAAATAAAAGTTGACATCAACGTTATTCATGCCTGTTTTCCCGTGATTTCAAAAATCAATGTTGAGCTTTGTGTGTGTGCAGTTTTCGAAACATGATAGACGAACGTTCAGACAGCCATCATGGTTCGAAAATATGTAAGATTAATTGTATTCATTCAATATAGTATCAAGTTGTTATTTTACGACAAGTCAATGAGTCATTCGTTAACTACAAAATAATTCAACTGAAAACACATTTACATAAAATTAGCAACATTTTAAAGATTGTTTTTTGGATGAGAAGACATTTCTTATTTTAGAATTGCTCTCGTATAATTTCATTTTACTTCTTTCACACATTTACATTCGCTAACATGAAACATACGTCTAAGTTTAAGACCATACCAAAAAAGAGTTCTAAACAGGGTAGGGAATGCCCGACAAGAGGTCTCAGTAGTAAGTAGCACGACCATCATTGCGAATAACTACAAACATTCCCTTATATGGTCGATATAAGCATTTGCAGAAGGCTGGCTAGAATGTTATCCCAAGTGGTGAAGATGGCTTCACGAAGATCATGCACTGTTTGGAATTGACGTCCATTTCTATATACTTCCCTTTCCATCAACTCCAAACATTTTCAATGGGGTTTAGTTCGAGCGAACACGCTGGACGATCCAAAATAATCATGTTATTCGCCATGAAAAATTCCTTTGTTCTGCGGGCATTGTGGTTTGCAGCATTATCCTGCTGAAAGATCCAGTCATTTCCATACAAGAGAGGGCCTTCAGTCAATAAGGATCCTCTCTCCAACATGCTAATATAGCCAGCTGTTGCTTAACGCCTCTGTATAACCTGAAGCTCCATTGTTACATGGAAGGATAAAGCACCCCAGATCATGATGGAATCTCCTGCACTGTGTCGTGTAGAAAATGTCTCCAGTGGGATATCCTTATCGTGCCAGTAACTTTGGAACCCATTAGGACCATCCAGGTTAAATTTTTTCTCATCAGAGAACAAAACCTTCGTTCACTATTCTACACCCCATGTTTGGTGTTTCTCAATAAAGTTTAACCGAGCTGTTTCGTGGTGTGGAAAGACACGTCAGAGGTGATGACACCTCGTACAATGATACTCATACACTGCTGACCAAAATCTTAAGCCAATGAATAAGCATTTTGCGTTGTTAAACCCAACCACTTATTTGAGTAGAGCTTCGAAAGATGAAAACAAGAAAAAGAAAAAAACAAAAAACTTTTGGGCATCTTAATAGGTAAAATATGAACACTATGAAATTAGCCTAAATACCAGCTGGTCAAAGGTTTAAGACCATAGTGAAACGAAGCGTTAATCGGTAAACACGTAAGGTAATTTAGTCATTTGTGTTCAAGCATTAGCGTTGTCAACATCTCCCACAGACATCACCTGTGTTACATTGGGTAAAAACATGTCAAAGGCTAAAAAGGTGACAGAGTTTGAATGTGGCAGAACTGCAAAAGCAAGGTCTCTCTCAACGTGCCATCCCTGGTGAGATTGGGCGAAGTAAAACAGCTGTTGCAAATTTCTTAAAAGACGCTGAGAGATACGGAAAAAATATTTCAAGTGGTCGACCCAAGAAAATTTCGAAAGCGTTGAGCAGAAGGATTTGACGGGTTGTCCGACAAGACACCAGCCGATCGTCGAACCATATTAAGGCCCTTTCGGACGCAAAATGCAGCTCAAGAACAATAAGACGGAATCTATAAGAGAAATGTTTTAAAAACCTTAAACATCATTAAAGGCCACATACGTCTAAGTTTAAGACCATACCAAAAAGAAGTTCTAAACAGGGTAGAGGTGTCATCACAAGGAAAATTAACTACTTTGATAAAAAGAGTCCACGGTGTAAAAATGTGACACTTCCAATAATAAAGCAATATTTTTGCGGACTTACAATGCCAGAAACCGATTATATTTGTTTTTGTGTTTGTTTGAATTTCGCACAAAGCTACTCGAGGGCTATTTGTGCTAGCCGTCCCTAATTTAGCAGTGTAAGACTAGAGGGAAGGCAGCTAGTCATCACCACCCTCCGCCAACTCTTGGGCTACTCTTTTACCAACGAATAGTGGGATTGACCGTCACATTATAACGCCCCCACGGTTGAAAGGGCGAGCATGTTTGGCGCGATGGGGATGCAAACCCGCGACCCTCAGATTACGATTCGCACGCCTTAACACACTTAGCCATGCCGGGCCCGGAAACCGATTATCGATAACCATGATGAGTAGAGAGTACAGACAGCCCAGGGTGTAGCTATATGCTTAACTGCACACAAACAGAATAAAAATGAGGCATAAGCGAAGGCCTAGTTGCACAAAACACGAAAGAAGCGTTCGGTATTTTGCTTAGAACATCATCACTGAAATAGATGTTAGCGAGTCATGTCCGAAATTTCATAAAAAAAAAATTTCAAATATTACTTAAGAACAAAAATATTTTTCATAAATAAAATTTGTATGAATTTAAACTTTTAATTTTGGAATACAGCTTTTCATGTACACGTAATTGGGTTTTCAAAATAAAAACAACCAAAAACATTGATATATTTGAAGTTTCCCGAAAAAAGTATTAAGTTAAAAACAAGGTTTTTGGTTAGTAATGTTTGAATATACGTATATAAATTTAATCAAATAAAGTGAGTAGATGGTCGATTTGAAATTAATTACTCTTCACAACTAAAAGGCCCCCCAGTGGCTCAGCGATATGTCTGCGGTCTTACACGCTAAAATCCGGGTTTCGATATCCGTGGTGGGCAGAGCACAGATAGCCCATTGTGTAGCTTTGTGCTTAATTCAACACAACAACAACAACAACACAACTAATAGTGTCGTTTTCATTAAAAACTATTTGAGATTTTTCACTGTTGTATCTATCTTCTCTCTCTCATCAACCTTATAGTATTTACTTGAATTAACATATCTCATTAAAATGATCACTTCGTTTTTAGTGTTTTTTGATTACAGACATAAATCACCAAGGCATAGAGCTGAACCAGATAATTCGATGTGACGAAAACACAGTTAATAAAAGAGAACCTGTTCTGTAAAACATAAATCAATTTGCAACTGGGTGTTTAAATAAATGAAACATCTGTTTATAGTAAATTATTATTTCATGTTATTTCGCCAAGTGTGTATGACCCCTTACTCATGACAGAAACCTCTTATCTCGAAGGAAGTGTCGACGTCAACTAGCTATTGAATGATTCAACTAATTCAAGATGTCATCAAGCACTTTCCTTCACTTCATCTTTAGTTATCGAATCGTGCTAGCATAACATAAAACCCCTGGAATGCATTTTTTTTCATTACCTCAAAGCTTGAATACTACCAACTCTGTGTTGGAATCTGAACTTTGAGCATATACAACAGACACAATTACTTACTAGGAGACGTCTCTAGAAGCTCTTTCATCTTATTATATTTCATTTTGCTTGTTTAATTTTGCAGCATGACTGCACGTGTTCTTCCAAAGTTCGCTGTTATTCTGGGAGTTCCACTGATTTATTATATATCATAAAGCAACATTCCCATATGATTAGAAATCACGCAAACTTACAACAACTGCAATAAAAATATACAAAGTGATCCAACGAGAGATACCGGCCCGGCATGGCCAAGTGTGTTAAGGCGTGCGACTCGTAATCTGAGGGTCACGGGTTTGCAACCCAGTCGCGCCAAACGTGCTCGCCCTTTCAGCCATAAGGGCGTTATAATGTGACGATCAATCCCACAATTTGTTGGTAAAAAAAGTAGCCCAAGAGTTGGCGGTGGGTGGTGATGACTAGCTGCCTTTCAAAAACAAACAAACCAACGAGAGATACTCCGCTGATTTCTTATGGGTAGGATATAGTACATTAAAGTTTGTTTGTTTTTCTTCAAATAACAGCATTTCATTTTAATTCCAAGTAAAATAATGATTGGAGACTTATCCAGCGCTGGAGAAAAGTAAAATAATAATGGCTTGATTGAATGTTCATGGTTTAGTTGCACATCCATAGCGTTTGTTTTAAAAGACATTTGGATACATTAGAACACAATCCAGGAAGGCTCAATGATCTCCAAGCTTTGAAAAAAAAATTCTTCGGATGCAGGACGTTCTGATGAAAAGTCCCTCGAAGCTCATTCAAGGAGTGGTCTGGAATTGTAATTATTCTGTGGAATTGTATCCCGGATTTTACACGATAGTCTGAACATTAGAGGCTACCGTGTTCAGATTCTGCATCAACTTAAGAACACAAATTTCCCAAAATATGTGTAAACAACACAAAAAATGTCTGCTAAGTTAGAATTTGAAGAGATGAAATCACGGCTGTTCTATACAGATGAAGCAATATATTAACTGTCTGACTGTATCAACAAACATAACTGTGTGAAATGGGAAACACAGTAACTAGTTTTTGGGCGCGAGCATACAAGAGACTACCCCAGAATTAACGTGTGATTTGTGTTGTCTGTCAAGTGCTAAAGAAGACATTCGTCTTCTCATACAAAACTTTCAACAGTGAGCATTACTGGTACCTGAAGGAGTTCTCTATTCCAGCCTACATTAAGGGGGGATACATGTCTTTGAGATTTTTCTACAATAGGACGGAGTACCACCATATTGATCGGTTTGTGAATGGTTAAATAACACGTTTTCAGGCTGGATAAACAAAGATGGAACAATGAAGTGGCGTTCTCGTTCATCAGATTCAACCACACTCGATTTTATTCTTGTGGGGTTAAATTAAGGACAGTGTTTATGCAGAAAAACCTTAGACTATTAGTGAACTCCAAAACAAAATTATCCTCTGTTACAAGGAAGTATTTTATCAAAAATGGAGAGAGTGTACCATGAGACATTTACTAGTTTTGAGAAGTGCAATGAACTTGCTGGAAGGCACGTGGAAACTTAAAATTAACATTGTTAAAAGCCAGGTGTTCTAACTGACATTGTTGAGGACCAAGTGTTCTATTTCAATAATGTACGTTTCTGTCGTTATCATATTACAAAAGTTTCATTAAAAATCAGTGAAATGCCTCTCGTTGGTTTATTCTTAAAAACTACGGTGTAGATGAACAGGCAATTACCTGTCTTTATTGCATTAACTGGTGAGCTTGTTAGACTCTTTAATGGTTCCTTGTAAAATAATGGAAAGATTTAGCTATAACTGTAATTTGCCTACTTTAAATTTTAGAGCCATTTTACATTTTCCACAAAATTTCAAAAATGTTCGATATCCAAAACTTTGTCCAGCAATAAAAAAATGGTCCAAAAATTATTTATCTGATTATGCATACATGTACAAAGTCTAGTTGTTAATTATATAAAATGTGTTTTATAATGTTTTTTCAAGCTAACCTCTATTTCTTAATTCTTCATCATTGAAAAAAAACAAGTACAAAAGGTAGAGAATATTAAGTACAGCAGACAACGTCAACACCAGACATACCGATCACTGCCATCGAATCATTACTTTATATCTCATATACTTTAAGATGTGAGGCCCGGCATAGCCAGGTGGCTAAGGTGCTCGACTGGTAATCTGAGGATCACGAGTTCGAATCCCCATCACACCAAACATGCTCGCTCTTTCTGCCATGAGGGCGTTACAATGTGACATTCAGTCCCTCTATTAGTTGATAAAAGAGTGGCCAAAAAGTATGCGGTGGGTAATGATGGCTAGCTGACTTCCCTCTAAACTTACACTGCTAAATTAGTGACTGTTATCGCAGATAGCCCTCATATAGCTAACGTTTACTAAGTTGGTGCAGTTATCTACTTTGTTTTTAGTTATAGATAAATATTAGTATTTGAAAGTTTGCCGTATCAGAAGTGCGTAAGAAGTTTGACTGATGTATATAAAATTATCCTTCCAACCTTCCCCCTAATATGGTTAATCTCGTTCCCAGAGTTCATTTCGCAGAATGAGAGGTTCATTCGCTATCGATTCAATAACGTTGTTATTTTTAAATATAATAAATTTTGGAATCTCTTGAAATCTCCTTGGTAAGGCGCGTAATATCAGCAAAACCCTTATCTGTATCTTACTTCTTTGTGTCAGTTACCACGATTTCAAGACCTAATAAAGCAATAATGATTACTCTGTATGTGACGTGGATTGATGTAACGCACAAAAACACAGAAAATTCATCAAACGACGCTTGATTAAAAGCAATCAAAATTCTGCTTTAACTCGAGCAGTAGGTGATACGTCACGAGAACAGAAAAATAAAATAACATGACATTACTCACATGGCATAATTTTATTCATGTGCTGTAAAACTAAGTTAATGTTTAGTTTGGCTTCTAACTGTTAAAAGAATCATTACCGAGTTACACTACAGAAAATGTTTTACAGTAAATTAAAAGCTAGGCTGAATATGAATTCAATTTATAGCACATGAATCAAGTGATACAACGAGATTAACGCCAAATTACTTTAAAGAGACATCGCCTATTTTAAGAACTTATTTTGTCCTTTATTTTCTCTCAATACATTTTTGGATGGATTTTTCCATTATTGATAAATACAGCCCGTTTTAAGTGATTTTTACTGCATGATGTAATAGAATGTATAATCTCGGTACTCTAGTTGAGCGTTTTTGTTTTCCTTTTCATTTTCTCCATTTGAATCCAGTAGCCTGCTACGTTTTTATACAGCTCAGAGAAAACATGAACCCTGTGAGAGAAAAACATTATCTGAAAACACTCCTCCTCAGGTATAGCATATATAGATCAAAAGTTCAACAAGACAGATATAGCCCTAGTTTTTACGGTTAGTAACGGTGCAGGTCACGAAAGGGGAGTGAATGTAAAGACGTATGAGTAAGCACAATTGAGTGTATTTGTTCAAGTGTTTTCGTTGGAAAATTATCTCACAACAATCAGAAAAAAAACAAACTTGTTCGCATCCTTCATATAAAACATTCTATTTTTGGCACTCATTAGAAATCATGTTTCTTTCTTTTTTGTTTTTTTGTATTTGTCGCCCGTAAGAACGGCACATTCTGCTCAACGGTTATAAATATTGCGATAAAACTAACTGTCGAAAAAATTCAGTTTAAGATTCTCGATTTAACTGGTGGGCACTTGCTATGTTAAAGTGATCACCTATATAGCGCCAATTGCATGAAAATATAATATTTTTAGTTCGTATGTATAATTTCCGAAAAGTTTCACCGTTTCACCTGTACAGGACATATCAGATGATTACAGAGTTTTCCATTTTCTGATGTCCTTAAAGGTTTTCTTTTAGCTTGAAACGAACTGAAAACAAACAAACCGAACTTCCAGAATTATTTTGCTCAGTTGCGAGCAAAGCATGTAAATCTCTTATGTTTCCCCACTGGCTTCTCTGTAGGATTGTTTCGTACAAACAATAAAAACATGCATCCTGTGGCTCTTGTATTCCCTTGACCCTTTCTTCCACAATAACACTAGCAGAGCATAACTAAAGCAGTTTTTAAAACTGCGGGTGGTCTACAAACTAGGGCAGTAGTTCATCAGGGTTTCCATGACCCAACTTTCTCTTGTTTTGTTCAAGTGAGAACGTAAATACGAAGCTCCTAGACAAGCATGTATAAGACAAGGCCTAGAAAAAATCTTTGTTTTTATCGAAACGCTATGAATTTTCAATGTTATTGTTCATTCTTTTAAGTCATGAAATAATAATATTCATTTTATTACGTGACACAAAGGGACGTAATTACGAAACCAACGTTCCAAAACAAATCCATATCAGATGTTTCTTTAAAATGTACGCTTTAAGTTTTTGATTTTTGTTTTATATTGACTTTCAAGTACGTTGAGTAAATTCTTATGATAATTGTGATAGGAGAACGCTGTATATAAAAATTAATGAATATGTATATATATATAAAATTATATTCTTCAATGTGTAAAATTAATTCAAGATGAAAAAATCGAACTTCTATAGTGGAATTTGTGATCTTAATTTTAGTTCCTTAAGAAATGTATGCGACACAGTGGTATGTTTGCGGACTTTTACTGTTAGAAACCATGTTTTGATACCCGTGGTGGACAGAATATAGATAGCTAGCTCTCTGTGTAGATTTAAGCATAACGAAAAAAACACAAATTGCGGTGTTTACTTTGTTGTTCTTTAAAATTATAAAAATAATATAATTGACAAATTATTAGAGCATTATATTTATCTAACAAAATAAAATCTATTAACCTAAAAAATTATCTTTTGATTTCCAGGTTTGCTCATTCTTACCTTTCAGAGGCAAAACACCTTTTATGTTTTATTATGTCAAGAACGCTTCCAGCAAATATTTTTATTTTTGTATAGAAACTCAAATATAATTGCTTACTTAATTGTAAATACAAGCGTACATTGATCACGAGTTGAATATCTTACGGGAATTATTTTAGCAAGTAATCTATGAATGTAGCAGATTTTACTAGTAAATGAAATTCATAAATGTTCAAGAACGTAACAGAAGTTCCACAATTCCCAGTCATAATATATATGACTTAATATATTTTAAAGACATGTTAACAATGTTATTTTGCAGTAGTATTTCATAGCTTTGCTAGCCTCTTTCTACACGTTTTAAAAGTTGCAGTGGTTTCCTGCAATTAAAAACATGTTGATTATTGGTTTTGATTATCCATTACAGCAGTGTTGCAGGGTTTTGAGGCCGAAACCCAACTAGAGGTTAGTGTATTGCACTATGTACAAAAGGGTCTACTAACTATAACATAATTTGCACTTTGAACAGTAAGTATAAGTAGGATAGTAAATTGCATAAAGCGCTTTCCATTTCTGTGGTCAGCAATTCAAAATTAGGTAGTGTGCATGATCTTATGGGTCTTGACCTGATTATTGAAGCCATTATATACATAAGGTGTCATATAAATAAAACAGTGCTTTTGGTTAACGTAATCGTTGACTTGTTTCTGGAATGGAATCATCAGTTTACTTAGTAATGTGATATTATACAAATTCCAACAGAAGCCGATAGGTTATAATTAATAAGCGCACATGAAAGAGTGTCATGACGACGTAAAATTACTAAGAGTCGAATGAATTTCCGTGTAGAATTTAAACAGAAGTTGGAATTATAAGTGTTCCGTTACATACAGAGCAAGGAAAACACATCCTGCCAGCACACTGTTTCTTAATAGACAGCTGTGCTCAAACAACGTTTCGACCCCTACATTTCAACATCAGAGAGAAGGAAAATCAGCTTCACTGGAGATCCCACACTGCTACACGAAATTTATTAGATCGTTACACGTCCCGGCATGGCCGCGTGGTTAGGGCGCTAGACTCGTAATCTAAAGGTTATGGGTTCGCATCCCAGTCACACCACGTATGCTAGCTCTTTCATTCATGGGAGCATTATAATGTGATGATCAATCCCTCTTTTCGTTGGTAAAAGAGTAGTTCAAGAGTTGGCGATTGGTGAAGATGACTAGCTGCCTTCCTTCTTGTCCTACACTGGTAAATTAGAGACGGCTAGCGCAGATAGCCCTAGCATAGCTTTGCGCGAAATTCAAACAAATAAACAAACTAGATCGTCAGAACATTTTATTAAGCAACCGTAAACGGTGATGATATTTTTGTACTCGGGGAGGTACACAAACCTAGCTGTAGTTATTTGAACATTTTTTTTTTTTTTTTAATTAAGCACAAAGCTACTCAATGGGCTATCTGTACTCTGCCCACCACGGGTATCGAAACCCGGATTTTAGCGTGTAAGTCCGCAGACATACCGCTGAGCCACTGGGGGGGGGCTTATTTGAACAATAAAACTAGGAATGAAAATTAATGCATTAGATTCGATTAAACAATAACGTGATGGTCAATCCTACTATTCCTTGGTAAAAGAACGGTAATGATAACAACTAGCTGCCTTTCTCCTAGTCTTACAATGCTAAATTAGGAACGTCTAGTGCAGCGAATTAAAAAACAACAACAACAACAAAATACCAAGAAAAGAAGTGGTATTATTTGCTTGTTCTTAGATGAATATGTAAAAATTAAAAGACATTTATAGTGAATATTTGTTGATGAGATGAACGAACTGCCATTATTCTTTTATAATTTTTATCAATACAAATTGATCAATTATAAATGCTTTAGTGTACTACAGTTTGCTTTTAACATACACATTGAATATACGTGACTGTACAATGTATTTATCTTTGTATCAAAACTGAAAGTCGTCGTATTTATATATTTTCATTATTCTTATTTTCCCGCTTTAATCTAAACGTCATAGGTATCCATACTCTATAGAAATAAACACCTAAGTTTTTGAGCGTCAAATTAAAAATCCATCTTTGTCCCTGGGGAAAGCATGATACATTTCGTGAGAGTCTACAAGTAAAGGTGAACTCAGTCTCTAAGAGGGTTTCTTTTTTTTAAAACATTTTGTAATGCACTTTAAAATTTTATATTAAAACTTTTGCAAAATTTTTTTTAGAAGCCTGCACTTTTCTGCCTTTTTTCTCCCTAAAACTCGGAATACACTCACATATTTGCTAAAAATGAGCAAAGTATGTAAAGATATTTTTAGTAGTGTTCATTCTTCAAGGAAGTCTTCTCAGAAAGGGAAAGTAAAGAGATGCAGCAGTCGAGTCGAGATACTTGGCAGAAATAGTAAAGCAATTTTGTTACTTCTTGTTGGAAGCAGTAGGACTGTGATTAAGATTTCTACTGTCTTAATTCAGTTTATTTTTTTGCATTTAATTTAATTATAATCTTAAATTTCACCTCTTTGGACAACTGTATTCTACATCAAAAAGTAAGATATATCATAAAAAAAATTGTTTTATTATGAAATACTCTTTGAGTCCATGCTTAAGTGCTTGTCTTGGTCCAACTTTAGAATAAAGTGAAAGTTAAACGATATGAGTGGGGGAAAGAGAGGAAAACGTAAACAGCAACAATAACTTTATTCCCGCACTTACACAAATATAGAAAACATTATTTCAAGTAAAACACAAAAACCAACTAACACGATTAGAGCACATTCACTGAAGTTACAGGAAGCTTAGAGATTTGGGGTGAAAGAAGCAGCAACACCCACTCTGGTTGTAATCTGGTGTAACAAATGCCAAACATACGGACATTTTGCTCCAGCGTGTAAATCTATTTCACGATGCGTGGGCTGTGGCGGTAACCATTATAACTGTTAATGCCCAAAACAACATATTAACCCACTGTGCCCTACCTATTAGCAGCGATGCATAGCAAATTATAAAGGCTGTCCTAAACATAAGGGCATAAAACTAAAATCTACAACGTGCACAATAAGCTAAAATAAATTGAAACACACACAATCTAAAAATAAACTCTAACATAAAAATACCAGAAATACCTGCACCAGTAACACACAATACACCTGTTCATAATACAATATATATATATACTTACATAGAAGAAGCACAATCAGAACCACTAAATCAAGAAACGCAAATACCAATGGAACAAATCCAGAAAAAAATCTAATGTTGAAATGTAACACATGGCAAAATGAGATCATACAAAGATAACCAACAAACGCACTTGTAACCGAACCGAATCTTGTCTTTGAAGCAATTAAAATATATATTTTTAGCGTGTTCATGTAATAATATAAACAATTTCAAACTTCTAATAGAAATAGCTAAACAACACTTTACACCTATTATTTCACAAATTATACACTTATTCTTGAGCCAAAACGCTACACAATCAGTTAAAAAACGTGTAACATGTAAAAATTAAACGTCACCCTTTCCATAGCCTCACCTATACTTGCCATAGGAAAGAAAGAAACTTTATCTGAAGTCAACCACAAAGCTACATAAAGGGCTGGCTAACTGTGTTCTGCCAACCATGAGTATCAAAACATGATTTCTAGCGTTAAAAGTGAGCAGATATACCGTTATGTCACTGTAGGCCTAGGAAAAGAAAGAACAAATTATAAATAAAATGAAAAATATATTGCAAGCCTTATTTAAAACTACAGTCAGAGAAGGAGGAAGAGGTCAAACATGCACTTTAGGTCTTCAAATTCCTAAATTCCGATTATAGCGATCGCAATGTATTGAAATTTTCATGAATTCACGAATCGTCTAAAATCTAACAGAAAACACAACCAGTATTGAAGGTATTATGCTAAATACGTCACCTGTTACACAGGTTTGCAAATTTAAACTTCATAAAAATAATTTTGGTTTTAATAACGGGTTTTTCGTAATTCAGCAACACATATTTCGAAAATAATATTCTTTTGTGTGTTTTTTATCACGTAAGGAATTTTTACAAATATGGAAGAAAGAAGAGAACTCTTAATTAAATTGAATTATTATTTTGTTTACCATAATGAATATTATGAATTTACCATAATAATTTTTTATTATGCTTGTTATGTTCGGGTTCTAAAACGATCGTAACAAACAAAAAAAAGACTCTCACGTCACTACTGGTCAGTGATAGTTAGGCCTGGCATAGCCAGGTGGTTAAGGCACTCGACTTGTAGTCCGAAGGTCGCGAGTTCGTATCCCCGCCACACCAAACATGCTCGCCATTTCAGCCGTGGGAGCGTTATGATGTTACGACCAATTGTACAATTTAGTTGATAAAAGAGTAGCCCAAGAGGTGGCGGTAGGTAGTGATGACTAGCTACCTTTCCTCTAGTCTTACACTGTTAAATTAGGGACGGCTAGAGCAGATAGCCCTCGAGCAGCTTTGAGCGAAATTTAAAACAAACCAGCGGTTGTTAACATTTTAATCACAATAAAAAGGGAATTGATTCCAAATAATGATTCACTTAGGTAAAAATACGAATGACGTTTGATAAAAGAATCTGTACATGATAGGGAAAATTTGATATCGTTTTTAAATTCAGTATACTTGGGTTACCGTAGAACATATAAAAAAATGAAGACAATAAAACCACCGCAGACCAGTATTATCAGAACTTACTATATTACCAAGATTAACGTATTTAATGCGTATCTGTTAGGGTATTTATGTGAAATACTTGACAAGTTGTTCTAATGAAAAGTGATGATTTATCGATGAACTATTTGCGAAGCGTTTTCGCAACGAAAGGAAACAAAGTGTTAATAAAGTACTAGATTCTGCTGTATTTCATTCGTGGACATTCATGTGAAGAAAAACATTTATATCCTGTTCTCGTGTAATATTCGCTAACAAATTTGAGTTTAAAATAAAAACCGTAGAGAAGGTTTGGTTTGAACTTCGCGCAAAGCTACACGTGCTAGTCATACGTAATTTAGCAGTGTAAGACCAAAGAGAAGGCAGCGAGCCATCACCCTCCATTGCCAACTCTTGGGCTACTATTTTACCAACTAATAGTGGGCGAGCATGTTTGGTGTGATGATGATTCGAACCAGTGATTTTCAGATTACGAGTCGAGTTTCTTCGCCACCTGGCTATGCCGGGCCCCGTAAAGAAGGAAGGACCGTCTCTAAACTGCACCAGGTTTCGACCAATAACAACGTGACCAAAATACGTCACTAGACCAGCATTCCGCACTGTAGCTGGATATTTGAATTCTGTATATTATGGTTATTATATGAAATGAGGGCCAAAATATTGAAGTTTTTTTTACAGTTTTTCACTTGTAGAATCTTATGTTGTGAGTTTTCTCAAAATCATCTATTTACAGTATCTACCAGAGTAACGATATAAATTATATTCTATAGAATATTTGATTTTTCAATATATGGGAAAGTTTGATATGGTTTTGGATTGCTTTTGGACTATTAAGGTAGCATGCCAAGTTTGATCTATACTGGTGAATTCGTTTAGAAGATGCGTCCAGAGACAGACAAACAGACAACGTTTTTCTTGATACCGGTGACTTACTCTACCGGTTTGGCTTAAAGCATGTGTTAAGAACGACTAAAAGTTGATATTACAAATGATCAAATATCCAGAAAATCGTTTCGCGCATACAAACGTATTTTATAAAATACCTCAAAACACACTAGAACTAAACTGAATTGTCGGAAACTTTACAACAAGTGAGTTTTATGTCGTTTATTTTAATAAACTTCAGAACAAAATATGAATTAGTTATTTTTTGCTGGTTGCCAGAAAGTTATGCGGTCCCAATTATTTTCCGTTACTCATCTTTGTTCGATAACGGAAACACAAAGGAAAAGAAAAACATTCCAGTTTTCTGCTACTTTAAAGCGGTTTAAACCAGACTGAAGCGAACTGGATAGGCGACGTCGTACGCAAACAATAATAGATCGTAAACCGTACCGAGTCTTAACATCTCAATATCCAGTGGCGAATTTAACGTTGTGTGGTCCCAGGGGCCAACAATTTTTGTGGACTTTATATTCCGTGTAATTTAGGATAGAATAAAATTATCAATGAGCCCTGAGGTTGAGCCCCCTCTAACCCCAACTTAAGTACCGCTCTGTCGGTATCATAGACTGTTGTCTGTCTCTTTGATTACCTGTTTAACCATCATTTATTTCCTTTTCGTCAATCTGCTCCTGGCCGTCTGGATGCATATAAGTTCAATTGTCTGTCCATTTAGTTCTTTACCTACTCTACATATATGTGTCTACTGTATTGTCGGTCTCTCTTTCCGTATATTTATGTAACACTGTTTATTAGTTTAAATGTTTATCACTCCCTACGATTAATTTCCAATTTAGGTGTTAAACTTTCCCTCTGTATCCCTCTAATCATAAAATTTGCTATCACCTTTCCATCTACCTCATGTATTTTTCATTTTCTTTTCACATAAGGAAAAAAAGAGCCAGGGATTGTTTGTTTAAATTTCGTGCAAGGCTACATGAGGTCTATCTGCGCTAACCGTTCCTAATTCAGCAGTGTAGGACTAAAGGGAAGGCAGCTAGTCATCCCACCCACCGCCCTTTTACCAACGAATAGTTGTATTGATCGTAACATTATAATATACCCACGGCTGAAAGGGCGAGCATGTTTGATGCGACAGGAATTCGAACCCGCGACCCTCAGATTATGAGTCGAGTGCCTTAACAACTGTAGGAACGTAGTGGTTAAAGTGCCCGACTACGGAAAATGTCCATGGTTCAGAACTCGATATGTTTTAATGAGTGCAGTATAAAATTTACAGTCAATCCAAAAATAATGTAGGATGAACGAATGTTGTCGATTGGATATTTTCCCTCACATCAGCAGTTGAGAATTAAGAGCGCCAAGAAATTTTAATCTTGAAGTCTCTCACCCAACCATTTGGCTCAAGTCTTGCATGTGGCTATATTCAGATTTCAAGTGCTATCTATTTGAGAAAGAAAAATGAATATTATAATTGCACATTTTTACTGATTCCCGAATCATGGATAGATTACAAAATTGTTGTTTTTATTCGTTAACTCGTCTTGTTTCTTACTTTAATTGTTTGGATCAACAAATATGTTCAGATTTCCAAATTTATTATTTAATTTCCATCTTTCTTTTGTTCTACATCTATATCACTTGATAGTGTCGAAATTATTGTTCAAAGCTGTTTTACAAATCAAATAACACCAGAGGTAGAGGTGTTTTGTGTTTGTACATTTTTCAATCAAGTGAAACGTCATCTTGGGTTAGAATAACTAAAATATATCGATAATGGATCTTAATTTCCAGTAGATGGCAGTGTTCAAGATCGAAAATTAACATGAATATTAAAAAAAACAAAAACATTGTTTTATTTATAATTTGCTGATTAAGAGATTTTTATGTTACAAGGTGTTTCCAGTGGCAACTAAGATTTAAACTCATATATGTATGTCTCAATGGTACCTCTGCGGACTTATAAAGCAAGGTATTAGGTTTCGATACCTGTAGTGAACACATGTATTCCAGGGTGAAGCTTTATGTCTGACTACAAAGAAATTTTTTTATAATGATAGAAAACAATTCAAATAAAACATTTCACTGCGCTAAATAGAATAATAATAAGAGTTATACAAACAAAAATATTTGACAGTGTGTATTTATAAACGTGAAAGCAAACTGCGTTTATTTTTTACGATTTGTGCACACACACGTTTATATAAAATGATTTACAAAGCCAAAACTTGAGTTAACACTCTGTTAGCTAGAAGTTAAATGACAGCTTTCAGTTAATAAGTCAAACAATGCTTTTTTTAGGTTTTACCATTTCACATTTTTTTGTAAATATTATAATCCAGTTTAAACCTGTGGAGACGATTTCTTGATAATTTAGTTTACTCATTTCCGTTGTTTAAAAATGTGCTTCTCATTTTAGAGCCATGGGTGT
The DNA here is from genome assembly GCA_011833715.1 of Carcinoscorpius rotundicauda. Classification (NCBI taxonomy): domain Eukaryota; kingdom Metazoa; phylum Arthropoda; class Merostomata; order Xiphosura; family Limulidae; genus Carcinoscorpius; species Carcinoscorpius rotundicauda. The sequence continues at coordinate 28,272,491 of CM022398.1, forward strand.
ACTATAGGAATAGCGTTCAAATCCCATTTGTCGGTCAAGTGGAGTAGCTCAAGGTTTGGGCAGTAAGTTCAGTTAACCAGAAGAACTTAGAAGCATATATCTAAGAGGCACACTAGTTTTTCAAGAAACGTTGGAATTGTTATAATGACAAACCTTAAGAAGTACATGGAAAAATAAACGAAGTAGAAAAGAATACCAATGACAGAATAAAGTACCTGGAAAATTAATTCATAAATAGAAGGATAAAACTAAAACTACCATGTGCACCTGCTTGATTAAAATAAGCAAATTATAATACATAAAAGTAGGCAAGTCATGGCCTAACTTGGCCTTACAGCTTCTATGACCCTGCTATTGTATATCTTTCTGATTTTTAACAAAGAATAATCAAATCACAAAAATGTGCAGAGCCGTTCTACGGTATTGTCTAGTCGAGACTGTGCCAAAAGTATCAACGTGGATATATAATGACCAGTTTAAATTATTTTTTAAATTGAATAAGTGGAATAATGAATAACAAACTTTTCATCTTAGTGCCAATTTAGAGCGATCAACTCTAACAACATGAAGTAATATTTTATTTGAAAACTGTGATAGTTAACAAACATTGGTGCCCATCTCATACAAGTTTGGAATAGTTTATCAGAATAAAAAAATAAGGATAACAGCTCAATCATATTCGCAAAAAGTACAGAAAGAGTTTGTTCAGTTGTCCAGAGACTTTACGTGAAATGACAGATTCATTGCTATATGACCAATCCATGGATGACATGTGAATTATATTTTTAAAAAGTAGACGCAAACATTTAAAAAAAAACTATGCAGTTGACAATATAATATAAATCAAATAAAGTTGCAGATAATCAACTAAAAGCATTATTCAAGGATTATAGAATTAATTAGTGTGGAAGCATAATATACTTGTGATGTAAGTCTGGAAGAAATCAAAGAGTGAATTGAGTAATTTTTTTACTATGATGAAGAAAGTAAACCACAGAACAGAAGGTTTCTCATTTGTAACTTAAAATAACATATTATTAGAACTACACCGAATGATAGAAGAAAAAGGAAATTGTTATAACTACGGAAAAACGTAGACATTACGTCTGAAACTGCGAAAAACCAATCATCGACATTGAATCATGTAGTAGCTATTTTTTAGGTTGAGAATATTCCATCTGCTCCAATAGTAGTAAAGAATTCTAAATAAGCCAGTCCATTAGTCAATAATTTTATTGATAGGAAGCCTTGCAATATGTTGATCGACACTGGTTATACACCTACTATTACTCAAATTGATTTAGTAAGGAAAGATGATAAGTTTCCTCTAGAACTAAATCAAAATATGAATTGACGCGAACAGGAAATGGTATAAACTTGCCGCAACAAGAAAATTGATTTCATTTTGTCACTTGATAATTTACTACTCAAATGACAATAAAGGGCAAGAGGTATTTAAGCCACGAAGAAGAAAACATTAAAAACAATTGATAAATGGACAACTTAGAGAAAAAAAATAACCAAAACGATTTTTTATGCTAACCAAATATGTGATTGCACTTTGTTTAACACGTATGATTTAATAATTGTAATGTCTAGTTTTAAATATTAATTATTGTTAATTGTAAATAGTTCCCTCATTATCAGTTAGGTAAGATTAATATTCTATTGTTTTATTTTGTATAAGGATTACTCAAGGAGGGGAAATGTTGTAAACTATGTTTTAATATTTTAATTTAGTCGTTTTGTATTGTTTGCTAGAGGAAATTTTAATATAGTATACGACGCCTAGAAGTTTTTGAATATCTAGGCGTGAAATTACGACTCGAATTTTCGTTAGAAATTTCGAAAAAATTTTGCATAAAAATACCAACATGAGTGAAATAGCGAAGTAGCTATTAATTGAGATAGTTAATTAATTAGTAAGTTAGTCCAACGCTGTAATTTTCCAAGTCAGTGACTGTTTTGTTTCAATTTGCAAGCTAGGCCATCGATTGTGTTACCGTTTTGAAACACTACGATGGGTATTCCATGCACTTTATTGTTTTTCATTCCTTAAAGAAGCCGTGGGGGTGTATAATGTTACGCTCAATCCAACTATTCGTTGGTAAAAGAGTAGCCCAAGAGTTGGCGGTGGGTGGTGATAACTAGCTGCCTTCCCTGTAGTCTTACACTGCTAAATTAGGGCCGGCTAGCACAGATAGCCCTCGAGTAGCTTTGTGCGAAATTCCAAAACAAACAAACAAACATTCCTTAAAGAACAAACGAATAAATAAAATAAGTTCTCACAGAAATATTTTTAAATTATTTACTCTTTAAAATTCATTTTGTATGTGTTTTCGTATAACAAAGCCAGTTTGGCTATGTGGTGGCCTCCATAAGGCGAATCGAACGCCTGATTTCCTTATTTTAAATCTCAAGACTTACCGCTGTATCAGCGGGGCACTTCGCGATTTGATTTTCTAGAATCAAATTTTTTTGGTCTTTTAAATAGATGTGTTATTTATATAATAGAGAATAGTTATTGTCGTTATATATGAATATATTAGTAATTCTTTTCACTTTTATCATACTATTCAGTAGTTGTTTCTTTGAGCTAAATATGCACCCTAGATAGTTCGTTTTCATAATAACAGAACCTTCTTGAATTGGGATTGGTCAATTTTTATGGCCCCTTCCGCAAACACTTCCTGCTCACGTGACGTGCACATTTCTTTCATGTTTGTTACCCCCACATTCTTTACTCGTTTTACTCCTGAAAAAGAATAGTCGACTATTCGAAAGCGCTGGAGTTTCTGGATGTTGTGAAACCTATTCGTTCGTTCAAGTAAAACTTATGTCAATAATTTCCTAAATTACGTGACACATGGTTTAGTTTCTCTCGGCATATGTTATGTTATAACTTCCCATACACTAATTTTACTATTATTTAATGATATTGAATATTAACTAAAACATAAAGTTTATATTTTTTTCTGAACACAAAATAAATGTATTCTGAAACACCTTACCTTTTATGTATAAAATACGTTTTTGCCTTTTGAGACCGTATTTATCGTTATTATTAAATTAACATTTAAAAGTAATGTTAAAGGGGTAATATTGTGTTACAAGAAGGTCTTCAACTATTCATCAAAATTTTAAGTGAAAACAAACAAAAACCTTATATTGTAATCAAAGAGATTCCGTTTCATAGCATACCTGCTAAGTCGCCTGATGCACATCCAATGAATTATTGTTCTTTCGATAAATGCTACCACTTAATGAGCTAATCTTAAAATTCCTCAACAGTTTTTTGTTTTGTTTTTTTGAAATTCTACTATCAGGGCAAAATCAGCGTTATTATGTAAATGGTAAAAAATTACAAATTAAATCAGCTAATCTTAACTATCAACAATGTTTTTGCTTAAAGCATTATCCTGATTTGATTTTCAACAAAGTTTTGTTTCGATACTTTCGTAAGATTTTGCTGTGATCCATTTGCTCATGTAGATGTATGATTTTTTTTTCTTCTGCAAAGCCACATCGAGCTATCTGCGGAGTCTTATCGAGAGGAATCGAACGTCTGACTTTAGCGTTGTAAATCCATAGTTACCGCTGTGCCAGCGGGGACCGATTTACTCATCCTTTCATTGAAGGTTTGAAGAACAGTTTTCTGTTCACTAGCTTTCATGTCAAAACCTGTCTTTACAATGAAATTGGGCCTGGCATGGCCTAGCGCGTTAAGGCGTGCGTTTCGTAACCTGAGGGTCGCGGGTTCGCGCCCGAATCGCGCCAAACATGCTCGCCCTCCCAGCCGTGGGGGCGTTATAATGTGACGGTCAATCCCACTATTCGTTGGTAAAAGAGTAGCCCAAGAGTTGGCGGTGGGTGGTGATGACTAGCTGCCTTCCCTCTGATCTTACACTGCAAAATTAGGGACGGCTAGCACAGATAGTCCTCGAGTAGCTTTGTGCGAAATTCAAAAACAAAACAAACAAACTAAGAGATTGGGGTTGATGTTTCGTAGTTATTCTCTGGTACAATGGTAAGTCTACGGCTTTACAACGTTCAAATCAAGCGTTCGAATCCCCATGTGGTGAACTCAGCAGATAACCTGATGTGGCATTAGTGTAAGGAAACACATATATTGGCGTTTTACATTGACAATTGTTTCACCCCACATTCGATCATAAATTTTCCTCTTGCTTATAGTTTAATACCAGCAATCACCAGTCTTTTTATTTGCTTCCAGTATAATACCGGTAATAATAAATATTTTGTATTTTATGATCTGGTTTCAGAATACGATCCCGTTCGAAAAAAATATTAGATACAAATGTGATCTGTATGTATTCATACGTTTGCAAATGATACAGATTCTTATAATATTCGCTAGGAAGTATCTTTGACAATTTCAGACGTAACTAAACTGCTCTAGCTTATACATCCCACTCACCTGTTTGATTTATTTACCCTTTACTTTGTAGTTTATTACATCGCACCTAATAATCTATTTGGATAATTCCTAAAGCTTCAGTTCTTTAAGTGTTTTTTGTTGTTGTTTTTAATTTCGCACAAAGCACTCGAGGGTTATCTGTGCTAGCCGTTCCTAATTTAGCAGTGTAAGACTAGAGGGAAAGCAGCTAGTCATCACCACCCACCGCCAACTCTTGGGCTACTCTTTACCAACGAATAGTAGGATTGACCGTGACATTATAACGCCCTCACGGCTGAAAGGGCAAGCGTGTTTGGTGTGACGGCGATTCGAACCCGCGACCCACAGATTACGAGTCGAGTTTCTTAACCATCTGGCTATGCCGGGCCCCGTAAAGAAGGAAGGACCGACTCTAAACTGCACCAGGTTTCGACCAATAACAACGTGACCACAATACGTATCTAGACCAGCATTCCGCACTGTAGCTGTATATTATGGTTATTATATGAAATGAGGGCCAAAATATTGAAGTTTTATTTACAGTTTTACACTTGGAGAATTTTGTAATGTTGTGAGTTTTCTCAAAATCATCTATTTACTAGAATGACAATATAGATTTTATTCAAAAGAATATTTGATTTTTTCACTTTATGGGAGAGTTTGATATGAATTTGGATTATTTTTGGACTATTAAGTTAGCATGCCAAGTTTGATTCACACTAGTGAATTCGTTTAGAAGACGCGTCCACAGACAGTCAGACAGACAACATTTTTCTTGATACCGGTGACTTACTGTACCGATTTGGCTTAAGCATGTATTAAGAACGCCACTGTGGTTCAAACTCATGACACTCTGATCACGAGTCAAAAGCCTTAAACACCAGACCATGCTGAGCCGATATGCAAAGTTCTGTGAAGTATCATTCTAAATCTGAAAGGGTAATTTTATCATACTTATGGTTGTATAAGACCAAATCTTTTCTAAAACCATACCCTTTCCTCGGGAAAATTGAAAACAAAAATGTATTCGGTTAGGAATGTCACTGTTTCGTTTTCCTAAATTTTAATTTCTGAAAGGTTTGAAAAGTTCATATGATAATTGTTTGAACAAGCAGACAGTTTTTATAACCTTTAAATAAAAAAAAATGGACACAATCTCTTTAGTTCATACAGCAAATGCAAAATTTACAACTTTATGCTTTCTTAATAATCAAAACCAGATATTTTCACGTTGAGTTTAAGTAGAGAACTATTTTAGAATATAGAATAAACTGTAGAAATAATAATAAGCATAAAGAGCTTCCGAAGTATTTTTGTTTTATTTTCATGTCAAGTTAGCACCGTTAGCAAGACGGAAAAATTCGCAAATGGCGTCCTGAACAGATCACACCGTATAGCTGAACAACGGCTAATCTGTATTGTTTAGAATTTCGAGCTAAGGTATTCGAAAAGCAGTCTGCGCTTACCTTCCTCGGTAGCACAGTGGTATGTATGCGGACTTCCAGCGCTAAAAATCGGCTTTCGATACCAGTGGTCGGCAGAGCACAAATAACCCATTGCATTGCTTTGTGCTTAATTACAAACAAATAAGCAAATTATCCTTTCTTTACATTTATGACAAAGCTACTGCCATCGTACCTAATTCTGTACTACTGACTTTAGGAAGGACAGCATCGAATCACCACTACTCATGCTAATAGATCGACTCTCACTCTTATAACACACCAACAGCTTTAGTGCAGGAAATAGAAAGGCTAACAAGGCAAAACTGTGATCTTGTCTGTATCGCCTTTACAGAAAATGAAACGTACATATAAAACCGAACTTTTGTGAACTATAAACACATCATTAACTCATCCTCTAGATTGTCATAAGATATTCTTTACAGTAAGAACATAAAATTTGTTTGTTTTTTCACTAACTGTGTCAGGCCTTCAAAATTGCTCAAGTGACATATCAATGCTAAAAGACAAAAAAAAAATGCTTATATATCAAGTACGAGGTGAAAATTCATTGAGAAAATGGGCCAGAAATTGTTTTCAGTGAGTTATATCAACTTACATTATCAGCTTTTATTTCAAGTATGTTTCTCCGAATGCAAGTGGGGAATGAAACTTGCATGATTGGTGAACCGGACTTGTTGACAAATGATGTCATGTGACTGTTGTAGTTGTACAGCAACAACTTGATCTAATCTCAGTCAAGGTCGAAAAAGTGGTAGACATGACATAATCTACAGATTTAGCACATTTCTGCCTGGTTTATCGAACTGAAAAAGTCTTGTGTTGCATCATATTTGGCAACTCTGAAAACAGGAACTGAGAAAATGTTTCCTTGGCAATTTAACTCATTTTGTTAGTTTTTGTGTAGATCAACATAACATAGTCTATATCAGGATATAATTTAAAATTCAAAGGACGACTTTCCCCACCTCAAAATGCTGTATAGTTTTAAAACGGATGTATCTTAACAAGTGATATGAAAGATGAAACGTAAAATTAGGACATTGTGTTATGTGACATGAAAGCTGAATAAGCTCAAGATATGATTACAACTAAAGGATTTAAAGCTTTTTCAATTTTTTTTACACTAAAAAGTACGAAATGAAGTAAGTAATTTGTAATAAATAAAACGAATACGGTTTCTTTCATTAAAGATGTCATCAGAAACAACTGCAAAATGTTTATACAGTTTTATAAAGAGCTTATATTTGGACCAAACATACATTTTAAATGGTAGCGTTAGTAATTAAACATAAAGCTACACAAGAGTCATTTGTGCTTTGTCACTATGAGTCTTGAAACTTGTCTTCTAGCATTGTAAGTGCGCAGATATACCTGTGCCACTGTGGGAGGAGGGGGGAGAAAACAGCATACTCAACCCTCTTGCTAAAACACCTGAAAACATTAAGTATAATAAACAGGACCAGGGCCAAAAGAATAGAAAAGGCAAGAGACGAGTACAGCCAAGCTCATCAGCCCAGGAAACCCCCTGAAGTCTACTCTTTTAACCAAAATGAAAAAAAACGACAACACAAGAATCAATAGAATACCAGATTCTTTTTATTCCATCCTCCCCAAGACTTACTGATACCAGGGCTAAACATCTCGCTGGATCACTGAACGAGAGATTAAACATTTGAAATGTGTAACGAAATTGTTGTGTCATTGGCTTTTATACCAGGATTACTGGAGAACAAGATACTTATATTAAAAAACCAAGCAAGTTGGTGGTAGTGAGACATGGCGATAGATGTGTTATAAGTTTGCTAGCAATTTCAGTTAATCGGTTAGGAGTATCCACTTCAGGAGGAGGATGCTTCTGGTTGGTCACACTTCTTCTGATCCACAGTTCAAAATTAGAAGAATCTGTGCCGAAGCCCTTAAGAATTCTGATCTGGCCAACTTGTCCATTATGGCATAAGGTATCATGTGTATAAACTCACATATATATTGATGAGTGAAAGAGTAAGTTAGTTACGAGATATCATGCACTGATAGTCACTAAAATGCTACGATTTGTAATAATTTGTTATTAATTATGAGGGCTCTCCATTCTTTGAATAATCCTATATTAAATAACTGAATACATGTGGATGTTTTCTTTTAACTTATAAAATGAGAAAGAAACAAATTCATAGATTAAAATACTAGAAGTGGCTTTGGAACCTTTTAACGGTTCCCTGTTGGCACAGTAGTAAGTCTATGAATTTACAATGGTTAAGTCAAGGGTTCGATTCCTCTTGATGGACTAAGCAGATAGTTCGATGTGGCTTTGCTTTAAGAAAAAAACACACACACATTTTAATATTGCTTTTTTTAAAATTCTGTGGGTTCGAATCCTCATCCTATCAAACATGCTCGTCCTCTCAGTTGTGCAGGCTGTTATATTGTGACTAATTTTACTAAATTTGTAAATTAACTTTCTTTATAATGGTATTTTATTTGCCGAGCCAGCTTCAGAACGGTTTGATTTGTTTTGAAATTTGCTCAAAGCTAGACTAGGGCTATCTGAGTTAGCCTTTTCCTATTTAGCAATGATGGAATAGAGGGAAGGCAACTAGTCAGCATCACATACCTACAACTTTTGGGCTACTCTTAATTAACTAAACCCGTTTGTGTGGGCTTTGACGAAAAGGAAATAATTATTTAAAGTTCGAGGTATAATTATGGCAATCCACTGAGTAACGTTAAGTAAATATATCGTAGATTGTACAGTAGGAAACAATACAGAAAAACATTGTCTTATTAACTGAATCATAATGGAACTGAATCAGCCCGAGCGGACGTTTGAGTAAATAAGAGAATTATTTAGAGTTTTAGATAAAACTGTGATTCCTTAAAGTGTAAAAAAAATTAAACATATGTTTAAGGTGTTTTGAATATATTATTCTAAAACAAGTGGGCTGTGTGCTGTCCGTCTATTTTTTGAATTTATCGCCAACAAGTTAAATACATCTACTTTAGAAGAATCTCAGCCCATGCATCTAAGAACCTGAAAGTTATATGTAAGTTAATCATTAACACTCATGCTAATTTCTTTTGATTACTTTTTAATACGAATATCATACAAGAAAATTAAGAAACCTTTTTTTTGATGGTTTTTCAATAATAGTGATGACTTCTTTCAAATACATATTTATTGTTTCAAATTATAATGAATAGCTTATCTGAAACATAATATTTTAAAGCTAAGAAATATCATTCTTGAATCATATAAACTGTGAAGATGAAATTATTAAGTTTGTAATAGTAATATTTAAAATAAAGTTATTTACCGAACTTTTTCTTTTTATTAAAAAATTAAACAAGTTTCAACCCTTAGATTTAAAACTTGTTATTTAAATTTAAAAATCAAGCTTATGATTATTCTTTAAGTTCATATCAGTAATTAATTTTGAATTGTACAAGTTCTTTTAAATTTTTTTATGAAAATAAAAATAGTTTTAGTTAGGTAGATTTTGAAGAAAAACGACAAATAACGAAGAGAAGAAAGGAAAAACGGGGACTTTTGAATAATGACAAAGGATGATAAAGCTTTTGGGCCAGATAATATTTACTTAAGGATCTTAAAAGAAAGTAAAGATTGAATATGTGAGCCACTCGCTATTATTTTTTTCTAAGTACCTGAATAGTGGACAAACACTAAAAGACGAGTAGTTGGCTAATGTTATTTCTCTTTTCAAGGAAGGTAATAAGAATTGATCCAGTAACATAAACCTATTAGTCTTACATCAGTGATAGCAAAAGATTTCGAAAGTATGATGAAAAAAATATTTTGCGAAGTCATCTAACAGTTTTTGAAAATTTGTTGACTAATCATTTTTTCTTCAGGGAAAAAGTAGGATATCACAATTTGAGTTATGAGTATAATATGGATGGAAAAAGCCTCAACAATGTAACGTAAGAAAAAGATTTAGGTGTTCTGGTTGATGAGTGTTTAAGCTGCCAAAGTAATATACTAATGCCAGTGGTAGAACAAATAGGAATTTTGGTTTTTACCTACAGAAATATTGAATATAAGTCTTAATAGGTCATAATTTCCTTGTATAGGTCTTTTGAAAAAAAGTTAGAGGGGACTTGATGGAGGTATTTTAGAGTGCTAAAGGAACTGATAATGATGACGCATCAGTTTTTCGTAATTAATGGTGAGAATAGTCACTTGAGATGACTAATATAAATGTTAGCAGGATACAAGTCATTTACATCTAAGATAGATTGGAACGAATTACATTCTGATGTGGTACATGCAATTACTTTTAAAGAGTTTAAAGTAAAACTTAATCAATGTTTAAAGAACAGGGATTGGCTTTGAGAGTTTTAATAGTTTATTTGATATATCAAAAAGTCCTTTGTTGGGACTTTATATATGTTTTTTGGAGATGACGCACTGTTTTACTAACGCAGGTCTTTCATCAGATTCTGAAGACCCGTACTATTAGATTCAGATATTGTGCCTTTACAAACTTGTTTGAGGAATTATACATCTTAACCTAAAACTCACACTTGATTATTATCTTGTACTTGATGTTATTATTAATTTGTTTCATAGACGTCCCTGACGATTCTTGTAGTTTGTTTTAAAGCAGTAAGTTACAAAAAGGGCTTTCTATGCTCTGCTTACCACGGGTAAGGAAACTCGGTTTCCACCAGTGTAAATCCACAGATATACCATCGTGCCTTTAGGGGTGAATGTGACGATATTGATGTGTTTGTTTATTTGATTTTGATCCGAAAACTACGCAATGGTTATAGTTGTGTTATGGGTATCGAACCACAAATATAGCACTTTAAGCCCTCAGACACACTGTCGAGCTACTGGTGGCTATGATGATAGGAAATTTGATAAGTAAAGAAATTCGCAAGAACGTTTTCTGTGTTGTTTATTGTTTGGTTGCTGAATTTCGTGTAAAGCTACTAGAAGCTTACTTGGCCAGCCGTCCGCCATTTAGAAGTAACAGACTAGAAGGAAGAAAATAGCTCAAAGCACCCATGGCACCATGTTGGACCGCATTAACCACTTTATATTAGTGTGTTGTCTGTCAGTCAATCAGTAGACACTAAAATGACGTCACATAAGGAACGCTTGAGATTGCATATTGTACTATTGTGACGTCAGTAAAATGTGCGTATGCCATGAATTACGAGAAGAATTATATATTTCATAGGCTACAAAACAGCGTGACGTATAAGCTTGGAAAGCAAGGAATAATTTTTGTTACTCTTAATTTTGTTTTTTTTCGAAACAGCAAACTTTATGGAACCATGCGGAAGTACATCTAGTAACACCATGAGAAATAGGTGTATGGAAAATATATTTAGTAAAAAAAATAATAATTTATAATCATTTCAAATATTTTGGGAATTTGTAAAATGTTTGTTTTTGAATTTCGCACAGAGTGACTCGAGGGCTATCTGTGTTAGCCGTCCCTAATTTTGCAGTGTAAGACTAGAGGGAAGGCAGCTAGTCATCACCACCCACCGCCAACTCTTGAGTTACTCTTTTATCAACGAATAGTGGGATTGACCGTAACATTATAACGCTTCCACAGCTGAAAGAGCAAGCATGTTTGGTACGATGGGGATTTGAACCCGCAACCCTCAGATTGCGAGTCGCACGCCTTAACACGCTTGGCCATGCCGAGCCTTTGTAGAAAGAAAATGAGTTAACCGAGTATTTGCGCAATATATTATCTGTAATCATTTAAAAAGTGATGTTGTTTCGGTTCAAATATTCCAAAATAATTCTAATAATCTTTAATCTAAGTACAAACTTTTGAATTCTAAAAGATAGACGGTTGGGGTGTTACTTTAAAAACAGAGAATTAGAAAAAAAACTGCACTAAAATCGTTATTGGTTGTGAGTTGTCGAATATTTCAAAGGAATTGCTACAGTATCATGTCCATGCCACTACGGGTCAGGTGATTAAGGCACTCAACTCGTAATCTGGGGGTCGCGGGTTCGAATCTCCATCTCATCAAACATGTTCGCCCTTTCAGGCGTGGGGGGTTATAATGTTACGGTCAATCCAACTATTCATTGGCAAAATAGTAGCCCAAAAGTTGGTGGTAGGTCGGGACGACTAGCTGCCTTTCCTCTTGTCTTGCCCTGCTAAATTAGGGAAGGCTAGCTCAAATAGCTCTCGAGTAGCTTTGCGCGAAATTCAAAAATAAACAAACAAATCATACCACTACTTTCTATATTCACAAGGTGAAATTGCAATACTATTAAAAATTTTAAAAGTTTCTACGGAAATTGTTCTGGTTCAAAGGTTACAAATAATTTAGAACATTGATGATATTAACGGTTAAACAAATAAACTGCACACTAAGTTTAAGTTATTTGATCTATACCGGTTTTTCTTTCTGGTAAATGAAATAATAAAAACAGACAAAAGCCTATAACAAATGTTTGATGTAGGAGTTATGTAGCACACTGAACATTCTTGCAACTTTTTAGAGTAAGGGATTGCTTTATGAGTCAGTTGCTAGGAGATCACTAGCAATTAATATTTGCATTCTTTTTTCTTTTTTCACGACACTTGAACAAAAATGGGTTCCGATTCCAACAAAGAAGTTAATGCTAGAGTTCTAGCTTATTTAAATCGCTTTGTATTGTGACTCGCATTCAGACGAGTATGGTCTAGTGAATTAATATGGGGTGTGAATCTAAGGCTCCATGGTGTGATTCCCGTTACCGAAAGAAAAACAAAAACGTGCACCTCTTTTTACTCCTCTTTTTGGTTGGGGCTATCATGTTTTGTTATAGGAGTGACAATGAAATCCCACTAGTCGATCAAAAACTGTTGGTATGTGTTATTACAAAACTGAAACCACCAACAATAAAATATACCTTATTTTTTACTAAAAAAAAGTTTTTGAAAAGATTGCTATTGCTAAGTTTAATGCTAATTACTAGATCTCATGATTCTTGAGCAAAGTTTTGTTTGCTTGCTGTTAAGCATAAAACGACACAGTGGACTGTCGTGCTGTGTCCCATCACAGATTTCGAATACCGGATTTTAGTACAATAGGTCTTCAGGTTTATCGCTGCTGAAATGGGCGAGGTTCTTCAATGAAGAAAAGTATTTATTTAAATTAGCAGGTTTTTGAATTCCGGACAATGTTACAAAATGTTATATTTTATAAATAAGTTTAAATACATTGTTACACATATAACAGTGAGATGCTCTGAATAATATTCATATTACAAAATGTTTTGGAACTCCCTTGCACCCAGGATTGCCTCCTGCTAGTACAGCGGCAAATCTACGGATTTACAACGTTAAAATCAGGGATTCGATTCCCCTCGGTTGGCTCAGTAGATAGCGCGATGTGGCTTTACTATAAGAAAACACACACGCGCATCCAGGATTAGTGTTAAACTGAAATAAAAAGTTTAACTCTTATTCTAAAATTGTGGCACTGAGCGGTAGCTCTCTATATATTTAAGGTAGCTCAGTATTTCAAACAGTAAACTAAATGGTTTTTTTATATGTAGTCCTTTAGAGCGAAACTTTTAGCGCACAGTGTACTATTAGCTTTACATTTACAGAACACTGCATTGACACACGATTTGCTGGTGAAATATATTAGTGGAAACGTGGAGCGTACAAACGATCCAAGCCCATGATAAACATGATATTTTACGTAGATGAAAAATAATTTTTGTTATTTTCAACGCAAGCAATAAACAATTTTAGGTTTGTTATACCACTAACATAAACTATGCTATTTCAGTTATCACAAGCGTTTGCGATAACTTGCCAAAGGTTATATTTAATATTTCTAAACAAAGGAGATTAAATATATTTTATTATATAACAGAAAGAGGATAAACAAAAACAAAAAAGCGTTCTGAGTTATACTTTCTTAAAACTAATGAGTTTAAGTTTAATTGACTTATGTTAACCATGAGATAAGTTCATGACTAAACGTAACACCAAAAAAAAATATAGATAATTTAATTCCACAATCATTTTACACCAACATTTGGAAAATAACTCCTAGCCATACTTAAGAAACAAATACGGAGTTTATTTGCCTCGGTTATGCAACAAAGTAAATGAAGTAGCAGTGTTTGTTGCTGTATAGGGCGTTTTAAGTTTTCATATTTCAGATATTTCGAACTTGTAAATAAATAATTATTCTGACGAAACGAAATTGTATTTTTCTTAAAAAATTGTACTCCTAATTTTAATATGTCTGAAGCTTAGAATCCAACATTAGATAAACAAAGTAACTGACGAAAGGTCCTCAGAAGCACCTAAAATGGAAGTATCTTAAATCCAAAATAAACAAAATGATAATAAAGAAAAACCAACTGGTACTTTAACACTAATAATGAGCCATAAATAATTCGGTTTATAAAAGATTCGCAGGCTCTTTAGGATTAATTTCAGTAATGTTGTCCACTTCTTCAGTTCATTTGATAAACGTTCAAATAAATTAATCTTTATAAACTCCTTTTCTTTTCAGACTAAATCAGACATAAGAAAAGTAAACGTCTCTTCTAACTGTATAATTCCTGTAATTATACACCCTTCCATGTAAACGAATGACTTTCAAACTCTTCAAACATATTTTGGGAAAAGTGAAAAGAATTACCTCTTTAATAACATACAAACTAAGGAGAGAACTGTTTGTTCCAGCTGTGCATATGCATTCTCAAGAAAAACTATTTTTTAATTATGTAAACATAAGCTCAGAATAAAGAACTACTTCTTTAACCACTTAACATCTCAAGGAAGGGAACAGTGAGATAATTATAGGTAAGTAATATTCACGCATAAAACGACGTCTACAATTACATGACACCTCAAGAAAAGGAGTGTATTATTTAATTATATAACACATACTAAGGCAACATACAATGATTTTTTACTTATATAACACCATAAGAAAGAAACAGATTTTATAACTTCACAAATGTACTTGCAGGACATACAATAACCGTTTCGTTTATATAACACCTCAAAAATGGACTTTTTGTATAACCTCACAACCACGTTCTCAGGATACATAATAGCCTTTTAAACCACGTAACACGTCATGGAAAAGGACTGGTTTTTTTAACTGAACAAATGAAACTTTAAGTACATAAAAACCTCTATGAATAAAGTACACTACAGGAAAAAGACTGGTTTCTTAAATTACACAAATAAAACTTTAAGTACATAAGGACCTCTATAAATTAATTACACTACAAGAAAAAGACTGGTTTTTTGAATTATACAAATAAAACTTTAAGTACACAAGAACCTCTATAAATAAATTACACTACAATACAAAGACCGGTTTCTTGAATAATACAAATAAAACTTTAAGTGCATAAGAACGTCTATAAATAAATAACACTACAAAAAAAAAGATGGGTTTATTTATTTACATAAATAAAACTTTATATGCACAACGACCTCTATAAATAAATAACATTCTCAGGAAAGGACCGGTTTCTTGATTACACAAACACATCTCTATGTGTACAACGACCTCTGTGAATAAATAACATTTCAAGGAAAGGATTTCCTTCTTAAGATATGTAAACACAATTTTAGAATACAAAACTGCTGACCCAAACATTCTCTTTATACGTCAACAACACTTTAGGCGTTGGAGGATATACCAAAATTGATTTGTCAAATATGAAAAAATTCACGTAGTGAATTACCAATACATGAGTGATACACAATATTATAAACACGAGTAAGGGAACATTTGAAGTTTGCATGTAAACAAAGAAAACCTGTGGTATTATTGTACAGAAATTTCTTCATACAAATGCCTTTTCACGGTATATGTTTTACCAACTGAACTGTAAGAACGTGATTTTAATGATGCTTTTTACCTTCGCTCTGATTTGTTATGCAGTACTGGAAACATGTGATGGCAAATTCAATATTTTTCTACAGTATATTTAGTTGTTAAGACTAAATAAACCATAAAAACAGTGCAATACTGAAAGAACGTAATAAAGTCAGTGGTTTTTTAATATGTAAACCAAAGCTACAGTTGCATGAATTTCTTTTAAATGTTCTATATAACTAGATATCAAAAAGAAATAAAGAACTTAGAGCTTAAAATTATGCCCGCTGATTAATTCAGTTACTTTACGCATGGTAAATTTAGAATTTGGAAGTGACATTATTTTAATTGAATAATAACTGGTTAATTTATTACGATATGCATTCCATTACAAGGCCGAGTTGTGTATGTAATAACGCTAAAAACAAAAGAAACAAACGTGTGCAGCCCAGCAACCCCCTTAGACACGAAATGAAATTGTTTGGGGTGCTTCGGTTAAAGACCCTAGAACCATTGGAGAAGCTGGGACACAAGGGTGAATGTCCCGTCGACCTAGCTACATCCGTAAACAAGAAACAGACTTGTTGATAGAATGGTAATAATAGCAAAACGCCTAAAGAAAAGTGTAGTGTTTAGTAGGTGATCATTACTAGAAGCTGTAATAACAAGTTGTTGTTTTTCTTATTATGTAGTCATGGGGTATAAAGATAATACAGCAAATAGGGATTAGTCTTCAGCTGGTAGAAAAATAAAAGAAAATCAACTCGCAATAAATACTACTGCAATCTCGAAACTTGGTAACACTAGAATGTTTTCTTAGTCACTTATATTGAAGCATGTCATAAAAAAACACATAAGAATTTGGGAATGTAACATAAATCCAGAGGGCTGCTTCTTATAACGATTAAACTCGGCCGTGAAACACATAACATAAAGTTTTCAGATTATCTCGTATGTTTCTTCCAATATTTTTTTCAGTTAAGTACAGATGGCTTTGGATTTTCTTTCATTTTAAAAAATGTTTTCCACAAAACTGTTTTGTACTGTGAATATATAATACATATATATATGCGTTAAATTACTTAATTACGTGAAGTTTGATTTTTTTATGATGAAAACACTACTTTGTGTGCTCAGCAAAAAAACAAAAACAAAACGCGAAACAGTGCCGCGTCTGCTCTTAAAAAATACTAATTTAGGGTTATATACTTAAAGCTTAAACTTGTAGTTTGTCGTGAATTTTTAAAAGGAAGTTATGATAAGCGTTGCTTAGGATTTATTTTTGTTTATTCCTTCAGTATTATATGTTTATCAAGTATTACAAGAACGTTTTCGCTAATTTTTAGTTAAATCACAAACAACGTGTGAGCTGTATGTTGAATATGAATAGTGTGTCTTTCACTATGTTGAGTTGAATTTCTTTTTTCAAATCATACAGACACGTAGTAACCTTTCTAATGTTTTATGATTAAGAAATAATTCCATGCTTATTAGTTGTAATAAGACAGACTTTTGTCTGTGTGTTATTTACCTGTATTATAAGCTAAGACGAGTTAGAGATTTCTCGTGATTAACCGTAACGCCTTTAATTAGTTAGTTTGTATTTTTAAACTCAGAGCTATATAATGGACTACTTGCACTGTGATCATCACTGGTACCTAACCTCTAATGTTTTTAGCGTATAACCAATCCCCCTTACCGGTGAATCACTGTGTGTGTGGGAGGGGAGCAGTACTTTTAGTAAGACCGTGAAATTTTCAACATAATTTATTTTAGAAAGTAGGATAACTCTAGGAATTTCAATGTTGGTATTTAAAGCCTGGTATTTAAATAGCCATATATAAAAGCATAACTTTCATGACTTTACTGAAAATGGTTCCGAAAACTTCGTGAGATTGTTATATAGACACGATTGGGTGGATTTATGTACAATTTAGAATATCTGTTCGTCATCTCCGTATGCAGTGGCTTTTTTTACTTTCTCAAAGTTATAAACAAGTTTGTTATTAAAGCTGGAACAATAGATATATTACAACAGCAAAAAAAACAAAACAAATTGTACATCACTTAAGAATAAGCACTAATCCTAATTTTTTCAATGTCACTTTTATCTTTCTTGAAATCACTGAGGAGCTACAGCTAGGAGGTGATTCAGAATACAAACTGAAAATATTTTAATAGGTCATAAAATTGAAAAAAAACTAACTCGTTTAAGAAGATGTTCGATCTGGTGGGCATAATAAACCCTGGCAATTGATTACCCCTGTACACTATGTGGGTTATCTTAATTTCTTTCTTTTATAAACTATGAGTAAAACACACTTTTTTAATGTTTAAGGTGAAAAGTGGAAGCAACAATTTTATTCTACTGAATTAATTTATCGCCATCAAAAGCTTATGGTTTCTTTTCATAACAGCTCGGTATGGCCAGGTGGTTAAAGCATTTGACTTGTAATCCGAGGGTTGCAGATTCGAATTCCCGTAACATCACACATGCTCGCTTATTCAACCCTGGGGGCGTTATAATGTGACGGTATTTGTTGGTAAAAGAATAGCCCAAGAGTTGGCGGTGGGTGGTGATGATTAGCTGCCTTCCCTCTGGTCTTACGCTGCAAAACTAGGGACAGATGAGCCTGGTGTAGTAGTTTTGGGCGAATTAAAAACAAACAAATTTTTTTCTTAAAAATAAGATACTATTTTAATTGTTTCAAACATAATAAAATTAAACTTTCAACGACACCAACATTAAAAAGTACCAGGAGAGTTATGGTAATTCAGCGGAATTAGCTGAGTTGGTAATGATTAACTGATTATTTGGAAGTAAGCACAAAGCTACACAAGGGGTTGTATATGCTGTACCCAACATGGGTATCGAAACCCGGTTTCTAGCGGTTTGAGTCCACAAACACACTGCTGTGCCACTGAGTATCTTTGCAATGAAGATATCATGATTTCAAATTATATAGATAGTTATTTTATGATTTTTGTCCAAAACCAACTTTTGTCGAGTATTTTGTAAATTTATTTAACATGAGACCTTTGGATTTGGATTTTACTGCAATTTCTTGTATTAAAAATTATAAGGGGCCGAAGACAGCCTAAAGGAGCCTCCTGTTTTAATCCCTCGCACCACTATCCAGTAGTTTGTTAGCTATCAGTCAGTCAGTAGACGCTAAAATGTCATCACATAAGGGCTGCTTAACTTTGCAGTTTGTACTGTTTTTGTTTTAACACCAGAAAAATGTTTGCATACTATGAGTCACGAGAAGAATTATGCACTTTATAGGCTACAACATAGCATGACATATGAATTTCAAAAGTAGAAATAATTAAAATACATATTACTCTTAATTTTTATTTTATTTAATCTTCAAACAGAACACTTCTGGGTACCTTGCAGAAGTACAGATAATTTAGCTATTTCAGGTTTTGATTGAAGGACTTTATTGTGTACTGAAGGAAAAGTCCTCCCTCCCACGAGTGTTGTGTTTGTTTCGTGACGTACTTCACATCGTATCATAATTTATCATTTTATAAAGTGAAAATCACCCTCACCTCCCAGTTGCACAGCGGTACGTCTGCAAACTCACACCTCGAAAAACTGGGTTTCGATACCCGTATCGGGCAGAGCACAGATGACCCACTATGCAGCTTTGTGCTTAATTCCAAACAAACTAAAACCTGCCTCATATTATGAAACTGGTAGTTTCAATTCTCAGGTTATATAGAACCCTGTGTTATAAATACCAATTTTAACATTGTGTTTTGTAGCTTTTCTGTTTCTCCAGGAGTTCTTATAATGAAATAACCTTAAGTGAAATGTCTTTAAAAACCAAGTAAAAAAACTTTATTTATATCTAAAATTGAAATAAATAGTCTTCAAAGTTGTGGAATTGTGGAAGTAAATCTATTCACTCTTACAAAACCAAGAATCAATAAATGTTATGAAACAAATAAATGTACATTTTTATATGTACGCACACACTATTTGATGTTGGAATATAGAATAGCCCAATAATATTTGATGAAATGTTTATTTTTACTGCGACGTGTTAATCAGGATCCCTCTATGTTGTATTCAGCTGAGAATCTTAATTAATTTGACTCTTTAAGAACGTGGTGACAATTATGTCTGTCTGGCTTGTTCTTACGTCAGTAATGGAAGGTTATAAAAAAAGACCTTCATCCTTAGGTTATGTTCTTTGTCAAAATCATCACGGACACGGGAATTTGGGTATTATATTGTGGTTAAGCGTTAGATAAGCATTTCAGATCTGAAATAGTACTCAGTGAAAGTTTAAATCCCCAATCGGTATAATTATAATTTCAATACAATGACGTTTTTGATGAAAAACTTATTTAATCTTCTCTAGGTTTTTATTACAGAAATTTTAGTTTTTTACTTCGGTGGAAAATGAAAGCTAACAAACCAGTCTCACCCTCTCTCTCTACTGCACGAGCAATTAATACTCATATCCTGGTGACTTGTGAAGGATATTAGACCGCCCAATAAGGAGCAAATGGCTTAGGGGAGTAGATGTCCTCTAACTAGTTTCAAGGTCAAGGTTAATTGTGGTAATATATTCCAGCACTAAGTTTCTTATTTATTTTTTTGACAAAGAATGCTTGCTTAGCTCGTTTTTCTGCTGTAGCACATACCTTCACAAAGTGCCTATTTTGTTAAACAGTAGGAGGATTTCAAAGAATTTTCATGGTCTTTTTTTAAAATACATATATCTGTTTAAAGGTAATTTTGAGAACAAACTATTTGTGAAAATAAGGCCTAGCTCACTTTTGGCTCAGCACACACCTTCACAAAGTGCCTATTTTGTTAAACAGTAGGAGAATTTCAGATAATATTAATAGCATTTTCTTGAACAGATATATTTGTTTCAAAGTAATTTTGAGAATATACACTCTTCTCAAAAATAATACTTAGTTTACTTTGGTTCACTACACACATTCACAAACGAACTTTTTTTGTTGAACAGTTTATGGAGAACAAATAACACTCATGGTTTTATATTTTATTATTTGGTTATTTAAAGATAAGTGAAAGAACATATTTTATAAGAAGAAAAAGCATACAGTTTAAGGTTCAGAAATTCAATCACGTAGCCACTAAAATAGTTAAAAGTCAAGATTTAAAGCGTGAAAATGCACCAAAACAACAACAACAACAAATAAATTCGATATAGTTATGTGCAAATTATGTGTGGTATTTATAAAAAAAAGAGAAGCTACTTAAACGCAGTGGAGTAGGTTGATAAAATAACAGGAGATTCGATCAGGATCAGGATATTCGTCACGGTGAAAATCTAAATATTTGAATAAGTGAGTATGAGAAAAAAAAAGATACTGGACACAATGGGTAAAATAAGCAGTCTTTATTCACATCACAAACTAAGTTTCTGATTTTTGTTGTTGTTACATAGGATGGTTACTTCGTTTCTTGACACACACACACAAAAATGGTGTAATTAACAAAAAGTGCTTTAAATTAGTACATTGTGGAACCCATTTTAAATAATATTTGCCAACAAATATGTTTAAGAAATATTTATCCTTAAAAAAACACAAAATATTAACTTTTCAGATATAGATTTGCACGAATTTGTATTAAGTATTAAGTTGTCCGAAAAGGTTTTATAAAAAAAAAACCCGGTAAATTCTGGTACTTTATCTTTTTAATACCCAGCGTGTTACGTCTTTGATTTAAAAAGATTCAAAACATAACTTGGTACAGTTTTAGTTGATGGGGGTTCGGTGCATAATGCACTACAGTTTTGGTTCAGGGGTATTCAACACATAGAGTGATAGTGATTGTTTTCGGGGTAAAGAGTAGGGTCTCAAACAGTGTGGACCAAAGTAAAACACAAATTTTCAGCTTTTCTTTGTTGCCCACAAACACGTTCTTTGCTTACTGACAAATTTTCACTATAATGTCTCGTATTGTCATTGTCTATCTTTTCTTATGTAATACAAATGTAGGTATACCTAACACATTTTCACTGTAACATTTCGTATTGTCTACCTTTTTTTATTGTATAATACCCAAGTCGATAGACCTTACACATTTTCATTGCAACGTCTCGCATCGTTTACCTTTTCTTGTATAATTATAATACACATATAGGTATAATTGAAACATTTTCAATAAAACATATGGCAATAACATCGTCTACTTTTCCTGGTGTATATACACTGTATATCCCAGTTGTGTATATACACATTTATATACCTAATATAATTTCAATGGAATATTTCGCATCGTCAATTAACTGAAAAATTCCATACTAGTATTGCCTGCCCTTTCTTGTGTAATATACATGTAGGTGTATCTGTTAAATTTTAGCCGAAAGAAAGGTTTGGTTAGGAGTTTTAAATGTAAAACATTAAGTTATGTTAAAAATATAAAACACGCTAAGCCAAAATTTCACTTGCAAGCCTCAACACCATAGAATTTTGCTTATATATTCAACTTTTATTTTTCACTGAGGCGTTTTCATCTGCTTTCAATAATGCACAAGCGTGTACAAAATATTGTGGATAGAAATCTACTGGAAACAACATTCTGTCCAGAAATATATTTAAGTCGATGCTTTGTGTTTCCAAAATCTCCGTTACTGTACTATCCTTGTATATAAAATTTTAATTTTTTTGTAACAGCCTTTTCGAATCTTTTGTGAAACGGTTTGAAACTCTTTAGTCGAGGATCTTCTAAGCCTTTAACCATATAATTTTAATGCAGTAACTGAATTTCATGTTCAGAAAGTAATATTTAAGGATTAATTTAATAAAAAATACTGTTACATAAATAGTCATATTTAAAACTGTAACCAAATCTTCAATGATTTTTCTTTTCCAAGAAGATGTCATTTTTGGAATATTTTATTTACTAATTCCAAAAAACATATAGAACATCCTTTCACTACGTGTATGACCTTATTACGTAAATCTAGACACTTGTAGTTTTTTAGAAAAAAACAAAATACGATATTTTCATACAGCTGGTCGAAAATATTATTTTTCAAACTCTGTAGATATACTCTGAGTTGTTAACACAATTGACTCAAGCGAATTTGTCTGCAGAAATAAATTCTGATAGATAACTCTCCTCAAAAAGTCTATACGCGTCCAGAGTGTATAAAAAATATACTGTTGTTTTCTTTGATAGATTGTTTAAGCAGAGTATCCATGACGGAACTTTGCAGAATGGACGGCAACTGTCTGTTGTGGAGACACAAGCGTAGAGGACGACGTTTCCAAAGGCGGAAGACTTTCGAAACGTCGGCTTCTACCTTTGTGTCTCCACAACAGGCAGTTGCCGTCCATTCTACAAAGTTTCAACGATGCTGTGGTTACTGATACATCGAGGAAGCCTTAATCTAATTTTGCAATGGTTATGCCATCTACCGGTTGTAAAGTTAACAAACTAATATTCGAATCGATTACGCGAAAAGTAAGGTGTCCAGAAGTTTTAGCTGTTACATCTGAAATGAACTTCTTTAAATAGATAATATTAAATCATTACTATTTTGTATGTTTATAAACCAGCTAGCAATGTTTGATGTCTTTCGTTTTACCTTCATTAAATTCAATACATAAATTTTTCATTTACAAATTTTCACTTTTTATAATAACACTACTTAAAATATAAAACTACAAAGCACGTATTAAAACTATTATTACAATAAAATAAACACATTAGTTTGAAACTGAAATATATTTTACCTGGCTACAAGAGAGTTGTGAATTATGGGTAACGACGTATCTGTTATTGACAAGTCTATTAAGTTATGATAAAGTACGAATTTGTCTAAGAGTATAATACTATTTGGATCTTGTTTAAGTACCTAATAATGAAAATGTTATAAATCAGGAACATTATCGTTAAAATATTCTATTGTTTTTATTTATCATTAAATAAATTATAGAAAGTCAACTGTATGGCATTAGAATAAATTTGATTTAAATTACATTTGGCGGCACTTAATGGCAAATCGAGTTTTTACGATTATGTTGCAACCATTCGCAACTATGACGAATTTATCTAAAAATTGATTTACACCTTTGCCATAGTACAATTGTTTATATCATGCGCATATATATACATAGTTTATGTTAGGGCCACGGATAGTGCCCAGGGTAAAGATAAAGAGTGTTTCCATATTTACGCTTGACTCCCCGAGGATTTAATGCCCTATGCAGCCATTTATATTACCTATCCTTAATTTTAATCCTGATCAAAAGTACTTTTTCTGATCTGTTATATAATATTTGTTTGATTTGATTGTATATGTAGAAAAGTTCTTGAAAATATTTTAAGAATGTTTTTCAGGAAATTCCTTTTTTGCTTTCTCTGTTTGTCTCGATAAAAACTAGATATCGAACAATAACATTTAGGTTATTTATTTAGAAATGTAATTAAATAGTAGGAGTACTGTACTTTTACTTCATTTTGTTAGAAAGAATCAAGACAAGCAGTAGGTGAAAGAATGTCAATAACACAGCTTCGTTGAACTCTGTTGTACTTGAATATTGAACACAAATTATTTAATTCAATAGTTTTGAATGTTTACGCTAGATGGCAATAGCGACGAGACTGACGTGATAGTATTCATTTGCATATAGTTGTATTTTTAATATTTGCAAGTCACTGAAAAATAAGTATTTCGTTTTTGGCTGCTCGTTTCTTCATAAATAAATATTTATATATAATGTCTTTACATATTGCAACACAGAACAAATATCACATTACATTTCTTATTTTTATGTTGTTCCGCGAAACAATAGTTATGACTATTTTTTACGTTTCACGAACTACACGGTTAGTTGTTGTTGTTTTTGAGTTAAGCACAAAGCTACACAATGGGCTATCTGTGCTCTGCCCACCACGGGTATCGAAACCCGGATTTTAGCGTGTAAGTCCGCAGACATACCGCTGAGCCACTGGGGGGCTACACGGTTAGAAATAAATTTGTTAAGTACATGTCAATTTTAATGAGCAGTGCACTCGGGTACAGTTAGCCAGATAACAACAACCCTAAAACTTCAGTGCCGATAAACATCGTTTGGAAATAATTTTGATTTGTTCGTAATTTAGCACAAAGTTACGCAATGGACTATCTGTGCTTTGTCCACCACGGGTATCGAAACCTGGTTTTTAGCGTTGTAAATCTGTCAAAAAATACCATTGTGCCACTAGGGAGTAATAACTTTGGAAACTGCTTTTTGAAGTCGGTCTTATTGGTTATTCAAAGGAAAATCATTTTTGACATATTATTTGATCATGAGCTTGGTAGTTAGAAACTGAAATTCAAGTTGGCTTTTAAAAAACACATAAAATTAACGTACATTTGACTCGTTTCCGTAATATCACTAGTCCCGTAAAAATATAACGCATCATAATATCTCGTTACTGACAAAAGGAATGTTATTACAGTAACAAGAACAAGTTAATTAGCTTATGTGTTTCTCCGAGCTTTGAGTTCACTATTATGAAAAAACAACAAGATATCACCATGAGTAGGCAAGTAATAATCACGAAAACAAATCTAAAACCAATACTGATTTCGGGTAAGCATTATATATATATATATTTTGTGTATACACTCATAAATAGTGTAACCTTACGAATGACTGTCGCTATTAATGTTTTAATCATAGGGTCCTCACCCATTCCAAGTGTGTTTAGTCTCTTGGCCAGTGATGCGGCAAGAGATTTCATAGTATTAGTAAGTCTTGAAGAAAGGAGGGGGTATAAAAAGATACCTGGTATTTGTTTAGTTATCGGATTTCGTTTCTTGCTACAAGAGTAGTTCTCGATAGGTTTCCTGGGCCAGACTAAGCTCACCTTTTGCCTTCTGTATTGCTACGGTCTTGATTCTTAATTTTTCACACAAATACTTTCAATTTTCCCCTGAAACCGAAATGTATTCAGGAGTGTTACCAAGAGGGTTGTGTATGCTTGTTTTACTTGTTTCTTGCCTCCTCTCGACAGCGGCACAGTGGTATGTTTGCGAATTTCCAACTCCAAAATCTGGGTTTTTATTCATGTCGTGGGCAGAACACAAATAGCCCGTTGTGAAGCTTTGTGCTTAATTACAAACAAATAATTTGCCTTTTTTTCAGGGTAGAGTTACAAAGAGAGGTGTGTATGTTGTCTTTATTTGCTTTTCAGTATTAATTTATGACTTTTCTGTTATCGATCATGAAACCATGAAATCGTCATGGTTTTTGTGTCTACTTTTATTCCAGGATTTGCTAACCAATAATGTCTACAGTATCTCCAGCTTTTTTTGCTCACTTATATATATGTATGTATTTATATGTAGGTTTTAAATTCCCAATCATTTATCTATCTTATTTGCTTGTTCTTTTATGTTCAACCGTGGTCAAAGAATGACTTTATCTGGTAGGTAACTCTATATAATGATATATAACTCTATATACATTGTAATGATGATAAATGTAGCGAGTAGCTAGCTGATACGGTTCGTGAAGATTTTGTTTGTTCTCGACTACTTAATTGCATTAGTTTGAGATATAAGCCGCAAATGGAAATTTATTTGATAATATATTAAATATTTATAGTTTTTGTGTAACTAAATTCTATATAGATAATATATAGAACAATGGGAAAAATATATGCTTAGACTGAGACCCTCATTAAGCCTATATAAAATTTTATCAATAGAAAAATATCTTTTTCAAATAAAACACATACGCATAAAAATTGTTTTAAATAAGCCTTCGTATTTTTTAAACTAATTATTTTACAAATATGTGTAATAAAATTCAATACTAGTTGTACTGATTTATTGGGTTTTTTTTACTCTTTTACTTCATACATAATATATGAGTTGGCTTACAAAACATGCCGATTGAGTGTCTATCCATCTGTTACAACCCTCCAATGTTCATCTATTATTGGTTGGTAATTTCTATTTCTCTCTCTTCTTACGTTTGTTTTTTTAAAGGAACATCAAATGTTTATCAGAAAGCTAACTTCAAGGGATAACGATAACATAGCTTACACTAGAATTGTAATGTTTTATAGCTTATGTACAATATGGAAGAAACAAATCGACTTTGACCACCACGACCTTTACAGTACCTCACTTATTATTCAACTACAGGTTTCGGTTCAAGTCGTTGTCGTTGTAGGGTGGCAATAAAATAATAATAATAATTCTAAACGGGCTGTTTGTAACGGATTTTCTTTTCCTTGTAAGTCTAAGATGCGTGTTTTTTGTGCATTTTTCTGCATACGGTCAATAGTCAAGGCTGTAAAGTGTTGTTTGAGCTGAATATTTACTGTTTAAGGAGTTATTTGCCAGAAAGTCCTATTAAAGTTTGTTTTTTTTTTGCAAATCTTGCCATCCCTATTATGAACCATCATTCTATTTCATGATGATGTTTTTCATTCAACGAATTTTAGTTTTGATCTAGTTTCGTAATTATTAAGTATTTCGTTCAGATATCACTTCTAGTTGACTAAATTTCTTTAATTGTTGTATGCTGAAGGACCCAAAATTGACACTGTGCGCTTCTTGAGCACTTTGAGTGTCCAGTTAAATTCCCTAAAAAAACTGTTCTTAGATAGATTATTATAATTATGGCCTAAATTCAGTCCAACCGCTATCAATTTTCACTTTAGTAACATGAAATTTCAAAGCAGTAACGGATTCAAAATAATAACATTATTGCAACTAAAATCTGCATTGCAACATTATAAACTGAAAGGCGCCATCTTTAAAGCCCACTGGCGGTTTAACAGTAAATTTATGAGAGAGGCTTATACGGTAAAATTCGGGTTTGACTGAAAATTTTGTAGCTTTGTGCTTAAGAACAAGCAGACAAACTTTATGCACTATACAGCTTTGAAAACACGCGATTCTGTAATCGAAAATCAGTTACCATCGGGCACGCATACAGAAATTAGCGTAACGCAAACATTTCCATTTACGCTCTGCCTTAAATTAATGAGGTTCGCAAGAGGTTAAAAGGGACAATATGTATATAGGTTGATTGCTAGAAACGTTGTGTCAAATCATAGTAGTCACCATTAGAAGTGAGAAGTTAAAATAGAGACGTGACAATTACTTTTGGGATTAAATTCGAAACTACAAATTACAATGACGGCTATAGAAATATACAGAAAACTAGAAATATAGACCATCATATATTATACAAATACAATAAACTTTGAAATTATACCAGACAATAAATGCCTGTCCAGACATGAGTGCTTAAATGCTACGATACATATACAGTATAAACATTGTTTGTTTATTTTTCGAATTTCGCACAAAGCTACTCGAGGGTTATCTGTGCTAGCCGTCCCTAATTTTGCAGTGTAAGACTTGAGGGAGGGCAGCTAGTCATCACCACCCACCGCCATCCCTTGGGCTACTCTTTTACAAACGAATAGTTGAATTGACCGTCATATTATAACCTCCCCACGGCTGGAAGGGCGAGCATGTTTGGTGTGACGGAGATTCTAACACGTGGCCCTCGGATTACAAGTCGCGTGCCCTAATCACCTGGCCATGCCGGGCCCTGTAGAAACATTTAATGAAAGAAGTACAAAGTTTAGTCATTATATTTTCGCTGAAAAATTAGCTACTCTGCGTTAACTAACACATGAAGAAATACACAAAAAAGATATTTTCACGTTCTTCATTGGCAAAACTCTGAGCATGTACTACACTAAAAAAATTATGCATTCTGAGCGCCAGATTAAAAATATCAAAATGAAAAATGGTAACCTAAATTTCTGAGAGAGAGTCCAGAAGAGCATGCCTTCTTTTACCTCGAGGGAATGCTCATAAATATAAACGTTCACACCAGATATTGATTAACATAACGCACGATATGAAATAAACAGTCACAAGATCTCATAAGAGAGGACATAGTAAAGTTTTATGTCTCATTTGAAGCTACGCAGTTCTCCTAGACGACAGAAGAACAGATAATAAAATAGATAGTGGCGCGAAACACTGTTCATTACAAATTTATATCCTGCAATGAATGAATACAAAGCTGATATTCACGAAACATTTTTTTTCTGAACACATATTTACTCTTTACAAAATAAACGCGGGGCGGCTTTCTTAGAAAATGTTAAGACAGTTAAATATATAGTTTTTAATCACATTCTGATAATACAATGTCAAAGCTATAAATAAATGATGCGAAAAAAGAAAATAAAAACTACAAAAATAAGAACAGAGAATATTATTATTAAATTTTGTTAATTTATAATTTTTAGACGACGCGTCATAAATAGGTAAACTTTTCTGATTGATTCTCCCAGAAGATTCAGTATCTCATCTGCATTTCTCCCACATTCTTTATTAAGTAGGTAACAAAATGCAAAGAAAACGTAAGAAGTTAAATTTATTATGTACTAAGAATCGTATGTTTGAACAATAAAGATAAATCAGGGGATAAACTTCTTGAACTTTAAGATTTAAAATGAAAGGTAACGTCAATGTAAATGATAAAAATCAGGCTGTAAGTTGAATTTTTTGTTATCGAATTTATCCTTCACAGGGCTTAACTTTACAATTATAATTCGTCTAATAAAAAATAAAAACCAGATAATAGTCAAAATCCAAGTGTCTGAATATTACTTAAACAATGTGAAAAATATATTCAAACTCGTTTTTAATCAGCGGTTAAATTGATCATTGAAACACGAGATAGCCATGAATATGAAATAGATAGGAAAATATTATAAATCCAATACGACAGCATAAACCCAAAATTTAAGTACGTTAAAATAATATATGTCTATAGAATGTCTTAGTGGACATCTCAATTATCAAACTAGTGTAACGATGAACCATTTTTTAGTACACCGCTTAGATGATACAACATATTAAACTATACATCACTAAAGATCTTTCGTTACAATAATTTGAAAAAGAAGTGTTGCGGATCGTTCAACGTATCTATCTCACACCTCCGAAAACTTCGGTTAAAATAAAAGCTATTTTATAATTGTCTGGAGTGTAAAGGTCGTTTTCCTTTTCCAACTTTGTTATCAAAAGTTTTAAATATATTTTTAGCTATGCTTGAGGCGGGACATGGCTTAGTAGTTTGCATGTTCCTAACTTCATTCTACGCCGGTGTTGATGACGAGTGTTCTTTCAGCCACTAAAGTGTCAGTCAGTCGCGTTGTTCGGTTCAAACCGTTGCAGCGGTATATTCTACTGACAGGATTGTTTCCTTCTATGCTTTAGCTCAGATTTAGTAGCAGACATAATTAAACTTTAGCTAAACAAGCAGAAATAATTGTGTTCATATAAGGGTATCATGTAGCTCAATATAACCGCTGGCTGATTTGAGCTTCCAATTCACAAAGCTTTATACGTCAATTAATATTATTAGTCACTAATAGACAAGACAACACCATACAATCATCTAATAACTGTAGCTTCGAGTTGTATCAACTCTCGCTGTCCCAGATGGATCGATGAAAGAGTGTTATTGAAAGGAGCTTTACATAATATCTGATGTTGGTCTCGTATTGAAAGGAGCTTTACATAATATCTGATGTTGGTCTCGTACTTTCTTTTAAATACATATTTTAATATATTTTTAGAGCAAATTATTGTTTACAGATATTCAGGTACAATTAACCAAATTAAACTAGCTAGATAATACTTAACATTAGTACTTGGATAGCAAACTTTAGCTTCAAAAGATGTCATATCGTTTTCTCAGTCTCAAATTTATGTCAACCTTAAGCCATGTTCTTATCAGTTGCAAGGTATCAATTAGCGTTATTTTTAACTTAGAGTTACATAACTTACACTGTCACGAGAATTATACGATTACGATGAGCCTGTGAAGGAAAGTTATCCTTTCACAAATAATAATTTTACACCACATAAGCCAATGTTCTTTTTAAGTTATTTTATATTAATAATCATTAACTGTGTAACGTCAGTTAGTTTAAGATTAATAACTTTTGTATTCTCCTTAAAAATATAATTTAAATAAGAACGTAAGGACAGAATAAACATTTCCGCAATAGAAAATTTCTAATTTGGGTGAACTTCACTGTGAGCTTCACTGTGTTTTGATGATGTAAACCATACGATAACACTGAACCATAATCATTTTGAATAATACACGAAACTATTGAAAATACATTAATAATAAAACCTTTATTTTAAGATTTTCTAATGCAATTTTCTTGGCCTTTGATTTTAAAAACTGAACTACTCTGTTTCTGATATTAACTACTCCGACATAACATTCAAGATTTTCGACAATTACTTTTTGAATGAATTCCTTTTAAGACCGTAAGACAGTCAACAATAAATGGATCAGTGAAAACGTATATAATACTTTTTGACTCGTAGTTGGGTTTCAATGATCTGTATTCACTCGAATAACTTTGACTCATGAAAGAGCCTGGCTTTACACATTAAAAAATTGTAACGTAATCTCTTAAAAAGCTTTAATTTTCACAATCTTATCGCCTTCTCTACTGAGCAAGAACGAGGCCAGGCTGTCTTGTTTAGAAATTCGCTCATACTTTATTATAGTCTTCGGCCAAACTATAATATGAATATATAAGTCCATTAGTAATTTAAATTTAATACGAAAATTCTGAAAGGTTCATAATGACTTATACGTTATTTTGTTTAATTTAAAACCATTTACTCGCCAAAAATATAATCGCAACTACATTTATAAGAACTTGATTAGTTTGTTTTGAATATCGCGCAAAGCTACACGAGGGCTAGCCGTTCTTAATTTAGTAGTGTAAGACTAGAAGGAAGGCAGCTAGTAATCACCATCCACGGGCAACTCTTGGGCTACTCTTTTACCAACGAATAGTGGGATTCACCATCACTTTATAACACCATACGGCTGAAGGGGCGAGTATGTTTGGTGCGACAGGGATTCGAAGCCGCGACCCTCGGACCCATATGAAATTGACAGTAAATAAATTTCGAATCATTTTATAAATTAATCTTAAACAACTTCAAACATTACCAAACATTTTTACTGCACTGTTGATTATCTGAGAACTGACTTTAGAAAAATATCACTTAAAATGTTTTTAGTAAGTCAAATTTCAAATTTCTTTTATTTGTCTGTATTTTTATTAGGCTTAAAGACTGAAGGTTTCTATAGCGTGTTTGTTTATCTTTAGTAAACTAAGCTTCTGTAAATGTTAGGCAAATTTTTGATCGCTGCTATATTAACTCTTTCGAAAAAGAAAGAAAAAGATTTCATGTTTGTTTGGTACCACTTTAAATAAATAGAGGGCAGAAGTAACAGCATTCGTGTGAGGTTAGTGAAAATTGTGCCACGGTAAAGCCTATTAACAGGAATTAAGTACGATAAAGTAATAGGTATATTTCGTATTAAATTGATAAATATTATGGAAACAAACTTTTTTTCTATAATAACAGGAGAAAGTATAATTAAAATAAAATTTTAATCAACAGAACAGAATCAACAGGTGTAACTGCATTAGTCGGCCCTAATTTTGCAGTGTAAGACAAGAGGGAAAGCAGCTAGTCATCACCACTCACCGCCCTTTTACCAACAAATAGTGGGATTAACCGTTACATTATAACGCCCCCACACCTTAAAGGGCGACCATGTTTAGTATAAAGGGGATTCGAAACACCGACCCTCAGATTACGAGTCGAGTGCCTTAACCACCTGTCTACGCCGGGCCTAATTAACACTAAAATGACTAGAAAGGATATTAAAGAAAGCATATTTGATAAGCATTAACGAATTTATTTTCGAGTATATTTTAATGCATTTAATTTACTTAAGGTTTGTACGTTTTAAAAAATATGTATTTAATTTAGGTTTTTAATGTTTATTTTGAATATTTATATCATAGATTGTCCGTACGATTACATCCTGAAAAGTGACCTTTGAAGTCACAGAACCAGTAGAATAAAAACAGAATTGTTCAAGTGTTTTGTTATTCATACAAATTTTTACGAAGTAATTTTAGTTCACAGTGTACGTCGCACGTGAATATTTTAAAGTTACAAGTTATTTAAAAGCAATCATAAATAATTACGTTATAATTCAATATGTTTGCGTGATAAAAATAGGTTTAATAGATAGTTAGAGACATATATATATAGATGAGAAAAATTGCAGAAAGAAAAGAAGAGAAAAAATTGATACATATCATATCAGCCTAATTACATAAAAATATCAGATATTTTCTCTAATTACCGCATGATTTCGATCTTTCTATATTTCTATAATTCTCTAAGTTCTCATTTATTTACTTTTAGCAAAAATTAATCTCATAAAATGGAAAATTAGCTAAAATAAATATAAATAAAACAACGAAATGCTTTTAATAGAATCAACCAAAATACGAGCGTAATTATTGCTCATTATTATCTAATCAAAGTAGATATAGCACTCATCCTTTGAAAGCATGAGTAATATTTGTAGAACCATTCTACAAGAATCACTTTTATTATATGAACAAAGAAATTAAACTTTAGACGAGCAGAAGTGATGGACTGGGCAAAAATTTTATAAATCATAGCTCTTTGAATTTTTTTATATACGTGTTTAAGCGTAAATTTACACAAAAAGATGTCTGCCTCGTTTCCACGGCGGGTATCGAACGATAATTGTTCCTTACTCGATTACTGATAATCATTCATGAAGCCTCAATCTAAAAAAAATAATCCTTTGTGCATAGAATCAGGATGGTGTATTCACTACTGAAGTGTTGATGACAGCATCTTACCTTTTAGTTCTCGTTTAGTTTATATTTTATTTTATGAATTTTTGCTTCCATGTCAAAATAAAATTAAAATCGTCATCAAGGACAAAATTCAAAATTTCTTAACCTAGTCTGTCAATTTAATTTCAGTAAAATGGAAGAAATAAAAGAAAAAAGGGATTTTTACGAAATAACCAAAAAGTAAAAAAAAAATTAATTAGTTCAGTGTGTAAGTTAGGTTCACAACACAACATACTTACATTTATAGATAGACATAATTCCAGGCTGTGAAGTAAGTCTTACTTCGACGCAAGTTTTATAAATTAGAGATTAACAAATCATGCATCAACTGTTTTGAAATAATCTGATAAAACGTAAGTGATGAAGGTACCAGTGACAGATCAAAAACATTTTTCGGTTGTCATTAAGTGTTTTTGCATCACTGAAGCTCCTTTTTAGCCAACAGCTTTAGCTTTTTTTTTTGGTGTTAGATTAACACAACTTTCTCTCCTCAATGATGTGTTTAATATCTATCAGTATAATGAGACTTTTAAATGAATTATAAATCTTTTTTCTGTGTTTTAATATATGTTATGTGAGATACCGGAATTGGAATGACCAGATTTAGAGGAAATTCGGTTAGGCTTAGCCTGCATGATTTGTATTACAACAAAAACAAGAAAAGTAATTTTTAAGACATTAAATTTGTTTTAATGGGTGTAAAAGGTAAATGTTGAGGGTCGTACTACACGATTCGGGGATGTTGCGGGTTTAACCATCTGAGTCCCATATTTTCATTGAATTTATGACATAAGTGTACCAGTTTTTCAAATGTATTTAATAGGATATTCCAACTTTTCCTTCATTTTGTGTGTTTTTCATATAATCTTCAGTTTAATGCAGTAAGAGTAATACGGATTATTATTATTATAACTATTTATTTATTGTCGTGCATTTTGATTGCACATATTTATTTATATACATACCTCACTTTCAGGATGACTTTTTGTAAGCCAGTTGTTAAAAATGTAGTAAATTACAGGTTATTAAGTTCAAATAGAAACACTAATCCCCGTCGCACCAAACATTCTCGCCCATTTAGCCGTGGGGGTGTTATAATGTTACGGTTAATCCTACTATTCGTTGGTAAAAGAGTAGCCCAAGAGTTGGCGGTGGGTGGTGATGACTAGGTGCCTTTCCTGTAGTCTTACATTGTTAAATTAGAGATGGCTAGTGCAGGTAACCCTCGTGTAGCTTTGCGCAAAATTCAAAAACAGATAGACAGAAACGCTAATTTTAATATATAGTCTAACAGTTATTATAATACAACAAAATGTAAATCAAATAAATGAATTATATTATAGCGTAGTGATTTAACATTTGTAGTATGAAAAATGATGTTGTTTAATTTTGATAGTATGAGCAACGAAATCGAAATTTAACGTCAGTAATATGAACAGTGATGTTGTTTAATTTTTGTAGTATGAGCAACGAAGTCGAGATTTAACATCAGTAATATGAACAATGACGTTGTTTAACTTCTGTAATATAAGCAATAAAGTCGAGATTTAACTTTTGTAGTATGAGCAATAAAGTTGTCATTTAACTTCTGTAATAGGAACAATGATGTAATGGCTTAACTTCTGTAAAATGAGCATTGAAGTTATGGTTTAACTTCTGTAATATATTCAACTGTACACATGCTTATTAAGAAATAGATCTAACTAATTATACTGAATTTAGTTGAAATAAACTTTTACGTAAACTTTCCCCAAGAATTGTTAACCTTGCCATAATTTACCTAATTATAAGATTGTTACGATTCTTAAATAAAAGCTTTACAATCACTAGCTTTACCTTTATTTTAATTTAAACATATAGCTTATTGTTTGACTCCTAAAGGATTTTGACTTTTTAAGAAAATTCACTAATTAAAAATTTTTTTCTGTTACAGGACTTCAAAAAAATTAAGAAATATTTAATATGCAGTAAACTTTCGAATATTCTGAAAAAAGTTAGAAAAATCAGTGTAAGTTTGCCTACATTTTTTGCCACCAGATGACAAAACAGCTTTTCAAAGTAATTTGGACAAAGCGTCAGTTCAATTTGTTCCAAATATATGACATTATTTATGCTATTACGTATTTGGATTTTCAAGAACAGCAGATCGTTTGAAAAATACGCAAAATTAAAACAATAAGCATTACTGTTATGTATATGTATAAATATTTTGTAAACGACAACATGTCGTATTGTGTTTGAATTTTCATTTGTATTATTCATTTTTTCCATATTGATATTATTGTTTCGAAGTTTAAACTAAAATATGTTATTTATTTAGGGTAACATTTTTAGAACTTTCTCGAATTGAGTAGACCAATCACATGTTTGTAAATGAGTGCTGGTGACTTCCTGTCTAGAAGTGTAGTCTCGTGCAAGAACGGATATGCGTGTATAGCTCTGGAGTTGTATGGAAATTGCGAGATTGTTCGAGAAATAGGCCTATCGTTATAAAAGACGGTGACGAGAGATAGATTCAGTGATCAATCATCAGTTTTATTCGAGGGAGAGAGATTCAGTCATTAGTTTTTATTCGAAGACAAAGAGTGAGATTCAAACACCAGTTTCATTTCAAAAGAAGAAAGTTATTTGAGAAAGATTAAGTGTTTGCTGTGAATATTCAACTTGGATTTGTGATTGAAATTAGATCTACGGAAGCCGTGATTTTATTTCGTCAATCTCTACGATACTTCTGAATTACCGCTTGTGCTGAGAGACGGCGATTTCATTGAACGGTGAACTGTTTCGGAATCTCTTCGTGGGACCAAATTCACACCCTAGACTGGAATTTGAGACTTTAATTTTAGATCATTATATTAGATACAGGCCAGTACCGTTTTGTGTTGTGATTTATTTTGAAGTTTGAAACTAATATTATTTTGATTTGTAATTAATTTCGAATGTTATAACTTAATATCTGTCACTGTTATCATATAATTTATG
This sequence comes from Carcinoscorpius rotundicauda, assembly GCA_011833715.1. Classification (NCBI taxonomy): domain Eukaryota; kingdom Metazoa; phylum Arthropoda; class Merostomata; order Xiphosura; family Limulidae; genus Carcinoscorpius; species Carcinoscorpius rotundicauda. The sequence continues at coordinate 28,308,957 of CM022398.1, forward strand.
TTATATCTGTTATATTTGTTAGTAGTTTAGTGTAATAAATTATACAAGCTGTTATCTGCGTTTTTCTGTTGCGTTTAATCTACGAAGAACTTAAAACATCAAAAATACGTAACAATTACTTACATTCATACAGGAAGTAGTTCTTACCTTATAGGTATATGTACAGAAAAATACATCGTTCTAACACGAACGTTTGAAATTTTAGTCGAAAATGAACTGTTAGTGTTAATTATGTAATCAACAAATGTTTATTATAACTGCTAATTATTTCTGTTTTATGTAAAACAGATATGCTGTAACTGACAACGCTTATTATGTTATTTAAACCACTCTTTGCGAAAATAAATATTTAAAAAATGCCTTGATTAGCGCACAGGAAGATGAATAATAAATATTAGTATGGAATAAGTTTAGACTCTCGCGATTGAAACTGTTTCTTAACAATGAAAGGAAACGCAAGCAACTTTGGTATTATGTTATGAAATTCTATTTATATCTTACTCTAATTCTATGAATCAATCTATCATTTTAGTCTGACACGTTCATTTACTGATAATGTTTACATAAACTTGACGAAAGTTGAGTTTATAAATAAATATAAGGTATTGGCTATAAATTAAAACTAACCATTAATATTTATTGTTTTATGTTATTTTTTAATTTTTTGCAGACAAGACATCAGATGAAAAACAAAAGACATTTTGGACGACATCCAACAGCAATTAAATGTGGTCAAATTCTCTCGTAGAAACAGTTTTTTATAGCTGTAGTAATAAAAGTCAGTAGTGGATAGGAGTTAACGTGTAATTCTAGTCTTGTTAAGAGAGATCGTGAATCTTTGACATTACTTTTTGTTCATTAATGTTTTTATTTGGCACTCAAAGTAGTCAGGTTTCATATTATTAGTTTAGAGTTTATGATAACAGTTCTCAAAAGAAAAGAAATTTTTCAAACGTTCTTAGCAAAGATAGTAATACGACTGGTAAATAACGAATAATTATTTAGCACTAGTCGTACATTTCCGTCGTTTGTGATAAGAATCTTTAAAAAAATAAAATTTTGTTTTTGAGTTCTATTTAGTTGGAGCTTAATGATGAGGGTTGTCTGTCTCCAAATCGATATTTTCTGGTGAAGTAGCCGTTTTAATCTTTCACCAACCGGCTGCGTCGTTGTAGAAGTTTGCTTGCTAGGCGATTAAATTCGCCTGAAAAGAAGCACTTGTAATGACAAGGTTAACATGAGTTTCCTCGCCAGCATATGAAAGACGTACAGGGAAAAAGTGTTGATTTCTACATCCATTAAAAGTAAACAAGATTTACGTCGTTAGAGAACGATCCACTGATCTTAATGTTACGCAGAAAATAATAATATATGTATATATTAAAAATAATAGGTTGGTGTGAAGCACCTTATATAGTTTTTAAATCTATTTTTAGGTTAACTTTAATAATCATTTTAGTATAAATATCGAGTACCCTTTAATGATACCGTTCATTTTGCAAGAAAAAACAGTATAGAGTATCTTTGTATTTCAATAAACAGATATTATAAATGCTTTGATACAAAAGTGATTATTTATAAAGGTCTTACAGAGAAAGTAGGAGAAACAATATATTTTATGAGTAATAAGTGATGTTTTCAACTGAAATTTCTTGAGATTTACACTTTAGTTATAAAGAATTTGTCAGTATTTAGTTTTTGTTTCTCATAGATGAAAAGTTGCTTTCTTACACTGTAGTGCTTAGTTATTTGTGTGTTATTAATAACATTCTCCATACATTACTCATACTTATCCATCAGTTATAAGCTTCCCAGGGCGTTTTAGGTCTATGTCAGCTCGTGTATTAAACAAAATTGGAAACTGTTATGCGGTGAATTTTGTATATTATTAATAGATATCCTCAATAGGGAAGCCTAAACTAGGCTGAAACAATGATCTATTTTTAAATAAACAATCCAATTGTATTGTCCACATATCAGTTATCGTTATGGTTTATATTTTGAAGTTCTTCATTTCTTTCCATGGTACTTTATAAAGCGATTTATGTGCAAAAGAAGTTTGAGAAGGATAAACCCAAACCAGTAAGTTTGTTTTGGAATTTCGCACAAAGCTATTCGAGGGCTATCTGTGCTAGCCGTCCCTAATTTAGCAGTATATGACTAGAGGGAAGGCAGCTAGTCATCACCACCCACCGCCAACTCTTGGGCTACTCTTTTACCAACGAATAGTGAGACTGACCTTCACATTATAACGCCTCCGCGGCTGAAAAGGCGAGCATGTTTGGCGCGACGGAGATGCGAACCCGCGACCCTCGGATGACGAGTGCACGCCTTAACGCGCTCGGCCATGCCAGGCCCTAAACCAGGAAGTACTTTATGATATCAGCTAGCGTACACGAGTAACCGCTTTTGAACACTTATGCCCTTACAAATCTCAACAAAATAGATATATAACACTAAAATAAAGCTTCGATACCTGCGGTGGGGAGAATGCAGACAGCCTTTTGCATAGCTTTGTGCTTAAAAGGAAAGAAGGAAACACACATTTATTTGATAGACCATTAATGTTTCAGGTAAAAAATAATACCATGTTGTATGATGACTTCATATTTTATTTCGTATGTTATCATGTATACTGTCAATCCTGATTGAAAACTAAGACATTAGCTTTAGAAAATCGACAAAACAAACAAAGCTTGTAATCGAAATCGTGACCATGATTTTCACTTAATAGAAAGAAAGTTTGTTTTATTAGTTAGAAAATAATGGTCGTTATTTTTATGAACAATTTAATTTAGAACAGTATGTTTTAGATTGTAATTGAAACCGTTAAATCGATTTGCAACTCAAAGATGATTTGTAATTAACTTCCACGATTCTATTTCTATTACTTAAATGTGCTTATGATATTGTATTAGCTTATGAATATCTTTTATTTCCATTATTTTAAAAAACACTTCTATAAATAGGATAAAACATGCTAGGCTTATTTTAACGCAATCATCTGCATAATAATAAATCATGTGTAATTGCAAGATTAGGTTAAGAAACAGGAAGCAAAATTTCGTCATTGCTTTAATTTTAAAAATTCCTTTTTGTGACAGTGAGATATTAGACCCTGTACCTAGTTTTGATTCTGTCAGGTAAGTATAAACCACTGAACCTTGTTATAAGTCGTATCACGATTTCATTGGACTCATCAAAACACATCAAACATTTCATGAAAAATTAAGAAGTCTTTTCTCATTCGAGATAAATTTTTCACTATATTTGTCTCTTGAGAGGAGGTGAACATTACCAAAAGGAGTTGTGAAACAGTTTGTGATTTCAATCAAAATAATACAGAACTAATAAATTGATTTAATAACTTCATTTTTTTTCTGAAACTTTGTTGGGTTTTTTCTCTTGCTGTCCCTAGTTTTCAAGTAATAGATCAAAGGGAAGACAGTTAATAAAAAACCAACTGTTGGTTACTCTTTAGAAACAAACAACGGAATTAAACGCCACAGTTAAACAATTACACATGTAAGGTAAGAGGATTCTATCCTGCGACCAACAAATTGAGCACTTTAACCACCAGACCTTGGGTGACAAAAAACAACAAAAAAGAGGCGTTCTAATGTTGCATTGCACAAATTGTTTCTTGTGTTTATTAAAACTACATATATCCCATAAACAGGAAACATCAAGTAAAAATAGAAGGATTTATGGTGGTCAATTTTTTTGGAATATGTGCGATTGCATGTTTGAAATTGACATAAATTTTATATATCATTTCAAACACTTCATAACTCTGATTACATAAAGATCTTTTGATAAATGCTAAGTGCACTTTAGGAAAGGGTATGTAATGCATACCAAACATACTCATCACCCCTTTTTTATGGAGCAAATAAAACTTAGATAAATGAAAGTTACCCGTGATATTTTTTTTGCATATCTGTCTTATCTCAGAGGTAGTAAAACTATCATGCGTTTTTTGCCCATATCACTTGAGTACTTATTTGTCTTTGGTTAAAAAAATACATGAGCAGTGGTGATGTTGTAAAATCGCTTTTATTCTTTGTGTATAAGCAGTTTGGCTCAGTCTTTAGTGGGGGATGAACCTAATGAACCAAATAGTCAATGATTGCCATACAGTTTATGTGAATCAAGGATAAAATTCCATCAATAGGTGTTTGGCTCGAGTTTCTTCTTCTTTTTTTTTACACATTTAAATCACATTATCATAAATTACACGAAATTAGGAAGGTTCAGTACTTACAGAGATAGTATTTGAGTTCGCTTACTTATAGATACTTAGGGCAAATTAACGCCTTTCATGGGTACAAGTGTTAGTAATAAAAGGCTGGTAAATAAATATGCACTGACATGATAAATATGACTGTTAAATCACATTATTATAAATAATATTATGTGGGAAAGAGTTCAAAGATTTACGCAAACATTATTTAAATACACTAATATAGATATCGACTGAGAGCGAGTTAACGTCTTTCGCGGACGCAACTATTGACCTCAATAAGAGCAGGCATATAAAGGCGCGTTAGAAAATCGGTGTGATAAATCATACCATCGTTACAATAAGATATTTCTGACGAAGGCCAGAAGAGGATTATTTCATCAACAAATTTAGTGTCTTTGATGCTCAAGGCTGGAATGGTTTTATTTTGTAATCAAACAGCGGCATTTTAAGACAGACTTGGCATAGCCCGACGGTTAAGGCACTCGACTCGTAATTTGAGGGTTGCGGGTTTTAATCCCCGTAACACCAAACATACCATATGGGCGTTATAAAGTGACGGTCAATCCCACTATTCGTTGGCAAAAGAGTAGCTCAAGAGTTGGCGGCGGATGGTTATGAATAACTGCCTTCCCTCTAGTCTTACACTGCTAAATTAGGGACGACTGGTTCAAATAGACCTCGTGCAGCTTTGCGTGAAATTCAAAACAAAACCAATCTTTCAACCAATCACGGTTTTTTCAAGATGTTAAACCAAACGTGAGCTATTGTTATGTTTTTTTATCTTTGAATAGGTGAGATTGGGATTACTTATTCAACATAAACAAACAGAAATAACATAAAACGGAATAACTAGATGAATGAAATACAAAATACGAATCGTGCAATGTTATTTTGGTATTTGACAGATGGTTAGTACTAGCTGCAGTAGTACGCGCACACAAGTATAGTTCTTACAATTTTCATATTCTCCTGTCTGGCAAGGTTGGGTGGTTACGACGATCGACTTGTAATCTGAGGGTCGCGGTTTTAAATTCCTTTCACACCAAACATGCTCGCTTTTTCAGCCGTGGGGCGTTATAATATAACTGTCAATCCCACTATTCGTAGGTAGAAGAGTAGCCCAAGAATTGGTGGTGGGTGGTGATGACTAGCCGCCTTCCCTCTAGCCCTACATTGCTAAATTAGAGATAGCTAGAGCAGATAGCTCTGACGTAACTTTAAGCGAAATTCAGAATAAACAAACTCGTATTTTAATAAGGTCATTCAAACTGCGACCGGACACTCTGCGTTGATTATCACGATAATAGGTTGTATTTATCACTGAGAGAGTTTATGCAGTAGGTTGTTTCTTTAGCAGCTTTAATAGACCCTCAAACCTAAATGAAAAGAGAAAATATGTTATTCCAGAACCTGAAATTGGAAGATGAGCGAGATTTTCATGAACTGATCACGTTTCTATTCCTTATCAAGGTGACTTACGTCAGCTTATAATTTTTAGATTACGCAAAATTTTCTTATTTTCCTTTTTTTTTTGTTTCGATTCTTAACGTAACAAAACCTTTTTTCTCGAGAGAAATCCGAGATACCTTTTCGATTGAAAAAGTCATATTAGTTTTCATTTTTTTTTTAACGGCAAATTCGGCAATTTTACTGTTAGATCAAATATTCACTAATAAGGAAAGAGACGCAAACCCTCAAAGCTAAATCGAAGTAATTCTGTTCGAAAAAAAATATATGACTGAAATATTTCGAACTAAAAATAAAATTAAATAAAAATTTTAGGTTATTTGAAATGGGATTTTAGTTTAAAAATGCAATCGGATAAAAACAAAGAAAATATTAACTTTATAATATTCTGTTCAGCCAGCAGAAAGTTGATAGACTTATAACGCTAAAATTCGGGGTTCCACTTTCAGTGACGGACAGAGTGCAAATAGCCTATATTGTAGCCTTACGCTAAAACAAGCACACACACACAAACATTAACTTTATAATACACATAGAAGGTGGATAAAAAATTCATTATTGTTATAATAAGGATGATTCTTTACATTATTCTGAACTGTACAGGTTAGCCTATGTTTATCGATTAATTGGACTGCTGCGAGATGGCGGAACTGTTGGTAACCTCTGATGTGTTAATCGTTGTGGACATCAACCGGCAAACAATGCCTGCTGCGTGTACCGTCTTTTGAATAATGAACTTGCCTTCACAAGCTGCGTGAGCTTGACGTTCGCGTGCGCATTTTAAGACAGGTTTTTGAGAGCGAAACCGTCAGTTTAGTTTTAGCTAATGCAGCAAGCTGATGGGTGCTCGCAAAAGGTGCCTCGCGTCTCGTGCCCGTGTGGCGATAGAGAACACAGTACCTCGTGACAACGTCAACGTGCCAGATTTCCTATCAAATTGCCTTGGATATTACAATTTACTAAACGACTCTGCTGGAGAAAGGCTCGGTAAGAAGCTACTAAGGTAAAAAAGAAAAAAACTTGGAAGAAAAAGACCTACCATGGGGGGTATTAAAGAAAATCAGGGACAACATAAAAATTGTGGCATTTCTGAGCAAAATAGAAACATGATAGTGAACTCAATCCCAACGTCCAGAACCTCCTTGTTTTCTCTTCACGAACAACAACAACATCAGAAACTTCATCAAGATACAAAATGTGGTGAACAGGATAACAGTCAGAACCTGGATATTGAAACATCAAGACACAAAACTCAAGAGAGACCTTGTCGGTACCTGAAAGGCCCTACAGTATTGCTTTGGATTCTGTGTGTAGTGTCTGTAAGCCTTTCTTGTCTCTTTGGTTTTAGACTCATTCGCGTGGAGGAACGTCTCTATTCGCTGGAGATCAAATATAGACAGTTGGAGGTGCAACACCTGAGCAAACAAGTAGAATTAAATGGCATGGTGAAAAAGGTAACCATAAATGTAGTACCTTTCAACTTTCGACAATGTTCGCTGTTTACGAACCAAATGATGTTTAAATATAGAAATTAAGAGGTAAAAGTAACTGAATTAATTATAAAAGAAGAGCTTTCATTCTAGTAGAGAAATCTCTCTTATAATGTGTTACTAAATGGAACTTTATTTTTAAACGCAGCTGTTTAACTCATGCCCCAATAAAAATTCTCATTCCATTCCTTTATACAATGTTATATAATTAATTCTAAATAATCGTATTTTGGTTTTACAATTACATTTTATACACTGTTTCTGTACTTCATTGTCTGTAAAATTAAAAAAAAATATATATATAAATATTGAGTAAAATAATAATTATTCCTAAGATGTAGTTCAAATTTATGTCTTCCAGTGAATCAACAGTAAGTTTACAAATTGCAAAGCTAAAATTCGAGGTTCGATTCCATGCACTTAACAGAGCGCGTACAGTGCAGTGTGTAACTTTGCACTTAATTAAGGTACAACAACAAGAGCCTATCTTTGCACTTGTGGAGGGTTATATCGATACCTAATATTGAACACGATTTGAAAGATCAAAGGCAGTTTTGTCTATGATTGTTTTCAAAGGCAATCTTGTGCACACGTTTTGTGTCTCAAACAACAGATTGGTCATGCGACTGCAAACATAGAAAGGAAACGCCCTCAACAAGAAGGAATTATAATTTACTTTCAAGCTGTTGCAGTTAACCGAGATTAAACGGGTCTATTAGCATCATGTACTGGTATCACAATGTAACCTACTAACGTTGCCGTTAAGGCTATTTCGCCAAATTAACTCTTCCTGCGAACTATGGATGGCGTCTTGTCTTCTCTTTCAGATTTCATGACAGCAAAAAGCAACAATATATCTAAAAGGGTAACTTGATTACCACGTGATGGAATTTTATCGTCGTAATTGCTCCTGTTGATTAATTGACCTGATTGTGTGTTCTTTATTATGCCATGAAGCTCATGTGTAGCAGAGTTATTTGTAACAGTTAACAGATATTTTTCATTGGTCGTGTATATAATGTCATTATAAATGCATGATATGTCTACATTGTAAAAACCTTCACAAACTTTGATAAAAAATTAATTACAAACTATGAGTATTATTAACGAACATGGCAAATAAGTTTTACGTGTTTAAAGTGGAAAAAAATGGGTTTCGTTTTACGTGGCCTGGCATGGCTAAGCGCGTAAGGCGTGCGACTCGTAATCCGAGGGTCGAGGGTTCGCGCCTGCGTCGCGCTAAACATGCTCGCCATCCCAGCCGTAGGGGCGTTATAATGTTACGGTTAATCACACTATTCGTTGGTAAAAGAGTATCTCAAGAGTTGGCGGTTTGTGGTGATAAATAGCTGCCTTCCCTCTAGTCTTACACTGCTAAATTAGGGACGACTAGCACAGATAGCCCTTGAGTAGTTTTGTGCGAAATTACAAAACAAACAAACAAACCATTTTATGTGTCTTACAAAAATGCAATGGAACAAAAATCAAAATTTTGCAAGGGCTGAAAGTGTACATTACATTTGCCTAAGATGCTCTTGTTCGAAACTCACTGATGGTTCGTGAATAACTTTATATATAAATAGTGTTCGTTCACATTTATAAGATACATCTCCAAACTATCAACATCATATCTTCATAACTTAAAGAGTGTATAAGTGGAGCACTTTGACAACGAGTAATTGTAACATCAAACATTCAAAAATGAAAGAATGACTTTCTTGACAACGTATGGACCTCTAGATATAAATAAATTGTTTGCTACTATGAATGTGATACTTTACAAATATCCTCAAAATATAGAAATGATTGAGAAGGTGGAGATTGGGGAACATCTGGGTGCAAGTGATCATTGCCGTGTTGGGTTTGACGTTTTGCTGCATATGGAGTTCAAGAATAATGATATTTTGGTTACAAATTTCAAAAAAGCAAGTTTTGAAAGGATGCGACAATAATTATCTTTTGTGAATTGGGCAGCTGCGTTAATTAGATACATTGATTACATGCAGACAATCTTTTAAGATAAAGGTAGCTGCAAGTAAAAAACAGGTTGACTCAAAAAGAGTATGAGATAAAATATAAAAAGCATAACGAACTCTAAATTGATTGGCATGAAGACAGATTTAGAGGATCAGTAACGTTGGCCAAATGTAAAAATAGGACATCAAAAAGGATATATGAGAAAAAGTTGGTTGAATAGGTAAAAATTAACAGTAATGAATTTAGAAATACGTTAAAGATAATTAAAATGTTTTGATAGAGGTGGGACCCTTTATGAATGATAAAGAAAGTCTCGTATCTGATGCTTTTTGAATGACTTGGTTATTGAACTTTGCTGTTTATTCGGTTTTTACTGACAAAGATTTAAGCAGTATTCCACATTTTGAATATTTGACAGATGGAAACAATTTCGAACAAGAATACTGCATTACTTTTGACCTGGGAAGGTACACGAGGAATAGAAGTTAATTAATGTTGTTCACATATTTTCAAGGAAAGTGATAAAGATTGACCCAGAGATTATAGACCCCTTAGTCTTACATGAGTTGTAGGAAAATTCGGAAATTCTGAAAAAAATACTTTGCAAAGTCATTTGACAAAGTGTAGAATTTTATTGGAAAGCTTAGCGAACATGGTTTCGCTAAGATAAAATATTATTTTACACATGTTTTGACATTTTTTGGAAAGGTTACTGCTTATGTAAATGAGGGTAAGAGTGTAGATTTGGTGTATCTGGATTCTCAGAAAGCATTTAACAAGGCGTCACATAAAAGAATTGAAAAAAAACATTTATAAAGTTGTGGGGGATAAGTGAGAAAATTGGATAGAAAGGTGGTTGGATGGAAGAAAACAGAATGAAGTTCAATCAAACTGGATTTATGTCAGAAGTGGAGCACTTAAGGACTTAGTCTTAGAACCTTTACTCTTTTAAATTTATATCTATGACATGTATGAAAGAATAGTCAATACGTTATTTAAATTTGCAGATGATGTTAAAGTCCTGGGTGTTGCTAGCTGTAAAGAGGATGCAACTGATTTACAAAGCATATTAGATCATTTAGTGAACTGGGCAAATAAATGACAGATGGTTTTAATTATAATAAATGCAAGACATTGCATGTCGGTATCCATAATTTGAATTGTAAGTATAATTTGGATAAAAATAACCTTAACAGTGTCATAAAAGAAAATAATCTTGGAGTAATGGTTGATCAGTCTCTTACGTCATCCCTAAATACTAATTACAAGTCTAAAGAGGTTAAAATTTCATTATACAGGTTACTTACTGGTTAGGCCACATTTGGAATATTGTGTTCGATATTGGGCTCTTTACCTTAGGAAAGACACTTAATTGTTGCAGAGAGTCCCGAGAAGGGTTACTAGAATCATATCATGGATTGAGAGATTGTTGTACGAGGATAGGTTGAAATTTCTTAAATTGTTTCCTTTTGAAAAAAGAGAGTATGTGTTTGGGATCGAATGAAAATGTTTAAGATTATAAAGATAATTGATAGTGTTGACACATCGTCGTTTCTTCATACTTTACAGTGAGAATAGCAGGGCTGAAGGACACAAGTCTAAATTTTAGCAGGACAGAGGTCATCTACAGATAAAACAAGTTTTGTTTTTAACAGGGTAGTTGGCGTTTGAAATGAGCAAAACGGTTTTGTTTGAGGAGAGAAAGTAAATTTTAGATAATCGCGACTCAGGAACTGACTGTATGAAACTTGGAGTTGTTGTGAAACATAATATAGTTTCTTTGTTTTCATAAAAACTAAATTGATATCCTATTTTTTTATAATGGATTGTATCCAAAAACGACTGAGCCTGGTACTATGTGTAAATAATATAAACATATAGTTGATAAGAATATGGTAACTCTTATTTGTTTTTTGAATTTCACGAAAAGCTATACGAGGGCTATCTGCGTTAGCCATCCCTAATTTAGCAGTGTAAGAATAGAGAGTGTGTGTGTTCTGTGTGTGTGTATTTTCTTATAGCAAAGCCACATCGGACTATCTGCTGAGTCCACTGAGGGGAATCGAACCCATGATTTTAGCGTTATAAATACGTAGACTTACCGCTGTACTAGCGATAGACAAGAATAAAGATAATTCAGCTAATCATCACCATTCACGAACAATTGGGCTGCTCTTTTACCTACGAATAGTGAGATTGATCACAACATTATAATGCCTCTACTGCTAAATCGGCGAGCATGTTTGGTATGACAGGGATTCGAACTTGCGACCTTCAGATTACAAGTTAGGCTCCTGACCACCGGGGCTTGGCAAGCCTATGTTAATATCTAAAAATTCTCGTGAATGTTATTTGCACTTTTAATGAAACAGTTCCAGTTGTTTAGAACTTCTTTCATCATCGGTCGCTTTCAACACTTCAGGTTCTATTATATAAAACTTTTAGAAAGGGAGAAAGGTCAGTCTTACGCTACATATGTTCATAATCCTTCCATACGCCTTCCATTATATATAAACTCAGGTTTTAAGACAAAAGAAAGAGTCAGTTGGAACAGGTATGTGTCAAATGATATCGTTGTGTCCCAGTTTCTTTCTTATTTTTTATCACAAAAACAGTTGTTTATATTGAATTATCGTTGAAAGTTAATCATCTTTAGGCTTATAAGCCTTTGCCTACTTCATATTGCCCTTTGCTACTTTGTTAATTATATTAAAAGGTTATCTAGCTTTTTCGCAACAGAAATTTGGGTTGGAAGGCTCTCTTTCATAACATTATCTTTATTTTGTGGATACGTGAGTTCGCCCTGAGTAGTTACTGTTTTGAATGTTCTGCTGTGCGAGTTTTTAGTTTCTAAAGATAGCAATGAAGGCTTCCTGCGTCTACATGCTGCATCCTGTAACTGCACATCTCCAATCAAACTCGCTTTACGAATGTCCTTCTAGGGAAAGATCTATGGCATACACCATCATAAACTCTTCTCTGCGACATTGCGTTGTTAAATGGTACTAAATGTTTAGAAATAATAAATAAGTTGCTCGTGGCGCTATGTTTTGCATCTTCGGAGTATCTTCAGTGGTGTTATGAAGCAAACCTCGGATCTTGCAGTGTGCAAGCACCACCATAACAACCACTCTTTACTCAATAAGGAAGTAACAGCAATATATTTTCAAAATCAAACAGAGCCAACCCTGTACAAACTACTGAAGTAAACGTATTCAACTGTGGAGAATAATGATATTGTTTATACTGGGTCTGTATTAACAGTGTTAATACAGATTGGTTATACATGTGCGTATAAGAGACCGAGAAAAGGTAGAGTAATGTATCATTAATTTTAAGAACAATGTGTTTACAGTGTTTTGGTTGTATAAGTCAAATTACGTGAAGTTTTATTTATTGAATCAGCAGACATACATTGATAATTTTTCTGTCCATTCTTGTTTTTATTGTTGTTGTTTTCTTCGTGCAAATCTGAACAATGAGTTATCTGCACTCTCTACTTAATGGAAATCGAGCCTTGGATTTCAGCATTGCAAGTCCATAAAGTTATTGCTGTCTCACAGAGGAACAATTCGTTTGTACAGTAATTAATTAAAAATATAAATGAAAAAACTAAGTTTGCAAGGCGATTAATATTTAAGGATCGGCAGGAAGAATAGAGAATATGAGTTTGAAAATAACAAGAAAGAACTAATATTCAATTAAAGTGTAGAGTTTCATGTGAGTTCTCAACATGCAGCTCAAGTGTCTTACTATAATTCAGTCGAAAGTAGCGTCAATCAAAAAAACAATGGTTAAAGTTGGTTTATCTTGTCTGTTTTGAAACTTGTACTTTAATAAGTACGGAATACGCGAATATTTTGATAAAAATTAAGATTAGAAACGCTATTAAAACACTTTCAGTTGATTTCAGGAAAAAAACAAACATCTAGTTTGTTGTTTTTCTGCAGTGAAGAACAAAAACTACACACTGAGCTACCTGACACCACGGGTGTCAAAATCAAACATTTAGCTTTGTAAGTCAGCAGATATATCGCTGTGTCACCTGGGTGCGCAAAACCATAAAAGAACAAGCAATTCAGTATGTTACGAACGGGTCTTTACTAATGTTTAAGAAATACAAGCAAAATGTTTTATAAATACGTTTCAAGCAAAAATAGTTTTATTATAGCAGCATACTTAAATGAACCATTGAATTATAAACGTTTGAGACAATCATTTGAAGGTGAAACGTACAATAGTAAAAAGCAAGAAAACAACGATTCTTATGTATTTCTTGCTATATCTCACATTATTAGGTAGGGAAATGTGTAGCCTAATGGTTAACATGTCCAGCTATGGATGAAAAGGTCTAAGGTTCAAGACACGATATGTCACTGATCACATTCCCCAGTTTTAGTTGTGAGAGCGTTAAAATCGTGACAGTTAGTCTTGTTATTCGGTTGAGTGAAGATACGTAGGTGATGTATGCTGTTGAATTGTTTCCCCCAGTCTGGTTATCCATTCCAAATTCAGACGAGCTTTACTCGAGTCTTGGGTTTTTTTTCTGACCTGACCTGGTGTGTCACACAAGATACCATTCAGGTCAAAAATACCAAGTTATCGACCAAGTTAACTGTAATTCTGGTATAATTGCAGTTTCTAAACTTGAGATTAGAGACAAAACGTAAACAACGATACCTTTTTTGTTGTGTATAAACTTAGTTACTTACATTGAAAAACAACATTAATTCCCTAAGAAACAAAGCTCTTGCAGCTGTCTTTCGAAGTAGACTTAAATCAAAAGCTTAAAGGGATAACCAACTAATCCTAAATTTTGTATTCTATAGTACATCGTGTTTTGTTTCAATTGCAAGTTCTTGAAACTTTAGAAGTTTTTTAAGCCTCTTATCATCTCATCGTTAACTAAATCCATTTTGAACTGAATGTCTTTATAGGCGAATACATTTTAGCTCTGCTAAGAATGTTTATCTACCCAACAGAAGAATGGGATAAATAGATTTATTCTGTAATACTATTTTTGTACTTAAGTCTTTCTTAACTTGTGCAAGCTCTGTGTCGTTATTTCTCGACTCGTTTGATCCAGCAACTCTAGTTTGTTTAGAGTACACTATTTTGTAAACAAAGAATGGCTAAAAAGTGGTAATACTCAACCTTTTTTAAAGATACATTACTAGAAATGTATGTCTCATGCCATCCCTAATCCAATACATTGGTTTTAAACCTATGAGTCTTCCTTGTTTCCTTCTCTTTAGTATACAGCACGTTCGATTCACCTGAGCCCCATTTTATGTTATCTTCTTTGATATAGGATTTGTTGTTTTCTTGGAAAATGGTTTACACGATTTAGGCGCTATTATATATTCCAAAGAGAGCATAATGCTGCAACCAATGTATCTTATTCAGCGGAAGTAATTTTTTTCTTAAATTATCAGTTTACAGGCATTAAGTTCATAAGTGAGCTAGTCTTAAGTTGTTTTAATGTAATGCCCTTCTTAAAAACTTTTTTCAAAAAAATTAATGTGTTTTACGAACAGTGGGCTACGTTTTAAAATTAATTATTATATATGATAACTTATAAAAGAACATTCCAGTATTATTAAAGTATAGATTATAATAATTCCTATTTGCTAATTAGTTACTTATCGTTTCTAATGTTTGTTTGTAATCCGAATCTTCGTAACCTAAAACATTTTAAGAGATTTCACCTTAATATCCTTCACTGATTATTAGTCCCTTATTTGTTCATGCTTATAGCACACTAATCAAGTTCCTCTAAAATCCTAGCCTCGATCCCGTAAGATCTTTTGCCTGCTAGTGATAAATTTTATGCCTGAAACCATTTGTAATTCATATTGCTTGTTATGCTTTCCTAGATATAATCTTATGCATTTCATAACTAAATGAGCTACTTTTCAAAAGTCTTAAAGATCAAGCTTATAATACGAGTTCGATGAAGCTCGACGACTCTTCTTTCTGTTTTGTTGAAAATGCACTTGACTGTTTGGAATATCGAAAGCAAAGGCTTCTCATTAGTACTTATCTCTTCTTTGGAAAGTTTTACGATTATCATGGTGAGCTTGGAAGGAAAAAAAAACTTTCAAATTCAGGTGGATTTCTCTCATTTGTCAAAGGCGAATTTGTATGAATTCATTCTTTTTCGTGCAGTTTGTTTGAGTTTGCATAACTCTTTTGCATAATTCCCATATATGTCCAGCTACTGAAAACACAAATGTATATCAATACATGATTATGTGTTCATACTTACCTGTGTATTAATTCAGGAACGTATAAAAGTAACACTACTCATTTCTATCTTTGGATTTCTCAATACATTTTTTTCTTCAAATTCGTAATTTTCGCGTTCTTAGTAAAAGTTATATTGATTACAGAGACATTGCAAGAACGTATCAGAAATTTGTTCGAAAAAACGAAAAGTTTAAGCGATTAAGAAGGAAATTCTCAACAACAACGAGGGGTAATGTATAATTAGAAAGGCTTAGTATGTAAATGAAGACATTACTATTAGCAAACGACATAAATAAAACAGTGGTATTGATTAATAATAAACAAAAACTAGGAAATGATGTTTATACTCAGAATTACAGAACACAACAAGAATATTATTGTTAACAATTGTGTTACAGGATAAACATAAGTGGACAAGTTGAAACAACAGCAAAAAAATGGAAAATGTAGAGAATTATACTACTATCAGCAAAATTTACATAAAACAACAACATAGGATAATCAATATCAAACCTTAAAAA
The DNA here is from genome assembly GCA_011833715.1 of Carcinoscorpius rotundicauda. NCBI lineage: Eukaryota > Metazoa > Arthropoda > Merostomata > Xiphosura > Limulidae > Carcinoscorpius > Carcinoscorpius rotundicauda. Next base: position 28,324,907 of record CM022398.1, read on the forward strand.
ATAGAGCAAAAACATACTTTACTAATATGTTTGGTGTTTTGAAACATCATCTAGCCATAAATTAGGTAGATAATTCACAGAAATAAATTAGTAGCATCAATTTTACGTGTTTTTGAAATTATCTGTATAAGTATAGGTCATGTGTGTGTGACAGATATTTCAAAACACTGTACATGCGTTTGCACACCAGCACCACATAAAGTCTGGCATTGGTGTGTTCGATTTGTTCATGTTGAGGGTTGCTAATGTTGGATGTAATTCTCTCAATCGGTATAATCCAGGGATGAGTGGTCGGTTGAGTGATGTATTGGATTTCAAATTTATATCTTAATACACTATGCCTTAAGGATACACTTTTAACAATATATTTCAAAAATTCACTTTAACAACATAGAATAATAACATGCTCTCAGAAAAAACAACAAGAACATACATTAACAACATACCTTAATAAAATAGAGCACCAACGTGTCTTAACAATATAAAAAGAACATATGTTGACAATAAGAAAAATTCCACACATTTACGATCAGAAGACTTATCTTGTTTGGCAATACGAAACTAAGAAATGTTGTTTTGTTTATTAAGAAAGTGAAATTATTAAGCGTATTATTCTAGTTTCTACTTGTCTAAATAATATATTGAGGTACCAGAACTAACTAAACGATAAATGTATAGCTAACCATTGCAAAAAAGCTTATAATTATGAACTACACTGGTTAGTTTCTGTTCTACCAATCAGCAAATTTTATCAAGGGCAAAATAAATATGAAAGACACAGTTAATATTTTACAACGTAAGTTTTTACTGACTTAGTCTCAACAAGAAAAACACGAGCTTGATGTTACCAAAGCCTCCTTGGAATTCTTAATGATTGTCACATATATTCTTAAAATAATTTTAAATACTTGGTAAGTAGTCAGACAAGATTTTAATATTTGTAGAATCCTAAACTCAGTAAGTTTAGAAGAGAAATATAGTTCAGCTAGTTGTAACTGTTTATTTGTTTTTGAATTACACGCAAAACTACACGAGGGCTATTTGCGCTAGCCGTCCCTAATGTAGCAGTGTAAGATTAGAGGGAAGGCGACTAGTCATTACTACATACCGCCAATTTTTGGACTACTGTTTTACAAACAAACAGTGGAATTGACCGTGACATTATAACGCCCCCACGGCTTAAAGGGCAAGCATGTTTGGTGTGGTGGGGATTCAAACTCGCGAACTTCAGATTATGAGTCGATTGTGTAACTGAGAAGTTAAAATTCCGATAGTAAAAGCTTAAGTCTTTCTCCTTCAAACTAGGCTGTTTTTATTTGCAAAACAGAATATTACGTTTGTAAAAAACTAAGAAAACAAAATTTAAAAAGTTTTTAGGTTCTGAATATTTAAGAACAACAGATTATTTGTAAGATTTTTTTCATGTCATTTCCCTAAATATATGTTAAATGTATGTTTCTGTAAACAACACGGCTGGTATTTCGTGATGACGAGAAACCCATTTGAAGTAAAATGTATTCTCATGACGTCTGGTATGGGTATTAACACGCTAATTAAAATAAAGCACCTAAGAAGATCGCAAATTGTTTTGTACTTTGACCCCCAGTGGCTCAGCGGTATGTCTGCGGACTTACACGCTAAAATTCGGGTTTCGATACCCATGGTGGGCAGAGCACAGATAGCCCATTGTGTAGCTTTGTGCTTAATTCAAAACAACAAGTTTTGTACTTCATGTTAATTAAAGTGCTGGTAGCCATACCAACCGTCATGAGAATACATGGCTCGTATTTGTTCTTTCTCTTCAACACAATGTGGGTTTTGAAAAAAATATTTTACCTCTCTTATAACAAAATATTCATTCAACAAGTGATTCTTCTAAAGTAGCTACAATGGAAAAAATATTGTTGTACCAATTGTTTGTAATATAAAAGAAAGCTGAAGGTAAATTTTCAGCTCTAGGAGAAAATTGTTCCAAAACCATTATAAGGGGAAAAGGTGAAACTGTACCAAACAAATTATACACTCATACCCAAGCTCTATGAATTAGTTTTGACAATCAAAGCGAATCCCTGTTGAGGTATAACTGTCAATTTACCTTATAGAATATTATGTTTTAGATTGCTTGAACAAATAGATAACTTTGCAGAGGAAAATTTGACGGTAATTAAAGTACAATTTTCAGATGCGACGTATCAGGCTAACATTCAGAATTAGACTTGTATAATAGGTTATAAAAGATAAAAAATTATTCTAGTTTGTTACGAAATTTAAAAATAACTAATCTTTAGAATACACCACACACTTAACTTCTTCTGTGAAACGTACCTGTGATAAGAATTTATGGGAGACGTTAAAAGGTCAGACAAAGTAAAGACCAACTACAAACTGTGTGTACAAGTTATACCACAGTTAGAACATATTTCTACTAAAGTACTTCTCATTAAATCATAGACATGCTGATAAGTACTTTATAAAAAAATCTAAATTTATGTAAAATACTTAAACATTATAGTTAATTAATGAAAAACTAATACTCGTTAATTATCCAATGTAATTCAACGCCTTTGAATAAAGTTATAAGATTAATAATGAATTTCTGTTGAAAGTAAAACTAATTGTAATTAATATAACGTGACTCTTTCCAAACGAAGTATTTTGTATTCAATGTGCATATGAAAACGTTTTACGATCCTGTAAAACCATTTTAATGTCAACTTTCTCTTTATTGGCAGTGTTGTTAAAATAAATATTTAACTAAATTTTAAAATATGGCAGTTAGATGTATGTTTAATTCTAAGTGAAATTACAGAAATTAAGAAATTTACTTTAGTAAATAAACAACATATAAACGGATGAAAATGTTGCCATGTTGATAATGTATAAGGTATGCTTATGGTAGGTGGGGAATTTACGACTTACAACTCTGAAATTCAAGGTGCAAGTTCCCGCGATAAAAAGAATGCGGATAGTTCATTATTTAGCATTGCGCTAAAACAAAGAAACGAAACGAAACAACGTATAAACCTGGCACGGAAGTTGAGAAATACAGACGACATGAAACAGTGAAAAAAATGTAGCTCTTAAAGCCTCACGATTTACAAGTAGTTAAAAGATTTTAGTGTTTTTTCAACTTGTATGTTTGATGTAATCTTCCATAGCATCATCACAACTCATAAATTGACTTTAAATATTGCCTTTTTTTTGTTAAACATTATTATGTTCCTTGGTGTTTAGCACACGGAGCAAGTCACGTCAGGACCCAGTCGTATGAAAAGAGATATACAACCGTTTTTAAAAGGTTCAGAATGGACAAAACCAGACACGGACAAGTATTTTCCAACTTCAAAGAAGATAAGTACAGAACTAGCATCGGCTGAGTGTATTTGCCCTGCTGGTGAGCCAGGTAATAGTTTTTTTCTTCTCTCATTTTTAACAACATTTTACTTAGCTCAAACGTCGTTGTCATGGGATTTGCGCTCAATAATACGTTTCTACAAGTCACCATTTTTTTATGCGTTTGTTTTCCCTTGCGAAAAAGCTTCGTTTCTACTTTTATTAACCGTGGATGTTTCGGGTTAGATTGTTAAAACGGTTTAGCTGCTTTCATCTATTTTGGCTCTTGTGTGTTTGAAGATTAAGAGAGATAATGAAAATAAAAATTAGTTGAACATGTGTAACTAGTATCGAAGAAATATGATTTAATAAAATCCTTATGACTTAAGTACTTATAAATCCAGCTATTTTTATAACGAAAGTCATTGTGTCAAGGCAAAACTTTAATCTTTTCTGAATTAGTATATTTCAGCTGTGGTAACTAGATTGTTCACTGGTTTGTTTTTAGAATAAAAAATTGTGAATATAAAAGCAGGACGTCAGACTGCTGAACCAAAAAAACAGTGTTTTTTCCTTTCCTTTCCTTTTTTAACCTACTCATGCCAGAATTTAGCATCCTTTCTCGGAATACAAGCAATTTATCAACGTTATAAGCGAAACAGATGGCGTTAAACCTGAACAAAACGAAATACATATATACATCAGAACGAAGTCATGTGGATGTAAAATGTCTATTTTAGCATCATGACAAAGAGAGATTGATCTCGACATGACACCACTTAGATCGTACTGATTGAAGGCGGCATAGTATGACTCAGCAGTGTTGTCAAGCTGTTAACAATATCGAAGATCCGAACAAAGACGACACAGCTCTATTGAAATTTACTGAGTCACAAAGTATAGGAGTATCCGGAGCAACAAACTTACAGCAACAGAGACTGAACGAAGTTCGCGTGACAGTTCAAACTCCATGACAGTGGACCGCCAACAACCAACTTACTAGCTTACTGTATATAAACAATTAAACAGAATAGGTGAAGTATTAAAACACGTGGTGTTTTTACGTGGAAAGAATTGAATGTTTGGTGAAGCGAAAATGACGTGGGCAGACTGTGTGAACAGGCAGACAGCATGTTGACTCTGAGGTTGAAGGATTGTTCGTTTTAATAACAAAAGCTGCTTTTCCTTCCCATTCACAAGTGGTAGATCAATGAAAACAAAGTATACAAAAAAGTAATTACATACATCCATTTCAGCTCCTCACAATACACTTTTGCAAACACTCACAGGATTTCAGATCAAAATATATGGAGATTAATTAATTATAAACCCACAAAGAAAGAAAAATAATTAAATGGAATCAATTCATATATTAAAAAAACAGCTAATTTTGCCTTCCTGAGCAACCATACCCCGAAGAGCTTATGTTTGCTGAATTTTGCTAATAAAACTAGAACTCCATACTTTTTGGGTCGGTTTTTTGATGTTAAAACGTTTTTTTCCTTTTAACCTAAACATATAGTTTTCAATACACATACCTTTCTTATGGTTAATTATAAATCATTATCTTTATACTTTTTCCTTTGTTTATAATATATTAGGCCCGGCATGGCCAGGTGGGTTAAGGCACTCGACTCGTAATTTGAGGGTCGCGGTTTTGGATCCCGGTTGCAACAAATGTACTCGCCCTTTCAGCCGTGGGGGCGTTATAATGTGACGGTCAGTTCTACTATTTTTTGGTAAAAGATAAGCTCAAGAATTGGCGGTGGGTGGTGATGACTAATTGTCTTCCCTATCGTCTAATTAGGGACGGCTAGAGCAGATAGTCCTCGAGTAGCTATGCTCGAAATTCAAAAACAAACAAACAATCATAATATATTCTATGCCCATATCGCGTAAATTAATTGTAATTACTCAAAAATATCAGCGTTGTTTTTTATCTACTGAAATTATCATAGGGTTATATCTTGATAGAATAGTCAACCATAGATACTAAACAGGCCTAAGTCATCATTCGTACGATTTGTTTCAGATATTTTGTGATTTTGTTTGTTTCCGGTTTCATTGTTAATGGTTATGCTCGTCATTTTTGCAAAATTATAATAGATAATACAACATAATGCTAAATTCTTAGGTTTAAATGTATATAAATTATTTGTGACTATTATATTTTCTTTTGAACCACCTACATATAGCCTTATTTGAGTCATGTTTGCGCAAAGTGAAAGTTTGTTTTGTTTAAATTTTAGGTACTCGGTTATAAAAGTAACACAAATAGTCCTCATAAAATAACTCGTGTATCATCGTCTTCAGCTCATTTCTTGTAATAAGGTTTAGACAGCTTCTAGAGTCAGTTCGGGCATGATCATTCAGACAAAATAAAATGAACCAATCAGCAACTCCATTTGAAACAAAAAAAGACAACAGAAGAAGAAAAAGAACTGATAGGATTATTACACAACTGAAATCTGAACCAGTTTTATCTGTTATTATCCTTTTAAGAAGGATTCCCAAACTGGGGACAACAGGAAAGTCGCAGCAGTTACACACAATACCCACTACTGTTGATGTACTCAAACTGGGGACAACAGGAAAGTGGTAGCAGTTACATACAATATCCACTACTTTTGAGGTACTTAAACTGGGGACAACAGGAAAGTAGGAGCAGTTACACACAATACCCGCTACTGTTGAGGTACTCAAACTGGGGACAACAGAAAATTGGTAACACAATACTTACTATTGTTGAGGAGCTCATTATGTATTGAGTCATTGGAGGAAAACCTCATTCAGGGTGCAAAACTTTCTGGAAATTTTTTCTTGAGAAAGCTTGGTAATCCCTGTCATAGGGAATTTTTATCGCCCTGTATATATAATACTCATATGTTTTAACTCAAACGAAATGCGAAATACATTTATACAGATGTTAATTATGAGAGGAGTTTACTTTCCCTTGCTTCCCCAAACCTTCAGATATAAATCTCTAAATTATTATGTTTAACTTATTCCAATTGGACAGAAAGTACGAAGAAATATTAAACTGCAACATTCTTCTAAAGTTAAGAAGATTAAGTAAGGATCACATGATAATTATGTGATATTATCAAAACAATAAAATGTATCATGGTTTCCATTTCGTTAATCAATCAACCCGTCTCAAGGGCTTCGACGTATATTTGAAATAATCAGAACAAATAAAGTCATCTATTAAAGAATGTATTCACAAAAGAATTAGGCTGGATAATATAGTAAATGCATTAAATTTTGAAATGCTGTTTTATGCATACATTACAGTTTATAATTATATACATGTATTTTTTGTAAAGTCACCTGCAGTTAAATATGCATTAGTTTTTCGATCTGAGAAATTTAAAAATTAAGACATATTGTCCAAGTTTTTATTAAAACACATTATGAAATACCAGGCGTAGGGAAATCACATTAACTTATTATGTTGCTTATTATGTCTTTGAGTAGGTCACTCATACATTTGCTCTATATCGATAGCTGTCACATCTGGATACCTCAGAAATATTAAAGGGAAGCGACAGGATAGTTATCAGTATTAGAATTTGAAACACTAATTGGCAAAATACATTTGAAACACATTACGCTAATGTAATTAGCTTATCAATATTGTAAAAAGCGTTTTCCTGATAAGTTACACTGAAATAGTATCCGTTAAAAATAAAACCTCGGCTACAAGGTTGATCTATGTTTTAGTTTTCTCTTTCTCTCTCTTTACACATATGTTAAAATTATCAAAGCGTAAAATAATGTGATAGTTTATCAACCCGAAAAACGCTTGAACGAAAAAACAAACAAACGAAAAGTCTATTTTAGCTCAAATAAATGATGTATCATGAACACAACATTATTCACCTTGCATTAATTTACTCATGTGCTGCACATTTAATGCACATTTAGCTTGACTCTTAGTTGTGCTAAAATCACAATTGAGTTATAATGAACAAAATGTGATATAGCAAATTAGGATATACGTTGAATATAAATTGAGTTTCATAGCATGTTAATGAACTGTTATAATGTGGGTAAAACCAAGTTAGGTCATCTTGCTGTGTTTATAAGGTCATCCACTGTTTCAGCATACGTAGACTCTTGTTTTTTTCATTCAAGCTTTTTTGATGGGATTTCGCGTGTTCTTGTGTTTTACATTAACCCAAAACACAACAGTGTAATTACTATTGTTCAACGAAACCTCTAAAAAAAATCACCTCAAACAAAGAATCGATATGCAAATTAGGATATTGGTAACACGATACATGCTATGAAGTATATTATCTGGGACTGGAAAGTGTGTTACTTTTAAAAATGAGAGAAAGCAGCAGTTACACAGGATGAGAAGGAACCGACAGCAACATGACACCGTATGACATTCTTGTTCTCAACTGAGCTATTTGAAATGAGTTTAGTAACGAGAGTGACCAGTTGAAGGTGCGGATGGTATTTTTTATTTTTATTAAATTTAATACTTCATACTGGGGAAAAATTTGCGAAATATAAAATAAGAATCCCTCTCTACGCGGTCGCTAGGTCCTCGTATTGCAAGCTTTAACTCCATCGTTTGATTGGCGCTCATTTATTACAGTTACTACCTTTAGCAGTGTGTAATGTGGAAAGCCGTTAAAGCTTATTTCCCATATTCACAACAATTGTGCATTCTGAACTGTTAAAAAGAATACTTGCACTGATCTTTCGTTATTTCTGCACAAAGACTAGGGGTGCTGAAAATGCTGAAACTTTCCGGAAAAAAATCACACACACAACAAACTTAACGTAGTGTTATAAGCTTATAGAAGTTCTAGGCTTATCTGCTGAACGAAATTTTGTAAACTGATAAAAGTAACACATAACGTGCAGGATAAGGTTGAAAATTCGACATTTTTTTTCCAAATTAGGAAAAGAGTTGTAAGCATAATGAATAAACTCTGTAAATAGAAAATATTGCATTTTGTTTTTCTTTTTGCCCTTTTCTTGTTTTGGCTACAACCCTACCATTTGTTCGATACATATTGATATAAAAAGAAACAAAAAAGACTCAAATAATTTTACAAGCGTGGAATTTTGGTTCGTTGTTTGTTGTTAAGCTCAAAATTACACGATGAACTATATGAAATTAACTTCTTCCCAGCATACTACCGATACACCGAATTGGTAAAGAGCGTACGTAAGTCCATGCATAAAAATACAACAACAAACCCAGCATACTATCGATACACCGAATTGGTAAAGAGCGTACGCAAGTCCATGCATAAAAATACAACAACAAACCCAGCATACTATCGATACACCGAACTGGTAAAGAGCGTACGTAAGTCCATGCATAAAAATACAACAACAAACCCAGCATACTACCGATACACCGAATTGGTAAAGAGCGTACGTAAGTCCATACATAAAAATACAACAACAAATCCAGCATACTACCGATACACCGAATTGGTAAAGAGCGTACGTAGGTCCATACATAAAAATACAACATAAACAAAGGTTTTAACTTTTTTTGGAAAATACTTCAGACGATTTTCGGATATACGAACTCGTGACGTTATTTGTTTTACAAATCGAAACATAAAGGTACCCACACAAAGTAAAATTTTCAAACCAAATATTTATGTTTGTCTAATCTATTTGTCAGCGTTTGGTTAAAAGCAAAAAGACCGACGTCTTGCACTGATCTCGTTCCAATCTTCACCGAAGATGTCAGTCACAGCACAAACCCCAGATCGTTCCAATCTTTACCGAAGATGTCAGTCACAGCACAAACCCCAGAGGAAGTCGAAAGTGAAGATAAGGAAATGTAGAGCGAAAAAAAAAACTTGCTAGTCTAGCGATTGATTCCACAGCAATTTCCCCATTAAGTTCATTTATTTAGTGTGGGAACTATTTTCTGGGGTCGACAGGCTTCTGTTCTTCCCACGACGAGTTTACAATTAATTACTACGAAGAGCTACATTCTTTAACTTATACTAGGTTACGCAACGCTTCATTAAAGCTCTGACTATTCAAACAAGTAAAACATTCCGAAGAGCCTCTAAGTTAATTTATATCGTAGTAAAGTAGAAAATAACTCAGAATAAATATTAGGTGGAAATAAATTGAAGAGTAAATAAATTTAAAAAAAAACTGTTTGCTTAGATTATACAAGTGTAAAATAAGACTGAAATATGACAATTTACAAAATATATATAATTATTTGTTTATTGTTATAAAATAAACTATAAAGCTATACAACGGGCTATCTGTGCTCTGCTCATCACCGGTATCTGAACCTGATCTTTAACATTATAAATTTTTAAACTTTCTGCCAAACCGATGAAGGGGGTGTAATCGTTTATGTAACTATATTATTGGTAATTTTGAAAAAGAAATAGTCTTAATAACAAAGAAATATTTGAGTGTAAATTTTTTAGCAAATATAATAAAGTTGGACATGTTTTAAAAACCTTAATAAAAAAGCATCGTGTTTGTTTCTCTTTTAATTTCTGACCCAAACTGAAGTTCATGGTTAGACTGTTTATATTGCAGAAACAGATTTTCAAATGTAATGAACTTTCTTTTTATTGGTTTAGTTATGTTCCAGTTATTGTTTTTGAGACATTTTCCTCCATGTAGGAATGAAAACTGGATAGGTGGCCTTGCTATTTAAATACGTTTAATTTTTTAAAGGTAAAAACTGAGGAGAACTGGACTCAAATCTCAGTTCATTTTTATCAAGTACGCGATATTACACTATGTAACAAAATTGTTACTTTTGATTGTTCCTAGGCAGAAAGTGTCATTTTCCAATTGCTTATACCTAAAGTAAACGGAAAAAAACCTATTTTTCTCTTCAAACTCTGCTTTTGTGATCTGGTTGCGTTTAATGAAAACATGATGGAAGACTATATTTGGGGGCTGATACGTGAAAGTGATTTACCTTACAGTCACAAATCTCGAAAAACCACTCACTTCTAAACATTTCTGTTCATTTTTGTATGACTTTAATATAAATACATGTAAATCTTGATTCATATATTGTTTCATTCAGACCTTATGTAAATGAGAATGTGTAAATATGTCCGCTTTTACATAGAAAATAGGTTGATTTCTAATCATTATCTAAGTCACAAAAGCAAAGTTTGAAGGGAATAATGACCACTTTCTGTATTTTTACAACCTAAAAAATTAAGAAATAACACATACTATCCAGAAACAAAATTTGTGTCACATGGTATTATAATCGAAGATTTACTTGATTTATCTGGACGCTTATTTTCAGTTTGTATGTATAACAAGGGCACGAATTGGTCTTTTGGTATAATGTGAATTTCTTAGCTATTGAGCCTGGTTCTAATCCATGCGGTGACCCGGCATGGTCAGGTGGTTAAGGCGCTTAACTCGTAATCTGAAGGTCGGGGGTTCGAATCTCCGTTGTACTAAACTTGCTTGCCCTTTCAGCCGTGGGTGCGTAATAATTTGACAGTTAATCCCACTATTCATTGTTTAAAGAGTAGCCCAAGAGTTAGCAGTGGGTGGTGATGACTAGCTGCCTTCCCAATTGTGTTACACTGCTAAATTAGAGATGGCTAGCGCAGAAAGCTTTCGTGTAGCTCTGCTCGAAATAAAAAAAAAACTAATTAATGCGATACCATAAAATATTCCCCACGTTTATGCTGTGGGTGCGTTACACGAGTCACAGTCAATTCCTTAACGTGAATGGGAAGTGGTAAGTTGCCTCTGATTGGCTGCTTTCTCTGTGATCAGTTGTTTAAAATTAGGAACAGTTACAATTTTATCACAGGGCAACCTGGAGAACGACTAAGATAGAAGTAGACATTAAGGAATATACTTCACTAATGGATCTCAAATACAATACATAAAGATACGTTAGTGAAACAGAAATGTAAATTGGAATATTGCTTGGTTTCGGTTTTCAGTTCGTATGAAAGGAACACAAAAGTGCCTATAATTTTTGACACGTTTACAGTAACTGATTAGTTATATTAAATCTTTGTTTCAAATACAATATGTTCAACGAATAATTAAATTTAATCAATAAAATAATACCTACACACACTGTAATTAATTGTAACTTCTGACCAAAGCTAGCCACCAATTGGAGGGGGAACTGAAAATTATCCTGCTGTTTCTTATGAATTACTCGCAAAGTTACACGAGGACTATTAGCACTAGAATTCCCTAATTGAGTATGTATGGTGTGATGGGGATTCTAATCCGCAACCCTCAAATTATGAGTAGAACGCCTGAATCCACCTGGCCATGCCGGTCCTACTTCACTAGGCTTAACACTTACACGGTTTTGGTTTCCATTTGTTCATATCTTTGCTTTGCGTTTGATATAATATTTGGTTGACACTTTAAGTAAACTGCTTAATTTTATCTATAAAGTTGAAACAAAATAAAAACATAGAGCATACTGAAAGTTCTGAGTGATGTTCTTTCTTTAAAAAATCTGATTTTTTAATACACATTACCAAAATTACCAAATGTAAATCATAGGAAACGAATCATTAGCGTTCACCTCAAGAACCATTTGGATAATAGGAAAACAAGATTGCAAAGATAACTAGATCCCTGTTTCCACAAATAAGCATTAGTTGTTATCTAAATCACCTATCTCAGCACTGATTGGCAGTTAATCAAACCATTAAATTGATCCGTCATATCAACTGACGGCGCACATTAATAAAAATTAAAGATCGCAGATATTACAGATCTTGATTTTTTAACAATGTCAAGAGGGGTTAAAAGTGTATAGAACAGTTAAAGATGTTCTATTTCTGTGATTAATAGCATTTTTCTTCTTATCACCCGCAGCGAGAAAGTAACGCCTTATCAACCAGATCACTATATTACTAATACGGAGGGGCAAAGGAGAATGTTATGAGGTAAATAAATGAATGATGTAATTGATCTTACATTTTTACAAATGCTTCAGGCGAATTTTGATGTGGTAGCTTGAAAATATAGAAAAATGGAAATTTTTATACCTCACTTCTAATGAAATAGATAATTAAAATAGCTATTTAATGAATCAAAATACTATTTGTGTAATGAGTAAAATACTGGAGTTTCGTCTTTCAACTACAAACAGCAAAGGTACTTATCACACATAAAAGATGTATGAGGAAGAATGTTCTGGACTTAGCTGATTCATTTATTGCGTGTATATTAAATACATACTAATTGATTGTTTTTCTTGCATTTAAACTATCACGTATTTTAATTTATACTTTGAAATGGCAAATGGGGCTTTCTGAGCGACCATCGAATGGAACGAAAACAATTAAATATTTTCAAACATTGTATTAATTCAGTGGTGTAAGCGTGTACTTTCTGTCTGTCATATTACGCGTGTATGATTCTCGTAGTACAAAGATTCAGTGCTGTGCCCACCCACCAGTGGCACAGCGAAATGTCTGTGGACTCACAGAAACCGGGTTTCGATACACAGTGTGTAGTTTTGCGGTTAATTCCAAACATTCATTCGGTGCTGTGACTTTTATTCTTTGGGGTTATGGAGTGAATGAGTGCAACCATTTATTTTTATATTTATAATCCTTACCGTAGCAAATAAACATCGTCTTCTTTTGAATTCTAGTTTCCCAATCTCTGTTAAAAATAATTTCATACTTTTACGCTGACATTATTTCATTAGTATGCATTTCTCGACGTACGACAGGAATACGTTTAACGGTTTTGTTTATTTGGAATTAAACACACAGCTACATAATGGGCTATCTGTGCTACGAAACTCGTATTATAACGTTGTAAGCCCGCAGACAAACCGCTGTATTGTTGGCACGTTTAATTAACTGTATCATGCTATCAATAAATAAGAAGAGATAAACAAAGAGGAAAATTTCCGGGACAGTTTAATTCGTTGAATGTATTAGTACAAAATATTAAATTATACTAAATCATCAGCATGAAGTACGTTAAATATTATATCTTTCATATATTAACTGTAAAGTTGTTTGTTTGTTTCTGAATTTCGCATAAAACTGCACGCGAGATATTTGCGTTAGCCGTCCCTAGTTTTGCATTGTAAGACTAGAGGAAGACAGCTAGTATTCACCACTCACCACCAACTCTTGGGCTACTTTTATTACCAACGAATAGTGGGACTGACCGTCACATTATAATACATCCACGGCTGAAAGGGCGAATATGTTTGGTGTAATAAAGATTCGAACCCGCGCCCCTCAGATTACTAGTCCAGTGTTTTAACCACCTGGCCATGCCGGAGCCTCTGTAGATTTGTATATTGTATATATATATATAATTTCTCTTACTGTTGAGGACGTCATGAGATAAAAGAGAAAATGACAGGTGGTATCTAAAGTAATTATTTTGCTCGTATATTTTTACGTCTACCATAAATAATTCAAGTTTTCAAAAAGTAAATGTTGAGTTGAACTTACTACTAATTCTACCTGAATTTCCTTTTTTTACAGTATGTGATTAAAAAAGAATTAAAACATTTTTAACAGCAACATAAAGTTTTCAAGGTTTAATATGTTTAAAAAGAAAAACAGTTGAAATGGAATAAGTAGTTGAAAATGAAAACGTAAATTCACACAAAGGTGAAAGTATAACAAAGTACGGTTATTTACACCACAATTTACCATCTTATATGTTAGAACAAATATTTAACTGATCTCCCTTAGTTATAAATATAAATTTATTCAATAGTTTTACATAAAGTAGAACTTGGTGTTTGAAAACAAATACTCTTACAAATAATAAGTATTCTGATTTAACTGAAGTGTTGTTATAGTGATCACATATTTCCTACCTTCGACTTTTTGTTGTTGTTTATATACTGTCAGAAAACGTCTCAGTATAGCAAATAACAAGTCGGAGATTCTAAGTTATGCAACAAACAAAAACTCTGTCTCTCTCTCTCTCTAGGTGTTTGGGTATATATGTTTGTATACCCAGTAGGGTCAGGTACACTAGACCTCTCTCTCCTTCCATTACTTAGTTGGAATGGACTGATTAATACATTTAGAGTAAATATAAAATGGCTGAAGTAATAGTATAACTTTATTTCTGGTCCTTTTCAGAACAATGCCTATTTGTATTGTTTTTTTTAAATAAATCTGGAACGTAGGTGGCCCGTTTTATTTTAGCACTATATCATTATTATTTTAAATTTGATTTTATCTTAAAGATCTGATGTACAAGTTTAACGGTGAGAGGTGTTTAAGTCTTTCTTCATCATATATGCAATACCTGTCTAGTTCGCATGACAACTCATTTTTACGCCAATATCTTTCAAAGTATTTTATTTTACTATGTAGAAGTCTATCTGGTATTGTTTGTGTATTTGTGTAATTGTGCATAAACTTTGAGGAAGTGGTTTTAGGTACTCTGTATGCTGATGTAATTAGTGTATTCTGTAATGTTTGGAGTTTGGTTTAAATTTGTTTTTCACTTACACTCATCCATGCAGGAGCTGCATAGTCTGTTACAGGTCTAATGTATGACTTGTATATTTTAATGATGTTTTCTACTGTTGTCACGTAGTTTAGACACCTAGCGTAGTTTATTCTTTGCTAAATTTTAGTTTTTATGTTATTTACATGTTTTAACTAGGTAAGTTTAGAATCACATGTTAACCCTAAAAATTTTGCAGCTGTAGCAGTATGGAGGCGTTCTCTGTTCATGTTGAACTTTTTGATGTTTCTTTGATTTTGAAAATATTACTAATTATGTCTTTGCTGTATTTATTTTAATTATATATTTTTCGCAATATTCACATTATCTGTTTAGTTGCGGTTGTAAATTAGTGGCTGCTATTTCTGGTAAAGGGACACTTTTCCAAATTGCTACATCATCAGCGAACTGGGACGTGTATTCGTGGTTTGGGTCTTTTAAGTAACATATTATTTACATACATGATGAAGAGAGTAGGACTTGAGGGACTCCAGCTTCTGGAGTGAAGAACTCCGAGGAAGTTCCCTCTACGTTTACTCTACATTTTCTATTTTCCAAAAAGTTAGATAACCAGCGAATAACTCGCAGTAGTCCCATTTCATATATACGGAACCGAAGACCATTGTGCCATATAGTGTCCAATGTTTTCTCGATATCGAAGAGGCAAGCAACAGTGCATTCTTTATTGTTAAAGCTGTTCATTGTTGTTTCAGTTTGTCTAATTGTATACTCTGTTGTTTGTCTATACTTTTTAAATCCGTTTTGTTCTTCTGGTAATTTTGAATTAAGCTCCATAAATGTGGAGAGTCTGTTGCTTATTATTCTTTCAATAATTTTGCTTACAAAGCTGGTCAGGCTGATTGGTCGGTAACTGTTTGGTTTATTGGGTGGTTTCCTTCTTTGTGGAACATTGAAATATTAGCTTGCTTCCAAGAAACTGGGATGTATCCAGAATATAGAGATAAATTAAATATGGCTAATAGGTGGTTAAATAATTTTAGAGTGCCTTTTTTGAGAATAATTGTTTGTATTCCATCATTTCCCGGTGCTTTGTTTTTTGAATTTTTTATTGCTTGTTCAAGTTCATTTAGTTTGATTTTCTTGGAGAGTAGTTGGGTATTGTAGTCATATGTTTTGTTTGTGTTGCTGTTTATAATGTTGACTGGAAAATGGGGTTTATATAATTCTATGTTATTTGTTACGTGGTTATTTATTTTATTGTAGTAATAGTTGTTCATGTCCGAGTCATTGTGTGTTTTAAATGTGTTTTGTTATTGAAGTTTGAAGGCTTCTGCTTTTTCTTTGTTGGTTTATGCTAAGGTGTTGTTATATTCCAGTGTTGGGTATTTTCTTGTCGTGGGTTGTTCATAGCTCAGTGCAACAAACAACCAGGTTTGGCTTAGTCTGTTTAAATTTCGCGCTTAGCTGCTTAAGGGCTGTCTGCATTAGCCATTCATGATCTAGCATTGAAAGACTAGGGGAAAAGCAGCTAGTCATTACAACTCATCAATAATTCTTGGGCTACAGTTTTACCAAAGACCAACAGGATATACAGTCACATTATAACTCCTCTACCGCTGATAGGACGTGCATGTTTTGTGGAACGAGGCTCCGAACCCGAAACAACCAGGAACAATTTATTTTGAATTTAACTAGTTACCACTAAGTAAATAGACAACATTGCATACCACGTCCACACTCTTTTTCCATAATTTCACAGTGGAAATATGATTGCTCTATTTCACTGCAGGCTTTTAGTTACCCCAAGAAAATTATTATGTGTATTTATTTGCTTATTTTTTTATTTGTACTCATTTATCCACCATGTTTGTTACGTTTTGTAAGATATTTATTGTATCGGCTAATTGTTGAAGATTTAAAGATAGGAATTATGTTTTTATATATAATTACAACACAGTAAACCTGCAAGAAAGCTGAGTAAACCCTTTATTAATTTTATTTTACAATTGCTATTAGTAAAATACGTGTAAATGAGTGTATGTGTTTTTCTTATAGCAAAGTCACATCAGGTTATCTGCTGCACCCACCGAGGGGAATCGAATGCCTAATTTTAGCGTTAAAATCCGTAGACTTGCCGCTGTACTAGCGGGGCCGTTTAAAGGGCAAGTGTTTGTTTTGAATTTCGCGCAAAGTTACAAGCCGTCCCTAATTTAGCAGTGTAAGACAAGAGGGAAGATAGTTAGTCATCGCTATCCCCCCGCCAACTCTTGGGCTACTCTTTTACCAACGAATAGTGGGATTGACCGTCACATTATAACGCCCCCACGGCTGAAAGGGCAAGCATGTTTGGTGCGATCGGGATTCGAACCCGCGAATTACGAGTCGAACGCCTTAAGCACCTGGCCATGCCGGGCCATAAAAAGTAACTGAAATTAGTTCCAATAATCTATTCTCAAAGAGCACAGTTAAAAGAAAAACGCAATCGATTTCTAAGGTATAGTTTAAATTATTATAACATTTAGAATTACCCATGTAGCTGAGATATGTATAATTTGCTAAGTACTGAAAACTACAATTAAAACCCGTTTTAATTCACATTTCGTAGCATTTTCCTTGGTCTCAGCTATGCTTATAACAATGATATTAAAGGGCGCTATTGGTATTTGACATCCGAATAAACAGATAAGTCTAGAATATAACATCGTTCTAAACAAAAAACCTGACAGATTTATGTCTTATGTTTTTGACCTGGTTTGAAGGTCACCAAACAGAAGGAACAGAATTTTAAAGGCTACTCAGCCCGTACACCATTCCTTTTTCCAATACTGTTTTTTTTTCTATCATAAAGGGTTGCATCAGGCACTTTATACGATTGTAAAAGGTTTACTTATAGCATCTCGATGAACCGTGTATATATTTTTTGGTATAAATATTTGGTTTATATATACATATACAGATAAATAGATTTTTGTTTGAATCATTTATCCCAAAAGTTATTTCAAAAGCATTAACTAGCCTTAGAAAAATTTGACGGAAACCATGTATAAACATTCGGTATAAGTAACATCTAAAGGCCATTAACGAAAAGCTCAAGCCTCAGGTGGTATATGCCGTGAAGTCAATGATTAATGTTTAGGGTAGTGTGCTAGTATCGAAGGATTATCTAACTGCAGGATGACTCAAGATCTATTCAGCTAAGCATTATGTAAATATGAGTTACATTAGTTATATATCAACTTGTTACAGATTTAGATATTTCATGGAGCTAACCTGTCACAAGCAGAAGCTGGATTTATCGTTTCATAAATCTTACACTAATAATTCCAAATCACAGATTTAACTTTTCAAATTACACGCACTTTTCTCCATTTCGACTTTAATTATAATATATCACAAGGCTACCATATCGTAGGTTGCCTTCACCATTCTTCGATTTGTTTCAACTCGGTGTATGTAGTATGCAACAGGCGTACAGACGTATGAATGTTAGTATGCTCCAACTGAATAGACTCAAATAGTTATTCAGTCACATCGAATACATATATGGAGAACTTGTAAGCAAGTAACGATGTAAAAAAATAATAATAATAAATAAATGCACCTGTTTGATTCATTAAAGAGTGGTTAACTCAATAAAGAAAATGCTTTCAGAAAGAGCACGGGAAACGTCCCGAACGGACTTCACACACGCATTTATTTATAGGTAAAATGTAATTAATCACGGTGGTTGCTAACAGTTCAAAGGACTGAATTAATTATGCTTTTGAGTTGGATAATTGTAGGACTCGGAATCTCATCAGATCCTGTAATCGTCAAGAGGCATAAACCAAATTGAACAAGGGCGACAGTTCCAACTGAAGGTCATTTAAGGTTTAGTAACTGAGACTGGAATTAATTATAATTAAAATATAGCACATTCCTGTGTGTGTAAATATACCAAATAATAGATTAAGGTAATTACTATTGCATTTATGAAAATTACAGAAATATGTACACACACGAACATCTAACGAGAATTTTATTTGTTTGTAATTAAGCACGAAGCTACACAATGGGCAATCTGCATACCGCGGGCATCGAAACTCGTTAATATATCACCTATATGTTTATCCTAAAAATCTTCAGACAGGAAGTACCTTTTTTCAATGTTGGAGATTATTGAGAAAGGAAATTTATTATATGAAAGCTTTATTACAATTTGGCACCTGTTAATCTCTCATTTATTCACACAGGTTATATATGATTAATATTCTCTCCAATGGGTTTACGGTCAGTTTAAGAACTTATAGTGCTAAAAATATTGGGTTTGATATTCGCGGTAGGCAGAATACACATAGTTCACTGTGCTTCTCTGAGCAAAAACAAATAGCTAAGTCTAATTTTAAATATCGCAGAAAAAACGAAAACAAAATCACCTGAGGCATATTTCTTCTGTACCATAATTGATAAGACTTGCTTGCTTAAAAGACAGATAAAATGTATTGATAGCCAGGCTTGCAAATATCACGTTCTATGAATTAATTTTCATCAAGGACTTAACCTGTTGAACTAAACTTGCTAAGTATTATTATTTTGGGAAATTGTTAAAATTTTAACATCTAGAATATATTGGCTAAGCTATAAGTTTGCAGGCTTATGTTAAGCTGTACCGCTAAAAAAAACATGTTTTGATACCCGTTATGAGCACAAATAACTCTTAGCTTACTTTGTGCTCAATAACAAAATAAGCACAAAATACAGACGAAATAAGTGTTAATTTCTAGCAACAAAACTAATATTTACATTTTGTTCCAAACTAAATATTGGATGGAAGATTGAATGTTTTAGGTAGAGCTAAAAACACACCACTGAAGTCTTGTTTTCACATTTTATTCTTATACACATTTTAAAAAAATATTCCACGAAATCGTAAAAAATAAAACAGGTTATCCATGAATTTGACTTGAAGAAATACTGAGCTGAATAGTTGAAGATCAATGATTCTTGTGAAAATAATTGGTTAACATTTCGCGTGCGTTAATAATGAGAATAGATAACAGAGCTGCGTGCTTGTGATATCATCTATTGAGTTCGTTCGCACGTAGCATCTCTGCAGTAAATTATTGTATCTGAAATCATGTCCTAGAGCCAACAATGTCGAAAGAATAGTAAATTAGTTGTTTTCCTTGACACCTTCTTTCCCTCTGTAGTTTACTCAATCTCCACTGTATTCTTACAGAGGCTGATGTTTTGGCAAACAAACTGGAGCAGAAAGAAAAAAACGCGAAGAGCTAAACAGTAATTGAAGTTAAAAATAAGAAGTTATCCCAATTTTCCGCATTAACTTATTGCACAGAAATTACTCATGTTGTATTGAGACTTATCAAATCTTTTTAACATCCCTTTTGATCAAACATAAACAGTTACACGTTTGTTTTTTATTGTTTTCATATAAATGTCCTAATAATGGGTTTTATTGTATATGTGTGTATATATATGTATATATATCTTAGGGATGCGCATCTCATCATATTAGTCGATACAATACGTATTTAGATACGGATGCCGTGTTATGATACGTGTGGTTCACTTGGAAGTTCGAGCAAACAAACTAGACGTTCCTAACTTAGCAATCAAAGACTAGAGGGAATGCAGCTAGCCAGCATCACCCACCACCAATTCTTGGACTGCTCTTAAACCAAAGAATAGTGCGATTTATTGTAACTTATAACGTCCCCGAATCCGCGCCCACCAGACTGCGCGTCTAGTACTCTGAACACGTGGCTATACCATGCTAGGCCGATACAATACGTATCTAGATATAAA
Organism: Carcinoscorpius rotundicauda; assembly: GCA_011833715.1. Classification (NCBI taxonomy): domain Eukaryota; kingdom Metazoa; phylum Arthropoda; class Merostomata; order Xiphosura; family Limulidae; genus Carcinoscorpius; species Carcinoscorpius rotundicauda. The sequence goes on from CM022398.1 coordinate 28,345,472, forward strand.
AAACAAAACCAACGGTTTGTTGCAAACTTTGACAGTCTTGTCCGTAATTTATTATCCATATTACTAAAATCGTCTTTCTTGAGTACTTTACAATTTACATATCGTTTGTTTTTTTTGTCAAATTCTGAGGTTTGATCAGCTGAATGTTAGCTGGCAGAAGTAAAATGAAAAAAAAGAAAGTTAAAATCAGTATCTGTTCTGTTATTGTTAATTTGTTATGTTACTTTCATGTAATGTTTATGATATAAGAAGTGACGACAACATGTATTACTCAATACTCATCTTCTTTTATTGAATTGTTAATTTTTGCACAAAAAACACTTTATCGCAAATTATGATTTTTACTGTACGAAATACTTATAATGTTTACTGAAAGCTTGCCAAATTTTATGATACATAATACATTGATCGTATCGCATCAATATAATCGTATCACACCTTCACGTAAGCGATGCTCGTATCGTATCGTTGTATCGCTATATATTATATATGTATTACATTTTAACATAGGCAAAATGTAAATTTACGTATTTAACATTCACACTGATTGATATACATATTAATATGCATATGACTGAATTTTTACCTCAGTTCTTAGATTGAAAATTGAGATTGGACTTTTCTTATTTTTAATATCACGATATTTAGCTATGCAAACCATAAACATTGATATTTAATTACATAATCACGGCCAGAAATACAAAATAATGATTTAAAAAAAATAATTAAAAATCTTCTATTGCACAGGATAGTTAAAATGCTACCAGCCCCTTCATAATAAGTATATTTAATATTTGAACGTTATTGTAGAGAAATATTTTAGAAGTTTTAGCACGTGACTTGAATTTTGACACTTGTTCAAATTTAGAAACAGAGTAAACATTAGTAGTTATTTCAATACTCTCTACTGCAGCAATGTATTACGGAGTATAATACTCGAATATGTCTTATTTTCTTGAGACTTCTTACCTAATGATAAATGATTAGAAAAAAAGAATGGTTACATTCATTTTGTATTGGTGGATCTTGTAAAATCATGGCATGCTGTGGCCGGACATGGCCGGTGGTTAAGGCACTCGACTCATCATAATCCGAGTGTCGCGGGTTCAAATCTCCGTTTCACCAAACATTCTCGCACTTTCAGCCGCGGGGGCGTTATATGTTGGGATCAATCCCACTTTTCATTGGTAAAAAGAGTAGTCCAAGAGTTGGCGGTGGGAGATGATAATGACTAGTTGTCTTCCCTGTAGTCTTACTCTGCGAAATTAGAGATGGTTAACGCAGATAGTTCTCGTGTAGCTTTGCGCGAAATTCAAAAAACAAACAACCTCATGTTGTGTAAGTGTAGACTTTGAGAAGAAGAATAAAAGTAATTTTAAATCTTAGCCTTAGCAAATAAAAACAGAGCTTTATAGTGTTGAAAAATAATAAAAATATTAACGTTTGTATGTGACAGGAAGTTAAACTCATCATTTTCTGACTAATGTTAAGGTCTATCATAAAGTTTGTTAAAACATGCAATCTCTTTCAGTTACCGTTATACTAATGGTATTATCATTGTATTGTATCGATTTGGTGTTCATACTAAAACTATTAACATTAACAAAAGAAAACAGAATATTACTTTTATTTGTATCTTTTCAATTGTTTTAATATATAACTTATATCCTCCCAGTTGCACATCAATATAATTTAAATAAACTGTATACGATTAGTTTATTTACACTATTTTGTATCGTTTCCTTTACCTAAGGGCTGCTTTTAGCCAGGTTTTCTCTCCTCTATTTGAATACTTTCTTATTCGAATTCGGGTTCATTGTTAATGTGTTTCAATTTTAATTATTCTGTCTCACATGAAACTTAAACTGATTAATCCTTAACATTAGCCGCAAGAATGTCTTGAAATTTCTAAGTGGATTCGATCTTCTGGGATTTTTGAATTAGTATTACTCATTTAACATGTTTTATAAACATAGAACTAAGACAGGAGCCACTTCGCTTAAATATAAAATATACCAAAATCAACTGATAGATCTGTAATATTTTATCGTTATATATATATATAGTTATGCGAATTAGTTAGAAGAATTAAAGGTTATCCTTCTTTGGAATGGGGAAAAGTCCATTGATTTACAACGCTACAATCACAGGTTCAATTCTTATCGGTGGGCATAGTAAATTGTGGCTTTATCATTACACGCGTACACTAAACACTAAGTAAATTATTTTGTCATATGTATTTTATATTAGCATTAAATTCAAATTTATTTCACCTCATGTTTAAGTAGTGTACTATTCAACTATTACAATATTTATATCTTTTTTAACACAATATTATTATTATTTTTAGATGCACTACATTTGTTTTTCGTTATTAAAGTCACCTGTTAAAATAGATATTTGTATATTTAAGTTTAAATATGTTATCTTATAAACTTTAAAAAGCCAATTTTTTGTTGTTTGTAAGAAGTTTTTAAAACAAAAGCAGTATGTAATTTGATGAAATTTAGATGGAAAAGAAAGTTTTTTGTCCTCAAATTTGTCAAAAACAAATTGATAATAAATTCAAAAATAAATAACACTGGACAGACCTTCAGAATGAAATAAATAAATAAAACGGGACGATTAAAGTACTTTTGAATTAAACACTTTTGTAAAAAATTAGTTCTTACTCAACATGATAATTTTAAGTTGCCAAACACACAATAAACTGATAGAATCTCAATGAAAAGTACTTAGCTGAAGTAGTCGTAGTTCACTTACTCCGTAGTTATAAGCAACATTAGAGGAATATTAAGTTTTGTATCAATTCGTGTCGATAGAAAACCATCAAATATAGCTTTCTTAAACATTTTATACTTTAAAACGGTGTAGTGAAACGTAAAATATCCTACCAAGGTGTTTATTTAGTGCTGTGAAAGTGGGATCCATAAATAATCTGAAGTTAATTATTACACTAAAAAAACCCAGAGTGTGTCCTCAGGTGATTTGATTTTTTATATTATATTGTAATATAACAGAAACATTTAATTCCATGCTTTTATTACATAAATAAGGCTTGTATTCTTAGTTATATTTATTTTAGTAAATAGTGTGTTATAATAAAAATATATATCTGCTACTACAAATATTATCATCCGTTAAAGAATATAAATTTTAATGGCAGTTACACATACAGCTTTGGTTCAACTTATTTTGGTAATATTTAATACCATTTTACATATTTTGGCATGCAAGCTTCAAATCTGAGGTCTGTAGATGTCATCATATTTTTATCTTTATTTTTATAAGCACTTTTATTCTTAGATATTGACAGTGTTCATCTTTCTTTCGATTTTAGATTGATGTCGTCTAATGTTTTTTATAAGTAAAAATGTTTTGTTAACAGACACAAAGTGTTGATCACTGATGCATAGATTTTGAGAATGATTGCGTCATTAATCGAAACGTCTAATCTTCTTTACTGTAAAAGCTATATCTTGTAAAAATACTTATAATTATTAAGTAAATGCAAACAAAACTATTTTTCAAACAATATTTTGAGAAAATTGATATTTGAAGATTTTTCCTCCTATAATTTTAATTGCGACATGAAAAAATGTTTACGTTGTTATTTTCATAAAAGGCTTATCGGTATGTTCATGATACAAACTATACAGCTTATTATAGCCTGCAAGTAACTTTAGTTAATAAAACAACAATTTGTATGATTTTTTTTCTACAAAACTAAGCTGTTTAACCAGTAATATTTACTTAATAAGCGTTTTATCCTTAAACATTATTTAACAATACATTTGTTTTAACCGTTTACGTCACTATTGTAAGTGTAAATGCCAGTTTCAGACATTGGCCACACTGTTTTCGTGTATAAAAACAGTGTACTACTAAAGATTAAACCTTACACATTTTACTGTAACCACAAGGTTAAAAAAATTATCTCTATAATTTAAAGCTTTTGTAGATATTAAATCATCTTAAAATTAATTAATTCGGTTTTCAATTTCGCGTAAAGCTACACAAGCGCTATCCGTCCCTAATTCAGCAGTATAAGGCAACTATCCATTATCACCCACCGCCAACTCTTGGGCCATTCTTTTACCAACGAATAGGGGTGGGATTGACCGTCACATTATCACTACCCCACGGCTGAAAGGTGGAACATGTTTGGTGTGAGGGGGATTTGAACTCACAACCCTCGGAAACTTGAGAAATAATTTGTGTATCAGTTATGAGGGTAATGAAACATTTGAGACATATTTTACAAATTTACGTTGATTTACTGTTTCATAAGACAAGCCATTGCTGCCCGAATGAGTTTATGTGTTTAGTGACATATTTATGTTTATTCATTAAGTTAATATGAGGAAGTTTTAGAGTAGGAAGTAGGTAATATTCTTGTAAACTTATAGATAAACTTCGAATTAACTTATAATACTTTAACAAAAAAAAGTTCCATAAATTTTGAAAGTGAACTTTAATATAAAATTAATGTTATAAAATCTTCTAAAAACTATGAAATCAAAATATAAACATTTTTATTATTATTGAATGACTAACTCTGTTTTAAAATTATGTCAAAAAATAAATTGTTTTAAGATATGAGGATAATTTTGATTTGAGCAAACAAAAACCAACTCATTCCAAGGGTACACATCATCAACTTAAGTTGAAGGTTCTCATGCTTTTTCTGGAAAACGTTTTTCCTATTACTTTACATTAGGAGCACCAACTTCCTCGGTGACTTACATAAATAATTATAAATTGTCTTAAATAACACATAAGATAAAGAAAGCAGTTATTTATACAATGTAAGTATTTCAATTTTATTATTATGTCTGTATATATTTTCGATGACCGTAAGTTTTTATCTTTGTAGGACTACTTTTGATGTATACAGTAGTGCATTTGTATCGTATTCATACATTTACCAATATTTAAATAACTCCGCCAAATGGGTTTCACGCAGTTGCTCGACGGCGGTAACACGGAAGAAATTCTTAATATAGTGTAAATTAATTTATCATATGATATTATATTTTCTGGAACGGTCTTTTTATCATCGGTACATTTCTCTGTCAACCCTGTATCTTATTATTCTGTAACTCAATTAAATTTAGGCTTAACTGTTCAACATACAACGTTGCAATAAACCGATCACAAGTGACGTTTGCTTTTATATTAGATTTAACCCATCAACCAGTACGCTATACTTAATCTTGTAAATCCTATTGTTTATCCAGTTTATCCCTTTTGCGAGGTACCTTATTAAACCACAGGGATTCGCAAACTTCCACCAATCGTGTTGTCAATAAATTCCTCAATACTTCTAAAGACGTTGTTTATAAGGTTTCCTGGTAATTTCAGGTGAGAGAGTGAACGTTAAAAACCAGTTCTGTTTTAACCATATAAGTTAGAGCGCTTTGGATGAATACCACACTTTCTTTAATAATCCAGTTTTAACCTGAAAGTATCTAAAGTAAGTTATTTATTGGGACATTTACTAATTTTATTATTTTATCTGAGGTAAAACCTGATGCATAAATCACCCACAGTTACAAGTTCTATCTTTTCCGAAATTTTGCAAATATACACACACATATTAATCTGAAAGTTTCTCAACTATGTGTTTTATGGAAGACACCAACAGAAAAAAAAAAAAGAGGGCTATCTGTCCCTAATTTAGCAGTGTAAGACCAGAGGTAAGGCATCTAATCATCATGACCTACCGCCTACTCTTCAACTTCTTTTTTACTAACGAATAGTGCGATTGACCGTAACATTATAACGTCCCTACGGCTGAAAGCGGGGACATGTTTGGTGTGACGGGGATTCGAACCAACGACCCTCGGATTAGGAGTCGAAGTGCCTTATTTACCTGGCCATGCAGGACTTAAGAAACAAAAAATACATAATCTTAAACGGTAGATACGTTTCTTAAAAATATAACTACATAATTTAAACATTGTACTTGCAAATTTATAAAAATACAGAAAATTACCGAAACACCTGCTGCGTGTTACTCTAAAACCTGAAGGACGGTTGTTCTTTACCAACAAACTCTATTGTGCATCGAACAACTTGGGTGAATAAAATACTCTGGATCTCTGTCGTTAAGGCTCACTTTATAACATAATATTCTCCTTATTGAATTTACAGTGGCGCCGCTTCCCGAAATTATTATCAATTAAAGCATTAAAAATTATTTACATTGACTCATTTTCTTACGTGTATTGTATATCGTATTTTAAATATTTCTGTTACAATATCATTTTATTATTCTGACTAGCTCTTACACTTTGCATCTGTAATAAATTTATTAACATATAGAAAACATGTTCAACTCTTGTCTACTTTTGTAGCTGAAAATATAAAACAGAAAAACAGGTTGCAACCTCACGTCACGTTTGTGATAAGCAGTTTATTGATGTTCTTACAACGAGACTTTGAATAGTTAAAATATATATTTTTATGTTTGATTCTTCTGTCAAAACTTTGAACATGACAATACTTCACTTAAACTACAACGAAACTGAAACCTATAGACTGTTGTTTGGTGTAAAAATAAAATTTAATTGCATTTTTTACCTATACTTCTTCCTTTTGTGGCTTGCAGGAATTAACTATGGACACAACCGCATTCCTTAAGAACTGTGCTAAATTATTTTAAGTTATCTTTCTGTTTTGGTTTGTTCTTTTCAAAAGCCTCCCTACCCGCCCACCTCACTTTCAAGGTTGGCCGTTGGGCAGACTTGCTTTAACAAGGTCACCCACATAAGCTCTTGTTGACTGAAACAGGTTGCACACGGAATTTTTTTCACCACATACATTTTGTTTTAAATAACATGTACGGCACTCAAAATTTCACGTTTCTTCATATATTTTTCAATAATGATATGAAAATTTATGTTTCAATGAAAGGAATACCTGCTGATCATGTTTGACATTTTTCAGCTATGCCTAATACATTTAACGTAAGCTTGAACGTTCCACCTTTCAAGTTTTATTCAACTTTGACATAAATTAGGTCGAGTTAATTGTTTTTCACGGTGTGATCGTTCAGTCTGTATAGCTTACGTAATTAGCATGATCAATACAGAATACAGCCAACTTTCTTCATTCTAAACGTATGTACAATATATTCCAACACAAATCTTTTCACAGTTATCATCAGTTGCCATAGAATAGAAATAATTTTTCTGATCATGAAGACACCAACTCTAAGCATCGTCTAATGCTGTGGGCTCAGTTCGGTTGCTTTAAGTGAAAATATATACAATGTGTGCTCAACATACTACGAGTAACAAAATCCGAATTTTAACGTCGTAAGCTTGCAGACATCACGCTACAGAATGTTAAAACAACATCTGTTAACGTAGACTTACTTCAAATTCTGTACTAATGTTTCGTAAATTATGCTCTCGTTTTTAGGAACAGGTCGCCTTTGTCTTGTTCTCTTTATGAGCCTGACTGTTGAATATACTTTCTTTCCTAAACAGATAGAGCTAGATGAAATACACAAAAGTCAATATATTCACATCCACTGTGCTAATGATCAGTAGATATCTAAATGGAACTTGCTTCATACTGAATGAGACACGAGTTTGTACGTGATTATGCAATTTATATTCATTTACAGTAATAAACTTGAATAACCATAAATGTATTTTATTTATTTATAGTATTAGCTAGATTATTGCATAATATTAAATTCTTTTGATTGGCCAAACGTGATAGATATAATGCACTAAGTTTTACATCAGTGCTTGGTAATAAAGTAGTCGTAAAAACTTTTACTAGTTTGTCTCTTACTCGTAATTAAAACTATATATTATTAATTGTAATTCTCATTGTATCATTTCAGAAATTTTTATGGTAGAAGCTCTTACATAATTAATTATCTCGACATACATTATGAAAATTTTACTATGTTGTACAGTTACTTATTCTTTTAACAAAAGTTAAACTTACTAAAAATAACCCTTTTTTATTATAATCAAATATATATAATCTTTTTCTAAAAATGACAAATATCCATTCACATCTCTGTATTTTTGTAACAATTTCCACTTGTCTTTTATGTTTCTATATATATAACGTGGCGTAAAAATATTGAAATCTTCAACTAAGCAAATATTGAATGAAGCTTTTAATTGTCCGTAAATTAATTGTACAGTGTGGCGAATAAGCGTTGAGAATATTTGCAAGTTGGTCATTTTTTAATGCTTTTAATTACACCAAATCTAAAAGCAGTAAGGTTTACATAATTCAAAAAGAGGAAGCAAAAAGTTGTTTTCTTTGTATTTTTTATGGTTAAAATTGTTTGTAACTCTTTTCACACACGCGCACATCAAACGTAGCTTTCCAAAAAACTAAAGTCTCTAGACTATATCATTAAGACTAAAAATTTGTCCAGTTTCAAATATATATTGTTCTCCGAAGTTATGTGGGCCAAGTTGGTTTTAAATCATGTCTATATTACCAGACGACGATGCATTAAAAACTAGCATAAGATTTTTAAATGTTTTTATAATAATTGCTTTAAATAAAACACATGAATTCTCAAATAAAGCCATCAGCTTAATTATGGTTGAAATTTTTTGTAAAGCGTGAAATATATATATTTTGTTCAGTTGTAAAATATAAGATTGGTAAACGTAAGAAAACTTTATACTGTTTATGATTTGCGCTTTACTGCAAAGATGCGCCGTAAATATAGCTTTAAATCTTGCGTTTTCATCTTTTGGAATTGGCATGGTTTAAATTTACAAAATTTTGACATGAAAAGCTATCTAACATTAGCCTAGAATATTGGTAAAAGAAGCAGCTAAATTATTTCATTCTAGTTATTTGTGTAGTGGATATTTAGTTTAATATATATATTTGTTTCAGTTTAATATATGTTTAGAAATCTGTGTAACTAATATTGTTAAATGTGTATTGCGCAAGTCTCGTCTGTTCTCTAAATTTGTAGAAGGTTCTCGAGAGTAAGAATCAACAATACGTGTTTTACGAAAGCACTAGCTATATTCAAATATTGCTGGGCCAACTGTAACGTTTAGAAGTTTGCCTGAGGATTATAAATCGACGCGTCAATACTGTTTATAATACTGTTTGGTCATTACAGTCAGTATACTGTAAGCCTCAGAAGCTATAATTACGACAAGCGCTTATTATTCGAAAAACTACAGATATTTGACCAGAAACATTTATAGATTTCGAACATTACAAACTTCAGTGAATTAACTTCAGACGTTAGTATTTCGACGAGGACATTAGATTATTTACGCCAAGAAAGAATTCACGTGAAAAGAATAGAGCTAGTTAGCATTGCCATCAAGTGAAGTGTATCTCTATATCAACATAAAAGTACTTTGTGTCTCGTGAACCGTCGACAAAGTATTCACTTCTAGACTGCATACATGACTTAACCTTGTTTGTAAGTTTGCAAAACTTCTGCATATAAATAAGAAATAATTCGTTCTCTGTAAACCGTCGATAAAATATTCAGTTCCTGACCAGGTAGAAAACTCAGTATTGTTTGTAAGTTTATGAAACTTCTGTAAATAAAAATCATTATTTGTAATAACCATTATCACAAATGACATTATTGTTTTTTTGTTTAAATACATTTGCGTTAAGAAAAAAAATTATGTGTATCATTATTTTTGCGAATGTCATAAATTTCATACATATTGACGTTCAATTAATTTCTAAATTCAAAGTTTCGATTATTTGAACTTATAATACGTAACACCTGTTGTTCTGCGCTTTATCGTGGGAAAGTAAAGCATGCTAAATAAATTAAACAGCAATCTTTTTCACTGGCCGGTCAGATGACTCCCTGATGATACAGTAATTTGTTTTCGATAGATGCTGCACACATTCTGAGAAGAGTAGCATTATGTTTTGGTGTATATAATATGATGTGTTTTTTTTAACAGATCTTTCCCAGAGCTTACGGCTTCCAATAAAAGTGTTGACTTCTCTTTGGATTTTCTTTTGTAAAAGGGCCCGGCATGGCCAGGTGGTTAAGGTACTTGATTCATCATCCGAGGGTCGCGGCTTCGAATCCCCGTCATACCAAACATGCTCGCCCTTTCAGCCGTGGGGGCGTTATAATATGCTATCAATCTCACTATTCATTTGTAAAAGAGTAACCCAAAAGTTGGCGGTGGGTGGTGATGACTAGCCGCCTTCTCTCTAGTCTTACACTGCTAAATTAGGGATGGCTAGAGCAGATAGCCCTTGTGTAGCTTTGCAGAAAATTCAAAAACAAACATTTTTTTTGTAAAATAAAAAAATACGTTTCACATTTCTTTATTATTTCTAGCCTTTTTTTATTTTTATCAACTCCTTCAGAGTCAGAGAACTGATACTTACTCTTGTAAAATACCTTTTTGCTAAACCCACTGTTATCTTGGGGATCCTAACCACTTACTATTCCAGGAAATTAGTGAAGTTGAGAAGACGAAAAAGTTCAGTTTCTTTAAAAATTTGGTTTTCACATGTACCTAATCAAATCATATAATAACATGGAAATATTATGTCTATGAACTTGTACTTTCTATATTCAACAGTAACTAAAATTGGACCCTCATTTAGCTTGATTTGATAATGTATTTTATGCACTTAATGAGCAGTGATTGCTGCTACATTTGTAAACTTGTGTGTTATTGTAAATTTTCGTTAAAAAGTGCAACTATGTAAATAGAAAATAGAAATAAAAACAATATGAATATATTTTATGCAGTTTCACACATTGTTAACGTAAAAAGAACAACAATTAATCGAAAGTATTCATTTATATCATAAGATGTGTTTGTTCTGTTTCACAAAAAAACTCAAAAAAGTTTGCCGAGAAAATCACGGAAGTTTCCAAAAGACACGGCATTCTTGGTAATGTGTTTACAGATCTTTATTCACGTACTGTTTTGTAAACAGAAATGATTTGTCGTCATTCCTGTTTATTTCTTTAAAACATTGTTTCGTCTCTCTGTCGTGAACAAAATCATTTTTATGGCAAATAAGGTTATTGTTTAAGTTTGGTTAAAAGTAAAAACTATTTTTCACTGTTTTTTAAAACAGTTCAACTTATCAGACGTTGCATTCAGTAACGACTGTTAAGCTCAAATTTATTCTTTTGCAGTCTAACCCTATAACTACTAAGGCACTCCCCTGGCACAGCTACATGTCTGCAGATTTATAACGCTAGAATCCAGGTTTCAATATCCGTGGTGGACAGATCATTATGTAGCTTTATGCTCAATTGCAAAGAAACAAAGACAGCTGGATTTTTAAACATATTCTTTTGAAAAAAATAATTTATGTAGCAAATTGCTTGTGCGTTCGTAATTTTTGAACTTACCTTGTTTGACACAGTTTAGAATCATCGTGTAAAAACAAATCATTATAAATTTCAGCTTCTTTTTAAACAAAGCTGAGGTAATTGTTATTACTGAAGTCTTTGGCATAGCAATAAAGAGACCTTGTAAAAAAATGGTTCCTGGCAGTTACCACTAACTACACATTCATGATTAATCCAACTAATCATAATTTTAATTAGGGGGTAAACTCACTTGCCCCGGGTGAAAAATAAGCAATAATGTGTGATTAAATTTGATGATCGTTTCTGACTTTTACCACAAGAGTTTATAATTACTAGTATTAACATTCAATATAAGGAAACCTGACCCTTGTTCATGATTAACCTGAAATATTGTGTTATTAAAAAAAGTTGCCAGTGTCATCATTAAAGAATAATTTGTGACGTTGGAAGAAGAGGACCGTAAGAGTTTTTCATCGTTTTCACATCGCCCTACAACTGCTTTTCACACAAACTGAATACAACGCTGATTAGTTCTTTATTAAAATACCAGGTAGCACTGCGGTAACTTTCTTTATTGAAGAAATCGGGACTTGAGTCTAGTAATTTATTTTCATGTCTGTGATGGAGGTGTAACAAATGATACGTCATTTATCACAGGATTAAAAGCTCCATTTGTAGCTTGACTTCAGAGTTCTGAAAAACCAAACTTGTAATTTCTAGCTATTCTCTTTCTACAGAACTATGACATGTGAGAGTTCTTTGTAGCAGGATTATGTTTACCTCATCACTACGTAGAGTAAACTCTGACACTAGACCCTATTCGCTACTGTACAAAACTAAAGAAATAGGCCTGTCAGATACCACTCCTCCCAACTGCTATGTCCTTTTATTAGACAAAGAAATTCATTAAAAAGGGAATCCGTGTATTGTACACTGCTGATGACCTGATGAGATTTACTTTAAGCCTCGCTTTGAATTCCTAAGCCTGTTGTCATGGTTTTGTTTGTTGTTTTAGAATGTTGTCATATCATATTAACGAGTTTTAATACAGTGAAATAGTTGAATGAATACAGACTCCAGATCATCGCAGTTTACCTACTCTAGTAGACCTGTGAGCAATACTGCTGAGATCCTGGTGATTTTCAATATAATTAACCTCTGTATTTACACTTTCGGATTTGTAATTTATCTTTACAAATTTTTTGTTGTATTTTTGCAATAGATCTAAACACGTTTTACTAAATTCATGTAAGTACTCTATGAAATTTTACCTTTGATGGAATGGTCCAATCTGTTTATAGTCTATATCGAGACTTTCTTGAAGTTGAAGTCCTGATTTGGTTTGTTTGGAATTTCGCGCAAAGCTACAGGAGGGCTATCAGAGATAGCTGTTCCTAATTTAGTAGTGTAAGACTAAAGGAAAGGCTACTCATCACTACTCACCGCCAACTCTTGAGTTACTCTTTTACTAACGAATAGGGGGATTGACCGTGACATATACACCCCCACAGTTGAAAGAGTGAGCATGATTTGTATGATGGGGATTCGAGCCCTCGACCCTCAGATTACGAATCGAATGCCTTAAGCACCTGTCCATGCGGGCTTGAAGTCCTGGACTTTACTGCGTTCTCCAGACTATCATCTTGGTTATGAACAAAATATGGCTCTGTTATAAACGCAAATAAACTAGCTATTAAGATTTAATGGGAAGTAATATCAAGATATAGTTTTGCTCTCAACACTTCGAGGTTAACAAGGCATCCTTTTTCGTAATATAATTATAGCATATATTTCTTACGTGAACCTTAAAATAATTGAAGTCTAAACCACGTGAAAAACTTTTTTATGTACGGATTTCCCAGTTGAATAAATGCCATTTCTCAATTGTTACCCTTAGGATTTAACAATAGTAGATTAGATCACGTTTTCTTGTTCGTGACAAGCATAGTAACTCTTATGCTTAAAAGTATGAAGTACACACCAGTTTGCCTCCTAATGGAGCATTATCATTTACACATTCTTTATCACACAACAATTAGGGAGATTAATATATACGTTAACACTGCAAAATCGTCTTGTTGATTCATCTGAAAGAGTAAAATAATCTGTTTTAAAAGCTAGAAAGAAACACGTGAATACGTTTTAAGATTTATACCTTATAATTAATGATATACTTGGTTGCTATAGATCAAACTAACGTTCCTCAAGTACTATTGAGCCAGCGGGATTCCTTATATTTTATGGTATTTTTAAGGTCTTTAAAGATTACGTACGTTTTATTCTCTCAAGGTTTTTCAAGAACAAGAACTAGTATGAAAAAACAACAACAACAATGGTTGGCATTGTAATGTATAGAAAAGTTATTCTAGTGCATATACCGGTATATATTTGCTAACACTAAAGTAATTGGAGCTAGAATAATCTGATACATTTTAATAGGCTTAGGCCACCCACTTGTGATCAGGGATAGTCCAAAGTAATACGATAGTATAAGGGTGACCGAAATAAATAAAATAACTGGACAAAATCTTTATGCTGCTCATAATTTTTTTTTGCTTTAAAGCAGATGTCGTGACCAATTATCCACCTTTTTCGTACAAAATTAACGAAAAATTCAGTCAGTGACGGTGCTAGATAAAACAAGTTTTATAATTTATTTACACGTACGCACATATATATGTATACCAGAGTAATTTTTATTAAAAAAACTTTTAGATCAATTTTGTTTTTTATTGGAATATACTTACTATTAAAAGTGCTCTAACTAAATACGACTTTACAACGCTAAAATCAGGGGTTCGGGGGGCTCATCAGATAGCTCGATGTGGCTTTGCTACAAGAAAACACACACACTGGACCCAGTTATTATTATTTCAAGTTATTTTAATAAATTCTTCTCAAACTGCTCGTCTACAGTGAAGTAAAATAAAGCCGCAGAAATTATGTTCGGCGTGTTGCTTTACATCATCACTATGCCTACCAATGTCCATGTTTTATGCATCAGGAAACCAAATATTATGAATACATATCGTAAATTTTTTCGGTTATATAAACGTTACATGATAATTGAATCGTATAAAGTCGCTCTTTTCCTTTACGAAATGCTAGGACTGAATGTCGTATTGCGTGTTCCGTTCTTCAGTGTTGGGGTCTACTCTTCTTTATTCTTTTAGCACTTTACGTGACACTATTACACGAAATAGAGAGAACATATTGGCCATATTTTGAGTACGTGATGGATACATTGTGCAAGAGCACAATAAATGTAATTCTTTGAAATGAGCCACAACCACAAAGAAAGGGAAGTTTCTTATTCAAGCTGCCTGAAGTGAGTATAAAACTGTTTTTGATTTTATGCTTTTCTCTTCCTCACTTTATCAACTGGCTTGATACTGTTCTTTATGCAGACGAAAGAAGATTTTTACTGCCCTTCGCGATAAAGTTTACATAACTTACTTTCAAAACCTGTTTATCTTATTTAATTAAAACTAGTACAAAGGAAATATTTTTAAAAAATATACTGAGGCAAAAGAGGATTTTTACTCAGCTTCTAGAAAATGTTTTTTATAACTTACTTTCAAAAATCTGTTACCCTTATTTAATTAAAACTGATAGAAAGAAAAAAGTTTACAAGAATCTAGTGAAAAAAATTTAAAATAAAGGAACAACAAATTTGTTATATTGATTACCATCGTAAGTTTCTTTCTAAATGTTCTATATTATGATTACAATAAATACAAAGATATAAGAACATTACTATACTTACACCCCCCGCTAGTACAGCGGTTAGTATACGGATTTACAACGCTAAAATCAGAGGCTCGATTTCCCTCGGTGGGCTCAGCAGATAGCTTGATGTGGCTTTGCTATAAGAAAAACACACACACACTATACTTGTGTCAAGGTAACAAAATCAATGATTATGTTGAACGGGCACCCATTTTCTACTTTCAAATGCAACAATCTGATAAACGTATACAGTGGAATATCTCAAAAAGGTTCCCCCAGTGGCACAGAGGTATATCTACGGAGTCATTCCGCTAAAATGGGGATTTCGATGCCCGTGATTAGAGCACAGATAGCCCATTGTGCAGCTTTGTGCTTAATGCACACCAAATCCTTACAAATCCTCAAAGAGCTGCAATACAAAATAAAGATTAATGTATTTTTAATGAAGCTTGAAAATATACATCAAATCATGTCTAACAGTGTAGACTGGTTTTTGTTGTTTGTTTTTTCTGAAAGAAATCTACACACATGACGTTGTTCTTGTCAAAGCAAGTGGTGTTTTTCATTGTCCCAGGTTTGGTTATCTAGTAGTATGTACACAACATTATTTCATGGTGTCTAGACATTTTCTCTGAAATAAATAACTTTGTTCAAATACTGGCAACCATCTGGTCGCAAAAACGTGTATTTGAACAAGTGCTCTATCTGTACAATCTCACTGTGGGTGACAGGCGGCCTAGGTTATTTAAACAACTCGTTACATACTTGCTAAATGTTTACGAGTCTAACCTTTTCAGAAAGTCTCAACTCTTTCAACCTCACTGCTTAGTTGAACTTAAGCTTAGGATATTTCATAATATTTGTGTGTGTACTTTTTTCTAGTACTATTTTAGTAAAGTAAATTTTCTTTTGTTCCTCATCCGAATTTTATGTAATGACTTTGCTTCGTGATGGGCAGGTATTGACACAAAAATGATCCTTTGTTTACGTGTTGTTGTTTTTTTTAGTTTCACGCAAAGCTACACAAGGGCTATCTGCGCTAGCCGTCTCCAATTTAGCAGTTTAAGGTTAGAGAAAAGGCAGCTAGTCATCATCACCCACCGATAACTCTTAGGCTAATCTTTTATCAACGAATATCGGGACTGACGCACGTTATAATGCTCCCATGGCTGAAAACGGAAGCATATTTGGTATAACGGGGATTCGAACCTTAGAACCTCAAATTACAAGTCGAACGCCCTAATCTTTTGGCTATACCGGGCCCGCAAAATGACCCCTAGTTGTAAAATCATATTATTTTAACGGATTCACTTTAAGATCATTTGAAAAGTTTCTTATTCTAAACTCCTCCCTCAATGGATCAGCAGTAAGTCTGAAGATTTATAATACTAAATCCGAGTTTCGATACACGTGATATACAAAGCACAACTGAATGTGTGGCTTTGTGCTTAACTACAAACAAACAAGTTTTTCTAAATATCGTATGCACAGTATCTTTCATATATCTACTTTCGTTTATTTTTTTATCAAATACCATTCTACTAGCAAAAGTTAATACAATCTATACAACTAAGCTTGATCCGGTAACACTGTAAAAGACCACACCCATGAATTGGCCCTTACTAGCTAATTACAGGGTTTCAGTAGTAACAAGCCCCATTTGCCAAGCTAGAATTTGTTCGAACGGACAGAAAAGGCCACGTAATGAATAGTTAATTAGTGATGATTCCCGGCTGAGATGAGTGGACTTGTTCCACCTTGAAAAAAAAGGTATATTCTTTTTGCCTAGAGACACAGTCTGTTTTTAATTCACTCACTTTTATGTTAGATAGGTAAAAAGTGGCAAAGGCCTCATATCTATATGTATCTATTACATATGTGTTTGAACAATGAGCAGTCGTTTATTGTAAGCTTGTTTTAAAGAATTAATAGTGAATAAAAAATAAATATATTTTGTTTTGGAATTTCGCACAAAGCTACTCGAGGGCTATCTGTGCTAGCCGTCCCTAATTTAGTAGTGTAAGACTAGAGGGAAGACAGCTAGTCATCACCACCCACCGCCAACAAAAAGTGGAATTGAACGTAACATTATACACCTCCACGGCTGGGAGGGCGAGCATGTTTAGCGCGACGTGGGCGCGAACCCGCGACCCTCGGATTACGAGTCGCACGCCTTACGCGCTTGGCCATGCCAGGCCGTAAATATCTGAAGCTCGATTTGAGAGAAACATCTCTAATGTTCTAATGTTCATAGTGTTACTACTCATGATGAAGTATTCATAGATCTTCAATATTGAGGTAACATGAGTAAAACTGAGCAAAATAGTGTCCTAATTCAATACGTTATATCAGATAAGAATGTTTAGTTGAATACGATCCTATAAAAGTGTAAAAAATAATTATATTATCAACTACAGTATTACACATAAATCTTGTTACTGTAGGTAGAGAATATAAATTTAAAGGGTTTTTTTAATATTAGATGATAAGAAGTGTATCTTGGAGCTTTAGTATTTCGTTGTTTTTATGGTTAGTTCTGTAGTCTCTTTTTGTATTTTGGTGTACAGAAAACTTTAACGTCTGATTTCTTAAAAGCTGAGTTTACGTAATGTTTTACGAGTCGAGCTGCGTATTGCAGTGTCCAAGGTTCGAAACGCGATAACACTAATCACGCAACACACATATTGTTATTGGTGTGTTATATAAGTGAGAGGCAGTTAGTTAATCGATACAAGCCCTGGTGTCGGCAGGTACCGTTGACATTCTGTTTTTCTTTAAGATGCAGCTCGGATGAAGAATTTAAATCCCCTTTACACTAAAAAAATTATTTCACTTTTATATGGATGTTCCTATAGTTTGTTACAAATGTCTGAGATATATGTATATATGTAAGTATTTTAAATTAAAAGTGTTATTCTCACTTGCGAATTTATAGCAGCTCATTTATTTCTGTTTAGCACTTTAAAAACGTACAATGTTTATTTATGTTTCACTTCTTAAGGTAGGCTTATCAGTCCTCTACCACAGCTTCGTGCCGCGGGTTCGAATCACTTTCGCACCAAACATGCTTGCCTTTTCAGCCGTGGGGGCGTTATAATTTGACGATCAATCTCATTATTCGTTGGTAAAAGAATAGCTCAAGAGTTGGCGCTGGGTGGTGATGACTAGCTGCCTTCCCTCTAGTCTTACAGTACTAAATTAGAAACGGCTAGCGCAGATAACCCTTGTGTAGCTTTGCGCGAAATTCAAAAACAAACAAACAAGCCACGGCTTTGATAAATCAACGGATTCACAGTGCTAAAATCAGAGTTCAATTCTCTTTGGAGGAAACATCAGGCATGAATTTGCTACAAGGAAGACAAACACACTCACTTTGGTCTAAGATATGTATAAACTAATTTCTAATTCGTTTTTAGCAAGATATTGATACCTAACAATAATCAATACATGGTATAAATAACTAAAACTAACAGTAATATGATATGTTAGCAGCTAAACAAGAACAAAAATTAGTAGTAAATATTCATGATAACATGAGTGAACCAATGTCTGCAACATTACAAAGATGCGATATTCTTAGAATGATATGTTATCACCTTCAAATAAGCAAGATAGCATAATGTTAACCTAAAGTAGTGGCGTATTATCGTATTCGTACAGTGAATACGTAAATTGTAAATAATGTCAATGATAATTTACGGCAAAAATACTGGTAGCTTTTGCGTTAAATATAAGTTCAGAACCTTAAACTAATACACAGCGTCTTCTATTAAAATCACTGTCAAATTTTACCTTAACATAACTTTTTATTCTGTAATTTGACTGTTTTTTAATGTATTCTACAAGAAAGTATTCTTAAATTTATGGTTATTCCACAAAAAATAATGATTTTACCCTGTATTTAAATTATTTTTGAGTGTGATTTCACGAAGAAACACTTTTAATTAATATTCAGTTCACATGAAGCATTTCCACGTAGAACCACTTTGAATGTTTTACCCACATAAAATAACTTTTTAATTTAGGTATATGATTATATATTGACCAATTCATCTACATGGTTGAGGTCAGAGCGCTAACCTTTAGTGGGGAAAATGAAACAGTATTTTCTTAAAAGTAAACTTTTAAGTGTTATACTTCACAATTAATTTAAAGAAGTGCCATCTTTTTGCTTTTTTTGTTACTTTTTTAAACGGTTTCACGTGAAATTCAGTGTGTATGATAGTGTTTTCAAAACTCACGGAAAATTTCACAAAAGTAATTATGTTAAGTTCTATAGTGTTATAGTATTTTTAACCATAGATTGAAATCGGTTTTTAGCTTTGAAAAATAACGGTTAATTACATGTAAATTTGCGGGATTATTTCAAAAATGTAAGTGTAACGTTATAAATATTAAATCATTCCGATGTGACAGATTGTAGTGTGAAAATCGAGAATTATGCATAAGATTACAAGGTTATAATCCCAACACAGTGGAACAACGTAGATTTCTGAAGTATTTTTCGTTTAATAACCTAACTTAAAATCGTTTATTTTCCAATTTTAATATCATCCACACCGCTTATTGTAATGAGTAGAACTTAATGTTCTCGAACATAAACAATGATCAACATAAGAATGATGAATACAATCACAGATAAATTAATAACGTGTCATTGAGATAATTGATACAGCTCATTGTATCCTGTAAATGTGTTTAGGTTCACTAGTAGAATGAATCACTTTTATGATTGGTCCTTTATTGCACTTATAGCTGTTTACTTTTAGTTTTTTATTTTATATGAGAGGCGTATAAGAACATCGTTAGGAGCATTCAGTCACCGCTGAGAGACAGACTTGGTGGACATTCTCAATTTTTGTTATCCAGGTAAATTTCTAATTACAAATATATGAGGCTTTTGTCAGAAAGTTAAGCTCCATACACTGCATAACTACCCCCCACAATCTATGTACATATATATAAAGCTTGAAGATCACTTTTCTCATAAGTGATTTTCGAGGGTCTTTTCTATAGTTCAAGAGTTGTGGCCCCCCCGATAGTACAGCAGTATGTCTCCAGATTTACAACGCTAAAATCAGGGGTTCGATTTCCCTCGGTGGGCTGAGCAGATAGCTCTTTGTGGCATTGCTATAAGAAAAAACACGCACACTCAAAACTTGTGTTTGATCTATAACGTAATATAGCTGACGCACACTTAGTTCAGAAACATTCATTTGATTTAATTGAACCGTAACGCACAAAAAGCATTCAGAACACGTGTTTCGAGGTAACTGCTTGCTGGAGTATGTTGTTTTCGCGCTACAGCTTCAGGGATCATGTTTCTTGTTCTTTAATCATTTACTATACGTAAACAAAAAAATCGGAATGGCCAAGTAACTCTTCAAAGGAATTGCAATTTGGTCGTGAAATCTCCTGCTTAATTGCTAACTTTAACGAAAACCCGAGTAATAAGCAATGAATTCTAGAATGGCATATAATAATACTTGAACTTTTTAAAACGTTAAAAACGAAAAAATGATTCAGCAATGTCTTGTCATTTAGCTGGTTATTTATGTTGATTCTGTTGAATGGTTTGACAGTAATAACAAGCTAAAAAAAAGGAAATTGTTTGCTTGTTTTCAATTTCGTGCAAAGCTACGCGATGGCTATTTGCGTCAACTATCCCTAACTTAGCAGTGTAAGACTAGAGGAAAGGCAGCTAATTACCACTGCCAACTTTTGGGCTACTCTTTTACCAATGAATAGTGGAATTGACCATCACACTATTACGCACCCACAACTGAAAGAAAAAGCATGTTTAGTATGATAGGGATTCAAACCCGCGACCCTCAGGTTACGAGTCGATCTCCCTAACCACCTGACCACGCCGACCCTCTTCCTTGAAATATTGAAATAGAAAAAAAAAATCTAGTTTATGATTGGTTGGTTTCATCTTATGAAATCGTTTCACAATAACTCAGACAAAAGTATTTTAAAATTGTTAAATTACATTCAGTGTCATCAATTTTTTTCTCGTTTTAGTTCTCATTTCATTAAACTCAAGCTGTCTTAAGTTTGATATTTGTCTTAACCCAAAAAACAACAAAATTAAAATTATTTTAATTTCGTAGTATTTGGTTGTTTGTTTGTTTTTTTTAATTTCGCACAAAGCTACTCGAGGGCGATCTGTGCTAGCCGTCTCTAATTTAGCAGGGAAGGCAGCTAGCCATCACTACCCACCGCCAACTGTTGGGTTACTCTTTTACCAACAAGTAGTGGGATTGACCGTCACATTATAACGCCCCCACGGCTAAAAGGGCGAGCATGTTTGGCGCGATGCGGATGCGAACCCGCGACCCTCATTTACGAGTGGCACGCCTTAACACATTTCGTAGTAGAAAGAAAAAGAAAAATCTGCATATATAATGTTTAAAGTGATTAAATAGGCAGCAATAATTTTTACTTACCGATTACTAAAATCAAATATTTTGCAGTCTTGTCCGTTAGCAAAAAATAAGATCCCTCCTCTGGTGTTCAGTGGTAAACTTTATGGCTTACCACGTAGAAGTCGGATTTCAATACCAATGGTGGGCGCAGCGCTGGAAGCACCTTTTTAAGTCTCGCTCTTAAAGACGATACGAGGCCCGGCATGGCCTAGCGCGTTAAGGCGTGCGCTTCGTAATCTGAGGGTCGCGGGTTCGCGCCAAACATGCTCGCCCTCCCAGCCGTGGGGGCGTTATAATGTGACGGTCAATCCCACTATTCGTTGGTAAAAGAGTAGCCCAAGAGTTGACGGTGGGTGGTGATGACTAGCTGCCTTCCCTCTAGTCTTAAACTGCTAAATTTGGGACGGCTAGCACAGATAGCCGTCGAGTAGCTTTGTGCGAAATTCCAAAACAAACAATAAAAACGACACAAGCAAAAAATCATTTGAAATTTAATTATCCAAGTGTGCTAGTGTATAATATCATATTTCATCCTTTTAGTTCCTTAGTTGCGCTTGAAAACAAGTAGAGTTTTTTATTATTCTTTTTAAATTTATGTTTGCTACAACACTTTTTCACTTTATGCGTGCTTGTTTACGGGCTACTTTACCCTTTCATTATTATTATACAGTTAAAAAGAAAAATCAAGGACCATAATAAATACGTATAAGTAAATAAACATTGAAGTACAAGTGGAAATGTTATGAAATTTTATACTGTAATTTTTGAGGTGGGTCTAAATTTGGGATGTATAAATTTTATTCTTGTAATATGAGTATGCTCCCGATCTGGACATGAAAAAAACAGATGGCAGTTTTAACAATATGACGAAATATGAGGTCATGCTGATTTCATGGTTAAAAGCTCCCAAATGAACTAGATAAAATAACAAAAAACATCGCATAGCAACGGTTTTTTTTTTTACAGAATTAATTGAAGAGAAGATCTGTGTAACTAGCAAGTGAAGTAAGAACAGTTCACTGTAAGTTAAACATAGGTTAACAGTGGCTTGGATAGTTTGTTTTCAACACCTCGCGTATGCTTGGATAACAAGCTCTCAGAGAAAAGGTGTACTCTACAATCAAGACAGTTAAGGTGCCGCAGATCTTCGAGTGCAGGACTGATTGTCGAGGAACCGCCTGTCATTTGCTGGGAGAGTCGGAGGCGTTGTTGTGACAAAATGAATGGTTCTGTTTCTGTCCAACCTGTCATTATCTCTTCTCAACACCTCAGGACCTTAGAAATCTCTCAAAACCCCTGTGTGAGAGCACGTGATGAACACCTTTGCTCTCTGCAATGAGACCCTTGGCACAATTTGCTATATAAGTAACTACGTTGTACATTTCCAGATCTGGAATTAAAGATAACACTTCTTATTTGTGGCTCTGTACCACAAGTGATAATTTTTGTTCGAGGGCAGGGATAACATAATGCTAAACCTCTACATCCGGCTATACCGATGACCTGAGTAAATTATCCGAACGCAAACAGAGGTCTCTGATTCTCACAGAACTATATTTCAAATTTCCGACAACTTATTATATATTTTTAAAATGCTATTACAAATACCGATAGATAAAAAAATCACAGATATTCTTGTGACCACCTAAACCTATTTATGTGTGGAAAATGGATTGAAATAGTCATACTTGGCATAATATAAATAACAATGTGAGTGTTGCATAATGAATAAGTGATATCCAAGAGCCAACTTATGAAGTGATTTGATACATTTTACGAATGGAAACAAATATTGCTGCTTCACGTTTCAGTCACATATTTTGAAAAACAGTTAAAGTGGTTTTTCTTTCTTCCAAAGGTATTCTTTGTTTAAGCTAGCGGTTCTTTAAAATAATAAAGGTTTTAAATATGAAAAAAATTGCAAAGTTCTCCACATAAAGGCTTAAAAAACAAAAATAAACGAAACTGAAATAATTCATATTAATTATTTTTAAACTTACTTTGTTACCGTTATTTAAGTGAGTGCATTTTTAAGTAAAAAAATTAAATATATTGTATCTTCTTATTAAAATGTAAGTGCGAAGATATTTTAATTTCGACCAAAATAAAATGTTTTAGTAATTATCTGAAATTCGACCCTTACTCATTGACTTGACAAAAAACAGTTATATTTTCTATAATCACCAGCAGTTTAATACTGTCAATAAAAATTCATATTTAAAAACACACATTGATTAATTTAACAATTCTAATTCGTGTTTTAATTTCTACCACATACAAACCTACCCGTGATTCTAAGCTTTACCAAGTAAAACATTTTTTTCTAACACTAGAAAATGATTGAGTAATTGGTTTCATTAGTTGAAATTAGGCACAGAGCTATACAATATACTATCTGTGCTCTGCTCACCACGAGTATCGAAGCCCGGTTTTTAGCGGTATGACTGGGGGTTATTAACAGAGAAGAAATCGATAGCATTTATAACTCATAAACCAGTGTTCAATGTAAACAAATTATTTTAAGAAGCGTAAGGTATTTTATAACGTACGAAAAACATTTTTGATAAATTTTTGTTGAAGTAATATATATTTGTAGTTCATCAGTATACTTAAAACACAAAGTACAACTATGTCAGTGAAAGCTCAAGAAAGATGCGTTTAAATGCTGATTAGAACAACACTTTAATTCGTGAATTTGTCTTGGTGAAAGCACCAATGACATATCGACAAATATCCTTGTATAAAAAGGTTACTTTTTTTTACTTGTTTCAAAATATGTGGTTTCCGATGAATTTAATAACTGCCTTAAAACAACTCGTAAGGGAAAGAACATGTAAGGCAAAGTGGCAACTTTTGATTTTTATATTTTTCTGGTAATTTAAGGCTTTCTTAAGACAGAAGTATATAAAATCCAAATAATTATTTTGCTCATTCTTTTACGTTAAGCCCACCAGTGGCTCAGCGGTATGTCTGCGGACTTGCACGCTAAAATCCGGGTTTTGATACTCGTGGTGGGCAGAGCACAGATAGCCCATTGTGTAGCTTTGTGCTTAATTCAAAAACAACAACAAAAAAACAACTTTTACGTTAGTATTTGAGAAAACGTGAAAAACTTGAAAATAAAAGATAAAACTAGTCAAAGATCAAAGACGATCGAATATAGCGAGAAAAACATATCTCCTATTTAATTGATGATGGTGTATTCAGTTATATAAAAGAGCAGGAAATGTATCTTCGAACATACACATAAGTTCTTATATATTATCGTAGAAAAAAATATGGGAACCTATAAATCTTCGAAGCTTTAATATTTAAGAAAGGATATGTGCTAACTAAGCATACCGAAGAGGGCATTCAGACTTTATTATGTCTTATCATATTTGATTGATGTCATTGTTGTTCATACATTCTTTGTTTGTAAGATATTTCATATATAAAACAAAATATACTGTTATTATTACTTAATATAAACTGTACGCTAAACCTAATCTAAAATTAAAGTAAATAGTTTGTTTATCTCTTGTTTATTTATAATTATCTTTGTTCCCATAAGAACTGTGTTAATAACTATTATAATTAATCAAGAGATAAAGTAGAAGGTATCTTTTTATCTTCGTCTTCTTCATTTAGAAAACGTTAAATTTTCTGAAAAGGTTTTTATTAAGTGTGTGTATAAATCTGTACTCAATGTTCCGGTTTACAAAGGTTTTGAAGTAAGCCCAGAGTCACGCTACGCAATGGGATATCTGTGCTCCAAACACCACGGATATCGAAACCCGTTTTCTAGTGGTGTCATTTCACAGGCACGCCGCTGTACCCCTGGAAAGCATTTACATAAGACAAAATATATCTTCTATCACGCGCAAACCAGTCTTTAAAATGAACAACAAATTATTTCCTTGTTTGTAGCACTGTTATAAATTAAATAAACTTACTTATGCATTCGTAAAAAAATTAGGGATGCAAACCGCTTTCCTTAAAGATACAAACTGCTTTCTTGAAAGATGCTTTCTGTTTATTTTTAACAACAAACAAATAGATTTACTTTTATACCCATTCGTTTAACATACATATTGCCGTGCTGTGTAAATTAGAAGTTAAACTTTGAGGTTTCGTTGTTCATGTGTTGGAACAGTTTCTCAGATTTCATTTACTAAGGGTCATACCTCTTACCAGAACTAATTAGATAATATACATGATGATGTATTTGTACTATTCTCTTCGGTGGTTTGCGTTTTTCTTATAGCAAAGCCACATCGGGCTATCTGCTGTGTCCAACGAGAGAAATGGAACCCATGATTTTAGCGTTGTAGATTATGTAGGCTTACCGCTCTTCCAGTGGGAAACTTATTCTCTTGGATTATTTGTTTTATATCCACTTCCAGATCATAATTATAATTATTGTTTTATTTATTTCATATCTTTGCCACTGGAGTAAGGAAAATATATTATCTTCTAAATTTAACTTCAGTTTTTATATAAAAACGGATGCAGATTAAAAACATCTAATTGAATAAGATCGTAGAGTTTTTACTGGAGATGGTAGCTTAATATATGAACAAATAATAAGTTTAATAAAGACGTCTTCTTACTAGGGATTTAAAAAAAATGAGTATAATCCTTTTTACAATAAGCTGAACTTCGAAGAATTTCTGATTATTTATTTATACAGTTCGAGACTTACATACACACCATACTTTGATTTATCTTGAATTCTGTTCGATATTGATTATTACTTCTAAAAGCATTATCGATCAAACTTTACGATGTTTACAAACCTGACGATGGAGACCGAGAAATGCCATCAGCCTCCTGTTTCATTCATATGTATCTTGTTTGTATGTTCCTATGTAATAACCCAGAGGGTAAGATGGCTTTTGAGGGTAAGATCCAATAGTATGTTATTTTCAAAATGGGAAAATAAATAGCGTACACAGTTCAGAGTGTTACAGTTTAAAATCCTTTGTGTTTTAATATGTATAGTTTAATTCTGAACAGCTTTGAAAAACCCGAAAAGTTTTTCAAGTGAATATTTAGGACACTTTTAAGTGTTTTGTACGTCATGTACCAAAGACGCTACTTGTATTTAATAACTGTTTAATTTATTTTTATTGAAGACATTACAAAGGTGTTATCAGAGAAGATTATTCGAAGAAAAACAACATTTTCAAAAAAAGATTTATCATAGAGCAGCCACGCTTTGTTGCTGACGCTTTAGTGAAGATTATTATTTTTCAATTAAAAACAAAATAGATCCTTACAGATTCAGCTATTTCTTTAATCGTAGGAACATTTTGAAATATTAAAAAAGTGAACCAGTAACTGGAAAAGTACAAGATTAGATTGACAAAATTTTCTAATTACACATGTATGAAGATTATATTATCACATTGTTAGCCAGAATCAACTCATGTCAAACTACTTCATAGTTCATCTATAAATACTTATTTTAATAAAGTAAACTACGGCAGACTCTTAGTTATTGTTGCTTATATTTGATCCTGTCTGGATTATTCTAGAGCCATACGAAATTAATTTTCTTAAAAAAACTCTAAAATATTCTTTAATATTAACTTCATACGAAACACACACACACACACACACATATATAGTCGTTTGAGTTAATTAAGATACATTTAAGCTACCTATTGCAATATTGCTGAAACACGTGTTATTCACTAAAATAATCTATTAATTTCCCAAATGTGCGATATAATACATGTAATACATACAGGCAGAAGAATTTCACACCTGTGATAAACGAGTAACATCATTGTGCTGTTACTGTATAAAAGAACTGAACACATCGCGCCAGGAAAGGCAGCATAACGTATAAAAAAACGCTGGGACGTTTCGCTCGTATACGCCTTCCTTTCTACATATACCAAAACGTCATTTTTTTCTGTTCCGTTCCTTTGACAGATCATTACGATGTTCGTTTCAAGGTTGAAAAGTCACGAACTGAGAAACAGACATTCTTGTCAACAAAATTTTCTTCCAGATGCAATGAAGACAGGTTGAATTTTTCTTAACACGTGATAATGTGATAAACAGATGTCAGTTCTGATTTTTTTAAATTTTTGTCTTTATTTTATAAACCCGATCCTTCTGTCGCTCAAATGGAAGTTCAAAAAATCTAACTTTTAATAATATGAGAGTTTTCAAGCCATTTGTAAGAAATCTAATCCATTGAAAAGCTCAAGGGATGTTTAACATACGTTTATACTAGCTTTGGAATATTATACTGAAAGAGTGGATATATTTCTAATCCCCTGCACACTGTAGTGAATATGTTTGTTTTGAAAAGGGCGTTGAACGTAATTATAAAATACATAATACATTATTAATGAAATTTCAAGCCTAACAACAGAAGTGTTTACTCTTTATCATAGGCGGCAAGACAGGTATCATAAAATGTCTTCATTATAATTCATGTTTTCTTAATAATATTAAATAATAGATATTGTAAATTAAATTAAAACCATTAATGCAACGAACTACTTTAATGTAGCAAGTACACAGTTTAACCAGCTGCACACCACTTCTACTGATGCACGATTATTGAACACACTAACAATATAGTTTTATGCGGTTAATAGCCCCCCAGTGGCTCAGCGGTATGTCTGCGGACTTACACGCTAAAACCGGGTTTCGATACCCGTGGTGGGCAGAGCACAGATAGCCCATTGTGTAGCTTTGTGCTTAATTCAAAAAACAAAAAACAAGCGAGTTAATAAAAGAAATGCGATTAATTATTAGTTGTAATTCCTTAGTTTTAGGCTTGTATGAAGTTATAATAACTTGAAGCTTACAAGTTAATCTCGATAAATTAGATAACATCTTTAGAGAGACATAAACATTGAATCATTCCTAATTTGTGGAACCTTTTATTCTATTATTTTATAAATTTGAATTTGTAAAGCTTATTTTACACAGCTAAAATAAATTTCAATAATAGTATGAAACTTATTAAATCTAATTACAAATATAAAGTAAAAACATTCATATAATTTAGAGTTTAGGTATCTAAGAAATAAGGATTGTTTGTTTTGAATTTCCACAAGGCTATTCGAGGGCTATCAGCGCTAGCCGTTCCTAATTTAGCGGTGTAAGACTAGAGGGAAGGCAGCTAGTCATCAACACCCACCGCAAACTCTTGGGCTACTCTTAATAGTAGCCCACTATCACATTATAACGCCGGCACGGCTGAAAGGACGAGCATGTTTACTGCGACCGAGACCCTCGGGTTACGAGTCGAACGCCTTAACACGCTTGGCCATGCCGGGCCCAAGAAATAAGGAATTCGGAGTAAGAAAGTGTAGAGCTGACCAGCACCGGCGGAGTGACCTCACGCATACGAACTTGGCTACACAAACTGTATTTTCAAGATGGCTGATATGGGTATAAAAACTTTAATTAAAATAATGTACAGAACAACGTTACAAACTCTCTTTGTTAACCTGAAGATGATCTAAGAAGGTCGAAACTTTTTTTCTGTACTTTATTTCAATAAAAGTTTTAATACCCATACCAGCCGTCTTGAGAATACATTTTTACTTCAAGTAGGTTTCTTGTAATCACGAATTGGTTAGAAAGAAATGTTCATCCACTTACATTATGAACTACGAAAATATTTGTGAACATTTCTGGTAAATTACTGGACTTATGATTCGTTGTTTTTGTTTGCAGAAAATCAAAAGATTTGTTTTATTATGCCTGTTTCTCATACTTATAGGTATTCATTTAAACTAACTGTCATTATTGGTATTTAATAAACATATAAATAAATAAATATAGTAGTCAACAGTTCAATGTAATTACTGTTTTAAACTTGTAATTTGACAGCGTATTTTCATACTATCTTTCACTAATGCGGAAAAGCTGGAGCGAAGTAGAAATACGATAGATTATAGTGGGAAGTTCCATATTTCTTGGAATTTACGAAGGTGCACCTTTGAATCCACACATGAGTATTAGGAAGAGATCGTTACATATATAAATTCTCAAGTAGACCCTTGAAGGTATATCCAGACAGGAAAATAATGAAATTCCCTTTCCTAGCCACTCCCAACCTTATGATATGAACTGAAATATAGCGATCAATATTTTTTTTTCTTTTATCCTGAAAGCACATAGTACAAATGGGTAAGTGAGAAGCTGAATTGAGCTGAAATCGATTTCGTGACATGGGTAACTATCGTCCATTACCACCTAAAGAACAAGAACAGATAAGAACTACAGCAACGGTACTCTTAAAGTATCGTAAACACTGAAGGTTTCCTTTAACACTCTGTTTCGCAACATTCAATCTATCGGCGAAAAATTGCAACAATAGGTTTTGGTATCAATAAACTGTGGTGATAATCTCCAGCTAATTACAATCCACTATTTATAATTACAGATTACTGTGTGGTCTTTCAAATATACGCGTAATCCTAATTCTGAAGCAGAAACAAAAGGTATAATCAACGCTACACCGTCTTGAACTAAAATTGACAAACTGGTTTTGTATAATTAAAGTGGCGATATTGTAGAATGTTGGTGCTCAAAGTGATTTTTTCTATCTCGTTTTTATATCAGTTTTTACTTCACATCCGCAGAGTGTTTGTGTATAGCACCGAGGGGATTCGAATCCCTGGTTTTAGAGTTACAACTCCATAGGCTTACCACTGTACCAGTGGGGTACCATCCAAAGGTAATGCTACGCTAAAAATATAAAAAAAAAAAAATTTATACCTACAGCCTTACGTAAAATTAACATGAAAAACGAATTTACGTCATTAGAAATAAATAAATAAACTTATATCTAATTATTCCCAGAGTTACAAATGGTAAATCAATGGATTTTGAAATAGTAGCAGCAGATATTTACTCTGAAATGGTCAAGGTATTAGTTATTAACACTTTATATCAGACTCAGCGTTATTGATCTTTATTGTATTCAGTAATACAAAAGTGATGTAAATTCTGATTAGAATATATGTATTTTTTGCTGGAATATGAATTATGTATTTGATATACAACACGAAGAAATACAAGTACAAAAGTACAATCAGAAATAATTGGAAACAAGAAAAGAGACAACTTTAATGTAATATGTATACATTAAGTATCGATTAATATTATATATGTTCATTCAGCAGAGAGAAGCACTGTTGATAAGAATCGAGAAGTTTCATAACCTGAGTTATAATTTTGTTGTTTTGTTTGTTTTTAGGATTACAAACTACAGTTTTTTTTTCAATTTCATACTTGAAAACAGCCACTGTTTTCAAGTATTTTCGATGAAGCAACTTTAATGTTGTTTAATACGTAATAAAGAAGCTAAGTATAGTTAACATGTTTACAAGTTGATTTTTAGGAAAGTCACAACACTAACAGTACCTGAAAATGGTATAATAAATCGAAGACATGCCTAAAAACATTAAAAAAGAAAAGGTGAAGAAAAAAAAGAAAGTATAATTTAAAACAGATTAATAAGGTGGAAACACTTGTCGTTTTCTAGAGGGGGAATTACGTACATGCTTCCTTTATCATCGAATTCTTTGAATTACTATGTCTCTCTGTTTCTTGTAACTTAAGTGATTTTAAAATCGTTGATAAAGCTGACGTCGAGGTCTCCAACTGGTCTATTTTAGCACGCATGCATACTACTAAGTTTCAAAGTATTTTACTCCTTTCTTTCAATACGATATTTAATACATCGCATAAGACTTAATAACTGTGATTTGCGGGTATTCGGTAGAATTACTTGACATTACTGACACGTGGTTTATCCACGTGGTTTGAATAGTATGGGTTTAAACAATCCAGCCTCTTCAAGGTTGTAGACGTCTTGAAGACCATGCGCCATCATAAATAATGGCACGTGCTGACAATACCAGCACTGATAATGTGGGTCTTCACTATATCTTCCTTCTCCTAGTTACTTACTAGCCATGTTGCTAAAATAGAAGGAAGATGCATAAATCCCTCAGTTCAACCTTATATAGACTTGTGCCAGTGTTTGTAGTTTCTCCCTAAAATAAGAAGCTTAGAAATCTGAAAAGTAGTAAATGAGCACACTGTTATCGAAAAAATATACAATATTGTACATATATACATTATTTTACTGAAAACTTGATAAATAGAATGCTTGTCTCTTGTTAAAAATTTTTTAAAATAAGTCGAGAAAGCAGTGGTTCATTAGCTAAGCTATTTATTAAGAACTGACTCATTAGTTAAGCTATTGATAAAGCAGTGGCTCAGTAGTTAAGTTATATTGAAAACTCATTGAGATTTCTATAAAACATTCAAACGATGTGTTACTCTGCTCGAAATCCCCACAAAAGTCCACGCTATATCCATGATATTGCAGCTATAAAAATTCCAACTACACCGTGTAATGTACCTAATTATACCTGACACAGCGTGTCAGAAAGCTGTATTATCCTGCTGAACACAGTCTATTATTTTTTTTAACATAAGAAACCGATTTTTGAAGTAATTGGAAAACAAAAATGTTTTCCTTTCATCTAATGTGGCTTTATGCATGTCGTGTGAGAATGAACAAGTTTTGAAAATATTTTGTAGCTGTGTAGCGTTATAGATTTTTTAAAACTATTTCTTCTTTGTATTTCACAGAATATTCATTATTAAAATTGACTCAACTCAAACTGCTCCAAGTGTCGCTGGAAACAAACAGTATTTGGCTCCTGCAAAATACAGATAAGACGAGGATATTATTCACTTACAGTAACAAAGTGCTATTCAATAATAAATAACAAGTTCTAAGAGTCGTTTACCTTCACAATTTTCTTAATTTATTCTCCAGAGAAATCGAATCGACAAAATGACCACTAGTTGGGTTACTTGATAACAGAAGAATGGATTAGGTTTAGCAACTCTCGTGTGTTTATAAAACAGCATAAGATATAACAATAAAACGAAAATGGTTTAAATACATTTTTATTTGCTTATAACGTGCAAATACATTTTCTATAAACATATCTCCAATTAGTTAATATATATATATATATATTTTTAATTATACTAAGTTACAAAAAAGTTCACTGTGTGACAACTTACCTTTTATGAATGTATTATATTCACACAAGTTTGTATATTTGTCTTCTAATGTTAAAAATCCAAAAAAGTCTCTCCACTTTTGGGGTACAATTAAATATTTTAGAAATTTACTGACGCTTGACTGTTTTATATCTTATTCATCCTGTTTTGGTGTGAAGTTAAGCACAAAGCTACACAAAGGGCTATCTGTGTTCTACCCGACCCAGGTATCGAAATCTAGATTCTATCATTGTAAATCCGCTATGCTATTTGGGGTGCTTATTCATATGATGTTGGTGTTTGTTGTAAAGCACAAATATACATAAAGGAATATCTGCGCTCTGGTCACCACGAGTATTTGAGCCCTGTTTTTAACAGTATAAGTCCACAGACTGGTCATGAATCACTGGGGTTATCCATCAGATGATTTACACCATCACTTTAAACGATATGAGCTTAAATACCTCCAATTTAAAGAATGTATTTAACATTTCTGCTTTCAACCTAACATTATTTGTGTGCTATTTAATGTTTTGATCTATACATAATTCTTACTTTTTTTCGGGGAGAAACTTTATGCTATTAAATTTAAAACTCTACCTCTACAAGTGTGTATGCATATGTATTAGAACAACTAGCGCTTAACGTAATGTGCTGTTATAATAGTACAGTAATAGATCATTAGGACATGGTACGAACTTGCAGTCTATAATTTGGCTCAAGTAGTGAAACACTAAACAATGCTTTGTCTATCTTAAACTAGTAAATATTTTCTTGTCTCTTGAACCGACTCACACACAGTAAATTTCTCTGTCATAAAGTATGGGAAATGTCTCAATTTTTTGTACACTGGAAAATGTCCATCACCTTATTTGTTTCATATTGGCCCGGCATGGACAAGCGCGTTAAGGCGTGCGACTCGCAATCTGAGGGTCGCGCGTTCGCATCCACGTCGAGCCAAACATGCTCGCTCTTTCAGCCGTGAGGGTGTTATAATGTTACGGTCAATCACACTATTCGTTGCTAAAAGAGTAGCCCAAGAGTTGACGGTGGGTGGTGATGACTAGTTGCCTTTCCTCTAGTCTTACACTGCTAAATTAGGGACGGTTAGCACAAAAAGCCCTCGAGTAGCTTTGTGCGAAATTCAAAAACAAACAAAAATTGTTTCATATAATCTGAATACATGGTATCTTCAAATAAATAGGTTTGCATACAAGTTTTTAATGAATAGCTTTCGTCATTATAAGTTTTGTAAAACCTAACGTAAGCAGTATTTTGACTTGAATATTAATAGTGTGAATATTTAAAATTATAAACGTTTTCTCAGGAGGACGTGAGTAGATAAGTGCTCCTGTTTGCAAATTCCTTCATTAAAGAATCATATTATGTATAAAGGTTTTCTGTTAAATTCGAAATGAATAATGAAACTGGTTTGTAACTTTAAAATGTTACTATGATATATTTTACACACATATTTTTCCTGTTAAATTGTTTTATTATTTTTTACAACTACTTTGATTCACATGTTGTTATGTTCAGTCAGATATGTTCGTTTTGATTTTTCATGTGTACTAAGCATATTACTTTAACCTTCTCTAAATAACTAGAAATGTCGATTATTTTTTCTTTCAACTATCTGATACTTGTTATGCATCACCTAGTAACTCCAGGTAAAGTGAAAAACGAACACAAATATGTTGGAATATATTATTAGTTTCTATACTGTATATTGCGTTCATTTTAACGATGTACTTTTTTCTTTTACATGGCAACAAACGTGATTAAACCATGTCGCAAGAGGACGATATTGATGCTTATAAAAATGGCTTCTTGTTTGTTTGTTTGTTTGTTTATAATTAAGCACAAAGCTACACAATGAGCTCTTCGTGCTCGGCCCACCACGGGTATCGAAATGACTTTTAATTTTCTTTCAGATATTTATGCAATTGAGAGTTACGTAACAGACTCGAATTTTCTAACAAAAATAACTTACTAGAATTTTCCGACTCATCAGATACAAAAGTCAATCAAAATAGTGACAACCAATACTGCAATAAAAATAACCATATCATTTTTATTCCATTAATTTAGTTATCTTTGATGATCCCTTAAAATGTTTATTGTTTTATATACTCATTGGTTCTTGAATTTTAGGAAGGACAACGGCTTTTTTCTCTGCATCATGGTAAATAATGGTATAATGTACTTTGGATTCTACGTTCGAGGAGTGTTAGCAGTTGCAAAATCTATTTGGCAGGATGTCATTATAACCGTGACCAACCTAATTCATAGTATTCTATATTTTGACATTTTTCTCTATCAGAGTTCGACCTAAAAAAGGATTCTTCTTTAGGTGTTCCAGGTGGTCAGTTTACGGAGTTAAAACGCAAAAATTCGGGATGCAGTTCCCGCAGTGGACACAGTATTTAGTCTAATGTGGCTCAGCTCCAAAACAGAAGCCCTCTAATGGCGCAGTGGTATGTCTGAGGACTTCCAGTCCGAGTTTCGTTATGTGTAGTGGACAGAGCACAAATCTTCCATTGTGTTGTTTTGTGCTTAACGTTAAACAAACAAACAAAAGCGAAGACCAGCAAACTTTACGTATTTCTTGGGACTGGGTATTACCAAAGAGATACTTCCGCAAATTTATTCTACATCAGTTTGAATGGAAATAGATAATTAATGAATGAACCAGAATAAGGAATGCTGAAAATAAAATACAATTTATCAATTTATATATATATATATAATAATAATATGTTAATCAAGGAAATATTAATTTTGCTCTCATTATACAAATCCTGGAAACAAGAATATAATCTCTCACTCTAAGACACTTTGATAAAGTTTATTAACAGCAAGTAAATCATGATTTTATTGTTTGCTGGAAGTTAAGCACAAAGTTACACAGTTGGTTATCTGTGCTCTGGCCATTACAGGTATCGAAATCCGGTTTCTTAGCGTTCTGAGTCCACAGACGTATCGCTATGCCACTGGAGGCGTAGCTCATGCTACTTTGAAGTGGGGTCATGTACCTCTCAATATAAAAAAATCATATAACCATATATGTAAGTCTGATGCATGACTTTAACCACCATGATATAGTAAGTAATTACATTATAATGAAATTGTTTTTAATGTTCATCACGTATGTAAATATTTATAAAGTAACATTATATTACAATTGTTCAAAACCAAAACACAATTTTGTTGTTTCTCTTTCTTTTTTATAGCTATAAAACAAGTCCCATTTGTCACTGTTTCACAATTTATTAACATAAGCTCACAACCGTAACATCAAATCGAGATATTTGTCTATACTTAACTGTAGTAAAAATTAATTACTAACACTGTTATTACTGCCCTTGGTTAATTAGCATTTGAGACCTTTAGATCTTTCGTATGTGTCAAAACAAATCTTAAGATTTATATAGTTCGAAACGAAACGCCGTCTTCAGCAAATATTAATGGTCATCCCCTTTGTTATCACATTTTTTATTATTTGTTATACATTTTGTTACAAGTTTATATTTATCACACGTTTCAATGACAACATTTAGTTATAACGTGCCATTTGTCGTAACCCTCTGTTATAGCCGCTACACTAATAAAAATTTTACTGTATTGAAGCGCAACCGATTGCTGCATAATATTCTTAATGAATAAAAAGAATAAGCAAATAAGTTTACTACTTAAAAATCCATACAATTTTCAGTGTATTCTACGATTACAAATAATTAGACATTTTTTACAAATTTTTTTCGAAAGTCGTTTTAGGTTGGTAAACCCTTAAATTTAAAAACACATCATGAATTGAATGTGAAAATGTTTAACGGACGTTTGTATTAACATTCCGCTTGATAAAATTACTATTAGTTAAATGATGTAAATTTTCACCTTCCACATTTTCGTTTGAAATCATTTTCTCTACTCTTGCCTAGTATCTTTGAAGGTCAGATATCTTATTCCGAAACTAACACACAGTTGACTGTTCGATTTGAGTGAGTTGTCACGAGAATTATCTGCGTTAACCGTTCCTAATTTAATAGCATAAGATGCCCCCCGCTAGTACAGCGGTATGTCTCCAGATTCACAACGCTAAAATCAGGGGTGCGATTCCCCTCGGTGGGCTGAGCAGATAGCCCGATGTGGCTTTGCTATAAGAAAAACACACACAAACACATTAATAGCGTAAATTTGTTTGTTTTTTAAATTTCGCACAAAGCTACTCGAGGGCTATCTGCGTTAGTCGTTCCTAATTTAGTAGTGTAAGACTAGAGGGAAGGCAGCTAGTCATCACCACCCACCGCCAACTCTTGAGTTACTCTTTTACCAACGAATAGTGGGATTGACCGAAACATTATAACGCTTCCAGAGCTAAGAGAGCAAGCATGTTTGGTACGATGGGGATTTGAACCCGCAACCATCAGATTGCGAGTCGAACGCCTTAACCCACATGGCCATGTCAGGCAGTAGCGTAAGACCAGATGAAAGACAGCTTGCTTTCACCAACCACCACCACCTCGTAGGATATTCTTTTACCAACAGATAGTTGGATTAGTCACAACATTATAGCGCCCTCACGACTGAAAAGGTGAAGATGTTTGGTGTGAAGGAAATTCAGATTTGCGACCTTTAGATTAAGAGTTGTGCGCTCTTAACCACCGGCCTTGCCGACCCCACACAGTTGAAAGCTAAGGCGGATAAATAAATGAATAGTATGATTTCAATGAAATTAATTAAAAATACTTCAAAGCTGTAGAGTCAGATAAGTTTTATTTTATGTAACATCAGAACAAACTTGTAGCAGTTTTATTCTCTTAGTTCGTCTAACTCAATATTTCCTGTACGCTAATATATAGTTTCTAAGTGGCTTTGTCTTGGTAACAAACTCCATTATCTGTGTACTCTCTTCATGTGAGTAAAATTGCAGATAACCATCCGCAGAAAGTACATGTTGGAATATTTATCTTTGGATTTAAAGGTAGAAATTGGTTACTCGTCCGAAGGGGTTATTGGTACATAGGCCCCGACTTTTAATTAAACTTGGAAAGTGATGTATAATAAACGCCCGGCAAATATCTTCAAGCATTTATTGACAAAATACAGGAAGTCCTGATCGTTCTTCGAAATACACTTTGTACGATCTATATATAGAACTTCAGTTGTATTATTTTACGTCTATGCAATAAAATTTCATTGTGAAGCGAAATACCGTGGGTCTTTCCAAGTATTGGCCTGGCATGGCCAAGTGTGTTAAGGCGTGCGACTTGTAATCTGAGGGTCGGGGGTTCGGATCCGCGTCGCGCCAAATATGCTCGTCCTTTCAGCCGTGGGCGCATTATTATGTTACGGTCAATCCGACTATTCGTTGGTAAAAGAGTAGCCCAAGAGTTGACGGTGGGTGGTGATGACTAGCTGCCTTCCCTCTAGTCTTACACTGCTAAATTAGGGAAGTAGCTTTGTGCGAAATTCAAAAACAAACAAACAAAGAAAACTTTCCAAGTATTATGTCTGATTTTTTATGTGTAATAACATTGATTTATTTAATTGCGGAAAGTATCATCGGATGACTTTTTCAATATTTTAAATTAACACGAATTACATATGTCTTTGATGTTTCTAAACACTGTAGTGATAGAGGCAGTTTTGCTAATTACTATTAAACATAGGGTTTAGACCCATGCTTTTAACCACTGAAAAAAAAAAGGTATAATGTATTAAATTCAAAACCAGTTGACGACCACTTACTGTCAGCGTCAGAACACTTAAAAATGTGAAGGTCGATGGCCAGGAATTTATACGTAAAAAAATTCATTTGTTTAGAATAAGGTAAGTGTAGGCTTTATCTCTTTTAATATTATACACCATAAGTGTGGGCTTTGTGTCTTTTGATATTATACACCATTTTTCACAGAAATAGTTAACGTCCCCATTTTCAAATATTTATTAATTTTTTTCACCACCTCTGCTGGAAACTTTTTAAGATACTCAACAGAGTTTATTATTAGTTTTTGTTGCAATTCTTTAATGGACAACAATACCATTTTGTGAACATATTGTTGCTCTGAACAATGTTGCCCCCCCCTCTTGTAACACAGCAATATACCTGTGGACTTACAACTTTAAAAACTAGGTTAAAAACAGAGCTTAGGTTGCCCTATGGCTTAACTAGAAAGAAAACAAGCAAAGTAAACAATATTTGTCGGCGAGATTTTTCATTTAAAAATAATTCATAGTTCTGAGAAAGGAAAGAATAGAAAGATTGGTAGGTTGGGCTGCTAATCTTATAAGACTACACGAGGCAAAAATTTTCGTATTAGATTTAATTTACTTTGAATAAAATAAAAAAATCATCCATTTATCAACTTCTATTGATCATTAATTGTAACTTGCCGTTAAAAGCACATTATTAAAATTCAAAGAATACCAACAGTTTTCAGCATATCTGAAAAGACGAAAATACATCATTTGTGCCAAATGATACCTTTCCTCTTTTAGATATTATTAAAAGTTCTTGTGATAACAATTAAATGTGCTGATTTTGTAATAATACTGAATTCGTTCTGATTATTTATTCTTGAACCAGATATCTGATTATATCTGTCTAAAGATTGAAAAACAAAACCAAGTATTGTTATAATGATTATTTCTACTAGGCTGTTGGAGAAACAAGTTCATCCACGGTAAACTTAGAAGTATTTTTAATATCAGGTCAAAAAATAATAATTTTAAGCTTCTATTACTTTAAACCAAGATAATTTAGTGGTCTCGTAGCTAAATATTTATAAGTGTTATTTTCTTTTCAGAAACTGTTTTTCAAAGGTTTATGAGGAAAAAAAAAAGTTAAAGGTTTAAGGTCTCGAAACAGGTTTTAAAAGGTACATGACTGTAAAGAATATAAAAGGTTTCGAATTGTGAATATTTAGAACAGTAATAAATTTTCATCTTCCTGCATTTTATTTTAGGTAATTCTATTAAATGTTTTGTAAATTAATGAATTGATAAATAATTGTCTTTTGTACTCTGTACTGAACAGTGTTATAAACCAAAATTAGTTCGTCCTGCATAATTTAAGATCTTATCAAGATTTACGTAAGAAAAAGGGAAGTTAATCAGTCCACTGTAGATGCGACCTCTACAGCGAAGAAAATTTATAATATTCAGCTACGACAGGTGACTAAAGATAGGCCTAGTTAGACAACCTGCACCCCCATAGTTGTTGCAATATCGCAAACTGTTTGGTTGACCTAGGTTGTTTTTTTATCTTCTATCTTATCATGATGTAATTAATTCTTGACATTGTGTTTTACCTCTTCATGTCACGGAAAGAACCAAAGTGATGGTTATCAAATGTAGATGCTGGAAGTCAAGCATATGCCGGAAACGAACGTCTTTCATGGTGTCCTTATTTGGTATCTTTTAACTCATTTAACTTCGTGTTGAGTTGTTTTTTTTATAATAATTATCTAATTATAAAATTCATCATGTAATTGGCATAAATAGACTTCTGATCTGAAAAAAAAACTTGAAAAAAGAGCACCTCTAAAAAGATTGTTAAACAAATTGTATGTTTACATTGTTTCCTCAGTTTACACTTGATGTGAAGGATAAACCTCTATCATTTTAAAAGAGGTAACATCCATAGCCAGTTACTGAAATGTGTTGCAAAGTTAACTGTGTTTTTTAGTTAATACTATTAAATATGATTTAAGATATTTTGTAATGAAAGGTAAAAACTGAATGTCAAGGTAACAAAAGCTGTTTGAAAGGAGAACATTGTAAATCATAAAAGAAATTAATTGAAAACATTCCTACCAATTATAAAAGGAAACCTATTTAAATTGCTTCTTCTCCTCAGTAACTTAAATAAAAAGAACTTCGGGAATTATAGTGTTTGACTTGGAGTTAGTTTTTGCGATGGGCGCAGCGCAGATTGTCCGTTGTTCAACCATATGCTTAAAATAAATAATCAGTCAGATTGGATGTTTTCTACTCTCTGGTAAGAACTTTCATTGCATTGACAAATATTATTGTTGAGAGATTTATCAAAAACTTTTAATAAAAAAAATTAGAACAGACTGTAAAATTAGGCGAGACGTAGGTTACGTCATATAAAACAGAGCTTTTCACATGTATAATTCTACGAAATAATTCGAAAAAGTATTGTTATATAAAGAAAGTCACGTTCGAATTTAGAATTTTTAGTTCACTTTAAAACCCCAACTGATACAAAAATGAAAAGGATATTAAAAGATGAAAATGCACTTCGATGCATTCGAAGTCACATTTGATGATTTTTTATCTTTCTGTAACGAATTCAAAACAGTGAAGAAGTAATCTCGAGAAATGTGGTTTATAGCAATACCATATATAGAGCTTTTGTTTTAGCTATACTACTGTAACAGCTCTGAGCATCGGTAAATTTACTGTGGTGAAAATAGGTAGGAGAAATGCCTTTTTTTTCTTGTTTTAAACTTTTTCTTATATTTTACTGACCAGTAGAAATGCTGTACCGTACTTTATCTCTTTTTAAGCAAAATTCATTCAGAGAGTTGTATAATAGAATAAACATATTCGACTAGCAATAAAAACTACATAAGATAAATTATTTTGAATACTAAACTGCATATTTCAACATAAAGCAACTATCCGCAGGTAAAACTTTAAACATGCATTTCTTGTGTAATTAATTGATTAATGTCTATTATCAGTAAAAACTATGGAACTTCAACAAAACGACAGAATATAACAACGTGAAAAAAAGTAGGAACAGCTTCTTTAAGTAATTGTTTTGCTTTATTTATTGATTCATTCTTGTAGCGCATTCATATTTTATGTGAAATCCATGATTTATTTTGGGTTTTGATGGCTATTTTGTGCTAAACAATGTGAAACACGAAGCTTTTAAACAATGTTATAACTTAATGAAATTTTCTATGGAATGTAGAGAGAGAGACGTAAAAATCCCCATGTCTACATCTGAGAAGATAAACTTTCACACTTAACGTCGTACATCTATAACTACTAAACATTTTCTCTCTCCTCGAAGTGGGGTGCTTGTAACACCGAGAATTTGCTAGAAGTGATGACAAACACATCACAACAAACCACAAGATTGATGCCAACAGTTGCAGTAACTTTGTTTTTTCTCACTTTTTTCTATCTAGAATAATATACAACAAAAATACTTTAAAACATCATTGCTAATTTCACTTCTCGCGCTATCAAAAATATTGTAATTTATTCTGTTGTGTTTACAATTTTAAACGATTATAAAATATAGTTTTATTTATTTTTAGTGACAACAGGAATAAACGAAAGGGCCTCATTCACAAGTGTGAACCACACATATAAGTCCTAATTATTACTTTTATCAGATTATTTATGTTATGTTCCAACAAATAAATAGTTCTTGTTGCTGTAATATATAAAGAAAACTATTAAGAAATATTTTTAAAAACATGGACAAGGAGAAATGTTTTCCCTCTGTAATTTATGAAGATTCGAGGAATACAGATTTACGATAAAATTTGCTTAATGTATCGTTAATCACAAAACTACCAAATTTAATATCTGTAATCTGTCCAACCACAAATATCGAAACACGATTTTTCAGCGTTTAAAGTATTCTAACTTACTACTGATTCAGTAGGGGCAATATACGAAAAGAAAGAGTGTATTGTGTCAAGTAGGTTTCATCATATAAATGCTCCACAAGATATGCTGTATTATGTGAACTGACAGCCCATTATAGCACTGACTTTTGTAGGTACTGTCTGAAAGCTGATCACTCGTCACACATTGATAAAAATAATGATAAAATACCGAAAATACAAGAAAGGGAACTCGGTGTCATCAGCTATTATTTCTGCCTTTCAGCAATACATTTTGATCTTTGTCTGAGAGCAGTAGCATATAGTTAAGATTTAGAAGTTAATGTTTCGTTAGAAAATGGTTAAATTCTGTTATAGGGTAAATGGGTTTATAGAACCATTAAAAGCTTAAGTTACTGTTACTGTTGAGTAATGTGGATTATTTCGCGTATAGACGTTCAAATCTAATGTAAAAATGCTGATCATTTTACACAACACACATTGCTGTTCCTTAGCTTCCTCGAAGAGCTACAAAAAGACTCGAGATATGAGGCTTTATGTAAACAGACGAAGCATAACGTATTATTTTACGTGGGTTTCAGTAGTTATGATATATTATACCAGACTATCAAATGTCTAAGTAGATCTGTAATAAATATTTCATTAAAAGTAAAGATTAGAATGGGCAGAAAACAACTTATATTATCTTATGAGACATTTATAGTTGGGTCGAATTTTAAAGCTGCTTGCTGTGAATTTTAGATTTTGATTTTTATGGTTTTGCAGCTTAAACTTTTCATCAATAATTAAATATTTCATAATTTTAACTTCGGAAATTTTCAAAAATTTTGAAACAAATACTCTTTTAATTCCTATCGCCAAAGCTTTAAGTCTTAACTTTAAATAAATATATTACTATTTTATATTACATTCCAGAGTTTATGAAACAGAATAGCTCTCAATATATTAGGAATACAAGATACGTATTAATTGTTATGTCTAAACCACGTTAAACATTTATAGTTTACTTTAGATTGCGCTGAAAAGAACAAAACACCGTTTGTTGCGATGTAAATTAATGACTGGGAATTACAATTTCATCAAACTGTTTTGTAGAAGCAGATGGTGTTTCTATATTATATCTTCGTGACGGTGTTCTTATATCTTTATATTGGTGTTCTTATATCCTCATGTTTTATAGTAGTCTTTTCTTTTTTGTTTTTAAAAATGCAAGTCCAACTAATATATAGCAATCGAAATGTAATTTGTGTGATTCGAAACTTTCAAATCAACTGAAGTTGTTTGTTTGTTTTAGCCAAAATGATACACAATACATCACGGTATCGAAATCCAATTTATTGCGTTATAAGTCCTCAGAACTTACACTGTACGTTAGTGTCATACATTTTAGAAATCATATTTTTTATCAAACATATTAATTACAATATGAATATAACTTTCCAAACAGCTATCTGGTTTTATGCAATCTGAAGTAATCTTCGTTCAAAATGTTTCTTTGTTTATTTTTGAATTTCGAGCAAAGCTACACAAGGACTATCTACACTAACTGTCCCTAATTTAGGAGAGGGAATTTAGAGTGAAAGCAGCTAATCACCAACATTCACCGCCAACTCTTGGGCTACCATTTTAGCAACGAATAGCTGAGTTGATAGTCACAGTATAACGTCACCTCAGCCGAAACGCGAGCATATTTGGTGAGACTGGGATTCGAAACCGTGCCTTTTAGATTGCGAATCGAATACCTTAACCACAAAAGTAAGAAACGAATTTTCTAGAAGATATAATAACAACAAATTCTGCCACAGTATAATTTTGTTTGTAAGCAGGTCGCAAAACACCATATCAAATTAACACATATATTATGCGTGGCGAACTGATAAACGTTTGACATTCAAACAATAGTCAACTTTATAGTTTGAATACGATTCTTAATATGGGTTTGTATTGAAATTATACACAGTTTTTAAATCCAAGTTCAAACAGCCTTTCACGTGTTCTAAAGATATCAGCACACATCAAGATATTTGATCACTGTTCTGTCGAAATGCAACAAATGTGTTTTCACTACCCTTAATTTTATAATCTGGGATCTTTCAAAATTGGTTTTGTTGATGAAAAATTAAATTCATCATAGTCATAATAATAAAAGTAATATTGAGGTTACTAATGATTATTTATAATATTATCATAATATCTTACGTAGAAATAAA
Source organism: Carcinoscorpius rotundicauda (assembly GCA_011833715.1). Classification (NCBI taxonomy): domain Eukaryota; kingdom Metazoa; phylum Arthropoda; class Merostomata; order Xiphosura; family Limulidae; genus Carcinoscorpius; species Carcinoscorpius rotundicauda. Next base: position 28,389,828 of record CM022398.1, read on the forward strand.
GAACAGATAAAGTTTGTCAGCTGTTTTAGCGAAGTAATGGTATTAACGCAGGTAAAAATACTTTAGTAAAGAAATGTGGATAGCAATATGTCGTCGCTGTCATTACTAGAACAAGCTATTTGTAGAACTAAGTAGCTTTGCAATTATGAACAAATGAGAGAGGATGTGGTTCATTGCAGTCTAATGTTTCCTTGGGTATAAATAGTTTGGATAATGACTTGAACACATTGAAAACTTCAAATTCTCTACATTTTGTTCTTTTATTTTTTATCTCGTTTTCATATTAAAGTGTGTGCATTTAATGACCCGTTATAATTACAGTAGACGAAAATAACTTAGAATCTACATTGTGTTAATTGAGTGGATCCTCATTTTTGTTTTTCCCAATCAACTGAATTAACACCTTGCTCTCTCGAATATCTGGACGAATAACAAGAAGTGTTGAAAAGAAAGAAAATCTAGTATCTAATGTGTCAAAATCGAAGAATAATTTGGTCAGTTTTTTTTCCTTTCCATCATTTTTTGTTTAGCATTTGTGTCTCCCGGTGATAAATTCGGTAAGTTTATGAACTTACAAGCGTTACAATCCGGGGCTTGATTCCTTGTGGTGGAAACAGCATGTAGTTCAACGTGGCTCTGCTCTATAGCAAGCAATTATTAAACATTAGCTTTTACTCCATTTCTTGGACTTATAAACGCTAAAATGTGGGGTTCAGTTCCTCACGATGGAGACAGCAGATAGCTCAATGAGACTTTGCTCTAAAGCAAACAGATATCAAATATTGGCTTTTTCTCCATTTCTTAGACTTATAATAGCTAAAATCTAGGGTTCGATACCGCGTGATGGGCACAGCAGAAAACTAAAGACTGGGTAGTGTTTAAAAAAATCTGAAACCGAAATAACTTAAATTGTCATTTTAAAAACATGTAAAAAAACTCAAAGCAAATTTTAAACTATTCTTCAAGTAGTTCATTCTTCACTCTAAACACTACGTATTCAGTTCATTCCTTAGTCTAAAACCCTGCGTATTCAGCACATTCTTGAGTCAAAAACACTGTGTACTCAGTTCGTTCTTGAAGCTAAAACTCTATTTACTCGGTTCATTTTTGAGTCTAAAATACTATGTACTCACTTAATTTCTCGGTCTAAACACTGTGCCCTCAGTTTGTTCTTCAGTCTAAAATGTTTGTTTGTTTTTAAATTTCGCGCAAAGCTTCAAGAGGATTATCTGCACTAGCCTTCTCTAATTTAGCAGTAGAGGGAAAATAGCTAGTCATCACCATCCACCGCCAACTTTTAAGCTACTTTTTTACCAACGAATAGTGAATTTGACCGTCACATTATAACGCCCCATGGTGAGTATGTTTGGTGTGATGGGGTTCGAACCCGTGACCTCAGATTACGAGTCGAGCGCCTTAACCACCTGGTCATGCCGGGCCAAAATACTATGTCCTCAGTTCCTTTTTCAGTCTAAACACTATGTCCTTAGTTTCTTTTTCAGTCTAAACATTATGTCCTTAGTTCCTTTCTCAGTCAAAACACTATGTACTCTGTCCGCCCTTTAGTCTTAGAAATTTAATTTAATCTTTATTATATTTTCCCAATATAGTGTATTCTATAAAGAATTTCATCTTTTGGAACATAGAAATTCATTTAAATCAGAAGATACCCTTTTAAAAAAACTGCCTGTCTTTTCGTTTTAGAAATCTTAAATACATTTGTATTAACTCTTTTGTATCGATTGCAATATTTTGCTTCTCATAATACTTGTAATAGCAGCTTATGTACATGGAGTTTTTAAGTGAGCCATTGATGTTGTCACTGTGATTTCGTTTTCTGAAGATATATGAAGAACGTAAGAGAAACAAGTGTTATGATTAACACGTGTATTGGATACCATATTGACGAAACATTTCGCTAGAATTAACTAGTGCTAAAAATGTGACGTCATTTACAACTGGTGAACGTATACAATAAAAGCTCTTCATAAATACATTCTACGAATTCGGTTATTCAGTTTAAGGTTACATATAAGAATGCTCGCTGTTATGTTCTATTTTGAAGGAATCTAATAACCATGAAATATTAGCTTTGAATCACCGAAAGAATGCTCAACTGAAAAACAAAAATAGTATCATTGGCGCTAAGCTAATATCACCTAAGAGTCCAAGTTCAGAGAAAATACTATAGAAATGGAGCGTAAGATGAAATTCAAGAAATGCAAATTTTAATTAAACAAACTATACTTTTACAATAAGATTATTTTTCCAGAGGACACAGCATTTCATAATCTAAAGCTATGTGTATGTTCTACGTCCTGGTGTTTGAGTAAACTACATGAACCCGGGTTTAGTACGCCCTTCTCATCTATCAGGTCATGAGAGGCAACAAAATACTGGTGTTAAACCTCTCCTTCTAGCTCGAGGTACTTCTTAACCTTTGATCTTGCCCTCTAGAGGATATTGTCAGGTTTCTCTGCCAGAGGTGTTTATACAATGATTATTTATAAACGTCATAACTCAGAATGTTATGCACGTGAGAGTATGTGAATAAAAATAAGTGGAAAGTATTCATGATTAGCATATACGGCTTGTAACATACATGTTTTATACAGTACCTCATTTCTGCATTCAACAAAAACTGAATAAATGTAGCAAGAATGACAAACACAATGGATAAAACTTTTGATTAAAATTTAACATTAACTTGTTTGACTACAGATATTTTCAAATGATTTTTTTCTTTATCCTTCGGCCCCCCAGTGGCTCAGCGGTATGTCTGCGGACTTACACGCTAAAATCCGGGTTTCGATACCCGTGGTGGGCAGAGCACAGATAGCCCATTGCGTAGCTTTATGCTTAATTAAAAAACAACAACAACAAAACTTTATCCTTCGACTTGTGCACACGTATTTCTAAACCTGTGTGTTTTCCTACACATTCTAATGGATATAGAAGAAATATCAAATTCTTGACAATCCTATAGTAAAATCGTGAGAAATACAGGTTTTGGCATTTCTTTTGTTTGTTTGTTTTGGAATTTCGCACAAAGCTACTCGAGGGCTATCTGTGCTAGCCGTCCCTCATTTTGCAGTGTAAGACTAGAGGGAAGGCAGCTAGTCATCACCACCCACCGCCAACTCTTGGGCTACTTTTTTACCAACGAATAGTGGGATTGACCGTAACATTATATACCCCCACGACTGGTGTAATGATAACGTCACTTATGCTAGAATTATCTCATTTTAAGCATTACTGCTAGTTATTAATAATACTTATAAAAGTGGACACTGTTTGAAACTATGTTACATTAGTTGACATCATTGTTTTGGTTTTTGAATTATCATATAATAAAGAAGAAACAGAAGAAGAAATTCAAACTTTATGCTATGATATTTACAGACATTCTCTGAATTTATAACACAGTTATTACATAGACATTGTTAAAAAACGAAACGCTATAAAGTTATGATGACTGATTGAGGAGATATTTAAAATATAATTTCGAAGAACAATTTGAGCTACTCCTACATAGGCAGTGCTATTACCTACTCGACAAAATGTAAATATAATAGGATTATTCCCCACTCTATTGTTTGCAAGAGAATTTCACCATATTACAGTAAAGTGTTGATAGTTTATACTGGGATTTTCGGTCATTGTTTGTTTGTTATTGAATTTCGCGCAAAGCTACTCGAAGGCTGTCTGCGCTAGCCGTCCCTAATTTAGCAGTGTAAGACTAGAGGGAAGGCAGCTAGCCACCGCCAACTCCTGAGCTACTTTTTTTACCAAAGAATAGTGGGATTCACTATCACATTATAACCCCCCACGACTGAAAGGGTGAGCATGTTTGGCGTAAATTTCAATGTATTTGTTTGTTTTGTTTTGAATTTTGCGCAAAGCTACACGGGGACTATCTACGCTATTTCAATGTAAACGACAGTTTTAGTTTTTGAGTTTCCCTTTCAGTATTTTGATTTTGTATTCTACACAAACACACATGTATACATATCATTAACATATATCAACTCATTTGTAACGTCCACGCTTCCATAAAATTACTTGTTCAAGGTAACCTCTTCCAGAAATTAATGCAGTATATTTATACGCAAATATCTCCATTTCCAACCACACCTAATCTCACTTGGCCACACAACTTGTTCATTCAATCTCCTGAACTTATTATGTTCCACGACTAAAACTTAATTTAAAGATAAGCCCAAACAGTACTGTTTACAGAAATAAAAATTAACATAAGCTTCATATTCGTGAAAAGTGCTTTATATAACCATAAAATTGACATTCACACTTTTGTTTATATTTAATCTATACAGACTCGAACGCAGAGACCTTGGAATTCATTCTTTAAAGTAATTACTTCGCTAATAAAATTTAATATATTACTTTTATGAATGTAAGTGGAAACAACAAGACATTCAGATGTCTGATTCGCATAACAATGAATTAAAAGAGCAATTTATATTATTTCATAAGGAGCAGTTTTTTTTTCCCTTGTGGTGTCTATATAATTTAAAACACTAATTATCCTTTAACTGTCTAATGAGAGATAGTTGTATCAGACTTTCCTTTTTCTTATATAAATTTATACCTGATACTTTTTGTCGCTAAACCAATGCTATTCTGAATATTCTGTTTCGAGCCTGTTTCTTCAATTTCGCGCGAACCTACTTGAGGGCTAACCTGCACTAGCTATCCCTAATTTAGAAGCTACACACTATAGGGGGAACAGTTACACAACAATATCCACTATCAACTCTCAAGCTGCTTTTTATCTCTGAATATTTAGATTGACCATTACCATTACAACGCCCTCATGGCCGAAAGGAGAGACATGTTTGAGGCTGTATTTCGTACCCGTGACCCCTAATAGTACAGCCTTCAATCATAATTTGTTCAAACATAATCCATACACATACACAGATTTTTGTACAACTTGTAGATTTAATGTTTATTGCAAAAACAGTATTAGAAAAGTTAAGGTAAATATATTAACTATTGAACTTACATATTTCAGTTTGGTTTGTTTGTTTGTTTGATTTGAATTTTTGCGAGAGCTATCTACGCTAACTGTCCAAATATAGCAATGTAAGACTAGAAGGAAGGAAGCTAGTCATCACCACCCATCGTCAGCTCTTGGACTATTCTTTTACCAACGAATAGTGGGATTGCCCGTAACGTTATAACGTCCCGAAGGCTGAAAGAAAAAGCATATGTGGTGTGTTGGGAATTAGATCTGCGGAATTTCCTCGTTATAACGTAACGGTCAGTTTTACTTTACGTTTGTAAACAGTAGTTTAAGAGTTAGCCTTTTTACTAATCTATCACTTCAAAATTAGGGATGGTAGTGCTAATAGCCCTCGAATGGCTTTGTGTGAAATTCAGAAAAAAAACAAAAACCTGCATCTGCATAATGTAACTGAGCAGGACACTGTGATGTCTGAACTTTAACAAAAACCTGCATCTGCATAATGTAACTGAGCAGGACACTGTAATATCTGAACTTTAACAAAAACCTGCATCTGCATAATGTAACTGAGCAGGACACTGTAATATCTGAACTTTAACAAAAAGCTGCATTTGCACTGTGTAAATGAGCAGGACACTGTGATGTCTGAACTTTAACAAAAAGCTGCAGTTGCACTGTGTAACTGAGCAGGACACTGTGATGTCTGAACTTTAACAAAAAGCTGCAGTTGCACTGTGAAACTGAGCAGGACACTGTTATGTCTAAACTTTAACAAAAAGCTGCAGTTGCACTGTGTAACTGAGCAGAACACTTTGAATTTAAAAATTCAATTTCTGCTGTTCCTTTTCACCAATATACATTAGAAGAATATTACAACGAAATTCAAGAGCCATATTAACTCATAGTTGTATAAAAACGCTTAAATTGCAGTACTATTACTACAGCTACGGTTTTGTAGAAATACTTTCCCAGAGTAGAGCAAAATCACCTACCAGCTGTATCTACTGCGAGGAATATAACTCCGGATTTTAGAGTTGTAAATACGTAAAGTTACCGTTTTCCTACTAGGAAACGAAAGAAATATTACGGGTATCAAATGTTAATATATGAATTTCCACATAACAAAAGATTTGTTCAATCATTCCAAGAAATCTTACATTACAAAACATTTAAATGAGGGAAAATAAACGACACTTTTTATCAAGTATTTGTAATCACACTGACCTATGTGTTGCTTAACAGAAATAATTTAATTTTTAACTCACAGAAGCATTATTCCCTAGTCGAGAAAGATAAATGTGCTTTCGCCTTAATTTTCTGAGTTGTTGCTCTGAATAAATAATAAGTTGAAAATTTTTACTTCTGTCCTCGTTCCTTGTGTTTTTAAACACACATTTGAAGAAGAAATCTTAAGTTGTTTGTGAAATTTATGTTTTAAAAAACTTAAAGTACTTAATAACAGTTCATGTTTCTGCAAGCAGTGTTTTTTTTTTCATGCTGAAAGCTGGTATTATATGAAAGCGATTATGAATTGCAAGTCAGAAAATCACGTGCCAACTTTACCCAATATAAAGTTTTGGTAGAACACATATTACGAAAACTACCTTTTTGAGTTGTTTGGCGTTACATAGATAAAACGACTCATCGAAATTTGATCCTTTTTTGAGAAAAGTATGTAACAGTTTTTTTTTGCAATACATAATATTCATATTTCATTCTTAAAGACATGCTCAGGTGAGAGACTTTCAAGTCGGATGTATCCATTTTACTTAATACCATTGAATAACAAAGAAATAAGGATCAACTTCGAGCACCAGGATCAACCAAAAAAATACTTGCAAAAAGTCATAATACTCTAGCCGTGTTATACAAAGTAGTATGGAGTTTTGTTTATAATATTTATGGATCTTTTTTCACACACGCTAAGATTATCGAGAAGAAGATATAGTCTATATTCAACAAAGCTTTTTCCATCACTTGGGAATTTCTAATTATTTTCAGAATTGTTCAAATATCATTTAATGTTTTGCTTGTCCGGGAAGTTCACTTACATGCTGTATCAAAGGAACAGATTATCTGTTTTCTAATTCAATGAATCAATGCTCATAAAGTTCAATGCACATACATAACACCCTGCAAAAAGTTCATATAAAATATTTTAAAAATCCGAATTAATATAAAAAAACGAATGAAAATATTTTATTTAGCGTGATTTTGTTTCAACACCAAGCTGCACAATGGGCTATCTGCGCATTGTTCACGGCAGGGTATCGAACCTCGAATTTTAGCATTTTAGATCCATAAACTTACTTACTGCTGACTCATCGGTGTTTTATTTTCGGTTTTAAGAACGATTTTGGGTTCTGTAAATTTGTAATTCTTAGCCCAACTTTCCCTCTGTTTCACTTTATTTGATCAGCTTACAGAATTCACGAGATATAATTACACTAATGAGGACCTACGTTGATCGAAACTCAAGCTCCCAACTATTCGTTTTACGTTTTTTTCGTCTAATTATTCTTTTAATCTGAAGTCACTGAAACAGAAATAAACTTTTTTTCTCTTTTTGCATTTTTGTAAATTACTAAAGCAAATTTGGTATCATCTGAAAATTACAATTTTATTGTACATTGCAGCATATAATTATGATAAATTACATAAAATATTACGCACAGAAACAAAATCAGAAAAAGTATTAGCAACTTTTTCATCCACAATGTAATATTAATTGCATTTTAATAATTAACTAGTACGATCGACTGATGAGTAATATATTTTATTGAAAAACAACAAAGGCCCATTATCTATTTTTTTCTACAAATAATTAGACAAAACAACCCTATTTTACTGAAGAAATCGCGTGGGGTGTATAATCTTCTTCAATTATCTTTAAATAATATTCAGGCTATTTGTATTCAGGTATATGATAAAAGGGTCATTATTTGTTATTATCTAGCTGGGTAAGAATTGAATGATTACGCCTTTTCCTTATATATCTGATAGAAAGGTAAACAGCTTGACTATGTCGATGTTTCATTTCAAAGATATTCTAAATATAACATTGAATAGTTTTACCTTACTTTGACTTTTACGTAAAATTTTTAATCATTTATCGAATGTTTTACAATAGTAAATTAGGCTTATTTTACTGTTAGGAATATTAATGTTATACTTTACTCAAACACATACTTATGGTTTTCTTTTCAACAACATGAAAATACCTCTAATATCACTCTGGCGATTTCTTCTTATTTTTTACACCTGAACCTCAGGTCGGTTATGACCAACTGCCACGTTCTCTAACCCAACTCACATTGTACATTTTGTTATAAGACACATTAAATACAAGTTACAGTATTGAAAACAACTAACAGAACGAGAGTGTTTATATTATTTCGTTTTGAATAGTTCCTATAAACCTAATGTTGAGTAAAGTAAGCTTGATGTGTGAAACAAGAACTTTTGTTACACTTCAGATATCTTTTTTCTGCTTCTTCTCTTAGTTTCTGTGTGAGTTCAGTCCATATTGGTGTTTAGTTTCCTTTCTCTGACATACTATACGTATTTCGCAGCCGAAGCTATTTATTTATTTACCATTTATCAAGCTTTATTCCTTATCAATAACACAAGGTGATCATAAGTAGCAAATCGTCTTCCTTCTCATTAATAAACCTTAAATATGTATCATTCCACTGGATATATTGCAATCGTGACTACAATATCTTCTTCATTGCTCTTAGTAAAGTATTCGTCTGATCATTTTCATCACTTATGAGAAAAGCAAAACACAGAAAATCCATCATCCTAAACGTAACAGCATAGAGCTAAAGGCTGGACTGAGCCTTCAGGGTTGTCAAAATATATAAAATCTAGTGAGACTGATTAAACGTTATGAAATGGTTTTGCTAACAGGAGTACGAGGCTATATGAGTGGTTTTCCATCACCAGGTTTCACTTCATCAAAAACAAAACTAGGAATATATGAAAAAACAGCAATCTCTTCAACATAAAACAATCTCAACACACGGCCGGAATCCTTGAATGCCGAATGTTATTTTGTTATTGTACATGAAACAGAATACCCCCCTTTTGTCTAGGTGGTAAGTTTTAAGTCTTATAATGCCAGAAACTTTGTTTTGATACTCATGATGAGCACAGCACAAACAAGCACAACTGCTTGTTTGTGCTTAAAAATAAACATATCCTTTATAATTTGTAATATTCACATATTTGTTTCGGTTTTGCATAAATATTATATTACACAAAGTAGAAACTTCTATTCCTTTTTTTTCCACACCGAAGAAATACAAAAAGTCTAAAATATTAATATAAAACGATTTATGATGTGAATTCTTTTACATGATTCTTTGTTGATCCGGTAAAACAAAAATTATGTCTCTCAGAAGTTGAGGTGTTACTTTACAAATAAGTACTTAATCACTTTTTATTTCAGTTGTTTAGTTTTCTCATGCCCTCTAACGGCAATTATATTGCCTATGCCTTGGTTCTAAGACAGCTAGGAAATAAGAAAAGTAATTACAGTGGGATTCTAAATTTGCCTTTACAGAAAGCATCAACTGTACTCAGAAAGTTTTAGAATTACCCATTGAATGTTATCAGTGATGACCAGAGTTGCTAATGCTTTACTAATACAATATATTTATATGATTTATCGCACTTACTTTGACTTAATAACGTAAGAATTTTTCTTTATTTTTCCGTGGTAGTTTTGTCGCTGTTTCTTTGACGTTTTATTCCAGAGATACTGTTCAAGTAGTGCTTTCTGATATTGAGAACTTTCAGTGACGATTATTCTGATAGAAAATAATATAAACAACAATATCTGCCACACACTTTATAAAATGCATAGCTATTACTTGTAGAACATGTATGTGAGATATTTTAACACCAAAAAAATTCTATTTGAACATCTATAAAGGATAAAATAAAATTCTTCTGTTAAACATGATCTACCTACATTGTAGAATAGTAGTGATATGGTTTTTACGTTATGCTACACAATAGGTTATCTGTGTGTGCCTACCACGGTATCGAAACATGTTTTTAGTGTTATGAGCCTTCGGACCTACCGCTGAATCACTGATGTGTATAAGCTACGCTTGTGTCATTACAGAGTAACACTAACCTTTCTTTGTAACATTTTTTTCCCAAAAAATACATATTGTAAGAGAAAAAAATAGTAAAATGGTTTTATCTGAAGTAATATAAAACGTTCGTCTTGGATACCTTTTGGTATAACTGAGGGTAATCGCGTGTTTGTTTGTTTTGGAATTTTGCACAAAGCTACTCGAGGGCTATCTGTGTTAACCATCCCTAATTTAGCAGTGTAAGACTAGAGGGAAGGCAGCTAGCCATCACCACCCACCGCCAACTCTTGGGCTACTCTTTTACCAACGAATAGTGGGATTGACCGTCACATTATAACGCTCCCACGGCTTGGGGGCGAGTATGTTTAGCGTGACCCTCGGATTACGAGTCGCACGTCTTACGCGCTTGGCCATGCCGGGCCATAATCATGTGAGCTAAAAACTCTTATAGTTTCAGATAATAAACCCTGTGAATTTATTTATGCAAGAAAAAATTGTACTTAGGATAATTCGAATAAATAATAAAGAAATATTGTGCTGATAATGTACGTTTAATTGCTTATAGCTCAATAATGAGAAAAAATATTTATGTCAGTTTATCTGTATTTTTATTATGATATTTTGAAATTAATTAACGTTTAGTTGTTTTGCTAAATATTAAACCAATGTTTTTATAAACAAAGTGCAGTGTCAGTTTCACAGGTTACAAAGTCACCACATTAAAGTAAGTTTTAGAAAATCATTTACCTACATTTTCTCACGGAAGTTGTTGTTTTGGAAAATTTTGCTCAGTTCTACAGCCTTTTAAAGCAACCAGAATAAAATGATGAAGTTAAGATGTTTATTTGTTCTTAGCACAAATCTACACAAAGGAATATCTGCATTCTGCGAATCGAACTATGGACTTTAGTATTGTAAGTCCTTAAACTTATTTTGTTGACTAGAAGAAAGACGGTCTTATATAAAGCAACTTAAAATAATTAAACTCGTTAGATATGTAACATTACACGTTGAAAAGTGTTATGTTGAAAAGTTTAGTTTGGTTTGTGTTGAATTTCGCCCAAAGCTACACAAGAGCTATTTGTGCTACACGTTATCACTTTAGCAGTCAGTGAGTACCACCAACTGCCACCTCTTGGGCTTCGCTTCTATTGACGGATAATGGGATTGACTGAACATTATAACGCTTCCTCGGCTGAAAGAGTTAGTGACAAAGATTCAAATCCACTACCATCAGATTGCGAGTCGAGCGCCAGAACCAACAGGCCAGATACACAAGTATCTCAGCCGTTAATACACTTTTCTAGTTAAAATGTCGACATGGACTAGCATCACTTTTTAGAAACGAGATTAAAAATACGCGAACTCTAATATGAAAAAAAACAAAAAAACTGGGCATGTTTTACTTAACGTAGCGTCTTAGTTTGGAATGTATCCAGACAACCTCATTAGCGGAAAAAAAATAAGTCTGCATCACGCGTCATGTTTAAAACCTTACTGAGTGATAGTGAACAGTGATTTCTTCGAGAGAAGAATGTAACATGTCCTCCTTCCAAATTATACACGTCTACTTTTATTTGACAATAGAACTTTGTTAAAGCTGAAATCCTGGAACCTGTATTTATAAGTCCTTGGCATCCATTCGTAATCGCGTTAAAATTATTAAAATATATTCCTTGTATGCTTTTTATATTACTAAAGACGGAAAACCATTATCAGAATACAGAATATTTGTATCGTTTAGCCTATTTCATTTTATAACTATAATATTCTGCTCATTTTTGTTTAGCTGGTGAAACACAAATTCAGTAAACATATAATTAACAGTAAATGCTTATTTGGTCTGTAGCGATAGCTATTCTTAGTACATACAGATCAGAAGAGAGGCAACTATTCAGCAACATTGACCACTTCATTCGGTTTTGATCAAACTAATAGGATTGACTGCTATTCTTACAACTCACCCACAGTTAAAAGCGTTTAGCTGAACGCGAAGCGAATGCGAGACTGTACCAGGACATGTTTCCTCATCACCAGTGAGTTTTCGAAATCATAATAATATACAGTCGCGTAAATGTAGAAATTATGAATATACGATTAATGTGAATTGAATTAAGTATTGAATCAACACAAAGAAAGATAAAAATATGACATGATATGGATTAGGAATAAGTCAGTACAAAGAGTGATATGATATACGATGTGGGCTAGAAATTAATTACTACGAAGAATGATATAAAACATTCAAAGATGTTGGTTAGAAATAAATCATTACTAAGAAAGATTTTAAGTATTACATGATATAGGTCATAAAGAAATAACTTATAAAATGTTTTAATAAGGAATCAGTGTAAAGTATAGCATAAAACCTGACACATTACGATATACTGTGTCGTTCAAACGTTCAAGGTATCAACACTCAAGATGCGTTCATTGTTTGTTTTGTTTCTTTGGAAATTCGCACAAAGCTACTCAAGGGCTATCTGTGCTAGCCGTCCCTAATTTTGCAGTGTAAGACTAGAGGGAAGGCAGCTAGTCATCACCACCTACTGCCAACTCTTGGGCTACTCTTTTACTAACGAATAGTGGGATTGACCGTCACATTATACAGCCCCACGGCTGGGAGGGCGAGCATGATTAGCGCGACGCGCGCGCGAACCCGCGACCATCGGATTACGAGTGCACGCCTTAACGCGCTCGGCCATGCCAGGCCAAGATGGGTTCAATACCAGGCATAAGAAACTAGTTCTAAAACGTAACAGTTTGATTAGCCAGCATGCGATAGGTTATCCTAAAACCTTATTGATGACGAGGTCGATAAGTCATGGAGGTCACAAGTTTTTGAGTCCGTCAGCGATATTCCTCTCAGTTGTTTGATGTGTACTTCTCAGAGTTATCTTTTTTATTTTAAATATTATTTTTATTATATTGGACACAACTTCTTAGTTGGATTAGTTTCAGTATATTTAGTCATTAGTTCAGAACATTTCTGCCACTGTTCTATTTTTACGAAGACCTCGGTGGTTAAGACACTCCACTCGCAATCTGAGGGTCGTGGGCTCGAATTCCCATTACACCAAACATTTTCGCCATTTCAGTCTTTAGGATGATATATGTGAGGGTCAATCACACTATTCGTTGGTAACTCATTAGCCCAAGAGTTGGTGGTAGGTGGTGATGACTAGCTACCTTCCCTCAAATCTTACATTGCTAAGCTAGGGACGGCTACTGCAGATGGCCCTTGTGTAGCTTTGTACGAAATTAAAAAAAAAACAATTAACTCACCGAAACTGAAAATTAATTAAACGTCTTCCACTAGATATGGCTTAGTAAACCAGTTGTTCTGATACTGTTTCTGTTTCATCATATCACACATGAAAATAATATTATTCCTTCAACGTCGGTTTATAGTCTCCTTTGTATTTTGTTGTTTCATACATCACATTTCTTGCTTAAAGTTCTCAACGTCACGTTTTTACTAAAATAATAAACTATGTTAAAAATTTCAAAAACCTTAATCCTCGTGTCGTCAGTTCATGATACATTGTGTTATTTTTCTTCCGTATTTCTGTGATTCTTTAAAGAGCTTAAACGTATAATCATATTTACACATGAACTACTAGTCTTTTTAGTTACCATGTTCTCTTGTTTCTGTAGTCTTTTTGTATTGAATCGCCTTTCATCGGTCCAACTTGTAGATTCAAATTTTTATACATTCTTCATTTCTTATTGTTAAACGTAAGAATATCATGAGTCGATTGGACATTCTTCGAATGATGTTATTCTTAATTCTGAATTTTTTTTTGCGAGTTTCACTTCCTTGTTTGTATAAGAATTATTTCCAAAGCTAATTACAAGGTTATCCACAATTATTGGTTCTTAATTTTGTACCCACAGAGTAAATAGCAGATAAACAGTCAACAGCAACTACTGCCAAGTCCTTACATGCTCTTCTCTGGCATTCCCAATGCATATTCTGTAGCAAGTAAGATCGTTATTATTAAGACGGTATACAAATACACTTAACACTGTTGTACTGAGAAATATATGTTATATTAAACATCTACATATGTAATTGCATTATGAGACAGGTTCTATGAACATTATGAACGATTTACTAGAACAGCAAACAATTTTATCGGGCATTTGTAGAAAGATGTGTGATTTAGCATTTCAGCTATCACTACAAAACCTTACCAAAACATACAAATTGACAAAATATGGCTTCGAATTACAAAACATTACAATCTGTAACCTTATATCAGTTGATGTTAAACATTCACTAGTTGGTTGTCTTTCTCGTATTCTAATAGCCTCTGTTAGATATTTTATCATGCAACAGATAAAATTATTAATGTAATCCACCGAGAATTGATTTAAATTTGTCACTAGAAAGCACTGCATCTCAGCTACGACAGCTGTTTTACAGTTTTAGTTAGTAATTTTTAACTCAGTTCTGTCCAACGAATCTCAATGAGATACTCCTATACAATACGTGCATGCAGGCGGTGATATTACCGTCATGGAATCAAAAACTGTTGTCAAACCTTGCTCTTACATATGACATAAATATTGTCTCCATGTTATCCTTGTGTGGGGCATCACTGACGTTTCTTTGGAGGATTTGAAGAGCAATTTTATATTATGATGAAAAGCTGCCTGAACATGTACTGCACCACATCCTGTGTGTTCCCTGTAGGAAAAACAGTCTTCTCTCATCTGTTCTCCAGGAAAACGACAAAAACAAAAAATTCAATAACCTTTAGAAAACCGAAAACTGAGTTTATCTGAATGTATCCAGTCTCCTAACTGTAAGTTGGCATGCTGTCTTTCCCAAATAACACAGTGATGGTGGTGAATATTGGTTTGCAAATAGCTCTTTTTACAAAGTAACCTTATGTGATCAGTCTCCTTTCACTGTTCTTCTGGATACCCTGAAATGAATGTGTCTATGCTATTCTTGTCGTAGGGTGTTGGAAGATTTCTTTTGACCTTTACGTAATAACATAATCAAACATATTTACTTCGAGCAATAATGTTTTTCTAATGTTTCGGCGTTTACCGGTATAATTTCCAGGAAAAACGTTTTATATAGTCTGATGATGTTTCAGGATATGGTACACTGAGAGTGCTCTACTGTTATGGGACTATCTGTTTGGTTTAGACCTGGCATGGCCAAGCGCGTAAGGCGTGCGACTCGTAATCCGAGGGTCGCGGGTTTGCGCTCACGTCGCGCTAAACATGCTCGCCCTCCCAGCCGTGGAGGTGTATAATGTGACGGTCAATCCCACTATTCGTTGGCAAAAGAGTAGCCCAAAAGTTGGCGGTGGGTGGTGATGACTAGCTGCCTTCCCTTTAGTCTTACACTGCTAAATTAGGGACGGCTAGCACAGATAGCCCTCGAGTAGCTTTGTGCGAAATTCCAAAACAAACAAACCGTTTGGTTCACACTATTTCTGGAGATTCGATAATTTGACGACCTATAACTTCTTTCACGTGATGAGGATTTCTACACCAAGCACAAATGTATTTTCTGAACAAAGCGTTGATCTGTTTCGAAAAAGATTAAACAAAAAGCACGCCATTTTATACAAAACAGGTATCTATGTGTGTTTTGACGAACAAATGCTCCGAAGAACTTATACAGACCAGAATAACAACCCGAACATGTTTGTCTGATCATACGCTACCTTCTCTGTTACCACTTGTAACTATTCCAGTAACTACTCCATGCAAGCAGGCAATAACATTGATATCGAACAGTGTGTCACTCTTATGGCGCACCCATAGATTCAAAGTGCGATACTCGATTTTACGGCGATGATTCGCGAATCGGGGACTTTTGGATCGCAGTTAAAAAACGTTAACAACTAGGACAAGTTTACATTCTTCTCTTGCTAGACCTTAAACTTTGAGCTATAAATAAAACTCTTTTACACAAGACTTTCCAAAACATTAATTTTGAGTAATTTACCTTTTAGTCTTATTAGGTGAAATGAATACTTAGCAATTTTGAAAATCCTGCAGTTTTCTATAATATTGATACATTACAGGTTTTTAATTGCAGTTAACTAAGTGGAAAAAAAGGACACTATTGATTTGAAACAGTGATAGAAGTATAATTATTAAAGCAGGTATCAATCGGTCAAGGCCAGTCAATTCACATTTCAGTTTTGCCCAGTATATATAAAACGGTGCATCTGTAAGTCAGTAAATACAGCAAGAGAGAAGTCATTAATGTTTTACCACCAGTGGTTCCTGCTGTAGTAGTTTTTAATACCAGGGTTTCGTAAATTGCTGTGTGAACAATTGAAGTAGACTTGTGATTCGTTGAATACTACTTTAGTCCATCTATAATTTTTGAAATCGTTTTTTCATGTCAGTGGAATGTGTTAACATATAATGGCCTAGTGATTAGAGCGCGCAGCTCACAATTTGCGAGTTCGAATCTCTGTTACCGAATATGCTCACTCTTTCAGACACTGAGAAAGTTATAACGTGTCAATCACACTGTTTGCTGGTAAAAGAGAAACCCAAGAGTTTCACTCGCTGAATTTTCTCTTTTACTACAACCACTGCTAAATTAGAATCGATCAGCGTGTGTCCCTTGAACAACGTTGCGCGAAATTCAGATTAAATAAGTTCACATACTGTTAAAACCTTAAGCTATTTCACTTTCTAATGGTAAAAGTAGCTGATGGTTTGTCTTTTTTTTTCTTATTGCATGATCCAGTTTTGTGTCCAATCGTGTTTTCCTGAACCATTTTGATGTGTTTGTTTCTCTTTGCCGAGTAAGTCATCACGCCAAAATAACTTGTACTTTTGTACGGTTTATTAAACTCGGAGAAGTGTAAACACATTGTTTGTAATGAAACAAACTTGAGCATTCTGTATCAAGTTAACGAAAGGACTGTTTTTTTAGTTTATTTCAGATTCTCTTTAGGACGTAAAACAGAATATATTTATAGCTTTATATATCAGGGTAAACAGTTGAAATACTCTTTCGTATTCATTTTTGAAATGCTTTAAGAATGTTTATAATTATCTAAACAGTTGAGAAAATTTTGCATTTAATCCTTCCGCTTTTCCATTTTATTTTTTCGTTAAGAGTAAGCATACAGTATATTTTTTCAGTCACAAAGAAAAGAACGTTTCCATTTTACGTCGTTTTATCACAAATTTTAAGCTTATTGTTTTTTTATTATATTAGCTAATAATGAATCGTAGTAAACAACATTTAGGATATTTGTATTGGTTACAAACTGAAAGAGTGTGTGTGTTTTCTTAAAGCAAAGCTACGTCGGTCTATCTGCTGAGCCCAGCAAACTGAAAAACAAAAAGACATGTTTATTACACAAAGACTACAAACAATAACTACTTTATCACAGGGAGATAGCGTAACAATAACTGCTTTATCACAGGGAGATAGCGTTACAATAACTACTTTATCACAGGGAGATAGCGTAACAATAACTACTTTATCACAGGGAGATAGCGTAACAATAACTGCTTTATCACAGGGAGATAGCGTTACAACAACTACTTTATCACAGGGAGATAGCGTAACAATAACTACTTTATCACAGGGAGATAGCGTTACAACAACTACTTTATCACAGGGAGATAGCGTAACAATAACTGCTTTATCACAGGGAGATAGCGTTACAACAACTACTTTATCACAGGGAGATAGCGTAACAATAACTACTTTATCACAGGGAGATAGCGTAACAATAACTACTTTATCACAGGGAGATAGCGTTACAACAACTACTTTATCACAGGGAGATAGCGTAACAATAACTGCTTTATCACAGGGAGATAGCGTTACAACAACTACTTTATCACAGGGAGATAGCGTAACAATAACTACTTTATCACAGGGAGATAGCGTAACAATAACTACTTTATCACAGGGAGATAGCGTAACAATAACTACTTTATCACAGGGAGATAGCGTAACAATAACTACTTTATCACAGGGAGATAGCGTAACAATAACTACTTTATCACAGGCGAGATAGCGTACTTGCTTTATAATAAATACAACACAATGTGGTGCTCAGCTTCTAAACTCTTTATGTTTCACTTTTATCACGAGAAGGGCGCGTTATAATGGACAGAGTGTTTCGAATAGAACTCCCAAAGTTCATGGTTCGCATCTTTTTGCTGCAAAAACAAACGCCGCATTTTGTGGCCGTGATAGAGCTATATAACATTAAATACCACTATGCGGTCAGACAAGAGTAGCTCAAGACTTGGCGGTGGGTGCTGATGATTAGCCGCCTTCTCCATATACTGACAGCTCAAAGTTTTGAAATTTAAGAATGGCTATACTTATATAATACGCTCTTAACTTCTTTCTTTAACCGCAATAATTTCATTTTCACGGTTTCTGGCAATTAATTTATAGTTAGTTTTAAATTATGTATAGAAATATTTTATCATTTATAATTTGTTTTCCTATTAGTGTTACTTCTTCTTAATTAACACACCAGCCATCCATTGTGAAGCCGTAGTAACAGATAGCCCTAACATTTCGAAAGACAAACAAATCAAAAGCAACATTCAAGTGCTGTTTCCCTTCGAAACTTCGACTTGTACACTTAATGGTCTGGCATGATCTTGTGGTTAGGATACTTAACTCGTAATTAAAGGGTTGCGAGTTTAACCATGTCATCGAGTATTTTTGCCCTTTTAGCCATGGTAAAGTTATAATGTTACCGTCGATCCCATATTTTGTTGGTTGAGGAGTCACCTAAAAGATGTTTTTGTTTATTAACTGCCTTCTCTTACTTCTAAATTAGGGACAAACAAACGCAGATAGTCCTTTTGTAGATTTCTTGAAATTCAAAAACCAAACACTACATAATAACATTATAGTACAAAGTAATAGCTTTCTTAGCAAAAAGTTTCTGTGTTCTAACAGTTGTTATTTACCTGGCATTTTAGCCACTATTATATTATTTGCTATTATATCTGTTGGAAATTATGCTTTAAGATAAGAGAAGAACTTTTTATTATATTAGTTTGTAAATAAGCAGAAAGCTACGCTATGGGCTTTCTGTGCTCTGCCCACTGCAGATATCGAACCCTGATTGATAATATTATAAGTCTGCAGACATCCCGCTGTAGCACTGAGATTTTTATTAGATTTGAAAACATCAACTGGAAGATACGATATATGGTGACCAAACTACCATTGACTGCTCAAATTTTTTATCTAAACAATTTTGTAAAATAAGTTATTGTAGACAGTGTTGATGTTATGTGTTTCAAGAAATGGTTCCTTTTTGATAAAAGATTCGTTGTGGATGACATATGCTGTTTGTCTAAGTTCACATTAAAAATAATTCTCTGTCGACGACACTAAGACAAATCATGGTGGACAACACCGGGTTTTTGTCACTGATAATACAAATTGTTTCTAATAACACATTTTGAGATTTGTTTTTGACAACGGTAAACATTCGTAGAAATTGACACCAGTATAAATCTTTATATTACTTTATCTACGTTATGAGTCTTAAAACACAATGATAATGTTGCTAATCACATTTTTACCAGCTACTCATTACTGACGGTACTACAGTTTTACACAAACACGTGTCAACAAGTGATTAATTGCTGGCAGAACTAAGAATTTATGAAAGCAGACGTTATGAATGACTTCATGTTGCCCAGCGATAGGTGTTAACAAAAGCAGATGTTATCAATGACTTCATGTTGCCCAACGATAGGTGTTAACAAAAGCAGATGTTATCAATGACTTCATGTTGCCCAGCGATAGGTGTTAACAAAAGCAGATGTTATCAATGACTTCATGTTGCCCAGCGATAGGTGTTAACAAAAGCAGATGTTATCAATGACTTCATGTTGCCCAACGATAGGTGTTAACAAAAGCAGATGTTATCAATGACTTCATGTTGCCCAACGATAGGTGTTAACAAAAGCAGATGTTATCAATGACTTCATGTTGTCCAGCGATAGGTGTTAACAAAAGCAGATGTTATCAATGACTTCATGTTGCCCAGCGATAGGTGTTAACAAAAGCAGATGTTATCAATGACTTCATGTTGCCCAGCGATAGGTGTTAGCAAAATCAGATGATAATAAATGACACATTGTAAGCAGTACATTTTTCCATCTAAATTGTTATTGGTTAAGAGTGGTACAAAAATCACAATAACAACACAAGTTTTTAAAATATTTCTCTCATTATTGGATCATCATAAAATATTCAACATAAATTTAACCTGCCTTCATTTTGACGAACCAATTAACTAATATTGTTTAAAAATATAATTATCAACTCATTGTTATCATTGTAAGCATTATTTAAAAAATATGTATATAGTTATTTCCAAAAAATTCTGAAAACTAAGAAATTACAAAATGTTTGGTTCTTATCATCATGGCCTCTGACAGTTCACCTTAAACACTGATATATAGTGTAACTACTATTCCTTTCACAGACTGGCTTTTTTCCATGACCCGAAGACTTTGGTAGATAAGAAAGTAGTAATTTGATGCTCTTTGTCCATTTCTCTCCGCCTTCGGAGATAAAAAAAATAAGGCAGGCAGGCGGGTATCCTATGTGCAACTTTTGCAAAAAAGTAAAAGTGAAAAAGCTTTATCTTCGAATAGTAGGATTGTAATACTTAGTTCAAAGTATCCAAAGCATGCCATGAAACTGTTCTATAGGGAGCTTATAAGCTTGACTAAAAGTGTATTGAAACATGTCTCAAGTTATATCAATTTCAACGCGAACGTTTTTATTGGAATTTCTATCTTTTATACTATTTTATTTCACTAAAAAATCGTTTCGCTCAATACCTTAATAATAAATAAATAAAAAGGTCGTATAAAACATTGAATTGTATATTGATTCTGCTCAAACCTGAGTTTTACTAGAAAATGTTGATCGGTATAGATTTCTGAGTAAATCCATTGCAATAATGATATTTCTGATTTTAAAAAACACAGAAGTTACACAATTCTGCTTTTTTTTTCTTAAACGCAAAGCTACACAATCGTTATCTCCGTTCTGTCCATTTCGGAGAATCAAACTTTGTATTTTTATCATAGTAAGTTCGTAACATGTTAAGTTATCTAAGTTATTTGTTCCAAGAAACAAAAAAGTGTAAAACACTATGTAATCATTATGTACATATATATATAACTAATTGCGTCAGAAAGAAAATTCAATTAAACATATGATAGATTTACTGCAAAGGACAACTACAACATTATAAGATCTTAATAACACGTAAGTACGATTTTCGATTGCAATAACATATTGAAGTTAATTGAAAATACGACAAAATCGAGAAACGTTGTTCTGAGTGGACATTAATTCAATACGATAATTAAAAACAGTCTTCATTAATTTATGTCCTTAATTTTTACTCCATAATTATCAATGATATTATCTTCTCTTCCTTTAACAAGTATCTGAAAACATCTTATTAAATCAAAATGTTTACATATTGTGAAAATAATCATAAATGTTTGGCTACGCCTATGGCATAGCCTAGCGTGTTGAGGCGTCTGCTTCGTAATCTGAGAGTTGCGGGTTCGCGCCCGAGTCGCGCCAAACATGCTCGCCCTCCCAGCCATGGCGGCGTTATAATGTTAAATTTAATCCCGCTATTCGTTGGTAAAAGAGTAGCCCAAGAGTTGGCGGTGGGTGGTGATTACTAGCTGCCTTCCCTCTAGTTTTACACTGCTAAATTTGGGACGGCTAGCACAGATAGCCCTCGAGTAGCTTTGTGCGAAATTTCAAAACAAACAAAGACTACGCCTAAGCCAAAATCGAAAACTTGTAAATGAAATAACTAAAAACACAATTTTAAAAATTCAACTAAATTGCAAAATAGCTTTTATATAAACAATTTTTTTACAAACTTGAAATAAATTAACAAATAAAATAAAAATAGAAACTTACAGAATTTCACTCATTAAAAATTAAGCAACAAAGAGGAAGTGTTTACAACACTTTTATATTTTAATTTAAATTTGGAATAAAGTTTGGAATATAAGTTTGGAAACCAAAGGTAATAGTACATTTTGTTTTTAAGTGAAGCGTATGAGCATGGAAAATAAACACAAGTTCTTAAAACAGTATTCTATATTTTCTTTTGTTTATACTGATATAATTTTAGAATAATTTTATTATTTCTGGATAAACCTAAGTAAAAGATTTTCACTGACAAATATAATTTACTGAACCTCTTCACGGCATAATACAAACAGATAAATACCAATAGCGTAATGATCAAAACATATCACAACATAAAACCAAAGGCTATTTTAGCATGTTTTCGCGTTTCGTGCTCGGTGGATAACACAAAAGCAGGGCATTTTAGGAATGATAACAACCTCAATAAGTATGGGGGGAAATCGAATCTACTGCGAAAAAAATAAAAGATGTGAAGGACTTCTCCAAAACAAATATGTGATTAAATCTTTTGTATAGTAATGTTAATCTTTTTGTAAAAACAACAAAAACATTATGATTGTTTACAGAACAAAACCACATTGCGATATCTTCTGCTTCCGCCACAGGGAATCGAACCTTGGATTTTGATGTTGAAGGTCCATAGACTTACCATTATCCCATCGGGGAACAAAACATTATCTATTTTCAGCAGAGCTACTAGAGATTTTACTGTTTTCTATCTTTCAAATTCCATTAGAGTGCATTATTTGTTGAAGGGGTATTATTTTAAGGGTTTTTCGTTTGGTTTATAAACTCTATTTCCTAGTGCGTATGTCTTCCTTCTGAATGTTTATTATTTGCACAACTTAATAAAATATATTTTTTGTTTTATCTGCCCAACTGTCTATCTATTCAGTCACCAAACAGTCACCCAACAAATTAGAAGTTGGGAAGTGATGAAAGTAAACACACCAGACGCTCTTTGCTTGTTCAGTGACTACGGCTTACCGTTCTGGGACATAAGACAGTGATACTTTTCATAAAAGGAAATCCTTCTGGATTTCCACAATCGCATGTTTTCAGGAGTACATATGTACATATGCACTGCTCAGTGCTGTCTTTATACGCAGTACTCGATATTAATGGAAGGAAATAAACCACTATAAGAACGCATGTTTACTATTCATCCAAGAAGACTTACTTTCGTGAATTGTTTTACTTTGAATAGAAATACGTGTTTTACCACAACGAACACCATTCCGAATTAATTTAAAAATCTAGATCTTAATAAAAAGCAAGATGTTTTAATTTTACAAATTCAGATCAGAACGCTTTTATTTGTCGCATTGTTTAGACGTTCTCCACTGGGACAACATTTCGTATACAGTATTGACACGCTAAAATTCGGGGTCTAACTCCCCATGGTCGAAACAATAGATAATCTAATGTGATTTTGCTTTAATAACAAAGAATTAAATAAGCAAACAAGCGTTGCACAAAAAACACGAAATTACATTCTGGGTATGTCCAACGCCCAACTGAATATTAAAAAACACTATTCCGAAATAAAATTTTTAGAATTTAAAATAAATTTAATGATGTAAATGCAATTTACCTAACAGAGGGCTAAAGAGTGCTGGGTTCTTTTGATCACACGTCAAGTTTTCACCGCTAATGGCATATGGTGTCTACCACCACTTTTTAATTTTGTAAGGAGGGAAATGTGACGAATTTACTATTATATATTTATTTTAGTATCGATGTTTGTTTCAGTTAAATGGATATTTAGAAATGTATGTAACTTATACTGTTGCGAAATTCCCACCTATTCACTGAAATTGTAAAAGATTCTCGAGTATAAGAATCAACAATGTACAATGAGTGTAAACACCTGTGATTGCCAGTACTGTTGCCAACTCGTCTAATGGTTATAAAAGGAAGCAAGGTAGCCATTGCAAGACACGGAGAGAGTAGTTTATATTGTTGGTTTGTTACATTTGGCATACCATAAATCTCGGAATCCATAATTGTGATTAACGAATAGTAATGGGGAACTAGAGATATTTGACTACGAATGTTCATAGCTTTCGAACAATACCTCAAATACTTGATTCGCTTAGAAAAAATTGTTTTACTGAATAATGCATGAATCGGTCGTTAAGTGGTTAATTTAAAAAAAATTATTCCCTGATATCTACAAGATAGGTTTAGCTGTCCATAAGTTAATGTAACATTTTGTGACAAGTTGCATTCAAATTTGGATAACATGGTGCTGCAACAGTTGGATTATCCAATTAGCAAAGTTTATTTCCACTTTGATAAGAACATGTTATTGTTTGTTTTTTTGTTGAATTCGCGCAAAGCTACACTAGAGCTGTCTGCGCTAGCTGTCCCTAATATGGCAGTGTAAGACTAGAGGGAAGGTAGCTAGTCATCACCACCCACCGCCAACTCTTGGGCTACTCTTTTACCAACAAATAACGGGATTGAATGAAACATTATAACGTCCACACGGCTGAGAGGACGAGCGTGTTTGGTGTGACAGGCATTCGTACCCGCGACCCTTAGATTATGAGTCGCACGGCTTAACCATCCGGCCATGCCGGGCCAGTACATGTTATTATAACCCTAAAAGCATATGTTATTATAAGTCTAAAAGCTTTAGTTATTTTAATTATTTTATTTGTCTCCATTTCATCTCCAGGCAACTAAGCTAAATTATTTCTTTGTAGTTAAGCACAAATCTTAACACAACGGAATTTCTGTATTCTGCCCGCCACGAAATTCTCGTGAGTCGGCGTGGGAAGCTTATAATGTTTCGGTCAATTCCACTATTCGTTTATAAAAGAATAGCCAAAGAGTTGGAGGTGGGTTGTAATGACTAGTTGCCTTCCCTCTAGTCTTACACTGCTAAATTAAAGACTGAATTACATTTATTTGCTTGTTTGTTTGAAGTTCAGCACAAAGCTACACGAGAGACTATTTCTACTTTACTCACAACGAGTATCGAAATCCGGTTTCTAGCGTTTTAAATCCGCAGACGTACCGCTGAGCCACTGGGGAAATAAATGAATTTACGAAAAATTGAAACTAATATATTTTAGGACGTATATTAATTTTTAATGATAACGGTGTCGTTCAGTAAATCCATTAGGACTGGTAGAGTATTAAGTTTTCAAATTAAGTATTAAGTAGTGATTAAGTTTCCAAATGTTCTGTTACTCTTACATTTCCCGTATGCTTTTTTGAAATGTTGTGCTTGATGCTATACGTTTCAGCTATATAAAAACAAAAATTATTAAAAAAAGAAAGCTTAATCTAATTTTTCTAAGTTCAAAAGCATTTGAAACTGACTCTTTTTTTTTATGATCTGCCTTTATAAATTATTTCTGTTTCTTAGAAACTTTATTACTTTTAGCTATGTCTCAGAGAAGAAGTTAGCACGGATCACAAAACTGGGCATTTCAATCGTACATTAACTTCTGTTTACCTGCCTGCACACTAAGTCAAAATACCTAAAGTAGCTCATTAGTACTTATTTTCTTCATCCAACTAATAGGATATTTATGATGAAAAATCCTATCTATGGATCCAAAGTGAGTGGAGTATCTTGAGGTATTATGTAATAAAGCAAAGTAATTTCTCTGCGCCTAATCCAAACACACTGATATATATAAATTGTACTGTATGGAAAGCTGCACGCTACTACGTTGTAATGTGTTGACTTGCGCGAATTTTGAAGTATAATGTAATGACTGTTGCACACGTAATATGTAATTTATAAACAGTTCAACATATTGTCCCGTACTGTATTTCTAAACTTAGTCGTCTGAAATTGATTAATGCAGCATAAAAAAACATTTCTGCTTGCATAATTTTGGTATTTTCAGATTTGACATTTGAGATATAATAAGAGTAAATTATTTCTTTTGGTTGCTCTCTGACATTAAATTTAAATTGAATGGATCTGAATAAAGATTTTTAGTGAAATGAAATTATCGCGATTAACCGTATTTGTATAAGATATGTTGGGATGCCATTGTTTATAATTTAACAGATGATGTGACTCTTCATAAATAAATAAATAAAATTTCACGAATCTCAATAACCCGATCATTTTAGGATGGCAAACTTTTCTATAGATAACCATAACCGGCATAAGGTTAAAAAAAAAACTACTATGTTTATATACCCTATCTCGCGTATATATATTTAATGCATATCATGAGGTGGTGGTCCGTGTACGATAACAAGTTGACAACGGGTAATCTTATGCTTGGGTTAGAAAAGCGATAAAACATATCTCTATAGTACAGACAATAATAGACTTGTACGTTTAATTTATTTAAGGTTTCATTTTCTACTCGGCCCGTCATGGCCAGGTGCTTAAGGCACTTAAATCATAATCTGAGGGTGGCGAGTTCGAATTTCCGTCACACAAAACATCCTCGTTCTTTCAGCCATGGGAGCGTTATAATGTGACGATCAATCCTACTATTCGTTGGTAAAAGAGTCGCCCAAGAGTTGGCGGTGGGTGCTGATGACTAGCTATCTTCCCTATACTCTTACACTCTTAAATTAGGGACGGCTAGCGCAGATAACCCTCGTATATGTTTGATCGAATTTTAAAACAAACATTTTCTACTCTTGACTGAAAACTCTACGTAAGGATATAGTTATATTAAAGTAGTCCTTTGTTATCTCAAGGGTTTATTTTATTTTGGTAGGGATATTTATATTAAATCAGCTCTACAGTAGTCACAAGTTCACTGGAGTGTGTAAGCTCTCTTAGGTACGAATGTCTAAACATATAAAATAATTTAGAATTTTGTGTTATTTCAGCAGAAGTTAATTACCAACCAGTTAAACATTAGACTCTATTTGTGTGTGTGCATATGGCTGAGATAACCATTTCTCTTTTACACAACTCTAACTCTTTACACATTTGCGGGTTATAAAACTATGAATATAACTTAACTTTATACAAGTTTATACTTACAGAACATTTTGCAAACATCGACTACTGAGTGTGAGATATCTGAAGTTTAGATTAAAAATCAGTGAACAATTTATACGTTTGTAATATTAATGCCGTCGGGTCCAACATATCAGTCAGAGCTCTCGGACTGTGAGTTCGAAGGTTTACGGTTCACGACTCATTGCTGTAAAATTGCATTCCATTCTTTGGGCCGTAGATGCACTAGGAGAGTAAAGAAAAAAAAGCTCACTATTCGAACAGATAATGGTATTGCTAAAGATGCCAGCAAGTGCTTTTAATTAGCTGTCTTTCTTCTAATTTATCAGTTCAAAATTAGGGACAGCTATGAGCAAATAAGCAGTTGAAAAGCTTTTTGCGCAAGCTCTCAAACAAATAAGTTACCTAATTTTTATCTCTCATAAATATAACAAGTACCGACATGATCTTTGGCTTCACTTAGTTTTATTATTATTCATCCATCCAAGAACGATGCTATAACAGCGTCGCCTGTGCGAAATGTATAATGCCAGCATTTCTCAGAACCTATCCTCTTGCGATACATATGAAAAACGAAAAGAGGAAAATTTGTATTGTTTTAAATTCTGCCTTCATTATGCCGCTAAAATCCAAAAGATTTTAAAAGTTTTTTCTTTTTTTTGATAAATGAGTGAATAAGAGAATAGTAACTAAAGAAAACGCCACGTTAGGGAAAACGTAATTAGATCATTTTTTAACTTGGTTCTCAGTAACGTACAGCGAAAGACAGAAACATATAAGTTTTTTTAGATAATCTAAAACGATTTTTAAAGTGGTTTTAGCCAAAGATTACTGTCAGAACCCAGATGAAAAAAAATGCTCATTTATAAAGCGAAACTGGAAAGTTAGTCCAGTTATCCAATCTTATTTGCATATATATTAATAAAAAACACATTTTTGTGAATGTGAATATGCCTTTCAGATCATATTAATTTTTTTTAACCTATCAAATTAATCGTATAAAATTGAAAAATAGCTTAATGTATTGGTTGGTAATAACAGAAGAAACACAGATCATAGCAAACGTCTGCTGAATATCATTGTCCAAATCTTATTAGATTTTAGTCTTAATGACTCGCCGGTAGGTTTGAAGACTGATCATGCTAGTAAACGAGTTTCGATACTTGTGGTGGAAAGAGCACAGATAGCCCATAGACTATCTTTGCAGTTAACTACAAACAAACTATTCCCTTTGATGGTCTCAGCAGATAGCCCAATGTGGCTTTGCTATAAGAAAAAAAAACACATACAAACAAACTAAACTTATTCGATTATGATTCATTCCTCTCTATGTATGTAAATATACACAAAAGCATAGTTTTTTTTAATTAAGCACAAAGCTACACAATGGGCTATCTGTGCTCTGCCCACCACGGGTATCGAAACCCGGATTTTAGCGTGTAAGTCCGCAGACATACCGCTGAGCCACTGGGGGGCCAAAAGCATAGTACATAGCAAACATATTTTACACGTGTCAATGGAAATATACTAAATAAAACATGCTTATAACGTACTATAATTACAAAAATTTTAATTTGTATACAAAATATTGTTCTGTCAGTAAAATTAAAATATCCTTATAAAAACATGGTTGAATTGTGACGAATCAAACATAAAGTAACATTTTGTTCCTTGATACAAAAACTCTCTGTTACTATAATAATAGCTTCAGTGTACGTACTATATCACTAAAATAGTGGTTGTTGGATCTTTTTTTAAAGTTACTCTGTTGTCGGTGTAGCCTGAATATTTAGTTAGTCCGTCTTCTACTTGTTTGTGTTAACAATAAAGTAATTCTCATTTTGTTCCTCGATAATTTTTTCAAGGCGTTCATTTGTGTTAGGCCCGGCATGACTCCAGTTTATTAGGGACACTCCATTCGCAATCTGAAGGATAAGGGTTCGAATCTCCATTCCATTAAACATGCTTGCTCTCTCAGCTTTGAAAGCGTTATAATTCCACTATTTATTGATAAAAGATAGCCCTAAAGTTGGCAGATGATAGTAATGACTAGCTGTTTTCCTTCTAATCTTTTACTACTAAATTAGCAGTGAAAGATTAGAGGAGATTAAAGTAAGAGATTAGAAGGGACAAACTTATAATGAAGAAATAATAAAAACTGAAGAATAATTTTTCTAAAAGGGCAAAAAACAGTAGCCTATTATTTTATTTCTTTGTTTTGCGAGGAGGGGAATTATTTCGTCAATTATTCAACTTTCATGTATTGTTTTTGTTTGTTTGTTTATCTTTGAATCTCGCGCAAAGCTACACGAGGGCTATCTACGCTAGTAGTCTCTAATTTAGTAGTGTAAGACTAGAGGGAAGGCAGTTAGTCATCACCACCCAGTGCCAACTCTTGGGCTACTCTTTTACCAATGAATAGTGAGATTGTGCGCCTCATTATAACGCCCCTACGGCTGAAAGGGCGAACATGTTTGGTGGGAGGAGGATTCGAATCGAGTGCCTTAACCGGTTAACCTGGCTATCGAAACAATTTCTTAGTTATATACAATCTTCTCTTGTGCAACGTGTTATTTAATAAAAATGTCAAATTGTTTTAACAATTGATTTCAAATAAATCTAAATCTAAATCATGCTGTCTACATGAGAATGTACATCTAGTTGTACATCTCATGTACTTGGACATACCTTGGTATTTTTGACATTTTTCAATTACTTTAATAAGCTGAAATACAAATAATTATTTACAATCGTAGTTAATACCAGAAGTGTTGAAAGATAGTATAAAAACAACACTAAGGTTTTTCAGTCTGATGATATTCGAATCTAAAATCAAACAAATGTATATTGATGAACTGTCTACATTTATAACGTGTAAGTTGTTTTTTCGTATGGCAATGATTTGTTGCTAATTGCTACTAGTTTACATTTTGAGTTCATTTTTGAAGCATTGCCACATATTAGATAACAAAAATAGAAATACGTAGATGAAAAGAAGTGAATTAGTTTAGCGAAAAGTACATTATCTTATCTGCATACATGCAACAGGAAACAACACAGAACATAATCATTCCTGCATATATATAAAACAACAAACAACACAGTACATAATCATATCTCCATATATACAGCCAGATACATTATAATATGTTCTCTTATCTGCGTTCATACAACCACAAATACCTCAGTTCATAATATTACTCGTTTGTGTTCAACTAAAAGCAACATACTACACGGTCTTGCTTGTACATGTACAACTAGAAACAGCATATTACATAGTCTCGCCTGCATGTCTAAAACTAGAAGCAACATACTATGCAGTCATACCTTAATATGTACAACTAGAACCAGCTTAGTACGTGATCTTACCTTCATATACACAACAAGGAACAACTTGTTACATAATGTGACCTGTGTATATACACACGAAAACAACTTGCTGCTGGTTCGCTACAACTTACAAAATGAATTTCTTTTACGCTCAAGTTCGTTTGTTTGAAGCCAAGAGCAAAAGCACAGAATGAAATAACTGTTCAAGTTAGTTGTCGAACATTTTTATTGCTTCTTAGTTACTGATTGTGAAGAGTTGTTCTTATGGGGTTTAGCGTTGATGTTTATTTTTTCAAAATATTTCAGATGTTTAAACAAAATTATCAAGAATGTATACAAGCTTCTTGAGAAATTAAATACTAAGATGTTTTATTTGCAAAATTAAACATTATTCATAAGTTTGAACTTCGCTCAAATTTCACATTTAATTCCACTGCGAAATGTACTCTTTCTTTGAATTAAAATACTATAAAATATTGTTAACTTGTTAACTATGTTTGTTTGTTGTTAAACGCAAAGCTACACAATTGAAGAGGAGGTATCAAAACTCGATTTTCAGCGTCAAAAGCCTTCTGAGTAATAGCAGACTTACTTCGGGACAAATACTTTAATTAATCATAGTCTGTATGTTTTTCTTTATAAAACTAGTACAAATCCAATAGTCCTATCAATCTTAAGTACATATTTAGTATCACAACTGTACTAAATCTTCGTATACATTGATTAGCATAAACATAGTTTTATAGTTTTCTTTCTTATCTCGCAACCTTTTTTATGACGATATATACAATATTATGTCGTAGACATGGTTTGTTAAGCCTTTTTCTCCGGCTTTTCCAAACGAGCTTGTGTTACTGCCATTCGCAGATGGTTGGGTTTGCCTGAAGAAACCTTAGTAGGAAAAGGAGTTAGTTTACATCGAAACTGCGTTATCATTTTGATAAAGAAATATTTTTGTGTAATCGTATTTATTATGGACTAGAGCTCCAGTACTAACATTTGAGTGTTTCCAGAACTTTCTTAACTACTCATGGAGTAACGTAAACAGAATTTTCGTGTTTGAAGCAAGCAGTAAAATGAGCAGACACATTCGTGGTGATAATACATATAAAAAATTAGTGATGCTCTTACACTCTGGCTCTATCTTTTATGTGTATTTATGTTATAACAAAATGCAATGTCAAATTGTTATGCGAATACCCCTACTAATTTTGTTTTTTTCAAGGATTTTGCCTGAAATTTATCTGCGGTAGCCGTCCCTAATTTATAAGTTATAGGCTAGAGAGAAAGTAGTTGCTACTTTTTATCAATGAAAATGTCACATTATAATTCTCCCCCTCTACACACTCACGTTCCCAAACACACGGCTGATCTAACAACCAGCCCCCCCAGTAGCCTAGCGGTATGTCTGCGGATTTACAACGCTAAAAAAAGGGGTTTTGATACCCGTGGCGGGCAGAGCACAGATAGCCCATTGTGTAGCTTTGTGCTTAATTCAAAACAACAGCAACATCTAACAACGAGTACAGAGTATTTTCTCAACCCACACTAATCGTTTTTACATATTTATTTCTCGCTACAAGTGGGTTTTCTCGTCGTTACGGAAATCATACCAAGCTTCGTTTTTCTTTTCTTTCTTTTTTTTGAAAATTTAGAATTAGTTGTCTCACCAATTCAGTTTTGTTTGATTTTCATTATCTCAGTAGATAACTATTAAGAATACTTGCATTATGAATTGCTTTTTAAGTTATTCAGTATTCCTTATTTGGAATGGATATACTTAACTAGCTCATACTTTGATATGTTAATATAACATATAAATAACATTGCATATAAATATTTATTGATTTGTCCGAATCCTATGTTATTGTATTTTTTTTAATTTTCGTAAATACATATATATATATATTATAATGCAAATAATGTACATTATCCCAAGCTAAAAATTTGTATGATGTTGAAATTTGTTTTTCATTCAAGCAACACTTTTAAACTTCATTATCAGATAACACAATGTTTTCGTTGTTTTTCTTTAATCTAGCTAAAACCTTTCCATGTGGAAGCTATTAATCTTGAAGCACGTTTTCCAGAGAGAAGAGAGCAATGAACATTATATATACCAATTTGGGAACCTTTTGATTTAATTTAGCGATTAATTTTATGTCATGGATATAAAAAAGTGTAGAGAAAACAGTTTAGCTGTTTCCTTAAAGATAAGATAATTAATTGACACTAAAATCAAGCAAATGTTCACTGCTCTTGCTTTTTACATAAAAGTACAGATAAAAATAAGTCAAGAAAGTTTTTAAACTGTAATTATGTAAATACGCCTATTAAATGAATGGCCGAGTAAATATAAAATTACTTATCGTTTCTCTACAACAGATTTATCACTTTTTATATATTAATTAAAAAACAATCTTTGGGCGTGTGATATGATGAAGTAAAGAACACTTAAATATAAATAATTATTCACAGTTTTCTTTATACGGTTTGAATTAATATAATACAATGAAATGAAGAACTTTGCAAAATAAATATTTTTTTCAGAATTTTGCCTATACGACTTCAATCCATGCAGTACAATAAAGCAGAAATTTTGTTTGTTTGTTGGTTGGTCGGATGTTAAGCAAAATGTTACACAATGGGCTGTGTGTGCTCTGCCCACCACGGGTACAGAAATCAGTTTCTAGTGTCGAAAGATGTGTTTTAAGGATGTGTGTGTGTATGTTTGCGGTATTTTTATTACTTCTGCAGGATTTTGTATGTGCAGCTTTTGTTGTATAATTTAGTAAGTTAAAAATACATTTTGGTATTATATGTGTTCATATTTTTGGTTGCAATGCTTGTGATGAGTTGTATTATGAAGTACAAAACACGTGTTTACAGCTTACTGACTCTTTATATTTTATTCTTCTTTAACTTATATTGTGTTGTTTCGTTATGTTTTACTTTCTTGTTGTTGTTAAGCAAAAAGCCACACAATGGACTAGCTGTGCTGTGCCAACCAAAGGTATCAAAATCCCGTTTTTTAATGTTATAAGCCTTCAGTCTTACTACTGAATCATGGTGGTGTTTAGTCATTTGCAAATACAGAAGTTAAGTACCTCGTGTTAAAAAGATTTTAAAGTCTAAATAGTCGTGATCTTGACTATAGTCCTTCAGTGTAGTTTCCTTTGCAAAAGCTCCATTGTTAGATTATCACATCGTCCTTCCAATTTTGATTTTCATAATATACCTGGTGTAAAAGGAAGACGGTTTCATTTAAATATTATGATCATATAAACATCCACAGGCGCTGTGTCCATCGACTTTACCGATATGTCTTTTATGAAATACTTTGAACAACCGTTTCATTCTCCAGCTAATTGGAGTATCCAATAGTGTAATGAATATGTCGTGAAAGTAATTTCTGTACAAGTAACTTGTGTCACATTTCGAATTGGAGATCATTTTTAATATGTTTGTTAGTTTTTTTTTCCAGGGCACAAAAACAGATTTTGCCATTGAATTCTCAGCTGTTAAAAGACGCACTTTGTTTACCACTTCTGTCCGATATGGTCAAGTGGTTAAGATGCTCGACTCGCAACCTGCGAGTGTGTTGAATTTGCTCCCGGTTTCATCAAACATACTCGTTCTTTCAGCTGTGAGGGCGTGATAATGTGAATGGTCAATCCTATTATTCGTTAGTAAAAGAGTAGACAAAGAGGTGGCGGTGGGTAGTGTTCACTATCTGCCTCTCATATGCCTTTCACTGCTAAATTAGAGGTAGCCAGCGTAAATAGCATTCTTATAGCTTTGAGCGAAATTCAAAACAAACCAAACTTACCATTTCTGGGGTTTAGATTGTTGTAATTATCTTTAATAATAGTTTCGATGCTCAGA
Organism: Carcinoscorpius rotundicauda; assembly: GCA_011833715.1. Taxonomy (NCBI): domain Eukaryota; kingdom Metazoa; phylum Arthropoda; class Merostomata; order Xiphosura; family Limulidae; genus Carcinoscorpius; species Carcinoscorpius rotundicauda. Next base: position 28,424,054 of record CM022398.1, read on the forward strand.
GTTGATACATTAATTATCAATATGGCTAACATGGACTATCTTCGCTTAAAAATCGAAATTCTACACCTAAACATGTTATTTTTAACCTAAACTTCTCAATATTTCGCACCGGCAAAAGTTGTCACATACATTCCACCAAATCTGTCAATTTTTGGTGACATCAAACTACCTAGGGTACTCTTGACAATGCCAAAATTTAGCTCTGGCACATGCCATTCTACCTTAATTTTATTTTGTCTGTGGCTTTCACGTGATTTGCTGCTTTGCATAATTATTTAAAATATTTTAAAACAAACTTACTCAACTCTCTGTATATGCACAGATAATTAGTTCTTCAGAAATAATTTTGTACAGTTTTTGTATGTAATTCATTTAAAGGTGATAAAATTATAAAGAAATTCCCCATAAAATTTTCTGATATCTATCAAATTTATCATGACAAGTCACCTGGTCAGGTATAGTCAAATAATTATAGCACTCGACTCGTAATGTGAAAGTCGCGGGTTCGAATTTCCATTACACCAAACATGCTCGCCCTTTCAGCTGTGGAGGTATTATAATGTGACGATTAATCACATTATTCGTTGGTAATCCCAAAGAGCCTTCCCTCTAGTCTTACACTACTAAATTAGGGACGGCTAGCGCAAATAGCCCTCGAGTAGCTTTGCGCGAAACTCAAAACAGACCAAACCGACGTTACGTATTACGATTTCAAAAAGCTGAAAATTTGAATTTAGAAGTTTATTAAATATCGATAAGTATTACATTTATGCACATTTACTTTCTTGACACAGATATATTTTAATACGAAAACAACAACACAATTTATAATAACAGTTATTACAAATAGTTACTACAAATAATATTTTATATATAAGAGTTTACAAGTGTAAAAACAATACTGAGTTTTCTATCTGCTGTGGAACTAAATCTTTCATCGTTGATTTATAGGGAGCGAATAAATTCTGTGTTGATGCACAGGTACTCTTCTTTTGACGGCTAGTTATCTTGAAGCATACGTGAATCTTTCACCGACGACGACATCGTTAATTCACGGAAATTAAATAGTTTGTAATGTTGGAAATTCAAAACGTTCTTGGTCAAATATCTGTAGTTTTACAATTAATAAGTGTTAATCACAAAGCTTCCAGGGCTTATAGTACATCAACTGTAGCTGACCAACAATATTATTTTGTCTCTTGGCGCGTTAATTTATTAGTAAACGTTCTCGAAAGCTCAGTTGGCAATAATACCATTAATTACAAATATGACATACACATTTAGTACATTGTTGATTCTTATGTTCGAGAATCTTTTTCAGATTTGGAGAACATTCAAGACGTGCTCAATACACAATTAATAATTTTAGTTACACACATTTCTAAATATACACTAAGCTGAAACAAATATAAACATTAAAATAATATTAAATCAGTTACAAGTCTTATTTAAGCATATACAAATATTTCGGGATCAAATGATATTTTATTTAATGTGGTCTGATTATTTTACTTAGAAATGTATATTTTTAATTTGTTTTGACATCAGAGTTAGAATGTTTTTTTAATATTAATTTGGATTAAAGTATTGATCGTGTTTAGTAATTATGTGCAAAACGATTTCTGAAACACTCAAGTGTTTTTATGTAACTATTATAATCAAAATGCCCCCCGCTAGTACAGCGGCATGTCTTCGGACTTACAACGCAAAATCAGGGGTTCGATTCCCCGCGGTGGGCTCAGCAGATAGCCCGACGTGGCTTTACTATAAGAAAACACACTAATCCTGTTCACTAAGCCTAGTCTACAATGGCATCAAATTGAAAACACAAACAAGTAAATAAATAAAATTTTGACTAAATTCAGTTGTTTCAATAGACATGAGATAACATAAAGATGAATATAATCACAGTATTTTCCTAATTAATAAACATTATTGTAATATTGATAATGGTAATTGTTATCCGTAATAGTTGTTCGCCGTTAGCTAATGGACAGGCCTAGCATGGCCAGGTGGTTAGAGTGCTCAACTTGCAATCTGTGGGTGGAGGATTCGAATCTTCGTCCCATCAAACATGCTTTCCACTTTTAGCTGTGGGGGTGTTAGCATGTTACGGTCAGTCCCACTATTCGTTGGTAAAAAAGTAGCCTAAGAGCAGGTGATGATAATTATCTGCCTTTTCTGTAATCTTTCGCTGTGAAATTATTGATGGCTAGCGCAGACAGCTTTAGTGTAGCTTTAAGCGAAATTCAAAACAAACTAATGCGCATTGTTACAGTAAGGCTAAAAAAAAATAAAATAAGACAAAATATATTATCACTCATTCAACAGAAATGATCTTCTACAGTTAGTATTTTAGTAATTTCAATTTAAAGAGCGAAATTTTTATTGATTCAAACAATTGAAACTAGAGCACTAGTTTTGTATATTAATTTTTTTTCGAGTTATGTATTACAATTACAATTTCAAACGGCCTGAAATTGAGTTAAATGATAACTTAGATTTAGATTTATCAAATTTATGATATTTGCCAATAAAATTTTTAAACACATTTTTTTAATTTTTTAAATACAAATATATTTTGCGATACAGTGATTGCAAATGATTATTTACGTACAATAGTTTTACGAACTGTGGAAGTGCATATTTAAACGATGAAGAGATCTGTGGATCTTTTTCTTATTCATTGATCAGAATACTTTTAGCAAAGGAACTTCTCCAGTTAAATCAGATCCATCATGTTCAATATTGTCACTCATCCAGGAATTGACAGTAGAAAACAAATATTCATAAGATCCCTGTCGAATCCAAAAAAATGTCTGAAGTAAATTCATAATATCATCATCTGAACAAGTGCCTATCATTTGTTTTGGGCTTAATTTCTCAGCGTGAGCTCGAGTCACAGCACACGAGAAAAGCACGTCTGGATTACCCTCAACAACTGCATAACCCTTAGATAAAACAGTGATTGACTCATTAACCATCTTTGGTTTGGCAACAACGTTTCCCCCAGTCAACTTCTTTCCAAACAATAATGATACAGTCTTAACTGACAGGGTAGGTCGTACTCCAGTCACAACTGTGTCAAAACTAGGTTTGATGGTAAATAAATGTTATAAAGAAAAATATTAACAAAGTCACTCTTAGTACCCTGAGCAATAACAGACTCAGTAGTGGTAGAACTCAAACCTAAAGGCAATATACCTTCAACTACAATGACTGAGTCGCCCCAGTATCACGTAAAATACGTATGGGTATGGGATTAGCAGAGCCTCTTTATCAGTTGCCAAATCAACAACATTAGGTGATCTGGTGAAACTAAATCCACATGTGGCACAAACGCATTGGGTGTTGCCTTTCTTTCCTTCTTTAAATACCAACAATCGGGTATAACATGACCAGTTTTTTACAAAAATGGCAAACAAGCCTTGATAGTTGTGATGAATTTGCTTCCTGGCTGTTAGAAGGTTTCAAACCACAAGAGCTGGATTTTCAGAAAAAATCTTAACTTTAGTGGATTAAATATGTAGAGCTTTTCTTTCTGAGATGGTGGAAATATCTTTTTATGAAAATTAGTTTCACGTGTTAAATTTAATCTCGGAAAGAACAGTTGCTTACTGTAGTGTTTCAGCTTTCATTTCGTCCAAAGTACAAATTCTCAATTAAACATAATTTAGTTTGTAGAAACTTGTTAATATGCATAAAATTGAAACATCGATCAAAGTAAACCTCTGTTTTCGTTAGAAAATTCCATATAACTTTGATTATCTAGCTTGTGAATATTTTGGCAATAAGCCTCCACTACCGACTTGAATGCTTTGAAAGCAGTTGTTTTCACCTTATCATAATTTGTAAAATTTTATATAGAGAGAGAGCAGCAAAACCTTTTTGTGCTTTGCCAGTTTAAACACTTTGTAGTAATAATTATCATTTTTCAGTGGGAAATTCCGTGTTTTTTGCAACATTCTCAAAATGTTGAAAATATTTAACAACTTCATTGTCATTGAATGGTGGTATCTAATATTCTGATTAATTTCAAAGTTGTCATTTTGCCTTGGTCGATCTGAGTTGCGTTTAATCCCAATTTTTTTAGCATAATTTCTTTTTCGACTTCAATGCCAATTTTTAACTATCTCATGACGTTTGTCTTCTCTTTCAGCTTCGGTACGAGCTTGTTTTCTTTTTCGGCTTTGATACGAGCTTGTTTTTTTTCTTTTTTTCAGTTTTGATACGAGCTTGTTCAAGTTTAGTTTGTTTAAGTTTTAACCGGATTTAAAATATATCTTTATCATTCCATTTCTTTTGGCCAGTGGGAACATTAGAGTATTTCCCTATTACTTTCTCAGACAACAAATCTTCATCGACTGGTATTTAAAAATACGTTTTTAGTTCATTTTGTCTTTAATTTCTCAACTTCTTGCTCAAAACTTTCAGACTTTTGAGCAATTCCGTTTTGTTTTATCTTTCTAGTAGTTCGAAGGAGGGTGATTCAAGAAAATCTTAATAATCAGACATGATCAAATTTTGTTGGCACTGATGAATATAAATTGAATTATGATTTAAGAGGTAATTTTGATCGAATTTTGTCTCTGATTTAGATCACGGACACAAGCACCAATTTATTACACAAAATATTTTAATTTCGAATAGCCTGAACTGAGTTAAATGATAATATATACTTAGAAGTTGAACAAATATTAATATTTATCCAGTTTATGATATTTGCTAATCAGATTGATATACAGTTTTTTCTTTTTGTAACAAAAATTTATTTTAAGATAAAAACAAAAAGGTAATTTACAATAACGCTGATTATAAATAACGATTTATGTACGAAGGTTTTACAAGCTTACAAACAATATTGAGTTCTCTATCGGGACTGTAACTTCCTGGGTATTTCATCACGGGTTTACGATGAAGAAACTAATCTTGAAATGATGTAAATGCAATTTACCTCACAGGGGGCTAAATAGCTCTGGGTTTCTTTGATCACAAGTCAAGTTTTCACCGCTAATGGTATATAGTGTCTATCACCACTTTTTTAATTCTGTAAGGAGAGAAATGTGACGGATTTACTATTATATATTTATTTTAGTATGGATGTTTGTTTTAGTTAAATGCGTATTTGGAAATGTATGTAACTTATACTGTTAAATCTGTATTGCGAAATTCCTACCTATTCACTAAAATTGTAAAAGATTCTCGAGTATAAGAATCAACAATGTACAATGAGTGTAAATCCTAGTGATTGCCAGTACTGTTGCCAACTCGTCTAATGGTTATAAAAGGAAGCAAGGTAGCCATTGCAAGACACGGAGAGAGTAGTTTATATTGTTGGTTTGTTACATTTGGCATACCATAAATCTCGGAATCCATAACTGTGATTAACGAATAGTAATGGGGAACTAGAGATATTTGACTACGAATGTTCATAGCTTTCGAACAATACAAACCGTTTAACTTCAGCGGATTAACCATAGACGTTATTATTTCCACGAAGACATTATATAACTCAGTGGCGAAAATCACGACGCATGATAAGCGAAAACTGAATAACGTGAACTGTCGAAAAATTATTCAGTTCCAGAGTAGAAAGAACACCTAATGTTATTTGTAAGTTTGTAAGACTAAATTTTTACTTGTAATAACTATTTGTAATAGCCTTTCGAAAACGTTCGGGTTATAAATTTTTTTATTTAATTTCTCTCAAAACTTCTTTAACCTACATGCTTTTCTAACATCATGAATATTTGTAATAACCGTTATTATAAATTGTATTATTATTTGTATATTAAAATATATTTATATTAAGAAAGAAAAATGTATGCATCAGTTTTGTTGGCAAACATAAATTTGACATATCTCGACATTTAACTAACTTTTAAAATAAATATTAACTCAGTTTCAGGCTGTTTTAAATCGTAAAACGTAACGCAATAGATTAGAGGCTTGTCCGAGATACATTATAATACATAACAACCAACTCTAGCAACCCAACAATATATGCTGTTTTTTGTGCATCGCGTTGGTTAAGTTATAGGCGTGAGAAGAGTTTTTAAATATTTCACTTTAGGGAGCAAAATAGACAAGTGTCTACGTACACACATATATTGTTGATTTTTACACTCGGCAATATTTTACAATTCTTAGTGGATAGTCGACAATTTTGCTATACAGATTTAATAGTTTCAGTTATGTACATTTCTAAATAAAAATTTAACTTAAACGAAAATCGATATCAAAACAGATATATGATATTAAATCCATCACAAGCGAAACTCTTTACACAATAACAGAAAGAAATATCGCAACTTTTATTTTACCCCAGGAACAATGTAAGTGGTAGTATAAATATGACTCTTGAAGCTGGTCATTAACCTTTGTAATAAGAGATTGCATGTTTTAGATGCATATTTGACATCTGATGTGTTCTGGATTTCTTAGTCAAAATAGCTGATAATGAATACTAGTTTATTAAACAAAAATTGTCTTGCAGCTGAGATGAACCACAAAAATTTATATCCAACTCATTTCAGGCATTACTTTACACATCACGAATAACAGTTGATTACAGTCTCTAGAACTGTCAGTTCTTATCAGCTTTATTAAAACTTGCTTTTAAAAAAGAATTAAATAAATCCAAAACATGAATGAGTAATGAGGTAACGCCATCGAGTTTTATGATGTATTAGGACATGAAAAATTAAAGTATTAATTCGAAAAACATGAATTTGTGTATCATAAACCTTCACATTTTGCCTGAGAACTCTAAAACTGTATCCACTTGACAAATCAGTTGATCTTTCAAAGTACTCAGTTGTTAATTAATGTACTTTTTTAATGAAAATCAACGATTGCGTAAAGATATCAATCGTTTTTCGTTAAATTGTTATTCTTATTTACGGTTTCTTGTGGAAATCTGAGATTATTAAGTAAATAAAAGAACATTTATATTGTCCTGTTTAAAATCTGAATCATTTTTTTTTATTGTTCAAACTTTATATCATTCCTTTCTTGACTTACCAATGAAGTTTATATAAAATCCGAAAAGTTTTCCAAATCTTTTATACAATAAATTGCTTATTGGTCCATGACGTTTTTGAATACAGGGTCCATAATAACATATGAGTCACGCAATATTACATTTAATCCAGTTAATTACTGTTGGGGTTTCCTATATATCTCACAAAATATGTGTCTTCTATCTATATTATTTGATCGGTTCTTCACACTAAATGTTACAACAGAAAGCCATAAATTTATTCTATGTAATCCAGTATGTGGACATTACAAGTGGTGAACACTACATAAACAAACACGTAATCTGGCGGATAAATAAGCAATTTTTAGTCACCTTAAATTTAGGTGATTGGCAGGTTTATGTATTTTTATTATTTAAGGCACGTGTTGAAAGTCAAGTGTATGAAAAAATATATAGTTTACAAATGTTAAAAACTGTACTTCGAAATTAAATACAAAATAAAAAACACTTTCCAAACACTTATTTTTCTGTTGCAGTACCATGCTATAAATTGAGAGATAAATAAATGAACATTTTGATCAATTTGTGTTAATTAGTCTTTGCTCTCATTGTAAAACCGTAGCACAATGCAGACTTATACCCGTGGTTGACAGAGCACAGATAGCCTTTTGTGTAGCTTTATATTTAGTAACAAAAAACGGGAATGCTTCAACAATTAATGCATTTATTTTGTACACATGATTCTCTGCGAATTTTATCTTCGTTATGTTCCGCTGTATTTGAACTTCATAAGACTCGAAAAGAAACCTTTCTTTTAAAAGCAATACAGCGTCGCAGTTGGAATGTTAAAATAATTAAATATAATCTTACGAGTTTCAATTAGAAGATTAACAATGTTGTAGTAGTTTGTCATTTTTTTATTTTTCATTCCTCAATGGACGAAGAATTTAATCTGGATGAGAATTGTTTGTTTTTGAAATTTCGCGCAAAGCCAAACAAGGGCTATCTATCTGCGCTAGCCGTCCCTAATTTAGCAGTGTAAGACTAGAGGGAAGGCTGCTATTCATCACCACCCACAGCCAACTCTTTGGCTATTCTATTACCAACGAATAGTTGTAATAGCCGTCACATTATAATGCCCACACGGCTGAAAGGGCGTGTTTGGTGCGACAGGGATTCGAACCCACGTCCCTCGGATTACCATTCGAACGCCTTAACCCACCTAGTCCTTTCATCCCAACTAGATGAGGAAATGCACATATCATAGGAATACCAATGTATATTTTATGTTGTGTTTAGTTTCATATCTCTTAACGCCTTGACTGTTTGCTATTAGAATTATCAGAACCCACGACCATGTTGTATGAATACTGTATGTTATATAAATGACTAAAAAAAAAGGAAGAAAGTTGAACAGATATTCGTAACAGCTATTGCACTATTTTATGGAAGAATAAAAGAGTTCCAGGTTTTGTGATACCTACAAAAATTGCGAGAAAGCATTTTTGTAAAGAATTTCTGTACCAGTGAACATTCCATAAATTGATTTAATTTAAAGATTATTAAAATTTAATTAATTGATGGGTTTTTTTTTAATTTCGCGCAAAGATACATGAGGGATATTTAGCAGTGAAAGACTAAAGGAAAGGCAGCTTATTATCACCACCTACTACCAACTCTTAGACTACTCTTTTATCAACGAATAGTGGGATTGGCTGTTACGTTATAACCCTCCAACGGTCGAAAAATAAACATATTTGGTGGGAGGGAATTTGAACTCATGACCTTCAGATTCCGAGTCAAGCGCCTTAACCACCTACATTGATTCTCACTACTGAAGACATTAGCCCCGAAAGCCCCAAGTTTAACAAAACATGATCTGACAAAACTTTTCGTGAAATCGTAATGCTACTGATAACAGTATGGTATGTGTTTTCTTAGAGCAAAGCCACATTGGGTTATCTTCTGTGTTCACCGAGAGGAATCCCAACCCTTATCTTAGTTTTGTAAATTCGAAGACTTACAGCTGTCCCAGCGGAAGACACAGTACACTAAGTTTAATCGTTTTCTTCTTCACAAGCTGTCTACAGTCCATCAGCTGCATATTTTCATCTATTTTACAAAGATATTTTGGCCGTGTTACACAAAACAAAGATTTTTCTGTTGAAAATGTATTTTGAGAAGGTAAATGTGCAAATGAAATCTCTAGAATATCAATCTGGCCTTCCATCATCTTAAAAATGTCGACGTATAACTGGAAGAAATTTCAAAATTTACTCTCACCCGATGGGCATCATTACGTTACAAAGATAGAACTCCTCCAAGAAAATTGGTTTCATCACGTTTTCCTTGTAAAACGTGGAGTTGACACTGTGCACATTTTATCGCTTGCAGCTTTTTGTTATAGATTTTTCTTGTGACATTCAGAAAACTATTTAAAACACTGCTTTTATATTTTTTTAAATCTGAAAATTATTTCTTTTCCTATCAAAATGGTGCTTTATCTAAGGTGGCGTTAAGCAACAATTTTAATAGTTGTTTCGAGTTAAGCACAATGGGCTATCTGTGCTCTGCCCATCAAGGGGAACGAAACCCGGATTTTAGCGTTGTAAGCCCGCAGACAAACCGCTGAGCCACTGGGGGGTATCATTTTAATAAAGCTATCGAAATAATTAATGGTCTATTAACAAATGATTTATTAAAGAAAGTGGGAAACACAAATCTTATGTCATCTATTGAGTTTGAGGATCCTTTTGATGTTTTTTAACCTCCTTGGTCAACCATATAGCTTTAAATGACGTTGTGATCTGACACAAACACTCTTCTTGTCTTGTTACCTTTGGAAAGGTAATGGGCATAATTGTTTAATATCGTGTAGGAAATATACATATGTTTGATATTTCTAAGATCTGAAATTTTTTCCAATATAATAAAAAATAACATTTTTTATGTAGCTTGTTTATAATTAAACAAAAAGCTCAGAAATAGCTATATATGGTTTGGTCACCACGGGTATTGAAACCTGGTTTTTAGCAGTATAAGTCTACGGGAATGTTGGTGTGCTACTAGGGATACTTTTATACACCTATTAGAATATTAGTGTAAATTCTATAAATTATGTTTTATTTCTTTGTTCTTATGCGCAAAGCAACACGATAGGCCATCTTTGTTCTGACCGCCACAAATATAAAAATCCAAACTTTAGTAAAATTATCTCTCAGAATTACCATTCAACCAAATGGGAGCCATTAAGTCAAGCATTATGTGAAGTTGATATAATTTTTTTTATAATTCTATGTAATGTGACCGTTTAATTCTCACTGGGGAATGACAATAATGTATGCATTATGTGGATTTATATGTTTATAATTATAAGTTTATGATTTCTATGAAATGTGATCGTTTAATTCATATAAAGTTACTCTATAAACACAATCTTGAAAGCTATTCCAAACATCTACTCGGTGGCTAAGCAGTAAGCAAAAATCGAAGTTCGAAACCCGTGATACACATATATGCATATTGCAGGCAAGGCATTCTGTGGTTTTGCGTTTGAACACAACAAACTAAAACAGTTTATTTAATAAATACGGTAACTTGATTGTATTAACAATAAAAGGAAGGATTCAGCTTTTCAGGTTGCCACTTGCTAACATATACTGTGTGTGTGTGTTTTTTTTATTGCAAAGCCACATCGAGCTATCTGCTGAGCCCATCGAGGAGAATCGAACCCACTCATTTTAGCGTTGTAAATCCGTAAAATTCAGCTGTACTTGTGGGGATCATATGCTGTATTACCTACAATTTATGATTATAAGAGAATAAAACTTTCAAATTGTGTTTTATTCATGAATATTTGTATTTTATTTCATTTAATTTTATAAAATGGAATATAGTAGGTAGAATAGAACATTTGTTACATTTCACTAAGATAGAGCTCGGGCTTACTACACCGAAGCTTACTACATATGTTTTACTCTATTTATTTTTTGTTTGTTTATTGAAAAACAGGCACCATTTGTGCTCTACTCACCGAAATATCGAAATCTGATTTTTAGCATTATCAGCCCAGATTTAATTCTCACTGACCTTATTCCTCTGATTATTGTTGTTATTGTTTTACTATTGCTTTATTATTTATTCACTTTTTAAGATTTGAGCCACCTTTGCTGAACGTCAAGAAAACGAAAAAAAAATTAAACTAGACCAAAATTTCATTAACAAAGGCCGAAAGTGTGTATCGTATTGTCAATGATACGTTTTGTTTTGTTTTCTGTACTTGAAGCAAAGATATGTTTAAGATTCACTTGCAATTGTAATGCTTGAAATACTATTTTAAATTTCAATATCAGTGGCAATGCCAAGGGGAGCTGCTGGGGCTTGAGCCCCAAAAAATGAGTCAGGCCACCAGCCCCCCAATATTGTTACCTTCATATGTTCATAAAATATGGAAAACACAATCGTCGTTGTTCCTTAACAATTAACATCAAAGATATATAGATCTGTAGAACTCAACGTCTTCATTAAGACGGAAGTATGTGTCACACGTCCCATAGCAACGCACTGAATGCACTGAAACTCATGCGCTGTACTGCTGCTCCATGTGTAATGCCATTCTATCTTGAGCTTTGACGAAGATTAGACAACCACATTGATTTCAAGTTACAACAAATCATCAAGGATTTTACTTGATAAACCAAAGGTTTCACAGGTATTTATCCATTAATTTCATTTATCTTTTTAAAAAAGTAAAACATAAAATGCATTTATAAGTTTTTTGTGTATAGGTCAAAACTATGAAGCAATTAGCCGGTGAGATCATTTTGCACTGTGTACCAGCCATCCAAAATTGTACTGTTGTTTGTGGCATACACTTAAAATTGTGACTTACAATCAAATTAATGTTATACTTATAACTAGATAATAACCTTACATGTTAACTGACCAAATAATATTTCTAAACAATTTTAAAATGAATTTTGAAATTGTCATTGGGCTATTTAGAAGTGCCTAATTTGACGTAATGTAGTAGTTACATTATTGTAACAGGTGCTTGTCACACTTATGATAATAAGAACAATATCACAATCACAGTTTGACCTGTATGAATAATGAGAACTTATGAAGAATCCAGCCTTTCTCTGAAAATCATCTGCAATTTAGACATTTTATTTTGATGTTACTTTGACCATTCAATATTCAGGCTGCGAGTTTGCTTTGTTCGAGCGCGCGATTCCCACCTTTAACGCCTTAAGCGCATGATTACCGAGCCGCTGACCATGGCGTACGCACTGCGCATGGCTAACGATCGGCTCAGCACGATCGAGATCCAGATGCCAGCCACACGCCACACGCCACACCCCTCCCCGCTCACTCCCATTAGTTGCCACAGATTTACAACATGCCCTCATAAAGCTGTGTTTGAGTTCCCTAATTAGCCCTGTAATTTTACATTATAATCACCCTCTAATTAAGTACTTGTGCTATATGGTTAAAGATAAACACTTTTTTAACAGTATTTCACGGATATGTTTTGGATTTTCAGGTGCAATTATTAATATAAAGTTGGTGATTTCAATGCCGCAGAGCTTTTTTTTTCGTAATGTTAAAGTATGTTTAGTTGTTATTTGTTCCTTATTCATGAAATGACCCAATAATATGTATGATACATCTTTTTCCTTAGATATCGATGTTTAAAACGAATATCCTTTGTAAGCTTTAATGCCAATATTAGGAGAGAAATTCCCATTCGTTTCATATAAACTAACACAACTTGGGAGGATAAAGTGGTACTAGCAGTAAGTTGGCTCGGGGGTGACTTTGATGTTCGCGCGCTCTGTATAAAAGGGAGTTATGTTTGTTTACGCGGCTTTTGCTCTCTCTGGTTCTCGGCCTCACACTGGAACACACACTCAGTTTGAATTCATAAAAGAAAATCAAAATCAGCGACTCGTTTTCAAACAAGGACACCAATACACAAGACAAGAGTCAGACATCACCCACCGAAACATAAACCGGTCATGCTGTACATAGGGTTAATTATGCAACACTACCTGCTACCCAAGAAGAGGCAGCGAGTAGATGGTCCAACAAACGCATGTGGTGCAAGTGAGGAAGACAGTGGTGATCGTGATGGTGAGAATGCGGACACGACTAGTGTGGTACCCGAGTCGCAAGAAGGCACCACTTACGCCCTGGGTGAAAAACTATCACCAGGACCCAAGGATCTGAGCCAGCTTCCAGATGGTGGTCCTACCTGTCCAGGCTTGAAGAGATACCCGGCCACAGAATACAGCAACTAGTCAAGATCATTCAACAAGAATTGGTGTGAACAGCACTGGTGGTTGGAGTACTCTGTGACCCAAGATGCTGCATTTTGCTTCACATGTCGTCTTTTCCGTCACACACACTTCAGTAAAACTGAGAAGTCCTTCACTCATGAAGGCTTCCGAAATGGAAGAAGGTTACCACATCATTGAAGTCCCACGATAATTCTGCAGGACACAAGTTCGCCATGCAAGCTTGAGTAGAATATAAATTGCAGAAAACAAAAGGTGCAATGATCCAATATGCTCTCGATGCAAGCTATACTAAAACTGTGTTGGAAAACCGATATTACATAAGAGCTGTGACAGATGCACTGCTCCACACAACCTACTAAAATGAAGCCCAGAGAGGTCACAGGGGAGGTAGTCAGTCAGATAACAGGGGTAATTTTCTGGAACTTCTTGACATGATTTCCAGGTATGATGAAATCGTGATGAAGAAGCTGAGTGGTCCTGGCAATGCCAAGTACACGCACCATGATATCCAAAACAAACTGCGTGACATCATAGCTGGAATGACCAGGAAGGATATCAGCAAAGAGGTCATGGAAGCTGAGCATTTTGCTCTAATGTTGGATGAAACAAAGGATGTGAGCAAACTATTGTGGTAAGGCACCTCCATCAACAGAGCCTTCACGAGGAGTTCCTGGACTTCACAGCTGGTGAGGGTCTGGATGGAGATTCATTGCTCAAGAAAATTATGGAGCCTCTGGCTAAATGTGGTATTGGCCATAATGCATGAATTGGCCAGTGCTATGATGGAGCTGCAGTCATGTCAGGGCACATCAGTGGCATACAGGAGAGGTTTAGGAGAGAGGTGTCTCAGGCTGTGTATGCCCATTGCTATGCACACAGGTTCAACCTTATGCTAGTTGATTGTGTGCACAATGTCCAGGCTGCAGCAGGGTTCTTTGTGACAATTCAGAAGCTGTACAAATTCTTCTCTGCATCGGTTATGCATGAAGAATTTCTGAAGGTACAGAAAGAGCTTAAACATGTGAACCAGTACACAGTTGAAGCGACTGTCAGACACAAGATGAGTCTGCTGACATGCTACTTGTCTGGCTTTGAAAAGAACCCTCCCTATCATTGTGACAACCCTGAAGCGTCAAGTGGAGGGGGACAATGTCCACAGAGCCACTGAATCAAATGGTCTGTGCATCCTCTTGGATCAGCAGTTAGTAACCAGTCTATTTGCCATAGAAAAACTTCTGCTATTGAGACAAAACAGCTATCAGACCACTTACAGTCACCTGACCTGCAGATGGCCTCTACAGAGGACCTAGTACAATCTGTCATCCCTGGTCTCTCAGAAATGAGAACTGAAGCAGCATGGAAAGACTTGGAAGAGTCTGCTGAGGATATATGTAAGAAAGTGGAAATACACATTGAGACGGTGGGTTAAGGTGGACAGCAATCTGCCGCAGACACCTGGACGAATTTATAATCACATATATAAACCAACTTCAGATGCCAAAAGACATATTTTATGCCATCATAGGCAAGATGCTCAACAAGCTGAATAAAAAATTCTCCTCTAATGCCTGCAGTGTTTTGATGGGTGCAACTGAATTGAATCCCAAACACTCCACATTTCTGGACAAGCAAGCACTCTTAGGAATGGCACCAAACTATGGTGTTGCAGAGGATGACCTCGCAGTGGAGGTCCACCAGTTAAACCGGGTAATTGCCAAGAAGAAAGACAAGGGGCAGGAAGTATCCACATCATTGGAGCTTACAACCATGCTGGAGCCATACAAGGATGCCTTCATGGATCTCCACAAACTTGTATGCATCGCTATAATCCTGCCTGTCATTTCAGCTGCCTGTGAGAGAAGTTTTTCATGACTGAAGCTTCTCAAGACATACTTGTACAACAGCAGTGGTAACAACCGCACCAGCAACCTTGCTGTAAAATCAGTAAACTCCAGGAGAGCAAGACAACTCGATATTGATACTGTTATACACACATTTGCTGCCAATCACCAGAACAGGTGCATTGTTTTGAAGTAATATTGACTATAAACACATGATGAAAGATAGTTAGTCTGATAGTGACCTTACTTTTCCTCAGAGTGTATTAACTTCACATGGGATAATTCGTTTTTGCTATGTAAACTATGTCTTTATGTTATGTCTCTTTTGATTTGTAGCTTTACTCTTAATGGTATATTAAATGTTCAATCTAAGCTAATCTTGATTTTCTTTATTATTATGTATTACCTTGGATGGAGTTTAGGTGAGCTTTCTCTTTTACATATACGTATATTTCATAAACAGATTATTTCTAATTTGTACTAATGAATAATTAATCAGAGTATGAGTTTCCAATGAAAACTGCATTGAAAACGCAGTTCAAAATAGCACACCTTTCTGAAATGTACTTTGGTATTTAGATTATTATAATTTACCATCTACACTCACATTGATGGAATTTTGGGAAGCCCCTACACAGCCACCCCTCAGTCTCCCCAACGAAAATATCCTGGCGCCGCCACTGTTCAATATCCTAATCTTAATAAATGTCACGGTAGATTACGCAAAAGAAGTAATCCTTGAAAGTGTATTTATTTGTTTGAATTTCGCGAGAAGCTATACAAGAGCTATCTGCGCTAACCTTCCCTAATTTAGCAATGTAAGACTAGAGGGAATGCAACTAGTCATCACCACCCACCGTCAACTTTTGGACTACTCTTTTACCAACGAATAGTGGGATTGACCATCACATCATAACGCCCCGCGGCTAAAAGGGCGAGCATGTTTGATGTGACGGGGATTCGAATCCGTGACCTTCAAATTGCGAGTCGAGTGTCTTAACCACCTGACCTGGTAAAAAGAGTAACCCAAGAGTTGACAGTAGGTGGTGATGACTAGCTGCCTTCCATCTAGCCTTATGCTGCTAAATTAGGGACGGCTAGAGCAGATAGCCCTCGATTAGCTTTGCGCGGCCCCCCGCTAGTACAGCGGGAAAGTCTACGGATTTACAACGCTAAAATTAGGGGTTCGATTCCCCTCGTGGGCTCAGCAGATAGCCCGTTGTGGCTTTGTTAAAAAAAACAGCTTTGCGCGAAATTCGAAACAAACAAACAAAACAAAACCTTCCTTGGTCCTGTGAATCTGACGATGACCGAAGAAGATCGAAACGTTGTTCGCTCCTCTACTAGTGCTTTCTCTGTCCATTCTAGCCATTTTTAAATAAATAATTTTCTCCTATTGAAAAATTTGTAGATGATTCTTGAGTTGCAAGAGTCAACAGTATATGGAAGGATATTTAGGTGTCAACAAAACATGTAACAAAACTGAGACATTTCATTTGGTCAAACATTCGGCAAGATGTTTCTCAGTTTTGATAAAATTGGTTATACATGTCAATTAGTCAGAAACTCTAGCCAGAAAATTCTAGTTTTTCTTATCCCAGTTTTCAAAAAAACATTTAGTCGTGTGATTATACATTGTGTTGGGCCTTTATAAAAACTCGATCAGGGAAATCAGTATTTCTTGACTATTATGTGAACATGTGAACTAAACAGCTCAAATCTATGCATAACATCCGGAATTGCAAGGTGCTCTTGAGAGATTCCATTCTACCTTGTAAAATATGATGCAGAATTACTATCTTAATAATAATAAATTAATTTCTTCATCCATTTCTTTCTCATTATTAAGACAGTAATTCTGCATGATATTTTACAAGGTAGAATGGAATTTCTCAAGAGCACCTTGAAATTTCGAATGTTATGCATAGATTTGAGCTGTTTAGTACCAAGCTGATAAACAATTTGTTAAAACAATCCACACAAAATTTTATCCCTGATCAAATTGAATTTCTTTGAGCAAGCCAACAAGAATAAAGAAATCAATAAAAGGCATAGAAAGGTTTTTGGGCTGAAATGTTTTAACAACCTGTTTATTATTTTGGTACTAAACAGCTAAATTCTATGCATAACATCCGGAATTGCAAGGTGCTCTCGAGAGATTCCATTCTACCTTGTAAAATATGTTGCAGAGTTACTGTCTTAATAATGAGAAAGAATTGGATGAAGAAATTAATGTATTATTATTTGCTATTCGTGAGTCAGTTTAGGAATTGTTAGAGTTCAGCCCATTTGAGTTGGTGTTTGTCCATTCAGTGTGTGATCCTTTAAAGTTACTAAAGGAACTATGGTTGGAAGATAATCCGAAAGAAATGCACGTACTGGATTACCTTTCCAAGTTTTGGTCCAGACTTTTAGGCATTTATGAATTGGCTCGAGTAAATTTGAAGTCAAAGGCTAGATGACATGGTTTTAGTATTGGCACCCACTATGGAACATCCACTCAAAGCCAGGTGCCATGGTCCCTGTGAGGTTTTTTAGAAAGTCAATGATACAAACTGTGGTGTAAAAACGTTTCATCTTCTACAGGCTACCCAGTCGTGTCATATCAATATGTTGAAGCCCTATGACATTCGAGACGCATTTGAAAATATTTAAGCCTTCGAAGATAATTGAAAATAATTGATAAACTTGAAAATATCATATATCATATGGTACAGATACAGGTGACGCTTATCCAGTGAAGCAACATCCATATCGTGTGAATTTAATCAAGACCGATGAAATATGGAAAGAAATATCTTATATGCTTGAAAGCGGCATTTTAGATTTCAGAAAAAGTGACTGTTTTTCACCTTGTGTACTAGTTCCTAAATTTATGATTCAGCTAGATTTCGTGCAGACTTTTATAAAATAAATAACTTGATAAAGACAGTCTCCTATCCTATTCCAAAAATATGCGATTGTGTTCATAAAATTGGAAAAAACAAATATATTGAAGTGTGAACTGTTGAGAAGACACTGAGCTGTTCCTTTAACTGGCAGAGCAAAAGAAATCTCTGCTTGTATTACTTTTGATGGATTTAACCAGTACGTTTGGGATGAAACATTATAAAACAACTTTTCAGCAAATAATCAATCAATGTCCGAACAACCTGTCAGATGTTGGATTTTATATTGCTTGTATTATAATGCACAGTAACACCTGGAAAGAAAATGTATGTGTATTATGTGGTGTTTTTAAAAGGGCTTAAGAAAGCCAATCCCACTGTAAATTTAGCAAAAATTGACTTATGAAAAGCCAAAGTTTTCCTTGGCTAAGTTTTTCCAATTCAAATTTAAGATTGATTGTAAATTATCCATCTCCAACAAACAAGAATTTTTTTAGAGGATTTATCGGAATGGTTAGTTATTACAGGAAGTTTTGTAAAAATGTTACTGGCATCACTGTAACATTAGCAAATTAGTAAAGAAAAATCAAACGTCCAGGTGGTATGAAACATGCCAATCCACTTTGGAAGAGATCAAATCTTTATTGGGCATTTATCCTGTATTTATGGCACCTGACTTTGATAAGCCTTTCTTATTAGTTTATGGTGTCAGCGATTGTGATGTTTGCGCTATTCTATTACAATGGGCTGTTTGGTTTATGATAGTTTCGTGAGAATCAAATCTTGAAGCGTAACCACCTAGAATTACGGTATATATATATACATCCGTGTGTGAGAGACTTTATGTATTTATGCATAAAATGTAAAAACAAGCATATAAATTGATTTACGTGTGGTGGCTGCGTTTATTTTTCGAATTATGTGACTACTTGTACGCTTACACACAAAGTTACTACACTTCCGTGAGAAAATAAAATAAAGAACACTCTTATACCACGTATATTAAAATCAATTTAGTGAAAACATGTTACAACACTGTGATTTACTCACTGATTATGTGAGTGCTTTATTGGTCATTTATGAACGATATGGTTTTTGCCGCCAGACTGCTTTGAGTCCGATTGCGTTAGCCAATCAACATTAAGTCCAGTCTTTTTTGGAAAAGAAATCAGAGAGATTACAGCTCACGTTTTATGTAATTTTCAAAAGATACTATGATAAGAAAAACAGAGATCTAGCTTGATTAGATTATTAGATTTGTCAAAGACCTTTCAATAACAAAAATTATGAAATTGTGGTGTACTAATAATACAGAAATAGCTTTATTGTTTGTTTCTTTGTTTTTGAATTTCGCACAAAGCTACTCGAGGGCTATCTGTGATAGCCGTCCCTAATTTAGCAGTGTAAGACTAGAGGAAAGGCAGCTAGTCATCACCATCCACCGCCAATTCTTGGGCTACTCGTTTACCGACGAATAGTTAGATTCACGATCACATTATAACGACCCCATCGCTGAAAAGGCGAGCATGTTTGGCGCGACGGGGATGTGAACACACGACACTCAAAGTACGAGTTACTTGCCTTAACACGCTTGAACATGCCGGGCCAAACAGCTTTATAGTGGAATGCATTGTAACACATTGTGACAGATATAAAAATAGCTTTAAGGTTATTTTATCAAATCATTTGATTTTTTCAGCTTATTTGAAATATGTAATAGCATAAGTATGAGAACGAAATATGATGTGGCATTGTTGTGTTATATGCTCTAAAAAAGTATACTCAAAATGTGTTTCTTTATCTCCAGTTAATAATAAACTTTGTTTGTATAGGCCCTAACGATATCAATTGTGTGCAGTAGCAGAAACATTGTTTTTACATAAACAAATATATAGACTGAAAATGAGTAGATATTCGAACAGTGACAATATATATAAATGAAAAGTATGTGTTTGCTTAGTCTGAGTTGAGTCAAGCTCATTAGGTTAAAGTTGAGTACCATCACATTTTTATATATAAACCAGTTTATCTCGATGCGTATCACAATGTTTTAAAATTAGCATGTAGAATAGAATTCGAAAGCTATATCTTTCAAGTTTTTAATCTATTTTCCTTTTGCTACGTATTTGAATATATATGTAGAATACCAGTGGTGTTTCTTTGTAAAAACACGTAATTTTAGATATGAAATGCATGACAGTGCTATAGTCCTAACAGCTGTAGAAGTTCCTAATGCAAATAGTGATAATTTGCTCGCCTAGGGAATACGAGATATTGTGTTTGTAATCAATGTACGTAAACTCAAATTTCTATACTTATTGGACGCCAAATGTATATGTCCAGTTTTTCTTTTCTTTTTTCGGAATAAGAAAAGAAAAATAACTATACTTTTTTATTTGGAGTAAGAGGTGAATAACAAAGACGGCTGTAAGATGTGTGCACCTGCATTGTTCAATCTTTGGAGAAAATTTATGTATATCTCAATATATCTTTAAGTTCACCTCACCAAAAATCTGCAAAAAACTTTTGCCACTAATAGTTGTTTAGCTTTCACTAGTATTTTGTTTAAAAAAAAAGGAAGTAACGTGGACCTACCACAAAGAACGACCATTTTAGACTAAAGCCTGAAAGCTATAAATCTGTTAGCTGGACAGAACAGTAACTCTGGGCAACCTACAATAACTAAACAAGTACATGTTGCTACTGCTACACAGGATCCGTGATGAAGTCACAGGCCAGCAGTGTTTACATTGACTTGGTAATGTCTCTGTAGAATGTATATGCATTCGTAATAGAAAGACCGCCAAGGGCTTTCCTGCTGTATACGTAATGTATCATTAGCAATATATGTGTTCAAAAATACTCATTATAACATGTGTGTGGTCGTTAGGAGGTTTTAGTATGAGTGAATTATGTATCATAGTCTTGCTACTTTTGATAGGACTATATACGAATACTTTCTGCTATGTCCTTCTTCTCATTTACCCACCAATTCACGAGCTTTGTAATAATTGTATTTCATTTTTCTTCATATACGCAATCTAGTATTTACTTGTGCAGAACTATCTAATGATTAAAAATGAAAATTTTGTGTCGTGAAAGTGACATCGCTATAAACTTATTTATAATTGCAACATAGTTGTTTCTAAGAACATAGTAACTCTGTACAAAGGTTATGGTGAGAATATTTACTTTCAGTAACCAAACAAATCACATTAGTGATAATAAGAAAGTAAAATATGAGAGTGAAAGTTTATTTATACACCAAAAAATTGAAATTAAACCTATTCTATTTATTACGAATTTGTAAAATGAGAAAAATTGAAGAAACCATTCGAGTGCTTTTGCTTTTATAGTTATGAATAATTTTACTGTACTGCTATTCATATTTTTAGAGACATTTCCCTCTTTACTTTGAAGATCAGTTCGCGATATACACTAGAAGTTTACATGCTATTTAGAATAAGTTTATTGGGATTCTAAGTAGCGTTTTGACATAAATGTAACACTGGATTTGTGCTCGTAATGTCTCATAAGGTTTAACCAGTTGTTGACACCAGACATCCAAATAGACTTAACCAAAATGATGGTGTTGATGTGAAGTAGAAACATGCTTTATTCGGCTACCCACAACAACCGATTGAGTCGTTATCTATATTTGCAAAATATTTGCAGTAAAAATTAAAATTCTGTTAGATTTGCAATTTCACGCAAAGTCACTAGAGGGCTATTTGCTCTAGCCGTCTAGAAAGAAAGTAGCTAGTCAACACCATCAATCACCATTTCCTGAGCTACTATTTCACAAACGAAATGTACGTTTGACCGTCACATTATAATGCACCCATGGTTGAAGGAATTCACCAACAGGCATGCTAAGCTTGAGAAAATTCTAAGAATATTTGTATGTTTGTTTTTTTCCAAAGTACAAATATACAAAATAGGCTATCTATGCTACATCCATCACATGTATAGAAACACAGTTTGTACTTAATAGGGGCCTTTACTTACAAAGGAAATGAATTAGCAAATTATTGAACATTGAATATTAGCTGAATCAAAAGAAGTTTAGCTTTTATGGTATAATCTTCTCACTCAAAGAAAGAAAGGCAAATTTATATCAGTTTTTTATTATTATTTAATAGCCACATGTTTGTATGTTCAGTTATTTATTTATGATACTACTTGGTCAATGGTATCTGGGTATTTTGCCCTGGAGGGTCAGGTTCACTTTGACCTCTTCCTCCTTCCTGAACTTATTTTCTCTAACTGTTTGTATGTTAGGTCCTTTTCAGGGCAATGTCCATTTATAGTCTATTATTCACAGTAGGTCAAGCTAGCTGGTGGCAATTTATTTATTTTATCTTATTATTATTTTAAAATACTTAAATATGTAAACTATAAATATAAGATTTAAAGTTTATATACATACATATTTTACTTTAATTTATTTTTCTTTATGTTTAAAATATATGTTGATCTCGGGACTCTGTATGCTGTTGTGAGAAGTGTGTTTTGTATTGTTTGTAGTTTAGTTTTGATTGTTTTATTACTTACAGTTACCCATGCTGGACCTGCATAGTCTATTACTGGTCTAATATATGTTTTGTATATTTTCAAAATGTTATCTGTAGATGCTCCACTGTGTTTACCAGTCGTTCTTCGCCAAATTTTATTTTTAATTTCGTTGACATGATTGATCCAAGTTAATTTTGAATCATAAGTCAGACCTAAAAATTTTGCTGATTGGGCAATCTGGAGTAGAGTGCCATTCATATATATTTCTGGCTGTTGTTTTCTGTGTTTTGTCGATTTCGTAAAGAGTACGAGCTGAGTTTTTGCTGTGTTTATTTTAGTTCTATATTTTTCACAGTATTCACTAATTCTATTTAATTGTGGTTGTATGTTTGTAGCTGCTATCGTGGGTGTTGCAGCACTTTTCCAGATTGCCACATCATCTGCGAACTGTGATGAGAATCCATGATTCGGATCCTTCAATGGCATATTGTTTACATACATGATGAAGAGTATAGGGGTAACCACCCCTCCCTGTGGGACACCAGCTAGTGGAGTAAAGTATTCGGAAAAAGTTCCTTCTACGTTTACTCTACATTTTCTGTTTTTCAGAAAGTTAGATAACCAGCGAATAATTCCTCGCGGTAGTTCCATTTCATTCATTCGGAACCTTAGACCGTCGTGCCAAACGGTATCGAATGCTTTCTCGATATCGAGGAAGCAAGCGACTGTACATTCTTTTTTGTTGAAACTATCTATTATGGTTTCGGTTAATCTTATTAAATGGTCTGTCGTTTGTCTAAATTTTCTGAAACCATTCTGTTCTTCTGGTAATTTTGATGTTATCTCCAAGAATGTGGAGAGTCTATTACTTATTATTCTTTCGAGAATTTTGCCAACACAGCTGGTCAGGCTGATTGGTCGGTAGTTATTTGGTTTATTCGCTGGTTTTCCTTCCTTATGGAACATTAATATATTTACTGGCTTCCAAGAAACTGGGATATATCCTGAGGATAACGATAAGTTAAATAGTGAATTTAGGTGGTCAAACAATTTCGGAGTGCCCTTTTTTAGGAGAATAGCTTGTATTTCATCTTCTCCTGGTGCTTTGTTTTTGGTGTTTTTTATTGCTTCTAGTATTTCATGTACGGATATTTCCTTTGTTAGTAATGTGCTTTCATAATCAGTGTTAGAATTTGTATTTGTATCAGTTATGTTTACAGGAAATATTGGTTCATATTGATGTTTATTGTTTGTTATGTGATTAGTGACTTTATTGTAGAAGTTTGTATTCACATTTGGATCTGTGTAAGTTTTAAATGTATTTTGGAGTTGATCCTTGAAAGCTTCGGCTATTTCTTTATTTGTGTGTGCAGTGGTGTTATTATGTTCAAGTGGAGGATATTTCTTTGTGTTTGTGTTTTCATTTGTGAATCTTTTAAGATGTGACCAGAAATTTTTCGGGTCAGTTATGTCGTTTAGTTTATTACAGTAATTGTCCCATTTATTTTGTTTTTGTTGTTTTATTTGAGTTCTGACGTGATTTCTAATGTTGTTTATTTGTGTTTTAGTTTCTCTGTTTCTTGTAATCATGTACTGTCTTCTCAGTTGTCTGCGCTTTTTTATTAGGTTGATTATTTCTGTGGTGGGTTTCCATGTGTTGTTTTATGGTTTTGTTTTGGTATTGTTAACTTGGCTGCTTTCTGAAGGCAATCCGTGATTGTTTGACAATAGTTGTCCATTTCGACATGCGTTTTAACTTCTTTAATAGTTTTATTAGGTAACAGATTATCTAATTCTTGTTTATAGCATTGCCAATCTGCTTTACTGTAATTAAATTTTTCTTTCCTATATGTTATATTTTTATAGGGGGTGAGATCGAAGACGCAAAAAATTGGGAGATGATCGCTATCTACATCTTTTCCCACTTGAAATTTTACTAATTTCTGGCTTAAATTATATGTACACATACACAGATCTAGTATGTCACTAGTGTTAGTGGAATAGGATGTATGTGTTGGGGTGGTATCATTCAATAAAGCTATGTTATTATCATCAATAAATTATATTAATTTTCTACCATTTGAATTAGAACTTCGGCATCCAAAGGAAACATTTTTACTGTTTAAGTCTCCCATGACTATGGTGTTTTGATTGTGGGAAAAGATGTTATTAAGTAAAGTTGTATCTAATTGTTTATTGGGTGAGCAGTAAATTCCTGCTACGGTTATTTTAGTTTTATTCGATTGGAGGATATCTACAGTAACATGTTCATTGCTACTGTTTAATTCGATTTCTTCTACAGATAAGTCTACTTTATGAAGCAGCATAATGCCTCTGTTTTCATCATTTTTATTTTTTCTGTCTTTTCTAATTGTTGAGTAATATGGTATTTTAAATCTATTATTATTATATGTTAGAGTTTCACTTATTATTATAATCTGGGGGTTTAATTCTTCTATTAGATCTTCGATCTCATGTTTCTTGGAAGCTATTGCACCTTGGATGTTGATATACACTACTGTGAACATTGTGCTGTGAGCATGTAACCTGTTAGTGTAGTTATAATGTAGGGTATATGAGGTGTGATGTGTTTTATGGTGATAGTGATCAGTAGTTCTAAAAAGTTAGTTGTCTGGTTTGATTTGGTATATTCTGTTATAAAATCAGTTATTACATTTTTGAAAACTGTTGAAAACAGGCTTGTTTTGTCTGTTGTGTTAATATTCGTTTCTTGTATGGTGATGTTGTTTTCTTTTGGTTTTTGTGTTAATGTGTTCTTGTTCTGTGTATTAGTCTTCTGTACTTGTTGTTTATGTGGTTCCTTTCCTTTTAACATTTCTGCATACGTGGTTTTTGTTGTTTTATTGTGTTCTGTTGATGTGCTTGTTTCAGGTAAGCTGCTTGTTTTCAGTTGATTCTGTTCTGTTGGTGTGTCTGTTTTAGGTAAACTGTTTGTTTTTGGTTGATTCTGTTCTGTTGGTGTTCTGATCTGATATATGCGTTGCTTTATTTGTTTATATTTTTTGCAGCCTTTGTAATTTGCTGTGTGGGTTTGACCACAGTTACAACATTTAGTCGTTTCTTTTTCTTTTTTACATTGGTTGATATGGTTATTTATGATTCTAACCAGTATTTACCATAACAAAAAACCCGCCAATTTACACTGCCCTCTATGTGATGTTCATTTTTACTAAAAAACATTTAATAAAATAACATTTACTGGGCATTTCAATTACTCTTTTGTACGTGTTTCTCAATTTTAAGCATACAGCACTAAACAAATTTATGTAGGACACTCAATTCAGAGATGCTTGTGAGGCGCCGTCTATTGGATAGAAACAGAAATTTTACAGTATATTTTGATTATTTCCTTCGTTTTATTAGTGTTCTGCTAAATGCTGGTAGGTAATATCACTGTCTAATTAACATCGATAGAAACTTTACAATTGCTCGTATTCAGCTCACCCTGATGTTAGAAATGAATTTTTCTTTGTCGTACATTCTTCCTACAAGTATTGCTGTAACAAAGTTCTGAGTATATAACCATGTTTCAGAGGTCATTCAGTTTTTAAAACTTTAGTATAAAACTTCCTCTAACAGATTGAATTTCACTAAAAGTGCACAGTGTGGATAAAAACTGTTTATCCTAACATAAAATGTTATAGAGAAACAGAATAAGAAACAAACAAGTGGTTGAAACAAACAGTATAAAGTTTCTCGTCATCAAATGGCAGGTCAGTTCCACCAACAACAACATAATGTCCATGCAGGAGTGAGGGAGGTATATTAGCCTTCAAGGTCTGTTCAAAAGCTTAATTCGTGTTCTAACTTTTCAATCTCTACCATATTCGCAGTGTTAAAAATACAGCATTATACTCGTGTGCACAGTAATTTATTACCGTTTGTAACGATTATTTAAGATTTCTATACTGTTGTTTGCATTATTTCTGTTTTATGAAGTTTTGTCTTTGGACGAATAATTTTGAAACACCATATGTTGATGTTATATTTACAATGAAAATTTTAAAGTATCTGGATGAACTTGTATATAATATTATGTTGGTTTTTCTTATAGTGTTAACAACTGTAGTTTTAGCAACTTTTCACATTGGATAATTCATAGATTTACATTCGGGTACTAAATGGAATTACAATAAAAATATGGCGAGTAATTCACAAAATGTACATATTATTCCCTTTGATATCTCCAAATAATAATGAGGTTTGGCATAATACACATTTAACAATGATATCGTAACATTTCCTAGTATTATCAACACCTTATTACTGCCTCTTGGCAGTAATGTAAATAAATAAATGTAATAAATGTAAATAAATTATTAAATAAACAAGGCAACACTAAAAACACTTAAGAAAAAAACAAACTTATCGAATTTATTTTCCTTGTGTCTAAGAGCTTTTCTAAACACTAAAAATTTCCTGAAATGCCACTAAGCCAGCATAAGTCCCAATATGTTTGAAAAAATAGAATGAAATTTCCATATTTACGATTTACGATTTTTGGTCTGATGACATAATCCTGCTATAATACATAAGGAAAATAAACCAATAATAATAATTATTTATTAGCAAGGGAGAATAATAATTTATTTATCATTACCAAAAGACGGTAGGTTAATGAAAAGATATAGATAGTGTTTGCAATAAAGTACAAAACCTTTAATACATTTTATAGAATAATTTGATATCCACAAGAATACGTTAAAAATTAATAACAATTGTGTGGACTTACAAGATTAAACGTATATATTTTTATACTAGTAAAAGTATAGGCAATCCATTAAACACATTTAACCCTTTTTGGTTCGTATTACTGTAAAAACAAACTAAGGCAAGGCCCAGTCTTACATTGTTTATAATAAATGGATATTTAGCTGTGAAACTCTATGAGCATGTTTTTGTTTGTTATTCAAGAGCATCTAGTTTATATCATGTATTTTTTGTACAGTTTCTGTTTGCCTTTTTTTCTCTGCCAACAATTACGAAGGGTTAATTGACGTCTTAACCGAAACTCTCAATACATAAAGAATATACTTTGCTCCATCCTTAGCCTGCTTTTAAAAGTTAAGAGTATTAAAAGAGCGCCCTCTTTAAAATCCATCTATCGATCTGCAAGATCACAAGATACTACGCTGAAGTTAGAATCGCTGATTCATTTCTTAAAAAAACTTTTTTTCTCCTTTGGTTGACAGCACGCGTTATAATTTTTACCCATTCTGTCAGGGTTGACAGCACACATTATAATTTTTAACCATTCTGTCAAGCTAACTATATGTCGATTAGAAAAGAAACAGACAGTGCAAACAAAAATCAGTGAAGCCACTTTTATAGGACATTACTGGTAACTAAAGTTTAAAATTAATAAATAAGAATCAAAATATACTGATTTGGCACTAAAAATAATACTAGCATTTGGTACATATCACATTGTGCATATTAGGATTTAGAACACAGATATTTAACACTTGATCTGAACATGAAAATACAATTTAACTTCATATCTCTTTAAAACACGCTGGATATTTGAGAATGCTTGAAAAGTATAATTATTTGAACATAAACACAAAGCTACTTAATGGACTATCTGTACTCTACCCACCATGGTTTCGAAACCCAGTTTCTAGTGTGCTGTGAGTCCGCAGATATAGGAAATGTTTAGAGTAAAAAACTAAACAACGTGTTCATATTCAGAATGTTGATAGCTAACTCGATGAAGTTTTATAAAATAACTATTATAGGGATATTAATGGAAATGAAAATAAGAAAACATTCAAACTTCTTGCTGATCGTAACATTTTCATATAGTTAACACCACGTAAATACTTAGGTGTTTTTTTTTTACAGTTTGTTCACATAGTTAACACCACGTAAATACTTAGGTGATTTTTTTTTACAGTTTGTTCATAATGTTAACACCACATAAATACTTAAGTGATTTTTTTTACAGTTTCTTCTCTTTCTTTTCAATATTACTGTCTGCGTCATGTAAGTGCGTTTCAAAGTTTTATATTACTCAGAGAATTATACTTACAGAGGAAATATAAACACTAAACATTTCTGATGCTCATGTTTGAAGTACATGTATATATTTTTAAATGTTCATAGATAAAATAATTACATGTATCTTATGTATATTAATATTATATATACTTGTATGTATGTTTACAGCAGACGTATATTCACATAATTAAGACTTGTTGAGTGAAAAGCTTCGCGTCGAAACATCGTTAACACAAATTTGGATTTTGGGTTAATGAAGCTAGAAAGCATTCTAAAGGCCCCTAAATATTGCATTAAAAGCTTAGACGGCTATCAATGCATAACAGTTTTTTGATAATCAAGTAATTTATTTTTCAGATTAAAAACGCTTATAATTGATAAAACTCAGATACTGAGAGACACAGTGAACTTTAATATTTAATAGATCGTGACGCTTGAGAGAATAACTGCTTGTCTTCAACAAGTGTTTTTAGGACAACGTTTACTAAAGTGAGAGCCACCAAAAATAAGCCAAAAACAAAGGTGCTAAATTAATTTTACTAAAGTTATTTCGAATTAATTAAATGATATAGTATGGCCATAGGAGAAATTATTGTCTCTACTACGGCACTGTTTTTCAATCACCGTGCTAAAGTTATAGGTTGGGAGGCCTCGATTTTTTATTATACACATCAAGGAAGCCTCAGACTAAAAGAGTTTGGGAGCCACTGTTTTAGAATAACCAGAATGTTCGTTAAAATGCGCAGTGGTAAGCATGTTAAACTATGGGTTCGAGGTTACATGGTTCGTACCCGGTTTCTCGTGAAGAAAAAAATTAATGATCTAGCATTGTGCTTGAGGTGCGTTTAATGGTGATGGTCAAATCCCACTATTCGATTAAAGTATCTCACAAGTTAACAGTGGGTGGTCTTGAATATCTGCCCCCTCTCCAGCTCACCACTTCAAAATTACGGACGGCTAACCTCGAGAAGATTCGTGCGAAAGTGAACAAACAACACATTGAGATGCACTTTAAAGTACTTTTTCTTATTTGTACATATCCGTAACCAGTCACTTTAAGAATTTTGAGAAGCGTCAATGATTTTTAATTAAACGTTTGTAAGATGTGAGCTGCGAGAAATTAGAATTTCAAATACGATGTCTGATAACACCACAATACAAGTTCATACACATATTAATACTTTGACCCTCCGTTCTGAAGTTCATCCCTTCTCACAGTACAAATACACATATCAGTACAGTTATAAATATTTTTATAACCAAGGTAATATTTACAACACAATTTTAATATAAATTTTAGTTTACAGTTTACGCTGGGTATAGTTATAATTATGTTAAACTGGATATTTTTTATTTTTTCAAACTGCATTTAAACTTTGTTTCGGTTATAGAACTTGGTTCGTATAAAACTGACAGTGAAGTGGGAAACTATTCATGTTTTCAAGTTGTTAGGGAAGGGGGAGGGGCTTAAACGTTGAAACTGATGCACGACCGTTTAGATTCTAACCCAATAATATATATTTGACCTAAATTATATATAAATCAATATTAAATATTACTGTATGATATTAATAATAGAATGAACTTCGAAAAATGATCGATGAAGAATGTATTGATATTTAAGGATTTTACTTTTTGTTATTGTTTCTTAAAATGTTCTTTGCGAAAATTGGACAATGTACATTTATATAAAAATGTGTATCCATTGTTGAAAATAATACAGGTTACCTGACTAGCATCTGTCTCCGAGCTTTATATGTTTATCTTCTTACTACAGTACGGAAAGTAATCAGATTATTTGGAAGCTTCAATGATAAGATTAGCATCACTTACTACAATACGGACCTGCAGCAAGACCATTACCGTATACGAAGATTTCACTTACTGGTTTTAACCATAAACTTTGACTTCAATGTAAACATATAACTTGCTAATGTTAGTCTTCTTCTAGATAATGATATTTTATGAATTTTACAAACATTTCACAAAAATATTGCACTACTCATAAGCCTAATCTCGTTTCATGCTACGCAATGGAATAGGATGCCTAACAAACGAAAAACGACATATTTTAAACAACTTACAGCCATTTTTAAACACTCGTATGAATGAAATAAAGTTTTTGTAGACATACTAAGTCATATTTAAGTGAATATCTTAAAGTTCCAGTCATACAAGTTTTATTTTATTTCTCAAGTTTTCCCAATGTTTATTTTTGTGCACGTTAATACTGATAAAAATGACTTTTTACTGTGACGTTTCTGAAATTTTTGCTGTCAAATTTGAGAACAAGAATATTATAAAGTAATTTTCTAAACATAATTATCTACTAATCAAAAGTTTTCGCACATTGTTTCTGTGTTCATAGGAGCCTTCAATCACTCTTTATATAGAAACTGGACACTGTGTATATTTTCACACATTATCCAGTTTTAATGTAAATTGTAGCGGGACAATGCGAATACCATGATTCAAACCGCCACCACATACACAAAATAATTTCTTTTACTCGGTATGATTCAATAATTTAAGATATGGATAAAACGTTTAGTAAATAAAACTAATAGTTAAGCCTTTTTTTAGTTTTGTTTGGTATTAGTAATTTAAATTATTTTCTGCTGTATACTAATTAAAACAATTTAGATGTTTTGTGAATTAAAATGAAAGACTGGAACTTAAACAAACCTCTGAGTAGCACCTCATGAATTTTCGTTATCTCATATACTATCGAATATTTCTGAAATTTACAAAGCTGTTGTTAGTTTACCTTACAAAATTCTAATTTCATGTTATTTAAAATAAATTTAGAAAATATTTGACTCGCTACCGCTTATGAGCTTGAATAAACTTATAACATACTTAACATAATAAGGTTAGTTTCTAGTACGTTTTGAACGTGCCCTTCAGTAGCACAGCGGTATATCTGCAGACTTACACCGCTAGCAACTGGCTTTCAATACCCATGGGAAAGGGAACAGAGCACAGATAGCCCATAGTATAACTTTGTGCTTGACTTTAAACAAACATTTTTTTTCAACGCATAGCCGTGCATCGACTTTTTGCCTATAGCTTATTAATGGATTATATAAAAGCATTTAAAGTTCATAAAATTATGAAAGAAACAAACGATCGTAAAGTTTTCTTTACGCAACCATAGTTTCAAATTTTCTAGAAAACTGTGTATGCCTTTACATGTGTTGAAACGAAACCATTTTAAATGAAACTTTTCAAATATTTTAACTTCAGTGAGAAAAGTAAACTCCACTTTCAACACATGGTGTTAACAACATAACTTGTCTCACTAGGATGCTTAACTATAGGACATAAATAGTACGTTATGCCAATAAATTAACAAAATAGCCTCCCAGTGGCTCAGCGGTATGTCTGCGGACTTACACGCTAAAATCCGGGTTTCGATACCCGTGGTGGGCAGAGCACAAATAGCCCATTGTGTAGCTTTGTGCTTAATTCAAAACAACAACAACAACATTAACAAAATATGTCTCTCTCACACACATACCTCTTTACAAACTAAAAATGTTGTCATCACCTTGTCAATGGATATATATCTTTGTGTTCATTTAAAAACTAAGAAATAACTGTTTGTCTGGACGACACCAGACTCGTGTAAATTACATGTACTCCCAAGAGAAACTATGAACATAAGCAAAATGCATCAGACTATAATTATTATTTCTAAGTTACCCCGATAGCATGGTAACTAAAGGATGTACGATCGCTGATTAATTTTAGTATACACAGTTAACTAAAAACAAAGGAAACTGAAACTACAAAGAAAACTAAATTGAAATTATCTAAAACAAATGTTCGGCTCTATACGTCTACTGGTTGAATTAGATACGTAATGATTTGTTATCCTACTCATTGTACTACACGAGAAGGCACTATGTCATGTGTTTTTTTTTAAAGTCGGAATTAACATTTTTGTGTTTCTAGTTACAGGCACAGCAGAAAAAGTACATTAAACATCATATAACAAATTATTTACAATTTAAATAAATAAAAAATATTCTTAACTTTTTATTAATGAATATTTTACGTGTGTTTGCGTGTGCACTGTACATCTTATTAAATAAGTTCTAACAAGACACCTTTGGTTTTTCAAGAAAGCCCACGTTTTATAAATTTTATAATTATTAATTTTTAAATATGTAGAAAACATACAGTGATGAAGTTTATTACGTTTTCTTAGGTTTTTTTTTTCAATTTCGCGCAAAGCTACACGAGGACTATCCGCTAGCCGTCCCTTATTTAGTAGTGTAAGACCAAAGAAAAGGCAGCTGATGATCACCACCCACCGCCAACTCTTGAGCTACTTCTTTTACCAATGAATAATGGGATTCACTGAAACATTATAACGCTGTCACAGCCCGAAAGGATGAGCATGTTTGGTGCGACAGGGATTCGAACCCGAGACCCTCAGGTTACGAGTCGAACGCCTTAACCCACCTGACCATGCCGAGCCCGCTCGTTATCACGCAAAAATAAAATATAATAATGATAGAAGCTATCAATATTTTGTTATAATCTCACCATGCCTTAAGGCAAATTATTGTCACTTTTATTCTCAAAATTACGGATGTTGCGATAATTTACACTTTAGTCTCAGCTTATATTTAAAGTCTAAGTAATTTTAATGAATGGATGTATATTCATCTGCATCGAACGAAGAAATGGCATTTATTATTGTTATTAATTCCACACATGTTTGCTTCATTATGTCTACCCAAGGATGACTTTTATAAAGAATTCAATCAGTTAATAAGTTGAAGTATAATGGCAAGGAAACACCTGCTATTATTCTAACAGAAACTTTCTAATAACAAAATTCAGCTGTTCTGTATTTTATTTAAGACCCCCCAAAATAATAAATTATCACTGCTCATGCCCAAACGTGTTAAGGTGTGCGACTCGTACTCTGAGAGTCGTGTGTTCGCATCCCCGTCGTGCCAAACATGCTCGCCCTTTCAGCCGTGGGAGCGTTATAATGTGACGGTCAATCCCATTATTCGTTGGTAAAAGAGTAGCCCAAGAGTTGGCGATGGATGGTGATGACTAGCTGCTTTCCCTCTAGTATTACACTGCTAAATTAGGGACGGCTAGCACAGATAGTCCTCGAGTAACTTTGTGCGAAATTTAAAAACAAACAAACAATTATCACTGCTCAGATTTCTCCACGTCATGCAGTCTTTAGTGGTTGAACTTGTTTCTCCGTTTTTCTTAGAAATTATACGTAATCAAAAGAAAGTTGTTATTAAAAAAATTACTTGTTTTATATATATATATGTCAAATTGGATATGGCTGTTAAAATTTTGTTTAAAAACTTGAAAATTGATAAACAAAATTATGTGGAAGGGAAAACCTCGCTTTCGTATCTTAATTAATAAAATATAAAATGAAGTCAAGTGTTGAGACAGCACATTAAAGATGGTGCTGAAACCTGGTTTGAAAGGCACAAGAGGATAAGAATTGTGACACATTTCCCCAGACAGAGAGGTTGACCTTTAATCACCCATTATACAGTCACCTAGAGATGAACAACTGGGGGGAGATTTCTTCATAAGGACACAAAAGTATGTCACGAGGAAGTCTCGAACTTGCCAGCTTTTAATTACGAGATCAAAGCTCTAGCAACTTGGCCACACTATACTTGAAAGAATTAAAATAAAACATTTCATTGCAATTCGTACCTAATGTATGTTATGTAAAATTCTGTAATTTTTGTAACGCTTACCTAAAAGAAAAAATGTACAAACATTTTTAAACAAGTGTAGTGAAAGTTTTAAAATAGAAAAAAATAATATTATAAAAAAAGTTTATGTGCTTGCGTTGTTATTAGTGTAATTTCTTTTCTTTAAGGCCCGGCATGGCCAAGCGTGTTAAGGCGTGCGACTCGTAATCTGAGGGTCGCGGGTTCGCATCCCTGTTGCGCCAAACATGATCGCCCTATCAGCGATGGGAGCGTTATAATGTGACGGTCAATTCCTTTATTCATTGGTTAAAGAGTAGCCCAAGAGTTGGCAGTGGGTGGTGATGACTAGCTGCCTTCCCTCTAGTCTTACTCTGCTAAATTAGGGACGACTAGCACAGATAGCCCTCGAGTAGCTTTGTGCGAAATTCAAAAAAACAAACAAACAAACTTTTCATTAAAATTGTTTTAGTCCAAAACGAGGTTTTCAAATCCGTCTGATTTTCTATAAGGCTTAGATTTTTACAAATGCCATATACCGTATACCTTAGGAATTTAGAAATGCTTAATACAACTACATACAACTCTATCTGAATTTTATGTTCTTCGAGTATTTGACACCAAATACCTCACTTATATTTTATATTAGTAAAACTTTAGACCATAAAATATAGAACTTTATATTAAAATGTGAAACCAGTCTCATCATACATCATCTCAAATTAATAAAAGTGTTAGCAGATTGAATTTTTATTTTATTGAAACAAATATTTATCGTGAGTCGTGAAGAAAGTTATGTTTTGTTTTTACTTAACATATTTTCCTTTTTTTTTAGTAAACGTTCTTAATAGAAGACAATGGGCAGGAAATTCTTACATAACACTCCCACAGTTTCACAAAGTTTTAATTTTTTCCAGACATTTTAATTTATTTAAGCTATAAATACAATACGTTTTTTGATAATAAAATCTTACTATGGTTGAAATTTAACATTTAAAAGTTCCCGAAATTATGCACCATATAAATTAATTTCAAAAAACATTAATCGAAACAAAACACGGTGGACGAAGAATCCTATAAGATATTTTCATCATTTTACAATGTTGTCCGAGAGTATGTACTTCATGTATGATAGAAGGAGTATCAGTCATCTATATTGATTTTGTTACGATAACCATCGTAACTTAAGCTATATACTTATATTTGTCTAGAAAGAGATATAAATATATGTTTACGATACAGTATTCAACTAATGCAGTACTACTTACTATTCAATAAACCTTTTGTTTCAAAATCAAATGTGCAATCGTTTCAGATAACTATTCCTTTTTCTGTTGTACTGGTTTGGTTCGTTTGAATTTCGCGCAAAGCTACATGAGGGCTATCTAGCCAAATTTAGCAGTGTAAGACTAGAGTGAAGGCAGCTAGTCATCACCACCTACCGCCAACTCTTGGGCTACTCTTTTACCAACAAATAATGGGATTGACCGTCACATAATAATGTCCCCACAACTAAAAGGGTGAGCATGTTTGGTGTGAAGGGATTTAAACCCGTGATCCTCGTCTGTTGTATTGAATAAATATCTGACAAATAACATACCACCAGGATGTTTGCGTTAATGTGAACAGTAGGTGATTTAGACGTAATCACAAAATCGAGTCAATGAAAGAGAAGAAATAAGCAGATCACCTGTCTAAATCAATATTAGAAAGATTATAATTTAACAAAACAAAATTTGTGTTATTTTCAACTGTTTCTTTTTAGTGTTTCTATTATTTTTAAGAGATGTTATTCACCATAAAAGTAAATGAATTCAATGTCTGCGTGACAGAAAAAAAAAATGGAAATAATACAGGCCTGCGATTGTTTTATTGTATTGAAATGTTTACATATTTTACAGTAATTCCAGTACCCTGAATCCGAGAATGACATCTATTATTCTCTAACGCATACAAATTGTTTACAAAATTTCCTAGGTACTTTTACACAAGTGAATGATTTGCATTGAAATTGGGTCACATTTTGTTATGCTTTAAAAGTTAAAAACCATTGCTTATAGATATTTCTAGACCAATCGCTACATGAGAGTCTTATCGACCGTTCTAGAACCCAAACATAATAATAATAAAAATTGTCATTGTGATAAATGAAATAATAATTTGATCTGGTTAAGAATTTCTGATTTGTAAAAAGTCCTTACGTTTCAGAAAAAAAAGAAAAGAATATTGCTTATGAAATCTGAGTATTAAAACCAGAACAGCTTTTGTAAAGTTTAAGTTCACAGGCTCGTGTTGTTAATGGTAAATGTTAATTTTGGAGTTTAAATATAGCTCCAGACCCCTTCCAATTTTGTGTGAATGCTTTGTATTTGTGGTTAGTTTATGTTATGCCCGACATGGCCAGGTGGTTAAGGCACTTGACTCGTAATCTGAGGGTCGCGGGTTCGAATCCCCGTCACACCAAACATGCTTGCCCTTTCAGCCGTGAGGACGTTATAATGTTACGGTTAATCTCACTATTTGTTGGTAAAAGAGTAAACCAAGAGTTAGCGGTTAGTGATGATGACTAGCTGCCTTCCATCTAATCTTACACTGCTAAATTAGGGACGGCTAGCACATATAACCTTCGTGTAGCTTTGCGCAAAATTTCAAAACAAACAATGTATGTCTCAATATTTTATATATTGTAACTGTCTAATAGGCTTAAGTTTGAATTTCATTAAGTTTTGAAATATTTTTAGTTTTATGGAGCAGTTAAAGAAACGATTTTTAAGCCTTTTCTATTCAAAGATACCATTAAGTTTATATATATATAACGAACAATGTTCTTCTTCTTCTAACGAAATTATATTACCGCAATTGCATTTTTCTAGTCAGGAAGTTTTGAGTTACATCTCCATCTGAAAAGCTAATGTATTTATACATAGAAATATACTAACTAGTTAAGTAACAATTAGCAATGTCATTAATTAGCATGACTAGGCTTTAATATCATTTTGTTATTTTCTTTCATTCTTTGACTGTTGTTTCAGGACATATATGTACATACACACATAAAAGCCTACTCATGCTAGTCAATGACATTGCTAACTTTTAATTAACTAGTCAGCATATTTCTATATATACGTACATTAGCCTTTCAGATGGAGATGCAACTCAAAACTTCTTGACTAGAAAAATGCAATTGCGGTAATGTAATTTCGTTAGAACAAGGAGAACATTGTTCATTTTATTCTAAACTCTCATTTCCCAATAGACTAAGTAGCTACCAGTAAAACAGAGCAAATAGAACAAACTCTTCTTTTTAGTGAGCGCAGGTTCTGTCAAAAGTCAAATATATTTACACAACGCTGAGAAAATTCAAAAGTTATCGAACACACGAACAAAATAATATGTATCTTATTTGATTAAAAGAATAAAATTATTTTTCCCTAATATTCCGAAGAAAACAAAGGTATCGATTGATTTAATTACGAACTGTAGAAATAGGTGAAATGGCAGAATAAGGTTAAAGCCATTATAGAGAAGTTAGTTTTATTACAGAATTTCTAAATTTTCGATATTTATCTTGAACATAAAATCTGTATATAGGTTTACCGAAATAGTTAATGATATTAATGTTGCTTTCAAGATATTCTGAAGTCTTAACTAAAAGCCGTTTTTCATTTATTTTTTTTTTACATATGTGTTTTATTCT
This sequence comes from Carcinoscorpius rotundicauda, assembly GCA_011833715.1. NCBI lineage: Eukaryota > Metazoa > Arthropoda > Merostomata > Xiphosura > Limulidae > Carcinoscorpius > Carcinoscorpius rotundicauda. Next base: position 28,462,011 of record CM022398.1, read on the forward strand.
CACGAATACTAAAATGTCAGTGGTTTGAGTCTCGGGCTGTGGATCTGAAGTTCTGTGTTTCGTGTTCCGTCATTGCTGAAAAATAACTGTTTCGTGCTTTGGTACTGTAGATGATTTAAAAGATTAGCTTGTTAAGTCCCACAATTTGGTTTGAAAAAAGTAACCCAAGAGTTGGTAGTGCGTGGTGTTGACTACCTGACTTATCTCTAGTTTATAGCTCCAAAATTAAAAATGGTTAGCGTAAACAGCCACCGAATAGCTTTGCGTAAAATTTAGTAAACAAGTACTGAAAAGTTCAAAATCCGAATCTATGTAAGCAACACAAAATTTGCACTTAGTACTGAATATGTTACAAGTGGACAAACCAACATTTGGTGTGTACCATTTTCAAAATAATAGTGTAATGAAAAATTACACCGTGATCACACAGTGCATGCATGATTCTTCAATTTATTACATTAAGACAATAAACCATACTTGCGTCTAAAAACTGTGCGTGGCCCAGTACACATTTTGCATAGAGTGTAAATACAATATTCATGGTTGTTGCATGGCTGCAAAAATGCACTCGGCTTTGGAACTGTGTGTACGCTATAAGACTGAGGTCAAGTCCCACTATACGATTAGAAAAGTATAGCCCAAGAGCTAATGATTAATTCTGTATATTAACTGCTTTCTTTCTAGTCTATCATTTCAAAAGATGCAGACAAAGATCAACGATGACAAATGCAACATTTCACTTCATCTCAAAGATGCTAAATTAAATTGAGATCCAATGAGTATGGCTTTTAAACTGATTTTTAGCTTCGCACTACCGATTTTGAAATCTTATCAGAGTATGATTGATCGAATCTTGAATTTTATTGAAGTAGCGATTGTGTCTGTTGTGTTTTACAAAACTAATCATTCAACAGCAATTTTCGGAAACAATTTTTACAGTGTCAGACCTATTTCTTTTTGTGTGCAGCTGTTGGGAGATCCAAGGCTTTTGAATAACAGGTCATTTTTTTTTATAAGTATAAGTAATGTCTGTGCCAGACGGGTACTAAATGTCACGCCCATCTGAAAGTCAGAGAGAGAAGCCCTCCAGTGGCTCAGCGGTATGTCTGCGGACTTACACGCTAAAATCCGGGTTTCGATACCCGAGGTGGGCAGAGCACAGATAGCCCATTGTGTAGCGTTGTGCTTAATTCTAAACAACAACAACAACAACAGAGAGAAAAAATTTGCCCTTATAATGAAAAAGTCGTGATATTGCAGGCAAGACAGTTTACAAAAGTCTGCAAATATTTACCCTTTTCTATAATTAAATATTATAGAAATTCTTCTTGATAACAAATAATTTACATTTTCTAGGGCCAAAAGGGGAGAGAGGTCGAAGGGGGAGAAGAGGCAAACATGGTAATCCAGGACCACCAGGACCCGTAGGCCCAATGGTAAGTTGTAGCAAATTTAGGTCTAAAAATATTGACCTGTGTATATTTCAAATTATAGAATAAAAAGAATATCAAATGGCATGAACTATATTTTATTACTGTCATAGGCTATAAGGCAAAATTCCTTTTGCCGTTATTAATTTAAACCTTTTATATATTTTATTTCATAGAAATATTGTTTGAAATGTATTTATACACTTCATTTAAAACCTTATAACCCTATAATACCCTTAAAGTATTATATTTTAAAAGGTATATTCGTTTTTATTGTATGAGGGCCTACGAATCGTATTTACAAAACTGTTTTGAAGTTGTATTATTTTTCTGTATTTTTTTTCATCAGGGACCAGCCGGGCCACCTGGTAAACCTGGATTTCCGGTAATATAGTGTATTTTTGTAGAATATAGCTACAGGGTTTAGTCGTAAATAGCTCCTTTTACAGTAATTACTTCACTATATATGAGGTCTTGAAATGTTATTTATTAAAAATATTAAAATTTTATTGTCATCCCTTTGACTTATTTTAATGTTTTAATCTAGGGTACTTGTACATTATACTGACGTTTCCATTGTATTTTGGCCTGGCCGAGCGCGTTTAGGCGTGCACTCGTAATCCGAGGGTCGCGGGTTCGCGCCCGCGTCGCGCTAAACATGCTCGCCCTCCCAGCCGTGGGGGTGTATAATGTGACGGTCAATCCCACTATTCGTTGGTAAAAGAGTAGCCCAAGAGTTGGCGGTGGGTGGTGATGACTAGCTGTTTTCCCTCTAGTCTTACACTGCTAAATTAGGGACGGCTAGCACAGATAGCCCTCAAGTAGCTTTGTGCGAAATTCCAAAACAAACAAACCATTGTATTTTAAATTCAAGAAATGGATGGCGAAAATATGAGAATAAAAGTGTTTTTTTCTTCGCATTTATTTACTTGCGAAACTAAACACCACAATCTGAAGTAACAAGTATTTGATCTGGCTTTGCGATTTACTTTGTTTTATTGATATCTCGAACAATCACATCGTTTTCTACCAAACATTTTTCTGTAAAGAATGAAGAATCAGAAACGAGAGATAACTTTTCTTTTCCAGTCACAAAATAAAATTACAATAATTTCTAGCAATCGATGTTTAAGCTATGCCTAGGGTGCTTAAAAGGTAAAAATGTGACTGTCCTCTTCAAAGTAAAAACTTTTTCAAGCTACACTTAGAAACAGAACACCAGCGTTTTTACTATTTCACTCTTTCAAATACACGCTCTCGTATGTTCAAGTGGTTAGGGCGCTCGACTCGCACTGCGAGGGTCGCGAGTTCGAATCCCCGTCATACCAAATATGCTTGCCCTCTCAGGCATGGGGGGCGTTTTAGTGTGATGGTCAATCCCGCTATTTAAGTTTTTAAAAGAGTATTCCAAGACTTGGCGGTGGATGGTGATGACTAGCTGCCTTCCCCACACTGCTAAATTAAGGACGGCTAGTGCAGATAGCCTCGTGTAGCTTTGCGCAAAATTCAAGAAACGAACTTTCAAACACATTGCAGTTAACCAAATACTAGCAAGAAGACGGTACTGTTTATGACAATTTCCTGTTGTCAAGTCACACGGTAGTGTATCGTGCGGCCAGAACTGCAGAATACACTGTATGTTTTTAACAGGTTTGATAGTTTAACAATTTTACATATTCTGTAGCTCGAATGTGCGCTATGAACACTTACTTAACACACAGAATTTCAAGCCAATCCTTTAGGAAATATACAAGAGAGAAATTTTGATTGAATTTCTACCTTTTGTTCTTTTCTTCGCACTGAAAGTAGAAATATTATTTGATGGAAAAAATATTTAATTTTCATGGATTTGTTTCAAATTTGGAGCGCTGATATATCTTAAAACCTACAATTAGGTTTCACATTTGTCTAAATATAAATCCTCTGAAAAAGTTATTCAACAACAACAACAACAAAAAATACCAAAATTTGACCGAAGGTTTTACTCGCACGTGTGTGTGTGTGTATTTTTGTTATAGCAAAGTCAGATTGTGTTATGTGCTCTATCCAAGAATCGAACCCGTAGTTTTAGAGTTGTAAATCCGAAGACTTAATTACTGTTGTCCCAGCAGCACAGGTTTTGTATCTCTCTCCCTAATAAGTCATTTAAGCAAAACTATAGGACAAAAGAAAGTGCAGAGGCCAAAAAAGAACTAGATAAGTAGTTCCTATTTCAAGTTTTGAAAACAAGGAATCATACAGATGGACGGTTATTATTCATTACCAGCTTTTGAGCATGTTTACTAAAGTTTGTGAAATTACACTATTTACAGAGCGTTTCGCCCCCCAGTGGCTCAGCGGTATGTCTGCAGACTTACACGCTAAAATCCGGGTTGCGATACCCGTGGTGGGCATAGCACAGATAGCCCATTGTGTAACTTTGTGCTTAATTCAAAACAACAACAATAGAGCGTTTAATATCATGTTATATTAGGTTAAGCAATTGGAGTAAATAATGTGGTTTCACCGAGTGTACGTCGGTGTTGACAAAAAACGTTTAATCTAGTTTACATTACGTTACTATAAAAGTTATTATTGTTTTAAAGAGTTAAAATTACTAGTCTCTATTTTAAAGAATATGGTTTGTTCTGTAAAGTATAGGTGCGTTGCGAATAATAGGGTTACAATCCTAAAGCTAATGTTAGTTATTATCGGATGTCACTTCCCTGCTTGTTACGGGATGTTGGTGTGTATTGATAGAAAGTCGTAATAGCTAGTCAAAAACAACTTAGCTGTAAAAAACAAAGTGCAGCCGAAAAAAGGACTGAGTGTACCACCTGATAGAATGAAATCAAAATTGGCGGTCAAATTGATAGCTACACTTATAGTATTCATAAGAATTTTCAGTAAACTTCATTCCTGCACGTCGCACACTCAATCATTTTTTGACTGCACCTTTTATTTACATCGAAAACGCTTTTGATGGGATTTTCCATAGCGATTGAACCAAGCTGCATGTGAACGTAGAGACGGCTGTGTATGTGGTAATGCCTTTTTCCAAAAGAGAATCTTTTACTGATTTGTATTATGTTCACACAGTATCACATGTAATAAAATTTTGATTCAGCGTAATGGTATAACTTTTGAAGTAGAGACGAAGTATATTAACCAATAGTACTAAAGTAAATGTTAATAAAAATATATGTTTACAATAATAAAATTATTTCCATTTTAGCTAAAGATTGATTGTTATTATTTAACTATTACATCTGAGCAAGGGTTAAATTGAATATATCTACAATTTTAACGTTTGAAGTAGTCTGATCTCGTAGGTACTCTTTACACTGATCGATTGTACACCCACATATAAATATCACAATTGACTTACGTGTATTTTTGTTTCATAAACAGTGATAATGTTGTGTTATCCATTCATTCATTAAACTGTCCGCATCAACATTTTATTCTAACTACAAAATATTGTAAAAATAATGGTTATACTAGTGACCTTCAATAGTTCAGTAATTAAAGTCTCAAGCACATACCACATGTTGTTTCTCTATTTAAATTGTAGAATTATCTTTGAAAAATAGACACACAAATATATATAAAAATATTTAATGTATGTGATTAGCTAAAGATGAAGCCATGAAAGAAATGGTAGCAACATTACTTTTATAAAAAGGTTTAATTGTAAGCAAATCTTTAGATAAGAAATTAATAGGCTCATTACCACATCAAAAAAATAAAAATATGTTTGGTAACTGATTTCATGTTCTTTTAACTTAAATAAACCATCATTAAGTTCTGAATCCTTCTGATGATTAGTGTAGAGATAAAGCCCTGGAAAACTTAGCTATACCAAATACTGACACTAGTAGATTTACCCATCAGCAACACTTATGGCATATTAAGCAGTTATATTTTGTGAAAAATCTGTATAACATGTGTTATGAAATATATAAGAAAATAATATAACTTATTTCTTGAAAAAGCTTCAAAACCACAAATACACTTGTGCTGGCTTCTTTTTTATTCAAGTATCTTTTAGAAAACATTTACAAATCAGTATTTATAATAAATCAGGAATTATGTATGATCTGTATGGAAATAATTTTTTTATATTTAAAATAACATTTTAAGTGTTTATAAATACCTTAAAAATATTTCTTATTCCAGAGTTTAAGGAAATTTGAAATGTATTGATATTTTTCTAATGACCACAAAGACATTGATACATGTTTAAATAACCTATAGAAAGATCTCACAAAATATTACTCTCAGGTAAACATGATATGGACTGTTGGTTTCTAGTACTTGACTGCAACTGTAAAACAGTAGTACAACAGTACAACTATAAAATGTCCTTGCTGCTTGAACACTAATAATCTCAACTGAAATTTATTCAACAAATAGTCTTTATTATTTTTCTATTGCCATTTGTGAAGAATACATCACTTTTTATATATATTTAGTATTTGACTCTATTTTTATTATGTAGGGAGCAATTGGAATTGATGGGCCAAAAGGTGATCCGGTAAGAACTGAAAATGGAGTACTTAGATCACATTATCATAGTTTAAATTGTAGATAGTTCAGATGCATATGATAGATTGTTATTCATGTGGTAGAATTTGAAATTGAAGTCTCAATAAGAATAAAGCATTTCAAACGTAGTTAACTTTTATATGTGGAGCTTTTGTAATACTTCTTATATCTATAATGTTTCTAACTTTGTCTTGAAATTAAGCAATAATATTATGTGTATGTACTTTTCAGGCTGAACTAAAGTAATAATTTTGTACTGCATGCTAACTGAAGCCATTTCCTTTAGGGAAACACAGTTTTATTATAGTAATACTGAATTTTATGAAAATTTGTTCCCGTGAAACTTGCATGTGCTTTCTCGTGAATACGTTTTTCAGAAGTTTAATATAAGTCTATATGATTGATATATAACTGAAAATAAAGTATGTTTGAATAGTAAAACTAGTAAATTGTTTACATGTATCTCTTATTACAATAATGTGAAGCTTTTAGATAGATTGCAATAGCATGCATATACTCTAGTTTAATTTTTTTCATATGCTGGAAACAAAATATAAATTGTGTGTTATTTATGTATAACAGTTTAGATTAGATATTTGGTATACTTTTGAAAATATTTTCTTTTCTTTATATTATTTGTCTGGCTGTTTTTACTTACCAATTGTATGAGTTCTGTATTTTCATTGATGCTGTCAATCTCAGTGCATGTTCCACTATAGTGTTGCATGATTAGTGAACCTCATTTTTTGTATTTTGTAATGCATGTTTTGAAAAGGGCCCAATGGGGCTTCCTGGATTCACTGGTCTGAATGGAGAAAAGGTTAGTTAGTGGATACATTTAAACATTTTTTACTATGTGTTGTATTTAAAAGGATTTTCTTTTTTCACAACCATGAAGAAATAGTTAATTTGATTTATATATTTCAGATAAGAAACTGTAGATACTTAGTAATAATTCTGTTTTACAACATGCTTGTTCTTATGATATTTTATATGAAGTAACATTTAATTATTTCCTTGTGTATTTAAGTGTAAGTACAGTTTCCATATCACTATCAGAAAATAAAAGAAACATTACCAAGATAAATGATAAATTTTGCAGTTATAACTAATATCTTTACTCTTTTCACACTGTAAATATTTTAATCTAATTAACTCATTCTTAGTGAAAGTACTTTTTTTATCATAATATGAATTTTGTATATTTATTGTATATTTTGTGCAAATAGAAGCATGAGCTTAAATTTAAAATATTTGAATCTACTCTGTCAGTTATGAATTAAGAGCACAGTATACACATCAGAGGCACTACAAGGTTTTAAAAGACACCAACTGGGAATTTAGGGTACAAACCCTGAGTGCCTAGCAATACCTCTATCATACATATATGTATTTATCCTTTGCTATGACATTTTAGTTCTTTTTTATTTCAGGGGGAAAAAGGTGAAAAAGGAAATAAGGTAAAATAATTTTCCTTAACACAATATTAATTTATTTATGAAATTTTGCAAACAGTATACTTGCTTTGCTCTTATTAGATAAGATGTATTACATGTAGAATTATTGCAGTAATATTTTTTGAAATTTACTCACAACATTTTTATACATTGTAGAAGGTAAAATAAATAATGTGACTAAAACAGTATTTATACAAATAAATTAAATCGTACTACCCAAATAAAATATAGTTATAATTCCACAATAAAGAAGATACAACATTATTAGCTATAATTTTATATGAATTAAAAACTATAACTATCTTATTTAATTAACCATTGAATTTCAACCATTCACTTTTATTTAAAGTGTTAAAAATGATGCTTGTGAAACTTATTGTCTTTACTTGTTTTATTATTTCAGGGAGATAGTGGATTTGATGTACAAGTAACAACAGTAAGTTACAGTTTTGTTTTCAGTCTGTGTGTTTTGTAATAAAAATGGTATACATTTAATTTCTTTGTTTATAAACAATGGTTTCCAACAGTTTTTATCTTCTATGGGTTATTTTGAGGTGTAAAATTTTCCAAGCTACTTCAAACTCAAAGAATGCAAAAAAAATCTGAAGAATTCTGTTCTTCTACATTAATCATAAATTATAGAATTTATGTTTTTGAAGAAATACAACTATTTTTAATATATATATATATATATGAAAGATTATGATTTCCAGGTATGTTTCACACCTGTGTAGAAACAAATTTGCTAAATATTCAAATATTTAGCAAAACAAATAAACTTTTCATTTAGAGCCCTTGCATTTTAAATAGAAACAATTGAAGTTAGTTTAATTTTGCCTTATTATTTTACATTTTCTCATGATTGTGACAATTTTCAGGGAGTAAAACGTTCCATCTCTAGCCTTGAGAATGGACATTTGGGCTTGTCACAGATAACCATCATGAAGGTCAGTTAAATGTATAATTTGGGGAAGGGCAAAGGCTAATATATTCCTTGAGTCCAGATGTCTAACTCTCCACCACTAACCCTGCATATTTGAATCGCAGTTTGTCTGCTTCTTTCTAAACATCATTTTTATTGACTTTTCAATTTTCTGGGTGTTTTGGATAAAACATGTTAGCATGTACTTATCTTGCCTATTCTGAAAATGTCTTATAGCTATATGTAATATAGTGAATTTAAACTTCACCTCTTGAGTTTTATTTATATTTAGTATCATACTAGCTAGCTGCATTTATTATTTTTCTTTTGCATCAAAAGGATTACATTGTTCTCTTTTTTGTCTCCAAACATTCTTAACAACACTGTTTGTTTGTAGTTAAGCATAAATCTACGCAATGAGCCATTGGTGGATTTAAGGTTGTGTGGACCCTACATCTCATATAATTTTACATAGAATAAAATTATCAATGGCCCCAATTAAGTCTATGGGTTCTGAGGTTGAGCTCCCTCTGGCCCCTACATAAATATGCCACTGTAATGGGCTATTTGTGCTGTGCCCATAGCAGGTATCAAAACCCAGCTGTTAACACAAAAAGTCTCAAGATTTACCATTGAGCCGTGGGGAGGCCCTTAACAACATTCAGTGTTAAACTTTTTTTTTCTCTATTTCAGTATAAAATATACAACAAAAACATTAATGGTAGTATTAGGTTTTTGACTTATTAATATAAATGTATTTTTATTAACAGTAATCAATATTCAGGTTTATACAATTAAAATTTTTATGTCAATGTTTTGACATAAAACAATTTTAACAAGTTTTTTTGTTGCATGTTATTGCAAATTACTGTATTTAGTTTTTCTTTATATCATTATCCCATCACTGGCTCATTGGTAAGTTTGAGGGCTGATAATGCAAAAAATTGGATTCCAATAGCTTTAGTAGATAGAGCATATATAACCCATTGTGTAGCAATATACTTCTCAACTAACAAACTTTAAAACTGTTGATATCAACATATAATCTCTAGACAGTTAATATATTGTCTTTTAATCATGGTTTTACCTGTATGATTGTTAAATATTTGAAAAGTGTTGTGAAAACTAAATTTCACAAAGAAGAGATATTTGGTTTAATAATTTAAGGATTTAGTAGTTTTCTTATTTATCATTTGTTAAAATATAATAACTAAATTTTCTAGATTGCAGCATAAAATACATAAGAAAATATGGAAATGTGACACAACCACGTTCAAAAAGTAACAGTGTGATCCATAACCTATTTTGTATTTTATTATAAAATTAACAGGAAATACACTTAAATAAATTTTAAGTCTCACTTGCATTTTTCTGGATTCAATTTCAAGCCCATATCCTTGAGGCATTAGAGTAAGTTTCTCATGAGTTCAGTTGCAGCTTGAAACATTGTGACTAAAATATCTCTCTCATTGATGTATACTCAGTTCAAATTCCATCAAATATTTCAAATTTGTGGGAGCATTAAACAAATCAAATATCATGATGCATAATTCATAACATCTTTTTTGAGCACTGAAAGTAGTTTTTAGTCTACTTTCATTATCAAGATTCATTTAACAACATCAACAACTAAAGTTAAGTATGCTAAATTAATGGGGACCTTCCAATGCATCTAGATTTTTGTCTGTGTGGTAAAAGAAACTCCTTTGGCAGGCATCATTACAGTAACTCACAAAGAACCTTTGTGTTCCTACTTTATTTTTCATAAATAGCCCTGGAGATAATTACACTCTCCTTGATGGTTGTATTACTCTGCCCTACAATATACAGTCAATTTTAGCACTAGTTATATCTCTGGTACTCCAAGGAAGCTTGAATGGTGATTGATTTATAATACATACCCTGACTGTTGTTTGATCTAACTGGCTATCTGGTCCCACAAACACATAAGCAAGGTCCTTGAACTATTTACCTAATTCATGCTTCTATGTTCAGTTTGTTTATACAGTCTTCATTTGGAGAACTTCAAGTGCTCTGAAAGTTGTTCTTTGATTTTTGAACATGACAGAGTGGCTGTAACACCAGCAGTACCACTAGTCTGTATACCCTGTGCCTCTATTACCATCCTAATGCTCAGTTGTAATCTAAATAGCTAGATTTCTATAATTATGGACTATCTCTAATATAACATCCACTAGATAACTGCTAGAGCTGGTGCAACATTCTTTCCAAATAAAAAAAGCAGTATAATTATGAGTTGATTCTATAACCACAATAGAAGATGACAATGCACTAGATTGCACCCATGGCCACCACAGAATATCACTTGCACATTAAAGGAAACTGTCTTTTGAATGTTAATGTGTGCAGTTTACTGTTATCTACCCCAGTACTGAATGGTTTTGTTGCAGAACTGCAGTTCTACTGTTTCACAAACAAAATGTGCTGTCTATTTCTGTAGTAAGTTCTCTATTAAAATATTGATTCCTGAACCCACATCAGAAGCATCTACCTTTGATTAGTGTATGACATTTCTCAGACAAAGTTGGAAATTTGCCTCTCCAGTCATGTCTAATTTATCAGCATTTGTTACAACAAATGTTGTACTACTGGCCAAAACAATGGGTTAACAATGAGCAAGTAATATACATTGAGGTTGAGTCAGGATCTGGTTGTTCCACTCTCCATTAAGGACTCAGTTTGATGTCCATTTTTTATTATTGGTACATGTTGTGTGATACCTAGTCTATGGTTCTCCTGACCAGTCACCATGACTAAAGATGTGAACTGACTACCGTGCTTACCTAATCTGGAGGCTGGACAAAATCTAGGCTATACTAGTTTAAACCAGTTACTGCTGTTCAGCCGTTACTTATTGCTGAACTACCTGATACCAATTTCCTTTTTTGTTCTTGCACGTATCTTGATGTGACAACATCAGACTATATAGGCACTGAAACTGCATCTGTGAAAAACAGAATGTCCCCCTCACACCCATGTGTTTGCATCTTCGCCCCTGTAGATGCCCATGTAGCCAAACTATGAGTATATGCTTGCATTCCTTTTATTCCACACTTGACCATATAGCCTGTTTTTGAAAGCTTATTTCAACACATTTTTAAAAGGTAAAATACAGAAAATAGCAAATATTTTGGTATTAGAAATTTTGTAAATAAACATAAACATTAAGTTATAGCCAGAAAAATACTTTGGAAGCAAGGTATATATTTTTGTATTTCACTCATTCATAACAGTGTGATGTTTTTGTATGTATATAGGTAATGTTGCTTATACAACAGTATATTTTATATTTACAAACAGAATATTTATATGTATGTGTATCTTATTATTTTTCTATCAGAAACTCAAAGGGTTAGGAATTGGAGGTAATGTTGGTGTAGGGTTAGACCAAGATGTCCTTCTGATAAAGGTTAGTAATGAACTGTGTATTTGATTATTAAAATAAGTAGTTAAATAAAATATGTTGTTTTTTAAATATTTATTGAGCCTTATAATTTACAAATATATATTTTTTCAATTTGTATCTATTTTTTATATTATTTAAATTCATAAATATTATTAACAAAATGCTCACTGAGTTATACCTTTATTTTCAGGAAATTTTGTCAGGAATAAGGTATATGTAATGGAGAGTACTTAGGTTCAGAAGTTTTCACTTTTATCATACCATTTTCTTTGTATGTTTTATCTATGCATATAGTGTGACCTATAACTAGTATTTTCTTTGTTCTCAGCATTTAAACTGCTTTATCAGTTAAACGATTTATGATTGTGTTAAGACCTTTTATTTTATTTATATTTTTTTCATTATTGTTATTATTCATTTATTTAATAGATAAATGGTTAATAAAAGATAACTTCATTACAGGTGTGCAATTATATAGGATGTTCAGAAAGCTACTGTGCACTTACATATTTATTAACAGGCATGTTTCAATACAGAATACAGGAGGTAAATATGAATGACAATTATAAACAATGTTCAAAGTGATTCCTATTGTCTCCAATACAGGCTTGGATCCTTTTTATTTTGTTTCTAAACACCCCTGTCAGTTGCTGGCTTGAAATAGACGGAATGAATGCTGTTATCGCTGCTTTCAAAATTGCACAGTGACTTTTGAACATCCTGTATAATAAATGCATTGATTAATACAAATGTACTACAATAATCTATTAGTTTATTTGAACAACTGTTGATGAGTTTATTCAGTCTGTTTAACATTTATTAATGGTCACATTATGCGTTCTCTACATTCTGAAAACTTTGAAGAGACAATGTGTCCCATATACTAACAAGTTAGATCTCTTGTGTCCAAATTAAAACTTATGTTTAGCAATGTGTCATTGCTGTGTTTAAATGCAAGGATAAAAACAATTTATCAACTGAAAAAGATAAGAAATATCATTACCTAAATGAAGTAGTTTACTACATTTATTTATAAGTATTGTTGTCAGAATGGATTGACAAATGCAAGGTATTAGCTAAGAATTTAAATATAATAAAAAGTAGAAATTAAAAAGAATACTGGATGTAATATGTACATGTGTTATGTGTACATAATACATCTCTACAAATAAGTATATATTATTGAATAGCACCAAGTAAAAATAGCATTTTGATGTCATGTGCATGTACTGATTATTCCATTGGAATTCATTGGCTGTTTTACAAAAATATAACATAAAACTTTTCTTACATAGGGTGTACACTTTTGTTTTCCTTTTTTGTTCATATTCAGTATTTTAAAGGAAATAGATTGGATAAACTTGACTATTGATTAGTGAATAATCAACATAAATGAATGTTAAGATTAATTTTATATGCAAAAACGGCTCGTTTTGGGTTCAGAAAATATTTTAAATAGAAGAGCGAACAACGTTTCGACCTTCTTCGGTCATCGTTAGGTTCAGAAGTTTTCACTTTTATCATACCATTTTCTTTGTATGTTTTATCTATGCATATAGTGTGACCTATAACTAGTATTTTCTTTGTTCTCAGCATTTAAACTGCTTTATCAGTTAACCGATTGTGTTAAGGCCTTTTATTTTATTTATATTTTTTCATTATTATTATTATTATTATTATTTGTGAACCTGACGATGACCGAAGAAGGTTGAAACGCTGTTCGCTCTTCTATTTAAAATATTTTCTGAACCCAAAACGAGCCGTTTTTGCATATAAAATTCTCAACAAGTGGGTTTCTCGACATCACTGAATGTTAAGATTAAGATATTACCTTAATGATTGGTGTCAGTTCTACATGTTTTGCACCTATAAATTTGATTCATCATAAATTTCAAGTTGTTTGATAGTGTAATTACACCATAGGAAACTTATGGCTGGGAACAAGTCAGTTTGAATTAACTTTCAATTATTTAGGCCTTGGTAGTCAAACTACATAATTTGTATTATGTTTTTTAGAGAAGATGAGCAGTCTTTTGTAAATATAGCTATTTGTTTCTTTTAAATAGTGTAAATACACCCACAGATTATTTACAAGGTAGTATACTGCCACAAATGTTCGACTTGGTACTGTAATAAGTGTTTATTATGAGACTGAGGTATATAAGATAATACAGTATGGCATTCTTGATAAGTATAAATGATTGACTGTGACCTTTAGTATTATTTTGGTTGAGTGCATAAAATGATTACCAAGGTATTGTAATTTCAGGCTTAAGGATGAACTTTAATGCTCAAAGTAATGCAGAAATGAAGGTTGATAATGAGCTACAATTATTTGTAGCTAAAGTAAAAACTAATTTATATGAAGTCACTACAATTAGATAGTTGGACATGATATCTTTTGCTGCCACAGTAAAAACTAGCAAGTGGACCACTACTCTTTGTTACTTGGATAAAGCTACTGCCATATTAATGCCACAATGATAACAAAGTGCATATAAAGCTAGCTAACCACTGCCATTTTTTATTATCACAGTAAATGTAACAAAAAAGATCAAGAATTTCAGGTTTGGTATCCTGGCAAACTCTTAATATGGTTATAATTTTTATCTGCTATGTATACTTCCAACAAAGATAAATGTGTATTATTAACATGTATTATACACATAATTCTATTCTGATCATCATGTTCATTTAATCATAATTTGCAGGAGATTAAACCAATGTGTTTGTTTAAATTTTAAAATGTTAAAGTTTTAAAGAAACATCTCTACATGGTACTGTGATGCTGCTGCATTTTATTTGAAAACAAGTGTTTTATCATGCTTCTGTCCCCGATTGATTCAGTAGTAAGTGTTCAGGTTTACAGTGCTAAAATATGGGTTTCCATGTCCATGATTGGCAAAGCACAGATAGCCAATTGTGTGGCTTTGTGCTTAATAACAACTAAATAGTCATTGTGTTCTTAGATATCACAATTCTGTGTTTATTTATACTCTACACAAGTTTCTTACCTTTGGATGAAGAGTTGAATACTTTTTCTCAATTTAGGGTGAACCAGGTGAAACTGGACCACCTGGACCTCCAGGACCCCCAGGACCTACTGGCCTACCTGGTTTTGATGGTCAAACTGGAATGCCTGGTGAGCAGGTAAGTCTTTTGTGGCATTATCTAACTTTTTTTTTTGGTAGTTATCCAAATCATCCTTCTCAGCTTGTGTTATGATAGCAGCTATTTGTAACTATAACTTATGTTTGAAACATATTAGAATCCAATGAATTATGAAATATTTATTTCTCTTGTGTCTGAACCTCTTCATGCCATAAAAGTGAATTACATTGGAAACTATATCATATGCTACACAGTATTTCTAAAATCAAAATATAAAGGTAAAGAAGTTTATAAAATGTCATATTCTTATAATATTTTGAGTTAAAACTATGTAAAATATGTTAAAAGAATTAAAGCTATATAATGTACACCTCGGCATTTAATTAATTCTTGAAATTGAATGATTTCCTTAAGAATTAACAACACAATCTTCCAAAACCATGTAAAGTATCTAAAATATTGACCTAGTTGTGAAAGGATATTGTATTTTATTGTGATTAAAGTTTTTTAATAAGTGTTTTCCTAGAATCATTTGAAATTACCTGATTATAAGTAAGCTTAGTGTAACCTAACAAAGCAAAATTGATAAGGTTAGCCCAGTAAAGTAATACTGCTTTTCATAGCAAATTCAAAACTTGATTCTTGCCAAATTCACAATTACTAATATAATTAATTCCAGTTTTTCACACCTGTGGTTTCCCATTTTCTCTGTAGATGATAACAAGAATTGCTTAACCCATCAGTGAGTCTTGAGCACAAAAGAACAATATTTTTAATTTAAAATAGTTTGAAGACGTAGAAGTTATATAATTTATTTACTACTATGAAAATAAACATATCTTTAATATAAAATGTTGAAATACATCTTTCTGATTATCATTCACTTTTGTATTCTCTTGATATGCTGGTTTTATGTTTTTATTTCCTTTAAATGTGAAATATTTGCTTTTTTCATCCATAAAATTAAAATATTACTTTTTTATCATATATTAGTCCTCATACTGTGCAAACTTCCTCATATTTTTCTTTTTCCATACATCATCTGGGAATTAAAACATTATTCATATACATAGTTGTTTTTGTTTCTTTAAATATTACTCTAATACACATAACATGAAATTGTTAACAAACAATTTAATTTTTTCTGTTTGAATGGAAGAAATAGTATCATAAACTCTGAACTCTTTTGTCTTTAAAATTTTCTGGTTTTTAGTCAATCACTTTAAAATAAACAAATGTATAATACTGTATCTGTATTTTTAGGGGCCAATGGGTGAATTAGGACCACCTGGCCCACCTGGACCAGTTGTAAGTTTTTGTTATACTATACTTGTGATACAAAAAACAAAAACTACAGAATGTTTTCTTTTTCTAATAATATTTTAACTGTGTTTGGTTAATGCTTTTTTACCTAATACAATTTTCATAAACTAAACCATAAACCACACGTTCACCACTACAGATTATTATTAGTATGTAGAATGATGTGTTTCTATAAATAAACAATTTATTAGATTTTTTGGGACAGTTCACACCTCACTGAGTATATATATCATTGTTCCCACTGAATATGATAGTTGACTTCATAATGCTGCGTATAGTGAGTAAAGATCCATAGCCTCATTAATATTGATTGGAATAAGAGAAAAAAGATCATGTTACTGAGAGAATGCAGGCCTCAAATAATGCCCAAGATGCAAAGAAAATCTCAAAATTGGTGTTGTAAACATAAATGTTAAAACTCATTTATACCAAAGATATAATTAGAATATTGCATGTGTAAAACTCCTCATGACAAAAAAGAGTATTGTAATTGAGAATGATATTTAAATGGTATTTAACATTTTCAACCCAGCAATTGTCAAAAGTTGTTAACTCAGTTCTAAGTTAATTATATGTGTTTTCCATTGTCAACCAAGGAATATACCTAGAATAATCCCTATTCTTTAAACCTCTTATTTTGAACAAAAATAGATGATATAAAAAAGTGATTTCAAACTGTCATGTTTTCTTAAAATAAGACAGTTAATTTTCATATTAATTTATTAATATGTTCATAGAAAGTTAAACAATTTTCAAAAAACATCTAGATATATTCAATACTTGTGTTGTAAAACATAAAAATAACTAAAGATTTTAATCTTTAATATAAATTTCTTAAATTAATGCCACATATGTCTTTCATTTTCAAGAAATTTGTGCAAACAAATAGTGACTACTTTTCAGAGGTATTGCTAGCCATTGGCACATGGGGCCCATGCCTCATTTCTAGATTCTATTTGGCAGCACCCTGAATCACCAGTTAGTGCCTTGAAAAATTAGAGTATAAAGCCATGATTGATATGATACTGAAACAGTGGAAATTCCCAAGCTTATGGACCCAAACCCCAAATCTTTTATGTTCCTAACAATACCTCTGCTACTTTTAATTGTTATTCAAAACGATATTTTACACTGTTTACCAAACAGTGAGAAACAATAGAGGTTTAAAATCTTATACATTTTTACTATGCTAAAATTCTTTATAAAAATTTCTCTGTGTTTGTTAAAAGATGTTTAATTTGGAAAGTGGCTTTGTATAAATTCTAAATTAGTTTCTGATAACTGTTTTCAAGTATGTTTTATCTTTAAAATTAAACCTAATGGTTGAAAAATGCCTGATAGGGTACGTAATATGGTATTTTCCTCAATATTTTCAGGGGCCAATGGGTAAAGATGGACTTCAAGGCCCAAAGGTAAAACTGTTATAAATATGACTGTTGTTGCTCTAATTTTAAATACTAACAACAGGTATATTGTGCCTGTAATAATCACACGATAATGAAGTGATTCTCTAAAAATTACCAATTTTTTACATTTTATATATCTTTGTCATGCATGTTCATGATTTCGTACAGTTTAGCTATCAATAAGCATAAGAAAGTTTCTTAATCAATAAATATGCTCCTCAGGTTGTATAAAATTTCATTTTTGATCCCACCAGAACTCATATCTGAATTTTGTTTTTCTGGTTTTTGATGGAGATATATTAGAAATAGGATGCTTTTTTTCCTATGTTTTGGATTGAACCAATTAAGAGATAAGCCAACCAGATTCCAGTTTACTAACTTCTTCACATAACAAAAGGTATCACAGGATATTTTTTTTCCAGTGTTAGAGAGTAGACAGGAGGATTGTTTATATACAAAAAAATAATAATTAGAAATGTCTGGCTCAGTGTACTTACATTTCCCATCACAATGCTCAGTGTAGTTAAAAATGATTCTTATGATGTGCGGTTGGCATAAAAAATATATTTAAATCAGCTTAATAACAGATGAAATAAGTTTACATTTATCTTTGATTTTTGTCTCCTTGTAACCAAACTGACGTTAATTAACATACAATATTTATCTCTGAAATTAATGTTAGACACCACTGGCCAAAATCTTAAGGTGAATGAACATAAAGAAAAAATATGCATTTGCATTGTTAGATTCAACCACTTATTTGAGTAGAGCATCAAAAGATGAAAATAAGAAAAGGGAAAATAAAAATAAAAAAACTTTTTTAGCATTTAATAGGGAAAATGTGAACACTATGAAATTAGCCTAAATGCTAGCTGGTCAAAAGTTTAAAACCATACCATAAAAAAGTCCTAAACAGGGTAGGAAATGCCCAACAAGAGGTTTCAGTAGTGAGTTGCATGGCTGTCATTGAGAATAACTGCAAACATTTGCTTTGTCATGGTCGATATGAGGGTATGCAGAAGGTTGGCTGAAATGTTATTCTAAATGGTGAAGATGGGTTCACAGAGATCAGACACTATTTGGAATTAACGTCCATTTCTATAGACTTCCCTTGCCATCCACTCCCAAACATTTTCAATGGGGTTCAGTTCAGGCAAACACACTGGATGGTCAAAATGAATCACATTATTCATCCTGCGAGCATTGTGGATTTTAGCATTGTCTTGCTGAAAGATCCTGTCATTTCCACACAAGCGAGGGCTTTCAGTGAATAAGGATGCTCTCTCCAACATGCCAATGTATGTAGCCAGCTGCTGTTTGATGCCCCTGTATAACCTGAAGCTCCATTGTTCCATGGAAGGAGAAAGCACCCCAGATCATGTTAAACCTCCTCAACTGTGTTGTGTAGAAAATGTCTCCGGTGGGATATACTTATCGTGCCAGTAATGTTGGAAGCTATCTGGACAATC
The DNA here is from genome assembly GCA_011833715.1 of Carcinoscorpius rotundicauda. Lineage (NCBI taxonomy): Eukaryota > Metazoa > Arthropoda > Merostomata > Xiphosura > Limulidae > Carcinoscorpius > Carcinoscorpius rotundicauda. The sequence continues at coordinate 28,481,083 of CM022398.1, forward strand.
CAGGCTAAATTTTTTCTCATCAGAGAACAAAACCTTCATCCACATTTCTACATCTCATGTTTGGTGCTACTCAACAAAGTTTAACAGAACTATTTTGTAGTGTGGAAGGAGGAATGGCCTTTAAAAACGTTTACGGTTATTAAAGCCTTTCTCTTGTAGATGCCATCTCATTGTTCTTGAGCTGCATTCTGCATCTGTAAGGACCTTAATCTGGTTCAACAATTGGCTGTTGTCTTGTCAGACAACTCGTCGAATCCTTCTGCTCAATGCTTGCGAAATTTTCTTGGTTCAACCACTTGAAATTCTCGTTCTGTATCCCTCAGCGTCTTTTAGGAAATTTGCAACAGCTGTTTTACTACACCCAATCTCACCAGGGATGGCACGTTTAGAGAAACCTTGTTTTTGCGGCTTGACAATTCTTCCATATTCAAACTCTGTGAATTTTTTAGCCTTTGGCATGTTTTTACACAATGTAACCCAGGAGATGTCAGTGGGAGATGTTGAAAACACTGATGCTTGAACATAAATGACTAAATTTCGTCACTGTTTACCGATTAATGCTTTGTTTCAGTATGGTCTGAAACTTTTGACCAGCTAGAATTTAGGCTAATTTCATAGTGTTCACATTTTTCCTATTAAATGCTAAAAAAGTTTTTTATTTTTATTTTCCCTTTTCTTATTTTAATCTATTGAAGCTGTACACAAATAAGTGGTTGAATCTAACAATGCAAAATACATATTTTTTCTTTATGTTCATTGGCCTTATGATATTGGCCAGCAATGTATAATCAGGATAGAAAGTAATTTGGAGGTTTAACTAATTGGTAAGAACACATTTTCATGTAAATAATTGGAATATACTATTCAGGGATCAGTTGGAAGATGTAGTCAACAGAGCAAAGTGATAGAGTGAAGGATGCTAGCAATGATGCAGTCTTTGTAGTACACATAGGGGCTAATGATGTAGAGAAGGGTTGGTCAGAGTAGTTTACCTTTCAGTACAAGATATTCAAAGGAAAGGAGTATAATATTTTTATTCTGTCACAAATACCACTCAGATTTAATTGTGGGAAGGAAATTATAAGTAGGTCACCAGGGCTGAATGCCAGCCAGTTTTAATTGTAGAATCAGTTTAATGGTAAAATAGTTTTTGTTTTTTTTATATGGATGGCTTACATTTAAATGTAGTAGGGGCTAGCTTGTTTACAAGGATTATTAACTTAACTTAAGGGCAAGTTTAAACCAGAATTGAACAATGAAGAGGCCCAGAATTATGAAGAAAATTTAAAATTTAGAGGGGCATATAGAGTATGAATGAAGTACAAAGGTAGTTTTATTGATAGACTAAACTGTTATTGTTGTAAAGATAGAACTATATGGAATACAATGAATGGCTTTAGTTCACTGCTTAAAAAGGAACATTTTAATATAATGGGAATAACTGAAACCTTGCTAAATATAGACAATTTTCATGATAGAAATATCTTTGAAATGCAGAATTATAGGTTGTTTAATAGTAATAGCTTACTAAATAGAGGGGAGGAGTGGCTCTGGTTAGGAATTGTGACTGACAGCCTGACCAAGTTGAGATATAAAAGCTAACTGCAGTGAGTTTGAATTTTGAATATATTTGGGTTTCTGTGTGTGGCTATAAAGGAAAAAAGCTTTAATTTCTATTTGTTGCAGATCATCAGACAAAAGTAATGAAACTCTAGAGGGAGGTAAAGAATTCAACTATTAAAGGTTATAATTATAAGATATTTTAATTTTAAGCATATAGATTGAAAAATGTGAGAGTAAAATTTTAGGGAGAAAGGTTTTAGAAGATGTTCAGTTTAGGTGTTTTTTCCAACAATTAGTTAGGAAACACTAGGAACAAAACTATTATAGGTTTATTACAAGCTTCAAATAAAGTAGTTGATAGTATATGTATTTGGGAATATATGGGGGCAGATAATGTTTAGTTGCTTATGGAGATAAGGAATAATAAGGTTTTGGTTCCAAGTTTCAAATAATCATATTTTGAAAAGATTAGCCAAAAATTATCTGCCTTGAATTGGACAACTAAGTGAGATGATGATACTAATTACACATAGAAAAATATTTGAAAATTTTCTTTAAAGTTCAAGATTGTTATGTTCCTTATAGATGATAAAGAGTTATTGCAACTAAAAATGAAATAAGTTGTCTCACAAAGGATATAAAGAAAAGAAGTTTAAATTGACTGCCATGATGAGAGATTTCAAGGATTGTAGAGAAACAAGAGGGTTGGTGAGATGGGAAATAAAAATATATGAAAAGTAAAAGGATGACTGAAAATTTAAAAATTAAATTTTGGTTGTTGTAAAACACAAAGCTAAACACTGGGCTATCTGTTCTGGCTGCTGATGATATCAAAACCTGATTTTTAGTATTATGAGCCCACTGACCTACCAGTTAACCACAAGTGGGGCATAGAAATTAATAGTAAGGATTTTTTTCATTTACACAAAGAGTAAACAAAATATTAGGATGGGACTAGTGCCTTTGAAGAATGATACAGGAAGGCTAAAACTCAATGACTATAGGATGGCTGGGTTATTAAATTCTACTTTTTATTCAGTGTTTGCCAATGAATTTTAAGCATTGTTCCTCATTTTTAACAGTTGGTAAATAGATATAAGGTTGAAAAAGATGACCATGTTAATTCTGAACTTTTAAGAAAAATTTAGTAATTTTACATAATAATAAACCTTGTGGGCAAGATAACATTAATTTAAGGATTTTGAAAGAGGTTAGGGATTGGATATGTGATCCACTTTCTGCTGTTTTTTTTCTAAGTTCTTGATAATGGGCATATGCAAAAAGATTGGAAGATGGTTAATATTACTCCTCTTTTCAAGAGAAATGATAAAATTGTCCTAGTATTTACATCAGTAGTGGGAAAAGTTTATGAAAGTCAGGTAAAATATGCTTTAAAATCATTTGACAAAATATATAATTTTGTTTAACAATCAGAATAGTTTCACTCGTGGAAAATCTTGCCATACTAAGCTTTTGACATTTTTTGAAGATGTTATTGTTTATGTGTTTGAGGGTATGGATGTGGCATATCTTGATTTTCAGGAAGCATTTTACAAGGTTCCACGTAAAAGACTTGTTACAGATATTCAGTCAAACTGGATTAATGTCATGATTGGAGTGCATCAGGGATTGGTATAAGAACTTTTGCCTCTTTTATTTACATTATTGGCACATAACAGGCAATGGTGTTGCTGATTGTAAGGAGGTTACTACTGCTTTACAAAAGAATGTAGATTATTTGATGAATTGGGCAAATAAATAGCAGATGGATTTTATTTATAATAAATGCAAGTCAATGCATGTGGTTAGCATAATTTGAATTATACGTATCACACTGATTAAACTTAACATGAGGGAAAAAAATTTTAATGTTCTGATTCATGAGTCTCTTAAGCCATACAAGTAATGTGTTATTGTTTTTGGTAGAACAAAGAGTATTTCAAGTTGTATCTGTAAAAATATTAAATACAAGTTTATACTGGTTAAAATATCATTGTATAGCCCATTGGGAAGAGTTCAAACAAAGGCTACTAGGATGATATCTGAAATTAAAGGTTGTCATACAAGGATTGGTTAAAATCTCTCAACATATTTTATTTAAAAAAAAGAAGAGTTAAATTGTGTTTAAGGTTTTTAAGGGAAATTATAGTACTGATGCATCTTGTTTTTTTCATACTTAAGGATGAAAATGTTAAGACTAGGGGACATATAAATATTTGCAGAGTAGGAGGAATCTTCATCTAAACTTTATTTTTCTAACAGTGTGATTAGCTTTTGTAATCAGCTGCCATCAATTGTGGTAGATGCAATTAATTTAAGAGAGCTTAAGGAAAGGTTGGTAAAAGCTGGTTTTGAATTTTTTTATGCTTAATTTAGTCAGTAGTAGATGGGTCAAAAGGTCGCTTGATCATTCATGTTATATGCCACACACATTTATCTTTAAAATACTTGGAGGTTAGATGTAGCATGATTGCAGTTATTTCTTTAATCTATTTTCTTTCAGTGCTTTAAGCTTAATTCAGCAAATCTTAAGAACTTATTCTAGTTTTCAGTCAATCTCAAAGTATTTAACTTGTATAGCCAGCAAATTTGCTTTGAATATATTTGTTTTAAAATATCCAATGATTAAACCATGGACTGTAGGGAGAGAAAGGGGAACGAGGGTTCATGGGTGCTCCCGGACTACTTGGCATGACTGGGGTACCAGGATCACGAGGCCTACCAGGAATTCCTGTGAGCAGCAAGAGTTAATTGACAAGCATTTCTCTTATGTGTGTCTTGTCACTCTAAATCTTAAAACTAACATTGTTCCCAATTTGTTCTGAAAAAACTTAAGTATCTCATTTTCATATTGGTCCTCGAGTTTGGTGGGATTTTTTTCATCCATGGCTACATGTAACTGCTAATCAATCACCTTTTAACAGTTGCTTTGTTAAACTAACATTTTCTTTATATCTCTAATCTGCAGGAGAGATGTTAATTCCTAAATAAACATCAATAAATATAATCTTCTTAGTTATTGGTTCTCATACCTTTATCTGTTTCTATATCCTTCAACCATGTTTACTAACCAGCAGCTGAGTTGCATACTGAAGCTCACAGAGCTATAACAATCATAATTTATTCTACTGTTTCACTGTCAATCTTATCACAATTGATAATAGCTTGATTGAAGTGTGATTTAGCTCTATTTTCTGTTATTTAGCATTTTTATCTAAAAACCAATAATATTCCTGATTTTCCGTTTCTAACAGCTTTTCCATGTTGATTATTTTACATATGTTTTTTTTTCTAATTCCAAGAATATATATGTTCACCAGTGAGAATGCCTATCTGTCTACAAAAAACAAGGTGACAATTTGAAACACTGTAATTTGATTGTTGTTTGTGAAACATTTCTGTGGATAAAATATGATGCTGATAATTATCAGAGTTGCATTAAATTGGAAGTTTCTTTTATATATATTTTTTCCAATAGACTAATCTTCTGTTGAAGTCATTTTTACATTTTTAAATTCACCTGTATATTATAATTTATGCAGTTTCCCAAGTTATTAAAGCAAAATGTGGATTCCTTTCCAAGATCAATTATGCAACAAGTCAAATCAATTTAGATTGCTGTAATGATGTATACTTCTTAAAAACTTTTGGAAACCTGTTAAACCTTATTAGTTTTACATTTCCCATCCTTTGAGTTACAGTATAAGATAAATAAATTTCTTGTTTATTGCTTTCAAGATAGACATTTGATTACATCATAATTCTTTTAAAGTATGCTTAGTGCTATGAGTATGCAAGCATTTTCTTTAGTGGACAGATGTATTCTTTGTAAATGTATAATGTTTTAAAAACTAATATTAGTATTTTTATTCAGTATTTCATAGTTTTCTTTTTTTTTGATCAAGGAGATATAAAGTAGGAACTTAAAATACATTTAAATGAGTAAGTTTAAATTGACACTTTTTAGCATTCTTGTAACTTAAGTTAAAGGTAGAGTCATCTTACATAAGACTTTTGATACATATACGTTTTAAATTTGTTTTACATAATGCATGGTATTAAGCAATTGCTTATATATCATTAAATACAAAAAACAGGATTTAAAGGTCTTGTTCCATTCAGAAAATTGATATCTTCAGTGGTAACCATCTATTCAGTCAGTTGAATGTTGATATAAAAATCTTAGTTCTTCCAGAACATTGATACAATAATTGTTGACCAGTTTCCAAGTCACTTATATCTATTGAAGTTTAAAATGATTTAACAATTAAATCTAGTTATCTGCACGATATATATATATTGTTTTTAAAACATTACAGAAAGTATTACAGCTGCATAATTTTAATTTTTTCACAATATTTATATTTCTTTGCCTGGAATTTCAGGCTGAGACCTCTTACATATCAGGCAAATGCTCTACCAATTGAACTAAAAGATCAAAACCTTAATGCTTGCTAGTAAGGCATTTTTAACCACTCAGTCTAATACACTGCTGTAAGCTGATCATGGAAGATGACTTTATATGCTGATAAGAATTACCTAGAATTTATTTAATTTGGTGTTATTGTTTTTTAATTTAGGATATAATGACTCAAAGCTTCAAATATGATAAGTTATTGGAAAATGATAATTAATATGTGCATTTTGTGTATTAGTTGATATAATCACAAATTAACAAGAACTATCTCTTTGTAATAAATTAGGGAGAAAAAGGTGACAAAGGTGACCAAGGATTAACTACAATGTTAGATGGTAATAAGCTCCCAACTGGATTTATAGAAGGCCCACCTGGACCTCCTGGGCCACCTGGACCTGCTGGACCACAGGGGAGGAAAGTTAGTAATCATGTTTGCATACTTTAAAAAAAAAAAAAAGAAGTTTTATGATGTAGGCTATTCATAGAATATTAGCTTGTTCCAAAATATTTACTAAGACACAGAATAAAATATGTATTTATGTCCATAATAGAACAACAGAAAATAGTTGCATTGCATGTCAATATGGCTGTTATTCTAGAAAATACAGGTTAAGTTATACATAAAATATTTATTGTTCAAAGAAAATATTGGTAACATATAAACCTGACAGTTTGCTTCATTTGTTATCATCAGTAAGTATTCTTTCTTTCTTGTGCTAAATTGATCCAATTAAAGAATTAAACACAATTCGATGAAAAATGGAACCTAGAATCTTGTTAAACTGATTCTTTGGTTTGTAAGCTAAAACACTAGTGCTTTAACAAATATGCATACAACTTGCCATTTGTACTATTGGGATGTATAATAAAATATTATATGAACCAAACAGTTATGGAGTTAGATTGTTTTGAAATGAAATGCTGTGATAGAATGAACTATTTTTTTTTGTTTTTTTGTAATTAACACATTAAGCTACATGACATCACAGGTATTAAAACCCAGTTTCTAGCATTGTAAGTCTGTAGACGTACAACTGTGATACTGGGAAATGGGAGGCTATCCATTTTTAATGGTAAATTAATAACATATTTCATATTGCGTTGTATTTTTCCTCTCTAATACATGTTTGCTATTCATTTATTCTTTCTGTCTTCCATGTAGGGAGATTCTGGAATTCCAGGACCTCAAGGTGATCATGGAGAGAAAGGAGACAAAGGAGAAAGAGGCAGAAGAGGCAAGAGGGTAAGAAATGTTTTTATGTACCATTATTTTATTACAATGGATTATAATATATTATAAAACGTATAATTAATAACAATTATGTTATAAGCTTTTCTTGTGCTATTTTGCAGGTAAATTTTAAGAATAATTTGTAGTATTTTTTATTAAAATGATTTTCATCATATTTACTATTAGTGGCAGTTAAATACCACTATAAGTATCACAAACTATTTTTACATTTAAGAAATACTAGTAACATAAAGTTAAGCCAGCTTTGTTTACAAAATTAATTTTGTGTGATTTTTTTTTTTCACATAAATAAACATATTATTTTCACTGGTAAGTGAACTGTTTTTATAACCAGGGTGTCACAAGATTACCAATTTTAATGTTTGAAGTTTATTATTTTTAACATTTCCAGGTTTAATATACACATATTAAGTACATAATAGTTCTAGTATTGTATAACTTCTTATTAAACAACAAAATGGCTGGTTCAAAAGTCATGTACTGTTTTGAGCTTGTTTTCTCAATGTGACTTGCTGCTTTCACAATTACTGTTTACCTAAAGTGTCTTTAACATGTATGTCAACTTTGAACAGTAACACTAAACCAACATAAACCTATTGATTTCTTATGCTTCTCCTATTCTGTGTTGTGTTTTTTGTACTAATTTTTCTGTTTTCTCACATACTTCTTAAAATGATTTGATTTTTACTGCCTCCAGTATCATTTTGACCTAATTACTAAATATTAAAGTACCCAAAACGTTTTATAGAACCATAGCATAAAAAATGAAAACCAACTTCCATGTTCCCACCACCTCTACCATGTATAAACATGGTGGTTTTACGCTGTTGCTTTCAGGATATTTTGAGACAGTATATCACTCAGGTAAGAATAACTTTCTGTGTTTTATAGTTTTGTCAATAAAAATAATACAATAAGAAAAAGGATTTTGGGGTAATTAGAGTGGTTTAAACAAAATGTAAAAATAATCCTTACATCAAACTTATCACAATAAGGTCATTTGTTGAGAACTGTGAATATTTCTTCTAGTTTAGTATGTGATTTTATTTCAGCCTACTATATGTTTAATTCTTTGAATAAAAACATGTTTCGTTTTGTGATGATGTTACCATTCTAATGCCACTTTTGTATGTTCCAGATTACTTTCTAGGGCTTCTCAATGTGGATTCCTGTACATGGTGAGGAGATCTCTCAAAGAAGGTTCTGTATTTTCAGTTTACCTCCTCTGGGATCTAAACATCCACCCACATGTTTGCTATGCATGGCAAGCTGTGAAGGGGAGGAGAGAATTTTGGTGGTTGAGGGGTCTAACTTAACTCACCACTTTGGCCTTGAATTTCTGTAGACAGGCAGCCTTTGGGTGGCCCACCCCAAGGTCAACTGAATATCACTGTATGACATTCTTAATGGGTGTTGTGGACAATGTGTCTGATTTTGGTGTTTGGGTATAGTGCTTACAAAACCCTGACATGTTGAGGTATCCTTGTTTGGTATTGTAGTGCATCCCCCTCATAAGACACCATGGTAGGTAAGGTCAATGGGCACCAAAATATTCCTTCTGTATCATGGATCTCCAAAATAAAAATAAAATAGTAAAAAAAAACAGATCATTGGTAAACAACTACATCTTGAAGATTATAAACAGCAATCTTCAATTTCTTCAACAATTGTACCTCATATTCTACTATTACATTCTTTATCAGACAAATCTTTAGGGAAAATGTCTCCCTTTTTAATTCAGAAGGGAATATAGGAGCTTGCTGGCTTTCCAAAAGCAACGTTTTGAGGACATCTTGGTGGAAACATCCACTTTGAAACATAGTGAACTTCTCCTGCATTCAAAGGCCATTGGGGATATACCCTCTGGGGTCACTCCTCATTCTACTTCGAATTTAGCATGAGGAGTTATTGTTGAGAGGGATTTGAAGAACATCCCTGAATTAGAGATCCTAGTTGGTTTCTCCACCCAAAGAGTTTCTACAATGAGGAATATCTCCACTCACAAATATGGAATTATAATGCCAACCCTTGCCCTAATTTTGACATTCATATCACCATATCCACGTGCCACCATCAAGGCAGATTATTTAAATTGAAAAGTACAGCCATATATTACAAACCCTCTCATATGTTTCCAATGTCAGCAGTACGGTCACTTAAAAAGATCACATTGTGGTTCCTTCACGTGCACTCTTTGTCATGGCAAGGACTATGGTGCCAATGAGTGTAAAATAGACCCTCATTCTATTAATTGTAGTAACTCTCACCCATCTTACTTTCATTCATGCCCTAGGTGGGTGGAAGAAAAAGAGGTACAGCATTTGAAAATGGTTTGCATTTCTTACCCTGAGGCTTGAAAGTTACTGTCTACCACTTCATTTCAGACATATGCTGTTGCACTCCAGTCCATTGCTACAGTGGAAGTGCAGACAGGTCTCTCCATTCCTCTGAAAGAATAATTTTCAAACCACATGAAAAGTCTTTTGCTTTCCATGGTTAAGAAAGTTGAAAAGTCAATGTCAACACCCATCTCTGTCCTTACCATTCCTTCAGCAGATCTCTGGATTTACTTTCTTTGGTTCTGGGTTTTGGAATTTCCTCAGGTCCATCTTCTCCTTCAGCTCTGAAGTGCAGAGTGATTATTTTTTCACACTCTCAGTTGCTGGAATCTTCTTCTAATCACAGAGACCTGCCCACTTGAGCCAGGGCAGGATCAATGGATGTTAATAGACCTCCTTCTAATAAGGAGAATAAAGAGAAGAAGCATGATTTGAAACAGAAGGGCTTTCTGCCCAATTCTCCTCCACATATATAGTAAAAATGGCCAAATTGATAGTGGAAGTATTAAGGTTTCCATTCTTATTTAGATAGTATTAAGGTGCTGAGTGATTTCTATCATCCTGTATGTCTTTCCTTACAGGAAACATTTCTGAAACCTTCCAATACACTCAACTTTCAACAGTTTTCTTTGTACAGAAATGACAGGTTGTGTGATGGATCAGTGCTTGGAGGAGTGGCACTGTTGGTCGATCAGCATGTGCCTGCCCTGTCTTTGCCACTCGACACACCCTTGGAGGCTTAACCATCTGTGTTTCCTTTGGTTGTATCATCACTGTTTCTTCTCTCTATCTGTCTCCTGGACAGATCTATGATCAATCAGACCCTGTTGTTCTCATTGAACAGTTGCCATCTTCCTTTTTAATCATGGGGGACTTTAATGGACCTAATCCCCTCTAAGGAGGTACTGATATTGATGTGAGGGGTTGCTCCATGGAGCATACGCTCTTGGATCACAACCTTTCTTTCTTCAGTACTGGTGTTTATACTCACTTTCATGCACCTATTCAGTCTTTTACTGCTAATGATCTCAGTTTGCTCCCCTTCACTTTTCTCTCACTTTTCATGGAGGGTTGACAGTAATCCATGGAGCAGTGATAATTTTACTATCATTTTAAGAAAGGCTATCTGTGGTCAATGCCACTCAATCTTCATGCCCTGGTGGAAGTTTGACAAAGCCAACTGACCCTCTTTCACTGCTCTTTCAGAACTTGATTCTAGCTTCATTTGTAAGCCATCAATAAATGACTGTTTGGCAGTAGTGCCTGACTGTATTATCCAGGCAGCTGCTCAATATATTCCTAAAACCATGGTATTCTCGTCCACGATGGAATCCTGCTTGCTACATTGCATGGAAGGTTCAAAAACGTGCCTAGGATACCTTTAATAGGTATCCCACTCTTTTGAACTTTGTCACTTTCTTGTTCTTTCCTACAGGAACTTAGAATCCCTCAGCACTATGTCTTGAGTGCCACACTTTTTAAGATAAAGGTTAATGCTATTACTGGTCAACTTCCTCCTACAATTTCAAATGGACTCTATGTTGATGACTTCTACATCTCAGTCAGTCATTGAGCATGAGGTTCATTGAGCAGCAACTACAAACAGCCCTTAATTACTTTCTGAAGCAGACCACAGCAAACGGTTTTAACTTTTCTATCTCTAAAACTGTTTGCATGCACTTTTTCTGCCAACTGGTATTCACTTTGATCCTGAACTCTGTGTTGGTGAAGTTGTGCTTTCCGTGTTCCCTGGGACTTATCTTTGACTGTAAGCTGACTTTTATACCACACACCAAGCAGCTACAAGTCAAGTGTACAAGGGCACTGAACATCCTCCATGTCCTCTCTTCCATCTCTTTGGGAATAAATTGATGTTTTTTTGATAAAGATCTATCATTCCCTCGTTCGATCAAAACTAGTTTATGGGTCTCTGGTCTGTGGCTGTGCCAGTACCTCAGTATTGAAGATGCTAAATCCTGTTCATCATCAGGAGCTTCAGCTCTGCACAGAGGCTTTCTGCACTTCTCCAGTCCAGAGTTTGTACACAGAGTCTCATCTTTGTCTCCTCTACATCTTTGCCATTTGCAACTGTCTTTACTGTATGCTTAAAAATTTCAATCTCTACCACAACATCCCACACCCCATTGTGTTTTCCTTCCTCAGTTGGCCATGCTTTTCCAGAATAGACGATCTGTCATTGTTCCTTTTGACCTTCATGTACAGGCAGAGTTTGATGACATTGCTGTATCCACTGGTCAGTCCATCCCACCATGGCTTATTACCATCCTCAAGTGTGACCTTTCTTTGAGTCATATGAAAAAGGGAAATTCTCCCAATTGGAAATACTGTCTTTTATTTGCCAAATATCTTTTGAACTATCTTTCCATTCCCATTTGTACAGATGGTTTGAAATCAGGTGACTCTGTAGGATGTTTGTTGCAGTTTGGTGGTTGAACATAGAATCCTCTCTACAGTTTCTGTGTTCACTGCTAAATTGTATGACATTTATCATGCCATAGATCACATAGAAGCTAAGCAATACTCAAATTGTACTACTTATCCCTGCTTGCTTAGCTCTCTACTGACCTTGGAATTGCTTCATGTCAGTTCTCACCATTTTCTTGACTATATTCAAAACTGACTGTCCCATTTATCTTTAACATCTACTTCTATCCAGTTCTTCTGGATACCAGGCCATGTTGGTATTTGTAGAAATGAGCTTCCTGACATTGCAACTAAGTTTGTCTGGTCTGGTGCTATCCTTGCCTTGCCTGTTCCATACATGGAATATGGCCCTGTATTCAAGGCTCGGCTCTGTGCCAGTTGAGAGTCGACTAGAAAAGAGCAACATGATAACAAGCTTTTCCAGATAAAACCCTCTATTGAACTTTGGCTGTCTTGTTTCCATAAAGATCAGAAGGAGGAAGTTGTCCTGACAAGAGTATGCATTGATCATAGATTTTTAACTCAGTGTGTAATCTGTGTGACACTACATATTACTGTCATGCCGTCATTACTACTCTGAACAACAGTACCATTTTAGAAATGTTTTGTCCACAGATTTACCCCTGATGCTGGACAGTGTCATTGGTGATTGTGACACTGTTTACCTTACAAATGTTTTTAATTTTCTGAGGGCCATTAGCCTTTTAATGCTATTTAAGTTTTTAAGTCAAAAATTAGACTTTGTTTTGTTTTAACATGATTTCTTTTCACAAATTTGAATAATTATACTTTCTCATTAATTTCTCTCTGTCATTTGGTACAAATAACCTAGTTGCTATACAACTATATCTGTAGTTACTTTGCACCACAAAATGCCAAACAACCAATCAGCTACTTTCTAGTTCATCTACTGTCATGCTGTTTTGAACTGTGTATATCATAATAAAATATATGTATAATTCAAATTCTATTTTTTGTTTATATGTGTGTTCAGTGAATAGTATTGTAATATTATTCACAAGAATATTCATTAGAATATTTTCAAAGACAGATATAATTCCAATACATTCAGTATATAATATACCTCAAAATTGCCACAACATATGATAATATGATAAATTTAGAATAGAGCAAGGTGATGAATATTTCATCAAAATTCACATGGTTGTTAAAATATAGATCAACAAATGAGTAAGCCAGACTTTTCATGATCATTTCTTCCTGTTTACTATGGTGGTAAACTGTTTGAATTTATGTGTAATATTGGTGTCTAGTGAAATACATACAGAAAAAAAATTGATGTTAAATTTTGGGTAATAATTTAAGTATCTGTAGTTAGTCTTTTTGCTTCCATTAGCTTAGCAGTATGTCTGAAGGCTTATTACAGTAAAAATTGGTTTTCATTGCCCACAGCAAGCAAGCAGAACACAAGTAGATCATTGTGTGACTTTGCATTTGAAAAAAATAACAAAACATATTCTTTTATGGAAAAAGCTACAAGTAACATGATTCATATAATTTTAAATTTGTTTATTATTAAAATTTAACAATCTGTTATTTTTTTGCCACAGAATCAATAATAGAAGAAAATTAAAACATCTGAAAACAAGGTGTAATTTATTAAATGTCTGGATTCAATCCAGTTTACCTATTTATTGAACAAAGCAATTATTAATTCTTGAACTTGTAAGAGTGGAAAATTACGATAATTCTCAGGTAACTTGATCTGTAAAAAAACTGTTTATCTTTCAAATTATTTTTTTACACAACTTAATATCATTGGAGAACAATATATTTAAGAGTAATGCTAGTATACACTCCAAACTTCACTAGTATAGTATTTTATAAAATTAGAATACTTCAGAAATTATCAGTGTGAAACATGTGATAAGAAATTAATCAGTTAATACTTTATCAGCATTTATAATACTTAACTGACCTTAAGCAATTTAAAGTTTCACATATAAAAACAGAAGATAAATTATTGAACATTTTGCTTTCGGTATAAATACTTTAAGTTTATTTAAACTTTTTTTTGTAATTTTAAATGAATTTGCAGCAAGAGTTTAGAATATGGAATTTTCATAGATATTATGTATATTTTTCATCATTAAAAGAATAATGAATTTCTGTATTCATTTACACATTTTATCAATAAACATCTCCAATTTAAAACTAAACAAACGTTCTCTACAAACTCTTTATTGTGGTTTTCTATAGACATTTTGCTATATTTAAAAGTAGCAACATGTATCTTGCACCTAACCATCAGAAGGTTGCTAAAAATGTTCTTAAATAACACCATTCTAAAATAATGACCATATAATATTTCAATGTTATATTTATTAGATGCTTTGTTTATTTCTGTGTTACTAACACAAGTGGAATTTTTTTATTATTATTTCGATCCCTTAATTACATACTTAACCTCAGGAACAAAAGCTTTTCCTGATGTTTACTTGAACTTAACCAGCATGTCAACTCAGATAGGCCATTAACCACTAACCCCGACTAACTTCCTAAGGCCAAGTAAGTACCCTATTCAACTTTTTATCACATTTAGCAACTATTCAGAGTAAATTTGAATGCTATATAATTATAAAACTGTAAAGTAATAAACATTTCTCACCAAACAAAAACTTCTACTTAACACCTAAACTAAGTGTGAATATAATATATTGATAATTTCAGAAATAAATATGGGGAAAACTATTTAGTATCAAATTTCATATCTAACAGAACTTAATGTTAGAATTAAGCACATATAAGATGCTGCGCCTTTAAAGTATAAAATAATTAGCAAAATCAAACATTTATGTTGGCAAAAGTTTGAGAAGGGTATAAAAATATAAAAGGTATGTATGCACATTGATCATATAATAAAGTGATTATTATTTTATGTTGCTAATTAGTTCATAAAAGTAATTTTATTCTTTAGCTGAGGATTTTATTTTTTACTGGATAATCAGGGCAAGCGAGGAAGACATGGAAAATTTGCTGGTCGTGGAAAACCTGGTCATATTGGACCAAAAGGAGAAATAGGATTACCAGGAGAAAAGGGAGAAAAAGGAGATATTGGATTTCCTGGCCTTCCGGTGAGAAGACATGATGCTTATAAGATTTTTTAATGTATGTCTTTGGATAAAATGTTTAATATAATTGAACATATAAACATATACAACTTTTTATGTTTGACAAATATATCATGATTTGTGCATATCACTACCAGTTTCTTCTATTTGTAAAGTCTTAAATAATTAATAATCTAAGCTCTTTTTTACTGATTTCCTCCAGATAAATATTTACAAAGAAAATGTAAACTAGGAATTAACATCAAATAAAATACATTTTATAGATATAGTTTAATTTATTAATAGTTTGTTTTCTAGGGAAGGGTTGGATCCCCAGGTTTACCAGGTATTAATGGAAAAATTGGTGCTCCAGGAGTCCGGGGACCTCATGGCCCATCAGTAAATATATAAATGAGTTAATTTTAATGAAGAAATACATTCATTTTTATGTATACATCAGTCAAATATTTAAATATCACATTTTATTACTTTTCATTTGTTTTTATCATAAAGTTATATCTTTCTGAAAATATAGACATAACACATTGACACTTGATAACAATAATGTTTCACCAAATTAGTGAATATAGTAAGTATGGTATGATTTTGGGTGCGAATAGTGTATATTAAACAAAATAAAAAAAGAAGTAGTAAAGGTTAGAAATAAATTAAATGTGAAAGCATATGTTAGAACTATACGTTGAATTAGTTGGGAATTATCTTTTATGATGCATGAAATATATAGTGTGGTGAGTTTTAAGAGTCATTACATTTGAAAATTAATTGTGTTGCTTAGCTTTAGTTTATGGAGTAAGATTTTGGTAGCTTTATTTTGATTACTCACAATGGTTAAATAAATTTTCTTTAATCAACATATGGCACCTTAAGTGTAATTTTTGCTGTGGACCAAGATGAAAAGACATTTAGTTTGAAAGTATACACAGTATCTGCATTTAGCAAATGCTGCATACCATATTCTCTATAGTGAATATTTCACATCCACAAAAGTTCTAACTTCTTTGATCTAATCTGAAACATCCTAAATTTTTGGTTGAAATAATGTGCTTAATTTTACCTGAAGTTCAATATTTTGTAAACTGTCTCACCAAGCACATATTTACTGTTTCATGTGATAGTTTTGTTTATTTCTACATAACCTTGTACATTTGCAACTGTCACATGAAGTAGAGATATCTCTACATTTAAATGCCTATTTTGTTATTGGTCGGCTTTAGAAAGAATGTGTTAAATGATTGCAGTTTTAGCACTTTCAAACATATTCTTTCGAATCTCTAAGGAGAGTTTTGAAGGAGTCAAAATATGTTGTGTTAGTCTAGGCTCATTTTAAATATTTTTCCTTGTGATCAAATAATCACCATGATACATATTTTTCTTTGTCAGTATATGTATTAAAACACACATGAGTTTGTTGATATACCACTTAATTTTCAGCAAGGAAATGTAATGTTATATATTAAAGAAAGGAAGTTTGAAAACATTTCTCTAACTATTTTGTTAACATTTAAAAGCAAATTATTTCCATTCTCTTTGTTAAAAATTGAAAGTAACAAAAACATAGAAGAAACTTGCTAATGTATAATTAAAAAAGAAAAGCAATCTTTATAATGTACAATAGGATCTGTTATATTTTCTCTGTAAGAAACTTATCTGAAGGCATTTATGTCTAGTAATAAAGTTAATGTTTTTCATTTTTTGATGCATTTGAATACTAGACAAATGAACTGAATCATTTGTAATGTTACAGATTATATACTTTTGGTTAATTTTTTTTTCAATTTGTAATCTGTATAATTCATTATTAAAATCATAAAACAGCTTCCAATAGATGTGGGTAGGAACCAAAAATGAAACATGTAATTTTAGATTTCTAATATATCTTTGTTTAGCTGTTATAGTAAAAATATACAAAACATAAATGAAGTGTATTCTTTGTCATGAACAGTTCTGATAATTTTTAGAATGCTTCAGTTGCTGTCAGGGAATTGAAAAAAATTTCATAAACCAAGATGTTTCACTTCTTCAGTAAGCTTTGCTAAAGAAATGAAATGTCATACTTTGTGATTTCTTTTTGGTTATCCAAGAGAAGATGAAGTGTCTCCAGAAGCATAGAAAAATATTTGTGTTCTTCATCAAATATATTTAGTCCTGATTATTATGATAAAATTTAGAAATAGTCCTCTGTTTAACATCCTGAAACATTCTCTTTATATGTAGGGTAAACCAGGGTCCAAGGGTGATAAAGGAAATCAGGGAGAGATGGGTCCACCAGGCTTATTAGGGCCCCCTGGATTACCAGGACCTCCAGTGAGTGATTTTAGAAATTAGAATTCAGATATTGTTTCATAAAGGGCTCATTTAATATGTGTATATATATGTATTTTTTTTGGTACAAGCAGTGAAAGTGGTAACTGTAGCTTGCTCTTCAATTGCTAAAAGGATAAAATTTCACTACATGCAGCTGTCTAACTAATTAAGAATTCATTCTCTTTTAAACCAAATGCTCTCAGATATGCATAGTATTGGTTTTCACTCTTCCATGCCCACCATTTAAATAGCTATTTACATTCTTTAATAAACCATAACTTTATTTAAAAAACGTGAAACAGAAGATCTCGTAATAGTTTGGACACTTCCATTCATTATTTTCCATTCTGTGGAAAAGATTTTCCACAGAAAGTAAATTGAGAACATACTTTTCATAAGGAGAAAAAGCCTGAAACATTAGGTGAGGAATGAAAGGGATGTTCCAGGTTTTAATTGAAAACTTGGGCACACTTAAAAAAGATAAAGTAAATGGATAGGATAGTTCTCAGATATGCAAAACTTAAACTGTTATATCTTTAAAACAGCAAAGAAATTACATAAATATAATTAATCTTATGGAAAAATATACGTACTCTTTATTTAGTTTTCTGAAACAGTACTACTTCCCCTCTCCATCGCTATCTTGACCTTCATTTGCTCTTGAGTCATTGGTAAATATTTTAAAAGTGCACCAGTCTTTTGTACTGCTATATTTTTTGCATGACTGCAGAAACAAGTACTGATCATGTGACCATTTTCCACTATTTCCAGTGTGCTCCCTGTAATAGTGCAGACAGTATTCTATACCTTTGCAGCACGTACTTTCTCAGTTGGCATTTTCTTGTATAGAAGTGTGTTTTATATTCTTCATGTGACTATACAGTTTTAGATTTTGCTTGATCAGTAATTAATATCAGTTCCTTTCAAGTTCAAATTTCTAAATAGGAAGGTACATATGTACTTACTTGATAAGAAAAAGGTTATCACCATTGAGTTGTGTGTTTTATGCACAATATTGCACAAAATTTGTTGTGCAAAGCACTTCCACTGGATGTTTTCTCCCAAGGTGGACTACACTTGATATTGTATATGAAGGGGCTTCTCCAAATATTTTTGCCTGGGTGGACCTCACTTGGCTATTTTGATATCAGTTTAAGGTGTTTCTCCTAGATGTTTTGACCAAGTGAATTGCACTTGTTGATTTTACAAACGTAAATAAGGTGCTTCCATGTTGTTTTTGTTCTTGAACTGCATCTGGCATAATGCTTCCCTTGGATCTTTTCTGCCTGGACGGACCTCACTAGGTCTATTTATATGTTGTTCTCTAACCCTTGCTATGTATTCTTTTCATTTCCATATGCATGTTTCTTATTTTAATTGGAGTACACCTCTCGATTTCCACTATTTTAAAGTGTAAAAACCATGCCCACATTCCTCACTGACTAATATACTCCACAAACCTGTGTTTCACAACCTTCAAGCAGTGCCTATTTCCTACAAGAACTCCACAACCCATATGGCAAACCAATCAACTATAAAAGACAAAGAAACCAGACTATGCCTACATCTGAAACAGAACAAACCATTCAAACAACTACAACAAAAAGGGAAAAAAAAGATACTCAGGCCCATGTGCCAATTCAACTCCGAACCATTGAAGCATCACAGCAAACCAGTAACCTACCTGAATTTACACCCTTTCATCCCAAATACACATTCTGTCCCTCCTTTTCAAACTTTCCAAGTACTCTCAATATCAACACCACTGCCAACCACAATATATCTGATGAACTCTTCCTCTGTTTCTGCTTACATACCAGTGATACTGAAAATTCCACACTGTAAAAATGTGTCTGTATTCAAACTCTAGTAAATTCCGAACAAATATCTGAAGATTAGAGACTCTACAAAGCATTAATTAACCCCTAGCACCAGCCTTCAGTTTGTCTCTCCAACTTGCTTCATCTCTCTAGCTGGGCAATGGTAATGGATTGATGCCTTACTAGTAAAAGTGAGTTTTCACAAGGTACTCCCATTTTCCCCCACATCATATCCTTGACATAAGATTTATAGATCCCAGCTGGCCTTAAAGACCTTATGTCCAGTATTGACCATTTATTAGCATTAGCTCCTTTGCTAATCTGCTTACTAATCCCATCAAACATTTTGCTCATTCAGTTTGTCTACAGTTTGTCCCCTATTACAAATCAAACCCACATCATCCCTTATTCACGAATGGGACAATGAAGGATTTCTTAATATTTGAACACTTTGATGATTAATTTCACATCAAAATAACTGCCAGAGAAAGAGGGAAAGAGTTTACCAATGCATAGAGGACAAATGAAGATCAAAATAGCCATGGGTTATAAGTGGTAAGTACCTTTTGGAAATACTTTTCAGCATTAGCAAATGTTGATTCTCAGTTTTAAGAATATATTTTAACTTTCCATTTTTTGAAACTAATAGCTTATATAGCAAAATCGGGTTATTTCTACATAGTTTTATTTTTAGTGATATTCTGGTTGTATTTTATGGTATTAGGGTAGACCTGGAGAGAAGGGTGAAAAAGGAAGTTGGGTAAGTATACTGAAGGTAAAGAGATTTGAATGTTTGTTTGTGTTAAAATAGGTGGAACTATTTTTCCATGATGTATCATTGCTTAAACGAATTCTGACACAATATACTTACGTGCACATTATATTTATTTATAGTCTAATTTAAAATCTATTTTCTGTCAAGTTAAACAGTTGCTGTCAGAATTGTGTTACTACACAATTCTTTCTAGCAATTTAGTGTTATTTTTACTTTCATCTCTCTTTTGTTAGGTCCACCTTATGTTTCAGTAAGTCTGGGGGCTTATATTGTTAAAAATTGTATCAATACCAATAAGAAGCAGAGCACAGTTATCCTACTGTGTAGCTATGTGCTTAAACAACAGATTTTCTTGACATAAATTTTATTTTATTTTGAATAATTAAGATTATTACTATTCTTTCAATTACATTATCTATCACTTTCTACTTTTTTACTTGTTCTCAAAAATATATATAAATTTCCCAGTGAATTCTCACAGGATTTGTCATAGTATATACCTTTTTAATTTTGCTAAAAATCTTTTCATTATTTTTAGAATTCTTTTGTTATTTTTAGTATATTTACAGATTTGTATGTGTTTAAAAATGTGTATTACCTGATTGGATTCAGAAATTCAGTTTCTCTTAGGTTTTGTGATAAATAAGATACTCTAGTAAATCCACAATTGTAGAAACACACAGTTACCTGATTTCTACAACAACTAGAAATTTCAAATGAATGCAGACAAAGGAAAATTACTATTTCTCAACAAAGAATACTATTCATAAACGAAAAACTGAGTGATAAATGCTGTTGTTGGATGTTGAAGGTTGAAATATGAAATAAGAAGTGAAAGCAATTAAATGAGCTATTGAAAATAAGCTTAAGATGAAGCACATATGTTCATCAGTTTTTCAAGGTAGGAGCTGAAATGTTAAAAACATGAACTTAGCTTCACCAGTTTAATTTGATGCTCTCAAGTTTGAAACATATAAGCCTACTCTAGAGACAGAGAGTAGTATGCCACCTCACCAAAACTTCTGTAATGATACATTCTGCAGCTAACTAATCAGAAAACTGGATTACAAGAATTTAGAATTATTGTTGCTATATGTAACTGTCATAACATAATCCTCTCCACACAGAATAAAGTGGGATATAATACAAATATGAAACAGTAGTTTAATTCCTTGCCTTAACCTGCTGTAGCAAGTATTATAATTTAGCTAATACCTTGATCAAACATATCACTATTTAGAAAAATCTAAATGTTTTGAAGATATGGAATATACACTATGAGAGAATAGGAAAAGTAATATTAACAAGCTACAACCCTCTTCTTTCATACTCTAGACTTGTCTTCAAGCCAACTTTATCACCAGTTTAGAAATTACAATATATCTGAGGAGGTTGCATGAAACACACTATCTTTAGTCAAACAGTAAATGTTCTCAGTATCAATAACTGCCACCTTAAGCCATAACATATAATCAAAGAAAGTTAAAACTTTTTTCAATCAAAAGTCAACATTAATATAAAATTATTCTTTAATATTACACAAGATATACAATGGTTGCTTCGTCATTATTCCTCAGCTCAGCAGCTTGGAAAACTATTGTTTTTTGGTTGTTGTTTTTTCCAATTTATGGCCCATGTCGCCTGGCTTGTCCATAACTGTAAAAGCTGCTAACTATTATTTTAACAACTAAGACATATAATTGATCAGTGCTTGAGCTTTATTGCTTTTGCACATGTATGTGTGTGACAAGAAGAGAAGCAACGTATCTTTGAACTAAGTTAAACTCTAACCTTCTGTCATAGAACAGAAGAGAAAATCGATTTTTTTGAGTGTGAAAATATCTCTCAGTTTAACTGAAACAAAAATACTCCTATTACTTAGCTTTGCTTATTTCCCTGCTGTACAGTAAAAAAACAACAACTAAATTACAATTTTCCCAATACAACTTTCAATTGTACAAGAAATACAGCTACATAAGTAGTAGATATTCTGTTATTACTTCACATTATATTATTATTATATTTTCTTTCTTCATATTTTATTTTATTTTTGTCCACATCATAGGTGTTTCACTTGACTTGCCAGTTCTTACAAATTTCAGGAATGTTCACCATACACAAGTTTCACATATTTATATGGATATAACACAGCAAAATCTTTATTGCCTGAGCACGTTTCAAAGGTGGATCTTTCTTTTTCAGAATGTTACCTCCAAAGAAAAAATACCATTTTTGAAAACAGTGGGTTATAGGGTTTTTATCATTTTCTATTAAAACTTCTTGAAAATAGTGGGCTCTTGGGAAGATTTGGAATGTGTTCTCTCTTAATAGTTCTTGGAATTACTGAAAGCATTATTAATGTTTGTAATGACATTTTGTACTGATTTAGTACCTTCCATAAACATTTTTTTTATTGTCTCATAGACCCCCTTAGGAGATATCCCTACCCTCTTAATGGGCTTGTACACTACAGAGGAGTAAGATATTTAATATTTGCATACTACAATATATATTATAAGCATGATTATTTCCAGAATAATGTGAAAGATTATAACAATCCAAACTACTCTGCCAATTATACACAAACACATACAAACATTTATATATATATATACACACACACACATACATGTATATATATATATATAAAAGACCTTAATGCAAAATAATAGTGCAATACAGTTCTGAGTATATTGAACATAAACATGTAAAGCAAATTTAGACACAAAATACACTTATATTTTAGTAACAGGTGTAAAGTGTGCATTTTTCTAATGCTATGAATGAAAGAAAAATTTCAGAAACCAGAAAAGCAATAATTTAATCACATGTATTTTTACACCTTGTCACTGTAAATTACATATCAATATTTTGTTAATTATATATTTAAAGCAAACTTATGCTTGTATTTTATTGTAATAATTTGATTTGTTATCTAAGATATGATAGAAAGAAGCAATATAAATATCTATTTGGTCCTTATTTTGAATTATTCTTAATTGTAATTTACTCATAGACATCTAAAGGATTCCAGATCAGTTTGAAATTTTTAGGGTTAAATTATATGCAACTCAAATCCTCAGGTAGTTGGTGAAGAGTGCAAAATTGTCAAGATATGCCACTGGAAGTCTACTTTGAATTCCTGAAACAATTGTTTTAATTGAAAATGTGATAATTATTAATATTATGTATTGAACAATCTAGATTGTGAAATTACTTTAGATTCTTTGTAACACATAGCTTTCGATTAAAAATATGACAGTTATTGCTCATGATACCCACTGAAAGCCTATATGAAGTTATAGAAGTATTTGCATATTATTATAAGTCAGGGAAAGTGCAACGTGTGTCACCTCAGTACAAATGTTTGTACATGGTTTGAATTAAATAACTATTTTCAGGCACACAGCAGCTAAGTTATGTCTTATTGAGATCCAATGATATCCAAAAGATAACTTCAAAAGTATCTAAAAATGCAGGTTTTGGAAATGTTATACAAAGAATAAATGAAACATGGAGCACAAAAGAAGGAAATACAAACCCAAGTGAACGAATATCTACATAAAAAGAGGGAGAAGTAATCTATACATGACCACACATGGCAAGGACAAAAGAATTATGTATATATATATATATCCATAAAAAACAAAACCTCGAGGAATTCTTATTTACTGCCAAAATTCAGAAAAAAATGTTAAAGTACAGTATATCAAAATCAAAATGGTGTATACATCACAGACTATTCAAAACAACATTTATATGGGAGAAACACCTAACTAATTCCAAATCATACAATTATCTGGGGCAGTTCCAAAACTGTACAAGTTTTTAGCCACAGACAAATGCAAGCTTTATTTAAGTGAAACAGTTAATTAATACAAATTTTTCTTTACACATTTGGTTTTCCATAATGTTCAACTACATGCATAGATCTGCATGAAAATTTTAATAAATTACGTGAATATATACATATATAACTAAAATATATTCTAAATGAGTTATGGAACAATAAAATTCATGACTATTTCAATCATTACAATTGCTTATTATTAACGAAACAGTAACTTCAAATTACTGTAAAATAAAAATCCTTGTAATTTCAGCAGCAAATCTTTAATCTGTTAAAATTTACAGTTAATCATATGTTTCACATTTTTTATCCACAAATGTTTAACATATGTATAATTTATTCTTTTGCAGTCACCAATACGATACATACAAAAGGTAACTGTTCAAATTTCTTACTATCCATTCAGAAGATTTATAGTTATAACATTTTAAACCTTATAAAAGTCAAACTCAGCATTTTTTTCTTTGATTGTGTCAAACTACATCATTCAGCATCTGGTATCAAGAACAATTGATGTTTTGAGTAGTAGTTTCTTATTATTTAACCTTGTACACTTCAAAAACATAATTTGTTAATGATAACTCCATACATCAGTGGATAAAAACTATTATTTAAAATATTATTTATCTGGAACATTAATGAAAAAAGTAAAAAGTCAATTTCCAAAAGGGTATTATCTCTTTTCATCCAAAGCTATCTCAATCCTGGTCTGTCCTTTAAGCATTGTTAAAAAAAGAAAATTACTACAGTGCATCAGTTTTTATATCCTACCAGTTTTGTGTCATTTCATCACACATGCTGGTCATATGACTACTCTTGACCAATCATAGTGGGCCATCTATTCTGGCACTGGTAGCTTTCTCTATTGTTCTAAATCAATCCTCACTCTCGCTATTGGCATTCTAGTGTGTATATGTGTGTTTAAATTTGCTCTTCATGTGATTACAAAATATTGTTTGTTCTTGATCACAAATATATATTTGTTTTAACTTCAAGTTTTGACTTGAATTTTATTTCCTCTTTTCTACTCATTTGTTTTAGAAACATTTCTGTGTTCCACATTCTAATTTATTCATATAAATTTGAAATTTAACATTGTAGATAATGAAATTTCTTTGACAGTCCATAATTTTTTTAACCTAGTTCCTAGGTCTCAGGATCGACAATGTCTGTTGGGTAAGCACAGACGTTAGTTCAATGGGAATTTGGGTCACTTTAGGGAATTTTTACACAGGAATCTGGATGACCATCTTGTAGTGATGGATGCCTATCTTCAAATTCCAACTGTCCCAATGCCAAGTTGTTTCCTTCAATTTGTCCACAAGGGCCATGTCTTCCAGTTCTGAGTGCTTCCATTTGGTTATTCTTTGGCTTTATATTTTTTATTGAGTGATATGCTATTTTGCCCATTATTTTCAATCACTAAGTCTTCAGATGCTCCCTTTCATGGATGACTAGCTCCTGCTCATTTCTTTCCATGCCAAGTTGGTCAATCATGGCTGCTAACTTGTCCAGGAAACTAAATGAGTGGAGGTTTATTGATCCAGCTGGAAGAGTTCATTCTTAAACGTTTCCCCTTATATCATTTTTCTTTGGGGGTTTTGCTTTACTTCCAGTCTTCAGGTTCAGCCTTCTTCACTTTGGCTCAGGAATATAGAGCAGGCAGTCTCAATGGCCCTACCTTTTCACTGCATGAGGGTTTTTTTTCCTTTGGATATATAAGTTTCCTTGGAAGTTTTCATTCCCTTGCGTTGAGCTCACATGCATTCCTTTCAGTGGATGTTTCTCAACCAACAGGACTTCTCCCATGATCCCTTGAACCATCATCGTACCCTTTCTCCTTGGGATCAGGGCCAACCTTGCTTGCTGACCTGATAGTCAACTAACTATTATGGGGGTTGCCATTCCTCTACTTTCTCCAGAGTTTCAACAGTTTAGCAATGCTTCCTTTAGTGGGTTGGAAGACTTTTCTCAACTCCCAAGATATTTTGGTTGATGTCCAGCAAGGAAGCTGCTCTCTGTTTTCAACAACTGGAACTTTTGGTAATTAATCAAGCTCTGTATTATTTTTTCTCTCTCTTGAGGAAGTGGGTTATTGTGGTTCATTCTAATTATTCCACTTTCATCAGCTGTATCACTAAGTAAGGGGTACCCACACTCAAATATCTGTTTCAGACTCCAGACCTTACTTACTGGGCTACAACCACTACATGGCAATCTTGGCATGTCACATCCAAAGCATTATAAATCTGGTAGCCAATCACTTTTCTTGACTCAAACAGTTTTTTCCTGTGGAGTAGTGTCTTCTTTCACAGTACTTTGGTGGGTATTTTCTCATCTGGGAACACTGCATATAGATGTGTTTGCCACTCACTAGAATGCTAAAATTCTTTATTTTTAATTTCATGTGTCACACCCTTCAGCTCTAGGAGTAGATGCATCCAGTAAGGATTGTAAAGGTCTTCAAGTAAATACCTACCCTCTGATCATACTCCTTTCCAAAGACTTTTCCTTTATCCAAATGATTCCTTGTTGTGTCCTACTCATTGCTCAATATTTTCATACTCATATATAATTTCCTCTGCTTTTGCCCTTACTGAAGTGTCATCCCATGCACCTAATTCTGTCATAGTCTCTTTTCTAATCATAATTAGATATAGTTCATTCTGACTTCACCAAACTATAGCTTTTTGGCATGGCTTTTGTCCAGTCTCTTGCCTCAGCTCAGGAAATCACCCCTCATGTAGCATTTTTTCTTTCCTGTTCCATTTAACCTTTCTCCTTGTCTGTGTCCCAGAGACAGTAGTATCTTCAGACCTTGGTCTGTTTGCCATAACTTCTGCCCATCTCATCCTTTGGTACTTCATTTTTCCCAGTTCTTTGCCTGGTTGTTTGATCAAGGTTTGTATGTGTGACAACTGCTTCTAGTTATAGATCTGTCCTGTTGAAAAACTTTCAGTTTTTCATTTTCAGGAAGTTTTCTTCTTCCCTGTAATTTCCCTCCATTTTTCTTCCTTTCATCTTCTTCATTCTCCACACCTTTTTGTTTTCATACTGGATCTCATATTTTGTCCCTCATGCCCTGTCCAGTTTTCCATTTAAAGCCATTGCCACTTCTTCCTTGCACCATCTTTCCCTTAGTTCCTCTTAATCCTCTTCCTTACTTGCTGTCATCGTCATTTCAATATTTATTTCAATGATGTTTTCTACATCTTTTATCATTTCTCATATGTTTTTATTTATCCTGATTAGATTTTCCTTTCTCAAACATCTGCTACTTGTGAAATGATTTGATCTTCTCTACTATTTTCTTACCTTCCATTTCCTCTACTGGTACTTCCCTCAGTCCCAGATAGACTTCTTTATCCAGTTCATTCACTTAGATGTTATGTGACTCTTACTGCCTCCTTTCATGTTATTGTTCCCATCCTTTTATTCCAAGGATTCCTCTATGTTTCATGATGTGTTCCATATAGCACACATTGATTGGGTTTGTCAGTACATATGACTGGCACATCCACAGTGTTCCTTCATACCTTACACCAGCCTCTAGAGAAGATCATTGAGACTGGGATGTGAACAGTTCTAAATAGATTTGTTACACATTATCTGCATGACCAGTCTGTTTCTTCTTCAGGCAGGTATTTATCTTCCTTTTGTGGTAATCCTGCACATATATCTTAATTACCTTTGATCGAGATACATCAACATATTACTTTTCCTATATCTTTTTAGTTGATACATATTGTATTTCAGGATTTTACCTGTGGTTGCAGGTGTTGAGTGGTCTGGTATGCATTGTGTTATATTTGAACTAGATATGAATAATTCTATAATACTCACTGTTGAAATGAAGTTTTTGTAATACCACTGTCAGCTTGTTCGGTGGCATTTGCATCTATATATTTTTTCTGCTAAAGTTACTAGTTTTATTCATAAAGGACTGTCACTTATATACCTCTTAAGTAAAACAGATGGGAATTTCTTCCCATCCATACTGACCCTTGCTTCCTACAATCAAGGTATATCTGCTTTTCATAATAGGAAATCATTGTCACCCTTTGCACAATCTCTTTTGTGTTGTTCATCCAAACTCCCCAACATGTATTTCACTCAACCATTTATTTTTACTCTGGTTTCCAATTGCTGGAATTGTGGACTATGGAGGTTTCCTCCTGAGTTAGTTTTGATAAACAAAATAAAACTTTCTAGACCATGTGTACCTGCTCAGCGATAAGAGAGATATAGTTACTGTATTCATTGCAGTATCAAACAGTAAATTATATAATAATATTCAGTATCCAAGGTACTTCCTCTGGATGTTTTTGTCTGGGCAGACTACACCTGTTGATTATATATTTCTTATGTAAGGTACTTCCACTGAATGTTTTTGCGTAGTTGGACAACACTTATCATGACCTGACATATCACAAGGCACTTTCCTTAATGTTTTTTGCCCCATAGACTTTATTTGGCATAATCTGATGTAACTGAAGGCACACACATGTAAAGGAAAATAGTTGTATATGTATAAGCCTTTCCATGCTTGTCAACACCATAGTGAATTATGTCATAGTTATCCAGCACATTCTACACCAATTTGGTGCAGTACATTTTTTTATTGACTTCAGTGGTGCCTATCATTTCAATTACATCCTGGTTGTGTTACTGTATTGATTGGTAGGCATAGAGCATACCTGTTACAGAAGTAATTTGGCACCCTAATGGTGTACTTTATCTTCATATTTAAGCAAACCTTTTCTTTTAGTGAGACCTTTTTTCACATATTTTAAAATTCATGTCTTTGCTGTCACCAACTCCTTCAATTTGGCATTGTGGGATTCTAGCTTTGGATGAAAAGGAGGTGGTACATTTTTGAAATATAAGATCTTTGTGTTATAAAAATGTATTTCCAATAGATACTTACCTTTCTCACCCATTTTCCACCCTTCTTCCCCACTGAGATGCTGGTCTTTATGGTTTACACTTGCCAGTTCTTAAAAATAAGGATTGTTTTAGAATAACTGAGGGAGTTAGCTGTGCCAATAAAGATGGCACAGTATGATTGGTGGAAATTAGTCAAATGATTGATACGTCCTGAATTGGCATAAAACTGATGGAAAATAAAGACTGGTACACAGTCACAATTTTTTTTTCTTTGTACCAATACTTAGAAATGTGTACCTATTGAAAATACATTTTTAGAGTAAGAAATTTTTAACTTTCGTAACGTGCTTATAATTTTTACACAAGTTATAATGATTTTAGATTATTAGTAGAAAACTCAAAGTAATTAACAAGAGTTATTTTTTATTTAGCATAGAATTATAGATGATTTAATTGCAGTCAATCTGTAAATAATATTTATTTTCGGAAAATAATTACTTTGTTCATAGAAGTGATTTTTATAACTTTAAAAAAATTATCTTTAGATATTTTGACCTAATTAAAAAAAGTTTATACTTTGACTATAAGATACAAATATTTGAATGATTTCTATTTTAAACTTCCAGAGAAGAACTTCTCTTGAAGAAGTCAGAAATGCATTTCTTATTTTGTCCATTTGTGTAGAAAAATTTTGAATGCCATGACACTTTTTGTTTATTTGAAGCCAAATCAGAAACTATTATCATTTGTAAATATAAAAATATAAACATTTTATTGTGGAAAAAAAGTGCATGTTATTAGATTTCAAATACTTTATTAAGATCTTTTCACGCTGTTTAGTTATTGTTCATATTAGCTTTCCAGAACACTTTAAGTATTTTCCACAGTCAAAAGTTAACAGGTAAAGATATCCAAAATATCAACTTCAATATTTTTGGCAGAACCTCTAAATTACTCACCCAGTAGATAGAATATTTATAAATGCAGTTAAATATACACCGATGTAATGGTATCTTTGTAATAATTGCTCTTTGCACTGTATTATAAGCTATTTCCAACAGTTTTGATTCCCTGTTTTTATATCTTCCACTATTGACATCTGCAGCCCAGCACTCCATCTTAAAACTAATCTCTTTCTTTTGTTTTTTCTCTACCTTTAAAGAGCCTTCCATGGTCTGTTTCTCCAAACATTTCCCATCTTTCTCATAATCTGCCCATCAAGTTTCTTTTTGATGATATCTTCCAACAAATTTCTTTCATATCCCATTCTTTTACACCACATATTTATTTGTTTTCCTCTTGTTATATGATATTATAATCACTCTTACAATACTGAAATTCAAAGTTTTTACTTTATCTCTCTACCTTAACATTTGACTTTTGCAACCATGAGTAGCTATTAAATTTGGAAAATAACTGATTTAAGTAATTTAAACTTTAGTGATCTTGGTAAATGCAAATCTCTCCACATAGTCATTATCTTTACTATGCTCTTTCTTACACCAATCCAACTTCTGTTAATATCTACATGAAAATCTCCATCATTGTTAATCATGAATCCTGAATATTTGAATAACTAAACTTGCTTGATTTCTTTTTTCTTCCACTGTATCTTTTAAATATTATCATCATCTACTGTTTTAACAACTCAGTATTAAATCACAGAAAAACACTAAATAGGATTTTTAAGGCTATAATATTTTATTGATTAAGACATACATGTTTATAGGTATTTAGAGAAGGAAATAAGCATAACACAGAATTGTCTTGATGAAACAAGACTGAACTTCAGTTGTGATAATGTTAATAGGTTGGATAAAAATATTTTCATTTGATTATAATTTTCTTTAAAATAACATTAATGTGGAAGATGTATGTACATGTAACAGTGCTGATTTATAGATTTATATTTAATTAAAGAAGAGTCTTCATCCAGTAAATTATGAGCTTTTTTTCAGATCATTGAAACAGTTTAAGTCTTCCATGATTTTATATCTGAATACTTTTTTTTTATTCCACTAGTCTGGATTACAAATTTGCAAATACTTGCATCAAGAAGACAGGATTTCAATTAACTGAGATAAACTGACTGATAAGCATTACTTTTGTGGACATATTAGGAAATTTTATATTTTCTTCATTCTTTGTAGGTTCAAACTGGTGTGAGAGGGATGAGAGAACTTGTGAGTTTATTTAAGATTTTTACTTAGTTTTTCTACTAATATTTTGTAATTATAAAATAACATTTACTTGTTTTTACATGGTTATCACAGATTGAAAGTTATATATCAAAAGATTTTTCTGTTGTTTTAACCAATGAAACTAAAGTATAGAAAACAACCTCAACATATCAACATTAGAAACTGTTTGAATCCCAATAAAATTACTTTTCAAATCATAGTGACCTAACAGTAGCCAGAATTAAACAATATATTATATTAAATTACTTATTAGTGTTGTTTGATTCCATGCAGGCCTTCATGCTAACAACTAAATTGCATAGTTTGGATTTAGTATCTTAGCTCTTACTGATTTTAACTGCAATTTTACCAAATTTTGACTTGTTGGCTTTATTTAGCCATTTATATGACAGGGCTTTAGGAAGTGGTAAGTCAAGTCAGGCTATAGCCTCACTACTTTTTCACAGAATTTATAACAACAAATTGTATATTAAAGCTTGCTTCTTTGAATACAGTACATTACATTGTGAGTTTGCAGTATTTGTAGATAAAATGACTCAAGATTCAATCTCATAGCATTAAATTTTAAAACATTTTATGGAGGACATATCACCCTAGAAATGGGAATTGCTTAATCATTACAAAATTGCTTCCCACAACAATGAATTCTAATCTAACTGATTCTCTGCTTGTACTTCAGCTGAGGCATATTTTATGTAATTTCATTCTAGTACGTTCTTTCTTGAATGGTCGTATTTTCCATTCAACTATATTTTGTTTCAAACTGTTTACAGTTGGAGACTTTGCATGTTCTTGTACTTAGTAGTGCCTACTTCCACATAAAAAGTAGTATACCCATCTCATATAGCTCCATTATTATTTACCCAAATTAATTTATACTCTTTGAGGTTTCTGATCTTATGATTCTCTACAGCTTAATAGCAGGTTTAGCAGTTAATATCTTAGCATTGCTTCATTCTCAGTTTCCAGGTACTGTTCATTAATAGAATGTTAATAGAATGTGATGTGATGTGTTATCTGTTACATTTAAATTAATTAGTGGTCCGTAAAGAACTTTTTAAAACTTCATGTTCTCATACCCTTGGTCAATCTTGATGGTTTTTAGACTAGATCTAATATTCTTCCCAGCTTGTATAACAACTGACACATTGGGGTTCATTTTGATTTTTGAAGTATTCAAGGAAAATCTCAACTCGTAGTTATACTTCTTCAAACATTCCATTCCAAAGATACACACTTCCCTTATTTACCCATCATAGAAATTTTCAGTTCCCTGTAACTGGAAATGGATAATATTACACCTGCAGTTATCATTAATCCACTCTGTACTTTTTGTGTGTAAGGACAAACTGCTGTCTGTATAGATTCCTAAATGATCATTAGTAACTATTTGGCTAAACACACAACATGACACTCCATTTTTGGTTCCACTACCTATCATACATGTCTCCTTAAATGAAAATATTATTCTTAAAAATGAGATAGTTGTAAGAAACAACTATCCTAACTACTGTTTGGCTCACCAATTCAACCCAGTTGTGTTTTCCACCTGGTCAGTACAGCCATCACCATTCTTTGTCTTTCATGTAGAGAAAACCTTTGAACTTCTCTTAGATCATCAATTGTCTTTTTATATAATCCCAGATGTACTGTCTTTATTAATCAATCACACAGATGAAAATTTCTACTTGGGTGTCTCTCACGTATCAAGCATCCTTTACTATTTAATGTATCAAATAACAACATTATCAGAGTAAAATATCAAGTCAACCTCATTACTAATAGGAAATGGAAAATTAGAGACTCATCAAACACAATATAAGCTTTATAAAATATAACCAATCAATAATGTAATAATAATGAATCAGGAAGAGATTAATCAGAAGAAGAGACTATTAATTCATAAGATTATCAACAACAAAAATATTAGACAGTTGTATAAAACTTAATATATACTAGGATACAGGTGATAACATTACCAAATAAAAATATATATGAAGAAAATGATAGAAGAAAAATACATGAATAAAAAAAAGATCGTAAAATTCAAAATAAAATAGAAATGTTTATAGTGATGTTACTCATTGCAGTCCCTGAAATGATGTTCTGTGATTCTGTTTTTTTAAACTGCACAGTATCTATGCTGAAACATTTTTTTCTAGATTAGTTAAGGATTCTTACAAGTCAGAAAGTAATACAGTATATGGCATCTTGTTTTTAAGCTTTAGCTGAAATAACTAATAAAAAAAAAATATCCAATCTGCTTTACTGTGATTCATGTACATTTTTCTTGAATGGCACAAATGGACATGCCAGTGGAGATATGATATTTTTAATCAGTTATATGAAATCAACTGTGAAGAGCTGACACCAATGACAAGCAGTCATTTTGGATTTTTTGCAATAAGTTGCTTAGTATTATTAAGGAAAATCCTTTTATGTAATCAGTAAATTCAATCAATAGCTTGCTATTCATTGTTTCATCTTTTTTTCATTCAGAAATAACGTTAAAATAGGAATGACATTTTTCTCATTTTACTTCACCAGCTAGTATATTTCCTAAAAGGGGCATAAATGGTTTCATGAATTTTGTATCTTGTCATGCCACCTGGTGTCTTAAGAAATCCATAACAAAGTGGGTGTTTTATAAACGGTCCACCTTTCTGAAGCACTTGGGTTATAGGGTTTGTATTCATTTCTATCAAAACTTCTAAAACCTACATGTTTACTGACATCATGAATTATAAGAAAACCAGTTGGTTTAATATTTAGAAAAGCAACTGGTTAACTCTGTGTGCTACAACCTTAAACTGAAATTCTGTAAATGTTTTAAATCAATAGCAGTAACCCCCAATTTTACGTTTTATGCTGTGACATTGTTTTACTATCTGTATATGCAGCCTATAAATCTCCTTTTTTGTTCATTTTGTGTGAAAATTTAGGCCAATGATTATTTTACAAGACAGATTCAGAAGCCATGACTAAATATATATATATATATTTAAACCTTTCATAAGACATATCACGAAATTCAATATTCAGTATAAGTGGTTTTTAGAGTACTTCAAGTAGCTTTGGAAACATTTTGCAGCACCCAGTGCACAGAACAAAGAAGTTGTTTTTTTGAAGATTCTCCAGCATTAAATTCTATTGCAAAAGAAACTATAAATTAATTTCATGAAACACAATGTATTAGAAAATATAGATATATTTTCAATGTAAATATGGATTGAAATTAATTATCATTATAACAAATCATATCCCTTAAAAGCGATATAGATTTATGCCTTTAAATCACATTACACTTGTTTTACGTTATTTACCAGAAAAATAAAACAGATACAGTTTGAAAAAGGATGCATTTTTTCAATATTTCTTTTTTTTGAAAAACAGTCAAAATAAATTTATGAATTATAAATTTAAAAAACATTTTAAACAGTTTAAGCTAAATATCATAAACTTATTTACATTTTTGCTTTTAAAATCCTAGTAAAATCATTCTTTTCATAAATGAACATACATATTTAAGAATTACTGTATTGAAATGCTATAGTATTTGTGAATGATTTTCTTGTTCTTCTTTGATGTGCATACAATTTTTAAAAATTACATAACAGAGAAATGTATCAAACTGTAGCTTTATTCTGGTTAAATATATTTTTAGCTTTTTTAAATTATTTTAATTCACAAATAACCAAAAATATAATGTATTGGAACAGGTTTTAATCAGTTTTTGAAAAATTTAAAAGACAAGTTAATGAATAAAAATTGTATTTTTCATTTCTTAGATAACAGGACCCCCAGGACTACCTGGACCACCTGTGAGTATTACATAACTGAATTTTTATTTCAGTTTTGGTAAATGTTTAAATTAGAGTTGAAGAAGATGTATTATTTAAAATTGATAAAAGAGTAGCCGAAGAGTTGGAAGTGGGTGGTGATGGTTAGCTGCGTTCTCTCTAGTCTTACACTACTAAATTAGGGATGGCTAGTGCAGATATCTCAAAGAAGCTTTCACTGTTTTTTTGTGTATGAAAAAAGAACTAATTTATTTGAGTTAATTATCTTTATTTTCCTCCAGTACCATTGTTTTCAATTAAATTTTTTGTTAGTTGATTCTAAATTTAATTTTTTTAGGGACTCTGAATAAGAGTAAATGTAATAAAGCACACAAAACTGAGTAAGTATTGAATAAAATATCACACTAAATATTAAATAGAAATATATGGACAGCTAAATAAATGAATATAAAAAGGTTGTAGCAGTATATTATTAATTTTATTCTTAAGACACATAGACTTCCATAAAATGAACCACATGAATACAAAATCACATTGTCAGAAAGTACTTTTTATGGTAATCTGACCTACATGCATTTGTCAATAAAATATTGCATTTCTTTAGCTTTTGTGGAAAAATGATATAAAACTGTTTCCAGCTTGTTCTTGAATTGTAATAATAATGTTTCTTTGAAGGGCTCTGATGGTTTACAAGGACCCCCTGGACTTAAAGGTGAAAAGGGAATAAATGGACAAAAAGGTGAAAGAGTGAGTGATGTTCTCATAATCAGTCTTTTCATAACCCTTCCTTATATGTAAAAATAAGGTGTTATTATTGTATTCATTTGATTTACTTACTGTTGATTCATCAGAATTATTAAACTAAACATGACAATTATGCTGTGTTTTTTTTACAGACTAAAATGTATTAGAAAGTTGGAATTCACAATGAAATTTCTCCATTTGTGTTTCAGCAATAAATCTATGTGATTCTTATGTTAAAAATCGAGTTCTGATACCTGCAGCGAGCAGAGCATAAATAACTTCTTGTGTAGCTTTATGTTTAACAGCACATACACTATACAACTAGGGCCTGGCATGGCCAAGCGCGTAAGGCGTGCGACTCGCAATCCGAGGGTCGCGGGTTTGTGCCCGCATCGCGCTAAACATGCTCGCACTCCCAGCTGTGGCAGCGTTATAATGTGACGGTCAATCCCACTTTTCGTTGGTAAAAGAGTAGCCCAAGAGTTGGCGATGGATGGTGATGACTAGCTGCTTTCCCTCTAGTATTACACTGCTAAATTAGGGACGGCTAGCACAGATAGCCCTCGAGTAGCTTTGTGCGAAATTCCAAAACAACTATACAACTCCTCAATCATGTATTTATCTGTCTGCATAACAGTATGAGAGGTTTCCTTACAAACGTCTATAGACTGTGAAGTAAAAATCAAAGCATTAGATACAAAATCATGCCGTAATATAATTGCAAACAATAGTTCTGATTATTTTTAATAGAAATGAATGTTTATGAATACCTTAAGAATTTTTGTTGTCTTGCTTTGAAAAAAAAAAAGACAATAATAATTAAATTTTGAAACTTGATAATAAGGTGCCTACTTTTTAAAAAATAAAAGTTTTGAGACAGCTTGACCAGATAATGAAAATCTTTATTATGAATGTGTGATGTCTTGATGAGAGTTTCTTATCCTTAAGCACAAGTAGTTTACAAAGATATGTGAGTATTGTTGTCAAATAAAAATCAATACAGTATAGAACAAAGAAGCCATGACCATTCTTCTTTTTTAATTTCAAAACATATTGACTTTTAATTTCATGATTTGCTTCTCATTAATTTATATTTTTTTAGTTTTAAGGATTAGTAAAAAAAAGCACAATAAGTTCTTGTTCAATGCTATGTATTTATTGTACATTTCTGTTGCAATCTTCTGAGGACAATTATATATTGAAACTTTCAATTACTTTGCAGGGTGACAAAGGAGATCCTGGAAGTTCTGGACCTATGGGTTTACCAGTAAGCATCAAAAATTGCTATTATTAAATAATTTTCTGCAATAGAGAATTAATTCATCTTTTACATAACCACTTGTTTAATAGTCGTTCTTCATTAACATTACTGGTTTATATAAGACAGTGAAATGTATTATTCACATATTTCAATACTCATGAGAGGCATAACACAGATAGTTCATTGTGGAGCTTTGCACTTTAGCATCAGAACAAACAAACAAATGTTTCCTATTTCTCAGAACATTCTGGGATCAATGACTGTTAAACTTTCTTAAAGACTAGGCACACAAGAATGTAGTAGTAATGTCTTTATTATATTTGTTAAACCTTAAACAGTAGTTGAAATATACAGATAGATTCAATAATTTTGTTAAAAACTTTACAAGTTTCTCACCATTTTTATTTACTCAGTTATTGAATCAGTTTTGTATATACATACTTTTGGCAAGAACTTGACAATTAATATCAAGGCATTCAACATAAGAAATTTCTATTTTTCACCTTCTAGGAAAAGATAGAAAATATTATTTAAATATATTCAATAAAGCATTAGTGGTGAAGAATGAAACAGTAGTGTAGGATTGAACTGGCAATAATAACTTAAAAACTAACTAAAGAAAATAAGCAAAATGCATTGTACCTGGACATGTAAAATCTACCAACAGTAGTATCACCAGTTTTCTTTTAGAGTATGTGCTTGTGCAACTGTGTAATTCATTAATAAATCATCATTATATTTTTCTGCAAATATATCATTGTAAAATAAAAAAAAATACTTTATCAACATTGAAATACTTGCATTCCATCAATTTCAACACTGCTTTTAATTGAACCAAAAAATTGAAAAGCATTCTTAAAACAATATATTATAATAAATAGTTGGTCTCACATAGTAATTGCTTACATTATTATGTTTGCATCTGTTTTCTTCTTTACAGGGTCCCATGGGACCTCGAGGTATTTCTGGGTTTCCAGGAATTGATGGGATTCCTGGAGAAATGGTAGGAAAGTAAGATGTTCACATTTCACTCTTTTTTTTTTACAAACATGTGGATAATTTAATACAATATTTTACATTTCATATATCTACAACGTGCAACAGATACATTTGAAAAATCATCTTTCTTATTTTTGTGTCAATTAATTGTTGTTTTTAATTAAAAATTCTTTCTTCCTCAAACTTAAAATCCTTAGACATAACCAACATAATTTAATTGTTTGTTAAATTATTTTAGTATAATTAAAACTGTATTTCACAAGCATATTTTCATACAATGAAGAAATAAAATAGCTCAGCAAATTGTTAAAAAATTGTAAAATGAATGCAAAATTTAACTAAAAGTACTTTGTAAGCAGAAATAAGTTTTCATTGAGTTTATTATATCTTAATTATTTTTTCAATAATTAATAAGGTGTATGGATATATTATTTTATATGTTGGTTGTTTCATTGCACCTGTTAGTTTTTCAGACTGGAATCATCACAAGTCTGGTCTGGAACACTTGAGACAATCATCCTGACAAGAGCTTAGGCTACTCTAACATCTTCTTCAAGATCCTTCTAACTCAGGAACAACTAGGACTAACCTCATGAACATCTATCAATTAATTTTTCTGAAAAATTAGCAGCAGCTTCTACTAAAGATTTATTTCAAATACAAGTATTTGTTGTCTAATTGTGACAACAATTACAAGTGGTGGTGGGAACAACTATCACGATACAAAAACATTGACAGACTCTTTGCTTTAACTCAGGGGCACTTCATTCATTTGCTTGTTATATTGTTATATTTGCTTTGCCAGTAAGCATCATGTGTTGTTGTATGATGAATTTGCTTTATCAACATGCATGGGGTTTCCTGCTTGTATATCTATTTCTGTTTCATCAGCTTATGATTTTATAATTTTACATTAGTTTTAGACTAGCAACTTTGTAACTTCTTTTTTATTTCTTGTCTCTACTCCAGGGACCTCCAGGGCTTGATGGCATGAAGGTGAGGAAAAAGCCACAATGTGATTCTTTTAAATTTCAAACTTACATGTATTAAAAATTAAATATATAAACTGAACTTGCAAAAATTGCACATTGCCAAACCTAGTAACAAGTTTTCTCGTGAATTCTTATGTCAAGAATTTTAATGAAGTTGCAGTATATTTTTAAAAACATAAATATAACTTAAAAATTAGTTTTATATGTAAGTATATATATCCTCCTAGATTAGAGACTTTGATAGATAAAAATATATGTGGATATCATTGTATTCTAATGATGAAAAATTGTATATCTGCTTGATGATGCTTCAGAAGATAATTTTAATCATTTAATTTGTTGATAGTCACACAGCTTCTGAAGAAAAACTTTCAGCATGTAGGAAAATATCAATATTTTTACACATATTTGACTGAAACAGAAATTTATCACTCATACTTATTTTATGCATACATTATCATTGTCTCTAACCCAGGGTGAGCAAGGGGAGCAAGGTGAGAAGGGTGTAAAAGGTGAAACAGGGCTGCCGGTATGTTGATACTTCTTCAAGATTTAATTTCCTTCATACAAATGAACACCCTATTAGCAATTATCTAGACTCTTTATCTCTTGAACAATTTTATTATTAAACTAATGTTGTTTTTATATAAAGAGCTGAAACTGAAAACTGAAATGATACATTGAAGCTGTCAGACACTTTCAAACTAAGTGATACCTATCTTGAATAGCCTTCTTAAAAATGGCTTCTTAAATCTTTGAGAGAATTAACTGTCTTTTGTAGAATTGAAATTTACTATTTTCAAGAAATTTATCAGTAATTTTGAAATCGTCATAAACTATTAATAATAACACTTGTTAAAGCAGCTTTTTAAAGTATTCTGAGATACCACATTGTATCCAGAAAACTCAGGTTTATTTCACATATGTGATATTTTTCTCCTGAAAATCTGTGAAGTTTTGCTGATCTCTCCCTTCACATTTGTTTTCATTAGGGGACTGACGGCATCCCTGGCTTATCGGTAATTATGAATTAATTATTTTTGATTATCAGAACGTTGTGGCTACTTCATGCTGTCCAGTCTCCTGGCTGTGACTCCTTTGATTTATATAGTTGGCTGTTTTATGTGCATGTGTGACCTAACAGCTTTGCATGTTGTTTTTTTCTGTAATAATTCAGCTGAACACCTTTCTTGTAAATTGCTCAACCACATCCTGTACCTCTTTCATTTTATTTTGAAAACCATCAGTTTTTGCACAGGTAAAGTTGTTGTTACTATCCCAGCATCAAGTCAAAGTACTACTACTATGATAATTGAACCAATAATACGAATTCCTATAACCCAAGTGCTTTTAAAATGGGGATCTTTCTTCTTCAGGGGCAAATTATAGAAGGCAGTATAAAAAGAAAATGATCATTCCTAGTTTGCCCCCAGTGAAGAAAGGTTCATGTTTTGAAATAACTGAAGTTAAGGGATATCATACTTTTGAGTTAAATTGATTTCTTGTACTTACATGTTTCCTTAACAACATGATAATCCAGTTGAAATGCTCCACCATGATATTGTAAACATTGCTTCTCAGAGATATAAATATGCTATGATTATATTATGTTGTTAAAATATTGATTTTTCTTTCTTTCTACTGTCAGCTTTTTTTTTAACCTTTGGTATTTGCTACGTTTAGGTTGAAGCAATGTGCATGCTTTGTTTTCAAACTAGCCTATGTTATATTCAGCTTCAGCTAAATTTGTTTTGAATGCAGTAAGCTTTTTAATTATCATAAAAACTTAATTACCACTGTTTATTGAGTATATCTATTGCTGCATAGTTTGAATTCTTGCATGACAAATTAACCTTGTTTTTTCTTAAATGCAAAGATTAACAACAAACACGAATTGATATCAATTCAAATGTTACGACTTACCTGATATTCTTTGAATTTCATCTATTTTTGTATTATTTTTGTTTGTTTTCCATTATAGCACAGTCATTGTTTTTCTTAATAAATGCATTTGTCCTTGTGAACTTCTTCCAATTCACTGGTGTTATACATTGCTTTAATTGTATCCTGACTTTTATTAGTCTTTACTAAACAGTAATATGATTTAACAATACATATGAAATTGATTTTTTCGAAATTCAGTATTTTAGTGACAAACTTTTAACCAATTTTTAAGTATGTCTAATATGATCTTATAGCTACTCTAAAACATGGTTTAAAGTTTCTCTATAGTTTAGAAAGGATTAGCAGCATACTTTATGTATACTGTGTATGAAATTTATATTATTTGATGTTTACTATACTATAACTTTTTTCAATACTAAAAGTATTTTTATTGTTGTATACCTTATCCTGTACTTTTATTGTACTATATCATAAATAATTGTTTTAATTCTACTTGTAATAGTTCTGAAAATGTTTAGTAACCCTGTATGTGTGTTTGTATGTATATACTTTTCTCTGTAGCTAACTTGTAGCAACAATATTAAATTATACAGATACTTGCAAATAAAGGTATTTCTACTCATAAACTGGTGTAAAAACACATTTATATACAGTATGTATAAGGAAAACTTTACACTATATAGTAATTTTCTCTCATATTTTAGGGTCCAAAAGGTGAAAAAGGAGATGCTGGACCAATGGTAAGCTGATATGCCACTTTTACATGTACGAAACTAATACATGAAACAGTATATGATAATAATAAGACAACTGCAATGCAACTGGTGAAATGTGTACAGTAGAATGATATGGCAGGATCATTATCTTTGAATTTCTGTGCCATTTCTTATGTGATTTATCAATTGCAGCATTCATTACTAAGTCATTTTTTTGAGATTGTAAAATATGACCTACCAGCATGACTTTTAAAGTGATGATCAACTATATTAATTCTTTTATATTACTCTGCTTCTGCCTCTTGATATGACTCAACTCAATGACAACTTTATGGAAAGAATCATTAATGTTGCAATCAGTCTTCAGGGCATATTTGTTTATAGTATGTTTAGTGTGAAACATTTTTCACCTTTAATTATGAAAGTTATAAAAGTTTGCTTTACATCATAACTAAATTATTTCAACTCAGAACTAAGATCTTGTATTTGAATTTAGACAGGTAGTTAAAACATTTGATTGGGACTTAAGTCTTTCACATGACACGTGTAAAAAAAGATTAGACCCCTGATGCCTCTAAGCATACTCTCCACTTCCACCTGTATTTTTAAAGTGGCATTCAATTCCATTATTTAGTTCAGAAAGATGAACAAAGTAAGTACAGTTTAATGGTTGTCCTCTCTTTGGCCAGTAGTACAAAAAATGTGCCTTGACTATATCTAAATCCAAGGTTTATTGAACCTGGCATGTTTATTCCATGTCATTTAGATTGAAAGTTTTAACTATGTATAAATTACCAACAGTGTCATTGCTGCACATTGTAAAGCCTTCATTATCATCATCTTGGATGAAAAAAATTTAATAAACTGCAACCACAAATACCTTCACAGTAGCTTTCAGTAGTTTATCCATATACCTCTGGTCAGACTTTGTACATCCTTGAATAGATGACATGTTCACAGAGCCAAACTACTTAAAGCCAATACACATTATGAATGAACAATTCTCAAAAACAGTTTATTGGACAATTATATGCTTCCACGTGATATTCTTCTAAATTATCACCAAATGGTCCCATAATCAGTCCTGTATGACAGGCAGAACTTGAACTCGTTTGTTGATCCACAAAACTCCAATGGTCTTTATCATACACTCAAAGAAACTGTTTCTCTTGCTTTATTGTTATCCAAGATAAGCATGTTGTCTGTTTCCTTTATTTATGCATATTTGTATTGTTTTCCTTAAAGTAAAAGTCTTACTGATTAGACTTTAAAAAACCTCAAGTGCAGTTGCTACTGTTGAAAAACACCAGTTTCAAGCATAACACTGACTTTTTCAATTATTACTTTTTTGCTTAAGTGTTTACAAGTTACTTAATGGCTGTTACCCCACACACATCTGAAGGTTTAAATGTGAAAATTGTCTTTGAACAATATACTTCTACTTCAAGATAGTCAGAGATGAAGAATGTGTTGTACTTATATATTAGAAGAAATTTTATTCCTTGCTCCTTATATTTGTAAAGAAATTTCTTTACTAGCTTGGCGTTTTCTATGTATTATTGTTTCTTTGAAGATCCTTAGTAGTTAAGTTTTTCCTAAGAATTTGTAGCCTTTATAAACAAAAAAAAATATTTCCAGTGATGTCGTGAAAACCCAATTGTAGAGATAAATATAACTTTTACTTGCCGGTGACAACCTTGAGATCAATAGGAGAGTTAGGGTTAAAGTTGAGACCAGAGTAGAGCTATATTATTCATTTTGTGTTTTTAAGAACTTTCTTTAAATGGCATAACTAATTTTAAAATGAAAATCAGTTTTGTTGGTTTTTTTCTGTTTGTATTAGGGTTTACAAGGTAAGCGAGGAAAGAAAGGTGAAAAAGGTGACAAAGGAGATCAGGTAAGACATTTAGAACACACTACAAGTTTTTTTCTTTAGGAGTCTTAAAATCAGGAAATATATGAAATATATATATATATATATAACCTTTGTATTTATTGGTTTATTTCTCTAACACAAAATCATAATTCTTAACAGGAACTTGTATTATTTCTATTTTTTAAAAGTTGACAAAATAATCATTATAGGCTTTTACAAGCACTGAATAGTTTATATTATACGAGTAATATCACACATATACTTGAATAACATCATGTAATTATTTTATTATGTATCAAGCAAGTTGCTGATTGATCATAATGAAAAATTTATAACATTTTTGGACAAAATAAAATCTCTTTCAAAATTTAGTTTTTCTATTGTTTAACATCATCCATTTACTCTTAAGACATGTTTTTGGAATTTATTTTGACTTTCTAATTTTTAGGAAATTTCATTGACTATTGTATAAAGGTATACTTCTGAATAAGATATTAACTTTTGTCTTTGTAAAATAAAATCTTAAATTTCTAAAATTAAGTCACATAATACAGTGTAAATTGTTCAAATAGCATTTAAAAAGAAAAAAATGTAGTTGTTTTTTAACAAAATATAGTTTAATATTGTTGGTAATAAGAAAGTGTGATTAAATATGTGATACATTCACTAATTACTGAACAATGAATTTTTAGAAGACAATTTTGGTGAGTAGTGTACATTGTCTTAAGGGTTCCTACACATTCAACATCTAAATGCTGTTTTTTGCTTATATTTTGCCAAAACAAGATAAGATGATAAAACTGAAATTCATAGAAACTTATGATGTATTTCAGACATTATTTTGTATTAAACATTGTTTATAAAGTAGTTAATTTCTCTTATTTTTAACTGAAAAAGTTTGGAGCATTTAGTGATGGCATTGTTTGTTCATTTGTAGACATCTACTTTTTGTACAATAACTAGACCTCTAAAGAGCAGATTTTAATCATCCTGTACAGATCACACCTGTTGAAGCTGGGGAAGAACCCTGATGACCTCATAGTTAGAGGTCAAAAGTCACCATTTCAAAAAACTTGAAATTTGCTTTTTGTGCAAAAAAAAATATACATGCACACACAAACACCTCATAGTTATTAGTACAAGCAAAACCAAAGTAAAGAAAAAAGTTAATGGTCAGGGGAATCAGTCATTCTGTTGATGGCTGTTTTCTATAAGTTTTTCAATATTTGAAAAATGATATGTCATATGCTTAAAACTATACTATAAAACATCATTAAGACTAACCAATAATAACTGTATTCAGTATACCAATTATGATCTTCCTCAGTTTACTTCACAAAAAAGGCTGACTCACTTGGTGACTGTCATATTTAGGAGCACCAGTGTGAACCAAGCATATTAGTGTATTTCTTAACAAAAGAATAAAGAATGAAATCATAAGTTAAACGTTAACAGATGACTAATCATTTAGTTATGAACACTGTATAATCACATTGTATAAGAACTAAGAAATATACCTCAATTTTGAAACTACTGTTCATGTTTTTAAGTTAATTGTTAA
Source organism: Carcinoscorpius rotundicauda (assembly GCA_011833715.1). Classification (NCBI taxonomy): domain Eukaryota; kingdom Metazoa; phylum Arthropoda; class Merostomata; order Xiphosura; family Limulidae; genus Carcinoscorpius; species Carcinoscorpius rotundicauda. Next base: position 28,525,882 of record CM022398.1, read on the forward strand.
TATTCACGAACACATGACTAATTTTTAGCTCTACCTGTACTAGTGTTTTACATTCCCATACAGTTGAATTAAACAGTGTGATTTTATCAAGTCTTTATTAGCTATATTTAAGTAAAAATTAAGGTTTTAAAAAATAAGTGTTAAGTATCTATTTTTCTCTCTCAATGTATATACACAAACACACACAAATATTTATATATGTGTGTGTGTGTGTATGTATATATATATATACATATGTGTATTGTTCTTTAGCTAAAACTACAGAAACAAAAATTCAGCAAATTAAAACTATGTGAATTAATCTCTAATGATACATGAAGTTGATAGTGAAATTGACCCTGATATCTCTGAACATATTCTTAAATAGCATATTATGAAATTATATATCAGAAATTCCTTGATATCATGGATTTACAATCTTCCATTGTTTGTTAAGCATATTTAAACCTGTTGGCTAAAATATTAAATTCTATAATCATACTAACTGACTAAAAACACTTCTTGCTTTTCAGTTGAATTACCTTCTTTGACTGTTTCACAATTTTTTGGTTATTACGCCTATCTCATATATAAATTCATTGATATTCCAATCTCCACAATCAAATCCTAGCTGATTAAAAATACATTTGTCTACTTATAGGGAGTGCCTGGTCTTGATGCTCCATGTCCGCTAGGCCTAGATGGACTACCCTTACCTGGCTGTGGTTGGACACCACCTAATGCTGTAAGCTGAACTAATCACACCTTTTTATGTGACTTTCAGTTTTTCTGTATTTGATTTCTTTACAGCAATGCTATATGTTTGTTATTTAGCTTGTGTTACATAGTATTTCTCCAAACATTGTCAGAAAAATTCAATTCAGTTAAAAAGTTTATGGCATATGTTGCTAGGATATAAGTTTAGTGTTTGAAGTGTCCATAACTCACCATATTAGGCATGTTTGTTACAGGTTCTTGAAGTATTCTTCTAAGTTATTCAGTGGCTGCCAAAAGATTAATCATGAACTTTCTCATTCACATAATTATAGAACTCTTATTTTATATATATATTCAAGTTTTAAAACATTAGGCCTTGATTTAAATATGACATCATCTTTCCTTGAAAAGTTACAATATTTCTTGTCACTTTTTGAAATGTCTTCTTGTGATCCATGTTTCTTTTTCTAATTCTTCTAACATTTGTTAAATGATTTGAAATTGACTTTTGTTTTATATGCTTGTGTACCTTAATAATAACTAGGTAATTTAAATCACTATGTTGTATATTTTGTGTAAAAAAATTACTTGTTAAACTGAATATATAAAGATAAACTGCCTAAACATTTCCCTCTTCATTGTTTTAGTAACCATTTTTGTTCAACTTAATGGCTTAGGATAACATCTTAAGAGTGAAATTAACAACTGCATGTAAAAGTTATTATTTTATTCTTTGTTTTTACCAAGCAATTTCAAGTGATTTCTATAAATCCCAGATATGAAGTGATGTTCTTTTAAAATCAATGAATTAACAATCCAACTTAAATTTTCTAGGCACCACTTGGTCCCATACCTCCTACACCCCGGGTGTACAAACCTTGACCTTAATCACTGGGTCATATGTCACTGCCAGCAGGTAATATCCTTAATAAACATGACTCAATTGTGAGAGTAAACAATAATGCATCTCATGCTTAGAGTATCTTTCATATCAACGTGCTTAGTTTGTAATAACTTTGTTCTTCACTTAACATTAATGAAAATAAGTATCCCTATGCAGAGAGCATTCCCCTCCCCTGGACTCTTCAAGCTTTGAAAAAATATTATGTATTTCCTAACATTTGAAACTTATTTCCTAATTTCTTGTGATTTTCTTTTGGTTAATGTCTTAGTTTTGACTTAAAATTTCTTCTCATATAAAATAAATCCTATGCATATTGAATTGTATTTTCAGTGTAAGCTTTCAACATTTTGTTAAGATCTAGTGCAAAATTACCAATACATTTAATTATCTCTTTGTCTGATTTTTTTAAAAGTTTACATTTCATCATATGTTTACCATCAGAATGGTAGTCTGAGGACATTTTACTTCTGAACACAGACTTTCATGAAAAACAAATTTGGGATTAATTTAAATACTGTTTCACTAGATAATAGGTTACCCTTCTGTAATGAGAATAGAAAAATAATATTTTTTGACACAACACTATAGTTGTTTTGTTAGTTTCATAGTCTTATTTATGATCCTGTCTTCTGCCTTACTTTTAGTTCACAACATTTTAGTGTAGAAATGTATAAAGTTTGAGACTATGTGTTAATATTTGGTGTTATAAAGCTCACAATGTACTCATAGTACAATGGGTGCAAATAATAATAATAGATATTGGCAACAATATTCCTAGATTCCTAGGTAACAATATTGAAATCTTATAGTAGAAACTGGAAGTGGCATAATATTTGAGCAACAAATATATATCTATACATCTAATTATTTTATTTATGACAGAAAATCTGTGAATAAATGTGTTTATTTTACTATAGATAATTTACTTTTAAAAAATTCTGTGTAATTTCGTAGCAAATTTTAGAACTATGTAACATGAGCGATACCCATAAAAAAACAAAATAAACTGTGGGGTGAAAATATCACAACTGTACCTCAAATATGAACATAAACAGTAAAGATTATATCCATGTAGTAACTTTAAAATTGTATTCATTCTTTAAAGTATAATAGCACAAACGTACCAGTCTTATAACCCTAACATTTAAGGTAAAGTGTGATCAGTTTCTGCTTCTTCTCAATTTGTTTTTTTGTCTTAGAAATGCAATTAAGTTTTCTGTTGATCCAGTGATCACTTTTACACAAGAAAGAACATTTCAATGTCCCTTCAGTAACTTCAAAGCAAATATATGTGGCTGAATCGTAGTTCATTAAAATTAACATTTTAATGCATATAGATATATATTTAATTTAGTTGAAGTGTAAGAAAGATTATGAAATATCATAATGTTGGTTCTGCTTTTAAAAAACAGAATGTTTTAAATGCTCCATAGTTCAATAATTATAAATGATTTCTTTATTATATTTACTCTTATATTTTAATGACAATAAATTTATGATGCTAATAAAAAAAGTAGGTTTGAACAATAAATTACAGATGAAAATGAAAAACGCTAAAAGTCGAGTGTTTTCAGAGGTAAACCTTTTTTCATATTCGGTTTATGAAGTTTCTTATTTTTCGTATTTCATTATGATAAATTTAGTATCTTTCTTTTAAATATTAAAATGACAAGCAGTTTGGTTACGATTACAAAACAGTTATTACTGAAGAATGTAAGTACTAGCAAATAGCATCACATAGCCATTCAACTGTCACATTGTGTCGAAAATAAATGTTTTGACATTGCAGTATTCTCATTAGCGGTCAAGACTGGACACTACTATATTTTTTATATTCTGTATTATTGTCGTCAGTGGTAATATCTTTGCAGGATTCCAATTAGTTAGTTTGTCTTAATGCAAAGCCACGCACTATGCTATCTGCGTTTTGTTCACTGGGGGAAAGATTGAATCTCGAATTTTAGAGTTGTAAGCCCATAAAATTAGCGCTGACCCACTGCGAGACTTCATCTAGTACTTAAACCTTTTTAACATTACAGTTATTGGTAATCCTGTCTTTGTAAAGTTTGAGCTGTCGGTCATGACTGTAATATTAATTATCATACTTCTGTAGTATTCTAGACCCTCATAATTGTAGTATTCTAGTTAATAGTAGTATCTCAGTATACCAACAGTAGTTTTGTTGTGTTATCTCTATATTTAAAAAAAATCCAGAAAGTTTTTCTTAACTGTAAATACAATGTAAACTAGGTGAATGAACACTAGTTTTTGTTTTACCTGAATCAATTATAGTGTCATCTGAAATATGTATATATATATATATATCTTTGTGTTATTATTATTATTCATTGCAAAGACGTAATGGTTTTCGCATCATTCTATTGTATTCTTTTGTTGTTGTTCACAATATTTTATTTTTGGTTAAAGGTTAACAAAATGCCAATATTTTCAATTTGTACAACAAATAAGTTTTATTCTCATATTAGGAAACATTATTATGATAATTTTCCAAAAGTTCAGAAACTTTAAAGAAATGTTTTCTCCGCATTTTGTCACACAGTCGATAAAGATCCCCAGCGTCAAAATTATTAAATCACAAATATCACACCATTATGAAAAACAAATACACAAAGAAATGGTAATACTTAACAAAGTTTAAAGTCGTAATATGAAATAGTTTGATTATTGTTAACTAAAACCTTTGCTGTGACTAAGTTAATATAACAATTCTGACTGTCATCAGCAAATCTGGGTCAATAATAAAAAATGCTGCCCAGTAAAGGAATGAAAGATATATTGTATGCATTCTGCTATCGTCTTTGTTTTAATGTAGTCGTTAGATCAGTTTTATGGTTTTCTATGTTCTAGTGTGTTGCACATTAATTCAAACTGGAAAACAAAACTTATTTCATAATTAATAATTTCGAGCAATTCCAACTCCTGATTAGGACATTTACATCGAAGATGTTAAGTTTGATTTAACAAAATACATGCAGATTCGTTATGCTGAAACTTTGAAATAGCAGTTGGTATATTCTTACCCTTTATAAGGTATTTGCTTTTTAGGTTATTTATAAAATAATTGACCAATTACTTTTGCCAAAACAACGCTTAATGTTTTATGTATTTCATGGGCTCGGCATGGCCAGGTGGTTAATGCACTCGACTCGTAATCCAAAAGTCGCGGGTTTGAATCCGCGTCACACCAAACATGCTCGCCAATTCTGCCGTGGGAGAAACGTTATAATGTTTCAATCAATCCTACTATTCGTTGGTAAAAGAGTAACCCAAAAGTGTTGATGACTATTTGCTTTCCCTCTAGTTTTACACTGCTAAATAATAGATGGCTAGCGCAGATAGCCCTCGTGTAGCTTTGCGCGAAATTCAAAACAAACCAGTTTATCTCTTGTAAAAGTTGATCTAATTTTTTTTCCGGCAACCTAAGAAAGCTTCCAGGCCAGATCACAATTTATGCCGCAAACTTGTGAAACCAAACGAAAACACTTAACTCTTAATTATGTTATCATAATTGCAACCATAATATCAAAATATTGTAATTTTAATTAAATTAATGTACTCCAAGGTAAGAGTGCTAATTTAATAGCAGATGTGTAATGTTTACCTGAAAAATTAATTGTTCCATTATTAAGATAATCTGTTCGTTTTCATGTTTAATGTTTTTGTAAGTTTAAAAAAATGCTTTTTGTTGGTTTTTATGTTTTATATCAATTGGAATTTTGTTTCATGGTTTATGCACTCTTACTAAGCATGCATTTCAACTTCTTAAAAACTCGTATAAAACTCAACCTGTAAGTATCCTAGTGGAACAGCGGTAAGTCTTCAGATTTACTTCTTTAAAATCATGGGTTCGATTCCCTTCAGTTGATACAACAGATGGCCAGATGTGGGTTTTATATAAATAAAAAACATACACAGGACTTGCTATCGAGTAATGTTCCCTATGGTAAAGCAGAATGTCTGTGTAATTCCAATGCTATAAACCGCGTTTTGATACCCGTCGTGAGATGAGTTCGAATAACCTTTTGTGTAGCTTTGCGCTTAACTAAAAACAGCAAGAATTTTCAGTATCTTATGTGTTTTTTATAGACAAACCAAACAAGGTTATTTGCTTAACTTCAAACACACGACCCATACATTACGGTCTAAAAAAATTTAACAAAAATTCTACTATTACACGAGTATATAACATATACAGCCTGGTTATGATTAAAGCTCTAATTTATGCCTCATTCATGTTTTAATATAAAGCTTTGAGTTTATTATTTATAAAAGTGTATAAACTACTGTTAGATATTTTCTTCTATTCGCTTACAACAAGTTAATAATGTGGAAGATCATTCTCTTGACATGGATTTTCAGTGTTAGTTTTTGGTTATCATCAATTGTCAATAAATTCTGCAGCTGTATTCGTGCATTTTATGATCAGTAAAAGAGCACTGTATTGAACATAAATTCAGTGTATCTTAAACCAAGAAAGTCAACTTTCACTTAAAAGCAAGTTTGGCGCTTTTATATAGTTTACTTTTACTATATATATTTGTGTGTGTGTATGAGGCAGTTAAGTGAAGTGCATGTCGTTGATTTATCGTTAAAGTTATCGCCAACAAGTTACAGACACCTACTGTAGAAGAATCCTAATCCTAACAACAAGGTATATATATTTATACTATAAAAAAGTATAAATAAAAGTCTTTTTAACTGACATTTGACAAACACAACCTTAACATCTCACAACAGAAAATGAACATTTTTAACGTTAAATTATTCAATGAGTTAATCAAAATTGCGTGTTAAAGCATGTTAACGTATACCAGCTTGGTGTAGAATAACTTCTAATAAAAATATAATATGCGACAAAAGAATTAGATTTAAAATAGACAGAATGAGATAATATGATACTTGCTGATGTTGCATCCAACGAATTTTACCTGTGTATAATAAAACCTTTTGAACCAACCTTAAACAGTTATAAAAATCTAGTAAATGTGTTCACTTACGACCGAACAACGTCTTGACAAATTACAGCTTCATCACTAAGAAGAGTTACTAAAAACACACAATTTGCTGACTGTGTTTTTTACTAAAGTGGACGAGACTGTTCAATACAGACTGGAATTCATCATCTATAAGGTTTTAGTTGAACTCTTTTAAAGTAGAAAACATGAAGAAATATGGAACGGTATCTGCTGTATAACCGGTCCGCTGGGAATAATAACAGCAAATTTAGTAACATCGTTTCCACCTTCTCTGTTTGTTGTAGTTTCTAAGGGGTCTGATCATCTTCAAAAGAAGGGGACCACGTTTTAAAACAGAACTGTTCAAGTTGAAACTTCATTTACCCCTGAGCACTGTTATGTTTTTTTTATCCATATAGACTTGGCAATTAATTTCTGTTTTAATAATGCCTGTAGTTTAATATTTTATAGAAATTTTTTACCGCAAACACCATCAATGGACCCAAGTCCAGTCATATGTGCTTGTATTCAAATTGTTCCGTGTTTCTTGGTCGTGGTAGCTTTCCCAGTAGAAAAACAAATAGGCCCAGCATTTAAGAGACTTGAAAAAATTTCTTACAAAATTTCATAGGTTATGGTTTCATTATCGTGCTTAAGTTTGAAAAAAATAAAAACGTGCATTCCATTCATCTGCAAGTAAAAGAAATATATTTAAGCGTATGTGTTGTGTATGTGCACGCCTGTATTTTTTTAAGTTTTAATAAAACGAGACACTATTTTTAAATGTTATAAAATTGAAGCAAATATCTGATTAACCTTTAGGAAAGATAGAGGCACAATAATAACCTTAAATATGACTACATTTAATTCCTAGTAGGTCAGTCTTGTTAGTTTGAATGTCGTTATTCAAGCACTGGTTAGATAAACAACAGAAAAAACTATACTTTTAATGAAAATATATATTATGTATACAAACCAGAAACATCCAAGGTTCGCTAGTTAAAGACTCTTAAGATATTAACTTACACGTGTTCTATAAATAAATTAGCCAGCAAACACATATAGTACCATGAATGTGTTTATGTGTGTGGAAGATGTGAAACCTTGCTTGCTTACTTATTACGTAGTCACGGTATGTGGCGTCATCTTACGAAGTAAAATGTCATCATACATAAATGCTCTGCCATAGAAATTTAAAACTTGTATATTTAAAGAAAATCAACCAAAAATCTAAAGTTTAACATGAAAAATGTAAAGGTAAAACACTTATTTCCTTGGCGTCTACAAGAAATTCTGTACCATTCATATTTCAAGTAAAACGGGTGTTGCTAACGTTTAGTTTTGTATTGTCATATTTAATTTCATTGTATAGTTATAAAGTGATTGATCACACACACACAAGTACGTATATATTGATGGACAAAGGAAAAAACGTGCTTCTAGTGACAAACAAATAACCAAAAAAGACATGTTCTAACATAAGAACACTTAACCTGTATGCCCCCCCCCAGTGGCTCAGCGGTATGTCTGTGGACTTACAACGCTAAAAACCGGGTTTCGAGACACGTGTTGGGCAGAGCACAGATACCCCATTGTGTAGCTTTGTGCTCAATTCAAAACAAACAACAAGTTAACCTGACGAACGTATCTACAGGCTAATTGCGGGGATAACAGGAATGATGGGTGGGTGCGAGCTTAACGATGCAGAATACATTAATATTTAAGATACAAGTGAAACAGATAAGGGAAGTAATGGCCAAGGACTGGATAAGCATGAAACTGTCAAACTTATTTTTCTATGTTAAACTTTTCTTTGTAAAAATTATTAGTTTCATATGCATTGTTACTCGTATAGATAAAAACAGGCTGAAAGACGTTTGCTGTAAAACATCTTAAGCTCGTGCGATGTTATCTGTGTATAGAGCATTTTCAAACAGAAGGTCAAATTTGTATCCATGTGAAATTAATGTACATGTTAGTCATCTCAACAGATATAAAGTTATAACACTAATCGGTTTACGAGGTTCTTTAAAATTTACCGTGCATATTATACCATTGGGTAAATCCTTTTGGTACTTAAATCTCGAAGGTTAATCATTCCCACGCTCTGATTGGTACTTCATGTTTTTATGCATGATGCTCTACTTTATATTGGATGATAAAAGGAAGTTTGCCAGTAGTGGTTTTTATATGTACTTAGATTAGTACACGTATATATTTACTGGATCGTCGTAATTATCAGTAAGATAGTAAATGTTAAACCTCGTTATTTAGATTATTGCAATAACGAAGTATTATGCTGCGATAATTTGCTGTGGTTTCAGAAGTTTAGGAGAAAACATGACTATGTTATTGTTAATTATCAATACACAAGGTCATTCTATGTGTGTATGTGTTGGTAATGCATGACTGTATACTTAAATCACGAGGGTTAAACATTTCCAATAAATCAAAGGTATCAACATTTTGTGATTGAGTTGTCACGAATACATAGAATGATTTGTTATACTTCACAGGTATAAAACAGAATATAACGGACCACTACTGGCTTAGTAGTATTGATTGTGGCGTTAGAGCCACAAGTCACACAGAATTCGCGGTTATTGATTTTTTTAACTAGTTAACCTATTTATATAAGTACCTTTTTACAAACGGAAATAGAATAGTTACGGTTTATTAGTATTGTATAATCTTTATTGTTTATGAAGTTAATTTAACAGCTTTTGGTTGTTTCTGTCGATGACTTTAAACGGAAATTTAAAAAATAAAGAAAACGACTAATTGCTTGTTTTTATTATTTTTTCTATTGCAGTAACACGCAGAGTATGAAAGGGAACATCTCACAAATATTGCAACAGCCAAAAGGAGCCCTACGATCAAAACAAAACGTTTCCGTACTCGTTTGAAAAATTAATAGTTAATGGTTCAACCGTAAGATTCGGTTTAAAGTAACTGATGGAAATAAAATATTATTCTAACCCTTAAGACTGAATCAAATTGGTAAATTTATAAATGTTCCTCTAAGTACTAAAAGCAAGCCAAACTGTCACTGGTACCTACTGGCTAAAATTGCTGTTATGATCACCCATATGTGTGTACTGGACGATGAAAGTTGTGTATTATAGTTCTCTTTTTTTTATCTTATATTTATTGTGCTGTGCCCGAAACTAATATTGTAAACCCTAATGGGTAATAATATGACTGCTAAACTTCTATTCTCAGAACTCATTGCAGTGTTGTCTGATAAAGATGGAAAAAGATTTACTTTTGATGGAAGAGAAAGTTCTTGGCGATGTAGTAATACTCATGGAAGTTTTCTTTGTATACTTGTGTAACTTTGTTGTTCATTAATTTTGTGTCTTATGCTGAATGTTTTTGGTTGTGGATGTAAATTGTTTATGATATATTTAGGAAACAAGAAGTTAAGTACGTTGAATCGAATCGACCGTGATAAAAAGGTCGAATGTCTTTATAATGTGTCCCTGTCGTGTTGTCATTACATCTTGTACGTCAGTCTACTTCGATTATGTTGTCTTTATAAACCTATATGATATTTACAGTCCAACAAAACATATCACCACACCTGCGTTTCCACAGATATCTAAAATGTTGATAATAGATCAGAATCTGTTTAGCTAAACTAAAATTGTCTCGTGGTAATTGAAAATAACTCTTGCTGTTTTTCAAGTGCATTGTTGTAAAAAATCCATGAATCTAAGTTTATTCAATTAAATTTGATGTCATCTGAATATTAAATGCGTGATGTTTTTATGCGTTATGTTACAGTTCTTAAACGTGTACTTCTATGATAAGAATGTGGTAATTACACAGCATCACAGTTTCCATCTATTTTGGAAAAGAAATTTACGAATCTTACGATTTTTTATGCCACTGTTTTCCAATCTGATAAATTTACAGTTCTCGCTTATCATTGATAATTTTATTCTCCTTTATACAAATGATACAGACAACACACTGCATTTTAAAATTTTAAACTGAACTAATAATTCTAGTATAAAATATGTACATACGTAATACAATAAGTTTTCTTTTCACAGTAATATAAAATATATGAGGAATATATATATACATACAAGTTTATATTATTTTTTGTATGCTAGACTTATTTTGTGACGAAATGTAAAACAAACAATATACAGTTATAGGTTTAGATTCAATTATATGAAACTCAACGTAAACGCATAATAGTTTTTTTTTTCTCTTAAAATGATCAAAACGCAATGCTGAAAATGTGCCGGAAATATATAGTGTTGAACTTGCATCGCAGACAGAAATAACCACGACTATGGAAATAGCAGACAATTAATGCCTTCCGTCTCCTAGGGTTTTTGGAATGTAGAAAAAAAGTTTTCCACGTGGCAGTTCATAGAGAGATTGGTGCAAAGACGAGATGAAAAGTACTAGTTTAGACATCCTTGGAATAAATATTGACTCCGTGTAAATTACTTGGTAAAAGCTGCTTTTTCTCTCTCTCTCTTTTAACAGCATAAGGTTGGTGGAAAAGGTGACATTATGTATTTATTAAGAACAGTTTTAATTTTAACTTAAGAAGCATTCGATAGGGGCAACTTTTGTGAAACAGTTTATTAAATTTGATATGAAATTATTATAATATCTCATTCTCAAAATGAAATCCTGGTCAAGTCAGATTGATATATTTGCTTATCGATTACTTTAAAGGAAAAAAACGAAATTTCTTAAGTTCTCATCAATTTATGACTAATTATATATCTTTTCTTGCATTTTGGTTGCAAGAAATTGTTATTGATCATGCGGCACATATATGAATTTAAAAACTTATGATTTAAAATTGTAACCACAGTCATTTAAGACAAGATTTCGCCTTAATTTATCAGTGTTGCATAATATATTTCCAATATTTAAGGTTAGAACTCGGTAAATTTGTAACATGATAAACTACGGTCTTCTTGAAAAATAACCAGCAGACAAAACTACTCCTTTTACAACAAATACTTTGCAAAACATAATGACATCGTTAAAATTTATTTAGAAATCGACGTATGGGATACCCGGCTGGTACAGTAGTAAGTTTACGGAATTACAACGTTAAAATCCAGGGTTCCCTTCCCCTAGATGGACTCAGCAAATAGCCTGATGTGGCTTTTCTGTTAGAAAACACACAGACTCACCGTATGTGGAAACAGTTTAAACATTTCTTGAAACTAAGAATTTAGTTTTTCTGTAGACATTATGTTATAACATTCGAAATTGTGAGGTAGTGGTCGTTCTGATAGAAGTTAAAGCGCTCGACTCGTCATCCGACGGTTCCATGTTCGAATCCACGTTATACCAAACATACTCTCTCTTTCAGCTGTGGGCGAGTTATAATGTTTCAATCAATCCTATTATTCGTTGGTAAAAGAGTTAACCCATAGTTGGCGGTGGGTGGTGATGACTAGCTGCATTTTCTCTAGTCTTACACTGCCAAATTAGGGACGACTAACCGAAACAGCTTTCGTGTAGCTTTGCGAAAAATTCAAAAACAAAACAAAAAACAAGTCTGATAGACGTAAATTATATACGCCCAGTATCTCTTAAAGTTTACTTATTATTACATTTTTTTCACACAGAAATAATTGTTTTGAAATAACACGAACAAGTTTTTAAATCCTAATTTAAGAGTTTAAAATCTAACAAACTGTAGTCACCTTTGAAGAAATAATTCATGATCAAAATAAAAAGAAATCTTCAACAATCTTGCAAGTGCATGAGTGTTACTCTCCACGCTTTATTTCCTGTATGTTTACCAATTAGTAACATAGGAGCGCTTTGGAAGATTTATATATTTTTCTCTTTTTTTTAATTTCTAGCAAAGCTGTTTGTTTGTTTTGGAATTTCGCACAAAGCTACTCGAGAACTATCTGTGCTAGCCGTCCCTAATTTAGCAGTGTAAGACTAGAGGGAAGGCAGCTAGTCATCACCACCCACCGCCAACTCTTGGGCTACTCTTTTACCAACGAATAGTGGGATTGACCGTAAAATTATAACGCCCCCACGGCTGAAAGGACGAGCATGTTTGGCGCGACCAAGATGCGAACCCACGACTCTCAGATTACGAGTCGCACGCTTGGCCATGCCGGACCCCTCTAGCAAAGCTATCTGTGCTAACCGTCCCTAGTTTATCAGTTTAAGGGAAATGCAGCATCAGCAACTGCCAACTCTTGAGGTACTCCTTTACTGACGAATAGTGGGATTGACTGTAATATTATAACGTCCCCACGGCTGAAAGGGTGAGCATGTTTGGTGTGACGGGAATTTGAACCCGCGACCCTCAGATGACGAGTAGAGTGCCTTAACCACCTGGCCTTGTTGGGCACTTTGGAATAGCTAGATAGTATTTGTGTCTGTTTTACACTAATAAATTTTGTTACTTGACTTAACTAAATTTTGATGCAGAACATAAAACACTTGATGCGTTTATGAACTTATAATAAAATATGTCACTATACATAGACCAGAATATTTTCTTAAGTACTAAAGGTATCACACCTTTTAAACTTTCTTTGTCAAATGTGAGTTTTATTTGTTTTTTAAGTGCTACTCATTGGTTTGCCTAGTATCCTTATTGCTAATCTACTGATAACTATTTGTATTATAGATTTACCTCTGAAGACATCTCTCCTTCACGAAATGTTTAACACGTTAAGTTTAAGTATTGCATTTATAAGTTAACTGTTCGTTTCCTATTGTTTTTTTGTTTTATCGTAGTTCGTGTTTTCAAAGCTTCTGAACTGAGGATTATCAAGTTATATTTATTAAAAATTTATCATATTTTTTTCTAGCCAATGTTTAAAACGTGATTGACAATACTTTAATAAATCACAGCAAAGACGCTTTTTTGAAAACATTATATATTGTCCAGATGTGTAAAATGTTCAGTTTAAACTAGATGAGCAAATATTAATGAACAATCCCTCCAGTGGCACAACGTTATGTCTACCGCTTGGATGCCCATGGTGTGCAGAGTTTACACCAGAGCAATCACACTTGTAAGAAACAAACATGGTGTATCATTTGCCTTAGTCATTCACCCTTTATTTATGTCTTCAACCCAAAACATAGGATAAATATAACTGAATGTCATCTTTCTTACAGTGAAAGTTGCTATTTTATATTCCAAGATAGAAAACGTAACGCATGCACTTAGGTGATGAATGGATATTTGACGTTGCCTTATCTCTCTCGTGAAAAATGAAAAGCGGTATTTAAGACTACAAGTCATGTATATATTATCGTAACTATCATTCAATCAATGTCAGTAACGTATCAGTCTTCAGTTCGAATGTTTGCATCATGTAAAGGATACACTAAACACTGTGATAAATATTATATATGTATATATAAGTGTAAGGTATGTAGTGCACGTCAATACCGAGTAACACTAATATATATGTATATACATTCTTCGTCAATACAAAGCTATGACAACAATTGCGCAAGTATGTATCTTCAGCCCATACACTCTATCAGTGCTTCTCTCATGTGGTTGTTCATTCCACTAATCTGCTGGCGACTTGTTTTATTTGAAATAAATAAATATCATACGTAAATCTGTAAAATGTAAATAGTAATAATAATAATGACAATCAAAGTTGTTTTTCTTTATTTTAGTTATGCTAAATAATTATGTCCTTTACTTTTATCATAAAGTTTCCTGATGGGTCAACGATATGTTTACAGACTTGCAACGGTACAGCCCGGGGTTTGATTCCCTGCTCTGTACCAGAATGCACATAAACACACTGTGTAGTTTTGCTCTAATAAAACAACAAAACAAATACTTGTAAATATATATAGCGTTACTTTGAAATATATGTAAAAGCATTTCAAGTCATTGCACTATCTTTATGTTTCATGCAGTACATAACTCTTAAAATTTATAAAACACTCAGGGAAAATTATGCTTTAATTATACAGTTTGTGTAACTTGAGATACCGATGAAGACGAGCAGAACGTGAAGGGAAATATCGTAATGCATGGACTACGTTAAAACTTATAACGTTTAAATAACCTGTTTGTTTGCTTTTGAATTTCGCGCAAAGCTACACAAGAACTATCTGCGCTTGCCGTCCCTAATTTAGCATTGTAATACTAGAGGGAAGGCAGCTAGTCATCACCACCCACCGCTAACTCTTGGACTACTCTTTTACCAATTAATAGTGGTATTGAAGGTATTATAACGCCCCTACGGCTGAAAAGACGAACATGTTTGGTGTGACAGGGAATTCGAACCCACGACCTTCAGATTACGAGTCGAGCGCTCTAACCACCTGACCATGCCAGGGTAAGTATTTTTGATCATATGTTATTGATAACTATTAAAGAACAGCACTCTTTTTTAATGTAATTGTCATTGCTGTTCTTATTTATGGGTAAAAAAATAACACCTGGCCGTGCCCTTTTAAGTAACTTATAATATCAAGAAAACGTTACAATTATTAAATGAAAAAGCATTGTTTTAAAAATAGGTAAAGGTGTAGTCATAAAATATGGAGCATTTTAGAAAATAACGTACATATAAAAGACAATATTGGGTTAGAATATGTATGTGTACCGGTAATTTTCCACTGTTGGAGATATTTACAGACATAGAATGCAGTCGACCAACGCTCCCTTAAAATAAAAAGAATAGAGTTGGTCTCGCTACTGGTTTAATGCATCCTCAAAAAAGGCCAGTATCCTTCCTTTCACTAGGGCCGAACTCATGACCACGCGCCCGACCTGCTTTCTGTAAGCTCCGCGATAAGAGAAGTCAATATCCTCTACTAAGAGTAAGATTACAGGAAATCCCAGCCTCTGACTGCCTGTCTCCTCAGGGTCAATTGCATTGCTTAACCCCACGTGTTTTTTATTTTATTTTATTGAAATATAAATAGGAACAAACGATATATTTATACGATTGTAAAACGTTATGTTGAATATACCATGACGTAAAATTTTAAAAACTAAGAAAAAAACTAACTTGTATGGTCTTATACCTCATACAGGATTGGAGTTTTCAAATGGTATTGAGTGATATATAACTAAAGAAAATAACTGCATGAGAACATTTGGAAAGTCTAAAATACTTAGTATTTTCAAACTAAATACCACCTAATACCCACGTCAAATGGTTTTGGCATAGTTTTCCTTAAGTTTGAATTGCTGGCTAAAGGAAAGGTGCCCGCTTACACGTCTATTTTAAACCGACTAGTGGGAATCTTTTGTTTTTTAATTTTCTTTACGCATATCTTGCTATCAACCTTTGTTACAAGCATCATTCTTTTTTGCAAATCATCGATGCAATACACTTTGTTTGCTTTCGATTCCGTTTCAAAGTTCCATAAAATATTACACCGCAACCGCCTTCTGGCGCGTGAATTAATTAATTATTACAACCCGGTAAAACAAATTCAGAAGAGTAACACTCCCGTTGCTTACAGTTGGGAGAATTTAACAATCACTTCCTTTTAACTTTAGATTTTTATTTTTCTGGCAAAGAAAAAAAAAACCCTTTCTGACATGGTACTCTGGAGCACACGTCTCCAGACCAACATAAGTATCAAAATTAGAATATCTTAGAAAACATTTTTAATGTTGCTCATAAATACTTATCACAACGTACTAAGTAATTTACTTAAGTATACTTAAAAAAATAGTCCATGTATCAAAATTCTTCTTTCTTTTGATGGGAGACCCGACATGGCCAGGTGGGTTAAGGCGTTCAATTCGTAGTCTGAAGGTCGTGGGTTTAAATCCCCGTCGCACCAAACCTGCCGTGGAGGCTTTATATTGTGATGATCAATCCGACTTTTCGTTGGTAAAAAAGTAATCCAAGAGATGGCGGTGGGTGGTGATGACTAGCTGCCTTCCCTCTAGTCTTACACTGCTAAATTAGGAACGGCTAGCGCAGTTAGCCCTCGTGTAGCTTTGTGCGAAAATTCAAAACAAACAAAATATTTTTAGAACACTATTAAAAAGTGAAGTTTGATACTTCTGTCGTCTTGACATCATACATACTTTTTTCACACAATTTTGTTTATGACAAAACTAAAGTCCATTCGCTGGTACAGCAGTAAATCTACGGATTTCCAACGCTAAAAGCAGGGGTTCGGTGGACTCAGCAGATAGCCCCATGTAGCTATAAGGAAACACACACACAAAACTTAAACCGAAATTTGATCATAAAGTAAAAGAAAGCTAAATCTTGCCAACTGGGCACACGTCAGGGTCTATTTCAAGATAAGAAGAAGAAACCATTATAAAGTACACATACACAAAAAAAAATTATATGTATGTGTACTTTTATAGGTGGTAAGTTGATTGACACAAAATAATGTAATTTAATAAATATTTTATTAGACAAGTGTTATTAAAAGTAACCATCTAACCAATTGAATTTATTTAGCTTTTGTTTCTTTGGAATTAAGCACAAAGCTACACTAAGTGCTATGTCTTCTCTTCCCACCACAAGTATCGAAACCTGGACTTTAGCGGTGGGAGACCGCAGATATTCCACTGTGTCACTAGGGGCTTCTCTAGTTTATTAGAAACATTTTGAATATCTTCATATAGACTCTAATATATTATACCTAAGAAACAAATTATCAATAAGTACATTAAAAAGCTATCAGAGAGATCTAAGACAAAACAGAAGAAGGTCGAAACGTTGTTCGCTCTTCTATTTGAAGTGTTTTCTGAGCCCAAAAGAGCCGTTTTTTGCATATATAATTGCACTTGATATGTGGGAGTATTTTTGTACAAGTTAATGGAAAACACAAGGAGAAATTGCATAAAGTTGTGAAACACTGTTCATAGCTTTCTTAAAATTCACGGGAAATTTTAAAAAATGTATAAACATAAAACATTTTCTGTTATATCGCCAACGTTCTTAATAATAATAAAAAAGCCTGCTTAACCAACGGAGACTCTAAATCAAGAAATTAAAAATATTTTTGGTATAAAACAAAGATATTAGATTATACTTTTGTTGCTAAGTGACATGATATAAAAGCTATTGTTGGAATGCAGTGTAACCAAAACACACTGTCTTTTCTATATAATAGAATTCATTAATCTGATTTTTACCAATAATTATTCTGTGCATAAGCCACAAATTCATTTGGTGAGTGATCTTAATTCTGATTGCATTTTTCTGCCTCTTGTTGGCATTTTTTTTTCAGTTAGCTATGAGGTTACGATGTGTTGTGGGGTGAGGATGGTAGAATTACTTGCCCCTTTATTCTGACTATTTATACGCTAGTTTATAAACTTAAAGTATTAAAATCCATTCAAAACATGTTTGTGTTACGTGAAAGTAAATTGGATCGTATAAAATAAAATAACGTCATATTCAGCAGTATAAAACCCCTGGAACTTACAAACAGTCAGGAATGTTAGCCACTAGTCCATACCCAACCCAAATAAATGTAAAACAAATTTTGTAAGTCTTCTTCATTGATTAGTTGCTTCAATACAATATATATTATTTTCTTATGGCATGAAGCATACAAGTTTCTCTGTACGTGTTTCTCAACCGAATTAATGTTATGGTTTCAGAGAGTCATATCATTTTAATCCAGTATGCTGTCTGTTTTAACAACACAAAACAGAAAAAAAAAATCGTAAGTTAAACGCTCTTTTATTTCTTTACGTGCCATTCGATTAGGACCATTAAATAAACATGAAATCTGATTCTAAAACAAAGAATTACATATAACCTGTAGTTCTGCATTACAAGATATTCGAGGCCTGACATGGCCTAGCACGTTAGGAGTGCGACTCGTAATTCGAGGGTCGCGGGTTCGCGCCAAACATGCTCACCCTCCCAGCCGTGGGTGTGTTATAATGTACGATCAGTCCCACTATTCGTTGGTAAAAAAGTAGCCCAAGAGTTGGCGATGGGTGGTGATGACTAGCTGTCTTCCCTCTAGTCTTGCACTGCTAAATTAGGGACGACTAGAGCATATAACCCTCGTGTAGCTATGCATGAAGTTCAAAAAATAAACATATTTAACATATATTTTATATATAACGTTTATTATATCTATAACTGTAAATTTGCATTAGAGTAAATATTAGTGTCTAGTACATAATTTTAATTGGAATATTTATGTACTACATAGATAATAATCACTGTTGTTGTGAGTTTGTGGTCACGACATCGTGAGTACTTTGATTTGTGTATTCTGTGGTGGACACGCTTGAAAAGCATGAATTCGGTGCTCCGAATTATTCAGTTCAGACTCACGAACTTTTTATTGTGAGACAGTTAGTTAAACCTTTAATAATGCCTCTCCTAAAGGAATAAACATTTCAAAAGTTTAACTTCAGTATTTTACAATCGCACTTTATGTAAATCTCGGCAGACAATTTGTTACTTGACATGCGCATTGGATTGTGTGACCTTGGACTACCAGAGTGAGTTCATTCACACAAGGCACAATTCATTGATTCACTTGGAACAGCAACAAATAATATATCAATTTAATATTGTACAAAGTCAAATTTTTGTTTGTTTTGGAATTTCGCACAAAGCTACTCGAGGGCTATCTGTGCTAGCCGTCCCTAATTTAGCAGTGTAAGAATAGAGGGAAGGCAGCTAGTCATCACCACCCACCGCCAACTATTGGGCTGCTCTTTTACCAACGAATAGTGGGATTGACCGTCACATTATACACCCCCACGGTTGGGAGGGTGAGCATGTTTAGCGCGACGCGGGCGCGAACCGTACAAAGTCAAAACAAATAACTTGATCGAAACTGTTCTAAAATATGCAGGACATATAACTGATCTTACATTTTCTGGTTAATTCTTACTGTTTGAAGTTAGTAATTCAATTCAATTAAAAACACTAAAATCAAACACAAAAAATATATGGTGCAAAAGCTTTTAAAAACAGGAACAAAATACTTTGTACAATGTGTGAAAGCAGTAACAGCGTAAACATTTTTGAAACTTATAACAAAACAATTTACTTCATTTTCTTTGCTACAAATTTAACTTTTGAAATATATTATTTTACGTACCAACAGAAGAAACTGGGCATATACTTGAAAATGAAACATTGATATAAAGAGGAGTTCATATTTATAAATATTTATTTTTGTTAAACAAGAATATTCTAGATGGCTAGCGATAAGTTTAGAGAATTACACCGCTAAATTCTATGATTCGATTCTTGGTAATGGACAGAGTTTTGTGCTAAAACATAACAACAAATTTGTTAATATTTTTTTATATAGCTATAGTGAGTTGCTAAGCAGTATTGTTTTGTATCAGAGTAGAGATATTCACCTTTAAAAGCTTATTACTTGGGTATTTTTGTTATATTTGGTGATAGGGTAAAATGAAAAACATTGCATCATGCAATAACATTTCTCCACGTGTCATCTGAATAAACATTTCTTGTCTGTTTATCAAATATTAGACCAGTTGTATAAATATACTATAATTACCTATAAAACAGTAATTACTCTTACGTGTTATAATTTATCTCAGACGAGCCTCCAATTTATTATGTTACGTACTACGATTTCAGATAGCCGGAAATTTTAATTTTAATTTAGAAGTTAATTAAATGTCCATGTGTATTGAATTTATTATATTTATCAACAAGATTTATACACACAGTTTACTTTCTTAACAGAAATATATTTTAATATACAAACAACGATACAATTTATAATAACAGTTATTACAAATAGGGATTTATATACAAAAATTTTACGAACTTACGAAAAATATTAACTGTTCTCTTTGGTCTGGAACAGAATGTTTTACGAAGTTTTACGATGAACGAATTAATTCTATCTTGATATCGGTACAGTTTACTTAAAGGGTGAGATACATAACGCTCTCGTATAAATGTTAAAGTCCGAAGTTAATTCACTGAAATTAAACGGTTTGTACTGTTCAAGTATATTAGTGTTCCTGGTCAAGTATCTGTACTCTCCTTATTAATAAGCGTTAATCAAAATTATTGCTTCCGAGGCTTATCGTATATCAACTGCAGTAAACCAGTATTATTAAACTGTCTCTATTCGTTGCGTTGGTTACCTTTTATAAGCTTTAAGGCGAGGTTCTCGATAGATCTGTTGGCAAAAATACTGAAAATCACTGGCATTTTACATACACACATAGTGCGTTGTTGATTCTTACGATTGCAAATCTTCTAGAAATTTAGAAAATAGATGATACTTTCGCAGTACACATTTAAGAGAATATGTTACATGCATTTCTACATATATATATTTAATTAAAACAAACATTGATATTAAAATATGTATGTAATATTAAATCTGTTACACTACTTCCGAATAAAAAGCCTACACTAAGCGACAGTTTAATTCTTTTATCATGTTGTTTTACGTAGAATCAATACTTTACGTTTCTGTGTAATAACAATATATCAGTTGCATGTGTACAAAATTATTTCAACATCGTCTAATATTGTGAAAATAAATATATAAATTACGTAAATATGAAATAGTCCCTCCTTTCGGTGGATCTTATAAGTTAGTAATTATTAGGCTAAAACAGAAGTTCCATTTCTTTTACCTATTGTTCAGCTATGAGCTGGAAAAAAATACATAAGTGAAGCTTAATTCCTTAGAGTGTTATTAAATATCAAAAGTATGTATTAAACATTATGCAAATTATTTTGAAAATAACTATCTGTAAGACTGAAAAAAAGGAAAAGGAAACAGTAACCTTTAATTAAAATGAATATTTCTTTTGTGTATGACTTCCATGTATAGTTAAATTTTGGTAATAAGTTATTAAGAATACAAAAGACGCACAAATTTTACTACCAGATATATTTTATGTAACACATTTTTTATTTGTAACTGAAAAGCCAAGAGAAAATTTACAATTAATAATATATTGCAGGTAAAGATATACTAAGTTATGACGACGAAAAAGCACGACCGCTCCCAAAAGAATATCAGGATAATTAATATTAATCAAGTATTTCACATTGCTGTATTAAAGTACAATGTTAACATGCAGATACGAACATGTTAAGAACACGTTTTACACAAATAGTGCAAATTACGTTACTAAGAAAGTAAACTTTGAAAGTAAGCTGGGTTAGAGTCATTTTAAGATAAAAAAATATCTGGTTAATGTTATAAAAGAGTGAAACTACAGAAGTCTGTTCTGTTAACTGACATGAAGCATACTTAAGCTATATAAATTAAATTATTTGTGCAATCTTACGAAATAATGATCTCCATATTTTTCAATTTCTTAGTCCCGAAATAGTAAAATAAAAACCTATTGTGTAGGCTAGCTACATAAATTTTGTTGAAGACATAAAAGTTATGATGTCACACAGTTCATCTTCAAATATTATATAAATATATTCTTTGTATTTTCTCTGCACGACTGACTTCAATTTTTTTCCGGATTTTCAAGATATTGCAAAAAACAATTTCCTCAGTAATTTTTATTTATTTCAGAACATTGTTTCAACACTATAATACATTAACAGTTAAAAATATAGTTGGGCATTATAATTATTAGTTCATATTATTTCTTTAAAATTGGATATTTAACGAAATAAAGTTACAGTATATAATTAACAAGTCAAATACCCTCAAAAAAAGATATTCTGAACCTAAATTAATTCATCTTACCATAATCTGCTTACTATACGTGGAATTTTCTTATCATATTTCCCTTTGATTCAAAATTAATAGAAAAATAATATAACATAGGGCTAAGTGTTGAGATACGCTCTTATTTTTCTTACGGTAATGACTGAATATAGATTAAAGATTGAAATGATGATAACATTTTCAAAGTCGTTACTACTATATAACCTAGTAAATTTCGAAAACTGTGAAAAATAAATTTATAATCTCTAATAAAATTTTACTTTATTAATAGTAGCACGACTGTCAATAATTTATGAACATTAGAGAAGACAGAAAAAATATGAAGGCTTAAACTATTAAAACCAGAATCATTACGTTGAAGTGAGCACACGATGACGAGAATCCCGTTTGAAGTAAAAACGTATTCTGTATGGGTATTAAAACTTTAATTAAAATAAAGTACAGAACCAGCTGTATTTAGAATACATTAAAATGTGTGCAGTTGCTAAACGCTTTATTTGCAATAAATTTGGTATTACTGTAAAATTTACGAATGAGTTGTTTTTAATAGTGGTAGTTGATGAAGCTAAATTTTCATCAAATACATCAAAAATGAATAGAAACTCGTGAACGTCATCCATTGTCAACCTTACTCGTAAGCGGCAGCCGTGTCGTTGCATCTAACCGGCCGTGTTACATGCACTGAATACCACCGATCTGTATTACACACGTGTACTGGCTTGGCGTCTGTTAGCGTTTCAGTTGCTAGGCGCTCGGCTTTAAACGGATTGGTCCCTTTCTGCAGGAATTAGATGGTGATTGGTCAAGATGAACCTAATGGCTGCCAACTTAATAAAAATCAGCTGGTTTTTCAGTTAGCGTGTATAATAGTAGCCTGCTGGTAATATCGGTAGAGATAGCCATAAAAGTTGGGTTCTAGTATAATACTTTAGATTTTTTTGACAGATACATTTTTTTATTAAAATACTGTGAGATCTCGTGGAAGGTGTGCATCATATTCATTTTACGTTTCAAAATATTAAACATTTTATGTATCAAGGTTGAACATATCGGAAAAGTATACAACTTAGCCTAAGTCAAAAGTATACAAGACTAGAAATACAAGTTAGGTGGTATCCATTTTTACTAATAATCTGAATATAAACTAAAATTGTGATTAACTACATTAAACGTAAACAAGAAGATGAAAATTCACAATGTTCAAAATAGCCTAGCATTTTCATCTACAGCTTTCGGAGAGAATACTAGCGTTTACTGGTCGGACAACAAAGGTGAGTAGGTTTTTTCTGTATAGCTAGTAAGAATATTTTAACGAAACGAAAATTCGCTCATGGAAAGTTTTCTGAAGTCTAAAAGTTGATTTACGTTGAACATTTGAAGCGTGTGATAAAGATTGCTTTTGCTAATGCTATTTATGGTAAACTTATACGTAAGCTAATAAATACCTAATTTCTATGCTTAGTTACTGTTAATAATAAACATATATTTATATAGGCGTATATTATAAATTGTAGACGATGTTAAGGTGGTAGAAGTATTTTTCCTAAATCTTAGTAATGCGATTAAAATTCATAGCCATAACACAATAATAATAAGTTCACAAACGAAATTACTAATTCTCTGTTTTTATTAATGAAAACATTGAATGTCTTAACACAAGAGATTCTCACCCAGCTAATAAAGTGTCAAAAATATTATTTAATATGATCATCATACAGGATGTCTTAAGATTCATACAAATATAAAAGGAGGTTGAATAACATTTATAATATTTGAGATCACAATGAAACTCGAAACAAAATACCTTCTAAAGGCTTGTAAGTTTTATGTAATCTACTTAATAAACTTCTATATATCTTCCATAATTAACTATAATCAGTAATTCTGTATTTAAATACTGAGAACACACTTTCCAACACAGCTCCAGAGATGGATAAGACAACATCATAAATATGGAGTTTCAATATTCCCAAATCTCTTGGCCTGTTACGGTAGATTTTATTTTTGAAAAATCCTCAAAGGTAAAAGTACAAAAGGGTTGAATCAGGGTAAGTCTTCAAGAGTCATGATTTTACTCAAAAACAGTCAATTCCGAATTCTGAAATAAAACACAGTCATAAATAATAATGATAAATAATGTAAGTAATGAAAATAATCGTTAACTCGAATAAAATTTAAAAGCCTTCAAAGATACTTTGTAATCTCAAATATTGAACTTTCTTTTTGTGAGATTAATTTTGGGACATCCTGTACAATATAGATAATTACATTAACATGAGGTACGTTATGATCACTAATGTGTATTGTGGCACTAATTTTACAGGTATATTTTTTTAGAAATGTTTTTATTCACTGCAGATGTTCTTCTGCCGTATACTGCTACCGAGGATGAGTGTGAAGTGACCAGTTGTAAGTTGTTGGTGGGGAAGTTGGAAAACTGCCTCCGGCAAGCTAAACTAGAACTTCACTATGCCGAAGTGCTCATACCATCTAACCTCACTCACAGAATAGCTGAAAATATCGTACGGATGTCAGAACGTGAACCTTGTGGGTTGCGTGGATGTGTTCTCTACATCGACTTGGAAGAGAAGAAACTGAGTCGTCGAATTGGGAAAATAAAATGTGCATCAGATGCTGTTGCCACCTTTGAGATATTTCTCACGCTTAAAGCAGACTGTAGTAGCTGGTTTAGAATTAAACAACTTTTACTGGCCCGGTTAGGTTGCAAGTCGGCTGTTGTAATTAGTGAAGAATATGCTTTAAATAAGAAAAAGCTTTATCGTTCCTCAAGTTAGAACTAGTTGTGTTTGAACAGTACAAATAACCACGTATAATTTTATCGTAGTCGCTATTCATTCACAGATATATTTCATCCCTTTTGAACGGTTTTAAAGCATGTGTTTTACACTTAATTTTCAAGCTAATGAATATTTCATTACTGTATTAAATGGGAAAAGTAAGTGAGCGATAAGTTATGTTTCATATGAAATATACATATGTACATTGTATTTTACTTAAAGTATATTGTAGTACTTTATTTTTTCTGTAATCTGTAATTTTTTAAATATATATTATAAGTTCAAAACTTGAACTTGCTGAAATGTTATTATTAATATGTAATTTTTCAATCTTTAAAATATGTTTTAAATATTACCAGGGCAGCTAGTCACCTTTGCGTAAAACCTAAATTTTCATGAATGAAAAAATGAAAAAAATTATTTTAATGTGTTTATAAATGGAAGAGACTGTATAAATGATAATACTCGAATTATATCATTCAAGGTTTTGACAAAATCAGTTTTTATATTATAGAAATTAGCAAATATATATATATACATATCCGTGTATGCTTTTACTTCTTTTGCCGTTGTTGACAATAAAGTGTTAATAGCCTGTTTTACGACAATGCAATAATATGTTGTTTCTTTCTTCACAATTATATTTGAGTTTTGAACTGATACCTTATATATCTTGTTGTGGCTGAGGTCTTATCGAAGTAAAAGTAAAAAAAATTAACGAAGTCTGCAATGTAATTTCATACATTGACGCTAAGGCTTTCATCATTTGAAATAAGAAAGTGGACGTCTTAAAACAGTTTTTATTAATAACAAAATTGGAAAATTATCGCTGGCCTCTACCTGGTCATTATAAGTTATGATATTGTTTCACACAGCATTTTACCTAGTTAAAACATGTCCAATTTACCAATGGAAACCTTTCACTTTTTTGTTTATTTCGACATAACCCGTTAAACCCGATAGTTTGCAGATATAACTAATCTGAATGTCATTGCAGCTTTTATACAAATTCCGGTTCTACATATGATATAAAATTATAATACTTTGTGTATTTTTAAAAACTTTTTTTCCTAACCTCTCATGCACAAAAATAGAATTGCCAACGAACCATAATTTTTTGCTTACTATCCAGTTCTATTTATTTATTTCGTGTTCACTGAGTCGTTCTTTCTACACGTACACCAGAAAATGGTCGCTTATTGAAACACCTCTAAATAGATAAATCATTTTGGTGACGTATACAATTTTTGTTTTTTTCATTGTTGTTGCGTGAAAACGTAGTTACAGTATTTGTGTTGCAGTAGATAGAAAACATTTTAGTACGTTGTTATAAGTAATTTTTGTTAGATAAAACCATTTGAGACTACATGTATTAAACTTAATGTTGCTTTTTATTAATTGTTTGTTTGTTTTTTAATTTCGCGCAAAGCCACACGAAGGCTAATTGCGCAAGCCGTCCCTAACTTAACAGTGTAAGAGACGAGAAGGAAGGCAGCTAGTCATCACTATCCACCGCCAACTCTTGGGCTACTCTTTTATCAACGAACATTTGGATTGAGCGTCACATTATAACGCTCCCACAGCTGAAGGGGGAAAATGTTTGATGCAACAGAGATTCGAACCCGCAATCCTCAGATTACGATTCGAGCGCCTTAACCACCTGTACATGGAGGGCTTACCTTTATTAATACTGGTCAGTAGAGTGAGGTTGAAGCTTAAATAGATGTACACATCATGCTGTGTGTTTTTTATTGTTTTTTCCTAATACTTTTGATATTCGGACCCGGCATGGCCAGATGGGATAAGGCATTCGACTCATAATATGAAGGTCGCGGGTTTGAATCCCTGTTACACCAAACATGCTCGCCCTTTCAGCCATGTGAGCGTTATAAGAATGTGACGTTCAATCCCACTATTTCTTGATAAAAGAGTAGCTCAAGAGTTGGCCCTGGGTGGTGGTGATTAGCTGCCTTCCTTCTAGTCTTACACTGCAAAATTAGGGACGGCTAGAGCAGATAGCTCCCGTGTAGCCTTGCGTGAAATTCAAAAATAAACAAACAATCTTAAGCCTAACACAATCAGAATAATCTAGACCAATATATTCGAATTTAGTTAATACAATTTCAAATTCCTCTTCATTCCTAGTTTCACTCATTATTACTTTTCTTTATTAAATTCATAATGTGCAAAACTCCCGCAATTGTCAACGAGAATGGAATTTTACTCTTATTTGTTTGATTACTTTCTGATCTAGGGTTCATGTTATTTCTTGAAACGTTTTATTTACATTAAAGTAAATAAACAATAAATTTTCTCTTTTTCAAAAGTGTGCTTTGTTATTAACATGTGAACACGTTTTTTTCTTTCTACTCGATAATTAAAGATTTAGTGATTTGAGTGAGCGTACTTTAAATATAATAAATTAGACTAAATATAAGATATAGATGGATACTTTAACATAAATATGGGTAAAGCAGTTAGTTAATGTAAAGTATTCGTTTGAGTAGTGAATGAGAATTCAGAAAGGTTAGTGAGTTATTACGTATGTTCAGAATTCAAATAATCAGTTAGCAAGGGAATTGTGTTGAAGGTGAAAAAATTGTTTTTGAACTTAGGCCTAAAATCGTGCACTTTTGAAAGTATACTGTAGTAAACTTCTTAGGATTGTTTTCACCAAGTAATTTAAAAGAAACTGTTGAACGATAGAAATGATAGAACGAGTTACAATAACATATACAATAAGTTGCAGTATGGAAGCTTTTCTCAACGAAATGCCTTGAATCTCTCACAAATTATCCCAAATTCCACTTTTATAGTAATTTATTTACAACAAGTAAAATTACTTAAATACGTAATTCAGCACTGTTGTTATAAAATTGGCTGATAAAATACAATTTCAAACATGTTTTATGCAAAAACTTGGATTTGTAAATACAGGTGTATTTAACTAATTTTCTTACAGCAAAAACATTCTAGAGCTAGATTTCAGATTTTTAACGTGGACAAATTTTAATATTTAATGAAGTTACGTGTCTCATTTGTATTGTTTAACTAAGCATTGTTTTGTAATACATTTTAATTTAGATAGTTAATACAAAAGTATAGGACGTTAGTTCACAATCAGAAAATAACACTTTTAATAATTAAATATTCTGTGTACTAACTAATCACTGTCTGAAAATTCTAACTAGCAACTTCTCACTTTTAATAATAAAATCTTTATGAATTGGGAAATCTCAAAAGCTACACACTAGAGGGCTTTATACCATTAATGTTGGAAATCGTAATTACGTGGGCGTATAAGTAAAAAGAAGTTCACTTTCGACAAAAAAAGCAACAAAAACTATGCCATATAATGGTTTTAAAATATTAGCTTACTTCAAATATCTAGAAAGGATGTTGTCAAACAAAAGTTTTTCAGGTAAAATCTGGTTCTGGTTCTGGGAGGATGTTCCCTCGGTATTGGATTGCTTTTTTCCAATAAGGTGACAAATATGTGTAGTTCTTTTAATTTCAAACCTGTTTATATTTCGTTATCAAACATCTGTATCCGTATATATACAATTTTTGCTCACTAATTGTGGGAACTTTCCTCCTTTCATGAACGTTTGTAATATCAAGTTATAAAATGATGAATTATCAGTGTCTGACATGCATTCATTTGAAAAAGATGCAGGCCTAATTTATCGCTACATTTTATATAATAAAATTAAAGTACTATAAAATTAGTAATATCATCAAAAATTACTGCTCAGTATTGAATAATTCTGTATTTAGACTTAGGTATCATAACTTGCTGACGTACAAAAAGTTCGATTCTACAGGGTGGCCCATAAGTCTCTACCCATCCATAAGTTATTATGTTATATTCAATTACGAATGTATTATAAATTTGTTTCTTTTTTTCATAGAAATATGGCCGATGTAAGCCCATTTACACTTGACGAGCGTATTGTGACAAGTACGTAGGTACATGAGTGCAAGAATACTGCTGACACCCTGGATACAATAACTGGCAAATGTAGAGAAAGATTCAATAAGGGTCCACAAACACGAAAAACGATGCCAAATTGGGAGAGCAAATTGTTTGAAACTGGCAATATAAAGGATGCACCTCGTTCGGGAAGGCCAGTTAAACGTAGAGAGTCATCTGCTGGTGTGGAAGAGTCAGTAATTAACTCACCATTAAAGTCGACAAGAAAAAGATCAGCTGAACTTCGTATCCCACGAGGAACCATGCAGACCTTTATGAAAAAGGACATGGGAGTTAAAGCATGGCGACCCACATTTGTGAATGAACTAAGTGATGCTGATAGAAAAAAAAGGAAACTGACGTGTGATGAGTTACTGCAAATCTTCAATACTATCCCTTCTCGAGGAAAGGTGATGTTTACGGACAAGTGCGCAATTTACCGTTCGAGTCGAGCACGAAATGTTTATTTCTTGGTAAAGGAGAATCCTCATTTTAAAGAAGAAATTGAATACAACACTCAGTATGTCATAATGTGGGCAGTACTTAATGCGAGTCATGTTATTGGATCATACTTCATTGACGGGCCAGTAAACCATACCTCATATCTAAACATGTTACAACAATGGTTTATACCGAAACTCGATGAACTTGGAATCAGAGAGGAGGTTTGATTTCAACAAGATGGAGCTCATTATGTCCTCACTATGCGAGATTATCTTAATGACACTTTTCCAGACAAATGGATAGGTCGTGGTTCTGTCACATCCCCGGCACCCATGAAATGGCCCGCAAGAAGTCCGGACTTGACAACATGTGATAACTCTCTTTGGGGATAGATAAAGGGCATCGTGTCTAAACAACGCTATAATACTAATGGTTAGTTAAAGGCAGCTGTTACCGCAGCATTTGGAACAATAACCCCTGCTATGTTGAGGAAAATGACTCACAAAACATGGCGTCGCATAATATTATGCAGCGAGAATGAGGGACAGCACCCAGATATACTGGATACACAAGATATATGGATGGGTAGGGACTTACGGGCCACCCTGTAGACATTTTTAGAGATTAGGCTTAGAATGGACTTTTAAGAGTGATTCCCTATTTGTTAATATTCAATTCATATTTCTACTCCTAAGTCACACACCGTTGTGTGACTTTTTTGTCATGGAATAAGTTTGGATTCGTTACCATTTTGGTGTCACTTACATTTACTCAAAATTACAGAAGTTTTTGCAAACATGTCTGTTTGAAACTAATACTTATAATTTCGCAGAAAATGTTGCATATTGAACAGAGACTGAGTTGTAGATAACTTACAAACCCAATTATGTATACACTGTATTATATTTGAAGAGGTTGTTTAATCTACCATATATATATATATTTCTGCCAAAAATTTACACCTCAAACCATCTTTATAACATATATACTTCAAACGTATATGTTAACATCACAGCATAAATTTTATAATAGTTGATTCGTCTTCTTAGATTACTGGTAACTTAAGAAAGAAAGAAAATCTAAATTGTGAAATGTAAAATTTCAAAAATCATCGCTAATAATACTAATGATAATACCAGTTTATTCATTAACGGTTGCAACATAATTCAAATTCTTATTCATGAATTTTCTTTATTAATGTTATCTCTAAATTTAGTTCATTTTTATGGTGCCAATTTTTCTGAAAATCCACATCACATAATCTGTGCCAACTTAATAAAAATGTTTTCGTTTAAATGTTTAATGTCCGATCACATTAAACAAATATATGTCCTTTTCTTTTTTCTAATGTTTTGTTGCGTACTGTATTTTGGTTCTTGTAACAAGCACTTTCATAACGTAAAATGATGAATCTTAGTTTTTTTTCAGTTTAAAATGTTGGTCTTTTACATGTTTTCAGCATTTTGCTCTCCTGGATTATTTAGTTAGAAACATTTCAGTTTTTTTGTGTTTGAATACTACCTTAATCAAGATTCATTACCAAGTGTAGAAGCATCGTGTTTATTAAGTTGCACCTTATAATTAACACCACTCACCTGAGTGAAGCTATTTTGTTAAGCACTTGAAAGCTACCTATATTTTTCATTGGGATAATATTCTAGTTTACCAAAAGTAAAATTATACAAGGTGTTAAGCATTTCATATTGAATAAATTGAGTTTACAAATAAGCAAGTCACAATCGATGTAAAGTCTCAGTGGAACTCTATGTATCTGAACTACAGTTTTATTGTGTGGCGTTGTTTAGTAAGTTTTATGTCACCAAAAACTGCTAGATTTTAGAAAGGGCATGTAACAAACATTTTCTACTTAAAATATTCATAGATTCAGATAAAAATAAACATGTATTTATATATGCAATTTAGAATTTTTAAGATGGATGTATTCCTTGTCCTCAATGGTGTTGGAAAACACAGGAATATGAATTAACGTGGAATACCAGGATACCTGCAACAAGTTGTATCGCCAACGATGTAAGCAAATTGTGCTGTTTTGTAACAGACGAGAATCCACGAACAGAAATGTCAGTCGAAAGAAATGTTCACGTGCTTCATGTAACGGTACTCAACATTAATAATAAAGAACTTCATCTGGAAATAAATTTAACAAAGTGTAAGTTCACTAAGGTAAGGCTTCCAGTCATGCTTCCAGTTTAACTGTCGTGTACCTCAAGCAGCTTGAGAATGAAAAGGGCATTTATGCTATTTATTGACATAAGGGTTAAGTCTCTGGATGCAATGTCTTTGGATTTCTGTTTAATCAAATTGTTAAAAGGTTCATTGGGAACGATCATCCTCATATGTAACGAGATTAGATAGCAGTGGTGTGCTTTGGACAAGACATCCTCATGACTGAATCTTATGTAATGGAAGCTAAACTCTAGGGCTATTATTGGTTAATACAGTTGCCAGAAAGTGCTTAACCGGACTTGTCGACATGTACAGTTATGACATAAAAAGGCACCAGAATTGTCTTTTAACATAACGTATTGAATCTCTGTAACATACAACTGACTATTTTAAAAAAAGTTTGTAGTAACCTAGGAGCTACAAAGTATAGAATAAAACAAGAATTTCTTCAAAGAAGACCAGTTAGTTTGTTATTTATTCTTAAAATTTCTCTTTCTAATTGTAAAGTGATTTATGCTCTAAAAGTGATATTTTTCTTTAACGTCATAACAAGACTTCGTAAAAATATTTAACGACTACTTGTTAATTTTTAAACAAAGCATATTGCCTTGAAATAAATACACCAAACACTTTGAATTGTGAAAATGGTTTTAAGGATGGCAAGTTTTTGTTATCATTATCAATATTTATTACGTTTGTTTCTTCTCTCCTTATTGAATAAAGACATCAAATAATAATTATACTTATGAACGAAAAGTACACGTTTTGAAAACTTAACATTTTTTAACAAATTCTTACTAACAAATAAAATAAAAAGTACAGAAATTTCCAAACATCACAGGCACGTGAATTAATGTAACTGATGTTCGCCTTTGACTCTTCAAATCAAACAGAGATGCTAGCTGTTGTGGAAAATAAACTGATATTTTTAATATGATTGCAATTTTAGTGATACAACTTGTGTTATCATTTGCACTAGATGCTTAATTTTGATCAAAATCGCATATAAGGTAATATTTTCGAAGTGTTCTGTCTATTAATTAGTAATTTCATTGTGAATTTATCGTTGAAATTTTGAAGTATTTAAATGTATGTGTGTGTGTTTTTATTATAGCAAAGCAACATTAGGCTATCTGCTGAGTCTACCGATGGGAATTTAACCCCTGATTTTAGCGTTGTAAATCCGTAGACAAGAATATAAATACGCTTAATTTAAAATGCGTTGTCTCAAATTTGACATATATTTGATAAATTTGTAAGACAAAAATCCAAATATGCTCGTTCTTTCAACTGTGAGAACGTTATCATGTTACTATCAATCACACTATTCGTTGGTAAAAGAATAGTCCAAGAGTTGGCGGTGGGTGGTGATGACTATCTGCCTTTCCTATAGTCTTACACTGCTAAATTAGGGACGGCTAGCGCAGATAGCCCTTGTGTTGCTTTGCGTGAAATTTTACCATTTGTTTGGAGACTCTCGTATCATAAGATGGAAAGTTACAAAAATCTGCGGCTGTTGACAACTTATATTTCAATCTATAATTCTTTCAAGGACTTTCAAGCCACATGTAACTAATGTCTCCTGCTATTACCACATAAAGTTCTTTACAGTGCCGTTATTTTGTTCTGTGATGAAACTGTTTCTATATTATCGCTGATTTATTTTTACAACAATTTCACAGTTCATCGAAATAGTACTACTCAACATAAATTGAATAACTTAACACTTACAAGTATGTTTACGGTGTTATTACTATAGGAACGTATGTCAAGTTGTTTAGTTAATTCAGAAAAGAAGTGTCACAATCGAGCAACATCTAACAATCTCTTAAGTGCAAAACATTAGAAAAAGGAGACGCAGGAAAAAAGATACTGGCATGATTCTTGTGTAACTTCAAACATTATATACAAAAATCTTTGAAAAGGCATAGTAGTAATTATGGAAACATATATTATTATCACCTATATCAGTTCCCAACTTTAAAAAAAAAATCTGAAACATGATCTTACTAGCTTTGTTTCAAGGTAATAATTAGGTTTATGTAGTCAGCTGTTCTTCACGCGACCAGCTTGTGAAATTACTATGTTTAGCAACGGTGACCAGACTTAATACTTACAAAACTTAGCTCTTGAGTTCTAGTGAAGTCCTTGATTTTGTTGGTTATTCATAGTAAACTAAAAGCTTATAGATACTGAAGAACCTGCATTATCTAAGTGAGAACTGATACTGCTGTCGATATTTGAATACCATGAAAATGGATTTTTGATTAAGAGTATAGAAACAACTAAAATAAATGACGTAAATATATATTTTATAGTACGGCGTTAACACATACACACACGCAAAAAAACTTGCAAATTAGAAAACTGGATTTTAGCACAATAAAATAATTTCTTTTTTATTTTTCAATTTTATATTGAAGATGTTGTAAGACCCTGAAGTATGTAGACTATAGTCTTTATTATTTCCAAAATATTGATTCTGTAAAGACATTATTAATCTATAAATTTAGGAGAGGACTTTAACGCGATCCTAAAACCGGTGCAATTTAAATTTTTAAGGTAAGATAGAAATATCTTTATATATAATACTTTAAAGTGGGTCTAGATAAGGCGGAGTGCAAGCCCACTTTTTTTTTTCATGAGTGTCCAGGACCTTCCCGCTACCTTTTATAATAACAAATAAATAATACACATAATAAACAAGAATTACAGTACTCAGTTTCCCTGCCCTTTTAAGCAGTGGATAAATATATATATATATAAGATAATTGTTTCATGAAAAATGATGACTCGCTTATAGAAACATGATTTATAAAATAATAATAATTGTACTCCACACTTTAGGATCAAGAGTTGGCGGTGAGGGACGTTGACTAGCTGCCACCCCTTTACTTTATCAGTTCAAACTTAAGAACGGCTAACGCAAACAGTTCCTGTGTAGCTTTACAGAAACATTGAAAACAAACAAATATGATGATAATATTGACATGTCGACAGATAGTATTATTTCAATAAACAAGGGAGGAATCGAATAATTCAATAAGTATATAAATACTTAAGTATTTGCCTTATAGCAGGAAATCTGCATCAGTAATCTTTTCGGTCATGTGATCAAGGGAATTTTCTCAGATGTTACTTATATCTTGGCACGAGTTGATTTTTGTTGCAATTCTTAAGTGTAATATATTATGAAATGTTAGTCAGGATATGTTGCAAGATGTACGTTATAAACAGATACATGTAAGAATCACGTTCTTCGTGTTACACTGGTGGACTTCTTGAGTGACAAGATTGACCAAGAAGCGCACAGAGGTAAAATTTAATGACTGACAGAAGAGATTATTAGATGAAATTGCTTGTTACTTCGACAGTGTTCACTAGATTTTTTTTTAGTCGTACTTTTTTAAATTATGCATGTTTACATGAATATAAATAAGATTCAAGTGTGGTAGCCAGAATACATGTCGTTCACTGTAAGTATTCATACACAGGCTATAGTAGTTACTCAAGCAAAATATTTATTAATTAACATAACTGGTTCCTGCTTTTATTTGACGCCTGAAAATCATGAAACGACTAATTCTTCAAAAGAATAATTGTAGATGGTAAAATGAATCTCTTAGGATAGTTATATCATGCACACATGACACATTTTGTATCCTTCTTGGATAAGAACGTGTTTCTAAATTATTTAGTCAAACAGGCAGACAGGACTTTAAAACAAAATGCATGTAAAGCTTATCGATAATAACCTCAAAACACTTCGATTAAAGTGATGATGGAAGTAAATAGGCGGCTTATCGTGGTTAGGTATACAAACCAATATTCAAACCCATCTGTGATTGATTTCCTTTATTATCACATTTCCATTATATTTCAAACTGAGATACTTGGAAACCAGGTAATACCTAAATTATTACATTCTGAAATTTACTATTTTATAAGAAATAATGAATAATGAATAATGATCTATCATTGATTTGAAGTTATTATCAAATATTCTTAGAATTGCTGAAAACTACTGATCGTGTATTGGAGCACATCGAAGATACCGATGGACGAAGTCGGGCGTTGCAAATCGTCCATTACGAGACGTGTTGTTGTGAATCTGTTGCTACAAATCGGGCATTGTAAAATAAAATTTGTACGTTTCAAGTTAGGTGTTTTAATTACTAATTATGAGTCGAGTGTTGAAAATCAAGAATTTTAAGTTGAACGTTGTAGGATTGCGATTTAATGTAAGAAATTAATACTTAAGATCACATGTAAACTGTGGTTACACGTCTTAAAAGAAACACATATGTTGAAACTTCTATATTTGTATCTTCAGCGTCTGATTCTAGATCAGGGCGGAGATATAAAATATTGGGCCTGGCATTGCAAGGTGGTTAAGGAGCTCGACTCGTAATCTTAAGGTAACGGGTTCGAATCCCCATTGCACCAAACATTCCGCCCTTTCAGCCATGAGGGCGTTAAAAGTTGACGGTCAATTATAATATTCGTTGGTAAAAGAGTAGCCCAAAATTTGATAGTGGGAGGGTAGTAATGACTAGCTACGTTCCCTCTAGGGATGGCTGACGTAAATAGCCATTGCTCCGCGTTGCGCGAAATTCAAAACAAACCAAACCAAGCATTTCACAAATGACAGGAGCTGCTCGTTATAGACATTATTAATCTATTTAGAACTGAAAATATCTTAAAACAAGAAACTAAAGCTTTAATTTTACAATCACTAAACACAACGACATTAAATAATGTGTATCTATTCTACTGACTTACAATAACTGAAACAAATATTTCCAATGAAATAGATCCTGAGAGTTTTGAAGCTTTTCGAAGATATGTTCGTGTTAAAGTGATGATCTATCTGAACATCACTTATACATTACGTAGTAATGTAAAAATAAAGTAATAAAATAAATAGGAATATCATCTTTTTTTTTTTTGCACCTAACTTTGAACATAACTAACATCAGTTATTCCACATACTAAACATCACATATTTTTCTTTCATGAAACATCACAAATTTATCAGAAGAAACATCTTCCAATTCTGTTTGTAATACTAAATTCGAATGAAAGACGATTAGCTAAAGATTGATTGTATGTAATCTAAAATCAACTAGCTACGAATTGTTCGACGTCAAATAAATATCCGTTTCAAAAATTTAAAAAGAAAATATCACCAGTTGAAATAATTATCTCGAAATTCAAAGAAAGCGAAATACAGTTGAAGTAATGAAGCTAGCTTTGTCTTTATTCACTTGCTTTCCTGTTTTGAAATTTAGAAATCTTTACTAAGTTTTCAAATTTGCGTAGATATCTTTGGACATTTTCATACGCTACTTCATCATATGTTAAGCCTTTCTTTATTTATTAGTCATGTTCTTCACAGTATGGTGGTTAACGTGTCATGGTGTGAATCTAAAAGTTCGACGTTTGCATCAGGAAATGCTGTTGAATATACTTCGCACATTCAGCCACAGAGCCAATATAGCTATGGCATTCATTCCACTATTTGGTAAGAGTAGTCGTTCAGGGTTTGTTCGTTTTTGTTTATTCTATTTTGCGTAAAGCTACATGAAGGCTATCTGTGCTAGCCGTCCCTAATTTAACAGTGTAAGATTAGAGGAAGGGCAGGTAGGCATCACCACCCACCGTCAACTTTTGGGCTACTCTTTCAGCAGCAAATAATGGGATTGACCGTGACATTATAACATCCCCATGGCTGAAAGAGTGAGCATATGTGGTGGAACGGAAATTCGAACCCTCAACTTTCAGATTGCGAGCGTGCTAACCTCACTGGCCATGGCCGACGGCAGTCGTATAGGGAACAAGCACTGTTGCCTGGTTGTCCTTCCTCTGGTGACCAGAAGTTTTAAATTAAAAAAGTAAATTAAATTAAAGTTTTAAATAAAGGTTTCATTAGTACTGATTAGGCCTAAAATGTTATATTTTCTTTTTTGTACATTTTGTATAAGTCCAATGTTTCAGTTGAATGATTCTCTGTCCTTTTATGGTTGTTTATCGTCTACAAACAATTTTCTTGCTCGTATAATATAACTTATTCTTTCGTTACAAAGATAGTTAATTAGTTCTTAAACTTAAACTGGCTTCTCTTCCAGTCGGTAGCATTTAAAGTTATTTCCTTTTTCATAGACACCTGCACAAATCCCGATTTTCTGTTTTAGCCAACAAAATATCGATTTAGTTGCCATCTATCGTACAAAATATATAACTCTTGATAAATCGTAGAATATTTGCGGATTTGTGCTTGCTTCAACTTAACAAGTAAATACTCAAATTCTAAGCTCTGTGCAATTATAACATACATTTATTTCGATTTTTGATGTCAGATTGGCTATTCAGTTTCATAATTCCTTAAAAGAAAATCAATTTACTTATTGGTTTGTAGTTTAAGAGCAAAATCACTATTTCCACTGCGAGGAAGTAAACCCTGGATTTTAACGTTGTAAATTCGTATACTTTCCATTACACCACGAGAAATAATTAATTAATTGAACTACACTTCTCGTGTGCTGCAAATTGATATTCATAAAACGTTAAAGTCGTTTGAATGTAACAAAAACTAACAAATGTGATTCTAAGGTTTATAAATCTACTGTTTTTGGTGTCAGAAAATTACAGTTATTAGTTTATACGTAAATTTAATAACTGTTGAATGCTATGTTTTTTCTATGTTTTATGTTTTTCGTAGACTAAACGCAACAGAAAGACACAGATAACAGCTTGTATAATTTATTACAATAAGCTATTATATATATGACAGATATAACATAAATTATATAATAACAATGACAGATATTAAGTTTAAACCTTCAAAATTAATTACAACACAAAATGGTACTGGCCTGTATCTAATATTTTGATCTAGAATGAAAGTCCAAAAGTTCAGATCAGAAATCCAAAATTCCGGTCTAGGGTGTGAATTTGGTCCCACGAAGAAATACCGAAGTTTGAATGGAGAATGACGAAGTTCTTTTTACGGTGCTTCTTGATGAACGTCTCAAACTTGCCGCCTTCCAATTTTCCCAGTCTCCCCTAAACAGTCCGTACGTGCCGACTTTCAGCACGACCAGTAATTCGAATGAATCGCAAAGATTGACGAGACAAAATCACAGCTTCTGTAGATCTAGCTCTAGTCACAAATCCAAGTTGAATAAAATCACAGAAAACTCTTAAACTTTCTCAAACGAATGACTGACTCTTCTTTTCTTCGAATAAAAACTAATGAGTCTTCCTTGTTTCTCGCGTCTCCGTCTGTTTATATATTAGTAGGCCTTTTCTCGAACAATCGTGTAACTGCTACAGAACTCCAGAGCAATCCGCGCATGTCCGTTCTTGCACGAGACTCAACGTCTAGACACTAGGCCGCCATACATTTCCGTTTATAGTCATATATTTGATCTACCTAATTCTAGAAATTTCTAAATGTTGTTTTAAATGAATAACAACATATTTTTTAATTGGTTTAAACTTGGAAACAGTAATATAAATATGGAAATATAAATAATAGAAATGAAAATTTAAACACAACACGACATGTTGTCGTTTACAAAACATTTACACGACATTTACATAACATTGAATTAATTTCAACTTAAACTAGTAGATAGTAACTTTCAAATATTAGACTTTATTACATATTTTTCGAAACGCGATAATAAAATATATTGTAAATATTAATATAACGCCACTTTTCTTGTTATCATTTGGTTTGTTTTGAATTTCGCGCAAAGCTACATGAGGGCCATCTGCGCTAGCCGTCCCTAGCCAGTCATCACCACCCACCGCCCTTTTACCAATGAATAGTGGGATTGATCGGAACTTTATAACGCCCCCACTGCTGAAAGGGCGAGCATGTTTGGTGTGAGGGAAATTCGAACCCACGATCCACGGATTACGAGTCGAGCGTCTTAACCACCTGGTCATACCGGGCTTAACAAGGTCATAACAAAATTGCTACATACGTGTAAATTAATTCATAAAGTATTAATCCGATCGAAACGTAGTAAGTAGTTCTTGTGAAAAAAAAAAGTTGTACTGCCGTTGTTACACAAGAATAGAAACACAAAAGAATAACAGATTTTTCACCATGTTAATAACACATTTTAGTGACACCCTTTTGAGAACTACAATGTGGCTGTTTTCGGACTTGTTTGTAAAACTTCTTATAAATAACAAATATTAAGGTTGAGTACTTCTGTACTATTTTTGTTTAAATTTTAAAGCTAACGTTATCTAAAAATAAACTACGGAGTGGCCCGTAAGGCCCTATCCATTCATATATCTTATTTGTCCAGTATATGTGTGTGCTCTCCCTCATTCTCGTTGCATAATATTATGCGACGCCATGTTCTGTGAGACATTTTCCTCAACATAGTAGAGTTATTGATCCAAAGGCCGCGGTAACAGCTGCTTACATCTCATCATTAGTATTATAACGTTGTTTAGACATTATATGTAGATGGGTAGGGACTTACGGGTCACCCTGTAGTACAAATATCCAGCCAACTCAGTAAAGGAAAAATATTTATTATTTTACCGACAAATCGTTATCGTTATCACAAACAATTAGTAACCATATAAAAATTTATGTGACCAAACAGAGAACCTTACAATTATTTTGACAACGATCTTTGGAAGTTATAAAACAGTGTTATTTGAAAGCCTTCGGTGCGGTTTGTAAAATAAAGTACATATGCTTTAAATAATGATACCTCCGTTTACCAAATGTATGACTTGAAAAAAAAATCGATTAACATTCATTCTAGACTGCCCAATTTATGATTCTGTATATGTTACATGTGGTTAAAGGCTTTTTCATCTCTATAAAATATAAAATTTTGTTGAGAATTAAGCACAAAATTATGCAATGTACTATCTGTGTTCTGCCAACCAGAGGTATCTAAACACGAATTATATCGTTTTTTTGTCCGTTGATATATCCCTGTGCCTGTGGAGGGTGACAGGTTTAACAACCACAACATAGTTTTAAAGAATTCGAACATCGTGAAAGTAAAGTTTTAAAGACAAAAAGGCTCCACATCTAAAAAAACACTCCAATACCAACACAATATTGGCACGGCCAGGTAGTTAAGGCACTAGACTCGTAATCCAAGGGTCACGGGTTTGAATCCTCGTCACAGCCGTTAGAGCGTTATAATTCGACGGTCAACCTCACTATTCATTAGTAAAAAAGTAGCCCAAGAGTTGGCGGTGGGTAGTGATGACTAGGTGCCTTCCTTTTAGTCTTACATTGCAAAATTAGGACGGATAGCGCAGGTAGTCCTCGTGTAGCTTTACGCGAAATTTAGAACAAACCAAACAACATAATGACAGCTTATATACGGGTTCGATATCTAAAAGCGCGGTATTTAAACGATTAACTTTAAAACCAACTGAAACTTAAGAGTTTCTTGAACTCCATTTTTTCATTGCTCATAACTCGCTTTACGTGCAGTTATCAATAACTTCTGTTCAAAGCTAGCTAAACAGATCCGAACAAAAAAGTGAAAAAAATCAACCTGTTAAATAATGTAGTTAATTTAATATAACGGTCTAAAAAGTCGCTTGATCCTCCCAGTGGAACAGCGGTAAACCTCCAGTGTTACAATACTAAAATATAGGGTTCGATTCTCCAGTGGGGTTGCTCTAACCAAACAACTCAGGAATGTACAATGCATAAAAAAGGACAAATCTTCTAATGATTAGAATTTATTTGCCCATCTTTTAGACACTATCTCTGTTACAGTATTTTCGCGAGAATCGAAATCCGATTTTTAGTGTTGTAGCCCCTCAAGCACTCAGCTAGTGTTGTAGCCCCTCAAGCATGCAGTTAGTGTTGTAACCCCTCAAGCACTCAGCTAGTGTTGTAGCCCCTCAAGCATGCAGCTAGTGTTGTAACCCCTCAAGCACTCAGCTAGTGTTGTAACCCCTCAAGCATGCAGCTAGTGTTGTAACCCCTCAAGCACTCAGCTAGTGTTGTAACCCCTCAAGCATGCAGCTGATCCAGTGCAAGATTCCCTCAATCTTATTGTTCACTTATCAGATTATATTTTTAAAAAGGGCAATAAATTAACATTGGAAATATGGTGTAACAAATGACATAATGGTAATTAATTTAACAAAATAAAAATGAATCATTTAACTAATTAATATACTACAACTAGTTGCTGTCAACTTGTTTCATGCCTGTAGTCAGTGACGAAGTTAGGGAGAACGCCAAGCTACGCGGCCTGCTTGGTTTCGTTTGTTTTGATTTTCGCGCGAAGCTAGACGAAGGCTATCTGCGCTAGTCATCCCTAATTTTGCAGTGTAATACTAAATGGAAGGCATCTAGTCACCACCACCCGCCGCCAACTCTTGGGCTACTCTTTTACCAACGAATAGTGGGATTGACCGTCACATTATAACGCCCCAAGGCTGAAAGGACGAGCATGTTTGGCGCGACCAGGATGCGAACCCGCGACTCTCAGATTACGAGTCGCACGCTTGGCCATGCCGGACCCCTCTAGCAAAGCTATCTGTGCTAACCGTCCCTAGTTTATCAGTTTAAGGGGAATGCAGCATCAGCAACTGCCAACTCTTGAGGTACTCCTTTACTGACGAATAGTGGGATTGACTGTAACATTATAACGTCCCCACGGCTGAAAGGGTGAACATGTTTGGTGTGATGGAAATTCGAACCCGCGACCCTCGGATTCGAGTGCTTTAACCACCTGGCCATGTTGAGCATACGTGGCCTACACGGTGAAAAATTTGTTGGGAAGCAAAGAAAGTATGGTTTGGTTTGAATTTCGCGCAAAGCTGAACGAGTGCTATCTGCGCTATCCGTCCTTAATTTTGCAGTGTAAGACTAGATGGAAGGCAGCTAGTCATCACCACCCACCTCCGACTTTTGGGCTGCTCTTTTACCAATGAATAGTGGGATTGACCGTGCCATTATAACGCCTCCACGGCTGAAAGGGCGAGCATGTTTGGCATAACGGGGATTTGAACCCTCAAAAGAAAGTATGTGACGCCAAATGCAGATTTATAAAATGTACACGATGATTCAAATGTCTCTTTATATTAATTTACGGTCCTCATAAATGTACAGATGATAGACTTATAAATCGGATTGTAAAATTACAATTCGACGTGTACTTGTAAAAAATAAACAATTAAAAAATAAAGTTTATGTTATGAATTGTCAAACACATTTCCTAAAGTGAAAAGTAGGTTTAGCAAATAAATAGAACGTCTATTCAACACTCTCATTTTACAACATTATTAGAACAACTTGCATTTAGTATTGTGTTCATATTTCTTTAAAATGGATAAAAGGAAAGTTCGTGTCGATGTTACTCTAAAATTCTATCTAAAATTACTGAAAGTGACAAAGTATTACTGTCGTGGTATATTTAGTTGTAATAAAATAGACTCTTTCTTTCTTGTATTCAGTACTCTGAGGTGCTAAAGACTCATAACCTATATTTGGATTTGCTCTTCGTTTTTGCTTTAAACCATAAAACATATAGGTAAGTAAATTATTTATCTTGTTATGGTATTGAAACATGTAGTATTGT
This sequence comes from Carcinoscorpius rotundicauda, assembly GCA_011833715.1. Taxonomy (NCBI): domain Eukaryota; kingdom Metazoa; phylum Arthropoda; class Merostomata; order Xiphosura; family Limulidae; genus Carcinoscorpius; species Carcinoscorpius rotundicauda. The sequence continues at coordinate 28,569,099 of CM022398.1, forward strand.
ATTCTATAATAAGGTTACAACACCTACACATGAAAATTACTTCCTCGCTATGACTTTTTTTATTCAAGCTTCTCGCTCATAGCCCCGTTATCTCTAGATCGATTTCAGATCTAATTACAGTTTTGGACTCAGGAGTCCAGTCTTGACTGATGTCTTTGATCACGACTAATGTCTCATAAATTAATTTACTCTAATCCTCTCACCTAGACGAATTTCAAGTGCCATGACTATTGAACATTCCCTTTTGTTACATAGTTGCATCATAAGTAACTTTTCCTTTTGAATCAGGCTGGCAGTGCTTCAACCAAAGAGTCACGATAAGTTTACGCACTTACAATGCAGAAATCTGGAACCTGATTCCTTTTGGTGGACAACATCGTCATAATCTATTTTGTAGATTTGAACTAAAAAAGGAAACAATAAGACTGTATATACAAAAATGATTTGTAGGTAAGTATAAGTTCAAAACTTCCTATCCAATCACAAATAAAGAGCAGTGAAAATTATTGACATTCATACACACGCACACATGTCGTCAAATCACGCTGTATTTATAAAAATTCAAGCTTTAATAACGTTAATTAGTTATCAAGTATTTTGCAGTAGTGTTAGAGTAAAATAATCAATACCTTTCCTTGAACTCCACTGCTTCACAAAAGTCTTACCATCACATAGTCATTTTTATGACAAAACCATTATTTGTAAACATCATCAACAATAAAAAAGTATTAATTTGTTTATTAAACATGATATTATTTCTATTTGTTTGTATTTGTCCCTAATTTACCAGTTGTGCTTTTCCAACCACTGGTATCGAAACCCGATTTCTAATATTGTTAATCTGCAGATTTACTGCTGCGCCACTGGGGAAGAGGGTACAGTTTTTAACGAGGGCGTAAATGGCCTAAACTTCTTTCATCCATCCATCCATTCACTTCATTGGTAAATCTTAGGTCTTTGCGTTTTGTTTGTTTGTTTTCGAATTTTGCGCAAAGCTACAAGAGGGCTATCTGCGCTAGCTGTCCCTAATTTAGCAGTGTAAGGCTAGAGGAAAGGTGCCTAGTCATCACCACCCACCGCCAACGTTTGGACTACTTTTTACCAACGAATAGTGGGATTAACCGTAACATTATAACATCCCCACGGCTGAAAGGGCGAGCATGTTTGGTGCGTGAGGATTCGAGCCCGCGACCCTTAGATTACGATCTTAGGTCTTATAACGCTGAAAATGTGGTGTCGATACCCATGATAAACAGAGCGCAGATATCCCATGGTATAGTTTTGTGCTTAACAGCAAACAAGTAAACAAAACTATTGAAACTTCTGAGTACTTAGCTAAAATTAATATGGCTTGATTAGTGTCTACTCTGGGATCTAGAGGGTATTGAAAATCCCCCTTTGTTTTTTCATTGTTTTGAAAATGAAAGGTACTGAAGTTTCTTAGTCACGTTTATAATGAATGGACTTACTAGTCTTGTGTCTGATTCCAATGAAATAAAACATATTACAAGTTGAATTTGTTGTTAACTCCACTAGTCATCGTTGATGTTTGTCTGTTCGAATATACATACTACATTAGAGGAAACAATTGCGAAAAAGAAAACGGATAAGTTGTTTTAGCTTTTTATTCTAATATTGTTTAGAGTATTTTAAATTAAGTCTGATATTAATCATCACAAATAATGTAAGGATATTTAATTTTCATCTCAGGTTTGGTAGAAGTCGTTGAAAATGCTATCTAGATCTTGCTTTTCTCATTAGAGTCCTCCTGTCATTTTTCTGCCAACATCACTTTAATTTTCTTCTTGCTGTTTTCATTGTGTCAAATTTATATGACTTCTTCTCGAACATTCATTAACCAGAAATTTGGTATAAGGCTATAATTTGGCGTGACAAGCTCGTATTGTTCAAGCGAGAATTTATTTCATAAAAAGTTTATGTCGATTAAGAAAGACAAATAAGTGAAAGTTTTAACAATCATATAAAAAAAGTGAAAGTTTTATTCACAATACATGCTACCAAAACCAAAAATGTTATAAAATCTTGTTAATAAAAAAATTAAAATGTCCTGCAATTCTCCATTTGCTGAATATTCTAAAAATTCAGCTGAACTTTAACATGAAGTCGATCCTTGATGATCTACTTTTTAATATAAATACCCTTTCACATAATCTAAATATGGTCGAAAACATCACAAAATCTAAAACGATTACTATAAAAAACACTACAAACAAGCAACAGCCGTGAACGAATATCACTTTAGTTTTATTAAAGAAACTGAACTACATAAAAATAATATATTACCAGAAATAAAAATTTATAATTTGTTCAGATCTTCATTAAAACTGTTTACAAGCTTTCTTTATACCTAAAGATGGCGCTTCCTCTCTATCCACTTGGTAATTGGATCATCATAGCAAAATTCGGTGTTTATTTGCTCGTAATCAGTTCCATTTAATATACGTTTAAAAGCATAAAAGGATAATAAAAAAAAGTCTGAAAATAGCTACATAATTTTATTTTATAAACATATAGATATAATACTGTTGTTACTAATAATAAGTTGGTTATGTTGTAAAGGCGATGTTATTTTAATTATTAGGGCCTGGCATGGCCAAGCGCATAAGGCTTGCGACTCGTAATTCGATGGTCGCAGGTTTGCGCCCTCGTCGTGGGGGCGTATAATGTGACAGTCAATCCAACTATTCGTTGGTAAAAGAGTAGCCCAAGAGTTGGCGGTGGGTGGTGATGACTAGCTGCCTTCCCTCTAGTCTTACACTGCTAAATCAGGGACGGCTAGCACAGATAGCTCTCGAGTAGCTTTGTGCTCTGCTAACATTGCCCAGTTTTGATAAAACAGTGAAGTTAGTTTTGTGAAAGCACAAACAGTACTACCTATTTCAGTCTTTAACTAAAACATTTTAATTTAGACACGACAGTTTGTAATTAAGCACAAAGGGCTATCTGCGCTTTGCCTACCACGGGGATCGAAAACCGGTTTTTAGTGTGTAAGTCCACAGATATACCACTCTGCGACTGGGGGGAGACACAAGAGAACTTGCAAAACAATATTATTCGGTAGATAGTGTAAAGATATTTTTGTTCGCTTACAGTTTTTGTGTTTTTCTCAGTTATTGATCTTTCTGTCATAATGGAAGCTACATGCAAAAGGGTCTGAATTGATATATATATATATATATATATATATCAAACTCTCATAACAAATCTTTCATACCTATCTTTTAGACTAGCATGCACAGGTTTAAATAATGACATCTAAATAATAATAATAATTTGCAAGTTAGAATAAATATGTGTACTGTATGTCATATGTTTCCTAGACTAAACCAATTAAGGGAAGTTACTAAAGAAACGCATGTCTAACCAATAAGCATATTTCTGATGTATGACAGCTTTCAGAAGAAAAAACTTTACACTGCAATATATCATTGCCTTTAATGTCACACCAGATTTATAATTCAAAAACTATTTTGAATGTCATAATGGTAATCATTTTAATTAATTTATTATTATTATTGATTTATACAGTTATGAAGTTTATGTTGTGTTGTTAACTTTATATACGGATATAGGGCTAATTTAAATTTCCAGAATAGCTGGATTATTGAGATATTAGTCGAAAGTGTTAGTGACAAGGATGCCAATTTAAACGCTTAATCCATTTTTCTCATTATAAGAGTTAGTTTTATCGTATATTGCTTTATGGTATTATGTATTTCTTGTCAGATTGTCAGAGGAAATTGGTTTAATTTGGTCGTAAGTAACTTTAATTCAGACCTATACTGGTGGATTACGTTTCATCAAAATTATCGCTAATTGACAATTCAGTGTTATATTAGTTATGGAGTAGTTAAAGTATTGTTCTATATAGTTTACAAACGAAATTTTTCAGTGATTTTATAATGTTTTTTTTTTTAGAAAAAAATGTTTTAATTTCCTGTTCAGAATATATATATTCCCCGCGGTGGACACATCAAGTAGCCTAATGTGGTCTTGCTTTGAAACAAAATAAATAAAATATTACGCGCAGTTTGTAGGCACTTTTATAGTCATCAGTTCTTTTTTGTTTATTTGTTATTCTTGATTTTTGTTTTGGTAAAATTCCAACTAAGACAATGAATTTCAGTCAAGTACTCGCCTCATTGAATTTGATGATGCTATTATCGATTTCGGCATAATTAATTCGGGAGTACTAATAATTAGTTATGCAGAGTACTACATTTCCAAACTGAAAACATTTTTCCATACATACCAACCCCGTGGCACAGTGTGACGTTTGCAGACTTTGACGCTAGTAGAAATCGGGTCACAGTAACAATTTGTGTGGGTTTGTGCTCAACTTCGAACAAATTGTTACAGCCTTTTTAGGGCAATTATGTTAAAACTGTTTGATGAAAAAGCCGTATTTTTTCTATGAAACATAGATGAACCCAATGACAAAAAAAAAAGAAATCCTCTTTATAAATATACATACTAAGAAATTACAGGATAATTCCCATGAAGCATTCACAACCTTTAAGTAAAAGTTTATCAATAAAAGAAGCTTCGTCTTGTTAAGTTCCAGATAAACTTTGATATTTGAACATTTTCCGAGTTAGTCTATAGGGGTTCTCAATTTGGACACGTTATACTACAAATTGTAGAAACAAATGCGTGCACTTGGGGAGAACAAGCCGTTCTATGAACTAAATATAGTCTAAGACATCTAGTGGAAATGTGTCTTAAAATACATCTCGCAAATTCGTGGAGAAACAGAGGAAACATTCTGACTCACGAAGATTGGTGAAAGTATTAAATTTTCAAATAAGTTGGTATCCACATAAGCGATAACTTTTAGTTTAAAATATACATATAAGTATAAAAAGTTTCGACCTATTAATCTGGTGAATTTCTATTTTATGACTTCCACAAAAACTTGTTTTGCAAATATTTATTTTGAGTATTATCATATTTGTAAAACGTTTCGTTCGAAATAAACATATAAAAATGATAAATATTTCTTTATATTACCCAGAATATAAGACATGTTATTTCGCATGTGTATGAAATTTGTTTGTTTGCAGTTCCTCGCAAAACTACATGAAAGCTATCTGCATTAATTCCTAATTTAGTAGTGTCAGACTAGAGGGAAGGCAGAGAGTCATCACCACCCACCGCTGACTCGTGGGCTACTCTTTTACCAACTAATAGTTGAATTGATTGCAACATTATAACGCCCTCACAGCTGAAAGAGCAAGCATGTTTGGTGTGACGTGGCTTCGAACCAGCAAACTTCGGATTACAAGCCGAGCGCTCTAACCATGCGGTCATGCCGAGGTATGTTGCTAAAATAAGTTAATAAAGGCTTAATGCAGTATTCATTAGTAACTGTTATATCAATAACTTTTCATTAGTCAAAGCAATACAAAGTAAGCTAAGAAGTATATCAGAATGATTCCATTTGTTGAAACGTAAATATATTTCGATTTATTATGAAATTTTTTGTGTATATACAACTAAAAAAAAAACTAGCTTAAGCCTCTCTTGAAGGGCAAAGCTGTCATGTAACAACTTTAGTTTCTGTACTGTAATACATTATGTAATAAATTTATAAACACCTTTCACTTTGTATGGGAGCAGTATGCGATTTGAGCTTGGTATGGCCGGGTAGTTAATATGCTCGACTTATAATCCGAGGTTCGCGGGTTCGACTCTCCGTCACACCAAACATGCTCGCCTTTTCAGTCGTGGGGACGTTATAATGTGACGTTCAATTCTACTATTCGTTGGTAAAATGGTGGTGGGTGGTGATGACTGAATGCCTTCCCTCTAGTCTTACACTGCTAAATGAGGGACGGTCAGCGCAGATAGCTCTCGTGTAGCTTTTCGCGAAATTCCGAAACAAACTAACAGTTACTCGAAATACTTTTGTTCGAAATTATCATGCGAGTTTGATTCACCTTTAACGTCAAGACGAGGATGGGAACATTTTGGATTTAAAATTCATTAGAGGCTCGGCATGGCCTAGCGCGTTAAGGCGTGCGCTTCGTAATCTGAGGGTCGCGGGTTCGCGCCAAACATGCTCGCCCTCCCAGCCGTGGAGGCTTTATAACGTTAAGGTCAATCCCACTATTCGTTTGTAAAAGAGTAACCCAAGAGTTGGCGGTGGGTGGTGATGACTAGCTGCCTTCCCTCTGGTCTTACACTGCTAAATTAGGGACGGCTAGCACAGATAGCCCTCGAGTAGCTTTGTGCGAAATTCCAAAAAAACAAACAAATAAACGGAATAAAAATTCACGAGGTTTATCATTCTTTGTAAATTATTAATGGAAATGGGGGACACAGTGTAGTTAACATATTAGTATTTTTCTCACTGGAAAAACAACAACAAAAACTCTACGGAACCAACTGAACAATATAGCACTACGAGGCTAAGTTCTCATTTTGTGACAAATATAATTGATTTTATATATATATATGTGTATGTGTGTGTGTGTGTGTATTCGTATATTTGTTATCATATATATCTAAATGTCTTCAACTAACAAAGAATTGATAACAAGATCTGTTGTTTTTTTCTACAAGAAACAGGACAATTAACTAGTTTTAGAATGTCTTATTTAAAATTCTCAGCTATATGATAATAAAGTTGGGCTATTACGAAAGGATTAGTATAATAAACTCTACAAATGTAACACAATCAACAAGCAAGTTTTATTTGCATCAATACAAAGTACAGAAATGTATTTCATTAGCCTATTCTGGACACATACGAAAAAAGATTTACTTATAATATCACATTAGGTACAAATTAATTCTTTAGTTTTAAAAACAGATAAATGAATAGGTAGATAAACAAACAGTTTAAGAGATGAAGCAATTGTGAAATTAATTAATTGAATTTCACTTATTTTTTGTCTACAGTTTCAAAAGCAGCCAAGAACTTGCATTTTAATCTATCAAATAATTATAGTAGACAATTAGCATTCAAATTATTAAAAGACGTTCTTTTGCTGATGTATAACTTACAGTATTCTTATAACTACAACAACATTCTTTAAAAACACTTCCTTCACTGTCAAGGTCTCTTCCAACTATAAGTAAGGTTCGACTCCTTATCATCATTATAAATTATTTGTGAATAAAAATTACATTTTTCAACAATTATCTTACTTAACAACCTAAAAGTTCTCGTGATATGCGTTTCTATTTTTGATTCTGTAGCATCAACATTCTATATTCGTCAGAATTATATACTTCGTGTTATTTTAATTACCTACACATTTTGAAACAAACATAACTAAGTCCAGATCACTTAAACATGTTTCTGTGACAGTGAAAATAATATATATATATATTCAAGCCTTTACAACGGTAAATACAGACACAGAATAACCTTAATAGTTAGTTTCAAAAAATACACTCTGATATTAGTAAGAAAACACAAATATCTGTTAATTCGCAAACAACGTTTCATAGCCTAAGATGTTCAGACTACCATATTAATTACATGATGAAATAATACATTCTAAAGGATTAAGTTTCAAAAACGATATTATAATGAGAATCTACTACCATCACAATAACTAGAAACGTTGGTTAAGCTTATTGTTTTATTATTTAATTTTTATTTCTCCTCGTTCAGAAATTCTCCCTACTTTTAGGGGAAAATACCATCCAGTAGAGTGCAGATCATGGATTCCATAATATTCGGAACTAAGTCAAATTTAAAACTGCTATGAATAAAATTACAACAACACTAAAAGAAAGTTAACAAGTAACAGAATTAACTACAATAACACGTCACCTTAATTACTAGTATATGCAGATCTGACAAAGCAAAAGTAATACCTGTAGTCACTTATTCAGCCAAGAAAATTAAATTAATACTTCTCTACGTTTTTTGCAACTTACCTTCAACTAGGAACAACATAAGTTCAATAAGTAGTAATTTTCTAAACAGTTGCAGGCTAGCTGCAACAAAACACGAGATGAGAACATAAATATAAAAATTTGTAAACTCAATAAACCTCAGTTTACATCTTAACATTTTCTGTTACTTTTTCTCCCCCTTCAGACAGATGTTGACAAAAAAACACCAACATTAAATACACACTCAATTGTCCCAAATCTTCTTTCATCTATGATTCTATTGACGTGTTAGAAGTAAAAGAATGAATGATTGAAGATTTTGACCTTGAGCTCCACATTTCTTGAAGAACTAACCAACTGTATTCATCACCTTCTCGTATTTAATAATAACCTTTGTTGAAAACCTTAAAAATCAGTACCGTCCTCTCCTAGAACATAAAGAAAGCAAAAAAAAATATCTTAACACCAAAGCAAGAAGCCACATTAAATCAAGTTTCCCTAAGTATTAAGTATCTTAACAAGATTTATCTGCTTCCTCTCTACCCTTTTCTTTTCTCTAATTTACCATATTATTATTTTTCTTTCCCACTTGACTTGCATTTTGAGAATAATAAGTCAGTTACAATCTCAGTAGTATTGTGTGTTTGTTCTTGAATTTGGCGCAAAGCTACACGAGGGCAGTCTAGGCTAGCTGTCCCTAATTTTTCAGTGTAAGACTACAGGGAAGGCAGTTAGTCATCATCATCCACCGCCAACTTTTAAGCTACTCTTTCGCCAATTGACCGTCATATTATTATATCGCCCACACGGCTGAAAAGACGAGCATGTTTGGAGTGGCGGGGATTCGAACCCGCGACCCTCAGATTACGAGACGAGTGCCTTCACCACCTGGTCATGCTGAGCATCTTAGTAGTGGGAAACATTAATTGCATTTTTGTTGGTTAGGCTTAAATTTATGTTGTTAGGTGGTAATTGTATTTAACATTCAAAATATCGCTTTCGAATTTTTACTAGCATAACAAACAATACTAATCAAAATATTTCAGAAAAAAATCAATTATTCGAAAATAATTATAGAGAAATATTATTTCTAAATAATAAAACTCGTTTATTCTCAAGATAACAGCTTCTAGATTTGAATAATTAGTTTCATCATAAGATTGGAATTAAATTAGTTTTTAATGCTTTATTTAGAAGTTAAACTTTTCTTCCTATTTTAAAGATACGATTTTTCTGTTGCAGCGTGCCCTAGTGGCGTATTTCAAAGTGGAAAACTTTCCGTCTGGTCAACGATAGGTCGAATAGCATTTGATTCTACTTTTTTTTAAGTGTAAATAACACTACTATTGCAAATCGTTAAAACGGTAGAGTATGTTGTTGTTTTGAATTAAGCACAAAGCTACACAATGGGCTATCTGTGCTCTGCCCACCACGGGTATCGAAACCCGGATTTTAGCGTGTAAGTCCGCAGACATACCGCTGAGCCACTGGGGGGGCCGGTAAAGTATGACTACAAAAAACTGCAAGAAAGAGAATCTTACTGCAAGTTCCGGTGAGAAAATCAATTCTGGAAATTTATTGATACCAATTTATATTGCCAGTTATATCCTTTTTTATTTTTTACTAAACCCCCATAAAACACTCTTTCATCACAATGAAAATAGCTCTAGATTTTGGCATTGTATGTTTGTGAATTTCGCTCAAAACTACACAAGGACTATCTGCAGTAGCTTTCCCTAATTTGGCACTGTAAGACTAGAAGGAAGGCAACTAGTCATCCACACTCACTGCTAACTCTTGAGGTACTCTTTTACTGACGACGAGTGAGATTGATCGTCACATTATAACGCTTCCACGGCTGAAAGGACGAGCATGTTTGGTGGGAGAGGGATTCGAACCTGCGACAGTTGAATTACGAGTGGATTGCCTTAACCATTCAGTCATACTGCACCGTTATTCTTGTGTATTCAAATTGTTTCCAAATACACCACATCTGCCTGAGTTAGACAAATCTCTATCTGAAATCTTTTGGATGTTTGTTAAAGAAGTCCCAACTACCTCAACTAATTTCCAACACTACTAGTTACGTTCTTCAAATTAGTTCCAAATATTAAATCAAATAACAACTTAGTGTTCAGGGAAGTCTACCTCTTATGACAAGTAAAACTGTTATACGATTGGCAGGCAATGAACTAATAAAGTAAAATTAGTAACACATCATAAACGTTCAAAATGCAGTTATATAAACACCTTATATGCAGATATTTACATAAGAACCAAATAAGTATGAAACGACTGTTTTTGTCAATTGGAAAAATTGAACAGGCTTAAGCAGCAACATTGTATTTTTGAATGAATTATAAATAAGCGTGAGACCATACTCCTGTTTCCCCCACGTCCAAATTCAGGCATTGGATCGTTAGATCCAGCCAAGGCAATACTTTTGCCCAGCCCTGAATTGGGCCGTTTTCAGTTGATATCTCATCGGCTTTTCGCACTTCGGGCTCTAGCCTGCTTTACTTCTCTGGTGTCGCCCTTGTCTCGCCCCCCCCCTTTCTCACCTGTCATATCTATAATGCCACACCGCACTTCATCACCTTAAACAAGTTAAAGTAAAACACAAGTAAATTCCTAAGCAAAATTAAATAATCTTTCATGTGAGGAGACAAAGAGGAACCACAACTTTCCTGACCACCCCTGTTGGGCAGAAAATTCTTCTGACTTCTCTCTCTCTCTAAACTAAATCCATGCCAAGTTCGTTTGTGTTTGGGATACCGTTATGATATAAAATTACTGGCCCGGCATTGCCAGGTAGGTTAAGGCGTTTGACTCCTTATCCGAGGGTCACGGCTTCGAATCCCCGTCACATGAAACATGATCGCTATTTCAGCCGTGGGGACATTATTATGTGAAGGTCAATCCCACTATTCGTCGGTAAAATAGTAGCCAAAGAGTCGGCGGTGGATGGTGATGATTAACTGCCTTCCCTCTAGTCTTACACTGCTAAATTTAGAACGACTAACGCAGATAGTCCTCGTGTAGCTTGCCCTAAATTAAAAAGCAAACAAAACAAACATAAAATTACTGATAACAGCTAGAAAAGAGACCTGTGGATAAAAATAACAACAGTATATTTTTTGTATACAAGTTACGAACTTCATTTTCAGACATTTTATCAGGAACAACAAAACACTTTTTTGTGGGCAGAAATATTTCAAGATGCTTTTTGATTAACTGAGAAAAATGACACTTCTGCATAAATATCAACAAAAATGAAAAAAAACGAAAAACATTTTAGAGACGTAAAGAAATATTTTTTTAATTTTCGTTCTTTTATTTTAGTCAAAGTTGTTATCTGTTAACAAGTTGTTCAGTTATGTCCTGTTTTCTGAGGTTACAACATTTTAAAACGCAAGTTTATTTTACCAATGTTTAAAATATAAAACGAAGGTAAGGAATTGTCTCTATCGCAATTTAGATGTTGTCTGTCATTTGTTATTTTCAATACTGGTCTACTTTAAACTAAATATAAAAATGTATAGGGTTTTTAATTGGACAAACAAAATTTAGAATAATTGTGTTCATTACATTTTACATTAATGAACATAATAAAAATAAATCAATTTTCTTCTTAATACAAGTAATGAATAATAGTATTTGATTTCATTTGCGTTAGGAACCTAAAATTTTTCCTACCATCTAGTAAAGGATTCTCTCCTGTCATCGTCTGCAACATTCGGAACGAACGAGAGGGTATCTTATTGCCAGTATACATTCTGGGTTCTGGTTCTTCTGGTAATTGCGATGCTGGAACTTCAGGTTCGTTGTAATGCTGTTGAAAGGCTGGTTGAGGGTATCGTTGAGGAGGATTTGGATAGCAATGTTGCTGAGGGTAAGGCTGGTAGTATTGCTGTTGGAGGCGAGGTTGATAAGGCTCCCCTATTTGCATTTGAACCTTCGTTGTTTTCTTAGGTTTTTGCAAAGCTGAAGGGGGAGGAGGGCCTAAGAAAAAAACACATGTTGAACGAAGCTAGGAATTTTTAATCATATCAATTCACTCCTCAAAATAAAATTATTTATTGACTATGGCTTTGGCCTAAATAGTATTTCATGTTGAGTGATTTTGTAGTTTTCTTTACCCCTTTTACAATGCTAAGATAAAGAAGTGACAAAAACAAAATGGTGAAATCATTAATTTTCTATGTAAGATACACAAAAACCAGTAGTAAGGAACGAAATTAATGTCAATATAGCATGTTTTATTTCACGTTTTCGTATGACTCGTGCAATGTAGTACATATACAGCTCATAAAAACGTGTTTAAAAAACTGTTGATGGAAATATATATATGTAAAAACAGCTCATTTGGGTTGAGAAAATGTTTTTCGTATAGGATGACCGAAGAAGGTCGAAACTTGTTCACTCCTTTACGTAAAAAAATGTTCTCAACCCAAACATATGTATTTTTCGACAAGTGGGTTTTCTTAACGTCACGGATTGATGAGGGATATCATCAGAAATTTTGGGGCTAATAAGCAACGCCAACACTTAGACTGTAAAATCATAAAAGCGCAGCAGCGTCTGTATCAATCAGCGTTTTGAATGTTCTCATTTCATCAGGAACAAAATACAAAGTATCAGTCTTTGCGTTCGCGAAGTTTTGATGAAAGCGGTACTTTCTTTCAAGTGGCGCTTATATCCGTAACTCATATGGAAGCTTATACAGAAAGCAGCTAGTCATCACCGCCCTTCGTCAACTTTTGGGCTACTCTTTTACCAACGAATAGTGGGATTGCCTGTCACAATATAACGCCCCCAAGGTTAAAAGGGCGAGTATGTTTGGTGTGACGGGGATTGGAACCCGCAATCCTGAGATTACGAGTCGTATTGTGGTCGTATTTTGTCTGTGCGTCGATTGTACTACAGCACATGCAATTTTTTTTTATCAACTGAGAAGAAGGATCGCACTAATTATAAAGAACTCTTATGACTAAGCTTTTAGATTTGCACACAAAAGTCGCGGTACTTTAAGTTAGGGAGCTCTTCTGGGAGTAAAGTCTTTTTTTTTTTTTTACTAAAGTTTGTTATCGTAGGAGCAAACAAAACAGATATGTAATTTAAAAGCGTGTGTAAACCATAATGTCTCCCCTTAGTTTTATTGTACCAGCCTACACTGGAGTGCTTCTCAAATATAATGGTTATATCAGTAGCGAAAGTCAAGTGTTGAACAGATTGACTCTAATCTAATGTGTGAAGATTTTTCTTTCACATCACTAAGCTCCATTTGAAAGATTAAATGGCCATGGGAGTGAATACATGTCACAAAACCTTAAAAGGTTATCACCATGCTACTTTCTGACTATACAGGCTGAAAAAGTCGACCACTTGTACAGATACTTTTGACACATTAAGATTTATTTTGATTCTAAACAACCCTCCATCATGAAGAGTGACTATTGACGGTTACTGGAACCTGTGTGTCTGGCGCCCTCTTTAACTAACAATGTCTGGAGTATATTTGACCGAAATACAACTTAAAACTCAATATATATTGAATTTTGTTTTTCACTTACACTCTCTTATTAAAGCAGTTTATTTTATAATACTGTAGGCTTTATGGATTTAACAAGTAGCTTATGATAAAAAGCTGCGATCTTATTTTTTGAATGTACCAGATGAACTGTAAAAAATAAAATTCCTCTGACATTTTATTTTCATTATCTTTTCCCATGGATTAAAGTGTTTATTTAAAACAAAAAACCATAAGAAACGTATTGAATAACAAACAACTTTTTCGCTGTTTTGCGCTTTTATAATTCACTAAAAGTTTGCAATCGGTAGAATATTTGTTGTATATGATGAGTAATTATTTTAACAAGTTTTATAGCGTTAAATAGTGTAACGTGAAAATAATCCAATTTCACTTGTTTCATGTAACTCCATCTTTAAGAATCCATCGATACAAGACTGCATTCCAAACATCGTAACTTATTATCCGTAAAATTACAATGAAATCTGGGGGGAAAATCTGGGTTGATAATGAAAAAGTTAAGAAAAACATTTTGTGACTTCAACACGTGATCAATTTTATACATAGACGACACCATAAAACAATCATCCCTCACCCTTGTGACAACAACCATTGTGAAGTATATAAAATGTTCTTGAACAATATTCTTTGATAGATTCTTTACGCAGAAAACGTTCGAAGTGTCGCCTATTACACTTATGTTTCTCCGGCAGATAGTCGATATCCATACAGATAAGCTTCATCCTGATCTTTATAGTTCAGTCATTTTAGACTTAAAGCACTTCGCCTTTAACTTTACCTTCACTGAAAAATGATAACTCAGTTTTGATTTAAAGTAAGCTCATACAGCGCATATAAACATAAAGTAACAATTTATTCATGAATAGTGTAATTTCGAATGATATCTACCTCCAACAAAAGTTGCTGTAATATTGTAGTGTACAAGTTACTGTTAACTATCTAGCAGAACATACTGACCATTTAATACTTACCCCCGTTTTCGCTAGCGTCTGTCATTTCCTGCAACATTCGGAAGGCATATGATGGAATAGATCCTCCTTTATATCGTGGTTCATTCGGGCCGTCATCGGTTTGGTCGCCATCTTCATCTTGGCGATTGTTCATGTTAACTGCGGAAGAAGGAGTCCTCGTTAAACCAAAGTATTGGAGATAAAATTAGAAGTTGTTTTTTAATAACAACCTTTACTCTGATGAACCTGTTTTAGACTGTTAACAACATGATATATGTTAACTGATTTCCCTCCAATGAATAAAGTAGCCATTTTGTGAGCTTGTTCAATCGAAGATATCTAGGGTGTAGTCCTATCACTGCAATTATAGGTTAAACGTCCGAATGTGAAAACCTTTCCTTGATTTTTCATCTTTAAACAAATATATTTGATAAAGCAGTGGAACTCTTTACTTCAAGACAAGAAAAAAATATCATATATGAAAATTACTCCATTTCGAAAGAGGTTTCGAAATATAAGCACAAATTGTGATGTTTTTGTTAAGAGGTTAGTATGTACACATAAATAAAATATAACATTAACTTTTTAAAGTTTTGAAATATCATTTTCAACAGAATGTTTAGCAGTACAGGACGTTAAACATGCTAACTTGTCATAGCTCTAAAACACTGTTTATCGTTTTTGCATCTTTCAAGCTTTATTTAAGCAATTCGACAAATAAGATTTCAATTCAGCAATTAATATTTAGCTAACTAGTTCTTTTGATTTAAATGATGGAAACTTAAAATATAACAATATTTATTATAAGTATATTACCATTCAAATATTTCTTCAACAATATTGTTATCATAACATTCATAGTAATATTTATTAAAACACTTTTTTTATATATATATAAAAGTTCAATAATGTGAGGATTCAGTCCAAATGAAGAGATGTTTTATTTTACCGGTAGGTGGTGGTGGAACATTATAACCATCATCAGGACCTGTCATGCGTTGAACTGCTTGAAAAGTTCGAGAAGGTATTGGATTTTTCCTCAGTCCAGAAAACCTCATTTCATCTTCTTCGTGTTTCTTTGGCACCTCTAAAGCAAATAAATGTAAACCTCCTTAGTCAGGTGCTAGTGTCTCGAGATTATGGATGTAAATAGTGTCTTTTTATGCCATCTTGGAACATAAGATTCAGTGAAAAAAATCTCTTTTGAAGTTTTAATAGTCACAAAACTTTATAGTTAACAACAAAAATAAATACATTAAATGAAAAAAATAAACTTTCATTCTTAGTTCACTTAACAAATATTAGGTTAGTTTACAGTGACTACTTATTTTCATTCAAAGGTTTCATTTAAAATTGTTTCTAATTTAGGATGTATTTCAATTTCCATAAATCATTGCTTGTTCTATTTCATTGTTTAATTTCTTATTTTGTTCTATTCTTAGACGTAGTGATATATATATACACAGAAGAACAGATGCCTAAGTCACATTATATTAAAATATATTCAGTATATAAAAAATATTCTTATAGTGCTTGTACACTGGTATAAACTACTGAGTATCTTCTTGACATTGGTAAAAACTCTAAAGTGGAAGATGTAAAAATGATCTATAGAGGTAGAAGATGTAATATATTTACACACATGAATGTTTCATCAATGCCATGTTACATTTATACCAGATGCAGCACCCATCTTCTGGACGGAATTTACATAAATTCATGATTAATAAACGGTTATCTTACGATACGAAACGTTGCTTCCCTTATATATAATTGTAAAAACGCCCATACAAACTCCAGAAAACAACAACAAAGTATCAACCACAAATATGTATGCATCTCCCCATGGACCCAATAAACCTTGATGCCAAATTTGGTGAAAAGACATCAAAAGAGAGCGAAGTAGTTACACAAACTACAACACGCAGAATTATAAGGAGAACATTTGTGTGCATCCCAGAATAGGTCTATTGAATCTTCATATCCATTTTGGTAAAGATCCCTTTAAAGTAGTTACATGGACATACAATAGACGGTTCTGTTACATTTTTATTATTTATTATTGCTAGATTAACAAACATTTGGTTCGTTTCACAATATATCTTGTTTCTCAATCACACTATGATGCTTGTGTCTTACGAATTTTAATTTAGAATAAATAAATCGTTTGTAAAACTCTGAACAATAAAAATAACAATTTGTTTAAATCTACGGCAAACTTTTATACTTTCTCTTTAGAACTTTTGTGGTGCCTCTGAATTACTTTTCTTATTAAAATGATTAATCGTGATTAATAAACAACATTCTTACAGGAGTTTTACTTTAACCTTTCAGAAAAATCTGTAATCATTTGTTTAGTGTTGATTTTATCTCAAAGCAACACAATTGTGTTTCCGCACTCTGTTTACTGCGGGGAATCAAACCTTGAAGTTTAGTGTTTTAAGTCTACAAACTTACCAATGGCCCACAAGCCGACATCTGAACGTTCGAATAAAGATAATTAATATCAAGTTCAGATTGTAACAAGTTACATGCTTAGATAAAAACTAAAAATCAACCCAGTAGAGACTATAATTAGTTAATAATAATTATTTTTAGTTTTTTACTCATACAAATTAGAATTTATTGTTTCATCAGTTGGATTACCTTACTGTTGGTGATATTTTCGGCCCAATAAAATCTTATGACGTTCAGTCCAAAATACATATACTAAGTTAACAATGCACAATAATCTTCATAATAAAAACATGCTAATAGAAAAATGGTGATATATATTTGAAGTTCTTCCACTCTCGAAAGTTTTCAAGCAGTGAAAGAATACCACTCAAAGCAAATTTCCTAAGTGGTAATTTTTAGTTTTAGACGTCCTGTTAAATACATATACATATATTGTATAAACTGTAACGTATCTCCGAAAATTTTTCTTTTACTTTTTTTTTGTCTTACATTACAACACATATATCGTAAAGAAAACCTAAACTTTTCATCATAGACTCACTATCCAGTGCTAAACAACTGAATAAGTTCAAACGGTTTAATAATAATTTCGTAGTAAATAACCTCATTTACATTGAATACATATACTGAAAATTGTGCTTAGGTACGTGTAACTGTAATGCAGATTATTAAAAGGGTATTCTTGAGATCATCTAAATGTAATGCCTTTCCAAATGAATGTTTTTTGTTTTGTTTTTGCATCTCCTTCCTCTTCTGGTCGTTATTAATGTTTTATACAAACATTTGAATGAATTGACAGTTCTTTTATATTTGGTTTGTTTGAACTTAAGCATAAAGCAACACAATGGGTTGATTGTGCTCCACCTATCACGGATATCGATACCGGGAATTTAGCGTTGGAAATTCTAAGAAAAACCGCCGTGACACTAGAGGGTGTCCTTTAGGGAGACTTTTGTTTGTAGTTAAATATAAAGCTACATAATGGACATGTATGTGCTCTGCCCACCATGGGTATTGAAACCCGGTTTCTAGTAGAACCTTTTAGAAAACTCAAGAACAGAATAATAGGACAAAACCAAATAATTTTTTGTACAAAAAAGACAAAAATATTTTGTGTAATATTTTAAATACAAGTGAAAAAATAAAAAAATGTTTTGTTATATATTTTAAATCATTAGTTACTGAAAATTATTGATATGCAAAAGTTATAACTTAATTACACTCTCTTAGACATAAATATTTTTGTTATACAGATCAAAATTCTATAACACCTTTAACAGAGAGAAAACTCATATCAGGCTTTCACATTAATTTTTTCAAAATTCACTCACAGTATTAACATGAAAAATGTACTCCGAACATTGAGAGCCTAGTTGTTCAATAGCAGTAACGTCAAATTCCACTATAGTCACACAAAAGTAGTCAAATAATTAACAGTGTGTGCTGTTGACTAAAAAAGTGCCTTTCCTATAGTTTATCAGTTCTAAATTATAGACGGCTACGATCAGAGAGACCTTTGAGTAACTGTACTAGAACATCCTAAAAAATTAAGTAAAAAATAATAAGTTTTGGTGAATTCAATAAATGAATCTGTCTGATAATGTGCATAAGGGTACTTTAACACTTTTGAACATTTGACATAAACTATCTTTGTAACAAAACTTGGTGGGCTTAGATACAGACGCTCGTCTGATATGTAGATTATAAATGCATAATATCAAAATGTAGGGAACTGCGTATGTTTGGAAGAGAAATTATGGGTTGTTGGAAATGTCTAAAATTTATGTCTAAAACATTTACGAACGAATGATTATGTAAAAGCTACAACACATAAAACTATTCAACAGAACGAAGAACTTAAAGTTACAGCAAACCATATGGGACCGAAAGCGCTTTGAAAACTATCGAATTTTAGTGTTTTACAATGTAAAAAGTACGGAAAATCAACTACGTATATGATATTAACAGCTGCCACAAAGAAAATTTAATCTCTCGATATTTCGTTTTATTTGTGTTTAATGGATAATATCAAGATCAACTCAAAGATCTTAACCTTACAGAACATTCTTGTAATCATATAGAATGGTTTATTTTAAAGATTAGGCCTTAGCTTTCTAGTTATCATCTACTAGCTAAGCTTTTAAACAAAACAATGGAAATAAACTGTACAATATATTTAAGTGAAAACAGATCAGGCTTAACAGACTAGCATCATTTGTTTAAATGATGGACGATGTTGACTCTCTGACATACTAATTCCAAGCCATCTGTGTTTTACTATATGCTACATACTTTTGGTAATGTATCAGTAATAAAATTGGTCTGACAACTAGCAGCATAGTTTCAAGTGAAGAATGATGCCATCTCATTAAGATGGTAATTCCAAATTATCTCGTACTACATGTTCCATTATTTTGGTAGTGTCTCGTTACACAAGTACATTTTCTGTTTGAGGGCAGGATCTCATCAGCCCTATACACATGTATAATATTATATAAAATAGTAAGCTAAAATGATAAGTTATATTTGCATTTTTAAAAGTATGGAGTAAATTCGACATATGAATGAATCATAAATATTTTGAATCAGGAAAACTATCCGAAATGTTAAAAACGACATTTTACATAATTTTATGGTCAAACAGTATCTTATTTAAAATATAAGTTGTGAAACTTTCAAAGTATATTAAAGTTAATGAAATTTACAAAATTGGTGAAAAATGGCGTTTTGATAATAAAATAAGAACAACAACTAATGTCCAGCCTTAAACATTTAAGTTCGGCTTTATTTGAAATGTAAGTTTAGACAACACTTGATAGTACCTTACTTGATAGTAAAATTAATTTTACTTTTAGGCTTATTTAAAATGTAAGTTTAGACAACCCTTGAGAGCACCAGTAAAATTAATTTTATTTTAGGTTTAGTTAAAATGTAAGTTTAGACAACCCTTGGTAGTACCTGTAAAATTAATTTTACTTTTATAATTTTGATTGCGTAGTAAGAGCGCTAACACTGTTGTTGAATTATTCGAGCAATTAAAGATTGTTTATAGCATATTTTTTAAAATATTCCATTACTACCAAATATGGAAATCATGCTTACTCCTCTCACTAAGTAAATAGGCTTGGGGACGTAAAGGCCAGTGTCTACAAGAAACCTAGCCCTAAACAAACAGGCACCACGAAGTTGTAAACTTTGCTAATGCACATGCACTCACATGAAAAGATTTAACTTAATTTCAACTGCTATTTGTCATTTTATTTTTATTTTTGTTCACAAAGTCAAACTAGACACCAGATTTTTGATGCGTCTTGTCATGTTTCTGGCTTAACTATGTCAGTGTACGTTAGAATTGTGCTACAAACAACTAGGTCAAAAATATCTAGCGTCGCACATATAGAACACATAAATAGAACTGGGTTACTAGTTACTCGGTACGGACCTTAAACGTGTCGTAGTATTAAAAAGCACCTTTCCATTCTTTAAAGTAACATACTTGTGCTGTACTGAATACATGAATCTGCAAGGGTATCTTTGGTTTTAAACAGGTTATATGGTTTATTAATTAACCTACAGTTTCGTTAATTCTAAAACAATACTTGTAGAACTGTTTACAGCTGTAGTATTACAATTTTTTTATTTATCTTGTTTGCTAAGCCTTAGGAGTACAATCACGTCTGCTAAATACACTTTTAAATAGTTTAGCCTAATGTTAGTATAGATATGCGAGTCTTAAGAATATAACAAGGATTACAAATTATTTAATGTTTATAGATAATTTTATTATAGAATATGATAAACGATGGTATACAGTTTTATTAGTTATAGTAAGAGTATAGTGACAGCTTACGAAATTCCTTGTTTTTTTCTAGGAACATGATCTTTACTGTTACAGTTTTCTAGTCTAAGTACGACCCAACCGCTACTGTAACAGTTTCTGTTACAATGTACCCTAATCTGACAAGTATGATTATTACAGTTGCTACAGTTTCTGTCTTTGAACAGCTAAACTTTGGAAAGTTCATAATACTATTACGAATATTATATTTGTACTTATTTATAACCTTAAAGAGTTTGTGATAAAAAGCATTACTAATTTTGCCAACTCTCATACATGACATAAGGATTAGTTTTCTTCTTTATAAACCAATCAGTCATAACGCAAATTTATGACTTCGATTAAAAAATTGTATAACATCTTAGTTTCATTCTTAACATCTGATCTCCAGTGGGTCAACAGTGAGTCAGAGAGATATAAATGCCAAAACAAAGCTACACAACAAGCTATACGTGTTGTGCTTACAAACAAACAAACAGACATTCTTAACATCTGCTGAAATAATAGAACAGAACTGTTCTCCAAGACTTCAAATGGATCTTAAGCTACAATTTTAGAAAAGCCACCATGAGCGCATATACTACACGCGTAACCCATGTTCAAAAACATAAACTGTGTAGCATATAGACTGTTAAACAACGTCCCCGAACAGATAAAATCTCATTTCTTTAATGTTTCAAGTTTCTATCTTGTGTTTGATTTCAATAAACAAAATAAATGCATGAAATTAACATGGTTTCAGCACACTCCAAGTGGTAAATAATGTTTTAAAAATAGTTTTGCCAGTTAGCCTTAAAACTAAGCTTTTATTATTTGGTTCATGTTAAGCACAATGCTACCCAATGGGCTGTCTGTGCTCTGCCAACCGTGGTTATTTAAACAACCAAAAACAAACAAACAGATTTAAAATTGCAAGCGAAACGTAGTAGTATAGAAAGGTCCTATAGAACTAATCACTCAAATTAAAGTACTAGACAAATTTGGACTCATTCACAAATAATTTACTTTAAAACGTTAAAAACTGTCTTTGCTCCTTCTATAATCTGAGAAACGAAATTTATATGGATTGTAGTTGCTTGAAAAATACACCAATTTTGATCAGTCGTGTATTTTACCTTCACCTTTAACATTTACAAAACAAAAGTAAAACTGTTAAGCAAAACATAATTATGAACACAAACTGACTGATATTTACTTTGAAATATTGTACTATGAGATCTACTTCAGATATAATTATAAACACAAACTGATTGTTATTTACTTTCTTTGAAATATTGTACTGAAAGATCTACTTCAAACATAATTATGAACACAAACTGACTGATATTTACTTTGAAATATTATACTGATAGATCTACTTCTTCAAATAAGAAGATATCATCCTTGGATTTCATCATTATAATAATCGACAACTATACACACAAAACATAAGTTGATTAATAAATTTCATCTTACCTTCGTCTATTACAATCCACGTTATATTTTGACGGTCTCTACTTGTCATTTTACAATGACAATGTTATCAGTCATAGAAACACAATAAAGTTTATACTGATATCTAACTGAATACAATGGCAGTGTTTTAATTTGAAATCTTGGGGTACTAGCAGTATTAAACGACAATATCATATACTGAGGAAATACTTAATGTTGACTGTGCTTACAATACCAGACTTACGTCAATAGCTCTATACAAACTTCTATATACACCAGATATGGACAAATCAGGACAATAACTGATCAAAATAAAACATATAGGGAGTTACAAGCCAATAAGAATGTGTGTCAGCAAAAGTTATAATATAGGCCAAGTCGTTTGAAACACAGAAAGGTCTTGAAAAAGAAAAGTAAAGACACAACTCGTTCCACTTCTTACCGATCTGACACATTTATTTCTATTTCATATTACATCGGGGTTGGTTGCAGTAAGACATAAACAAGTCTTACTTTGTATATAACTTTATAGAATAATCACCCTAAAGTAATTTAGATAAAAAAAAAACACAAAACAGAGATCGCTATTAGATTCAGTGAAACATATTAGAACACCGAGTCTTCTTTCCTTAATTGAACGTGGGGCACAGGAAATTACCTAGTTACCAGGAGGATCGTGGACTGGGATCGTTTTGGAATATCTACACTATGATCAGTTCATAACAATTTTATATTCTGCTAAGGGTTTATTTTTGGAATCAAGCACAAAACTGCACAATGAGCTATCTCTTCTTTGCCCACCGCGGATATTGAAAACGGATTTCTTGTGGTGTGAGTCCACAGATACAGTGCTGTGCCACTGGATAGGGAGGACCCCCTAGGACAGGGGTGGGTAATTCCATGGATAGCACAGTTGTGACCAGCTCGAGTTTATGAACCGATTTTTCACCATAATTTATTTTTTGTCGCAAATTTGTTAATCAGTAACTACACTGCCTAACTATAATCACGCGCTTCATCACTGCCACAGACTCCGCCAATTTTGTAACGTCAGTCTGGTTTAGATGTTTATCAAGTGTGCGTTATTTTGCATGCGCTTTCAAACATATTTTTATTTTCAAATATTCAAATATATTTTATTTTTAATCTCATAATATAAATAAGTGGATAATTCGAAAACGAAATAATCCAGATGATGGTGAGCACTCAGAATGAAGACAATTTAATTGATTCTGGCACTGATGCCGAATAGAGAATGGCACGTGACTGGAAAAACATAAAACGAAAAGTTAATGAAAGTTGGAAGCTGAAATTTGAGTGATTGAAGCAAATAATAAGCCAGTGTGTCTTTTGTGTAACAAAGTTTTTAGGAATAATAATGTATACAACCTTAAGCAACACTTTAACAATTTTCACAATGAATTTGATGTAAAATTTCCAGTTGACAGCAAAATTCTCATGAATAAAATTAGCTGTCTGAAAGCACAACTTCATGAAAAAAAGAAGGTATAAAAAGATGTTTATCATCGATAGAACTAGTTACGTTAGCTAGCTATAAAGTAGCTTGGATTCTAGCCCAAAAAAAGAAATCATTTGCTGATGGTAAACAAGTAAAAGAAGTATTGATTGTGGTCATTGAAACTCTATTGGAGAATTATGATTCAAAAATAGAAGATGATAATCTTCAAAATGATTTGCAATTAAGTCGAAGATCAATTGTCCGCAGAATGCCAGAGTTAGTGAAGGACAGAAAAATCAGTTGCTTGAACAACAAAAAGACTGTTTGTATTTTTCTTTAGCACTAGCTGAGTCAGCTGGTGTTAGTGACACTGTACTGTTGATATTGCTGGTTCGACATGTAACTTCGGATCAGGCCTGGCATGGCCGAGCGCGTTAAAGCGTGCACTGGTAATCCGAGGGTCGCGGGTTCGCGCCCGCGTCGCGCTAAACATGCTCGCCCTCCTAGCCGTGGGGGTGTATAATGTGACAGTCAATCCCACTATTCGGTGGTAAAAGAGTAGCCCAAGAGTTGGCGGTGGGTGGTGATGACTAGCTGCCTTCCCTCTAGTCTTACACTGCAAAATTAGGGACGGCTAGCACAGATAGCCCTCGAGTAGCTTTGTTCGAATTCCCCAAACAAACAAGCAAGATATTAAGAAGTTTGACTCGATTTTTATTGTTTTAGACTGAAAAAAACGAAATGAAAAGTCCAAAGATGGAATGGGCGAAATTCCCTAGCGGTAATTAACTTCAACGTATTTAGTAACATGTGACACTAATTATCAAATACGCCCAGCTGACCTACAAATTTATATTTCAGTTGCGTATTCCCCTGTTCAACATGCAATATGTTGATTCTGTCAGTGAAATCAACTATCAAAACATGTTCTTTGAATAAAACAGAATAATACTGACTGAGATATCAAGAGTAGGTGGGAAAACTTCCTCAAGTAAGTAAAACACTTTCTTTAGCTTATATAGAATAACTGGAAATTCACGATATTTTCTGTGAATCAAATATTTCAATTTACTTGTAGTTAACTGTATATATATAATTTATTGTGATAGGATTGTAATGCATTTGAGAAACATTTTGACATGAAAATTTACAGCTGACTAGTATTTTTTTTCCCAACGGTTTTCCTGTTCTGTTTTCTTCAGTTTGTTTGTTTTGAATTTTGCGCAAATCTACACGAGGGCTATCAGCGCTAGCCGTCTCTAACTTAGCAGTGTAAGACTAGAAGAAAACAGCTGGTCATCACCACCCACCGCCAACTCTTGGGCTACTCAAAATTAACGAAATAATGCTGACTATAAAATAGTCTAAAATAACATTCTGCCACTATGATGCATAGCTTTCATGTAGTATCTGTATTGTTTAGTTTTAGGAGTGGTAAATATTTATTCCTGTAAAGTTCTTAGTGAGGTTGTTATATTTATATAAAACTTTAAATCTTAGAAAGAAAACTAAATCTTTATGACGAAGCTTCCTCGTCGGTGCTCACTTACAAGCAGACTTCCTTAGAAGGAAATGATAAAAATAGCAACGTAAACTCACCATGCAGCCATGCAAAAAGCGCCGTATGTGCTAGCTAAAGTATGTTATCATTCCAAAAGAATGACGTGGCGGAGATATATATTTGTTCATATGACGTCTTTATATAAGGTTAAAAAACCTCAACGTCGTTCACTGGCAATCATATGACTGTGATTTACTTGTTTTGTTCAGGAATTAAATAGCCGCCGAGTTTCTTTTATCTCTACGTCACAAGCTTTTTCATCATTATAACCAAATGCAGTATAAAACTTGAGAGTTGCGTAGTAGCTAAATGATTAAGCGACGTTACTCACCCAGAGAGGAAAGATAAAGTGATACCCATGAGAAGTGAATTAACGCATAAAGTGGTTTGTTTATTAGAATTCGCGATTCCTCTCAGTTTTTTGCCTATTTTTCTCAAACGTATTAATCATACGTTTAGCAATATGTAAATATGATTTTTTTAATGATAATTCACCTTTTCACATAAGGCCCTGAACAAATCGTGTGTTGAAACTAGAACATTTATGATGAAATAATTATAAATGTAATAAAACAATATACTCAAAGAAAGAGTTGAAACACAGTAATAGTAATGGCCTGGTTTTGTATAGTTAAGTATTTTTTGATTAATAAAGTTTTTACATAGATATTTTTCTTTACAAGTGGGTTTTCTCGTCATCACGGATTATGATAAAGTATTTAGTACTATGTCAGAAGATTTAGTTGTGCCTGTTTTAACACTAATTTATGACACGGGTTAAACAAGACAAATAACAGTTCTCTCTATGTACGATATCAAGTAGGTGTCATGTTTAAAGAAATAAATATCTAGCTTCTTATCTTTAAAGTTACACAGTCTACAAGGCCAAACAAGAAGTGCCTTTTAATACAAAAACACAAATAAAACAAAACGAATCCACGTAACTAATTGGTTTCAACAATACTCTCTGGCAAACATTTAAAAATACCGTCTTTCTTTTACTTACTGTTTTCCTTATTAGACAAGTAAAAATAATCTATTAAGATATTAGATAACGGCCACATACCAATAATCTAAGAGCTGTTCGTTTAATGACGTTATTTCCTCTTACTTAATGCACTAAAATAGAGAATTATAAGATTCATTATTATTTAGTAGCTTTAAGCCTTTTCAAGAATCAGAAAAAAACGCAGGTTCTTTGTTGCCAAACAGTATAGTTACTTCATAATATTAAAACCTTTCAGGAAATCCAAGAAGACTATCCTCACGGTTTTCTTTGTCATACAATTGTGAAACTTTAATAGCAAATTTTTATCATAAAGACCTTTAAAAACTTCATTGAGAGTGTGTATATATATATAATAATTTACAAACTACAAGACACTTGTTTGTCTGTAATTTAGATACATGTTTAAAACCTTTTATGGGTAGTACTAAACTTATTACACTTTGTAAGTCACTCATAATTTGTTAAGTCAGTGTTGGAAGGTTTTAGAAAGTTTATTTTTCTATAGAGGGCGCTGCTCACCTTCCTTGGGACATTCATCATCTTCATTTGTCAACATCTGAAGCACACGAAAGGATCGTGACTGGGGAAAACTTGACGCGTTATCTGTTTCTGTTCTGGGACAATACATCTGATTGTTTTCCAGTGGCTGGCATGGCCTCAAAGAATCACTTTTGAGACTCAAACTACAAAAATTGATAAATAGATCTTGTACCAGTAGGTAAATAACCGATATCGTGTGAAGTAACTTAAAGTGAAGTTAAGGTCAAACAAATGATTGACTGAAGTTAAGAAATGAAAGTGTTAAAACGTCTTCCGTAATAATGGAGTTAACTACGTCATAAATACTGTAGTTTTTTAAATGTTTTTTTTTAAAATTGAGAGCTGAGTAGATGACGAAAAGTGTTAATGCTATTAAGTATCTTAAGAGTTCAAACACAGCTAAAACTTAACCGTTCTACAACCAAAATAACATAATCAAACAAACTCCTACACGTTATGGACATATAACTATCTAGAAGTAGCCTGAACTATATCGGTCGTCTATTATACTATTTACTAAAAAAATGGAATTTATCTATTCTCATTACATCAACTTTCAAAATGATATATTAACTGGTTGTTATATTTTGTTTGATTATTTAATACCAACGTTATCTAAAACAAGACAGTAAGATTTCGTGCAATATAACTAAAATTTAATTTTGAGATCATCGAACAATAAATCCACTGATAGATATGTCTGCTTGTGCCAATACGCATCCTATGACGAACCATCTGGATCAGCTAATTTTTAAACTTAAAATATGATATTCTTACGAAAGTCATGAAGTTATCTTAGAGGATATACTTTTAATTCTTAACTGTTTTTGTTAAAACTAAAATAAAAAGATTATTTTTCCACTAAAAGTGAAGAGAGTGGAAAATAACTTCTCATATATTGAATTAATGAATTTCAGTAGTTATTAATAACTCACTTTGTAGTTAATGTTTCCCATTAACTTGAGAGGGAGAGGAAAAAGGAATTTTGTGTTTGTTCTCGAATGTAAAGATAAAGAAATAAAGATACATGTTTTTATAGACTTGTCACTGTTTGGAAATAATTCGTCGTAATTTCTAAGTTCGATGCTTACTGGGTGTAGAGCATTACAGTCCAGTAACAGCGTGTAATAAAGGCTAACGTGAGAACAAAAAATAAATAAAGAGTTTTAAATTTTTAATTACCAGAAGAATTAGTTCATCTAATGGTAACATCATGTGTTAAATTTTACTCACCCTTCAAACTGCCTGGCTGCCTCATCGGTTTGAGCTTGATATGCATTTAAAGTATTTTCTGGAGAGTAGAGATTTAAAGGGGAATTGTATGATGGGACAATTACCGCATGCTGTCGTTGCTTTGGGTTACGTATGACACCTTGATTAGGATTACAAAACTGAGCTGTTTCAGCTTCGTTATTATTCCCTTTAAATCCCACAGAATCCTGATTTACTGTTACAGATGGGGGCATTGGCTGATGACCGTTTGATACAGGGAGGACTGGTTGCATTAATTTGGCTTGAGGGGGAGAAAGGTGCTGAGGTGGGTGATGTTTTGAATCATTCAACTCTTTGTTCTGTTCATTATCTGTCTCAGTTTCGTTTTCAGTTTTCGGTTTTGCGCCCACTCCCGGATCCTGTTGATTAGCTAAAAGTCGGCGAGCCATTCGGGGAGATTTGATTTGAGATAGGTCAATCCCACCAGGAATGTAGGTAAACGGTTTTTTATCCTTCTTTAAACTGCCTTGCAAAGGACCAGGTAAATAGCTGAAAGGCTTATCAGCGCCATCTTGCGGTGTGTTTGCACAGTTTTGTAAAGGATGGTAACCTGTGTTTTCTTGTTTGTTTTCCTTCTGTAAATAAACAATTATATGAATTTACTGATGTACATAAAATGTAGTGATTTTAAAATAAAACACATGTATATTTATTAATTGAAAAGGGATATTTTCACACGAATATTAAAAAACTAATCATTTACTTCAGGGCGCAAAATTCAGGTTTTCATTCCCGCTACTAATGTAATGCAAATAACCTATCTTTTAGCTTGGCACTGAAATAATTGTTGTTTGTTTTGAATTTCGCGCAAAGCTACACGAAGACTATCTGCGCTAGCCGTCTTAATTTTGCAGTGTAAGATTAAAGGGAAGGCAGCTAGTTATTACCATCCACCGCCAACTCTTTAGCTACTCTTTTACCACTGAAAAGTGGGATTAATCGTAACAGTATAACGCCCTCACGGCTAAAATGGCAAGCATGTTTGATGTGACAGGGATTCAAACCCGTGTCCCTCACATTACGAGTCGACCGCCCTCACCACTATTCGTTGGTAAAAAAGTAGCCCAAAAGTTAGCGGTCGTTAGTGATGACTAGCTGCCTTGCTTCCCTCTAGTCTTACATTGCAAAATTAGGGACGGCTAGCGCAGATAGCCCTTTTGTAGCTTTGCACGAAATTCAAAAAACAAACTTCATCCGTTCTGCTCCTACTTTAGATTTACGACTTTTTTGTTACTGTTGTCGTTTTATGAATATTACGTACGTGTTCATAAACTTTCTATTTTGACAAATATACACATAAACGTTTCTACGCTACCATGACCGATAAAATTCATTATTTGCTGTTCTAAGAAATATATCTAAGTAATACTAGTTAATCAAATTTAACTTTCTTGTTTAAAAATATTAAATATAAGCTTTTAATATCGAAGGTGGTATTACCATTCTGAGACAAATATGATCAATATGGCATTTAACGAGCTGTTTCTGTTCTTTACATTAATGCAGCTATTCCTCAGCAAAATATACTAACCTTTTGTAGTTCCCGCCAGCTGGGAACATTTAATGGAGGAGGTGGAGGTGGTGGAGGCGGTGGTGGCGGAGGAGCCATAGAAGGTGTTTCTGAAATATTCTCTTTAGTAGCGGAATCCTGTTGGCATTCACTTGTAAGTGTAGTGTCGCCTGTCGGGGGTTGAGTCATAACCATGTGTTTGTCCCACAGTGGTTGTGAGAGTGGAGTGGGCGGTGTTACAATTTCAGCCGCATTCTCAGAATTCATGATAGGTGAAATATTAGTTTGCAGACTGAGTGGGGTGTTTTCCTTGGTTAATTTTAAATCGTCAGCTCCACAATGTGCAGTAAAAATGGGAGTTGGTGGAGTTGGAAGATCTGACACTGAGTTAGATGGGAAAGCATTTTGAGATGATGAATTTGTGTCTGACAAAGAATTTGGAAAGGGGCTCGTTTGAATAGGAGTTTCAGTAGGTACATTGCAATAATCCTGGCTGTTAGAATGTACATTTGTGCACGCGGAATACCTCTGTTCTATATCTTCCTCCGATGATTGTGCATTCCATTCTGGTGTTTCGATTGAATTTGATGAATAATCATTCTGGTGTGAATTTACGTTCCTATTTGCATTTACTTCCTGGCCAGGCCATCTTGAAAAGCCATTTTTAGTAGAATTATTTGTTTGCACCTCCCATTGTGAACCTGCACTACCGGGTGTGCCAGGGGTTCTAACTGCCCAATATGGGCCAGAAGGAGTAGACGTTGTCGTTGTCCTAGCTGCCCAGTAAGGGCCTGATGATCCTGGTGTTGTAGGTACACGCTTGACTACCGGGCGGTTATTTGATACGGGAGAACCATTAATCCCAGAAAAGAAAGGATTATGTCCAGGGCTGTTGCAATTTGTAGCCGGACTCCAGACTGCTGGACTACTGTGGCCTGCAGCTTTTCTGTGAAAAAGATTAAAAACAGAAGAAAATAATGTAAGCATTTACATAACTGAGCTTAACTGATTCCCAGTGTCATGAATATGTTAACCTTTTGTTGTCAGTAGCTACATGATGTCACACATAACAATGTACAACTAAGTTTATAATTCTATGAATAAATAGACGCAATCTAGTCAACTCCAATGTATTATAGAAATTTAAGGAATATCATTACACCAATGATTTTATCTAATCTTCAAACATATATTCAAGACTAAAATACAGGGTACTACACTGCAGGTGGATCTGCATATTATGTATGTCAGAAAGGGGACCAGAAATTTCAATTATTAATCAGTTTCATGAAAGATACGTATTGAGGTATTAATCGTCCTGTTTACCTGCTAGATACATATACTCATATACTAACATACCACAATGTATTGATAATGGGCCATTTGGCTCTTCAAAGTTCTTCCCGAACACCCACCCTTAAGAAAACTAAAAAATCTAATCCAATCCATTTACCTCAAAAAATTGTCGATTACCATAATTAAGTCTTATAGAGTGCAGATCTCCTATTACTCATTCCATAAGCCAATCACCCTTTTCCGAAATTAAACTGCCTTAGCCAAAACCTAATTCGTCCTTTCCAAACCATAAATTCTTGTTTTCTTCTCCTACTATCTTCAGAATGAAACACAAATAAATCAGAAATTGAATCTATCCACTATATTACGTTGCAAACTTCAAGAAGGTCACTCATAGATTTTTCTTTTTTCATGATAAAATACGTTAAGAAATCTAATATATCTTCATAAACTAACCCTTTCATCTTCAGATTAATCCTCGTAGCCCTTTTCCGAATTCTTTCTAATTATTCAGTGGTTATTTTTAGATAATAAGATCTAACTAGTGATTTGTATACAGAGATAATTGTTTCTTTTGACTGGTAGTTAACATGTGTGTAAAAACATCTTAAAATTCTGTCGTGTTTGTTACTTGTAATGCAGCATTGCCTCGACGGCTTGAATCGTATATTACAACAAGGCTCTTTTATTCAGTCACGCAACTGAGTTATATTAAATGTGTGGTTCAAATTATGAAAACCTATATGCATCGGCTTGTAATTACTATACCTAAAGTTCATTTGCGAATAAGTCATGTATTTGTACAACTTATCAATTGATCTAAGTCGCTCTGTAGTACCTCTAATGTTCTAAATACAACGATAAATGCCCAAGAGTTATATGCAGTTAACAAACTTTAGTGATTTACTAATTATGAACCAATAAATATTATGTAACTTCAAACTCAAGAAGAAAAGTTGATGGTTTGAGAAATTAAATAAATAAGCTTCAAGCCACTTATCAGGTTCAAATGGAAACTATTAGGTTTTTAAACCGTTTAGAACGTTTTTAATTATAGGCTTCAGTGTAATCGGCACTAAACAGGATTGCTGTAGTAAGATGTTCACTGTTATTTTTGAATAAATTTTAATCATTGTGTTTGTATACATATGTTGATTTTATTCGTACTGATGTTATAAATATTATAATTCCAAGACGAGTTCTCTCTCTTTTTGTCACAGTAGTATTTCTGCGAATTTACAAAGTCATAAATCGGGTTTCCATACCATTAGTGGGCAGAAAACAAACAGCCTACTATGTAGCTTTGTGTTTAACTTCAAATGAAAAAACTTTTTCTCGCTTTATTGAATTTAATTATTAATTCCCGTAGACTATACAAACCATTGCTCAAGGCAAACATTAAACATATTTACTAACGTAAGTTTATGCTTGTAGTTTCATTTTTATGAGAAATTAGTTTTCAACGAAATGCAATAAGTGATTATAATGAACAAGTATTTTCAAATGTCTACTAAAACTTACCATAGGTCGGGTTAACAATATTTACGAAATACGTGAACATTAAAAGTACGTAAAGTTTCAGGATTGAACGTTTTAACCCGAAGATAGCCAAGATCTAAAACTTCACAGATAAAACAATCTAAATGGGCCAGCATGTGATTAGCGCACCCAGGCTATGAATCCGAAGATTTGTAATTCGTGTCCTGGTGCCACAAACACCTGCGAATTACACTTTGAGGCCGTGAATGCGTTATAAAAGTGTCAATCAAATCTCACTTTTTTGTCAGACATCAGTAGCCCATAATTTAGCGCTAAGTGCTGTTAACAAGGTGCCTTTTTTTCTCTAGTTTATGAGTTTTAAGCCAAGAACATCTGCATAGGTTTTTGCTGGCCTTACATGCTTAGAGCGATCGATTCACATTCTACAGATATCGGGTTTAAATATTGTCCCTAAACACGCTCGTCCTTTTAACCATGGAATCATTAATGTGGAAATCAATCCCAATGTTCGATTATAACATTTCAAAGTTGACTAGTTGCCTTACCTTTAGTCTCTCATTTCTAAATCATGTACGGCTAATGAAGATAGCCCTCGAGTAACTTTGCAAAAAATTCAATAAAGAAAGAAGGTTTTTGAAAAAAATATATTTATTTAACAAAACATCACAACAATTAACAGTGCAAATTTAAGATACCAACAATGAACAACATATTATCTTTTTTAATTCTCATTCGTAATATAAAAAACATATTTCGCTAACTCAATTGAAAAGTATTGTTTCTCATATACCACAAGCTTCATACGCGTTCAACGCTGTTGTTTTCTTCCTTAAATGTGAAATCAAAGGCGAATTCTTGGAAAAAGTAAGTGTCGTTAGATTATGATAACTCTGAGTCATTGTGTTTATAAGAGATATGTCTCACTACGAGCTTTCTAATGTCACCAAGTTTTCGTTATTCCAGAATAGTCTTTATAATTGGCAACTGTATATACATTCTTTACTTCCAAACACTCGTTTTATTTATCGCACTATTATTGTAGTGCGACGAAATGCATAGAACAAAACAACAATATCAACAAAGTTATGTCTTCTTCAGTATACGCTTCAGCGGTATGTCCGCGGACTTACAACGCTATAAGCCGGGTTTTGAAACCCATGGTTGGCAGAACACAGATGGCCCTTAGCACCGCTTTTTGATTAATTACAATAATCTTCAGTTATTTGTGTTTTCTTGTGGTAAAGTCAAATCGGGTTACCTCCTGTGTCCACCGATGGAAATCGAGTTCCTGATTATAGCGTTGTAATCCTGAAGACTTACCGCTATCTCACCGGGAGTTCCGCCACTGGAACAGCGGTAAGTCTATGAATTTGCAACGCTAAAATCATGGGTTCGATTCCCCTCGGAGGACACAGCAAATAGCTCATTGTGACTTTGCTATAACGAAAACACACACTCACCAGGAGACTCTTCATTATTTAAATAGTTTTGAATTTCATATACTCTGTCTGTTAAGAATACAAGTATTTGTTTGATTCAGGAAATGTCCGGAAATACGTTGAATTTGGAAAAAAAGGTTGATTAGCCATATTCAATAAAGTTAACATCGTTTTCTTGTTTTTCTTGTTTTTTTTAAATAAGGAAAATAAAGTATTATGGTTTAATAACTTATATACAATTATTTTGCATTTATAACAACTTCTATGATGAAAATACAGACACCATATCATGTTTACACCCACGCACGTGCTCATATGCCGGCATTGCTAAAAAGAACTCAAGTCCACTAAGAAACAATAAATTCTCTGTCAAGACGATGAGTTTAAATAAAGAAGCCAGCAGTAGTAAAAAATTCAATTTATACCTAACATTGAATCTCTTATGAGTCACTAGAGAAAAACAAACTGTGCAAAAGAATATTGAGCCAGTTAATCACGTGATTCGTTTAACATTTCTGTAATGTTTTAATCTAGTGCAATTTGAATAAACAAACCGCGTCACCATTCGTGATATAAATATATTCATTCATACACACATTCTAGAAAAACAATAATAATAGACATAGCGATAAGATATATATACATTGTAGGTGTCACTATAGTTCCTGATATTTTAGAAAATAATTTACAAGCTATAATAAACGTATGATTTTTCTTTTAAAGCATAGAATGAGTTCTCGAGTCTTAGAGATTTTGTTTGAAGTTAGGGATAAAGCAACACAACGTGCTGTCTCGGCTCTACCCATTCTCGCGTTCTAAGTCCGTAAACATACCACTGCGTCACTGAAGAGTTATCTCAGTACAACGAACGAACAACAAAAATATTTAGTTTTCAATCAGAGTCTCTTCCGGTGTCTCAGAGACACCTCTGAGAGCTTATAACCCTAAAAATCGGGACTTGCTATCCGTTTTAGAAAGAGCATAAATAAGCCAATGTTTAACTTTGAGCTTAACAACATAGAAATATGTTTTCTCTAATAACAATAGCAGACATGACCAACTAACGAAGTAATATTTAAATTATCCAGTAAAGCCTGCATCTTTGTTCGTCACTGTGTTTTTCGAGTGTTTTTTGTGAATAAATAAATTCGCGCACGCGCACACACAGTAACGAACAAAGATACAGATAAAAAAGAACACTTCCTAGTGATTAGCGTATTGAACTGTAAATTTGAAAACCCTTGATTTATGCCCCTTTCACGCAAAATCGCGCTTTGCACTGTGGGAGAATGGGTGCGCCATAACAGTAAATGTCAAAATTCATTATTTCGTCAACGAATGCTCTTTACAAGCTGCTTTTTCCTCTAGATTAAAGACTGCTTACGCAGGTAGCTCTTGCATATCTTGTACGAATATGTGAAATAAGCGTTGCCCAAGATGGGCAGGTAGTTAAGGCCCTCGACTCTTAATCTGACGGTCGCGGGTCCAAATCCCCATCACACAAAACATGCTTGTCTTTTCAGCCGAGTGAACGTTATAATGTTACGGTCAATCCCACTTTTCGTTGGTAAAAGAGTAGCCCAAGAGTTGGCGGTGGGTGGTGACGACTAGCTGCCTCCCCTCTAATCTTGCACTGCTAAATTAGGGACGGCTAGCACAGATAGCCCGCGAGTAGCTTTGTGCGAAATTCAAAACAAGTCAAAACAAACTGAAATAAGCAAACAAGAGAAACAGAGTAGATATATGAATGAAAGTAAAGAAATAGATAAAGAAATGATAAAATGATGCTTACGTTTACACAACACATACAACTAACTATTTCACACAAGTTATCTTGACCAGTGTAACTTGTCTTATCTATTTATTCGCATGTTCTTTCAGTGGCACGGTATTAAGTCCACATACTTATAACGCTAAAAACCTAGTTTTGATACCTTTGGTAGGCATAGCACAAATAGTGTATAGTGTCACTTCGTGCTAAATTACAAGTAAGCATTAAAGATTATTTATATAACAAGACCTGCACTTATTTTCGTTCAAAATTATTTTAAATTCATGAATTCTAATTTTAATGTTTAAAATACGAAAGGTTAGGGACATGCATTAATTAGATCATCATTTCTCCTGTTGCGGAAACAAGACGCTAAGTGATTTAAAGAAAAAAAGTGCAAAACTAGCATCTTTGTGATGAAATGGGTCAGAAGATACTCTACTTTTGTTATTTTAGGCAACTTTAAACGTTTTCTGTGCCAGCCTAACAACCAACTCGCAAACATAAAGTGGACCAAGAACTAGGAGACCTATAAAAATACGTTTTGTATTATATCAAACTAAATCAAGAAACAATCTACAAAAAATTCAGCACTTGGCTTCATAAAGTCTAGAGAAAACGACAGTTAAACGTTCCAAAGCTAAAGAAACACTTTTTCTTTTGTTTTTCAGGTTTTTTATTTGGTTCTTTTTCCCCTTCTTATCAGCACCAGTCTATATTTAGGCTTTTTTTTCAGGGCCAATATACAAATCCAAAATTCCTTGAAAAAAAAACACACTAATTTTTGCACTGGTTTAAAGCCGGGTATTTGAAAACTTTTTTTCAAAAATTCCAATTCCTAAAAAAAAAACAAAAAACTGATTGCCCTCCCCCAAGAAAAATCCTCATAATACATAAGACATTTCATGTCTTTGACATGAAATTTTGTAAGTTTGACACATTTGATTTTCTCTTTCACTCCTTTTTTCGAACAAAATAGTTCAATAGCTCATTAATGTAAAAATTTTTAAGCTTAGAAAACTAATTACTCAGAGTAGCTTTATCAAGGAGATATATAATTACTTTTACACAGTTGATGACGTACATATCATCGATTTTTTTTGTCTTTTATTTGACAACCATTTATTAAAGCATTGTTTTTATTGTTTAATTTAACACGAACTCTGGACCTAAATGAGCAACTCTTAAGGCAATGAAAATTTAAAATGGTGTAACACTCAAAAGATCAATCAAATTAATATATAATATTAAGCATTGTTATAGTTGATAAAAATATAACAAAAACTGGTAGAATTCTATGAAAGATGTTCCTCCTCCTTCCCCTTAAAAATAATCAACAATTATACATAAATAATTTACATTATTTAATATGTTCCTCAGTTTAATTGTTAGTGGAGTTTTAAGATGAATACGACTGCAAAGCCCAAAAATCAAATTGTTTTATTTCACAGATCAAGTTATTCAAAATGTTTACCAACTTCTTTTTTACACAGAAATATCCTGTTCAAGAAAAAACGTAAACGAGATTTGAGAGACGTATTAATAACAATATGCTCATTGTTCGCATAGCTGGAGGTTCGGTAATAAAATCATATCGAAAAACGACATCTATCCAACGAACTGTTTTTTTTTGTTGTTTTTTTAATATCCGTAGTTACTCAATCACAGACTACGTTTCATATGCCACATACACAGGAATTGATATTATGTTATTCAAATCATCATTCTACTAGTTCTAAACATTATCGAGTTTACAGTATGGATAAAGAGTTGGTGCAGACATAGGCGTGTGCAATATACCGTTTACTGCTTAGAGGCGTTTTGGTTAACCCAAATATATTCGTTAATCTTTTTACTTCTTCAATTCAAAATTTTAAATACAAATAACATCAGTATTTCCTATCAGTACCTTTTTTTTCAGACGTAACACTTATAACCATAAAATGGTATTGACATATTTTATTTCAAAAATCAAATTTTATACAAGGATTACTAAACAATTCGCTGTTCGTTTTAATTACAACTTCTGGCTTTTGAAAATAAAGTTGAAATTCGGCGGCAGTTGAAATTTCAATTCATTAACAAATGGTACTTTTGTTAGTAATGACATAGCGCGCGTGTACATTTATTGACTGAAACCAGTAAAACAGTTGTTTATCCTCTAGCAATTATTTTATCCTTTTCATCTCATGACGTTTTATAAACATTGTGAACTCTGTTTCTTCCAGTTCTGTTCGTGTATGTTTTCCTGGGGATGGGGGCAGAGGTACTGCTGATTAATTACATACATTGTGTATGGGAGGTAGGGATATTAGAATTTACATCATTTATCAATTTTGGTTCAATAACTTATTTTTTTATCACAAAGTTATGCAAAGGCCTATGAACAGTGTGCTCATTGCAAGGTTCAAACCCCAAATTTTGTGGTGTTATAAGCCCTTCAAGCTTATTGGTGAGCTAACAATGATCTTTTATGATAATAATTTTGTCTGTATACGTTGTAAAATGACTGAGTAACTTCGATTTTTATTTAAGATAGAAACAAAGTGGTCCGTTATCAAACCTAACTCCACAGTTAGTCAATGGTAAGTATTAATGGATTTAAAACACTTAAGTCCAGGATTACATTTCCGACGGTAGACAGAAAGCTGGCAGCCAGTTAATCGTGTGTCATTTTGCTAACACAAACAAACAATATGAGCTATAAAAACGAGTTGTTTAGGTGACAGAAAAATAATATTAATATGCTAGTTTAAAATTTTAAAACTGCTATATGTAAAGTTGTGTAAAGTTCCAACTTCAGGAAGGTAAACCACAAAGCAGATCGTCTGTCTGATGTAAGAGAACGTCCTGAAAGATGCGAATAAGATGAAAGAATCTGAGTTACAGTCGTTGTTTAGGTTATCTGTCTATTACACACACATAAATATCAATTAAAAGTGATTATCAAGTGAGAACACTACTGAATTCAGCCTCATCCTAACAGTTTTTTAAATGTGTGTGACAACCATGGACTACCCTTTTCCGACACCTAATTCACAAATATGTTCGTTTAATGTTCATCCACAAGAGTATAGCAAAGCAAAAGAAATATAATAAAACGTTCTATCATTATAACATAAACTTTCCATACCTATTTTATGACTATATGAAAAATAACAGAAAATAGATCAACGCTGTTATTATTCACACACACACACGTGTGTACATGTGTAAATAGTCATTTTCTATCAAATTCGGAAACTTATCGTTAGGACAATTTGATGAAGGTTTATATACATCACACATATGAATTTGATTCAACCAAACCTAAATGTTCACACTCACCTTACTTGAAAACTTTTCTCCATGTTATCTCAACACATTGAAAGCTTGTGTAGAGTTTATCAAAGAGATCGAACTTTGAAGAACACAGTGTGCAAAACGTTGACTTGCCCAATCGCATCAACTAAGGTACAATAAGTTATTTTAGGTGTTGTGGTGACTTTATCCTACATTATACGTAGGAAGTTCAGTAGAAGCAGAGGCGGGATAGTAAGCTGCGCATGCGCATAAATGAAGGGTAAGACCAACCACGGAAAACAAAAGTGGACCACTTATCAAGTCGAACATGTTTCTATATTTACATAAGCCCCTTTATGTGCTCAGTCGTGAATTTTCCATTTCTAACCTCGTATCTACACTCAATAAACACTACATTTGCTGTGTTCACAAGCGGATGCAGGAGTCTTTCAAACTTTAAACATATAATGTA
Organism: Carcinoscorpius rotundicauda; assembly: GCA_011833715.1. Taxonomy (NCBI): domain Eukaryota; kingdom Metazoa; phylum Arthropoda; class Merostomata; order Xiphosura; family Limulidae; genus Carcinoscorpius; species Carcinoscorpius rotundicauda. Next base: position 28,608,312 of record CM022398.1, read on the forward strand.
AATATTTATAAAGATCATTAATTCATTTCTTCTTCGGCTGTGAAGTGACTGAAATTTCTTATGTTATGTATACAGAGATCTTCAGAAAAACTTTGATATTAGCCTACAATGAAAATAGTGAATTTCGTGAAGTAAACCTACAAAATGTACCAAATATTTCCCTTGAAAACAATTAGGGCAATAATTATTAAGCGTATTAATCAATTGTCAGTGCGCGTCGAATAACTGACTTTTTTTTTTTCTCTCAAAACGTATGCATAATTATGATAATACAGAAAACCGTTAAAAACATTGAAAGATCAAATTTTATACAACATCGTTTCAGATATAGAGCACCACACCTTCTGATCTCTTTATAGCTCTTTCAGGCTTACTGCCAGAATTATCAGTATATTTTCTTCCACGTGCTACTCATCCACTTCTACATTCCTATTTCATCAGAGCAAAAGTGTTAACCTAGTTAAAAGTTTTCACCGTTAAACTACCTAATAATGGGTAAGTATACTTACAAAATGGGTCACTCGTGCTCTAAAATGTTCCTCTAAAAATATATCTAATTATAACAAGTTATCAGAGAAGGTGAAGAAGGATGTACAGCAATATATAAGCCACACTATATCAACTATATGAATTGAAGAAAGGCTCGGCATGGCCAAGTGGTTAGGGCTCTCTAATCGTAATCTGCAAGCCACGGGTTCGAATCCCTGTCTCACTAAACATGCTCGCCATTTCAGTCGTGTGGACGTTATAATGTGACGGTCAATCCCACTATTCGTTGGTAAAAGAGTAGCCCAAGAGTTGGCGATGGGTGGTGATGACTAACTTCCTTCCCTCTAGTCTTTCACTGTTAAATTAGGGACAGCTAGCGCAGATAGCCCACATATAGCCATGGACGAAATTCAAAACAAACAATCAAATAACGCGAGGCCTTCCGCCATGAACCAGGGCTCGTCAGATCAGCTTGGAGACAGTAGTCACACGAATGGTTGAGATACTAAATTAGGTTTTAAAAATGATAAATTATTTCTTATAACATGAAGATTTATTCATATAACTCTTAAGAAGTATTACAATTATACAATAACATTAAAGAAAGTGATGATAAAGTTCACGATAAAGCTTACCACAGAAAGTCCCATGGACTGTGCTAATTCCTAACAATTAATATGTTGGATCTAACTTTCCAAGTTACAGTATACGTTTACCAGTTGCATAATTTTAACAAAAACTACCAACAATTATAATGAATTTCAAGTCCTCACCAAATACCACCAGTGTTCGACGAAGTTTTATAATAATTGTTTCCGCACTCTTGTTTATAATTTACATATATACAGGAAGACAGGAGTCACCGAGATTGTTTGATTGTACATTACAAGAGAATATAGTTCATAAAACTTGTCGTCTTTTACATGTTTATTTAACTCGCAATGTAAATTTATTTCTTTTATTGCTAAGTATAAAAACTTCAACTAATTAAGTAACATAAAATTTAATTTAATGTAAATTTAATTAGTTGAAGTTATTATACTTAGCTATAAAAGAAACAAATTTACATTGCGAGTTCAATAAGCATGTAAAACACAAGTTTTATGAACACTCATATACGAAACGCTTAAATTTCTAAAGAGACAGCATTTAAAAAATTAGTATTTTATGTCCTCAAACGTTTTGAAACTTACTGCCTCTTTCAAAAGTTTTAAACTATATTTTATAGAAAATAGATATATGTACAGGATAATTAAAACTTTATATTTCATGTTTCAATAACTGTACCCTATCATTTCAACCGAATTAACATAACTTACATACGTTCTTGTTGTATCATTTTACATTGTAGCATTTAGATAAAAGGTTAAGTTTCTATGATTAACCTTTTAAGTTATATATTGGCTATTTAACAAATATTATTAATTATTAACAATTACAAAACAGCTACATTAATAGCAATTATATAATAACTAATCAAAATACACGGTTCTTGGTCGATCATGACCAGATGGTTAAAGCACTCGACTCGTAATCTGAAGGTTGCGGGTTCGAATCCCCGTCATACCAAACATGCTCTCCCTTTCAGCCGTGTGTGTGTGTGTGAGGGGAGTTTATAAAGTTACGACCAATTCCACTATTCGTTGGTAAAAGAGTAGCCGAAACGTTGGCGGTGAGTGGTGATAACTAGCTGCCTTCCCTCTAATCTTACACTACTTAATTAGAGACGGCTAGCAGATAGTCCTTGAATAGCTTTGCGCGAAATTGAAAACAAACAAAACAAATTTGAATAGCGCCATCTACGAATAGAAACACTTTATTAACCCTGTTTATTCACGCCAATAACTTAATATAATGTTTTGGGACAGCATGAAACCTAATCGTTCATCTAGGCTGTCTTATCTTCCAAACTGAACTAAAGCTATTAATGAATAAATATATATATTTTTAATTAAATCTAACCCAATTCATTTACATGCTTAACAAGCTTTTTCTAAAGTAAAGTTGTTATCAAGTTGGTTTATGTTCATAGTTTCGTATATGGACTTTGGTGCTATTTCGATTTATACGAATCATAATATAATATTGCTTAAATTAAACCAAAGTTATGAGATGAAAAATGTTTATAATTTTATCGAAAGGTTTAATCTAATTAATGTTAAAATTAATGTTTCTCATGAGATTTACGATTACTTGCACATTTTTATATAATGTGTAACTTTCAATAATTCATTCTGCTACATTTATTAATGGGAAAAAAACGTGTGACATTTTTAACATGGCGTCGACATCATTTTTACACGTACAAGAGAGCCTCTCACTAACTCCCCGCCAATACAGCGGAAAGACGACGAATTCACAACGCTAAAAGCAGGCTTTCGATTCTCCTCAGTGGGCTCAGCAGATAGCCCCGACGTGGCTTTGCTATAAACAAAACAACACGCCTCTCAGTACAATATTAGATGTACCTTGCTAAATGTACTAACCTTGCTTTTTGAAGTTTGATAATCTGATATTACAGATGAAACTCATTTTACTCTAAAACATGTGCTTATTATACAGGCGTAAATAACAGAGTTTGAAGGTTCTCATTTATCTTTTTCAGGCTCGATCGACATGCTGCTTATCAAATAATATCATTGTATATGAAACACGTTTATTAATAAAACATGAACTGTCACACCAAATAGAAACTGGATAAGAACTCGAGTAGCCCAGATATAAGCTTTTTATAGACCTGGGTGCAAAGACAAGTAAAAACTAGGTTTAACGTGCTCTCTAGCCTCCCGGTATAAATTTATTGTTTCGAAACAAATAGGTGCTTTTCAAAATCTTCGTATATTAGAGAAATTCTCCTAAGAAAGGAGAATTTGTAACGACGTACTTGTTTTAGTGCTTTTCACCATTACTTGGTCACCTAGTTTCGTGCTAACACTCAGTCTTTCCAACAAATTGTTTTCATCCACTAAAATAGTTATAAGTGAAGCATACAAGCGAAAACTTGACATTCAGCCAGTTCAGCTTAAAAAGGTTATATATATATATTTATATATATGTGAACGTTTTTCTTTAAAATAAAAGTAATATAGAAGAAATAGTTATCTCAGTTTTGTAGTTCAAAACGCACTTTCATAATGGTATATGGATTTAAAAATTAATAAAATTGACTTCTTTTTAAACGTACGATCAACTTATTTTAATCAATACCTATTTAAAATACATTTATCACAAATATTGTCAGTTTCATTTTAAATAATTTTGTCCGCTACAAAGTGACACATTTGTTGACAATTACATGTGTTTCAAAGTTAAGTGGCAGCTGTACCATCCAGTATTTCAAAGTTAAGTAGAAACAGAACCATCCAATATTTCAAAATTAAGTGCTAACAACACCATCCAATATTTCAAAATTGAGTGGTAGCAGTACCATGCAGCATTTCAAAATTAAGTGCTAACAGCACCATCCAATATTTCAAAATTGAGTGGTAGCAGTACCATCCAATATTTCAAAATTGAGTGGTAGCAGTACCATGCAGCATTTCAAAATTGAGTGGTAGCAGTACCATGCAGTATTTCAAAATTGAGTGGTAGCAGTACCATTCAATATCTATGAAGTAACTGTCAAAATACCATGCAGTGAAAGTAGGTAATAAAAATCTGATATGCAACAATTTATAAGGTTTGACTGGTTATTTTTTAAATATTTTACACTATGCCTTAAATGATTCTTAAAGGGTCTTAGTATTAACTGGAATGTAGATAGGTTAAGAATTAAACAGTTCAATGAATATTTCTCAAGACAATCGTTTAGAGCTGCCCTCTTGCTAATAAGTGCGAGAAGTTTTACGCGAGTTTAGTTCTTAACACTGTTCAATGTAACGTTACTGAACTGCACAGACAAATAAAACTAACAGCAGTATTTCGTAAGTAGGAAAATCGGTTAACAGAATAACTCAAAAGTCACGTCCTAATGTCACAGAGAGACTGAAAGATTAACGAAACATTACAACTTGGGCTGCACTAGGACTGCAGCTTTACTCCTTATGTAATGATATGCAAATAGACTGGCAAGCGTTCGATTCACGGATGCCAATATGACAGAAGCTCTCTTCAGTCCGCGTTCATTCGTATTCTTTAAAATTTTCTTTGACGTTACATGAATGCAAGAAAGTTCTATGGTTATTAAGTTAGAGGATGTAAAAAATAAATTGTAAAGATAAGCTAAGAAAATCTGCTTCCATAACAAAGAAATTTATCTCAAGTAACTTCCAGGTTATGTTATAACGAAATGTAATTTTGATAGACATATATATATATACAGAAACTAGTCAGTTACTTTACTTTAGGGTTTTGTTTTCATGGTATTGCTAAGGCTTTAAAATTCTTGATTCAAGTAATGTATATGAAGACCTACTTCTTAATGCAACTATCACATTAAATAGAAAATATTTCGTAACTATTTCTATCATCCATTATTTTAGTTTATTTTTATGCTGATAAATTATGCTTTAACCACAAAAATGACCACGAATGAGTTTTACCAAGATATCTACATGTGATATATCACACAAACGGTCCAGCATGGCCTGGTAGGTATGGCGATTGACTCGTAATCAGAGGGTCGCAAGTTCAAATTCTCCTCACACCAAAATGCTCGTCTTTCCAGCTGTGAGGGCGTTATAAGTTACAGCCAATCCCACTATTCGTTGTTAAAATAGTATCCCAAAACGTGGCGGTGGTTGGTGATGAGTACCTGACTTCTCTCTTGTATTACACTGCTAAATTAGGGACGGCTATCGCAGATAGCCTCATGTAGCTTTGCGTGAAATTCAAAAATACAAACAAACAAACATGTCACAGAACGATTCCGGTTAAATGTCAGAAATTTATACAAATAACTTGAAAACCTTTAAATAACGGATGGTAGCAAAATTTTTTTTAACGATATGTCAGAGTAAATCACTCCAGTTTTAGCGGGGTAAATCTGAAGACATCCCGCTGTGTCACTGAAGGTCAAACCACAATGAAACAAATCTAAAAAATACAAGTATATAACAGTTAATAAAATAAAATATGCTCTTTACTTATAGTTATTATTTTTACGTTTTCGCAGTTTTTGTTTTTATACGCTTATTTTTCTGGCATGTGTGTGTGTTTTTCGTATAGCAAAGCCACAATAGGCTATCTGCTCAGCCCACCGAGGGAAATCGAACCCCTGATTTTAGGGTTGTAAATCCGGAGACATACCGCTGTACTAGCGGGTGGGGTAATTTTGTGGCACTGTGGTGAACTTTAAATTTAAAATACATTGCACAAAATAATTGTGGAAACTGTAGTCTTTGAAATTTAAAATAATTATAAACTGGAATATTTTCTGCTTTATATAAGCTTGCTTTAAATTTAACCACAAAACCGAACTGAATGCACCATCTGTAGCAATTTGCTTTCTTTGTTTGATCACGAAAATTAAACAAAACGGTTGTTTCTTGAAATTCTTACTGTATGTGTTCAAAAATAGAATCACAGAAAAATAAACAGTTCCTGGTCAAATAGAACGTAAATAAACAATTTGAGAAACTTCTAGACTGTAATTCGGCCTTAATCTTACATTTTATGTATATATACACGTAACATTGTGCATATTTCTTCTCGTATTTTTATATACGAAATAATTAATTTTTTAAAAGGAGTATTTTGTTTTTGAATTTTGCGCAAAACTACACGAGATCTATCTGCGCTAACCGTCCCTAATTTAGCAGTGTAAGACCAGAGAGAAGGCAGCCAGTCGTCACCTCCCCCCACCAACTCTTGGGCCACTCTTTTACCAACGAATAGTGGGATTGATTGAACATTATAATGCCCCCACGGCTGAAAAGGCAAGCACATTTTGTGTGACGGGGATTTGAACCCGCAACCCTCAGATTACAAATCGAACGCCTTAACCCACCTGGCCGTGCTGTGCATGTAAGGAATAATATAACTGGACAGTTTTTACTGTTTCTTTTTATAGGAGTTCACGCGTAGACTAAATAAAGAAAACTTATCATTCCAAAACATCTAAAGGATACCTTTATTCGTTCCTTGAGCGTAACGTAGCCTAGTAAGCATGCTGGGATGTGTATCAGTAGATCCAAATTTCTAGTTTCGATATATAATGTTTAACATACTTCGTGCTTTTAGCTATATGTATGTGTATGAACGTGTGTATAGTATGGCACTTTACAGTAAGACATTAAAATTCACTCTTAGTTAAAAGTAACCTCGTAAACGGCAGGTGTTACTGTTGGTTCCCTCCCTGTGGTTCTTAATTTCAAGACTTATATGCCTTTATCCTAGGATCGCATAAAGAATCATTCAGGTTCACAATACCACGCATTATTTTCTATCTCGTTTAATTATTATTCAAGATTTCAAATAGGTTTTTGTATATGCTGTCATTGAATATTGACAGAGAGTAAGTGTGCCCCGTAAATCCTCATTAGATGTGAATCAATTCATAAAAAATGTCATTTTAGTCTGCACGTTGTTTTCAAATTGCAAATTATTCATTACTTGTAAGTTTTCAGTGTTTATAATTTGTATATCGAAAACGAGTACAATTATCTTAATAGGGTTATAAGGTCTATGATTAAACTGAATAAAAACTTCAAAGTTACGCTGTTATTACAGCGTTTCTGACATATGATTCTCTGAACACTAAAAGACGCAAAGATCTCACACTGCTTCATAGTATAGGAATTTGTAGGAAATCCACGAGATGGCGACACAAGTGAGTATTGGAAGATACTCGATAAAAGAACTGGGTCGATGGTTACACGAAAAACGTTTCTACAAGTGGTTGGTTAAATAAAATACATGGAAAAATGTAACTATTATAAAAATGTAAGCATAATAAAGTTTCATAAATTATAGTTGATCGTAAACATACTGAGAAAATGTCAAGTTACAAGATAAAGTTAGCTGTTCCTACAAACTTCTCCAGTTTTAATCTATTTTGACTGCTTCACATGATGGTCCTCTACAGTCCAGTGCTGGATTAAGCATCCGTGACGCCCATAGCATTTTTAGAAGACCCTGGAAAAGAATCCTATTTGCCCTCATGATAATCTCAACCAAAAGTTTTGTCAAACTAATAACAGCATAACAGGTTTAGTCAAGTTTTTCGACTGAATCATATCATGTAATTAGATTTCGCATACACTTTTCAAATTAAAAGATAAAGAAACTTTTCTGTCAAATTAATCTGTTCTATTCAATATCATGCGCGAGACAAGTTATGGATTTAAATTTTCATGTATAGTGACAATGACTAAAGGCCCGGGGTGGCCAAGCGCGTAAGGTGCGTAATCCGCGGGTTCGCGCCAAACATGCTCACCCTCCCAGCCGTGGGGGAGTTATAACGTTACGGTCATTCCCACTTTTCGTTGGTAAAAGAGTAGCCCAAAAGTTGGCGGTGGGTGGTGATGACTAGCTGCCTTCCCTCTAGTCTTACACTGCTAAATTAGGGACGGCTAGCACAGATAGTCCTCGTGTAGCTTTGTGCGAAATTCCAAAATAAACAGACAATGACTAAAACAAAACGTAATTTGTGTTGCACCATGGGTGGATATTAGGGAGGCGGAGCGAATGCGTTTTTCCATTCTGCTCCGAGTTTCGTTTATTTTTTACGAAATCTCCGGTGCTGAGAGTAAAAATTATTCTGAAGCAATTAAAAAAGAAATTCTGCTCGTTTTTGGAGAATAAAGAGGTGACTTCAGACTTCATTTATTTTTGACCACGTCTATAGAGCAGAGTGGAAAAGCGGTTCTGGAACATTAAAATGAGTATTCACTCCAGAACTACTTTGCTCCTTTTCGCTCCAGGGACGCTTAGGAGCATAAAGAAGTGACTCTAGTTTTGTTTATTTTTGATCAGATCTTTGGAGTGGAAAAGCACATGCGCTAGGAAGTGATTTATCCAAAAAGTATTTACTTCAAGATCACTCTTGAACATAAATGAATACTCCAAACTGGAATACTCCAAATCACTGGTGGATATGACACAAGTGAATCTCTGTATTAATTAGGTTTTTTTAAATAATCGTATTAAAATACGTTTAAAACGTTTCTTATGGGTGCGGGGCCCATATCATTTGCTACTTATGCTAATAGGCTTAACCTGGCAGTGCTCTAGACCTGTACTTTATAGTAATCATAACTATCACAACTTGTAGAATTTGTCCTTACCAGAAAGATCTCCAAGTTTTTTGTTGTTGTTTTTCTTACAGTTTCGGAAATTTATTGAAACACTTAGAATGTCAAAAACGTGTAAATCAAGTGCATTTTTTACATATGAACAATATGCAAGTCAAATACATGGTTTCCCGGGTAAAAAATATTATGAAGTAAACTCAATAAGTTATCTCTGCTTATGATTACGTAACTCAAAGTACCCTTATGTACAATGTGTCTAGCGATGAATAACAAGATGGCTGCAGAAGGTGAACCATTTTATCATATTAAACAAGTGGAAGCACAGAAATCATTTACTAGCTCACAATAAATACCCTTTTCTTCTTACATTTTTCGGTGATTTTGACACATTTATAACCATTCGTGGCACGTGGATACGTGCAATCTCATGAAAATCTTAACATAAGCATAATCTTTATCTTATAATCAATAGTTCTTTAATTAATTATCAACATTCTACACGAAAAACGTTACGCATTATATTATAACAAAGACAACAATATTGAATGAATTAGAGTTCATTTTAAAATATTTTTACCACTTTAAAATGTTGTAAATAATTTTCGAAAGGTATATTTCACACTTCACACAAGTTTTCTTCGGTGGACACACCAGATAGCCTGATGTAGCTTTGTTATGAGATAAACACACACACACACTCACCCAAGTTTTATATGTTAAAATTCCTTCACCTATTGTTATAATACACTTCACCCAAGTTGTATATGTTAAGATTCCTTTACCTGTTGTTATAATACATTTCACCCAAGTTTCATATGTTAAGATTCCTTCACCTATTATTATGCACTTCACCCAAATTGTATATGTTAAGATTCCTTCACCTACTGTTATAATACACTTCACCCAAGTTTCATATGTTAACATTCCTTCACCTATTATTATTATGCTTTTCACTCAAATTTTATATGTTAAGATTCCTTCATCTATTATCATAACACTTTAATATAAAAACATTTAAATAGTTACAGTAGTCTCAATTATCTATAATTCATACCGATTAATTAAACACTAAACTTTAACTACAGAAGCCCTTACTTTCTAATCAAAAGGTCGATGCGATTTTGATTTTGAGTAATAAAGTCCTCTGCTTCAGCTACAGTCATGTTGGTGGCGTTTCGGTCGCTAATCTTCAGAAGAATATCTCCAATACTTAGGTATTGACTACTAATAGTACCAGGAGTAACCTGTTAAGAAAAAAAAAGACATTTATGCTTATTTTTTATTTTTCGAAATCATATATGAGTATTTATGCTTGATAAGATATATTATCCATAGTGCATTTGTAATGTACTATTTAACATACCTCATGAATAACACGCAGTTTTCTAAGTTGATATTTATTTTCGTCTTAGATAAAAATAAGATAAAACTCATTACTTTATAGGCATAAGTAACAATATGCATAGGCTCAAATATATTTCAAGATCGCTAAATCAGGTGAAATTATTGGAAATGAAAATGTTTTTAGGCTCTCGTTAAAAAATTAAGAAATTAATCGACATGATCAAATATTTACATTACTCTAAACTTGATCAAAGAGTTAGGCGTTAGTATAATATATTTATATCAAGCCTAACAGTGAAAGAAGAAACGATATATAATGTAATGTTTTGCCTAATTCACTCAAAAACTGCATTTCACCAGTGGAAACTGTTAGAGCATAGAGAGAACTAAATATGGAAAATATGTTGTCTACATAACAGCTGCTAGCGCATTAGTGGCTCTGCTTCTCTTAAACGTACAACGGAATTTGTAGAAAATTCAGCTAACCGATTATTTAGACCATAATGGTAAAAATCTCAATAAATAAGTTGTTTGATTTCATGGAAATGAAATACTAATGTTTCAGCATGTCTCAGAAAAAGGCAATGTATTACGGATGCCAAAACACTGCTTCCTGATCGTTTTGGGACAGGCAATCGAGCCTTCAGGTTCTCTCTAACATAAATTATTAACGTCATCGGGCAAGCAACTGGATCGTCAGGTTCTCTTCAGCATTAATGATTAGAATCATCGGACAAGCAATTGAGTCTTCAGGTTCTCTTTAGCATAAATTATTAACGTCACCGGACAAGCAACTGGGTCGTCAGGTTCTCTTCAGCATTAATGATTAAAATCATCGGACAAACAATTGAGTCTTCAGGTTCTCTCTACTATTAATAGTAAAATCGTCAAAGCTAAAGCTCAGAGTTGCATAATCTTTTAATCTTGGTTATTGTTTTTTTGAGATACCGATCAGTATATTTTAGTGATGCCTGGTCTATGACGAAATCAACTAAGTAAAAATCTGCAGTTTAACCTTTATCACAAGTAATTTCAACAGTAGAAGACACGGTGCCTTCTAGTTGCAATGTAAAAGAATCCAGAATCTATAAACCTATCGTACTAACAAATCATAAATGCTGTCATTCTACTCATGAGTGCACAATGTTATTACTCAGTAGATTAATTCTAAGCTGCCAATGAATCAAATCTGGATTAGCTATTTATTTTTTAGTATAATAGACAATGAACTATTATTTATAAATTTCGCGTTATATAACGTCAGATTATATTTAAAGAAATAGTTACAGTAATGTTCAAATCCTCATATACTGTAAACACAGCTGCAGTTCTAAGATTAAAATAATAGTAACTTAATATATTTTTATGCGTTTGTATATTTCACTTCAGTACAAACGGCTTATATGTACGCATGTGTATTTCATAGAGACAGTATGACAAAAACACATCAAATGCTTTCTGTTGTTCATAATTCATATACAAACAATGCACAATGTATGCTACCAAGGACATATATTTTTAGCTTTAACTAGCTGTGAATACATCGATGTCGTATCCTCAGCTTTTGTGGTGTTGTTGGTGGCTTCATTTGTTTGCTTGTACACACATATACTTATATAAATGTAAGACATAACTTGAAACCTAAGTTTAACCTTGGTATTATATTGATTCTGGTTATGGTGTTGCGTATATTTATAAACCAAAATTATTTTATAACTACGTTGAAAGAATCCTGTTAATTCATTCATTGATCACCACGAACACAGTATACAACAGCCAAGTAAAGGTTTTTTCCAAGATTATTCAAAAATAAAAAATTATCGCAGAATTTCTTGTGTTTCTCGCAAAGAAAACTAAATCCATAAACGTGTTTTACATTGTGTAAATCATTTAAACTAGCACAGCAATGAAGCTTTTCTTTTAAGCCTAACAAAAGTAATTAAAACCGCACTCGACTTCCTACGCACCTCATAGAAAATTTAGTTGTGAATACATCCAGTCAGTTTCTGTGAGACTGAATTGCACATGTGCAAAACAATCAAAACATAATTGATATTTATAATATTTTAGCTGTCACTCCCATTCAGTTCATTTATATACAATTTACCTCAACAAAAGCTTAGCATTCAGGCCGCCCTTTGGAAGTTTGTTTCTAACCATACGTACATTGACAAAACGTCTCGTTGCGACTATGATCATGTGATTCAGTCTCGAGGCTGGCACCTGATGCCACTGTTGCCAATCAGAGTCAGCAAGAAACAGTCATCTGCTTGTATTTTGAGCCCTGATATGCCTCATTCAAGTGTTCGACCGCCTGTGCCATTGATGTGGCAGAAGTTCTATATTTTGCTAACACGTTTTAGTAAAACAATTGTTGTTGATTCTTACTTTAAAGAATCTTATACAAATTTAGAGAACAAGCTGGACATGCGCAATACATATCAAACCGAAACAAACGTAGGTATCAAAATAAACATATAACGGTAACTCCCTTGCACCTGACCCTTTTCAAGACAAACAAAAATGAAAGGAATAAAAACAAAACTGACAGTCAAACTGCTAAGAATTTTACAGCAACTGTTTATTCACGTATTACCCAGGCCGCGTTTTTGTTCAACTTGGATCAGGGTGGAAGGTAAAACAAAATATACGGCCTAAGCAACCAATGAATAAATATTTCCCGTGTTTTTTATAGTTACCATGGCTTTTTATCAATACCAGCTAATAAACCACAGCGAGTAAGAAAGTTACATTCAACTGTAACCAACGTTAGTTTTAGAATCGCAGCCCCATTATTCAGAGCAGACTAATACTTTACAGACTTTAAGAACCAACCAGATTATTTAAAATACATAATGGTAGTTTTCTTCTCTAAAACAGTTATAAAAACTTTCTTTGCAGTAAATATCATGGAAATTAGGTTAACAGTTTCTTGTCATCACCCACATACACTCGGTACAGCCATATCAAGCATCATTATTTACACTAATTGCTTAAGCTAATATCACATGACGTTAAACGCCCTTTAATTAGAATAATTTCATAAACATTAGTAAATTTATGCTGAGAAGTTGGTGATGAATAATGACTGTCCATCTGTGTAGTTTTTTATTTTGAAAACTTGAGCTAAAAATTATTAATGTAGTTTGCTTGACCTGACCAATACATTTGTATCTGCACGTATTTTCACTCTATAGTTTTGCTGCTCTAAATGAGCCCTCTTTAAGCCGAATGACTAAAACTAAAAACGGTCAACTTTTACTCTTAGATGAAACTGTGGTAAAAATGTCAGGCGGATAGCTTGCGTGACTTTTTGCGTAGGAGTGCGTAATAATTTTGGTCAAAGTTTACTGGTTTTCGTTAAATTGTTTGTTTGTATTAAATTAAACGCAAAGCTACACAATGGGCTATCTGTACTCTGCCCATCACGTGTATCAAAATCCAGACTCAACACGTGTGAGTCCGCAGACATACCGCTGTGCCACTGGGAAGGTACATATGACTTTGCACATATTATTTATATTCAGACCATATTTAACACTTAATTATAGGTTTAAAGATCTTTCAGTGATCCAAGTATGAACCAAATCTATACAAGATAAGTATGCTTTTTTTCCAACTAACTTTATGTACTTTCGGTGGTAAGTAAAAACAAAAGGTTTGAATTTTGCGCAAAGCTACACGAAGGCAATCTGCGCTAGCCGTCCCTAATTTAGCAGTAGAAGACTAGAAGGAAGGAAGCTAGTTATCACCATCCACCGTTAACTCTTGGGCTACTTTTTTACCAATCACATTATAACGCCTCCACGACTGAAAGGGCAAGAATGTTTGGTGTAATGGAGATTCGAACCCGCGATCCTCGGTATACGAGTCGAGTGCCTTAACTGCCTTACCATGCCAAGCGAAAACAAAAGTAAAATATTCAATCAAAATTTATATCTCGTGTATTTCTTAATGAATTGCCTTAAAATTTGGTATATGAAGTAAGGGTCCGTAGCCCACATCCAACAAAAATATGTGATACTTTAAATGACCACAATTCTAGCTAAAGAATGTAGAAAATTGCTGAACTATAAGTCTCGTTAATAACACATAGTAAGTCCTGCAGTTCGTTTGGGCTGCATGACACACTACTGTGTGTCTTGATCATACATTTACACTTGGAATTTATTTTTACCTGAGTATTAAGAAAACCTGATCAAAGGAAAGCTAAAAGTAAGGATAAGAACTAAAATAATTTAACTGTGGTGTACATAATAATGTTATAATTAAAAATTTGTTTGTTTTGGAATTTCACACAAAGCTACTCGAGAGCTATCTGTGCTAGCCGTCCCTAATTTAGCAGTGTAAGACTAGAGGGAAGGCAGCTAGTCATCACTGCCCACCGCCAACTCTTGGGCTACTCTTTTACCAACGAATAGTGGAATTGAACGTCATATTATAACGCCCCCATGGCTGAGAGGGGGAACATGTTTGGCGCGACCGGGATGCGAACCCGCGCCCCTCAGATTACGAGTCGCAGCCTTAACACGCTTGGCCATGCCTATAATTAAAAGAAAGAACTAAATAAATAAATTATAATTAAACAGATAATGCACATTAAGACCTAATAGGGTGTGTGTGTTTTTCTTATAGCAAAGCCACATCGGGCTATCTGCTAAGCCTACCGAGGGGAATCGAAACCCTGGACATAATAAGACTGTAGTTCGCATTCAGTAATTTTTAAAGTATCGTGTATGTGTGTTTCTTTTTACAGGAAAACCACATTGGGTTATCTGCCGAGTCCACCGAGGGGAATCAAACCCCTAATCTTAGCATTGTAAATCAGTAGACTTACCGCTGTAACAGGGGAGGAGTTTTAAAGTATTTCCTTGCATTTTTTTTTAAAAAAAGATTATATGGAATACAAACTAATTGTTATAACATCTTGTAAAATTATTATTCATCCTTCAGTTAAGAATGTGAAACTTTATTCGCTTTATATTTTATTTTGAGTAATTGTTTACTTTAATTAATAAATTGAATTAGTTTTGCTTGAAGAACTTAATAAAGAGAAGGAGTTAAATACGACGTTAAACTTTTCAAAATAAAAAAGAAGGAAAACAAAATCTCAAAGGAATTTAATAACCTGAATTACTAAGATTATTCTTATTTTAGGCGGTGCACTGATAGAAGCTGATGAAGTATTATGGAGACAAACAATGTGCACTGATAGAAGCTGATGAAGTATTATGGAGACAAACAATTTATTTTTTAAGAGAAATGAACAAGAGCTCCATGTTACGTAAAATAAATTCCAAGCTCAGCCTCTATTTTGTGGATTTAAATCTTGTTGATGTTTTATGTCATTAAGCACAAAGCTACACGAAGAGATATCTGTGCTCTGGCCCCCACGTGTATCGAAATCCAGTTTCTAGCACTATAAGTCAGTAGACACAGTTGCGCCACTAGGAGAGGACGGATTGGACTTAAATACCCAGGGTGTTGACATTGCCTAGATGTCCAGAATATTTAACATCTTGAAGTGCTACATTTTTCACAGTTATCATAAAAAGTAAGATTTTTTATGTGGTTAAATTATTTCCCACTAGAATTCTCAACATATTTTGATTTACGTTCAGTTTCATTCAATACGTTAAAGATATTTTTAAATAGATAAATAAAAAAAAAAAATCCAATCCAAAACAAGATAAATACTTATTGTTAAATAAAAAATAAATATGTCCATAAACAAACAAAAATGTTTTCGAAAACAACTTTATTGTGTTTGTTTTCTTATAGCAAAGCCACCTGCTGAGCCCACCGAGGACGAATCGAACCCCTGATTTTTAACGTTGTAAATCCAAAAACATACTACTGTACTAGCGAGGGGCACCATATTGTGCTACATGCTATATCCGCAGTGGGAAATCGGAGACAGAATTTTAGCGTTGTAAATACGTAAATTTACCGCTGTCTTAGCGGGGGACTATATAAGGAAAATGATGACAGCGTATAAATATAAACAAACAAAACCAATACAAATAACATTATTACTACTCAGGATAAAAATGATTTTAAACGAAATAGCAAAATTATTTTATAAAAATGGTGATGAAATAAAGATAAGGAGATGGATAAATATTTAAAGATATTAATCAGTGATGTCGAGAAAACCCACTTGTAGAGAAATATATATATAAAAACGGCTCGTTTGGGTTGAGAAAATATTTTATGTAGAGGAGCTCCGTTTTTACATATATATTTAAAGATATTCATTGTGTTAGATATAAAATAGAACCGGAAGTACCATGGATAAATAATTCTTAAGAATACATGGAAGTGGAACTTTTTTAAAAATTAGAGACTCAGATACGAACAAAATGGTATACAAACCTTTTCGTTAGAATGGTTTATTAACTACATAATGTTAGAAAGGTTTGGTTATATAATTTTAAAACGGAAGCACTGTATACCTAATTATTTGTAATTTTTCAGTCCTTGAGATGGCTCACTTAACTACACACCAGGGTTAAATATGACATCATTCTACTGAAAACGCAATTGATAAGTGCAAAAATAGACAAGAAAAGGTCCGGTTTGTTTGTGTTTTTTATGGCTCAATGGTATTCACTAAACTCGTACTAAATCAGCAACTCAGACCCACTTTCAGAAGCCTACGCATTGATTTCACGTATCATTAATGCTATAAAATATCTTAACCTTTCAACAGCTAGCAGAAAAAAGAAGAAAACTGGATTATGAACAGATAATTTAAAAAAGAATGTGTGTATGTGAATATTACTAGATCCATTAGCGAAAGATGGTATCAGCCGCTCTATTCTAGTGCAGCAGTTACTCTGATATAAAAGGGTAAATTCGTTTTTCTATCTTACTAGTATCTACAAATACTACCAGTTTCATAAACGCCCTAGAAAACAAATATAGTCCTGGAAATTTACTTTATATCAGATCACAAACAGTGTGTACATTGTTGTAAATCAAAGTTGAAAATAAGTTAATAAAACATATCGCTAACATAAAATAGCGAAATCCATTAACCATGGATTACATTCTTGATATTAGTGTTTGAAACGCTAATGCTAAGTATTCACAAATTAACTTCTATAAAACAATAAAATGTTCGATGAAAAGCTTTTAACCTTTGACCTCTAGATTACAACTGTTAATTTGAATATTTCTCCGTATTTTGTAGTGTAAACAAGATATGAAGTATTAGCACAATGTAGGTTTAGGTTTGAAATGTTTACATGATATGGCGATTTGAATTATTTAAGCAACTAATGAATTTATTGTATATTTCACTTGAAAGAACCGGAATACATTATATAGAAATATCATGGTTTCATTGATGAAATAAAAAATAAATTGTCACCAACTTGCATACAGCTGTATTGGTATAACACCATATGTTTAGAGAAAACACTGCGTTTGCGTGCAACGCCCTCTTTTTTTTATTTAGATAACATTCTCTGGTTTTCCAGACCACCAAGGTTTATTCGTAGTAGTAAATAAACAAATCGGAGAAATTTATGGCACAAAAAATAAAATAAAGACTTCACTTTTATTAGAAAAAATTCCACATCTGTGGTCCATATAGCTCACTTTTTACTCAAGTGCTAAGAAAAAAAAATGTGTATATAATATGAAATAACAAAATATACCAAAAACTTTTATATTGCTTATTAATTAGAAAATTAGAAATAAAGCAACAGATTACTTGAAAAAAAGAAAAATGTAATTTTATTATGTACATCAAAAACGTACTTTATTTGTAAGATATAATTTTATGAAGAAGTTACTCTTTGAATGTATATACGCCTTACAAAGTAACAAACAAGTGCATATGTCCTTGGAATACCAGATTATATATAATTATTCTAAGGTGGAGGTTGCCCTGTGGTAAAACGTTAGGCTTTGCAACTAGCAATCTGTATTCGAATTGTGTGATATTACAATACATTCATCACCTTGTAAGATGTGACCGTGTTATAAAAATCACAGCCAATTTCTTATCGTAAATGATAGGTGTCAGGGTAGTGCTTACTCGCTGTATTTCCTTTCATTATTGTTTAAAAATAGGGAGTCGGCAGCAGGTAGCCTTAACAGCTTTGCCATAAATACAAATATAGCTTGTTTATGTTATTAGGACTATTCAGTAACTGTTGTATACTAATACCTGAAAAACGTTTTATCTTACCAAAGGCCGTGAACTTAATTCGTTTCTAATTATTAAAATAATTCATTTTGCTTGGCTTCTTTCGGTTTCTGTATGGATTATCACAAATCTTATAGCCTTATTATATATTAACATTTAGTACTCTCCAGAAAGTTTAATAACGTTTTAGTCAACAAACAACTTATCGTCTTAGAGATGGCGTAGTGTCAAAATACGTTTGTTTAACACTGTCATTTTATAAAGAAAACTTGTATTTTGCTAAAGTAAACAGAACTGGATTAGGAAAAAAAATATTAAAGTACACTTGTTCATAGTTAAACAACTTGGGAAGTCCTATGTGTCAATATATGCAAGTCTTTTCATGTTCTGTCATTTAGCTGAAGATATATTAATAAATGAAATTTCGTCTCAAATATTTAGACATAAAAAATTAAGTTATAAATATGTTCATTTATTTTCAGTGCGTTAGCAAAAATAGGACACAAAAAATTAAACTTACGTTATGTTAAGGGGAAGTAGTCACTCACGAATGTATTTCTATAACACAGAAAACAACTGTTTGGTTAAAAATTTCATATCCCTAATCTGTTATCATGATCCGTTACGATTCTTCTCCAAGGAAGCTGTTTAACTAGTTTATCCCTCCTCTTCCTTCATTATGAACAGATTAACCTCTGTGTAAACAGAAGACATATGGGATAGCTGTAACCAAGCACGTTGTGCTTTATGTAAACTTTATACCTACATAAAACGACTAACAGAGTATTTTTAGCGCAACTCTTTATCCCAATATACGTTTTACACGGTAATTTCATATCAGGCAAAAACTCTACTAGAAACTGCTGGCTAGAAGGCTCTTAAAAATGTTTAATAATCAAAGCCTTTATAACAAGAGTAGGTGACATCACATGCTGCTATAGAACTACTGTCACTAAATCGACAATTCGTGTTGCGTAGCTCAATCAAATGTAAAAAATATCAGCGACTATTTCAGTCTTTGTAAACAAAAATTATGTTTACAGTTTTAAACGACAAATACAAGTTCAAATAAAAGATAATATTTGTTACAAAATCAATAGGAATGTTTGAAATATGACTGTTCATAAAAGATAGGAATATAGTTCGTACAGGTACCTATTATCAATCCTGATTTAATAAAGAAATACGATTAGAATAAACGTGATATAGCATTTACAATAAGTTAATTTCAATACTATTATATTGCAGTCTTCATCTCAATAATGAAATAAATATATAGAATAGGTCTGTACTTAGTGTTCATCACTATTTCAACAAAACACAAATTTCCGCAAGAAAAACTGGATATTATAACATCTAGAATAATAGAAATACATATTCTATTACTCCATACGGAATTTCGTAACATTACCCGTGGAAGTTAATTACTGAAATGGGTAGATTGGTTATTATTGTAGTAAATCGCTCTCAATTTTGTAAAAATAAAAACTGTGAACAGTTATATCTTAATTTTAATTATCATGTCATTGTTTAATTTCTTTACGTCTTGCTTCACCGAACCATTTCATTTCTGAAAATTTCTCTTTTAGGCAAGAAATAAATCTTATATCAACTAAAAAAACCTTATGCGTTTGTGAGATGAAACAACTATTTACATTTATTGAAATAGTTTTTACAAAATACCAGTAATCTTTCATTAAACGTTAGCTCTTTAATGTCTTATAAAAACATTATTCATATGGTAAAAAAATAGGCCTGTCGAGACAATATCACTCAAGATGTCAAATGTTGTGCAGCAACGACATTTATCTCATGTAACAATGACATTCGTTATGTTTCAGATGGGTTTCAAAAAGTTTTAAATAAACAAAAGTTATTAAATGTAAATTATGGGTCATAAAAGACTTGGTAATGAGCATAGTAACAACAGTTTATAGTATATTTAATGTTTAATAAAAGAAATTTGTATAAAAATTCCAAAACCTTATTTAGGTTATTGCTGTGAAATTTGGGCTCAAATTTTACATGTGGGAATTTTTCATCAAAATATTCTGAAAACTATTTCTCAAGAAACTTGACGCTGAGTTGACCGTGAATGGTGATGACTAATTGACTTCCCTCTAATGTTACACTGTTAAATTAGGGACGTATAGTGCAGACAGCCTTTGTGTAACTTTGCGCGAAATTCAAAACAGACAAACAAACAAGTTTATTTTGAAACATCCTGTTTTCAACTTGATTCCTTGTATTTTGACAATCTTCTATGATAATCCCAAATTTGTTATCCTAAAATTTCAACTCCATTTATCAGGTATAAGACAAGGTACAGAATAGTAGGAAGTAAATAAACAGATAAGAATATTTCTCGAAATGAATATAATACAAAAACCCACGTAGAGAGAAAAAGCAGAAAAATTATTCCATCAAATAATTACATTTTAAAAGTTTACAGATAGTCAATATGACCTTCAATAGCTTGAAATTAGTAACTTGGAAAAAAGTACACACTCACACATATATCTATACATACAAACAATTGTAAACCTATTACTTTATTCCAGATGTCAATTCGACTATAGACGTTTTCTGAAGTTTTTGGATCAATAATATCGGCTAAAGGTATCTTTTAAACACTAAAATCATGTGTTCATTCCGAAGTTTTACATGAATAAAATTGAAAAGGATCAAAAAAATTTATCTTTTTTGGCTTTATCCTTTTGTAAAATTAAAACAAAAATTGGAATTTTAACAAATTCATTGTATTATGTTAAGATGATTAGACCTTAAAGCTTGGGTTTATACATTTTAAAGAATATTTCCTTTAATCCTGGAATACTTGTAATTAGCTTTGACGAGATACAAATTACATTAGATCGAAACAGTAGGGAAAATATGTTTTACCTGTGATATCGTCAAAAGCCTCTTCTTGTCAGCTCCCCCTTCCAGACGAAACCCCCATGGGATGGACTTATCATTTCTTTGAAGAAGAATGTTTAAGAGTTTCTCCATCTCTTCAAATATAGATAAACCAAAGCGACAGGTTCTGTTGAAACAAAATGATAAAAATATTTAAAAGTACCTTTGCTCGAAATCCACTAGAACTGCAAGCTTAAAACATAAGCAATATATATAGAAGTTGGTGAATGTTTTCAATGGACAATCATATGGTGAAATGACAGAGAGAAGGTTCTTTGATCTACAAACGACTATCTTCTTTGTGTTCCTATAGAAATAATATCTCAGAAGATTAAAAAGTCGTTTTTCTCTCCCTCTACCATTTTTCCCAAAGGTTGTCCCTTAAAACTTTTTGTCTAGTGTTTTCTATCTGCTAACTTGATTAAGGTTGTCTCTTAAAACTCTTCGTCTTGTATATTCTAACTGCTAACTATGTCTTTTAAAGAACATTTTCAATTCATCAAATAACTTATTTTACCCAAACTGTATTAGTATTATAGCTGTCTAGTAGGTCCCATGACATATGACGAACAAATTAATATTTCGAAAAGATATGTGGGGTATAGTTAACATTTTAGAAGGAAATGACAAGAAGGGTAAAGAACAGATCAGTTTATAGACTGTCTGAGGTGAAATGTGGTGAAAGTATATCTTACCAACCGTCTCTGTTTGGCCAATGGTGATGAAGCACGAAACCACGTGCCGCAAGTTCGTACCCTCTACCAGTCCCAACGATATTATGCCGTAGCATGTCAACACAGTCTTTGGAACATGTGGAGGACAGGATTCGTGAACTCATGTTTGGTTAACAGTTAAAACGGCAAAATAACATCGTAGGCGGCCGACCATTTAAACAAACCTTTAAGAGAGAAATGCTTACACGTGGTTCCTATTTTTTTTCAATATCATAAGGTTGAAGGACTGATGGTATTATTAAAAATGTATTATTTTTAATTATAATCTACATTTGTAGCAAATTTACAGCACTGATCATGTTTACTCAGTCATTCCTCAAGAACACTGTAAAAATGGTACATGATATCCTCAAATTGTTATCATAAAAAGTTGAAACGTAAAATGTGTCATTAATTTTAACTGTATCACGTAAAATAAATAACTGTATTTAAAAAAATGGTTACTTGACTTAACTTCTGCGAAAGACTACAAAAATTATAATTTGATTTAATAGAAGGTATTCTCATCTCTGAATTTTATTATATCCGAGTACACAAGAAGTCGTGTTTTATACTGTTTGTCTGTGTATACATATTTGTTGTCTGTGTGTCAATTAATATCTCACAAATTTAAACTAACAATAGTAAAATAACAATAATGTACTCAGCTTCCCAAGTTAATAGTATTTGCCTTATTTTTACAATCATTTATCAATAACGTTATTTTTAAAATTTATCAGTGATAATTTATAGCCCTTGGATATTTTCTACTCTTAATTTGCAATAAAAATTATAAAGAGTATATTAGAAAGAAAAATAAAACATTTACGAAAATAGTATAAAAAACAACGACAACAAACACTAATCTTCCACTAAACATTCTTGCTATATTATATTATCAAAACACATTATTCATATCGTCAGAAATAGGCCTGTCGAGGCAAGCATTCCTCAAAATGTCAAATGCCATGCAATACTGACATTTATCTTACTGTAACACTGACACTCGAAATCTCCATGATTTTATCCTTTCCTAGCATGAAATATAGAAATTTGAAATAGCAAGCAAATTATATTATCTTAGAAAAATACCACTAGGATTAAAATTCGAAATGTAGGCTTGTAAAATTCTAAGCAAAATTTTAATCTAATTCTCCAAGTAAAAACAGGCTGAGACTTGCTGTGTTTTTTGTTGTTGTTTTTTATTTCCATCAGGAAAGTTACGCTTTTCACTGGAGTTAGCAATGGTTTTCCTTACGAACAAAGTTTCAGCTATTACAATACAAGCAAAACATATGTTAAGAAAAGTAAGTTGTTTGTTAGTACAACTAATCTAAGGACAGTGTGTGTATTTCAATCAGATTTTAGACAAGTTAAGGAGTTTTGTATAAATACTAAATTGTTTTATTGGTATGAAAAAAATGTGAAACCTAGGTGATATAATAAATAAGAGAAACATCTAAATACGTATAAAGCTGTCGTCAATGATTTCATTAAATTTAAAAACAGTGATATAGTATACAGGGGAATATTATGGTTTATGAAGAGCTGTTTGAGTGGCAAAACGCGTTATTTATTCTGTTTATCCGCAAAAAAACAGTTCACGTAAATTGTGTATTGCCATTTCCTTTAAACATGTTAATTGCTGACCATGGACTTGATTATTTCCTCAGTTTTAACATTAACTTCTTTGCCCCTTTTTTAAATACAATAAAAATCATAAGTAAATACACTGTAAGTTAGGATTTTCTAAAAGCAGTCTGATTAACAGTATAAGTTTTGAATAATTAATTGTTAAAATCCTTTGATGTAAAGATTTAGTATAAGACTTTCAGTGCCCTGAGGCATGTTTTCGTTTGTTTGTTTTTTTAAACATCCCAAGATTTTTATTATTATTATTATTATTACAACAGCGACCGTAACCTTCATTAGGGCTAACTTCAGATGTTTTTGTTACTTAGAGGGGAGACGAGGAACGTGTTTCATTACACAAGTATGCAGTATGAAAGAAAGACTACAGACAGACTGTTTTTTTGACTGGTCGCCGAAGAAACAGCTGCGCGTTCAGAGTTGACATTAGAAGAACAAAATTCCTAAAGTGACGTAATAAAACGCTAACGAAGCAGGGACAGTTAGAGATAGATGTTCTGAGCTTTGAAGACATCACCGTTCCTTTTTGAAAAAAAAAAGCAAAAATAGAAGACTAAGCTGCAAACAAAGGTGTATTTAGGGTTAAAAAGTTCATACTCAAGTTCACTAATTGAATTTCGTTGAACTCTAGAAATAAAGCGTGACTGGTTATTCTAAAGTTGGGTGAGTAATACCAAAATACGTGTGCACTTGCCTTTTTCAATATGGTATCTTCAAACCATTACTATAATGGAACCTTCTACAGTGATAGGTGTGCTATAAATCCTTCATGTTCTAAAGACATGAAGGAGAAATTATTAAATACGAATATTATCTGTTTCCACAATTATTTTAAAACTCATTTTCAGAGCAACCACGATATGATATTGTATAATATTTAAGAACCTAGATGTTTAAAATCAATTGATAAGACTGTAGCTTTGATCGCACATCTTAATCTTTACTAAAATACTATTTAACACATAATTACTACACAACGAACTTAAAGTATCTTAAGCAGTGCTGTAACCGGAGAAATCTAAGGGGAGCATTGATGAGAAAATGACTTGATTTCTGTTTAATGAAACCAAATTTTATGGAGAAAAAATGATCTGATCGGGTTATCAATGAGAATTATTGCATATCTGCACAGATGTATCTTTATAACACGCGAAAAAAATCGAAGTAAGAAATTAAAAGTATTTTAAAAACCATATTTTCTCTGAGATTTAGAGAAAAAGACTTAAAGCCCATTCCTTGCATGACAACGTCCTGGATATAAAATTATAAGAAAGCTTCCTGTTAAAATCGTATTGCAGTCGTTATGTTAAAATGAAAAACAAATTGTGAATTATTAGGTAAAATTTACATGAACCTTTTCCCACATTCTTTGATAAAGTGTAAAATTCAAATTTCGAATACTCTGTTTAAACGTGAGTTCAAAACTGATAAGTAAGGCACTGTTTCATCTTAGTGAATGATACGTAACTCATTAAAGACCATTTTCACTCGTATCATCTCTCCAGTTATACGTCCTGTGGCACGTGTAGATGAAAAACAGCTGTGGTGTTTTTCACTTACCCCAAAGAAAGTTATGTTGTGACTAAGAAGCTCAGCCTATCTAAACAGCTTACCTTGCTGTAGCCTGCACTTAAAAAGGCATTGTATCTAATATAAGCAGCATTAACCCTCTTTGTTTTATTATGTAGAGTCCATGGTAACCTTCAGATCGGTTTCCGTTTTAAATTTCCTTCTTATAAAAAAGATACTTTTGATAATAAAAAAGACAGAGTTGTGTGTGATAAAAGTTATTAAGGAATAGATAAATAGAGAGAGTGGTTTACTCAAATAACATAGAAATAACACTACATTATTATTATTGTAAATACAATAATAATTAAAATATTACAGTTCATTTCAAATAAAGTAATGATTTATCGTTACTATTAGTGAAAGAAGTAAACGTTACTTATTTCTAATTTTTCATTAATATTTAACTATTTATCATCTCGTATTTTATGTCACTACTCCAATAAGTTTACAAATTGCTTTCCCAGTTTTTATATCAATGTACAATTTTTAAAGATATTTATGTTTCTTATATGTGTAGTATTGTAAGGTTAAACTAATTCCCACAAAGAGTGTTTTGTGGCTCCCCTCTACAGCGGGATGACCGACAGGATAAGTATCCAAGTAAGACTGAATTTTGCTACTAACTGTGTTTAAGCAAATAAATAAACATATTGGATATAATGCATTACACCAAATAAAAACAATCTTTATTTACGCCAAAGACAAAGACACGGTGTATGTAGTCGCTTTATAACACTGGACTACTGAACACGTGAAGTGATTAATTGATATTTTCCCCTTGCGATGTCATTTCACCAACCAGCTCAATATAGATCCCGTGTCGGCTGTTTAAATCCAACATTTTTTACCTAATAGAAAATATTATATTTGCCCATAGTGACTTTTACTACTCACTTGACTTATCATTCTGATTCAAGATTCTTCAGATTGCAACCTCTAAATATCATCTGTTTTTGCCAGGTATTACATTAAATGAAAGAAACAAAGCAACTAGAACAAAGTCAGTTAACAGTTTCATATTGTACTGCATGTTACAGAAACTTTTACAGCAACTGACTACATTTGAAGGATGTAATGTGTAATTGTAATATTTAAAATAGTTTACTCTGTTTCAGCAATAGCGAGCTATTGTAATAATTACAGTAACGTGTCCTGCTATTATGATTACAGTAATTAACCGGAATTGGTCTGTCAACATATGTTAATTTTTAACGAAAAATATTTAAACGCTTTTTCAATATAATAAAAGGTATGGACGGGTATTTGAGACATTTTTCAATATAAAAAAGGTATGAACGGGTATTTGAGACCTTTTTTTCAATATAAAAAAGGTATGAACGGGTACTTGAGACCTTTTTCAATATAATAAAAGGTATGAACGGGTATTTGAGACCTTTTTTTCAATATAAAAAAAGGTATGGACGGGTATTTGAGACCTTTTTCAATATAATAAAAGGTATGGACGGGTATTTGAGACCTTTTTCAATATAATAAAAGGTATGGACGGGTATTTGAGACCTTTTTCAATATAATGAAAGGTATGGACGGACATTTGAGACATTTTTTTAATATAATAAAAGGTATGAATGAGTATTTGAGACCTTTTTTCAATAGAATAAAAGGTATGGACGGGTATTTGAGACCTTTTCCAATATAATAAAAGGTATGGATTGGTATTTGACACCTTTTTTAATATAATAAAAGGTATGGACGGATATTTGAGACTTTTTTTTTCCTGCGTCCGAGATATTTTTGGGGAGGTAGGGTGGGAGAGGCGACTTTGCGGGAACGAGAATGTTGGGCAGAATTCATAAGAAATACTGAAGAGCTGTATTCATGAGAAATACTGACGAGCTGAGTTGGTTTGTCTTTGTTCGAGTCAGGTTCAAAACAGTTCTATAGTTATCTTTAACGAGATTAGGTAATTAAAAACCAGTTCCAACTACTTTACTTTACTGTACATATTCAGTGAAAAAACAAAACTAGGCTTACATCTTAAAGCAAGTTTACTTTCTTAAACGTCTAAATATCCCGTTCTTAATATGGGCTAATGAATGTTCGTTTTGATCAAAGCGAAGCTCGACTGGCAATAACGTCCTTCTCGTAATTGTTCTGTTATTCCATAATAACTATTTTTTCTACATTAGAAGCATTTTCTAAATCCAGAAAGAAGTTAAACAGATTAAAAACACTTCATGTCTGCTATTGCTCGGAACAGTGTATCATGAACATCAAATGCCAGTAAAATACAATTTGTAAATGCCTCTATATTCGTTTATGAATAGCATCTGATTTAACACAATGATATATATATTCATTGGCAATAACCATTACAGATTTATAAACCATGTCGTACATTCAAACAAGTATTTGCTCTGCGGACTTAGCATATCGTTTTGGGACAGCATTGGACCTATTGGTCCATCTTAGCACTTCCATCCTCTAAACTAAATTAAAACTATTAATAAACAATTTAAAGAAATATTTAAACCATCATTCATACACTTATCAAACTTAAACTCACTTAAGTTTACTGCCTCCATAAAATCCGAAGACAGCCCATTCTAAAGAACAAACACCCTATTAGATTTACAACATTAGAAATTGGGTTTCGATAAACGTGGTAGACAAATTAAGAACAGACAGCCCAGTGTATAGCTTTGTGCTTAACAAACAAACAAATATTTTCACGGAGTTTTCAAATAAATAATAATTTCAAATTGGCTAGTCTTACGTCATAAGTCGCACGAGAGTTTTGCAAGTTTAGAAAGTACACTCGCCAATGTGTTCGTTTATAAATCTTCAATGTTCAGCAAGTTATCAACTTTAAAAATAACAAGCACTTTCAATTGGTTATGTGTTGGAATATAAGGCGATTACTGAAATACTTAAATTTGTAATACGACATATATATTGTGAATATACCCAGATTTGTCAAGTAACACCAAATGTTAAGAGCTACTCTGGGATGGGTATGCTGTACACGTTTTGTTTGAATGTAATCTAATCAGTAGGGATATTGTGAAAATTTATAAATAGTGCATCTTCTCGCAACTGTACATAATTAAACGTGATTTTAACTTTTTCAGAGTTTTTTAATTTGTTCAGTTTCATTTTGTTAACTGGTTCTCTGGTTAAGAATTATAAATTATATATAGTTCAATCAGCAAATTAGAAATCTCGAAATATAAAATCTGTATGCCATTTATTTTAGGATAATATTGCAGTATCAAAATTCTAAATCATCGACTTCGAAGTTTATTAGCCCGGTATGGCTGCGTGGTTAAGGAACTCGACTCGTAATCTGAGGGTCGCAGGTTCAAATCCCTGTCGCACCAAACATATTCGCCTTTTCAGCCGTGGGGTGTTATAATGTGAAAACCAATCCCACTATTCGTTGATAAAAAAGTAGACAAAGAGTTGGTGGTGATGACTAGCTACCATTTTTCTAGTCTTACACTGCTAAATTAGGGGCGGCTACCGCAGATTGCCTTCGTTCAGCTTTGCATGAAATTCAAAACAACTAAAAAAATTGAAGTTCATTTCATTTCTGTGGAAATTTTAACTTTGAAGTCCATCAGAGTTGGGTGTGTTGTAGATGAAGTATAAATGTTTGCCAGTTTTGTCGCTACTCTTCTGAGTATCCAAAGACTGTTACATTACATCACATAGAAATATGTCAATTTTTTGCTTTCTTTGTAATTTTCCTGAACGTTTGCGTAGATTTCAGATCTATTACTCGTTTAAAATCACATGAGTACAGGGGTTGCAAAAAGGAGAAGATGCAAAGGAAAATGATAATCATATCTTCTAAATCCATGTGCAGATGACAGCAAAACTCTGATGGATCTTTATTCATGCCTAAAGTCACATATTCATGAAAGTGTGAATATTATGCGCCAGTTTAGAAAATACATTAAGTATTTTATGTCAAATTATCATTTTCATCTCATGTTTTACAAAAATGCAAGAATTGGTCAGAATGTCAGTTGTCTAAGGCTTTAATTATTGATGTCTTACAAACAGTAAGATATGAGTTCATGATACAAAAGGTGATTCAAATAACACAACAGTAACTGGCTATACCAAAATTCGATTCACATGAAGATTTGGATGATGATTCTAATTTTCATAATGTTGATCATAACACATTTCTAAATAATTTTGTGTTGTCAAATGACAATATTATAAAATGACAACCAAAAATATTGTTACTTACCTCCAAAATGCAAAATAATTTGGATGAATTTCAAGAAATTCCCAATACTGCACAAATGTATTTGTTTTAAAAGCTCAAAGAAAAGATAATACAGTTAAACCATGATGACGATGTAAACATTAAGTTGCTGCTTGAACTTTCATGGAGTGATTTACTCAAGGCCTGCAATGAAAGCACATCAAGATCTGATTATTGAAGAAAGTCATATTTCAACCAAAAAATTTAATTATGTTGAGCCAGAATCGGTATATCTTGGCAATGACATCACACATTGTAAGCGATTTTATCAGTACATACCTCAAGAGGAAATTCAAAGAGCTCGTTTGAGACAAAAGTGTGTAATAATTCAGTGTGAAATAAACAGAATTACCAAATCAGGAGACAATGTGTTTGAGACTTTGAAGTTGTAGTCTGTTTTCTAACAACTTGTTCTTGAAAAATTATCCTTCTGCACTATTCCTACTGCTTTATCAAGATGATTTTAAAGTTGCAAATCCATTGGGTCCAGCAAAGTCTTTAAATGCCTCATACGATATTTTAAAAAGTTTGAGAATGAAGGTATCATGCTTGATAATGTAAAGCAGATAAAATTTGGACTTTCTGCAATTTTTGGAGACAATCTAGAATCTCATGGGACTAAAAGCTTTATGGAAAATTTAGCAGAAAGCATTTTTATCGCTTCTGTCTGATAAATAGGTCACTGTTCCATACAAAATCAAAGTTAACTGGGAAAGCAAAAAACTATTCAAGGCTACGATGGTACATTGGATGCAATATCAAAAACTCTGCGAGTTGGCAGATATTCGAATAAAATTTGACCCTGTGTTCAACAAATTAATGCATAATAACCAGACTTGTCACCATGTTTAAGCTATGATTTGTTTGAAGAAGTGGTTTCTGTAGACCTTGAACTGTATCTGAAATATTTTGAAAATGGGGAAAACATTTTCACAGTAGGATATCTCAACAGAGTAATAAATCTAATCAAATATTTGAGTAGTGATGGAAATAATAAATTCTGTAGAGTGGATGTAAATGTTAAGCAGTTAGGAAGGCATGCTGTATAAAAATGGTGTTTGCTCTCACTTTTGCCATTTGTCATTGGTCACAAAATTTCAGATCCTTTACAAGATCAACTGTAAAAGTTATATCTTCAACTGAAAAGCACTGTCGACATAAAACGTGCACCAAAGTTTTTAAAGATCAAGTAGCATAGCTTAAAGTTGAGATTAACAATTATCATCATGGCAGAAATATACACTTTCCAAACAACAGGACGACAACAAAAACACCATTACTTGACACATTGTACAGAACTCATTCTTAAATTTGGGTCAGTTATATGACTGTGAACGTTAAGGTTTGAAAGCAAGCACATTTACTTTAAACAATGTGCAAAAAGTTGCACAATTCCAAAAATTCGTGAAGTACCTTTGCAATTTTGATATACATCAACTTTTACAAGTATATATCATTACTAATTATTTGTTTCCTCCAACTATCAAAGCTGAAAATGGAATAGATTTTGCCAGGATATGTACAATTAAAGTATCACAGAGGATGTGAGGTGTTTTGGTTTCACAGCTACCAAAACAACTGTACACAATACTTTCACCTACAAAGGCACTGCACACAGGGAGTGTATGTTTGTTTCTACTACATTTGTTAGTAATGATGCAGACTTTGGAAAAATTATCCTTTCACTAGTGTTTTCAATTTTGAGTGTTTATCTGGTACTGAGGAAATTTCAGTTAGTGTAGTTCTCGTGGCAAGGTCTATATCATTTCTAACATAAATAACGGAAGCAGCCGTTGTATCTATTTTGATGGCATACTTCAGCGAGGATAAATATTGTTTTGAAAGATGTATGTGTAAAACAGTTTTATGTACCTTGGTAAGAAATCTCAAAGCAAAAAATTACATACACGTTATTTAAAATTACATAACACTAGCTTGTGAGATTTTACAATTACCTTTGTTTACTGATGACAAATTCTGCGAAGGATGTTGAACCAGATTCTAGATTTGCTCATATGCCCCAGAGGACATGAAATGCTTTTTCATCTCCACCAAACCTCTTCCTTCACCTCCTCAAGCTTAAGAGTTGGCGGTGGGTGGCGATGACTAGCTGCCTTTCATCTAGTCGTACACTGCTAAATTAGGAACGGCTAGCGCAGATAGCCCTCGAGTAGCTTTGCGCAATATTCAAAACAAACAATGGTCATAATCTTGACTTATTTGGACTTACTATTGAGGAACCTACAGTAAGGAAAGAACATATGAAAAATGCATAGCTTTACCATCCCTATATTCATGTTTATATTATTATAGCCCGGCATGGCCAAGCATGTTAAGGTGTGCGACTCATAATCTGAGAGTCGCGGACTCACATCCCCGTCGCGTCAAACATGCTCGTCCTTTCAGCCGTGGGGGCGTTATAATGTGACGATCAATCCAACTGTTCGTTGGTAAAAAAGTAGCCCAAGAGTTAGCGGTGAGTGGTGATGACTAGCTGCCTTACCTCTAGTCTTACACTGCTAAATTAGGGACGGCAAGCACAGATAGCCCTCGAGTAGTTTTATGCAAAATTTCAAAACAAGCAAACAAACACCTCAAAAATACAACTAAGTGCTCCTTAATCATATCAACAGAAAGAGTTTATTTATTTTGAAAATATGTCTATTAATTTATACATATTGCAATGATATGAGTTTTAGTTCTGGGCTACAAAATTCTACTTCAATATCGTTTATTGACAAGGTATTAATAAATGTTTCTAGGTAGCTCTTTTTTTACAATTAGTGAATGGGTGGTCTCTATAGAGAGAAAAGTTGCAACTGAATCAACCACTGTCAGCATCTCACCTTCGTATATGACTTAGTTTTGTGATCAAACTAAAGAGATAATGAGTGTTTGATTTTATCTCTTGATATGATAATTTTATGATTAAATAAATATATATGTAGTCTTTTTTGTTGTAGTTTTAATTAACAAATATTTATAATTAAGAATTTAATATATATATATATATATATACAGAAAAACTAAATAATTTTTAATATTTGGGGTAATTACCATAGACTTTATTACAGCAATTAATTTAGATTAATGATATACATTTTATAGATTCGGAGTGAAGATTATTCTTGCTGTAAACATTACAATAGGTAAGGGGAAATAATTTTACGGTAAGGATATTGCTTGCTGTAAACTTTATAGCAATAACATGTAAAATTGATTTACGGAATTTTTTATGCCACTGTGTATTTTACAGCAAGTTGCTTGCGACTCCTTTTTTTCAGTAATTTATTGTACAATTGTAACTGGCCCAGAAACCTCGCTGTTATTCAGCCAACATAAAACTAAATGTATTCCCGACTGATTTAATCATTAATGAAATATTTCCTTGGAAATTTGTTAAATTTCAAACTTTGAAAAATATTATTCAGTCATTATACCCAAATAAAACATTTTTCGGCCCTGACTGTCATACAGTGAGTTTTCTGGACTAAGTGTAATTTGAAACTTGCATAGACTCAGAATAAAGGTTAAAAAATAAATTTTGTACATTAAAATAAAAAGGTATAATTTGCACAATATGTTTCATACCACATTCTTCCTTCTTTTTCTGCCTCTGGCATGCCCTCAAGCCAACAATCAAATGTAACAAAAACTAATTATCTTACACTCGCAGCAAGAAGAGTGTTAACTTTCTCTCACTTCTGAAAACAGCTACACGTAATATTGATGAAATAACTCTTAAATAAATAATTACAACTTACAAATAAAAAATCAGGAAACTTTTAACTTGAATTTATAATACATCACAATAAAATAAATTAACAAAGTGATAAGAACAAACAAAAACCATTTATGATTCATAAATAAAACACCACTAAACAATAAAATAATACACATATATGTAATTGAATTCACTTTACATTTACTTTCTAGAGGAATTTATTTTATTTGCTCAAAAAATTGCGTGCAAAGTTATTAGAATTGTGAACAAGTCTGTTGATGCAGAAGTTGACTGCTGTTTGTGTCATAAGGTCACAATATAGTTTGTTTCAGTTTGTTTTCGTAAAGAAATTTCAAGTTGTTACTTTTGTCCTTATGTGATACATCTGTTGCAGCTGCCCCCCAGTGGCTCAGCGGTATGTCTGCGGACTTACACGCTAAAATCCGGGTTTCGATACCCGTGGTGGGCAGAGCACAGATAGCCCATTGTGTAGCTTTGTGCTTACTTCAAAACAACAACAACAACAACTGTTGCAGCTCATACGTCTTTCATCCACCTTGAATGTTGCTATTTCCTTAAATCACTGTGTTCTGAAGATCTTATCTTATTGGGAGCATACAAAACACGTGATCCAGAAAGCAGTCAAATTAGTTTTATTCTAGTTATTTCCTTTGTTTTCGAATAAATATCGCGTGTTATATCCGAGGAAGGAGAAATATTGTTGAAATAATGCAAATCGTCAAAAGTTGTTGAGAGGAGTGTCCTTTAATAGTCGTTAAAAAGATATGTATATTCTCATGAGAATGGCCAGCCGTGGAAAATATTAGCTACTCTGAGTAAATACAATTTTTTATTTGTAAACTAAGAAACGCTGGATTAGCAATCTTAATCAGGATCTTGAAAGATAAGTTGTTGACAAAAGTTTCAGTAAAAGCGGTAATCATTCGTTCCACAAAGCACATACATATGCAGTGCTTGTGTTTAGTTATATAACATCGTTCAAATCAGTTCGTCTCCTTACTTAACATCATGGCTAAATTACTAAAAGATTTGTTATTATTTCGTAATAAATATTTTGATCGAATTTGTTAACCTGTGAATCTATCGGATTGCTCTTAAACAAATTTAGTTTTATCAGGATCTGCCAAAATTTTTGCATCTTTCTTCTTTGTTTTTAAATTTCAAAAAATTTGGCAAGTTAATATTTTTCTAATTTTGTTCAGTGAACGGTAACGTTGATTCTTTTGTTAAGCAGAAAGTTACATATTGTGCCGTGCTTACCGCCGGTATCGAAACCATATTGTAGTATCATAAATTTAGAAATTTACCGTTGAGCCATTGCATGACTCAGATATTGAGGTCATAGGATAAAAATATAAACAAATAGTAATTAATACACTTGTTTTGAAAATATGAAGATATATTTAAGGTTCTTATTTTATAGTAAAACATTTGAAAACTCATTTTTTTTATTTTATCTTATTTTATTAAACAAATTGAGTTAAAAACATCACAAAATTAGCTTCTAAGAGAAAGTAATGGTCACTGAAACTGACTACTTTTATAGCATAAGCAGAGATTTTGGTGTGTTTTTTCAGGATGTGATTCAAATGAGCTAATGTTCACCCAAGTTAAAGAAAAAGATAAAATAAAATAGTAGCGATAATTATTCTTTATTAATTATTTAAAAGTGGAATGATAAAAAGAATATTTGCTATATTTCCTTAAGGAGATAAAATTCCAAAATAATATGAGTGTGTTCTGTACAGCAAAGCCGAAAAGGGCTATGTACTCTGCCCACGAGTGGAATCGAAACCCTGATTTTAGCGTTTTATATCCGGAGACATTCTGCTGAACTAGCGGGAGGCTATAGTATGAGTTATCTAAATCTCTAATTCTTCACATGCCAGTGAATGGACGCTAACACATATTTCCGTGATAGAGAGTACATTAAGCAACTTAATTAAAATATTTCTTTTTTGTTATTAACAAACTTTGTTTCATACTAAGAAAGGTTCTTCCATATATTTTTCACAACCAGTATATTCTTACAATGAAAACGTACGTATTATCATAAATAATGATATAAATAAAAATGAAATTTATATGTGACATGAGCTTATTCCAGCCAATAAGAAATTAACTGAACATAATTAATAAATTATAGCTTTAAATATATTTTTACTCTCAGCCTAATTTCAGTGAAGAGAATAGAAAGCTGAGCAGTAATCTTGTACCATATCACATAATGAGTTAGTATTTAATACCAATCATCATGAATTAGATCGCAGCACATATAAACTATTAAAACCAAATACTACGAGGTGCCGATGTATAACATATTCTAGGAATACTTATAAATATTTATTGATGACCCTTTAATCTTATTATAGAGTAGTCACTTCTTGTGAATAATACGATGTTTTATAATGTTACAAGATTACTATAATATATTCTTTGATCAAACGTGGTCATATAGATATATATACACAACAGTATACTAGTAAATGTGTCGGATATAACTAGTATTAATTAAAGGAAAGTTGAATGCTACTCTGAAATTTTGCTTGAACTTTTCTATTTATTTTTTGAAGTAAAATGCATTAAAACGTCTCAGATATCATCACTTTTTATTGACTTTAGTGCAAATTACTTTTTGTTTGCAAGATGGCGTGCCTATAGATCCATTTTCTTATAGATTTACAACTCACTTTTACTTCAAAAAGTGTCATCCAATTTAAAGATTTCTTGTCATGCCCTCTGAAGTCGTCCACGCAACAGTTCTCCATAACACGTGAAAGTATAAAAGTTTTCTTGCATTTGGAGATTGTACTCACACATTCAAACAACTGTATGTTTTGTATTTGTAATTAATTTTGAGACTACTAAACAATTTCAAATTAAATGTGATCTAAAAATATTTCTGTGTAAAAAAGATTTACCAAAACTTATGATTAAACCAAACTTCTTAAATCGGAACAAGTCACAAACTTTGTAAATAATGTAGTCGTTTAATATTCAATTTGTCAAGGAGTATGCACTGTCAATAATTACATAAAAACTTACAATTACGAGAATGCATCAGTAATGTCTTCTCTGTTAACGTTGTTTTCAGCAGTTGCCCAGTTTAATATCCCATGAGTTTCATCTAGTTTAAGGAATATAGGTTTGACCTAAATCTGGTTGTTTTATTTCGTACAGATGTTTCCATATTCTTTCAAAATTTTAAAAATAATTTAGTATTAAGTATATGTTAACATTACTTATGCAACCATGATATTCAACTATTACTAAATTCGTAAAAGCATTAACTAGTTATCGAGCTTTAAATAATATTAATATTGTTTTTTAGAAACAAAATAATATTTCAAGTGATAATTAGATTGTATAAGATAAAACAACAAAATCATTAATAAGTAACAAAGAACCATTTTGAAAAACTTTCTATTTTCATTAACATTATGAATGGTTTAAGAATAAAGTATTTTCCGGTTAGGTGTACTATATAATATCAGGTTTTCGTATGGCTTAGTTATAAAAAAAATAATCTTGGGTTGATTTGAAAAGTCGGGAAGGTAGTGTTAGTGATGTAAGTGAAGGTGTGGACTGAACGTTAGGTTTTTATAGTTTTAGTATTTAGAAAAAATTTAGCAAATTGAAATTTCTCTGCTGGTGAAATCATTATAAAAACACGAGATGCGAGAGTGGTTTATGACGCAAGTTGTTGCTCGAAGTATGAATGCAACTTTATGGACATTGTTTTTTCAGATTTTTGTAGTTTGCATAACCCTTGTTATTTTCAATGCATTATCGTGGAATGTAATGCAAGGATTCAGAGATGTAATGTGGTCATGTATTGGTTACCCGGAACTTTTCTTTCAGCTTCTTTTAGCACTGGTGACTTCGTTTATATCGATTATACAACTAAACCAGCTATCTGTAATTCCAAAAATCTGGAAATCGAGATTAGATGTAATTGTTAATTTTTGCAAGCCAAAAAATATATTTAATATAATAGTTTGTGGGGTTGGAGGAGCTGTTATTGTAAGATGCTACTTGGCTCTTATAAGTAAAAAGCATAAAAACTTGTCACAGACATGTTTTTATGATCCAGACAGTATTTGTTTGGATGAA
The DNA here is from genome assembly GCA_011833715.1 of Carcinoscorpius rotundicauda. NCBI lineage: Eukaryota > Metazoa > Arthropoda > Merostomata > Xiphosura > Limulidae > Carcinoscorpius > Carcinoscorpius rotundicauda. The sequence continues at coordinate 28,645,441 of CM022398.1, forward strand.
AAACATTTCTTTGTAGTGTTCAATGGGATGTTTGCAGGGATGTTGTATTATATTTCATGTTTTTTACAAGATTCTTACTATCTTGAAATTAATCCTTTTCATCAGCCTAAACTTTTGGTCAGTAAATCAGAAATATATAATGTTATAGTTGAAGGTGCCATAAGAACACTGCAAGAAATGAAATATTTTTATGTACTTTATTTTGTGTTTGGAAAAAATTTCAGAGACAATATTTGCAATGTTCTTAATCTTTCCTATGGTGAAGAATATAAACTAACAACTTTTAAGGGACTTGTAGATATTGACTTATTCTTAACTGTTTTTATAACAGGAATCATATTGCATGTTGTTTGGGCATACAACAAATACTTGTTAAAGATTTTTCTTGCAGAGAGAATTGTTTTTCCACTGGAAGAAACATTTGAAGTAGAGAAAGACAGGTGTTTGCATCATAGTCTTGCTTGTAATGATATTCCATTGCTTCAGTCTCTTGGATATTTAGACCTTTGTCACCTTGCCAAATATTCTTTTAAACGGAGACAACAGATATTTTCAGTAAGTCAGCCTGGTGGGCACCCACATCAGTGGAATCAAATCTCCTGCACTGTCCTTGCACGTATAGAAATACTGATGAAACAGTTGAGCACTGTATCATCAGTACCACCCAAGACTGAGTCGCAGAAGCTAAATGAGGTACCACAAACAGATTTAAGTTACAGAAAGTGCATAGAAAACTTCCTTACTTGCAAATTTAAAAAAATCATTGATTTCTGGAACAAAACTTCCCCGATTTCTGCAATTTATAGTGAATACCCAGAAGCTCAGATGCACAAGTATTTTTTGACATGTCAGCCTGTAATATGGGGCATTGAAGCTCTTTCATTTCTTGTGTGTGCATCATATGATGAAGATAGGTATGGAGTTGTCCAGAAATCTTTATCAAAAATTATTTCCTTGATGCTAGACCTACAAACTACTTTAGAACGCTTTCAGAAAAGTTTATCAGTGGCACGAAAACCTGGTCCACTTTCAAGAGATATTCAGTTAAGACAGAGTTTGAGAATTGCTTTGAATGGAGCTCTTTACCGAATAGCTCTTACATTCAGAAAACATTTGAGTGATATTGCATTTCAGGAAGACCACAGACAACAACTTTATGAATTTTCTCAATTGAAAAAGTAACTTGCAAAGTCTTTTGTGCTTTTCAAAAGAAAGATTTCTAGTACATAATGTCTTGCAAGATACTAGACTTGAACATGGTGAAAAGTGTAGCTAGCAGTTTATCATGTAATTTTTTGTTACTATTGTAATATTTTTCTTTTCATAGTATCTTCCATTTGTTTAATAAACTTCTGTTAATGTATCAACTGTTATAATTGGGTTGATGTGCATCCTAAACCAGTTTCTACGAATGTGTTTGAGTTTAACAGTAACTTGTACATAAGCATATAATAATATACCTTTCTTTAATTTCAGTTATAATTTTTTATCCTTTTCAAGTTGCAAAATAGTTTAATGTTGGTAAAATTGTATACATTGTTTCAGAATTGGATATTATGATTTATAACAAGACCAGCATTACTGTTTCACTTTTGTTGGAATTTGCTGTTTTATCAGTACATGATTTAGTAATTCTCCCCTTCATCTAAATTCTCCATTTAGTTGTTTATCTGTAACTAAATTTGTCTATTTTAACTACAAATCTAGTATAATAGTAATTGTAGTACTGAATTATTCTTTGAGTTATAAATATTTAAGTATAATTACAGATAAAAGTGAATAATGTTTTCTGACTATACTTTGGATATATTGTACCGATCATTTTAACCTTTTGTAAAGAAGTATATTTGTATAGCCATGCAACTATAGAAGTCAAATTGAAAGATGTAAAATTAATAAAGTAACGAAGGGAGCAAGTAGCTGAACATTTTAACTTGTGACAAACAAAATGGTGTAATGAATGTTAAGAATATTTTGGTAGGAACTACAAACATAAATGTTACTCTTGGTAAGAACTTTACACCATGTCTTAGAGAAGATTAAGTTGTACAAAAATATCTGATCCTTTCCTTGATTTTTGTAATTACTTTTTTGTTGATTGTTTTAACATGTGAAACATAAATAAATGTTAGTATTTAGTAAGCAAAAAAGATGGTTTTTGTTTTAGGTTAAAGGAAAGTTTTTTTTTGTTTTTTTAAAGTGTTGTCAAATCCATAACAAATTTACTTCATTAAAAAAAAAAGTGAAATAAAATCCTTTAGGTTAACAGGTTGTAGTTTATTATATGTAGTAAAATATCTTAGTAAAAGTACCAGTAGATAATTGACCACAAACTTGATACAGATTAAATACTCTAACAATATTTTCTGAATTTCTTCAGTGCATCTATTTACAAAACTTGAGTAACTGTATTTTAAAATGTTTTAATTACAACTATCAGTTTATTTTGCAGTTTGTGATTTCTGGAATATAAAAACTTGTACAATCAATAATGCTCACCTAAATATTAAACATAAAACTACTCATTTATAAGCTCATTACGATAATTTTATGCTTGTCACACATGAGCGCATTGTTGTGGTATTACAGATGTTCCTGAGAAATCAACTGAAAAGCATTAGCAGTTTCTCATTAATATGTTTCAAATAGACAGTTGTCAAGTGAAGACAGTATTTGTTTTGGTTTTACCAACAGTTTAGTAGTAACGTATGAATCCAATTTCTATTATTTGGTTTCATGTTGCCTTTAACTTTTATAAAATGAGTAGTCAGTATTTAAAATTATTCTGAACAAAATGGGTTTAATGTGTCCAAATGGAAAAAAGAACCTTGCATAGTAATGTAACAGATTACTTGATGCTGCACATTTAGTTAGTTTAGTTGTATTGGCCATGTAAAATTTATATAAGATATTGGGAATGACAGCCAAGTACTATTTAGAAAAAAGATGTAGGCAGCAAACCACGAACTACATAACGTAATTAAACAGAAGTCATTAGGCTTTCATACTGTCATTTTTATTCTGCTAACAAAGCATGATTTATCACTTTAATTTTAAAATGACTTGTTCAGCAAAATTTCACCTTATTAAAAAACAAAATTAGGTACACAGTTAGTTGTAAATAATTCTATTACAGGAACAGAATAGTTAAGTTTTAAATGTAGAGAAATTTATATATTCTCTGAATGTAGTTGTGATAAAAAAAACAACATGCACAAAGAAACAAATTAAAGGTAAATTATTTAACATAAATACTCATTTATAAAAAAAAAAGTTATTTCCAGGTTCTAGTAAGTAAATTTATTAATGTTTTTCATCTGCACTTTATTTAAATACAAACCATTTGGGAAATATTGCATCACCTTGTATTTACTTAATTACATACTTCTGTACAAGTTATCTGACACACAAAAACACTTATCAAATAAAACAGCATCCAAGAATTAAAATCAGTAAAAAAGACAATTTATCACGGAGTTGTTACATATAGATTAACACGTGGGACATTGAAATTCAAAATTTAGTCTTTTTTCTCTGTCTTGAATTATTAATGGGATCAGTAGTTTTCTGAAGATATTTTTATCAACTTTATATCTCTTAGTTCCATGACTGTTGGTTATACTGGATAATACCACACAAGTATCACAAAATATTTAAAGAAAAATACCTTTGATCTGCATTAAATCTTGCTAGTTACAACTGGAGTCTCCTTTGCATTCTACAGATAAATTTTTTTATTTAGATTTTATACAATTCTTTACAGTGAGTGTTATAAGTAGCCAAACATAAAATTAGTATAGTTTTAGGTTTTATAACAGAGCATGTGCAACTTTGACTTTCCTACCACAGTTTTTATGGTGTTGTAATAAACATAGCCAGATAAATAACTTAAATGTGGAAATGCAATACATTTTAACAACAAACCTTAAATAAAATGACAGTAACTGTAAGAACTACCATTCCTTTGAGAAGATAAAAAGGTAGAATTTCAATATCTTCTTAAGTATGAAGTGTAAAGATATCGATCTAAATGATAATATTACCAGATGAAATTTCTGGTCCAACTATTCCCTATTCTTAATACCACGTATTTTGAATATTTTTAAAATTATATATATAAAGTACAAAAATCTGTGCTGTCTGTTTATCTGTTATCTAACTACTACTAGGTTACTGGTCTAATCTCAACAAAACTATGGAATAATCTGGAACAATGGGAGTTCACAACTCCTTCCACCCCTCACTGTTATTAAGCATTTATCATATTTAACTTAAGTAATCATTAACTACATTCATAGATGATACCACATTCTTATACCAAAGAAAATAAATTTTAAATTTTCTATAATACAACATACAGTGTAGGAGGAGAATTGATACGAAGAGCTATTTCTTTGAGTTATACCCACTTCCTACTTTGATCGGTGACCTTACAACTTCAACCCATAAGACACTTCATTTTATGAACTGTCAAATAATTAATAACATGAAAAAGTGTGGAAGGACATTAAAAGCTGGGTGTTGAAAATGGGTAACAAAGTATACCTACTGTCATTACTGTAGCCACTACCTCTTCCTACAGTCACCCTGACCATCACATGGCATATACCATGCATAAGAAGTTCTTAAAACTTGTGCAAAACCTTGAATGAAGTAATAACCTTCTAAATAATTTGCAGGTAAATTAAGATTTTTGCATTATTTATCATAGTATCCACCCCATATTTTATTAAGTTCATAACCTGGACAAAAGAGGATTGGTACCTCAGCTTCTAGTTTCATAAGATTAAAAGATATTAGGTTTCTACTTTCCATTTTGTAAAGTTCTTCTAAATTTATACTTTTCTTTAATGTTGATCTCTTTTTACATTTTTACTCATTTGAAGCTTGAAATTGCAGCATCCTTTATGCAGGAACAGTATTACACCATGAGTCATGTCCTACAACACACTTCATATAATCCAAGTCAACTCAGTCTCAACATGTATTCTCTATGACTGAGCTGATATCAAGCTTTACTTCTTTGTTTCATCATGCTTTTCTCAAGAAATGTGTGAAGAGGAAAACAGGTACAATATGGTAAGAGGTACATATTTGAGTGTCATTTTATATAAAACTTTCCAGTGTGAGAATATTACCTTACCCAAGCTTATTGCTAGATCAACCATATGTAAAAATGGGTACAGAAAAAGGACAAAGCCACTATCACACATAGAAAGGAAGTCAAGTCAAAGATCATTTTACATACACCAATAAAAAAAACAGTCATGGAACCAGATGGCCATAGTTTGTGTAGTTCCTTTAACCCCATGAACAAATTAAAACCTAATATGCATAAGTATTTCCTAGTAATAACCAGAAACCACATGATCCAACAAATAAAACCACCCATTAAAAAAAAACAAATTTGACCCCAGAAGCTTAATCTGATGTTCTTATCTGATACACAAGATATTTTATTTGTTTATTATCAACTATCAAGAAGTTAAAACTTTCAACACAGAGAGATGTCTTCAGAGAACATAAAATTGGAAGTTCAGCATTAATAATGTAATTACTGAATTACTGGTGACATGTCCTCAAAACGAGTATACCACAGCAATCTGATAGAAACTGATATAGAAAACTTAAAATACCAGGCATACATTTTCTCAAAATACAACTGACACACTAGGTAGGGATCCAATGCACATAAAGGCATTTTCAAATTCAATAGTCTAACTGGGAAACTATGCAATATAGGAAAATGACAAATAGTTATTATAGAAGAAATTCTGAGTCTCAGAAAGTGTTGTTTATCTCACTCTGGTACTTTTATTGAAAAAAAAAAGGGGTTGTTAAACAACTCTTAAGGCAAAACACTTTCAAACTCTCGTCTAAACTGGAACTATTTAGGTTGGTAAATGTTCTCTTCACCATGAAGGACTTTGTAAATATGTATTTTCAACCAGAATGGCACATTAAGTCACACAAGCTAAACAGCTGGGTCACAGACCACTGGGATTCAGACATTGGCATCCTAGTTTATAAATGCTGACCAGAGAGAGGGTAACAGTACCAACAAACTATTATGTAACTACTCTAACCAACTATTAAAATTCACTGTTAAAGTTATAATTCCCCCAAATGTCTAGCATCGTACTTCAGCCAAACCTTTATGAATTTCTGAACAAAAGCCAGTTGCACAAACCACTAGGCTATGGCTACCCTGAAACAAGAATAGAATGCAGTTGTATGAAAATTTTTCAAAATGTAGGACACTCCTGAATTGATTACAAGTCTAATCAATAATACAAACAAAACAACTAACTTAACAAAAGTTTGAAGTGAACAGAGGTGAGTAGTAAAAACAAAAATAACATGTTGAATTACAAGTGCTGAGTTATAAATGTGAAAGAGTTGGGAATGTAGCGATATCCTTCAGTATGGTTTTGGACAATATGAGGCTAAAGCTGATTAGACTACGGTTATTCCAACAGATTGTAAAATGTATTAATTACATAATTTCAGATGTTGCAAGTTCAAGCATTATGGTAAGAGCTTGAAATATAAAATGTCTACATCTTGACAATAACCCAGAATAATAATACAAAAATGCTACAACATAGTTTTTGTACTGAAATTTTTATAACAAATATTTTGCACGAACTACTGTTAATGTATTCCCAAAAATATTTACTTTTCAAGAATATAACTGTTGATTTCCTGAAGAGAAAAAAATAGAGGTAGTAGTGATGACAATACACTTTCAGGAGTGTAACATCATGATGGAGGAATACATTCATGGAAAATGTAACAAGCTTACATACCATATAAATACATTTGGTTTCAAGTAACTTAGATAATTGAATTTTAAGATTAAGAGTAAAACAAAATAATTATATAATTGATATGTTATCATAAAAAATTTAATTGCAATGTATTTATACAAATATTACCTTATGGTGATTGTGATATTTGTTGTAATTAATCTTTGAGACAAAAAAATACTGGTGTAACTGATTATAGTTTGTGTATGCCATGTATAAAAAAATAAATATATTTATTTCTTGACTGAGACCAATGATTTTATTTCAAGTTGGGTTTGTGCAGTGTACTAAATATGTAAACTGTATCTTACAAACTTTTCCTAACTTCTTTCAGGCTTTATTCTTACAGATTTACTGGGACGATGTAATTTACACACAAAAATATCTTTATACCACATACAAAAAGAACCATAATAGATATATTTTGAGGTGTGTGTGTGTACTGTAGAAGATAAAAAATGGGTAATATCTTTGAACACTTTGGATTTTGACCAACAAAAATTATTTCTTTACACAGGTTACATGAAATACGAATTTTAAGAGTGAATCTATCTTGTGAACTTATCTTTTTTCTGAAATGAAGTAGATTTTAATCTCACTGATATTTCCCATCAAGAAAACCATTTTTGGTACATGCAAATTTGTCTTTGCCAAAGATGTATGGTTTGAACATATTTTCAAAAGCAGAGTTAATACAACAAATGCCAAAAGGAAAACATGTTCTTTCTGTCAAACATCTATGGAGAGTCTGAGATAAGTGTTGATTAGGAATGACTTCACAATGCCATGGTAATTTGCAGATAACAAACTGCCAGATATTGAGCAAAGTCTTTAATATTAATGTCAAAAATTATATAAACAGTTTTATTAATACTCAAATTTGTATTACAAAAGATTATGTTTCACATTTATACATTAGAAGCATTTGTTTTGTTACATTTATAAAGTATGCAGCAAAAAATCACATAAGAAAGCCTTCTCATTTCCAGACAATTTACTAAGAAAAATAAAAGTGAAACAAATTTCCTAGATGTATTGATAATCTGTCCTAAATTTTCAAATTTTAGATAAACTCTGTAAAATACAAATTTTAACATTAAAAAATCTACACATCAGTAACTAAGTAGGAATTTATATAAGGTGAAATACTGTTATTTCCATTGATACAAATGTTCAAGATATCAATATCTGATAATTTCAGAAAAATCCTATTTTTGTTTTAATTTTATTGTGCATATATCACAAAAAGTTAACTAATGAGAAAATGAAAAGCAAAATTTATTGAATTAAAACACTTATGCATGTATTTTTTTTTCATACATTCAAAACTGATGAAATATTTAATAAGCATCCAAATTTGTGCTTTCTATTATAACTCTCATATATAAAAGTCAGTGCTCAAGTTTAGAGAGATTAAGCTCTGAAGTGTAAGGCCCAGAGCATTTCGAATTCCAAAATAATTTGTTTTTACAAGATTAATGCTTCAATAAACAGTAAGGCTCCTTAATGTACATTGAATAAAGGGAATGAAAGCCAGCACAGCTTTTAATATGTAAAATGTACTAGTTTTAACAGATATCTAAAAATGTAAAGTTTGTCAAATTGTACAAACAAAAACTACTTTTCTTCACAAACACACACATGCACAGCCTGAAATTCTGAAGACATTACTTTTCATTACTTTTTAAACAAGTTTATAATACTGAAGTTAAATTACTATTCTATCTAATTTTTCAACATGTTTAAATGCAAGAAGACAGGCATGAGCATGTCACACTAACTTACAAACATGCTTTTTTTCCTTTTTTCTATGGGATAACTTTAACAGCTGAATATGGTGTTGAATAGTTTTTAAACATTTCCAAAGCTAAATGCAATATTAACATTTTTTGGCAGGATCACATGCTGTTGGGGATGCAAAAACAGAACTTTTCACATAGTTAAGCATATTTTCACATCTGATACTTCAAACTAGGATAGCTAATACTTAGATCAAGTCTCTCACCTCACTTATGGAGCACCACATTGTCTGCCAAATACAAATTAACAATTTTATTAACAAAATGACCTCTATTAATTTTGCCAAAACAGAGGAATATTACATGCTGTTTTTGCCTTCCATTTAAAATGTTATTTCAATATTATTTCAAAATGCTCATTTAAAATAATAAAATTAAATTATTGAAACTAAACATAAGATTTTTGATATTTTGGTTTGGTTTGTTTTAAATTTTGCACAAAGCTACACAAGGGCTATCTGCCCTAGCCGTCACCACCACCCACTTCCAACTCTTAGGCTACTTTTTTTTTTTTTTTTTTTACAAATGAATAGTGGGATTTACCATCACATTATAATGCCCCCACAGCTGAAAGGGTGAGCATGTTTGGTGTGACGGGGATTTGAATCCACAACCTTCAGATTACGAGTTGAGTGCCTTATCCACTTGGCCAAGCTGAGCCTTTTAAACATTTTTTAAATTTATGTGACAGAAAAACAGTTCTCAAAAATCTAGACACCTTAAGTTATATTTTGCATAAAACTTACCCAATATATTTCTCTGACTCAACTCCAACATTATCATTACAGTAGTTTGAATAATGAATACTGTATGAAATAAAGACACACACTCAACTTGTTACTAAAAGTTAGAAAAGAAATCCTGTTATCTGCAAAAACAGCTATCCTTTAAATCAGACTCATCTTATGTTCCTGTAAATCTTATGTAAAACATTCAAGATATTATAAAACTTTTAATTCAGTAATAATACAATTAAACTTCCATACATATTATTCTCATTCACAAATTGCTCAATACTATAGCCCGTATTCAATAAACATTAAAATTTTTACACTCATGCACAATTTTTTAATTACCCACAATTTCATATAGAAAAAATAACACTCCTATCAAAATCAAATCTTAAAGGCACATGCATATGAATCACACATTTATAGAAATATAAAATCACAGGTCTCTTGCTTTGATAGACCACTTACCACATTAACAAACTTGATATGCAGAGCTGGCCACCTGACAATTTTATAAATTACACTGAAGCATCATTTTTGGCTTATCTTGGAATACAACTTGTTAACATAACAAAAATGGTTCACTAGTAGAAAATGCTTTATTTTACAAACATTAAACTCAAAATTCAGTGAGTGCCAAAATGTAGCAATAAACCTTTTTTTTATACTTGTAATAGGCTAGATGGTAATTTTTCAAATATACTTGAAGATCAACAAAAACATTTATTTTGTAAGTTAACAAGCAGTCTTTGACTCAATGGCAGCAGAAATGGTAGAGCACTTTCTAAGAACCATATGCAGTATTCAGTCTTTATTTCTGAAAGTGAATGGGAATATATATTATGAACATTCCAGAAGTCTATACCAGTCTATAACTGGATAACATCCAAAGGAATTGTGAGTGTTTTTTTATCAGTAGAGTTGGGTAATTTTTTACTCTAACTTAGACTATGGTCATAACATTTTCGTTGTACATTACCTACTCACCACCTGCAAAATTCCTGTGAAATCTGTAAGAAATTGCTAAGAAAACAAGCCTGAATCAGAGTATCTGTTCTTCTCAAGATGGAAATTAGTTTAGATTCAAAGATAACATACAAATTTAAAGTACCAAAATGTCCTAGATGTCACAAATGTAACAGAAGTGAATACGATCACAACTATTTACCAACTGCTCAAAATGTTTGCTATAAGAGAGATGAAAAAAAGTGTAGGTGGAGGAGGTGCAATGAGGTACCCACAGAAAAAAACAGTTTACAAAAGCAGTAAACTTAAAGATGCATCCAGTGTCTTACACTGGAATGAGGATGACAGCATGAAGAGGAGAATAATCCACAATCAAATAAGGGATGAAGAATGATGATGTTTCGTTTTTTAAGTGATGATTTAACATATTATAGAAACAGAATGAATACTTAAAATGATGGTAAAATATGTTAAGAATGGAATATGGGTGGTCCACTTTGATAAGGTAGAAATACATTAACTTCTCAATTCAAAGAAAACAGCAAATCAAAATGATCCTTGGATCATGCCCACTCTCAAGCTTCTAAATTACTAGATTCGATGAGAACCTATCTACCAAAAGTAAAACTTTCTGCTACTGAGTAATAAATTGCTTGTTAAAATTCCAAATACAATTAATAAATACTTTTATTCAAGTATTTCAACAAAAACGTTCAATGTTTCCTTCTATAATATCAGGTTCATGATCTCTGGCAAAATAAAAATGTAGTTCTATTTTTTGGAACAAAAAATACGTTACAAAATGAAAAATCACAGCTGCCAAGGAAAAAATCATACATCAATCAAATACAAATAGGAATAATCATGTAATAAACTATATAAAGAAATAACATATTATTTGATATCTTCAGTTTATTTGTAAACCATTACAGTTGTTCTTATAATGATGTAAAACCAAGTATTTCCAGGAATATTTACAGGCAGGTAGGTAAGCTTTATTGCTTTCCTCATTAACATTTGGTTGCAAATATATAAAACATTACTTGAGATGCATTAGCTGGATCGTAAGTCAATAAATGAAAATACAGAGACAATAGAACACATTAACAAGGTATCATACACCAGAGTAAAAATAGGTTTGTGCAAGTTTTTTTTAATAACTACAGCAGTCACATTTACAAATTTGTTTGCTTTTTTACATTGATGATAACATTTTGAAAAACTATGAATGAAAGCTAAGGAAAATATGTTATGAAACATGAAGATCATGCAAGAAACTCAAGTTAATCCAGTGTAAATCTCAGTATATGAGGTATGTATGTCATGACAATCTGTTGCAGCTTTGAGATGTTTTAGATTCAACTAGCAAGATAACAGATTCATTGTTTCCAACTATATAAAATAAAATAAGAAAAGACAGACTAGACTTCATATTGGTATTTGTTAAACTGATCAAAATACACATACAACACTCAAAACTAACTTTCAAAGACTAACATATACAGGTAAAAAAACTGGTCTTTGGCAAATTCCATTGTAAAAGATATTTTAAAATGATATGCACATTATTTTAACAAGTTCACCATTTTTAATCACAACTATGCAACAGACTGTTGGTTGTGAAAAGATTAAATAGCAAAGTGCATGCTGGTAAATCTTATCCTCAGCAAAACTACTGTCAACAAATTACATAATTCGTTCAGGGGCAGATTGGGCCACCAGAAATATTCCCTCTGGGCCAGTAGTCCATCGAAAAAAGATATTTATTTCAGTGTTATTTAAATAGAACTTAATCAGCTGCAAAATTTCTTACGGTGCAGATAAGTAGGTTACTCTTTTAAAAGTGTGTGTGTGCGTGCGCACGCACAAAACACTTTCAGTTGATGTGATTTTGTGGTCCTTTAGACAATAAGACATAAATGTAACAAACTACGATTTATAAAAATTTATGCACCGTCACTGAATTTACAGTGCTAAGCAAAGAACTCGACTTTTTTTGTTTTTTAATAGCTCTCCTCTGATATCACTGGAGGACCAATTAAAAAAATAATTTCTACAGGCCTTTTTAATTCTAAGTCCACCCCAGAACTCAGCTGTCATTATACTGAGCTTAATACTAATTTATAGACGTTACTTGAATTCACAAGTATTTAATCAGTAGGCACTGTTTCAGCAACCTCATACTGTTATCTTCAATGAGTCTTAAATCTTTCATCAGAATAAGGTATACATTAAATTGTTGAATAACAGTTATGTCTGTGCAAATTATGGTGAATAACCAAAAAAAATGTTCAAATTTATGCTTTGGAAAAAATTTTAAACTATTGCCTAAGCCATAATAACTACCTTTGTCTTTTCTAAAGGATAACTTCAAGTTGAAATAAGCATTTACAATATTTGAAGTGAATTTAACTTCATTACTTTCTTCACATAAAACTTTCAATAAAAGTCCAGATAATGCAATTACTTCCTTAAGTCTTGAGAAATTGCATGACTCAATCGATAAAAGATAAGCAAATATTTTACACTGTAAGCAGAATTTCATTATTTGTGATTAAAAAAATACAATTTGCTTTTATATATATTATATATTCAGCCAAAAGTTACTCAAAATACAAATAACACTGTTTGTTTATAATTTTACTGATCTATTTAAAATGAACTTAATGATTAGTTTGTAAGCCTAATATACTGTTAGAGGGCAATAATATAATAAAAGATGGCCCAAAAATGTGTGGCCGAAAGGAATTAGTCACACAGTAAAAATATTTAGATTTTTGTTTAGTGAATGATAAAAAACATAGGTCTGCATTATGTTTATACAATGTTGCATCTACCATTAAACATGCTGATAAAACAAATTAAGAATTCAGCTAACTCCAACCATAAAGTTCCTTATCTGTTTTTAACCTGCAATAAGAACTGTACAATAATAATGAGGTGTAAGCTGGAAACTAGTTTAGAAGTTCAAATTAAATTAACAGTTAGGAAATGCATTTGAAAATGCAATATTTTATTCCAAAATCTACTTCAAAATTCTAACAATTTATTTGGAGAATTCTTCACAGCTTTTTTTCCTTTTCATAATTTCACAAATATTTATTCTAGTGTCTTAAATGAAATATAACAGTTTTAACTGAACTAAAAATTTCTAATTTCATACAGGAACATAACTGGCATAACCACAGTCCATATTTTCACAAGTCAGTTTTTTTAAAATGTGTGTGTATTGAGTGTTAAGAGAAACTATGTACTGCTAGCTAGGAATAGACTGCATAATGTGCAATCAGCAGGAAAAGAGTAAAATTAACTTAATGACAGTACTGCCAAGTGTACCAGATAAATAAAACAAAGATGTACTGTTTTTTATTATGCAAAAGTTACCAATGGGTATTCAAAATATTACACACAAAAAAGTACTGTGTGCAACTTTTGAAAAACTCCATTACCCTCAATTATGGAGAATCCATACACAAAACTATAATATAACTTTTCCATACTTAAGTTATACCACACAGACATACAAACACTGAATTATCACACTTCAAAATGTTTTGGAATATTTACGTTTATTTGGCCAAATGCTAATTCTTAAATTTTCTGGAAACTTAAATGGCCATTCATATTCATTGGGTACAATACCATCTACACCATCTTCAAAGAACGTGAAGAGTGGGAACCATATTCTAGCCCGTCTTCCATCATCCTGCATCAAAGCCCTGTTATTTGCCAAGGTGTGGTAATACAGGAACAAACGAGTTGTAATATAAAATGCTACAAACACATCAATAGAATAATGCTCATGAGCAGCAAGAATAAAGAATATACCAAACAAGTTAAGAACCCATGTGGTAGTGTGCAAAAAATACAACCTTCGTGGAGAATCTATGGAGGAAAAAAAAAATTACATTATCAACAGAGAAGCACTAGTCTCAGAAGACGTAAATAGCTGAAAAAACCAATTAAATGTAAACCTCAACAACAGAAGTAAATCATAAAAAAAAATATGCACAAAATTCAATTTGTTTGCTTGTAATTAAGCACAAAGCTACAGAATGAACTGTGTGTGCTCTGCCCACCAGGGGTTACTAAAACAATTTCTAGAGTTGTAAATCTGCAGACATACCAGTGTACCACTAGAATGCAAAATTTAACATGTATATGGCACAACTGATAATCTGTACTTGAAAACAAACCTGTACAAAAGAAAGAAACTAAACAATTTAACAGTTAAGTTAAAGTGCTTGTAGGTGCTTTATTATTATTTTATAGATTTTCTGAAAGATATTTTTAGACAGGCTCTAAAATCTGAGCAAAATTAATGTTTTTCAGAAAGAAATGTTTTCATTACTTGCAAAACTTACAATAAATGATACAGGCACGTTTCCACAAATGCATAAAAAAGCAGTTGTTTCAAAATAATTTTCACTTAAAATGGTAAAAAATATACAATAATGAAGAAAGTATAACACTATCTAAAAATCTCAAACAAAAAAACATGAGAGAACTATAATTTACTTTTTAGATACTATTTCAAGCAAACAAACACCAAATGAAACCATACAAAACTACTTTTGTTAAAGCTACCCATAAAATTTTTTTGTGTCTTTATGACTAAGTTGGCTTCAGAATCCCTAGCAAACCAACTGTCACACTATAAACAAATTGCACAAAATTACATTATGTAGATTTATTCATTTTACACTAAGAAAATGATTGCATACATTTGTTTTTTCTGGTTTTTTTTCTAAGGATTTATATCAAATTTTGTTGTTATAAAAAATATCAAATTCCTCAATATGTAAATTCAATGAAAAGTGTGTGGTATGAAAACAATTTGCAACTTCAAGGTTTTTTTTTTGCTTTTAGTAAAAACACAAAATATTCAACTTTTATATACTTGAAAATTTAACAGAAAGTGCATTTAATACCATTTGCAATCAGCTACTTGATTTTATTTCCAGTTTACTTGCAATAATCAGTCAAATAAAATGGACTTTATGCATATTTAAATATTTTATCTATCATAGCACAGAGATAGAATGGCAAGCAGCTGAGTAATTGGTTGTCATTTGGTTTTCAGCACAAAACTATACAATGGACTATCTTCGTACAGTCTATCATGGGGAATCAAATCCTGAATTTTAGCATTGTAATCCAAGAAATGTACTGCTGACATACATGGGGATACACCCAAATGATATAAATGATAAAGAAAATGTTAATTTTTGAAGATACAGGCTAATAAATGTTATGTTAAATGCAGTTAAAAAACTCAGTGTATTAAATTAACACAGAGCATAACATCAACTACACGTGAACAAAACAACAATTTACCTTCAGACATGATGAACTAAAAAATGTTAAAAAATTTTTTCAAAATTTCAGGTTTATAAATTTAAGCTTTATAAGCTATTGCAGTACTTGTTGCATTTATTTCATGAAATCAATGCAGTAGCACAGAACATTTTATGACTACTGGTTATTAAATTTTAGTTAAGCACTATCAGTAACTATGAAATACACTGAGCTAAATATAAACTTGAACCAGCCAGTACATTTTTTTTATTATTATTATTATTATTATATTGGTAAAACAGCATGTACAAGCTGCTGAAACAATAAATAGAAATTAAAAAATCTTATTTCAACATTTACTGGAATGAAGAAATATTTAACTTCTGAATAAAGTTTTTCAAGCACTTTTAACACTTATTTTAAATGAGCTACTTACATTCTGTAATAAAAAAATTTAGAAGTGTTAATACAGCAGTATGTCCACTGAACATGTAATCTCCACATGTCCTTACGCCTTTAATAGACATCCCTACACCTTCCCAAATCATGAAGGCTTCATGAAGTTTCTGGCTCCAGTTACCATGAAGCTTTATTAAAACAAATATTTTTATAAAACATTTGAAACAAAATGTTACAAAAGTGAAACATTTTATCAGAAAGGCTTACACTTAAAACACTACAGAGGAAATGAATGAATTGGAAATCTTCTTATAACAGGTGATTATAATAAAAGAAAATAATGAAAAGAACTTTACAATTAGTGCTGATAAAAAGTTTAGTGTTAAGAAAAAATACTTTTCATTGTAATAAAAATTCAGAATCTTCTATTTTGACATCTCATAGAATAATTGTGTTTAAGAATTATTTTCTCACTTCAACAGCAACATTTATACTGTATGAGCCTTTAAAACGTAACGTTTGCTCATTTGTTAAAGACACTGTGGTAGTAATGTTTGCTTTACAGTAGAATTTAGCAACTGAAAAAAAGATATTTTATATACTACTAATTGATTTTAATTATTAGAGTCAATCATTAAGGTAACTAGCTGTATACACAGTACTTTCATATTAGTTCAACTCTGGGCATGTGCAAGAAAAAAAATTAATTTATTACTTTAAGTATCAATAATGGTAGATATGTTTTATTTTATAAACATAATTAAGCTATGTAATCAATACAAGTTTCAATATTTAGGAAATAATTACTCCCTTTACACAAGGTAAAAGATGCATCTCTTTCTTAGTAATACTTTTAACATATAAACTTTTAGATTTAATAATTCTTAGCTTAATATGTTAAATATGAACCAAAATTCAGACTTTATAATTACTGAAAAAAAAGATTGTCAACTTCAAACTGTCATTTCCAAGCAACTGTAATTGAAACACTGATTTCTACTTTATTTTTTAACCCTACTTGCATTGGTGGGAGTCAAGCTGTACACACCATGATCTTTCACCTAGTATTATGCAACATGATATTATGTACTGGTAGTCAGAGTTGTCAAATATTCATTTTACCCTACAATGCTGATTTAGCAATTGTTTGTAGAAAGAAAGAGTAAATATCAAAAACAATATATGAAGATACTGAGAAAAAAAACGAGAAATAACTACGCATATACATTTCAGTGGTCCTAGAGATTACATAAATGCCACATGTACATTAAAATGGTCAGAAGAATCATTCTTTACCAGAACATTGCCTTCACTCCAACTTGTTAGAGTGTGGGTAACATTAGTATCATAAACTCACAAACACATCTTCAGTAAAAAATACTCTGATACCACAAATGATTTGTGTACAACAGACTTGCACATTTTACTAAAAAATACATGTAATTACATACATTAAATCTGTCAACATTCTATATCCAATGCAGGGCTGGTCCATTGAACTGGCTCTATACACATTCAGTTTACTTTCAAAATACTTGTTTTAATTTTGAACCTAAGTGTCACATCAATTAAAGGCATACACTTCTATTCCAAAACCTGCACTTTCCTTTAAATAGAGGTGCTGAACTTACCCTCCTTTGACAGTCTAAATGTGTTCCAGGCACTGACAGAGAGGTAATCAGCATAGTTATACACCTCAAGAGAAACACAGAACCAAACAACGAGAACATTCTTCTTAATAAAATAAACCTGTCAAACACAATAAACACAATAACTTAACAATAACATTTTTGCAAACAGAAACATTATCATATGTCCATTTTCTCTTCAATTCCTCATATCAATAAATTTTAACTTAAACTATTTTAGTGAAGCATGTTTCTAAAAAAAACAAATGCTTTTATATAAAGTTCCAATACTAAAAGAAGTTTTACCTTTAAAACAAACTAGTTTAATATTCTTTTGTTTTTCCCCCTCCAAATATATTAATAAAAATACATTATTAAAAAAGTGGGATTACTTTCACTCAATCCAAATGTACCACAAAAGTTTTGTGTAAATGTGACTGTACCATTAACTCTGTCAGACTTCAAATGTAACCTATAACTTACGATACTAAGAATTCTTAATTCCTGAACTAATGCCGTAATTTCACAGAAACATTAAGCATTGATATTTACAAAGTAGAAAAATTACATGTTGTAAGCTGACACATATATACAAAGGAAATATTAAAAATTGAAAAAAAAATGAAAGCAACTAGTTCTGCATTGAATATTTGCAAATAAGCCTAAGATTTGAATTAGCTAATTATCAGAAAAACAAATATTTTTTTCAATATTTATTGATTAATATTTTATAAACTTAATTTGTTTTTATTTTCAATCTTGAGAAAAGCTATAATTTCATTATTCACTCAAATTTACATATTTAAATTATTGTATCACTGATAATAAGAGTTCTAGAATTGATATGAAGTAAACATACGAACCCCGAGAAGTTCAAGGAAATTGGAAATATAAAAAAACCCAATATATGTAATAGCATTATTAAACTTGTAGGAAAGTTACTTTAAGTTAATAAATTTTTGTTTTTAAGACTATTAGGTATAATCATGATCAAAATATAGTATCAAATCAAATCCTTTCAGTGCCAGGAAATGTTTGTTCTGTTACTTCCAATTTAAGTCATTTCTAGTCACATTATAAAATAAAGTATGAAGATGGCTGAATGGATAATGGAAGAAATTATTAGCAAACATACAGCTATTTCAACAAGTTTTGTTATCATCAGGTATCTGATGACAAAAGTTTGTTGTGATGTTGTACTTTTGATAAGTTTAGTTTCTTTCATTACTCATTCAAGCTGACTGAACTTTATTTTATAAAAGAAGGTTCTTCATCAAATGAAATTGTTAAAATGATTTTGAAGTTATGACAATGTTTCACATCAAGGCCCTTTATTAGGTAGTGTTTAAAAGTTACAAAAACTAAACAAAAAAACTAATTTAAATGGCAATAGCAGAACAAAGAAACGACTTTTTAGCTCAAAGCTAGATCTTTGAGTCAAATAAGCTCTGTATACCACAGGAAACCTGTTAAATATCAAATTTCAGCACTGAAAATCCACAAATTTATCAATGAGACACCAGAGAAAAATATGCAATATGTTATATATCACATTATGAACAATGTGTATACATAAATTAACAACACAGTAAAATCCAGATAAATTAAATTAATACACACACACACACACACACACAAAGTGAATTAAACAGTAGAATGTAACATAAAATAAAGAAAACTACTGCAATTTTCATTTCTATGGACGATAAACTATTTAAAATACAAATGAACATAGGGCATGGATATAAAATTTAGATCACAATAAATGACTGTAGGAATAAAACTGTTTTAATCCCGATGGTGAAAAGGTTCCTAGAATACAGGCAAGACACTTCCTCACACTTATACAAGATTTCACTTGTTTTTAAATGTAAAGCTATACAATGGGCTATCTGTGCCATGAAAACCATGGTCATTGAAACTGTTTTTATCATTAAAGACCTTTGAAATTACCACTGAGCCATTAGCAGGCATTCACATGAGCACAGCTGAAAACTACTTTTATATATGAAAGATCCAATTAGCCATTGTAAAAATGTTTGTAATCTCACTTATCAATATCACTATTCACAATTTCTTCTGAGAATCTCATCTGCTGCATTATTTGTATTGGTGGGATAAATTTCAAAGTTAGTAAGATTTTTGAAAGTGTTTTCAGTATGCTATTGCTTATTTGTAGAGACTAATTTATGATTGAAACTGAAGCAGACAGATGTTAAAATTTTCAGAAATATGTTCATGAAAATTCTAAACAAGACTAAGTTTTGAGTGGTTGTCAATGACATTTTTCTTTAAACTTCAGCAAGCAGACACACTAGAGCTTTTTAAGAATATCAAACAAATATTAGTTGCTCAGTTTTTAGCTTCACATTTTTTTTCTGGAAGTTTAGATTATAGTCATTGTTAATAACATCTTTAGATGCAGAACAGCAGTGCATAGAATGGTTCAGTTGTTTTTTTTCTAAGTATTCAAACTTTTATTTCATAACTCTGTCAGATCTTGCATGATTTGAGATTATCAGGTCATCCCATAAGTAATGTCCAAAAATTTAATGTAGAAAGTACATCATTTCTATCTTTGTAGACGGCTTTAATGACTAAAATATGTAGTAGGATATGTATAAAAATGTTCAGACAATTAAAATAAACTAACCTAACTCCACTTTTTCAGATCATTATTCATATAAACCCTTATGAAGATGAATATGTCTCAGGAGAACATCAAGCATGTAATGCTTTGAGTTTAAAAAAGGCAATAGTGCAGCAGAAACTACACAGAACATTCAAGGTGTTTATTGTGCAGAGTCTCTCAATGAAAGAAAATGTTAAAAGTGGTTTCAGAAGTTCAGATCAGGTCACTACAGCTTAAATGATGCACCACATTCAGGTCATCTTATTGAGTTTATTGGTGACTTGCTGCTGGCTCCACTTAATGCACACTTATGCTGTAACAATTAAAGAACTAGCACAGAAGCTTAATTCAACCCTTTCAACCATTCACAGTCATCTTGGAAAATGGGTCCCCCATGATTAAACACATGCCAACCTTAGAGCAACTCTCATGAACATGTCTCACTTGTTTTTAGACATGATAGTGACTGGAGATGAAAAAAAGTGGATATATTATAAAAAATGTTAAGTGACACAGACAATGGCTCAGTGCAGGTAAACTGGCTAAAGCACTGACCAAAAAGGACCTCCACACTAGGAAAGTCTTGTTACATATTTGGTGGGATATTGTTTGTGTGCTCCACTCCAAGTTGCTGACACTCAATGTAACAATTACTTCAGACTTCTACTGTCAACAGTTAGAGCAGTTGAATGTTGCACTGAAAAAAAAAGAGGTTTGCTTTGATCAATAGTAAAAGTGTTGTGTTACACCAGGATAATGCACAGCCCCATTCTGCAATGATCACATCTGCAAAAACTGAAGAGCCAGACTTGGAAAAAACTTTTACATTCTCCAGACCTTGATCCCATCTGATTATCATTTGCAGAACTATCTTGATGGAAAAGAGCTTGGAACACATGAAGATGTCAAAATTACCCTCTCTTCATTATTTTCTTCCAAACCCCTACAACTTTTTATAGAAGTGACACTTAGAAACTTATGAATTGTTGGTAGGAAATAATTAATAATAATGGAACACACAATATTGATTAAATAACATCAAAAGAATTTTAAATCCTCTCTCTTTTTCTAAACCTGCAATCAGATTACTTAATGGATGACCCAATAATTACAGATTTGAACTCAGGAGATCAAACCCTTTCAAATTGATATATTTAACCACACCAAAGATATCAGATTAATTTATTTTCATTCTACATAAAATAATTTGAAATTGAGAGTATGTTGGTAGAGATCCTCATGAGTAATAAATTGAAATTGGTATATGCACACATCTTGTTTGGTATTTCTGGTACACAAATATAGCTAATAAAAAGAGAGCAGATTAATTTACTCTAATCCTACTTAAAAGAATAAAGTGGGACAAGAGGGAACTCTCAACAGCTGCATACATTTTTTTCTATAAAACCAGATAAACCAAAATAAGATAAAATACTTCAGGAACCTTTAGTCGTTATTTACTCCTTAAAATAGCTAATTATTTTTGGGCGAGGGATTTTGCCCTTCTGAAGAAAACAACAAGAGAGGGAGAACTTCCAAGGACCAACAAGATAGATTAGTCAAGTTACATATATAGTTACAAATATGTATAAGCTAATGGTTTGACTTCATACTTTACAGTAGGATAAGCCTTATATACCTACATAATAATGCTTGTAAGCAGTATCTTAATTTTACCTTCCGTAAGATTGCATTACCTCTCTTATGAAACATAAGACATTTAGAAAGACTTTAGTTTTAACTATCATAAACAAGTTTTCAACCAAAAATAAACACAATACACTATTGTCTAGTAGCCACTTGTTAACACCTTTATCTGGCTATTATTCAAAGAATTAACATTATATAATATACATAAAAAACAGGGTGTTTGGAAAATCACTGTGCAGTTTTGTAATCATATTTTATTTCAGATTTTAATCCCAATATGGTTTTAACAACTTAAGAACATGTATTCCAAGAAGGTGATAGATACACAGATGTGGTGCAACAGTAATTTGCTGAAAAATTACCAGACACACCTGTTCCACATCACAATGCAAAGCATGACCTTGTTGATAACTTTCAGGAAACAGGATCAGTGGATGATGCCAAACACTGTGGAAGGCCAGCAAAGCTTTCTGAGGAGAAACTGTTGGATATTTGACAATGTGATGCAAATTCTATCAAAATCATTATGTAAGTCAGCACAGCATGCACAATAATGGTCTTGGAACTGATCATAAGGCTTTCAGAAAGAAATTATAGCTCTTTCCATATAAAATAATGGCAGTACAAGAACTAGAAGCAACTTATAATGAAAAACAAATACACTATTGCAAAAGGTTTAACTGATTAATTGAAGAGAATACAGCCAATGTGTTGAATGTGACCTTTTTCACCGATGAAGCATGGTTTCATCTCTTGGGTTACGTTAATTCACAAAATTCAAGATTATGGTAATCCGACAATCCTCAGTTTGCACGAAACACTTCTACACGATTTCAAGGTTGGTGTATGGGTTGCAATTTCCAGATGTCGAATTGTTGGACCTATTTTCTTTATGAACACAATAAACAGCAAGCGCTATTGTTCAAAGATTCTTCACACCTTCATTGATCAGATGACAAGTGATGAAATCAGTTACTCGTGGTTTAAACAGGATGATGCTACTGCCCACACATCTCACAGATCTATGCAGTTATTAAAGAAATGGTTTGAAGACCTCATTATTTCCAAAGACGTGTGGTCCCCATGCTCACCAGATCTTAATCCAGACTTTTATCTGTGGGGAGCAGCAACATCTGCAGTGTATCGAAATGGTCCACACACACACTAGATGACTTGAAAGCAGAGATAACAGCATTCATTCAGTCTATTTCAAGCCAGCAACTGATAGCTGTGTTTAGACACAAAATAAGAAGGATCCAAGTCTGTATTGAAGCTAATCGAGGTCACTTTAAACATTGTTTATAACTGTCATTCATATTTACCTCCTGTATTCTATATTGAAACATGTCTATTAATAATTATCCAAGTGCACAGTGACTTTCCGAACACCCTGTACTGCTGCAAATACATATTATTCAGAAGTCATTTCTTGAATCAAAGTGTTAGCTATTTACTGAAATTATCTAAATGTAATTAATACCTGTGCTTGTGAAATATCATGATTGTAATCCATATACTAGACAATACAATTCCTGTGAACTCGCACATTCCAAAAGCCCATGGTATAAAAGGCATGTTGTCTAAAAAGATATCAGGTAGAGGAGGATAGGTTTTCATATCTGGCACACGATCATGAACTATTACCATAGTGATAGCAGTAATCCAAGTCACTGCCAAAAAATATATCATTGCAACAATAGTCTTCCATATTTCAGGCTTGAACTGAAATGAGTTAAATAAGAAAATTAATAAATGTGTCGTGAAAAAACAAACATTGTGATGCAAAATCATGTACCACTGTATTTTCTTGTCAAATTAACTGATTATAATGTCATTAACCTTGCAAAAGTGTAACTGATTCTGTTATGTACTGTAATGTTATATCAATGGTGCAAACTTTACTATCTGCGTAGTAAAACGAAGAAAAATGGTTGTACATGGCTTTTGCACTACCTGGTGTAAATATAAAACAGAAATGATCACACAAATATACAGAATGAATTAATGCTTCCTGCATTTAAATCAAAGTTTGAAGTATTACACAACAAAAAGCATTTCAGAAAATCTACCTTTCATCCCAATTGATAAGTTCTGACATTAAACAAGATTTCTCATGGCCAGCAACTTGTGAGATGATAATAAAGAATAAACATATCCAAGTTTTAAAAAAACTTTCTGTAGTTTATTTAATGTAATGTTTCAAGCAAACTCCTTTTTTTCAGAAAGTACTTCCATTGTACCATGGTTTTCACTTCCAGGCAAAAGACATCTGCTTGAAATATTGCAAAAAATAATTTACAGGATATTTCAATTAGATGTATATTTTTTATAATCATCTATCCCACTGTTTCTTGTTACATCTTGTGAAAAACATTCATTCAATAACTGTACAATACAAGAGAATGATCTGAAATGCTATTTTTCACAATGAATAATTGAGGAACATGAAAAATACATCTATAGTTAATGTGATATTTATTAGAATTGTTATACCCAATAGAGTGTAAAGTTGTCTACAAGCAAATAACTAAAAATGCAATAACAGCTGCACAAAACATTCCATAATTAACAGTAATAACCAATGTATCAAGGAATATTTATTCAAGAAAAAGAGAAAGATTGCAAATAAACATTAAAAGATATTCTGAAAGATTACATGTTACTCAAAGAACCAACAAAATTATCGTTTATTGTCCTGCAAGTATAATTTAACTTCATTTTGTACTTTGATTTAATAACAATATATGCACTTCAATTGGAGAATAGCTGCTCTAGAACCTAATGACATTTACTGAATACATTATCTTAACTTGATTAGGCAAATCAAGTTGTACTCAATTGGCTGCTGAGTACACATCACCATGCCATAAGAGAAAAGATTCACACTCATGTTGTTAACCAGACTCATCTCATATTATAATGTATATTAACAATGTTGTACATCTTGTGATTTTATTATTCAATTGCAATTCACTGTTTTTAAACAGCTTTTCGGTTTACTCTCACAATTCCACCTGAAAATACAACAACTGGAAACCTTGTAAATCAATAAAAACATTTCTATGTAGTCTTTGTCCTGCACTTTTAATATATAAAATATACCCACATTTGTTATTTAAAGTAATAATTGTTTCAAAAATTGTATTTGTTGTCAACGATCATTATATACAGACATATTATAGAACCACAATATACTATATGATTTCTACTTCCTTTAATTAAAAAGTAAAATTTTCAAAATATAGTTCATTTGTTTTACAGATGAAACACATCAGTATTTAAGTTAGTAAAATAACTTTCCTTTTAATAATGCATTTCTAGTAAAGATTTCTTAAATTTAATTCATTCAGTTTCATTCAATATCTGACAAAACTGTGTGCAAAATGATTTTAATGCATAGTAAAAATACCCCTTTTACACCTTAGTTTTGAATTTATATTCCAATTGTTATTTTCTCTACCCTAATGCTATACAGGCTCAAACTGACCTAGTACCACCACAGAAAATAAATCAATTTCCTTTTTTTTTTTCAAAATTACTTCAGGTTTTAAAATTGCACTTAACCTAAATAGCACTAAACTCATAACAGTTCACACTTGTTTTTATTTCTTATTTCCTTGCTGTCAGAAAGATGCCTAACTACAGTACAGGTGTGGTGGGGACATATCTGTCAGTCTTGACCTCCACTTGCCATGAGGAAATTCATAAAATTAATAATGATAAAATAATGAAATGGAAGTTAGAAGAGCAAGATGTGGGTGCTCAAGTCCACAATGTAGAACATCTATATCAGCCTTCACTACCTGATGACAACTGTTAGTTGTGGAAAGATGACTGCTCTCCAAAACAAAAGAAACATGAAATAAGATACTATCACTTGGGGATAAGCAAGATACTGTTTATCTTGCTTGCCTCCCATGTAGTAATACTTTCTTTTTGTTGTTGTTGGGAGAATTCAAGTTCTCATAACAGATTAGCATATTTTTGTATTGTTTTCCTCCCAACAAACTCAAAGTTCTCTTGCAACATCAGTTAACTTTCATTTATGTTGGTACCATTTGCCTCTCATTGTAGTCCACATAAAATTGTTTACCAGAGAATGAAGTATAACTTTGTTTAAAATACATATTATTACCATTGTAGTCAAAATCAAGTGGAAATAGAATTTCATAAAACTTAAAGTGAAAACATAATTTTTTGCCTTTCAACTGTAGAACAGTGTCAGATTTCTCATTCATACTCTAGCCTAAGTTGTATGGAAGAGCTCATTCAGCTATTAAAAATTTGATTACTTTTGCTTGTTTCACTTTTTTACTTTTTTCAAACACAAAAACAAGCTTAATTGTTCAACTGTAAATTAGATAGCTGTTCATTGTTTTACAGTATATTTTTTGTTTACTTTAAACCAAAATTGTCATTAAACATTTCTTTTTGTGTGCAAGTCTGTATCTTCCCTTATTTTGCAACACTAAGAAATATGCATCAAAATGCAAGAACAAGAACTGAGAACCTCCAGTTATAAGCAGGCCTAGCTGTCCTGCTATTTTAATCATCTGCAACAGTCTTATTTTAACAGTTTTAAAACTTAAAAGCCAAATGAAAATTTAATGAGACAATATAAATAATATACATCATGAAACTATTTAGAACCCCAACTGTCCCAAAAACATACAGTACTAGAGCCCATAATATTCCAATAAATCTGTACAAGTAATAGGTGACTTCGGTTAGAGCTGACAAGATGCCTTTAAATGTAAAATTTTTGACAATTTCATAAATAGTTTTATGGTACTCATTGTATTATACTATTTTCATTTGGATTTGTATCTCTCACTATTTATCAAAAAAATTAGCCAGAAAGCAACAAAATTAAGCTTTTTTTTTTTTTTGAAAGTATGCATGCTGTATATGAAATTATTAAAAATGAATCATAGTAACAATTATATCAATCCAACAGTCACGTCACACCAGTTAACTGGCAGATGAAGGAACAGTTATTTAATGCTGTTGCAGAGTCAGCATACTTCCATTTTAAAGTCACATTTGTAGACCGTTTTTGTTTTCAAAACCAAGATAAAACAATTTTAAAGCTTGTCATTAACAAAAAATGAGAATCATAAAAAACAATGGTGTTAGACTTTCAGGAACTATTCCAAAACATCCTGATAATAAACTACTGGTTTTACAGGGTTTCCAGTGCTGACAAATAGCTTCTTCAGAAACAAATTTAATATACAAATTTTCTTAAAGTTAACTAAATCACAAGACAGAGGGCAATCATAATAACAAAGTGAGAACATTCCATAAAAAGATAAAACAATATTACTGTTAACTAAAGGCAAACTGGCATATTTTAAAGAACTTTCTTTAGAAAAGAATTTTATTTCAGAGAATATGCTTTAACAACTAAAATGATGTAAACCAGACTACAATATCAGTTTACACATCAAATCTACCTTTTTATTAAAACTTTGAACACCATCTGTTTCTGTACTATTATCTCTATGTGGGATGAAGTGCTCCGGAGACTCACTACTGTATCGTCTTCGTCTTCTTCTACTTCGTCCTTGATAACTAAATGGCAAGACAGAAGGAGGTTGATCCATGAGTGGAAAAAGCTCTTCAAGTGTCTCTTGGTTCAACCGTTTTAGCTTACTGATAGCAATTGACAATCGTTTTATATCTCCTAAAACCTGAAAAACAAAAACAAAAAACAGAATATTACCTGTGAATAATAATAGGTTATTTTGTTGATCTATAAATAACCAAATAATTCCATTGTTATGCTCAAATCAATAGTAAGTGTTCAGCTTGTATAAATCAATTAACACCTGTATAAACTGGTTTGAAACAGATTTGTGTCTGTTGTAAAAACTATCAAGTGTCCATGAAATTAACTGAAAAAAATATGCTTAAGAAACATTTTTAATAATTTCAACACAAAATGAGCAAATATCATCAGAAGATTTCATTCAGGGACCAAGATAAATTTATGAAATTTATGCATTAATAGCCTGGAAATTAAATGGTAAAAGAAATAGTTTAAAACAGCCGTGTTAATTTTTATGCCATAATTTACTTCTTTTTTTTTTTACCATTTATGTAATATCAGAACTATTTTCTGGTAGGTTAAAAATGCTTGATGATTTTAACCAAAATTTCTTCAACTATAGCCAATAGTAAACGACAATGTGGACTAGAAATCAGTGCAGTATGGTTTACTTCATTTAAACTTTCCCACAAAAAAATATAAAACTGAAAAATTATATTTTCTGTTTCAAAAAACAAAACTAACAAGCAAAATTGTTTACACAAATATGAATTTACAATTAAACTTTTACCTAACTTAAGTTGCTTATAAAATTCAAAATTTGCTGAAACAGGAAAAAAAATTGTACCAATAGCAAGCAAATCACAAATTTACAGAACTAAATTTTGAGAGAGGCACTGCAGCATATTTGATATTTGTCGGAAACACAGCAATATTGTCATCTGTCGGACACTGAGCAAACTACTAGCTCAAGAGAGTTAACAGTTTTAACATTAGATTGCACTACATTCCTATCAATAACATTCTCGAACATTGGAGATATGTTTTTTGTTTACTTGGACTTTTGGTTATGCCAGTAACTTCTCGAACATTATTTCTTAGATTTTGTATTTTAATACCTATCGACTCTCTAGATCCATCAGTAATCAAAATAACTGAAGAGTGTTGTGATCAAGTGATCGCAAGATCTAGCAAAGTTCAGTGAATTGTTTTATTAATTTTTAGTCCTTGTGCATAAAAATGGAAGGATTTTTTAACATTGAGAAGCGTGGGAGTGAAGAAAAGGATGGTGAACCACACGCCAGTAGCAAAGTTGTAAAGAAACGAAAATATCAGAAATATGACGATAGTTATCTAGATTTGGGTTTTACTTTAGTAGATGTCAATCATGAAGAGTGACTGCAGCATGTATTATATTTAAAAATTTTGGCTCCAGACTCCATGCTTCCAAGTAAATTAAAACACTTGTAAACCAATCATCCTAACATGGCGAGTAAATCCCATGATTATATGAACAGAAAGTTAAAAGAATTGAAAGAACAAAAAGGTACGTTTTTGAAACAAGCATCAATACCAAGCAATGCTTTGCTAGCATCCTACAAGGTGGCATATAGTGTCCTGAAGCTAATTGAATGTGAGGAGACAAATAGTAATTAGGATGCTCATTTGATTTGCCATGCTACACACAGTTTGTGGATGGTGACAAAATCATGGAGTACCTTCTCTTCTGTAAAAGTATTACAGCAGGTACAAAGGCTCAAGACTTGAGATCCCGAACACTTGTGTGAAAACAACATAGACTGGACTAACTGCATTGGTATCTGTACCAATGATGATCACTCTTATATCTGGCTGTTATGGAGGATTGCATGCACTCATATGAAGCAAAGCTCTTGATATACTAGAAACCAACTGCATAATTCACAGGAGAGTCCTTGCATCAAAGCACCCGAGTCCTCCACTGAATCTTGTCCTGGAAAGTGTTTTGAAAGTGGTGAACTTTATAAAAACTCAGTGACAGAAGACAAGGTTTTTAAAAATACTGTGTGAGGATGAGGCACCTGAGCACACATGTATGTTGTACTACTGTAGCTTATGATGGCTCTCCTGTGGGAATGGACTGTCCCAAATGTTTAAATTACAACAGTAATTTTACTCTTACCCCAAAGAAGACAATGAACATATTAAAAACTTCTTGGATTTTGATTTGTCAGAATTACTATACCTGTGCAATCTTTTTGAAAAACTAAATGCTTTGAACCTCTCTCTGCAAGAAAGCAACATGCACATTCTGAATCTTGAAGAGATTTCAGCCTTAAGAAAAAAGTTACCACTATGGATAAAAAAAAAAAGAATTAAGATGATAGCAAAGACTATATTTTCCCTTGTTGCAGCAGTTTATTACATCTAATGAAGTTAATTTCATCCATGAACTAAAATCTGTTTTTGAGGAGCACCTAACACAGCTCAATGATTTATTTGAAAATTACCTTCCTGAAGATACGGTTAGTTGGTTGATTTAGTGTTTTATGGCACAAAGAAGCAAGACTATCTGCACCAAACGTCCAGTTAAAAGATAAAAGTGAAGTAAATGTAGTAAAATTCATAAAAGGAAATGAAGGTAAAAAAAAACAGCATTTAAAAAAGGAAATAGTATAAAACCCATGTTGACAACCAGTCTACAATGTTAAGAGAGAAATCACAGCAAGAGAAGTTGTAAA
This sequence comes from Carcinoscorpius rotundicauda, assembly GCA_011833715.1. NCBI lineage: Eukaryota > Metazoa > Arthropoda > Merostomata > Xiphosura > Limulidae > Carcinoscorpius > Carcinoscorpius rotundicauda. Next base: position 28,675,624 of record CM022398.1, read on the forward strand.
AGACTTTCTATAACATAATGGTAATTATCATAACCCACCAGAAAGACTAACAAGCAAATACTAGAACCACCATCAGTCACCTGAAGTTGGCCTTTTCAGTCCTGGGTTGTGTGTCATTATAGCCATTTTGAAACAGTAAGAAAAGTTTTAAAAGACATGCAGTAAAACTGTAATAATAACTCACCAGGACGACTAAAGGGCAGTTCAAACAGCAGCGTTAATCACCTGAATTTAGCCTTTTCAGTCCTGGTGTCAAGTTATTTAATGTTATGGTCATTTTCTGTTTTTCAAATCAAACTAGAGAGTTTGTGATTCTTAAAAGAGAACCACATTAAAAAGGTTTAATGTATAAATTTAAAACACTTAAATGACAATGAAATGATTAATAGCCTTTAAAAAAACCAAAAACTTTATCAAGGTAGTCAGAGTCACCGTCACCAATAACACCGTCTAATGTTATGGACAAACCTTGGGATCAAACAGTGTTAAAATGGTGCCATCATTGAGAGTCGTAAAGATGGCAAGAAAGTAAAATGTGGCTCATAGTGATCTGAGTGTTACACAAACTACACACTGGAGCATCAGTTACAGATAAAAGAAAACAATGAGTTACAAAACTGTGACCAATGTGTAGTCTAGTTAGAACAACTTTCTCCTTCCAATCATCACAAACGCAAGACGGCTAAAGTCCAATATAGGTTTTAACTTGGAAAAGCTTGATTTTGTATTGCTCATTCCAAGTCGACTGCCAACTGGCACGAAGCCGAGCCTTGAATATAGGACCCCAGTCCATGTATGGAATAGGAACAGTGGTGATAGTGCCAGAGCAGATAGATTTAGCTACAGTGTCTGCAAACTCCTTCCTGCAAATACGAATGTGGCCTAATATCCAAAAAAACTGGATTGAAGTAGATGTTAATGAAAAATGGGCCAGTCGATTTTGAATATCAGTGAGAACAGTGTGTGAACCAATGTGAAGCAATTCGAGGGCCAGTAGAAAACTAAGCAAGTCAGTATAAATAGTGCAGTTGGATTACTGCTTAGCTTCAATATGATCCAGCGCAAGAGAAATGGCATACAGTTCAGTAGTAAACACAGAAGCTGAAGAGGGGAGAGTCTGCACCCAACCACCAAATAGCAATAAACCTTGGAAAAGCCCACAGTCACCCAATTTGGAACCATCCATATAAATTGGAATGGAAAGATTGTTCGAAAGATGTTCAGTAAATCGGGAGTATCTGTTTTCTCAGATCACTTAAGAAAAGGTCACATTTGGGGACTGTAATAAGCCATGATGGGATGGGCTGACCAGTGGATACTGCAATGTTATCCAAGGACAGACTCAATTCATCCAATTGAGCCTGGATGCAAAGGCCAAAAGGAGCAATAGCAGATCGTTTGTTCTGAAAAAGTATGGTCCACCAGAAAAGGAAAACACAACCCCAGGTGAGTTACTGTGGTAAGGAACAAAGTTTCAAAGAATAGAGTAACACAGTTGCAAATGGTGAAGGTGCAAAGAAGGTTCATGAGATTCTACGTATAAGCTACAAACTGGGGAGGTGCAGAAAGCCCCAGTGCAGAGTCAAAGTCTTTGATGATAAATGGTGTCTAGCATCTTTACGGCCGAAGGTCTGGCAGAGCCATAGACCAGTAATCCATAAGCCTTCTCAATGTCAAAGAATATTGATACAAGATATTGTCATTTGAGAAAGGCTTTTCTGATTGATGTTTCCAGTTGAATCAGGTGGTTCATGGTGGAGTGCTGTCATTGAAACCCACACTGGGTGGGCAAGAGGAGGTTTTTTGAATCGAGGAACCAAACAAAACAAGCATTAATCATCCTCTCTAAGGCCTTACAGAGACAGCTCATCAAAGCAATTAGATAGTAGTTTAAAGGAATCTTGGGATCTTTCCCAGGCTTAGAGAAAAATAAGATAATAACATGGTGCCAGGCATTAGGAAAAACATTCTCCTATTAAATCTGATTAAAAACAATTAGAAGAATATCAAGAGAAGCAGGAGATAGATGGTGTAGCATTTCGTACTGTACATCATCTGGTACATCAACAGATGTACTGCCAGACCAATGAAGGGTCAGTTTCAGTTCCACCAGTGTAAAGGGATGATTATAGTCATAGAGACAGTGAGTTCTGAAAGAAAGGAGTGAATGCTCTGCCCAAGTCTTGATGGCCAAGAAGGTGGAGGAACAAGCAGAAGTGCTAGATACCCAGCAAATGCTTTCACCTAGAAGTGGAGTATCGACAATGCTCCAGATATCAGCTACCACTTGGCCATCTGACAGTAAGATCGAGAGGAAGTCAGAATTGTAATGCCCACTGACCTTTCGAACCCTGTTCCATATGACCTTGGAACTGGTGGAAGAAGATATGCCAGTTGTGAACTTTAACCAAGATTCATTCTGGCTTTGACATCTTACCCACCTAGCATATGCACAGGACTGCTGGAAAGTGATGCAGTTTAAAAGTGTGGGATATCGACAGAAAGTATCCCAGGCCCATTTTTGAGCCTTCCATGCCACATGGCAGGCAGGATTCCACCATGAACAAGGATATAGTGGAAAACGTGTCAAGGCTCAGAAGATACAGATAAGTTTGCATGGATCGAAGAGACTCATTCAAAAGCTAAGGCCTAATCTGAATTTCCTCCACAGAAGAAAATCTTATTGAGCTGTCTTGTGACAAAACAAAAAACAAAATTTGGTAGCATGGAACTAAGAGTTTTAGATATCAGTAAAAGATGAATATCTGCTGTGGAGTACAAAAGCTCAAAGAATCCTAATTCCATTTGCGACGTCACATCTCTGTGAAGCTGGTTTTCAGCAGTTGCTGTGATAAAATGCAAGTACCTCACAAAAATCAATGTAAAACAGGAAATGAGGGTGGTGGTGTATAAACCGATTCCAAGGTTTGAGAAGCTGTGCAGTGCTCAACAGGTGAACACATCCCATTAGTAATTGTGGTTATTTAAAAATGAAATAAAAATTGTTTTTGCTTACAATTTATGTGCATTATTATTTCAAATAGCTACTAATCTATTTGGACAAAACATATACTGTTTGAACTGAAAAAATTTAGCATATGCTCTCCTATAGTATTATAAATATGCATGGAATATACAGTTAATTATACCTTTATAACAAGTCAAAATACTTGCATAAAGAGAACACCACCATACCACATTCTAAATAAGGTCTAACAAGTTACCTGTATAGATAATTTCTTTATTTTGGATATAATTAATATACCTATAAATATAACTTAAAATTCTTTTAACTTTACAATTAGTAACAGAGTAATGCATTTATAGCTTATCTACTACTAGGCCAATATCTTTTTTTTTAATTCATCCAACTGAATGAGATCTCTTGTATTAAATTTGTCATCCCAATAATTAAAACCCACATGCATTACTTTCCACCTTCAATTAAACATTATATGCCAAATATTTCAATTAACCAACTTAGGCAATCCCTTCTGTAATATCTTTGCATCATTAATACAGCTTTAATAATTATACCATTACTGGGATAGAAATTATGAAACAAAATTACATTCACTAGAGGGAAATGCTATCAGGAAGATTAAATTCCCTCAAGTAAAGATATATTTTCCTATTAAATCCTATAGTCAGAGTAATAAAAACACAGAAATTGTAAAAATTAACTATGACGTAAGGGATGGCAATGTCAAAATGCATACAGAAACAAGGTAGAAATCAAGACAAAAAACATGTATAGAATAACTACACAAGTTGCAAAGTCTTTTCAAAAATAACTACTACTAAATGTTGAATTCCACTCAGCTGCTTGAATTTAGCTTTAGATAAAAGCCCTTAAACTTAACAGTACTGTACAGTTTTACAGTAGCTAATAACCACAAGTTTAAGATCAACTCAATATTTATTGACTGCGTCAGGGGATTTTTATATGGCTTTGTGTATTCTACAATCTCTCATTTCTGTACATTTTTGTAATACCATCTCTGCATCATAATTATTGTATTTTATTATTATTATTATTATTTATTACTTGTTTCCCCTATTTCTATTATCAATAAATGAATTTGTTTTATTTTTATAATTCAATGGTAATGTATAGTTAATTTCAGCTTTACACTGGGGACAAGAGAAGTGGGAAAAGTTCCTCCTTGGAAGATGGTACTTGTGGTCCAGAGCACTGAATCAACATTACAGCCACACTTGCAGAACCCACAACTTCCAACTTCATCCCAACTTACTACATGTGTATACAATCAACTACACCACATGCTGGTATCATGTCAATTCACAGTGAAAACATTATACAGATCCCAGAGTGTGATATATGATACAACACATACACAAAACTGCCAGGATCAGTCCCATTGAAAATTGAAATGCATACCACGATATAATTTGGACAATTAAGAAATTAGATTTAAACTCAAGCATCAACATGCACACAGATCTGTTAGTTGTAATGAAACTTGATCTTTTCAATACCTTGAATTTTTTTTTTATTGAAATTATTTTATTTTACTGAACTGTTTTGGTAGATGTGTTTATGCAATAAAAAGTTAATCATTATAAAAGAATAATTTCTGCTGCCATCTAGCAACCAAAATGAAACAAACAAAAATAATATATACTAATAGACTAAACTCATTGCTAAATAGTAACTTCCCTTTTTGTTGTTTTCCAACAAAAATATATGTGGTAGAACCAGCTTGTCCACTACCACCCATAATGTTGACCAATAAATCATTTAACTAACCTCAGTTAACACAGAGTGAGCATTTTCTAAATATACAACATCCGCCAGATCATTTTTCAAAGACTTTTAACTTTATAAATATTTTCTTAATCAACTAAATTGTAAAACCTTAATGGCCAGTTTTGATGTAATCTCCCTCTTCAAAGGAGTTCTAACCACTGATGCATGTAAGATTGCTTGGGAACTTTATATCCAAGAACCCAGCCCAATGATACACATCATCAGCAACCAATTAGCAACCCTTATAGAATTCACTACCACCATAACAAACTACATTCAATAACCAAAAGTACCTACAAATAAATGGCCTAAGTATGGGCAATCTTGTGTCACCAATTATAGCCAACATTTTTATGACATACTGAATCTCAAGCAATCAATTTAGTCTTGTACCCACCATTATACTGGTACATACATGTTAACAGTACAGTTGCTGAATTCACATCTACAGAGCACAGTTTTTTCAACTATGTTAATTCTGCATGCCCTAATGTTAAGCTCACCTATTAACAGAAAAAAAAACTAACATCACTGCATTTCTCAAACTCAAGATTACAAGAAGTTGTACACAATTCAAAACAGAAATCTGCATGGGAAGTGGGGGAGAAATCACCCACACTGGACTATACATTCCCCAGGACTCAAACCATGAAACAAAACAGTTCAACATATTAAGAAACAAAAACAGCCAAGAAACTATGCTCACCCAAAACACAAACAAAACACAACATTCCAGTAAACACCAAGTTTATTCAAAAACAAGGTATGAAACTAAAGTCCATTCTACACAAAAACTACACTGACAAACATCACAACACTATTTATAAACTACAATGCAACAAATGCCCCAACTTCCATATTGGAGGATCAAGTAAAAAATGGAAACCAGATTCAAAGAACATGAAAAATACCTTCACATACTTTTGAACACTGCAAAGCAAATAAACAATGTAACCATAGAAAACACCAAGATAATAAGGAAATAAATATAACTCAATTCAAATCAAAGAAGCCTACTTGTACAACTCAAACCAATATAAAAATACCTTTATACCTATAGTAATTAATAACCTAACATTTAACTGCAATGCCACATACAATCCTGTACATGTTTACTCTCTTGTCCCTAAGACACATGCCTGGCAATAGTCAGCTGCAGGCTCTCTCTTTGTTAACCTGAATATAATATAAGGTTGAAACGTTGTTCTAAACTTTATTTCAATAAAAGTTGAAATATTCATACCAGCCATCTTGAGATACATTTTTACTTCAAATGGATTTCTTGTCATCACATTTCTAATAATAGTGAAGTGGAAGTACTTTATTCTCAATTATCAACATGCCTACTTATAAATTGTATAATTAACTAAAATTAAACTACTTGACAATTTATAGAATAACCTAAACACTAAAATTTTCTATTAACTTGACAACTTACAATTTCACTTTGGAAGAACACAAAGTGCTACAGAAATGTAATAATTTGCTAATCTAAAAGTAACAATCAAAGTGCTATCACAATACTACTTCATCAACTAAATCTACATCTCTTAATTTTCAATATGAAAAGTATTGGTTTTAATTATGAAAAACTGTCTCAAGTTTGTCCCACAAAATTTCCAACATGTCCTTTTAATCTTAACACAATGGGACATAATCCTTTAAACTGTAGAACCCAGAATCAACACTGATTGCATGATTATAAGGAAAAGCTGAACTAAAAGACAAATGAAGTATATAACCTGTAATTCAAGAGGAGGCTGCTTCAAGTCTAATTCAGTCATGACAAGAAGTGCTTTTCCATCAATTTTGTGCTTATCACAGAAAAGAGGAATGTATGCTTCAAATCCATTCTTATCCAACCATTCTGCTACCTGACGTACATTCCAGTCTCCTGCCTTACTAGTCATCTTGTCTTTCCATTGAAAGAAATCAAATTGTATTCTCCTAAAAAAAGATAAACATCATTTTCAAGCAAAATACACACTGTTCTCCTTAACTGAAAAGTAGCTTTGTGAAATTATCTCTAGTAATGGTAATTAAAATGAACAGTAAGCCACAGGCTAAATGAAACAAGATAATTCTGAATCATGAAGACCTTAAATGTGTTAAGAATAACTGTGTATACACATTAAAAATATTAGAAACAAATAAAACTCAAAAATACAATTATTTTCATACTATCCAGTTTATTAAATTCAAGGAATATGTAGAGACATTTTTGAAATAAATTTCAGTATCATATTGTATGAATGTACATCAGCCAACCAATCACACACAATTTCATACAGAAAATATTTTGCTTAAAAACCTGAAAAGTTAAATCAATTATATTCATACAGTAAATCACTTGTTTCTAGGAATAACTGATAACAGAAAATAAGAGGGAAAACCATTAAAACAAATTCAAACCCTTCATACAGCTGAGAACCTAAATACAATACTATGGCGTAGTTTTCTGAACTGCAATATCAAACAAACTATTAAACAAATACTATTAGCAGTGTTGTAGTTTGAATTATGAAAAACAAACACTAAAATCACTCATTTCTAAAACTTAGATCTCATCTAGACTTTATTATAAAAAAAATGGCCAATGCTTCTCATGAACTTTTAAGATATTAGTTGCAATACATACAGTATAAAGTCAAGTGTAAGGAAAAAAGGTGTTAATATTTTACATAATGTCAACAACTAATTACAATATTTGTCTTCATTGACACAATTTCAGACCCTCTAAATCTATAAATTGTAATTAATAATTCAAACAAGTAACCATACATTTTATCATAAACTTAAGTTTTCCATACTTTATGCACACTTTGATAGCTTCACATCCACATCCGTCAAAAGTTAAAATGCTGGATACTTATTATTCAAGAAAGCCCTCACAATTAATAGCATGCTGGCTTTAGTGATTTACTCCTAAAGTATTATCTTCATACTGCGGTAAAACTGACATTTCATATTCTTAAGCATAATTTTCAAATCTTACAAATGATTAAGTTCATACACAGTTTTAACTTTCTTTAATATACGCCTAGACCTTCAAAGTTATTATTTTGTATATTTGCAACAAAGAGTATTCATGACAAGTACAATTACATAATAAAATTAAACCTTTATCACAAAAACAGTTCCAAACAACTATTACCTTTTCAGCCTTATTACATCTCTAATCTCATATCAATATGCCAAATGACACGTTTCTTTTCATTTCAAAGCTACGTTAAACTTAAACTAATAATAATTACTAGTGAAATATATTAATCTTAATTCAACGTAACATCTCTAACCTTTTTCCTTCCTTCTTTGGAAAAGACAATTTCACTTAAAGAGGTGCTTAAAAAATATAAAAAACGTGATTGAGGTTATATACTAAAATTTTCTAGTATTTAATTAACGCTCCAGTTTAAGATTCACTAATAACACTATTAGTTACAGCCTACACACCCCACCTCCTCCGATGCACGTAAGAATGACGTGTAAACGAGCTGTTGTTTTCAATTTAAAAAATAAAAAGTTGATATTAATTTAATTATTAAATCACGCCAATATAATTACATAATATCATACGGAATGAAATAAAAACAGTTTTTAAACTGTGTTTACTGAATTAGTTTTAACGCTTTGAAATGCAATTCCTGATTAAACTAACCAAACGAGTAAGTACAGGAAGGATGTTTGTTCTTTTTTGTGCATTAGGTAGGAAACTACAAAGAAATTAAAATTATAAGCTATTAAGCAATAAAGTATGGATAAATAGAACAGGTAATTATGAAAATAGTCATTTTCATGCAATAATGAGATCTATACGCATACATCTTAGCTGTAGTTTTAAAAAGAAAAGGTGTGACACAGAAATAAAATCGAGGAAGTATTTATTTCACAGAAAAATCATTGTGGTATATAAAATTGCTCACTTCGAGGATTAGTGCAAGTTTATAACTTTTATTGCGAGAATGTCATTAATCATACATTCAGAATACTTTCGTACATACAGTACTAAGAAACAGTTAACAGAATATACTTGAATAAAGACACATTTTATACAAGTTAGGGAATTATGAAATTTGCAGTTCAAAGAGCTGCAACAATAGCTACCAACTCGTAGTAACTGACATCTACATGGCTACTCTTAATCAACCTGAAAATATGGAGCATGCTCAGAAACATATCATGGATCAAATCTTTGATTCGCAGCACCCTAATCATTATTTTTTTAATTAAGCACAAAGCTACACAACAGGCTATCCATACTCTGCCCATCACGGGTATTGAAACCTGGTTTTGAGCGTAGTAAGTTCGCAGAAATACCGCTGAGTCAATGGGGGAACACCCTAATCAACGGATACACTTATATTAAGCTTAATCAGTAATGTTTTCATTGCTTTCTTTTTATATTTGATCTTATTGTGTATTTTGATCCCCATTTTCGAAATTCACGCAATTAAAGGCAGCTAAGAAATGGAATAAAAATAAATGTGTTATTTCTGACACAAGCATCCCTTCAAGTCACTTTTCATGACGTCAGCTGAAAAATACATGCTTTAAACATAGTTCTATGCAACAATGAAGTACCTGAAAGCACCGTGTTTCTCTTTTCTCTTAGCTTAGGAAAAGTAAAATGTAACACATAACTTTCAGATTCTTTCATATATACATATTTCTAAAACAAATGCAGACTTTCGCAAATGGGAAATATGCCATGTGCATTACTTACCTTATTTTACATGTCATTACATACAGTCAAGCAGGGGCGTAGATTTTTTACACCCGATGGGGGGAGATGATTTTTGCAACCACTTATGTGGACTGCTCAATTTACAAAGTGGTAATCTCTAATTACGTGAACCTGACAGCTTTAAACATGCAATCACAGTGTAATCTTGCTGCCATGATACTTCAAGGTTTCCATATAGATTTATATAAGTGAGGTGTTATGAACAGTTTTCAAAATGTTAAAAGAATAAAGACAAACATGTCACAAATTAACTGCCACATGAATTTATTTCTGCACATTGCACAGTATAAAAGATGGCTATTATGCTTGAAAAGGTTACTCATAACATTCATTGCATGAATTACGTTTTCAAATATTAATAAAATTAGTAATTACCCTTGATAAGTTTATATCTACTAAAAAACTGTTCATGTTGTTTGATAAAAATAATTAAAACGTCTTTACGAACTCTTGAAAATTACACATCAATGCAATGTAGCACATAATTATTCAAACTTTTCATTGAAGTAAGACTCATTTAGTCCTCTAGTCTATATGTTCCCAAACGTAGACCTCCTTTGTGATAATCTGTTTATGAATTCTTTCATAAGCTCTTCTATATTTATCTTCTCGACCTCATTTTTGTGAGTGTGACAAACTGCCACATGGTTGAGGTGGCACTGAAACATAGTTGACCCTAACCACGTCTTAAACCGTCTTAATGCAGAAAAGCTTCGTTCAGATTCGCAGCTAGATACTGGACATACAAGCAAAATCTTCACGAGAAGAAACATTTCACTAAACATCTGCTAACTTGTTTCATGCATTTTACAGTAAACATTATTCGCACCTTTCAGAAATACTGCTTTTGCTATTCCTTTGAACATGAGCAATTGAAACTCGAGCTGTTGTGCCGAGATTTCTGGATAGAAGTTTATAACCGAGTTGTCAATCTTGCCAGATGTGATTATGTTCTCAAGTGCCAGATATTGCTTCAAGTCATTATTGTCTGCATTAAATCTAGTGGTCAGATGTTCTATGACTGTGTCCACAAATTCAAAATATTAGCTTCTGTAGTAATCTCTAGCTGTTGCAGAATAGTGTGCTGAGCCATCACTTGTGATCCTTCTGGGGGGTCTGTGAATGTATGGTAGTTCAATAGGCAACAGATCTTGGGAAATTATTTTTTCTCAGCTTCATCAAATATCTTGTTGTAATTTTTCTCTGTTCGCAATACCCGCAATTGCTCAACTGTCATTGCAGATGCTTCAATCACGCAAGATACAGTCGCTGATTTTGCTTGGAATACACGGTTTAGTTCCTCTAATGCTGCTAATGGATGCTGAGCCATCAACAATTCTAAAACTGTCTTTCCTTTGTCAAATCTGTCCAGCAGACCTCGTACTTTCACTTCTACATCTGATTTTTCATTTGCTAATTTAGACAAAAAATCAACAATGTCACTGCAGTGATCATTAGCACATGTAACTTCAGATAGATGGCACAACCAGCGTTTTGGACACAATGGGTGGATGTATTTAACTGGACCATTGTGACGACACAATATTTTCAAGGATTGTCTTATATTTACCTGACCTCTGAAGCAAGACACCAAGTTCATGTTCTTACTGGACAGAATCTCGAACACATTCACAAGCGTCAATTGCATGTTACATAATTAAATTAGCCTTGTGTGCTCCGCAGTGAAAAAACAAAGCTGACGGTTGTCTCTCTTACTTTTGCCTGGTTTCCACTGCATACACCACTCATGTTAGCGGCTACATCATAAATTTGTGCTCTTAATCCTGACAGTGGTAAATTGAGTCTAGTTAGTACATCAAGTATAGTCCAGGATATTGTTTCACCAGTTGTATTGGAAACACTGTACAAACCCAAAAATGTCTCACGGACCTCAAGGTTCTCATCTACGTATCGTACACATATTGCTTCCTGTTCGACACCTGTAACATCTTGAGTGCGATCAATCATTAACGCAAAGATTTTACTATGTTCCTCAATATTTGATGGCTGAACATCTCCATTATTTTATTTTGAGCCTGGGGTGATGTGAATGTGTTTTTCTTTGACAAGTAGGCGGTCAATTCAGTATCTTCCTCTTTCAGGAGCTTCATTAACTGCAGGAAGTTCCTCTCGGTATCGGTATGTCTACGTAATGCTAAACCTCGACGCAGTATGAAACGTACACTTCTGAATATTTTGGCTAGACTTCTTTTACTTCTTTTTTTCATCATCAGGCTGGACAGTCACTGGAGTTACATCAAGTGAACCTTCTGGAAATATAGCGAATTTGTGCTGAGAGGATGATTGGTGTTCGTTGAATTTCTGTTTTGCCATTTTCCAGTTGCAAAAACTAGTGGATATGAAGGTATACTCCACTGGCCTCTCCAATTTTTCTGTAAAAAAGCCTCTATTTTTCGCCTTGACACAATGAAAGCATATGACTTTTTGAGTTTGATTGTCGAAGTGCAGCCATGGGAACTCATCAAACCACTTGCCCTTGAAGTTAATATTTTGAGATTTTGCTTTCTGTCGTGGTATCAGTTGTGCGTCTAGATGATATGGCTTTCCACACTGTATCTGTGGAGTGTCAGATTTTTCATTACTGCACAAACTTGTTTAACAACTATCTGGTGGTTCATAATGTACAATAGTTGCACAAGCATTTTCAGACTCGTCCTCTGATGAACATGGTATTTCCTCTGTATGACAAGTTTTATTCCTTTGCTTGAGGTTGTTGGATTATCTCCTTTTGCATTGTCATTTGTAGTACTTGTAACTGACTTGCAGAGCTGTCTAATATCGGAAAGTTTTAAACGCTTGCTTGTCATAATTAAAATCTGTTTCTCAGATGACTCAACAAGCTAAAATACAGTCTTTATTGAAAAACTCTTACGTGCAACGAACGAAGATAGAACAGAATAGCAGGACTGAACTGTACAATGTATTTAAGTCGACTTGTTTGTTTGTTTTGGAATTTCGCACAAAGCTACTCGAGGGCTATCTGTGTTAGCCGTCCCTAATTTAGCAGTGTAAGACTAAAGGGAAGGCAGTTAGTCATCACCACCCACCGCCAACTCTTGGGCTACTCTTTTACCAACGAATAGTGGGATTGATCGTCACATTATAACGCCCCCACGGCTGGGAGGGCGAGCATGTTTGGCGCGACTCGGGCGCGAACCCGCGACCCTCAGGTTACGAAGCGTACGCCTTAACGCGCTTGGCCATGCCAGGCCTAATTTAAGTCGAACGCGCGAACCTTGCAGTGACTACCGAGCCGATTGACCGCCTGGGCATCGCTGGGACAATAACGTGTGCAAGTTACAACACAAGCAATTGCAAGTTTCTCGAAAAACTTAAACAATCACAAATATGTTATATTTCTGTTAAAGCTTATCAAAAGGCAAACACTTTGTGATGTAATGTCTATAAGCATGTATGTTAAATAAATATACCTAAACAAAAACTAGCAGTACAATTTGAGTAGAGGCTTCAAGCCGCCGAAATCGCTCATCGTTTTTTCTAATTATACGAGAAAATACGATATTTTTTATTATTGATAATAAGAGAATATATTGTTCTTTTACAATAAATCACCAGCACTTTATTAGAGGGCGGTGATAATCTGAAATTTCATGGATTAATGAAGGCCACAAACACAGGTCTAACGAGCCCTGTTGTAAAATCGAGACTTGACTAAAGGAAGCGGAGGGGGTTGATGTAGAGCGAGTCTGGATCCGAGCGGTCCGAACACGTCATTAACTGTACACTAGACGTACGCTATGATCAGTGGCTTCGGCAGCTAAGGAGAGTAAAGCGTTCGACAATATAACTGGCTAGACATGCATAAGAACAAATGACGTAGGAAAACCGCACAATATGCATAAAAGATTGATTTGTAGGCCTGTGACGCAATAAAACAATTCGACAGACCAAACTGTAGGGTGGATGATTGTATGCACCATACCCCCACCTAAAATGAATGGGGGATGTATCCTCATCCTCCCAAGATCTACGCCCCTGCAGTCAAGGTATGTATCCGTCATAAGCAGTTTTAGAACTTTTCGCAGACAATGCTGTCACAGAAGTATTTTTGGATCAGACATCTCTAGTAACGTTGCTATGTTGAAGTTCATAAATGATTAGAGGATGAAGTATCCCTATTTTCATTTAGGACAACTAATAACGTTAGCAGTGCTTGTGCTTTGAGATATATTATGTTGTTCCCGTCTATATATTACTGTATTCTCTCAGTCTGGAAGTCCTTCAGATTAAGCTAGAGAATTTGAAGTCTCTTTCTATTATTTAAAAGCAATGTCCGATGTTTTGACCACTTGCCACACCAAGCATGCTCGTTCTTTTAGCCGTGGGTGCATTATAATGTTACGGTCAATCTCACTATTCTTTGGTAAAAGAGCAGCCCGAGAGTTGGCGATGGGTAGTGATGACTGGATGCTTTCCCTCTAGCCTTCCACTGTTAAATTAGGGACAGCTAGCGCAGATAGCTTTGCGCGATTTCAGAACAAAGAAACTCGTCTAATGTGACATGTAACTGATTTTCAGTTTTAACTTTATAATACGTTTCCTAATCGAAATGAGCCCGGCATGGTTAAGCGTTAAGGCGTGCGACTCGTAATCTGAGGATCGCGGGTTCGCATCCCGGTTGCGCCAAACATGATCGTCTTTTCAGCCGTTAGGGCGTTATAATGTGACGGTCAATCCCAATATTCGTTGGTAAAAGAGTAGTCCAAGAGTTGGTGGTGGGTGAGGTTGACTTGCTGCCTTTTCTCTAGTCATACACTACTAAATTAGGGAAGGTTAGCACAGATAGCCCTCGAATAGCTTTGTGCGAAATTCCCAAAAAAACAAACAACCCTAATCCAACTTTATTTGCAATGGTATTGTTACTTGTGAGGTAATTCGTGACTTTCAGCACACCTCAAAGTAATGTAGTAAGGTTAAATTTTAGAGCCATGATTACATGCTTTTTCACTACAAAATTTTCTGATATTTATAAGTTTATTTTTCGAACCCCTGATTTTAGCGTTGTAAGTCCGTAGACTTACCGCCGTGCTAGCGGGGGCATTTTGTGTTGTTTTGTAACATTTGTTTCATTATTTGGTAACATTTTTAAACAATGAAACTTTCTAAGTGATGAACTTGACCAAACGTGGAAAAATTTGACATTGATCGTAGATCATAATTCAAGGGAGAAATAAGTTCCAAAAGAACTCTTCTTCTGTAAATGAACCTTTCGTTAGTGTTGAAAAGGGCTATATCTAAAAACCCGATTCAGACGAAAGCGGGAATAATATTCATATAATGTTACCTCTACAGCTGCTAAACAGATTTTCCTTTGAATATTTTGCTCGAATTACCGAAGTTATAGATGGCTGAAGGTCAACAAAATGTTTTTTGAACTGGAAGCCTCAGAGCAAGGTGATGTGTTTCTATATAGTTCCTAGATGGTTGGTGATGTGTCTCTGTAGAGTTCCTAGATGGTTGGTGATGTGTCTCTGTAGAGTTCCTCGATGGTTTCCACTCAATTTATTCTCACAGGTCACTGTCACCCAACACAACCTGAACAACATTAGAGGTGCTACATGACAGCGAATTCCACTAGTCAGAGCAGAACTAGCAGATGTAATAAAATATTGATGATAACAACAATAGATAATATATAAACCTAAAGTTACGTAGAAAGAGATCTCTACAGCAGCATCATTTTACTAGGGAATCTAAGACCCTAAATCAAATTTTTATCTTAGTGTAGAGGTCCCTCAGCATCAAATTAGCCCTGTGGCTCTGACGCTATGAGCGCCAGTCTAATGTTAATCAAGACATCACTAGATATGTCTTGTTTCCATGGTTACAAGTCCGTAAGCACATTTAAAGTAGATTTCATCTCTAGCATTCATGAGTGTCGTCAAATAATATCCGAACTGCTTGGAATGTTGAAAATGAAGGCTTTGTTTGTTTAAAGTTAAGTACAAAGTTACATAATAGGTTATCTCTGCCTTATCCACATGGCTATCAAAACTTGGTTTCTAGTATTGTAAGTCTGCAGATAAACAATTGTACCACTGGGGGTTTTGAACTGAAAATAAGGTGGTACGATACTTATCAATCAATGCTTAATTCAGTTGAGTACTTACACATGAAGAAGCTCAGTACCTGAAATATTGTTGCAGTTAACTTGCACCAATTTTTGACCTGATGATAGAGGGTGGTCGCTAGAAAAGCGGAAAATTTGTCAAACAGCTATTTATTTTTACAAAGAATTACTTTTACAAAGTTTTTAAAGGCATATGTTATATTACACTCATAGATGCTCAAAATGCATTTTATGATATTAAAATCATGCATTTTATTTATGATGTAAAGAAATCAAAATAGAAATGAGTAAGTACGTATTTTATTCATTATCTCATCTGACCCTCAAATTTTCCGCTTTTCTAGCGACAACCCTGTATATTGAATTACCAATTGATTTGAGTATGAGCCTCGAAAGAGAGTTTACTCAAAGAGATATAATCTGATAATGTTGACGACTTATATCACTTACTTGAAGAGATACATTCCAGCACGAAATCAGCAGCTCATAAGGATATAGATAAGGAAAGATTTTGTGGAATTACTTGGATGTTAAGAATATCAACATATATTATAGTCTCCAGAGCTGCAAAATAGGTCCATCCGTTGGATATCATCCTGAATCACAGAAGTGATGAATTACTGAGGGTCAGCAAAATTCTGGAGGGTTCCCTATAGAGTGGCTAGATGTAGTAACTGTGGCAACTAGATTTGAAGTGATAACTTTGACCAGGTTGCAGGAGGGAAGGGAGTCTGTAGAAATGGCTTTAATAGTTGTGCTTGCAACGTTGTAAAATCGTGTTATATTATAGGATACCCAACTAAAGATACATCCCAGTATTTCGTGATGACGAGAAACCCACCCTGAAGTAAAAAACATGCTCTTCCATTCTAGCTGTTCCACAGCAAATGCCAGTGATTCCTCCACTCATACATCACTCTTGAAGGAAGGACTAAGGTGTGTCTATTTTGTTTGTGTGCTGGTAGTGCACTGCAGAATAAATTGTCAAGATATAGTCCAGACCCAGCTTATGTTGGGACTGCCCACTGGTTTGGGTTTTTCAATAGTCAGTTTATATTAAAAGGGTCGATGGTCAGGACAGTTCATTCAGGACTAAACAGTGCATAATACGTGTCAACAAAGGTACAGAAGATTGAAGTTAAGTTCTCGTTGGTACTAAAGCCACCAGAACCATGCTAAACACTGCTGTGTATCAGGTACTAAAATGAAATCACATTTCCAGCTAGTTGATACCGACTGTGTTCTTGTGAAAAATAAATAATTAGGTGTGAATGGAGGGCACATCTCCAGTAACATCTTCGTAATGTCTCCCATGGTGCAAAGTAGTCGTTTTTGATTCTAGTTTAAGTATTGGAACATTGGGAATAGACATACGGTGTAAATACATTATTACAATAAATTATGAGTTTTTATTTTGGGCCGGGCATGGCCTAGCGCGTTAAGGCGTGCGCTTCGTAATCTGATGGTCGCGGGTTCGCGCCCGCGTCGCGTTAAACATGCTCGCCCTCCCAGCCGTGAGGGCGTTATAATGTTACCGTCAATCCTACTATTCGTTGGTAAAAGAGTAGCCCAAGAGTTGGCGGTAGGTGGTGATGACTAGCTGCCTTTCCTCTAGTCTTACACTGTTAAATTAGGGACAACTAGCACAGATAGCCCTCGATTAGCTTTGTGCGGTATTTCAAAACAAACAATACAATTTAAATTTTGCCTATAGCTCTTCTTCATTAATAATTGTTCCCACCATTTTATTAACTGATAGCATGTGATGTGAACAGAGGATGATAGTTTTTTAACAAATAGAAATCTATGCTTTGCGATCAACAGAAAATTCGAAAAAATAGATAAATGTACTGCTTTCAGGCGAGATACCTCAAAGCTTTGCATAAATGTAACTTTCACCATGTTTTATATCTGCTTTGCGAATTAAACTAAATAAGGACCAGTGGTTAGGGCGCTCGACTCGTAATATAAGGGTCGCAGGTTTGAATCCTCGTCACACCAAACATGTTCGCCCTTTCAGCCGTGGGAGATTTATAATGTTGCGGTCAATCCCACTACTTGTTGATAAAAGAGCAATCCAAGAGTTGGTGGTCGGAGGTGATGACTTGCTCGTCTTACACTGCTAAATTAGAGACGACGAGCGAAGTGACAACCTTGAGTAGCTCTCCGCAATATTAAAAGCAAAACAAGCAAAAACAATACACTAAATAAGTGTTTCAAACGGCAAAATATGAATTCTAAAATATGTTTGAGTAAACCAGTTGTTGAAATAATGTTGTAATCATTATGCTTTCAAATTTTAATATTTGGAATGCAGTTGTGCATTTGACATCTGAAAGGTGCTAACGAATTGCAGTACAGTTAAATATAATGCAATACCATCCTCTGTCACAGTCATAAAACCAATGCATGGAATACATGATTTCTTATAATAAATCAAGCTGAACATACTCAGTCAGTTATTTCTCGGCCCGGCATGGCCAGGTGGTTAAGGCACTCGACTCGTAATATGAGGGTCGCAGTTTCGAATCCAAATCACACCAAGCATGGTCATACTTTCAGCCGTGGGGGCGATATAATGTACCATCAATCCTACTATTCGTTGGTAAAAGAGTAGCCCAAGAGTTGGCGGTGGGTGATGATGACTAGCTGCCTTTCCTCTAATCATACACTGCTAAATTAGGGATGACTAGAGCAGATAGCCCTCACGTAGCTTTGCGCGAAATTAAAAACAAACCAAACTTTAATCTTTTATATATTTTACTACTTTTCTGACATTATGCATGTGTAATCAAACTGTTTAAAGTAACAACAGAAACAAAATAAGAATATTGATAATTAACAGGATAAAATTTTGCAAATAAAAACTTGGAAAAGGAGATTTGTTTTTTTGTGTGCTGATTTCATCATAAATATATTTATTCCATTTTAAATTCTTGCATTTATCAATGCGGCCTCTAAATTTACCTAGAATTGAATCATATTGTACTGTTAGAAGATAGTCATGGCGGAGGTAAGAAGTGTGATCTGTGATTTCTTGTATGAGTATTGCTAGGAATTGTTAAAATACTTACCTCGTTAAATTTATTGTGATAAATAATTCATATTTTTGTATTTCTTTATATTTAAGTTTGTGTTCACAATGTTTCATGAACAACTGATTTATTTGCAATTACGAAATAATAACTTCTGATCAGAGCGAAAGTAAAAATCAATCTGCTTGATGTCATTATACGCTTAATATATTATAAGTTAAATCGAAGTTGTAAAAATTAGAATATAGTATTGCATCTGTTGTGTGCAATATTTCTGCTTTTACCAGTTTTAAGTTTTACATCCTTATAAAGTAATACCGCCATTAGTTGGCAGGAGCTGGTTGCTGTGCATCTTTCAAATAGCTTAAAACAAAAGTTCTTTAACATCTTGCATTTTTAGTAATTATATATTTATGTACTTCGTATTTTAAAAGTTTGTTTGAACTTTATTATTTAAAAATTAAACGTTTCACCGACCATGTGTAACAATGTAAAGATGTGTAGAATTTTCCTTTTCTTGGTGTTAGTAAACGGCTTACGGCAATAATTACGAAAGTAGTCCAACAGGTAGTAGTTATATCTGTGTAACTATTATACAGTTCAATAAAGTAATTGGAATCTACTATTATACATTTTTGCAAATGCTTTGAGACTTACAAGATTATAGCCCCATTTTGTTTGCAATTATAATCATGATTATAGTAAACAGATATTTGTAGAGTTATTCTTTTTTATTAACAGTTTCTTGCTGTACAAATATACTTCAGATTTTTATTATTTGCTCCATTTTTACATGTACATGTGCTTATTAGGATAAACATAGGATTTTTACTGAAATTGGTGATCTGATTTATGCAGCATATTACGTATAATGTATAACGTAGCATGTGAACAACAAAAGCCATTTCATCCTTCACACTTGTTCTTGAACAACTGCCATTGTAGAAAGTAAAAATTTAACTTAACATATTATTTTTAAACTTTATAAAATGTTGTCTTTATAATGGGTAACTACAACTCCTTCCACAAATAAATCGCCCTTTTAGAAATACAAAACTGTTTTAACTGCAGCCTAGCATTTTGTTTCTGAATTGTAAGCTTGTGGTGTCCTCTTATTCAGTTAATAATAGAGCATATAGCAATCTCTGCTTTTTTTCTTTTTTATTTGAAACATGTATCTTTAATTTTGATAGATGGTATTTTATTAATTTTCTGGATAATCTCTTGCAAGATTACATCTTATCCTCTTTTTTGACTTGTAATCTGAGGGTTGCGGGTTTGAATCCCAGTCGCACCAAGCATGCTTATCCTTTCAGTCGTTGGGGCATAAAAATGTGATGGTAATCCACTAATCATTGGTAAAAGAGTAGCCCAAGAGTTTGTGGTGGGTGGTGATGACTAGCTGCCTTCTCTCTAATCTTATACTGCAAAATTAGGGACTTTTAGTGCAGATAGTTCTTGTGTAGCTTTGTGAGAAATTAAAAAACAAACAATTCTCCTTTCTTTAGTGAAAATCATTGGGGAAATTTTACTGTCCTTATACAGTAACTTCCATTCTTAAAATCAGGCAAGTATTTCTTCTTTGAACCCTCAGTAATTTAACTTTTTTTTTTATTGTTTGTTTGAGGAGATCTAAACTCTTCACATTTTTCCAAGTGAGGCTTATCTAGTTATGGTATAGAAAGAAAGTGTCCTTTTTTGTTTTATTCATTGTGTCTTTAAGTGTTATTATATTTTATTGCCTGTAATAGTATGAGTAACAGAATAATGCTTTGATGGTGTGAACGACTCATCTGCCAATTTGCCAAAATACTTTTAGTTATTGAGTGCATTTCCACACATGTTAAATGTGTGATTTATATTGTGGTTATTTTCCATTTACTGTATGTAAAGATCACTTGCAAAGTATTTGATAACTTGCCAATTGAATCAAGTCATTTTATAATGTGCCAACATTTTTAATGACTGGAAATACATGCATGTCACCAGCAAACTTTATTAAGTTAATAATTATAATCCTATCAGTTTTGTTAATGTAAATAGGAAAGAGTAAAGGCCACTAGTCCCTGATAGGTAATACACTGGTATTAGTAATAAGGGTCCAGTTTGAGTAAATTTGATTCATTACAAATCTTTTGTCTAATGACCCTATAATCCAGTTTACTTGTCCTTGTTCAATTTGTACAAATTTTATTTGCACAGTTAATTTTGTATGCACCTTATCTAAAAGTGAGAATATAAGAAAACAAATCATATATTTTTATATGCAAAAACGGCTGTTCTGGGCCCAGAAAACACTTCAAATAGAAGAGCGAACAACGTTTCGACCTTCTTCGGTCATCGTCAGGTTCACATTTACCTCACATGTCTATAATCATGTGAGGTAAATATCAAATGTAAAATTATTAATTTTAGGTACTTGACATGTCAGAATTGAGGTTAGAATGAATAGCACAAACTTGTTTTATTTTTTTCAACCGTTTATAATTTATTTATTTCAATTGACATTATTCTCTTGGCAAAAAACTGGTAAACCAGCAGCTTGTTCCAAGCATGTCAAACAACCATGACTTCAATAGGAGTAAACTGTAATAATTCTAAGAACATAATTACACTGTGTTAATTACACTATGTTAGCTGTTGTTTTTATTTTTATGCCTTCAGCCCTCACAAGTTGAAGTTTATCTCTTCTATGAAAAGCTATCTCACCACTCTTGTCATGAAATATTTATTGCTATTAAATATTAAATAACCTTTATAATAATTCTTGTCAAAGGTATTCCACAAATCAAAAAGTTTGGTAACTTTCATTCTATTGTATTTCTATTCAACTAAGCCCTGAACTTTTCAGTTTAGTTTCTCATTCTCTGATGTTAATATAATATCAGCTGTCTTTTATTGATGCTATTGTGTTATTCTCTGAATTTTGTTTTTTCAGTTGTCTCGTTGCTGTAGCTTTGTTAACAGTTCCTCGAATCATCTAACTTGCTTTGTTAGAACCTATCTCTAGCATACAATTCACCTTCATTCTGAAAACTACCTTGTTGTTTTAAGTGTATCTCTAATAATCTTTCATTAAAGTATTGAATTCTGCTAAGTAATTCACTGTCTCATGTAGTATAAGGGAGCACTTTCTAAGGGGCTACATGTCTATTTCTGTCTAAATGTTTGAAGGAATTCTCTATACTCATTAAGCACCTCTACCAGTTTGTTTTTAACATCATTTGCTTCAAGCATGTTACAAAAAGAATGTTCCATAGTACCAGCAACTAATGTATCAATATGTTTCATAATATGTGATACTTCAGCACCTGGCAAGCAAATTCTAGTCCTAGTCTTTCCGTGCTTCCTATTACAAATAACTATCTGTAAACGTGTTAAGAGAGTTCTCCACTATTCAGAACTCTTGTATTATCATAATAGTTTTTCAAGATAACTTAACTTATCCATTATGCAGTAACAATGATGGTAACTACCACAGTACCTCCAGAATAATCATTCCTGAGATCTACTAAACTAGGTGCAGTCAGTTGCTATAGTTGATGTCAGATGGGCAAGTGAATGTTTAAAGTACTAGTTTAAAACAGTCACCCATGATGGATGAGTGGTAATTTTGAATTGTAATACAAAGGTATTTATGTCACTAAAGATGAGAAATGTGCATTTTCTCTCTTTGCTAAACAACATTGTTGAGTTTACATTGTTCTATCTGGATGTGGATGCACGTTGCTAACTAAACTGTATGAGTGTAGAGGAATCTCAACTTTGTGCATTTGAAATACAAAACAAGATAGTGTTTTTCAGTACTGAAAGTTTTTTTTATTAATTTTAAAGGGCAACTCCATTTCATCACAACTGTGTGTACAACTAAAATATGTGCTCTGTTGATGTCAACAGTGCACAACAATGCTCAGTTTTTTTTACCTGTAAATAGAAAAATACTGCAAACAAATTCATCAGATAATTTTTTTAAGAATTTATTCCTGATTTTTCTTGACAGTTGAGCTTACTTATGTTTCTTAATTATGTTTCTCAGGACAAATTTTGTATTCACATTAAGGAAACAAAACAAAAACAGTTATGGTAATGTTTTTGGAAAAAAATTTTCTGGTTTTTAACCTAAGACTAAATTACCTGAATGTTTGTATATTTGAATAACTAGTTTGTTTTTAAAGAAAGATGTTTTCCATTTCAGGAAATGAAGAAATACCTACACAAGATTATGTCTCAGTAAGTGTTTAGTTGTTGTTAGTAATTATACCAGTGTTGTTAATGAAATAGAAATAAGAGAGACGAGTGTAATGTCATTGTTTTTTTTATTATTCACATTTAATGTGTCTGCTCAAATTAATGTTTATAAGGTCACTTAGAATATACCACTAACAAGTAATTGAATGTAGTTTCATTCAAATGAACTTTATTAAAATTATACAGGTGGTTGCACTAATTTTCATAAAACTGATCAGATGGAAGGAACTCTTAAAAGATAGAAAAATTATGTATTGCATGTATATAGGGTATGTACATCTTAATCCTTCTGCAATAAGCTCTGTATTAAATACACAAGTTTGTCTACACATTTGCAGACATTAAGTATTTGCATTAGAATGTTTGATACAGCATGTGTACCTTCACATAATTAGGTAGATTTTTAATAAATATTACACGATTTTTGTGAAAAAAAAATCAGATGTTTCAATGAAATATTTTTACTGAGGATTTAATAATCAGTGATGTCTAGAAAACCAACTTGTAGAGAAATATATATGTAAAAATGGCTCGTTTGGGTCGAAACATATTTTTTTACGTAGAGGAGTGAACAAACGTTTTGAACCTTCTTCGGTCATCATCAGGTCGAAACATTTGTTCACTCCTCTACATAAAAAAAATCTTTCAACCCAAACTAGTCATTTTTACATATATTACTGAGGATTTGTTTGAAAATAGTATTTCATTGCTAATTTGAGTGCAAAGTGATTTTCATGATATGATTAAGAAAACTTTTTCATCCTAAAAATCTCAAATATTTGCATTCTGTAAAACCTCCTCAATACATTTCAAATGTTTTTTTCAGTAAGACTATTTTTTATACTCTAACAATGTGGGGTCTGTCACTTGACTAACCTCATAATCATCTTTTTTTTTTTAAAAAAAGGAAATATAAATTATGCTTTTTTTTTATGATAGAATGAATACATATTGTAACTCAAAAATACAAGTGTTTAGTCCAATTAGTATAAGTCTTATAACATTACATATATTACATTGATCTTTTAGTTATACGTAGCTAACATTACATAAATTGATGCAGCTCATTGGGGATACATGTATTGAAGTTATGCTTCTTGCTACTTTGAATTCATCATGAGGAGTTATTTTTCAGAGGGATTTGAAGAACATTCATGAGTCAGAAATTCTCACTGGTTTCTCCATCCAAGGAATTTCTGGAGTTAGGTGTATCTCCACTTGCAAAGATGGAATTATGATGCCAACCATTGTCCTCAATTTAACATTTACATCACCATGTCCACCTGCCACCATTAAGGCAAGTTATCTTAATTGAAAGATACAGCCATACATTCCAAACCCTCTCAGATGTTTTTAGTGTCAACTCGAAGATACCTTGTTGTGCTTCCATGACGTGTTTGTTGAGGTGACAACAACCACGATGCCTTAGAGTGTAAAACAGAGTCTTGTTGCAATGGTTCTCACTCATCCTACTTTTGTTCTTGCCTTAAATCGTTGGAAGAAAAAGAAGTGCAGTATTTGAAGACAATTCAAAATATTACTTGCTCTATCTTTCTCTAAGCCTCAGAAGGATCCCAAGATTCCTTCAAACTACTGTCCAATTGCTTTGAGGAGCTCTCTGCAAGACCTTGGAGAGGACAGTTAATGTTTGTCTTGTTTGGTTTTTTGAATCAAGCAACCTCCTCTTGCCCACTCGGTGCGGATTCTGACGACAGCGTGTCACCTTGGTCCACCTGATTTGACTTGAAAAGTCAATCAGAAAAGCCTTTCTCAAATGACAACATCTAATACATAAAATTCAACACAAAATTTAAAATGATTTTAAACCTAAAAACTACTTGTCTTGAAGAAACAATTTACCAGAAACATAGTATTCTTAACTTTTAGACATGCTTAGAGATGGTACAGTGTTCTAAAAGCTGCCATGAAAGGTGTTCAGCATGCATTCTGTCTGTCTTAATATTCATATTCTTCTTCTCTCTGAACTAAGCAACTGCAAACACTAACCATTTTTGAGAGTGTCCTCTCATTTTCACAATATCCTGGAAACTGATTCCATTGTTCAAACCACCAATTTGGTGTTGTTGAAATAATAGTTTGTAAGTAAAATATTTTGATGTACAGCACAATATAGTTATAAAATGTCCTGTTTAATGGCTTGTAATTCCAAAGCTTATTCTGCATCCCAGAAATTGGATTTGTGAGTGACTCAAATTTGACATTCAAAATGTTATATTTGTTTAAATTTGATTTTGTATTAATTAAAAGTAATTAAATTATTTGTTTTCCTTATCTAATTTAAATGGTGAAAAAAATAGTGTAAATAAGACATTGGTAAAACATTAAGTATTTGTACCAATATCTTTATTAATGAAACTTTTACCTCTATGAATAGTCCCATTTTGTATGTATACCTGGGTGTGTAACATTCATTGAGCAAGAAATTTTCAGCATTCAATGTGTAAGTAATTAAATGTGAGTATAGGCAGCTTTCTAATTGTGTTTTGGGAGCTAAATTTTCTTTCTTTCAGTACTATGAAAGGATAACTGAACTGTTCTTTAAGTGAATTTGCAATGGAAATTAAATTTTTATAAAATTCTGGTGCATTGTGTGGTAAAATCAAATGTTTGAATATTTTTATTTGTTCAGTTTTTTTCTAGACATTCCAAAATGAGTGGATTATTTTTTTATCCAAAATTTATTTCTTATTATTAACACTTGTTTTATCAAGTAAAGTATTAAATAATTAAGTCAATAAAATGGCTGGTGTATCCCCATTACAATATGGGTCTCTACTTCTTCAGTCACCTTCAAAACATAGGGTACATTTTATATCTCACAAAAACTCTGGCGATACTTTTGATTTGTGCAACATTTTTTATTTTTATTTGAGCTCTTTTACAGAATAGTATTAGTTAGATTTGTATTTTATTTTTGACATACTCCTTCCTTTTGATTTTGTTTCAGTTGAGTATTAGTTGTGTATCATACAAATGGCCCCAAACCAATTTTGTTATTTTGAAATTACGTTAAAACTCCTAGAAGTTAACAAAAACTAATCATTATGTAAATACCATAGTTGTCAAATTTGTATGATTGCTCTCCACAGTTTTGTCTGATTTGAAATTAAATAAATGTGTTCATGACCATTAAAAAATCTTTTTTTACTTCTAGATAAATAAAAGTACTGAAATAAATATTTCTTTTGGTTAGACAACCGATTGTTGACTATTACTATTAATTTTAATTTTTTATGGTATTTAATTGTTAGAATACGGGGTGAAAGATTAATTTGGAATATTTGTGAGTCAAAATTTAAAATAATGCTCAGCATTTATAACAAACAGAAAATACTCTATTTTAGGTTTACCTGTGTAAAAATATCTTCATAGTTTTGGGAAATTTGTTTGTAATAAAGGATAAAGGAACAATGTTTTTAAAAAGAAAAAATGTATAATTTAATGTGTGAGAATGGTTTGTGTGTATTTCAGATGTAAAAATTTCTCGTTTATCAAGCTCATTTAACACGTTAGTAATAAATAAATAGCATTTAAATGTTTTTCAATGTAACATCATTTTTTGTAAGAAAATGTTTTTATTTTATTATTACATTTGTCTTTGCAGAATTGGTGGAATACATGCGGTTTTGATCACTGATCGGGATGGAGTTCCTGTATTAAAAGGTTATTTGATCAACTGCTGCCTTAAATGTTTCTCAACAACCTGTTATTTTGTGTCTGTGAATATAACTGTGAGAGATTGCAAGGGTGTTAACTAAAATTTTAGTTTCTTTTTTCTTGTTTTTTTTTTTGTTTCTTTCTTATGATGAAATGGAAAACTTTTTATCAGTGTTTGAAGCATTTTAGATTAGTGTATAATTTTTTTCCCTACTGCAGTTGGGATATATATTTCCAAGTGCTCCCAACCCTTCATACTGTGACTGGGCAAATGTTTTTCCATTGTCAATTTTGCTTGTACCTTTTTCTGCTGGATCTATGTTTGTCATCTTGACTATCATCTTTAGATAAAGAACTAGCATCCTCTTGTCATTGCCTCTCCATCATGTATGTGACTCACTTTTTTTAAGTTATCTCAAGTAGAATTGCTAGTTGCCAATTTAGCAATGTGGGCATGGTAAGCACCAGGATTTTTGTACATTTCACTTAGCATGTTGCTGGTTAATTGAAGTTTTGAATAGAAAACATTAAGTGAAATGCTAGTAAATACTTTCCAACTCGTTTACTCCCATATGTCATGTACTGTAATTTTGAATGATAATGAGAAGTGCTTCTCTTAGAGTGAAAGGGTGAAAGCACTGGTAAATGTATGTTCTGACCACAGTGAAATGCCAGTAAATATGAAAATACTCATTTAAATTACTTTTGCTTAACTATGAATTTGACATGTAACTGAGTATTATGTAACTTTGTTATTTATGTTGGTAATCTGAACAGTTTAATTTTTTGTGTGGAAGTATTTGATATTTCAGGTAACTTGGGTACATCTATTACTTACTAAACTGTTTTAATAGTGCAGAAGAAAATCTGTGGAATGCTTTCTTCAAAAGAAAGTTAATTGAAATGAACAATGATGCATTTAATATTTTGAAATTGATTCAGTTTTTAAGTTTGATAAGATGCAGTTTCTTTAACTGCTTTTTATATATGAACAAATATAAATGAAATCTTTTTATTTCAGCTGCAACAGAAAGTGCTCCAGAACTCGCAATGAGACCTAGCTTCTTAACAACAGTTGGCATGGCAACAGATCAAGCTGGAAAATTGGGCATGGGTAAAAGCCAAAGAATAGCTTGCATCTATGGCAAATATCAGGTAAAAATTAAGCAGTAGTATACTTTTGTGGTTGTGAATAGTACATTTTAAAATATAGCAACAAAACTTAACCCTTTGTCATAAGAAAGACCACTCTTGTAACCACTATAAAACAAAACAACAAAAAAAGCAATTAAATATATATTACTTTTATTACTTTCTAGAGGAACTGCAAGTTATAACAAAACAAATGTTTAATAAAAATAGTTTAAATACAACATTATTTTTTTTTATTATATTATACTTTTAGCTGTTGCCTGCTAACCTGATAGAAGTTACAATAATAGGGTTCTTATGCACTTGTTACTCTATCCAGTAATATAATCTGACCTTTACCTGTGTTTTAGTGGACTAATATTCTGTAAAATGCAGTCACATTTTAGTTGTGTGTGTGTGTATTACTATTTACAAACAAGTTTTTAAACTTACTGTTCTATGTTTTAAGAAAAGTAAAGAAAACCAAACAGTTATTATTTGTAGGCAATACTGCTTGTCATTGGTTGCTAAGCCTCAAATTTTGCACATTGGGTATGTAAAAGGGGAAAACAAATTTTGTTTTATTTCATATATACAGTTGAATGACCAAAAAATAAATTACTATATCAATACTATAGAATTCCATCATGATTTATAAAGCTTAGTAAATTAGCTGTATTTGTATCTAAAAAGAAATTTGAAATTTTGAACAGGCTGAATACTCAACTTATGAGCACAAGGGTTTGTTTACAAAAAAAACAAAAAACTGTTATATATGTAAATAGCTGTGAAAATCACTTGTGGGTCATTCTGAGCTTTTGATTGGTTATTCATATTAGAATTAAGTGCTTGTAAGAGACTATCAAAAAATTTAATGCATAGAAAATATAGGATATTTTATATTCTAGTCTTTAAATGTTGATAATTTGAGTATGTAATTTGTACCAAACTATACTTTGTATTTTGACATCACAAACATCTAATTTGAACCAGTGCTGCATTCAGCATGTCACATGACACACAAAAATGGATAGATGTGTTTTTAATAATTGTTTAAATTAAGAAATTAATGTGTAATAGGAAAATTTGAATTATAATCTACAGTTTCACACATGGTTCAAAGGACAATACAAAATATAAACATATATAGACTGTCACAAGCCATAATCTATTTGGGATAAATAATTGTAATTTTGTTATCTGCAGTCATTATAGACAATATATATAATTTCATTTTTTGTGTGGTGATTACAGGTCAGTCAAATTTGCTGAGTATGTGTAGAGCTAGAAAATAGGTAATATATATATACAGGTTTACTAGAAAGAATGGTTTAATTCATATAAGAGATTGTATAGTTCATTCATTGGAAAATTATTTTTGATTTTAACTCTTTTTACCCCTGCTTGCCCTTATATGCTTGCCACATGTCACAATGTTTGGAGTATTATGTTCAAAATTTTTATTAAATAACATTTTTACTAATTGTATCAGTGTGATTGGCATCAAAATATAGTTCATAATTAAAATTTTAAAATTGTTTTAATTTTTTAATTTAAAAGGAAGTGTAAAGAAAATGTTAAGTATTGGTTTTTGTGTGCGACATAATACATCCAGTTGTCTTATTGCTCAGTTTCTATTTTATTAAGTTCACCATATAATATGTTCAAGTATCTAACAAATTAGAAACTTGAATTTTAGATATAGCCAAGCTAAATATAAAATAACTTCTATGATTTGTGGAGATATCAATATATTTAGAAAATCTACAAGTGGTTTTTCCCTTCAAATCAATCATTTGAAAGTTCTTAACTAGTGCCACCTACTATTAAGTAGCTCAAGTTTATAAACAATAGAAAAAAAAAAATTGTATCCTCTATGTAATTCTGAAAATTGTTTTATGGGTGACTTGAAGGCTAAAGAAAGAATTTTGCTGTAACTGTAGATATGTGATCATTAGGAATGGGACTTTTTCAACCCATATATACTTTACTTAGACACCCTAATAAATTACAGGGATTTTGTGTATACTAACACTGTAATTTGATACATTTTTTTCAAACGTTGGTGTTTGAAGCCAACAAAAAATTTTCTACACATCCTACCTGCAAATCTAAATGAGTGCAGAATTTTGTAACAAATCAATATTTATTAATGTATTTTTCATTTACTTTCTATGTTTTAAGAAAAAATGTAAACATTTGAGTAAACAGTAATATGCATATAAATTTGTTATAACTTAAATAAGCTGAAACAAACAAAATATGCTGCATCGATTAAAAAGATCCCAGGGTACAAGCTACAGTGTGGGATTATAAAATGTACCCTAGGTTTTAGAGGTGATTGAAGAAGTAGGATCCACATTGCAGTGGGGATGCACTGTCTGTCAGTCTTAACCTCCACTTGCCAGTCTTACATAACAAATAAAGAGCAGTAATAGATATAGAATTAGAAATAGAAAGCAATGTGGCTGCTCAAGCCCACATCTATACCACACTTCACTGCCTGCAGAGAGTTGAGAAGGTGACTACTCTCCCAAATAAAGAATTAATTGAAATAAAAAAAATGTAAATAAGATACTACTATTTGGGGTAAGTAAGATTAAAAGGTTCCTCTTGATGTTAGTATTCCGCTCCCCAAGATAGTGTAAAGGCACTAACTGACAGCACGGGAAACGAACTATACCAGCATGAAGCATTCCATACAGCTGTCCAAACAGTCTAGTATAGCTCCCATTTACAAAGTCAACTGTGACTATCATGTTCTGAACACACCTTCACATGCAGCAAGGTGTACCTCCATGAAGTAGTACCAAGTTGTTAAATGACTATTTTTAATTAAAAATAGTTGTTAGAGATTTTAAATAAAATTTCTCATTTTTATTTATTTATATTTATTTGTTACAGGATAATATTATTTTATTTAGTTTATTTATTACATTCATTAACTCTTTATTTTTAAACCTGTATTTCAGCATTACTGATAAGATATTGTAATTTATTGTAAATTTTACAATATCTGAATAACTGAAGCTAAGCTTATACAGAAGGGTATGATAATTTTGAAATACTGATACAAAAATTAACAGTTAATGAATTAAATAAAGAAACTTTAAATAAAATTATTAAATTATTCTGTAACAAATGCAAAAACAAATTGGTAGTTCTCCACAAAATCATTAATATCCATTTTAGAACTAAAAAAAAGTACAAGACCCACCAGTATATGAAGTTTTAAGCCTTGACACAAGTTTGGGCATTTTCTAATTATTAGGTAACCATATAAGTATACACACCATAATTTTATGTGCTATCTGTATCTTCACAAAATTTGGCAAACTTGTAGTAAACACTACATGTATCTTGTACACTTTCTATAGGATCTAGGTAATGTATGATTAAACCTAAGAGAGAACTATTGACAAATCCTGAAAGTGAGTATTTGACTCTAACTGAACAAAATTGGAAACTATAAATATTATAGTTTATCTGAGCAAGGCATGGCATGGCCAGATTGTTAGGGACACTCGACTTGTAATCTAAGGTTCGTGGGTTCAATCCCCATCACACCAAACTTGCTCGTATTTTCAGCCATGGGTATATTATAATGTGATGGTCAATCCCACTATTTGTCAGTAAAAGAGTAGCCCAAGAGTTGGCAGTAGGTAGGTAATGATGACTAGCTGCCTTCCTTCTAGTTTTACACTGCTAAATTAGGAATGGCTAGTGCAGATAGCCTTTGTGTAGCGTTGCTCAAAATTCAAAACGTATCTGAATATTGGTGGTTTAACATTTTTTAGAGGTGTGGTGGTAAAAATAGAAAAGATAAGATGTTAGAAAATGTCACGTATCACACGAGGGAAAATACAGGATTGTTTTTGATGTTAGGTATAACATAAACAAAAATTAATTTAATAAAATTTTAAATATAAGATAACTGTTTATTGTAGTAAAGGTTACCTGGGGCAAAAGGGTTAATTAGTATTTGTGCAGATTGCACACCGAGATTGTTAAAAAGCAGTATGAAAACTTGGAGGAAAAATGGATAATAGAGTTGAGTGGTAACTGGAACGTATTAGTTGATTAACACTGAGTGTATTAATTGATTATAGGTGCTCTGTAATTTTTTCATATGCAAGGAATGTAGAATATCTTGCAATGTATCAAAGCCTTGAAAACATAGGCTGCCAATGTTATTTTGAAAAATATTGTGTGCTGGAAATGTATTTCTTTCAAGTAGTAAGGGTATTTCTTTATGAGGATAAATGTTTTAAATTTACTGGAAGTTTAATCTTATTTTATAACTGATTTAAAAAAACAAAAACTATTGAGATTTAGGAGTAAAAATGTGAATGACTATCACAAGTTGAATATTTACCTACTTAAATTTTTTTAAATAGAAGAGATATTTAAAATATTTTCTGAACCCAAAACGAGCTACTTAAATTTTTGTTGTTAAGTAAAGTTCTCATTTATTTAGGTTGCTTTAATCCTATTTTGGTTGCAGGTCATCCACTTTAATAGATTTCCTCTTATGGTGAGCATGATTGCCAGCAGTTCTGCTAACACTGGTAAGTCAGCAAATATTTTTTCAGGTTGCAATAATGTGCAAATTTGATAGAACACTTCAACATTTGTCACCTTATGAATTTTGTACATTAATAATCAATAATATGCTAAATAAATTAACTTGTAATTATTGCAAGCATTGTTTAATATTTTGGATTCTTTACTGTAGGGAATACATTGAATTGTTGGAATGGTTTCACAGGAGGGTTTCTAAGATGATATCTAAAAGAGAAAGGTTGTCAGATTAAGAGAAGTTAGGATCTGAAGTAGCTTTTTCTTGCAAAAGAAGAGCAAGATGAGATGTGGCTGAGATATTTAAGATAATCAAGGGACAATCATAATTTTCCTTACTTAATATAGGGGGGACACATTTCAACAGGGTAGGAGTCATTTTCAGCTACAAGTTTTATTTTTCCAACATGATGGTTGGCCTTTGGAATGTATTATATTTTGTTGCAGTGGTTCCATTAAATTGAGAGAATAAGGGAACACTTGATTGATTAAAATAGTAAGGGCCATTTTCTTTATCCTGTAATTGTTATACTATGTGCTAATCTCAGTGGAAACTTATAAAATTAATTCACAGGCATAGTCTACGTTTTTAATGTTATTATTTAGTGTAGCCACATTTTGAATCAGTAATAGCTTTGCATCTTTGTTACATTGTGATTTTGGATTTTTTTAACTTATCTGATGTAATTTGATTCTGAATTTTCCTGAAACTTTCTCAGTGACTTTTTTCGGTACAGTTGGAACTCTTGTTAAGTGTATAGTCTCTAGCAAAGACAGACTCGTTCTATGGAAGGTAAACCTATGTATATGGGTCATTCAATTTGATTTTGTAACGACCTGTAACTGTTAAGCCATACACACTAACTTTAAATGTAGTAAGCATATTTTCAAGAAATATTGCAAAGTTTTCATCAAGGTAATGAATCAATTTTACACAAATAAGAAATTTTAATGAATTATTGACCTGGTACTCTTCTGGTAATCTGATTGTCGTGGGTCCATATCTCCTGTTGCACCAAACATGCTTGCTTTTCAACCGTGGGGGCATTATAAATTTCTCTACAAAAACAAATAAATGAATAGTGCCATTGGCAAAAGAGTAGCCCAAGAGATGGCAGTGAGTGGTGATGAATAGCTGCCTTCCCTCTAGTCTTACACTGCTAAATTATGTATGGCTAGTTCAGATAGCCCTTGTATAGCTTTGTGCGAAATTCAAAACAAATTTTTACTAAAGATTTCTCTGTAAATGTATGAAGCTTTCACTGAATCAGTCCGAGTGAAAACGATTTTCACGTTAATTAAAATAGTTTTTCAACTTAAATTTTATATTTCAATTTTAATTGCATCTAACACATTATGTAATAAAGCTTATTGTTGAATAATGCCAAATGACGCCGTAGAAATGAACAATATATTTGGATTTATTATTTAATATATACTTGTCAGTAATAGTTTGTTTTAGTGAGATGCTTCTGAAGAAGCTTTAAAGTAAAATCTAGGTGTCCAACTAAAGAAAACTACTGAAATTAAATAATGAATTTGCATACTTTTTTTGAATAACTTCTAGAACCTTCTAAAGATCAAAAGTTTTTGATGAAATTTTGTGCTTTATCTCATTTTCTCTACTGTAATACTAATTGTAGTAAAATTACAATTACAAATGTATATCCTAATAGTTTGAGCTTTTACATTGCTTTTATTTAAGTGAATGGTTTTCTTGTCTCTTTCTAAGTAAAAATTGCCAAACTTTAGTGTGAAAGCTTAGCTAAACAGATAGTGATATCTTTTGACTTCAAAAACATGAATTGTGTGAGTTGAATGAAATTTTAAATTCTGCCCAGTCTGCTTTTTATAAGTTATAGCATGATGGATTAAAAAACTCTTCCATCAGTTTTGTGAAGATGGATAATACCACCCTCAAATTTTGTGCTCTAAACCATCATAGAACCTCGTGCATGCTTGACATGTGACCAAAAATACACCCTCTGTCTCTCTCGTTAATGCTGGCAAAGAGGAAAATTTCATTTAGAAGTAAATGGTTCAAATTTAAATATGTGTATCCAAAGCCACTTGTGATACTCTTACAAAGGCAGGGTTCTGGTTCTCAAAAAATCTATTCTCTTTGCTGTATTATTTTTTGGCATTAAGGGATTTTTTTTATTGCTACTGTTCCATAAAAGCTGCACTTCTGTAGCATCCTTGACATTTTTCGTTTTGAAACTATCCGTGTATAACTTGTTAATGCCATCTGCAAGGTTTTCATGAGCTTCCTTCATGTTTTTATTATTTAGGAAATTGAATTTTAGATAATAATGAGGTTGTTTTTTTTTGTCTACCAATTTGTCTGATAAGACTGAGTTTCCTTGTATATGTCTCTTGTGTATTTTACTGTATTTGATAAACAGCCAAAGTCTTGAAATGTTTTGTAAACTGCAACAAGCATCGTGTAAAGATGTGACTCTGAATAAAGGTGTTAATTCTTTCTGTTAGCATTTTAATGGCACAACACAACATTATATCTGCTGTATTGGACATTGCTTTTGAAAACATCACAAACCACTTGTATACCTGAATGAAAAAGTGAAAATTCAAATATTTGTGACTGAGCAATTGGTAAATGAACTAAAGGCTCATGTGCAACAGTATTGTTCCACTTTGAATTATGAGTAGACACCTCAAAGAATTATTAAAAAAATTGACTTTCCAAAGTCATTTGTGACTAAATGGTTTATAGTTTTGAATTAATTCAAAGTTAGGGGTAAAATGAAAAAAATCAGTAACTTGCCTATTTTGATATTTTTTAAAGTGGAGTTTTTATTTGGTATTTATAAGAAGTCAAAACTACAGTAGCAATTGGGTGTTCTAATAAATATTCACTTAACTCTAAATTTGCAACATAGGACTTACTAACTTAGGAAACCTAAAACTTGTTTTATGCATTTCTATTTAGGGTAATGAATTTTCTTTGTGGAAATTTTGTTTTAACTGGGATATTTGGCCTAATATAAAGCCTCTTCTAGACATGTTTGAGACATGGGCTAATTTTTTTGGAGCTCCTATTTATTTTGCTTCCGTTGACAAAATCTACCTGTGTAATTTTGTATAAATGGTTTTTAAATGATCATTAGGTATGAAGTTAATGTTTTGATGCCTCACTAAAGTAATTAGTAACGTAACATGATGTTTAGTTTTCATTAACATATGATATGCGAGTTATGTAAAACAGTTCCACATAAGAGATTTGAGAAATGATCTGCAGGTTGAATAAAGAACAAAATAATGCTAGAAATTAATTATTTAGAAATATTGCACATAATGTTGAAAGAGTGCTACATAGTTTCATTTCAGCAATGCCTGTTTAAAATGTATCTACTTGTTGTTTGTAACTTTTATGTGAATTTGCACATTCTAGAGTATAGTTGTACATTTACCAAAGATTGTCATCAGTGAAAAGTTAGGCAGACTGTGTAAGTAAAAGTGAAACTTGCTGTTTGTTATATGTGCTGCATATATAAGGAGGTTTAAAAGTTTTTGAATTCTTTAGTTAATGTATGCTTTTAGTCCTTTGCAGTTTAATTAAAAACAGAGAAAAAAAAACAGGTTTGTGAACATAATGCATTCTTAAGTCAATTTTTAAGACAGATGAATTTTTCAGAATTAAGTTTTATGTTTTAAAACTTTTAAGAGCATTGTTTGACTTTA
Source organism: Carcinoscorpius rotundicauda (assembly GCA_011833715.1). Taxonomy (NCBI): domain Eukaryota; kingdom Metazoa; phylum Arthropoda; class Merostomata; order Xiphosura; family Limulidae; genus Carcinoscorpius; species Carcinoscorpius rotundicauda. The sequence continues at coordinate 28,711,623 of CM022398.1, forward strand.
TTATTTGGATTAATACTGTTACTTTTTTTGTTGTTGATATAGGAATGATTCTGGGATTAGAATCAGAATTGTCCAGTTTAATTCAAGACCTGAAAACAGCAGTTGATGTAATTTAAGAGCAAATTGTTTGGAATATGATATAGATAACCATGTATATATATCAAGTTGCTTAGGTTTTTGCCTTTCAATTACCAAGTCCATTGGAGATCTTTACTGTTATCATATTTGTATTTGTTTTAATGTCAAGCTATAGTAAAAGCTGAAATTAAGAGAGATGGATATTGATGGTGTAAGGATTGCGTAAATGTTATAAACAAAACCAAGGTTAAATAAGATGCTTTTGAAATAAGTACATGATTTTTGGAAAAGTTAAAATTGAATCTTTGTTTAAAAGTCGTGCAAATAAATTGAAGATCAAAACTGTATTTTTTCTTATCTTTTTTTGTGGAATTGCTACATTCTCTTGTAAAAAAAATAAATAAATAAATAAAAATACGCTTATATTTGTATTTAAATTCTATTTTTAGCACAATTTTTTTAAAACATTCTGAAAACAACATTGCAATTCCATAATGTGTAGATTTGGTCCCCTTAGGTACCAAGATGGCATTTATAAGGTCAGTTTTTTGTGCATTTTAGTAGTTACAACTTGAAAAGGAATAAAGCACTTGATGTAAGCATTAGGTAAATTTCAGTACTGGAGTTATAGACATATTTTTCAGTTATTAATATACAAGAATACATTGTGTAACTTAAAAAGAAAAAGTGTGGTAAATATGCTAATGGTTACCTGATGCTGAGTGTTGTTACTGGAAACACTAATTTGAAAATGTAGCCATTTGACATAAAACCATAATGAATATAAACTTTCTTAAATATTAGCTTCACTATTTAGCAAAATGAAGAAGAACCAGTATATCAAATATTCTGTATCAAGTATATATTAGTTAAAGTTATTTATTAACATGAATTAATCATAAGCTTATTGTAATTGTCTAATAATCTGTAATACAGTACCCATTTTTTAATGTGCTAAAACAAGAATAATTTGAAAATAACTTGTAATGACAGGCTGGGTGAACATAATTGTGAATAAATCTTAAACTATTTCTTATCTTTTTAACAGTTATTACATTTTTCTAAATATTATTATTGATTTTATAACATAATTTGAAGAAAGAATTCAAGAAATTTGCTTGTTCTAAAGTGTCTCTTAAAAGATGTAGTTTTTTTGTTGTGCATGTTTCTATAAAAGTCAAATAAACGGAGTATACTACTTCTAAATCTTCATTTTGTTTATAATGATAAAATAGTTTCATAATAAACATCCACCTGTAATACTAAAAGAAAATAGTGAAGGTTATCAGAGCAGTCGTTATGATTCTTTAAGTTGGATTTGATCAATTAAATATTTTAATTCCAGACTATCAGTGGAAAAAGGTATGACCTCAATCTTGTTAACTGATAAATCTCAAGTTCTAAGCCTAATCATTCTTCATTAATGCAAAATGAAATGTTATTCATGAGCTAAACTTAGTTCTTAATTAACAAGCTCAACATGGACAAGCAATTGCAAACATTTGCCACTGAAAACAAAGGTTTGGTTACTGGCCAGGTGTTTTTACACACCTGATGCCTTCAGCAATACTTAGAAGTATAAGAATAATATATGGGACTCTCTGAAGAACACTACTTCATTGTGGATAAACTACACAGAAAATTACATTTTGGTCACGTACAAGTCAATATAATTAACCTTGAAGTCTGAATATTGAGGGGAATCCATGTAAAACATTTGCTTGATGGAAATGGATAGGTGATAATGTCTGGGACACCTAAGTAGTCTGACATGGGTTAAAGAACAAAAGTTGCCAACCTTTTTGAGGTTTTTTTCTTGCTAACACCAGAACAAACTTCTGTTGCATCAAAGATCTGCCTGCCCTCCAACTGTTATATTTGGTATTTGAAGTCACTTCCACACTAATTTTCATTATTTTACATTCTAAGGCTACTACAGCTGTGTATCAGTAAATAAAGGGTAGGCATTAAGCCTGGGCATCCCCTTATTTAAAGCTTGTGGTAATTCTCCATGTGGTTTTATCAAACAGATTGTAGCAAAGAAAAGATATGAAACAAAAACATTATTGAAAGTTTTGCTGAAGTTGATTCTTATATATCAAGGAGAATATTGCATTGCATATGGAGATGTATCATCCTGTTATGAAAATGAAAACTACTACGAATCTTTTGTTAGTCTATCTGAAAACAAATCATTTCCTTCATGTGTACTATATTTGAGGAGAGGGCATCCAAACATTTTGCCTGTCCTGTACACATTGCTAAATCTTGCAAGTTTGTAAAATGCCAAAGCTTACTTGCTGTCATATTCACTTGATATGTGAATACTGCATTACTTAGATATTGACTGATTTGAGAAGTGTATGTTGTGTTTACACATGCAAATGTATATCAACACAAAATTAAAAGATTGTTTTTCAAGTTCATTTGATTTGTTCAGAATTGATATTAAACAGTTTATGTTTAATAACTTGCTTCAGGTGTTTTTAAGTTGTCTTAAGTTAAAACATTTCTTACTTGGAAGAGTTAGTGTAGAAATAAAATTACTTCTAAAGTTTATAGAGTGTAAGTATAAAGAAATTTAACATTCACTTGAATAATGTTTAGATAAGTAAATATGCAATTTTTAATATTGTAGAGGTTTCTTTTGTCCTTTTAAGACTCCTGATGGGCCAATAAAAATGGATTTTTTTTTAAATTCAAAGTCAGGTGTGTATTTTAAGGATAGCTTATGTGGATGAGTGATATAGAAAGATAATTATTTTATTATTTTTTTGTATGAATTAGTTTCTATTTTTGTAATATTGTAATTGCATAAGTCTACTAAGATAAGTAATGTTATTAAATTTTAAATGAACAGTTTTGCACAATGTACTGTTGTTTAAGTTGTTGACTATATAAATAATAGTAGTATGTGTTATAGACCATGTAGTTTTAAGTGCAGTACTTTGTATGATATTTGTATTTTTAGGAACTCCTTCCTTTTGTTCAAACTCATTGGAGAACAGCTATAGAAAAATTTTTCCCCAGCTGTTTTTAATCCCTAATTTGCCTCCGAATGTAGTGCTTATTTTACATTTAGGTAAACACTGTCAAAAACAATATTTCTGATCCTAAAGGCTTAGATACAATTTTAGTTTGATTTAAATTGTACATATTTCACATAATTATTTACAGCAAAAATTAACTTATATTTTCTCATTATGTTGTTTAATTATTTGGTATGATTATTATAGCTATGCAATAGGCTATTTCTGCTCTGCACCATTTACAATGTTATATATCTGTACCATTGCTGCTGATCCTTTGGGGGAGGATAGGCATATGATTTAAATCAAAATGTATCATTGTTAGTAATGGTGTGAACCTTTTCAAAACTTGCAATTTTTAATTTTGTGGAAAGAACAAAGCAAAGTTTAATATATAAATAAAGAATATTCATGTATTAAACGTTTAGATCTTAATAAATTGATGTGACACTCGTATTGCCTTTTATAATGTATTTTTATTTTAAAACTCAGAATAATGTTGATAAAATTAAAAAAAAAAGAAATTGGATTATTTGTGTATGAAAAATAGTTTAGCGTGAATCCGATAGATGGTAGCACAGGTAAATAACCACATTTAGGTTAGAAACTTTATTTTTCCATTTCAAAATGGGCCACCTCAGTGAGTTATCGGTTATTTTATAAAATTTCGAAACTCTCGTATCCATAATTCGATTTCTTGTGTTGGTAAAAATGTAGATAACTTACTGTATAGCTCTGCACACAAAGAAGTTTAAAATTGTATCAAAGTTCTCATAAAAATGTTACATGAAATTAATTAATTAAAAGACATTTATATTTCTAATACTAGGATTTAAAATTTATTGAAGATATGTTTTTTTTTTACAATCCATGTTTCATTTTTTTTCGTTATGAGTAAAAACTTTAGAACATTAGAAGAAACTTGTCCATAGTGTTATTATCCCATAAAGTTTAAAATTGTTTTATGAGCCTTTAAAATTCGATGTATATTCTGCAATTATAATATTTTTGCACTTTTAAGTCTTATTTGTATATGGACCAATATATGATTTAATTGGAGGCATATAATACAGCCTGAAATTAGAAGAGTGTCCATAGTTTATGTGAAAATGTATTTGTACATGTGTTACAGATTTAAATATTGTCGATTAAACCGTCAGTTATAAAATAGTTGCCGCAAAATATAGAAAAATCTTTATATTGTGTAAATTTCGAGACTATCCTTTCAGATTATATTATTCATTACCAATGTTTACTTCCCGCTCTGGTGGGGAGTAGCTGAAGTTAATATAATGGCTCAGGCGACGTTGCTGATTTCCTATGGTAGACTAGGTTAAGTCAGGCCATAGTGCTAGAGTTAGGCTTAACGTTAAACCAACAGGTTATTGCGTTTTTACTCTGTATGATTGTGTAGTTAGGAATTAGATTACACAAGACAGCGTAATTGGTTTTAATAATTTATGTTTCACAGGCAATGTTAATTGGAAGATCTTCACTTAGTAAGTTTTTACAACTTGTATATCACTATTTCTAGTTCTATTTCTCTCCCGGACTTATTTGTACTGTGTTATGGAAAATTAGGGTTAACTACCGTAGCATGCAAAGTACTCTCGAAAAAGTAGTGTTAATACTTGTGTTGTTATTATTAAATTGGTTGTAAAACGCTTTCAACATTAATGAAGACTAAAGCTGGGATTTCGCTTTCCAGTTTTTCCAAAAGTTGAATACAATGAAAAGTTATTGGTTTGATAAGTGCAGGTTTTCACACAAATGCTGTTTAAATCACTATTGTTGATCATTATAATTCCACTAAGCTGTTGTCATATTCCTTTTATGTTTTAAGAAAGATCGAAGCCTTTCTACATCGTATGTAAATATCGCATATTGTCACACCTTTAATACTTTATTAAAATGGCCCCTACTTGTACAGCAGTAACAAGAATTCTGAAATGATTTACATAGGCATAAGTCCAGTTATCACTCTGTACCATTTTTTCTTCTGTGTTCTAGTAGATAGATCACATTCTAGAGCTAGCATATGGTATGGTTATGTGTGGGATATTTTATGTTTGAAAAAATCTTAAAATGTGTTTTCATGTTATTGGGAGGGAGAAGCAAATAGTCTTTTGGGAGTTTGTGCTTTCTTTGATGTGGCCATTGTGATCTATTCAACAATGTAGACCTTCACATGGTTTGGTAAATTTTTACTTGTAGAAGTAAAAGTGATAAAAAAATATAATTCCTATATTTAACATTTAAAGTTAACATTATCAGGGGCAGCTAAATATGTTACATTTGGGAGACAGGATACTAGTTTAGCCATTTGAGGACAAGGGAGGATTATGGTTGCCCGTTTTTAAAAAACAAATGCAACCAAATTTACACTTTTGTGCAAGTTGTGTATTTTAGACAAAATATATACACATTGCATTTTCCATCCAGTTTAATGTTTATAGTCATGCAGTTTTTGTACACTGCAATGTAGAATTTGGAAAAACCAGCAGAAACCCAACAGTTGATAATATTTCATGAAATGAGACTTGATGGTGATCAAAACATTGGAAATCTAAAAGTGTTTTTAATGTATATATATTTTATAAAGATAACAAGAGATCTGTTTGTTTAGTGGATAGTCCTATCCATTAATCCAAAATAAAAATAAGACGGTCATAGTTAGCTTTTATCAAACAAATGTTTATCAGAAAAAAAACTATTATAACTGAAGATGACTTCAATGCAGCCAGTATTTAGAATTTTGTCCTATACTTTTACTATTTGGACTATCATTAAGTATAAAGAAACAAAAAGTAATGCATTGACACTAACAATTCCATTGACAAAATTAAACATTTCAGATGGCTTTTAACTTTTCTTTTTCCAAGAGTAAAAAGTTTCAAAGTTGAAAACCATTCCTTCCCAAATATCATTCCCTTTTTTTTTCCCAACAATTTAGTGTCCTTTTTAAGGTAAAGTATCCAAAACTAAGCATAAACCCTTTCAGAAAGGAGTAGTGCCCTTCTCACTCTGAGCAACACTCAAAGCTTTGGGTTTTTCAAGTAATGTAAAATAATATATTGGCTGTTTCTTCATCTATGTTGTTATAGATTGAAAAGAGCAAATACCATCACACTAAGCCTTGAAATACCCCAATTGTGATATCAGTCTAGTTTGACTGAACTCTATGTACAATAACCCTCTACTTTCTTTTGTGCAACCATTTTTTCTGTTAATTGAGCCATTCTATCCCCCTCCCCTCTCACATATATTTACTGATGTATGTTTGATAACAAGCTTTTTATGTGACACCTTGTCAAGTACTTTCTGAAATTCCAGATATAGGAAATCCCAGTACACACATACGTAACTGGTAATCTCTTTAAAGAATGTCTGAGGCTCGAGGCAAGGTTTTTTTCTGGTGAAAGGCTATCCAAGTTTCTATAAGAAGTATATTCATTAAGACTTTATTGTATTTTAGTATTTTAAAACTTGCATGTTGTGCCAAATTTATTCTGTGATTAAATTGCAAGTATTATTGGACAAATAAAAAATGCATTTTGTTTTTAAGGAAAATGCATTGCAAATTCCTAGACTACTGGTCACACGTTTAGACATCATTTTTACCTGCCATCTCAGGATGTTTCAAGCCCTTAACTTCATAATTTCATTTTTTCTAAATATATACATTTCCTTTCGACACACTAAATTTGATTTGGTAACTATTAGTAGTTACGCAGTTGTTTTAAAGATTTAGAATTTAACATAAATTATCAAATGTAAAATACCTCCTCCACTCGAAAAACAAAACTAGTAAGAACTTGCACCAAATTTCATTATGAGCAACATAATGTTAAGCACACTGGAATCAAAAGAATCAGTAAGTGCTTTAAAAATATTCTTGTTCTGTTGTCAAAGGTTTAAAGTACTCATTCTACATTATTAAAAACAGTATTGAGGGCTAAAGAATTTCATAGTGAAATATATTCAAAACAAATATTCCTTTTTTTCTTTGGCAAAGTGTGCAGTATAAATGCATGTATTTCCAACACTGAAATTTAATGCAACTTTTTATATGATAATGTGAAAATATTACCCTGTAAAAATGTTTTCACCTGTCCTTTGATATCTTTGCATTGTAAAAATATAGGTACAATCAATTTCTAACCTTTTGAGGCAAAATTGAATAAGCTTATAAACTGTTTAATGGCTACTTAACTACAGTTAAAAATAGTTTTGGGCCAGAAAAAAATATTTGAATCTAAGCAGGAGTAACTTGAAATAGAATGTTTTCCTTTGTTATGAAAACTAATTCCTTAATCACCAGCTTCATTGTTTTATAAAATGGAGACAAAATGTACACAACATTTTGCTTTGTTTATTAGTGCATTTTAATTCTTTGTTGTTTTTTTGCAAGCTCAGATCTTATATAAACTTTTGTTCATCAAACATCTAAGATGATTATTTCAAGTTAAATTTTTTTTTTGCTGTTGATTTCATATGCTTAAGATATTCAAAAAATGTTATTATATAATCATTAATGTACAAGTTTTATGAGCAGAAATAAAAATGCAGTGCTTTGTATACTTATCAAGCAAAATGTTGTGTAGTTGGTTAGGGTTTAAGTTGTTTTGATGAATATAGATAAGAAATAATTGTTAACATTCCCTAGTAGTAGAATAAAATACATTTTTCGTACAGTATCAGTTTCAAACTGTGTTTTTATTATTTTTTTTAAGTTTCAGACTTTGAAATATTCTAAGATGTCAAGACTAGGCACGAAGACTTACAGTCGAAAACAGGAATGCAAAACCAGTTTAAATTTTGATCAGCTTCTTTCGGAAAAGTGTAACAAGCCTTCAACAGCCAAGGTATCAATGACATCAGTACATCGATGGGGAATGACTTCATTTACTTCACTTCGAAAGTCTCAGTTAAATGGCCGTTCTGAAAGTTCTTTAGAAGATAAAAATATTTTCAAAAAACCAAGAGTGGAATTAATGGGATCAAGTGGAAAGAGTGATTTGAATAGTTTCACTAAAGAAACAGATTTTTCTCCTTCTGTCTTTATTCCTGATGATGCTGTTGGTACAGTTTCTAGCAGTTTGTCAGTTGCAGATTCTAATATAACTGAGGAAAGAAAAAATATTGCAAAACCCAAAAAATTTTTTAAAAGTAGTGATCGCATTTTGAAAACATATGGGTCTTTACCATTATCAAGGACAAATGAGATTTTAACTTCAAAACAACAGAGCAATTCAGAAAGTGGAGCTTTAAAACTAGATTCACTCTCTCTTCATACTGCCACTGCAAAAATAGTATCAGTTCAGAAAGTTGGTGACAATACCAACTTTTTAAATGAAGATGACAATAAGTGTGTGTCCAGTGAAATAACTAAAAATACTGAATTAGATCTCATAAAAAATACATCACATCATAGTGCTTCCATCAATGTGTGTAATGACTTACCAAAACATAAGGATTTTGACAGGCTTATGGATGAAGAGTTCATTATAAAAAGAAAGATGGATGGAATAGACAGAAGTATCTTGCCTTGTACTCCTGATCAGGGTAATGATATTCCTGTTCCAGATTTTGATTCACAAGATCACCAAACATTCTCATCTAGTGATAATTTCATAAATTACAAATCAGAACAAGTGCCCCATGTTGTACAGACTTACTTTAAAAGAAAAGCAAAACAGGGAGTTGAACTGACTCAACTTCAACCAGTTTGTGGAGACATTCATTCGTCTAATTGTGAAGATGATACATCTCAGGGTAGCCAAAGATTGAAAACTGATACAACTTCTCTTTTAAGATGTAATTTATCTGAAGAAGAATATCATACAGATGAACTTACTGAAGCTAGAGATCTGAAGAAGGAGAATTCTGTAGATACAAACATGTTATTTGAATCCTTCAGACAAGATATTTCAAAAGAATCTATGCAGTCAAAACTTAGTCAACCACCTTTGCGCACAAAAAAGATCTTCAGCAGCCCAAAAAAGGTCTTTATCTTGTTTTCTTTTTTTTGATAATAGGAAGTAATTTTTATTGCCCGAATAATTTTTTCTTTAGGTTTAATATATCAATTTAAATAATTAGTATTACTTATAGCTCAGTGGTACAGTATTTACTTTGCATTGATTACAATATTTTGAGTTTTTTATTTTAAAATGGATATAATTTTCAATTTATTCAAATGTGTTTTATGTAAGGAATACAATTTATATTTTTTACACACTTATAATTAATTTTGGGTCATTACTAGAATTTATAAAACTAAGAATCCCAATTATAGTTGGGAGGTGAGTTGAATTTGATAATCGTGTAATAGTAGGAGTTATTAATAGATCATATTGGACTAATGGATTATTCTCACATGAAATTTGAACAGTTATAATGATCCATTCTAATTTTATTTCTTATTTTCATGAATTGTGAAATTAATTGGTTAAACTGAATAGTTTGACATTAATCAAGAATGATAATGATAAATTATAATAGACATATTTTGATAACTTAGGTAGTTGGAATAATCAAACAGCATTAACTGGAAATTAATTTTGATTAGTTGATTATTTTTATGACAATTGATTTAATTTTAATTTTGAATAATGAATTATTGTATGTGACACTAATCAGTATAACTTGTATTCTTAGGTAATTGATTATATTAGGCTAACCACCATGTTACAAATCATACATGAAGTAAAGTATTGATTAATGTAAACATCATTTCTAAAATTTGATTACTTTTATATTACAATTGTATGAATTTCTGTAAGCTTTTCATATTACACCATTGCAGTATGGGTAGCAAACTTGTTACTGGTAGAGTAAGACTAAGGTAACTTGTTAGTTTGAAACATTTATCTTAAATATGTGAGTAAAACAGCCTCTTGAATATTTGCATATTTTTAATTAAAAAATTGGGCTTTACAAACGAATTTGAATTAAAGGTATTTTCTCCACATGCATTAACTCTCTATTGGACAGTTTTAACGAGAATTTACTCATTTGTGTATGAAGATGGCAGTAAACCAAAAAATACCTGTTGATGTGATAGGATAAATTCTAATTATTGAAGTTACTCTTGATGGCTCTTTAAAGTTTTGTATAAAAATACAACTGGTATTTCAATTCTAATCATGCTGAAAAATGAAGTAAATGGCAGTGGTATTTCAAAAACTGGATTCAGAAAGTGTTATTGAAAACAGTCAAAGAATATGTCATTTTACTACATAAACTTGTGAACAGAGAAGTTCTTTCTTTTTTTAAGTAAATTGCAGAGTATTTTACCTTCATTATATTCTCTTTCATTTATTCCATTTCAACACATTAGAATGCTACTTGTCATATGATTCGTATTTTTTATTGGTTGTTTATTTTTCATTTATACTTTTAAAAGTTGTAGTTAATTTTATACCTGTATTTTTTATCATTAAAGTAAAGAGATTCAGAAAGATAAAGTAGAAGCATTTTTAAACCTGTGTGTGTTAAATACATTTAACATTATTTAATAGTAACATAAAATAGATTTAAGGGAGTACTGTTGTTTTGTTCAAATTAAATTTAGTGCTGTGATATGTTTTGTTTATAAAAAAAAATTGTACATATAAAGGAAATTATTATGAAAATGATGAACATGTAAAAATATATTAGGAAATAGTATTTTAAACTTGGATATTGCTATAGGAATTAAATGTTGTGATGAAGAGGTATTGAAAGAGAACAAATACAAAATAGTTTAAAAACATGCAAAATAGTTTTTGGTCATTATATGTTAAAAAACATGAGGTTGTAGAAACTCAACCAAAGATACACATGAAAATCTTGGTGTGTACCAATTGACATAAAATTGATGTAAGAGACAGTTTTGAAGGTGATAATTTTCATGAATTTGGTAATGTTAGTGTCATATATGGTTTAATTTTGTATTAATATTCATATTTTGCCATCTTTTAAACATTTGCATATGTATTCTTTTTAGCATAAAGCTGTATATAACCTCAGACACTGGCAGTCTTCTCAGGAAGCCCAGGAAATGACTGAGGTAAGTATTTTAAGTTACAGGGACTTATAGCATCAAAATATTCAGATTTTGCAGTTAAGAGAGAAAAAATTGTCTTTGAAGCTTTAAAGGTATATGGAAAATGTGAGGAATAAGGTTGCTTTAGTATAAAGTTGCTATTATAATTTGCCACATCTTTGAAGTGGTTTTGTTTACACACATTCACCCTTCTTGCTAGGCTCAAAGAAAATTCTATAATCTCTCAGTCTGTCAATAAAAGTAACTTAATAAACAATGAATGTAATGAAGACAAACTTATGTTTTGTTGAAACACAAAAAAACTTTCATTATTTATTTCAAATTTTTATTGGTTTCTGTATTGTATGAACACTAGTACAGCAGCAAGTCTGTAAATATTTGGATTTACAACACTAAAATCGAGGGTTTAATTTGCCTCAATAGGCTCAGCAGATAGCCCAATGTGGCTTTGCTATCTAAAAAACACACCATGTTACCTGTTGGCTGATCACATTTATTTCCATCCGTTTGAGTACCAAATGAAAACTAGGGCAGGTGATGATTCCCACCCCACAATAAGTTATATTTAGTTGAAGAATCTTTCAAAACTTAATTTGTGTAGAATAATGATTAATAGCTTTAAGCCCCAATAACTGAACTATAAAGATTAATGTGTCATATCAGATGCTTAAAATTACATACAAAAATTATGGGGGGGGATAAGACTTCCTAAAGACACACAGTTTGATGATTTTTTAACTCCCATTTCAAGTAGCTGTTGTTAATATTAAGAACGTTACATGAGTTTTTAAATGTTCATAAAAACATTTGTACTTGAATGGCACAAGATTCTCTAATGAGAATGTTGTTATGTGAGGTTGTGTGTGTTCACAAAATAGTTATGATTTGATACATTTTTATAGGGGAAAGTTTTGAGAAACATATGTACCAAGTGTTTTGTCATATTTGTAAAATTTTGTTTTCATGAAAAAAAGTTTTTGTAAAATGTTGTGAAATAATTTTGATTTCTCTTCATTTGTTAGGATGATACATTTAAGAAGCCATCTGTAGCTGAAGAATTTGAAAATGAAGAATTGTTAGAAACTACTTCACAGACAGTACTTACAAGGCATGTGCAACAATCTACAAGACCATGGTATGATCCAGTGACCTCTGTTAAGTGCCCAAGGAAAGTAAAAGAGGTAAATTGAAATTATTTTTTTTTTAGTTATTATTATGGAAATAAATTAGACTTATCAAGAAATGGCCACATAATTATATTTCCTTTTGTGTTAAAGCTCTTGATATGGCTTGTAAGAACTGCATTAATTGTAGAGAAATACGTTTTCAAGAAAGGCTTTCTCTGTTTGTTACATAATGTAAAATTTGAATGTGTGGATCCTGTTACATCAGTTTTAAAGGTAGGTTAGTGGGAAAAATATTCTATAAAATGTTTCATCAAGGGGTAGAGTGTTATTTAAATTTAGATGTGATATATTAATACTTAAGGTGGCTGTTTAAATATAAACAAGGTAATATAGATGGTGAATTAGTAAAATGAATTTTGCCATTTCAGTCTTTATAATATAACAATTTTTTTACCAATATCGCAAGGGGAAAGGTTTCAGTATATTACATGCTTTATCGATTGTGTACTATAGTTTTTATACATACGTAGTAAAAGCAACTGCAAAGAACATGTGGTGCATTACACAACAACATATGCAGCAGCCACAAGTGCTTTTTTGTTTTATAATCCTGAATGCAATTGAACATTATCCCTTTTAGAACACGAAACACTTATATCTATTTTTTCACTTCTCACAGTGGAAATATTTAACCAGAATGCTTGAAATTTAGAAAAGCGTACTAAGTAGTGTGGAATTTTTTGTTAAAAAGTATATACAAATTGATTTGGTTTATCATTTCTTATGAGACACTTTTGAAAAAACAAAGAAGCTTCATTTTTTATATTGTTGATCAGAAACTTTCATATTATATATTCAATGAACTACAGTTTGAATTGTATTCATTATTGTATTCTTTTGATGCTTTATTTTGTCAGTTACAGTATTCACTACTTTAAGCTATAAATTGTTAAAAAACTGACAAAGAATTTTCTGTAACCTAGTCAGGCCTTTTAAAATGCCATGTTAAGTTAGGTAACAGGATTTTGCTAATAATATTCTTGGTATATGTTGTATATTTAATATAATTTATTTTTAATAAGTCATAAATTAGTTTACTTACGTTGTTCAAATGTGATAGATTTAAAAATAGTTCAGTCATTGGAATACTTTACTATTGACAACTATACTTGTTAAATGTAACCAATATTACCCAGGGTCTTGTTTGTAGTTTTTAAACAGATGTAGTTTAATATGAAAATATTTTCAGGAACAAAATTGTTTGTAATAGTTAAGCATATAGGCTGTAAGCCATCAATGAATGAAAGTAGAAGTCTTCACTAATGAAACCAGTAAGGAGAGGTAAACAAATATGTGAGGAACAAATGAGTAATTATGTTTCCAAGATATAACAATGTCATAGCTAATGTACATTCAACCTTTGGATAGATAGGAAAATAATAAAAAAAAAAATTGATAAATGCATTGTATACAAGTGTAACTACTCAGAGCTGTGTGAAATGAAAGTGAAAACTTGGTTTTCTCTTCAAATTGCACTATATAAATGTAACAAGATGACATATCAGTTCAGAAATATTGAGCTGAAAACTGTTGAAATCGTTATTAGTTTGCTTAATTTGTGAATTTATCAGACTTGCATTCAGTAGTGAATGATATTCTGGGGTTCACGAAGTATTCAAACCCAATGGCTCATGTCACGTTTTTATAATATGGTACAAACTTTGTTGAATGTATTAGGAAGTAATGTATTTAAGTATCCTTGAAGAAGATTAGAACAGTTATAAACATCTTTGAAAAATATTAGTTAAAATTTATGAATGATCCACTAGAGGCTTGGATATAAAATTTTGTAAATTTAAGATTTTTGTAAAAAAATGCTCTCTAATCTTTTGGGATGGTATCTTGTACTTAATCAAATTAAATCTTCAGTCCATTTTTTCTTCTTTGAATAATTAAAATGTTTTTGCAATTAATATAATGTTACTTTGTTTGCTGTTATGTACATCTCATTCTACAAGTGTTGAAAAATAATGTTATTTAACCCAAATGGATTTTTTTTGGTTTTTTGCTAATGTCACAACATTTTATATAATTACTTCCAAAATTTGACCTAACTTGTTTGTATGTCAATACAGTTAGCATCAGAATGTAAGGTTGTTACGTTTTTTTATGCGGACTGAACGCAACAGAAAGACACAGATAGCAGCTTGTATAATTTATTATAATGATCTACTTATGTGATAGACACAAAATAAATTATCCAATAGCAATAACAGATATCCAGTTTCAACCTTCAAAACATCTTACAACACAAAAAGGTACTGGCCTATGCTTAATAATATGATCCAGAATGAGTGTCCAAATCCGAAATCCAAAGTTCCAATCTAGGCGGTGAATTTAGTCCCACAGAGAAATTTTCAAAGTTTGAATGGGTAATTTCAAACAAAAATTCACGGTCCAATTCGTATCGACTTTCGGTATAATCTGTAATCCAACTGAATTGTAAAGATTGACAGAATAAAAATTTCAATGCTTTAGTCGATCTAGCTCTATTCACAAATTCAATTTGTGAATAATCACATGGTAAACGTTTAAACTTTCTCAAACAAGACAAACTTCTTGACCCAAGTAAAAATGGATGATTTTCTTCCCTTGCATCGCCGTCTGTTTATATACTAATCGCGTAACTTCCCAGAATTCCACAGTACAAACACCAGCCAATACAAGTGATCAATCTACCTAGTTTTAAAAATTTCTACATGAATAATTCTAAATGAATTTTAATTAATTCTAAAATGTTATTTGAAATTTCACTGGTTTAAACATCGAAAATATAAATATGGAAATATAATAGATATGGGAATGCAAACACGACATGACATGATTGTCGTTTACATAACACTCGCGACATGGTTGTCGTTTACATAACATTTACATGATATTTATATAACACTCTCGACATGGTTGTCGTTTACACAACATTTACATGATATTTACATAACAAAGGTCTAGAATTAATTTTACACTGTACAGTTTTGTATCTTAGTTGCAAAAGTATATATTTAAAACTTATAATAAATCTCCACTTTTATCGTCATGCAAGTTATGAGCACTCTGTTTTTTGTTTACATAGTATGACTTCAAAATTGCAAACTTGCAGTCTTATTTTAGATTTTATCACCTCATGGCACAGATTTAATATTATATAAAGTTTAAGTTCCTAATTTTGTAACGAAATATTTTAAGAAATCCTCAATCTTGCCTGTTACAAAATTTGTGGTATTTGCTCTCTAGGTCTACTTTTTTATCAGTTTGTTTACCAAATGTCTGAGAGTTACAGAACTTAATGTAAGTTACCTATTACAATATAGAAACTTCTAAGGCAGTCTAATTTTTTTTTATGGCCTTCAATCTTATTTTTTTTTTACAGAGCTTTAAACTAGAAAAATCAGACTTGCCTACCTGTCACATCCCATTTTTCATAAATTGCCAGCAGTTATCTCTGATGTTATATTATTTATAACTAACAGAAAGCGAAATTTTCAAAAAAAGTGTTACATTTTTTTGCTTTCAGTTTAATACTTTATTTAAATACGAAACACCTATACAAGCTTAGCTGAATTTTTATATGGCTCTTATTTTACAGTTAGAAACCCAGAAAAATTAAAATATTTTTAGAGCATTGTTAGTTTTTACATATTGTTATTCTATGTTCTCAGGTAATTATTTACTTAAATAAGAAATTTAGTAAAGCATAACCGCTATACAAACCAGTACATGAGCATAGGCTTAAGTTTCATGTACAGTCAGTAGCAAAAAAAAAGATGCAGTTAAATGACTATTTCTTGATTTACATTTATAATTTATATTTAGTATTATAAAAGTATAATCTAAAAATTAGAGACTTATTATATATGATAATGAAAAACAAAAATTATTCACAATGTATGATTTCAAGCAGTTGATGCATAACATAATCCTGTATATTGACATGAGATGCCTTACATGATGGAATAATTAGACACAGTATAAAGGAAAAAAACCCAATAAAATTAACTACAAACCTGTGTAAATTGTTTTAAGTTTATGTTGTTTAGAATAAAACTATAATTTCATGCAGTCATTGTTGACAGAGAAAAGGATAAGTTAGATTTATTTTGATTTTTTTATGGTGGTTACGAAGTTGGTCAAATTGACTGACTCCGTATAGAGTTAAAATACTCAACAGGGAATGTTCATAGTTTTACTGAAAAAAATCATTTTAATTTTGCTTCGGAAGTTTTAGATTTTATACAAATGAAATATGAAAACTTTTAAGATGAAAAAAGTATTTTTTATCTTAACATGAAAATTACTTTGTATTTGGATAGCAAACACTTTGACTTCATATATTTGAAAGCAAATCTTTAGTAAAAATAATTCAAATTTTGATTTTTTATTTTGTATGTGTGTATGTACAAAAGGGTTGTCATATTTACTGAAAGTTTGCCAAATTTTATGAAGATACATGTGCTTTATTAGAACTTATAGCGTGGATACTTTCATGGTTACCCGATTAACAGTGGTTGTGATGACCTAGCTGGTTTTGAAAGAGATAATTAAAATAAATATTTGAATGAGAAGTTAATTTTTCTGTCAACAAATACTTGGAGTGAATAAAAACTTCAGGCTGAGGTAACTATGAGTTCATTATTATAAAGTTATGTATGTTTGTAATGTTCACAAAGAAGAATCATAGTGCCCTGTAAAACTGTGTGATTAAAGATAAAAGTATGTAAAAAGTAATCTTCAACAATTGTGAAGAGCATGAAGTCCTATGTTAAAGACATCAGTTATTAGTAAACAAAAGCAAATTTGTTTTATTTGATAATTCTCAAACTTTCAGTTTTACTGTACGTTGATTTGAGCTTCGGTTAGCATTAGGTAGAAGAAATAAATGTATAAAGTATGAAGTTTTACCTTAAAATGTTTCTAATGTTAATTTAGGATGGTTCTACAAGCTATGTGAATTAAATATAGAAAGTGTTATATTTTTAATCACTTCACTTAGACTACCCAGTCTGAGTTAGTCAGACTCTATAGATGTGCATAAAATACTTTAATGAAAATATAATAAATATTGCTTTTCTTGTATAACAGATGTGTAATCTTTTTTAAACATAAAAAATAATGGTTAAATTTGTCAAAATTTTGAAGATAAACTTAGTGAATTTGTAATTATAGTATATACTTTTATGTATTGCTTCATGAGAATGGAATAATATTAAAACCATCACCATCCTCATATAGTTAATGTATATAAATTGTGATTGCTCTGTTTGTCTAGTACAATATTAACTGCATTGGCAGAAAATGCCTTATACTATAATGTAATAAGGTATATTTATGTAAATTTTGTTGCATTGTATTTGATTTGAAAATATTTGTGTGTAATATTTTTTCAGATATGTTGTAAGACAAATTTTTAATGTTCTGTGTCAATTCAATAAAACTTAATTTTACAAATGTCTAAAACTGTACCAATTTATATTTAAATCCAATACATTGCAATTATCTTTTTATGAGAGTTTCTCTTGAGCGTGTAATCTTGTTTGATAACTAGCAGATAAGTTTTGCTAAGAACCCAGTTTAATAAAGCAACTTCATTCATATAGAAAAGGCAATTTATTTTTCATTGGGTGGTGTAACACAAATTTGTATTCAAAGAATTGAAGTGTGGCAGAAGGTTTTAAAAGTATAGTCTTTGTTCAAGTATCTATACATTAGTGTTTTTGAAGCTTACTCAGAACGTGATTTTTCCAAATTTATTTAACCCTTTTGCGATGTTCGTATACAAGTCTGCACACATTAAGTGTTTGTACAATAACTTTTAATGTACTATGTGCAACTTCAGAAAAGTTGGTAGATTTGTGGTGAAGGTTGAAAAATCAGATTTTTTAATGAAGTATTTTTTTACTAAAAATGTGTTTTTGAAGATAGTCTTTTTTTTTACTAGTCCAAGTGCAAGCATTTTTATGCTGTGATTAAAAAGCTGTTGTTATTTCCCAGAATCTCAAATATTATTTGTGTAAGCTCTGAAACCTCCTAAATACATTTCAAACATTTGTTTTAAGTTACACTATATAGTTTGGCTGTTATTTTCTCTACCCTAACTTTGTTGGGTCTTTAAATTCGGCTGACCTCGTGACCACTATAAAAAGATTAGGTAGTAAATATCAATTATGCCTTTTTTTGAATGATTATAAATTATAAAATGTAAATACAAATACTTAATCTAAGTAGCTTAAGTCTCATGGTGTTATATACTTATTAGTTTGATTATATTGACCACCTATTCATAGGTGGCTAAAACTACAGAACATGCATTGATGTAGTGCATGTGCATATGTTACTGTATCCGGATAATATAAAACTGACCTTTAGTCTTTACAAAGTTACCATCTCCTGGTTGATTTAGGAGGTGTAGTATTTTGTCATATACTGTCATATTTTAACTATTATACATTATATATGTGTAATAATTATTACTATTTAGAAATAAGTTATGAATCTTGTTTTTCTTAAAATATAGAACAATAAAGAAGTAAAGCATACATTTATTTCTTCTAACTACGATTTTTAAACACAGTTGCTGCTTCACTTAGCTTGCTAAGCCTTTTAAAATTTTTGACTGTAGGGGATGTGAAACTTTTTTTTATTAGTTTTTATGTATGTAGTTAAATAACCCAAAAGTAATAAATTACAATATTGATACCTTAGAATTCTGCTATAACATATTAATCTTACAAATTCAGGTGCATTTAGATTTATGGAAGAAAAACAATTTTTGAGTAGACTAAAGACACAGCCTAACTCCTTGAAAGTTGGTTCAAAAGAATGAGGTAGCCTTCTGACCGACTAACATGGCTGAGAAAACCACTATTTTAAGCTGTCAATTAGTTATTTAGATGCCATATATTAAAAAAAGTGCATATAAAGTACTGTTTCTTAAAGAAAAATGGTAAGAGGTTAGTGGTCCACTGTGTTTGATTTAGTACATACATTAGTAAAATAAAAAGATATGAGGTTCTTATTTTATGTTCTAGCTTGTCAGTATTGGTAATCTGTATGAAACCACAGATTTAGTGTTTTGGCATCTAATTTGAACAACTGTTTCATTCAACACACTGTGTGGCTTATGAAAATTAATATTTAGGTGTATTCTTTTGATAATTACATTTAAGTCAAGAAATTAACTAATGTGTAACATAAAATGTTGAATTATGATCTACACTTTAATACCAAACTTACTGATGTAAATTCATAAAATAGTAATTGAACAAAATTTTGAATGCAAATCAACAAATGTGATAACATTTGTGATAGTTAATTTGTTTAACTATAAAACTTTGTTTAATTACTTTGCAATTATTTTTCATTTATTTGCAAAGAAACTTGTGTTTCTGAATAATTATTTTTTAATTTCATATTTATTTGGCCTATGTTTTGTCATCAAATGGAGCTGTTAAGTGAAAGTGGAATTTTCATTACTAGTGTAATAAAAGTAGTGTTTTAAAAATGTTCTCAGAGCACTATATTTGTAAAGAATTAAATTTTTAAATATCAAAAGAAATTCACTTGGAAATTTTTAAAAAACTACATTTTTGCATTTTAGCTGTATACTGTGGTGAGAAATGTAAAACAAGCCCACCAGTGCCATGAATTTGGAGAAACACAGGAATTCAATGATGACATAGAATATCTCCTCGAAGGTGTACAGTCTTGTAATGGAATTGGAACAAGATGTTTAAGGTAAATCTATATCTTTAACAAGTGTTTCTGATGGTAGAAATCTACAGTGTTATTAAGAAGTGAGAAGTTAATGGACATTTTTTACTTTAATATAATTAACTTGAAAACTGAATTTGATAAGAAGTTCAATTTTTTTGGATATATGGTGTTAATAGCTGTTCACCTTTGTAATAAAATATCTGAATTTGAACATTTTTAGTGGAAGTCTCTGGTGTATTATGTGCATAATACAACTATTTTCAACATCATTCACAATTTATTTAAGCAACTTTATTATAAATGTGAGTTTGTATGCTACACATGAAATTGTAGCTTACATTTGAATTTTCATAGTATTATGCAAAATTTTTACTCTGTTACTAGCTTTGAGATTTCCATTTAAAATCATGTTTCATGTGATATCTGTGCTGTTTTATGCAAATGAGCATGTGACAATCCTCCACCAATAAAAGTGTGGTACATCTTTCTAATGTATCTGGTTCTCTCTACTGATTGTTCAATCATTATTACTTAATTGGGCACTTGTTGATGTGTCTGTTTTTCATTCGTATGTGTGAAAGTATCAACAAAAACATTAACTGTTGTGGAAATACTAAGTTTTCATTTTCCAACATTTCTGCACCAACAGATTTTTTTGTCTTTTTATTTCCACATTATTAATTTGCAAGTTAAGGTAACTTCTTTTCTGGTGTGGAACAAATAAAGAATTGCTCAATCTGATGCAACAATATAAAATGGTGTTAGATTTGCCTGTTGGAGATGTGATGGATATGATGCAATGGGAAATGGAGTCTTTCATGTAGCCTGAACCTGATGTACTTTATCCAATGTATTCCATTTGGAACTAAAGGGATTTTTACAGTTTTTATCACCACCTACTTTTTTCATATTTTCTACCCATGCTGTTGTGGAAGTACAAAGGCCATTTCTGTAATTTTGGGACTAGATTTCTCAGGTCTTTTACTTTCACAATTTTTTTCCTTTGTTGTGATTTTTCTCCTTTACATGTTCATTTCCTATTTCTGACTTGTGTTTTTCCTCTCTTTTCAGATATTCCTGTCCATACTGAATAACTTTTATCTCAGCTTTGCTCTGATACATGTACTTGGGCTTAACATCAAACTATGTTTCCTTTCACTCTCTCTCTCATTCCTTTGCTCCCTTTTGTTCTTCCATTGTTTGTAGACTTTGGTGCCACCAGTCTCAGCAGTGATTGTCCTCTTGGCTTAGGAACTGCTTAGCTTGATTGCAGATGTGTGGAATCTATTCTAAACCAAATGTCTGGTGTTGCATGTGTTATTAGATAGTATTACCCTTCATTTCTCTGGTTATCTTCCCTTTCTCCTGTTCCCATTCCTTTTCATCCTTTAATTTAACCAGTTTTTTTCCAACATCTATCACTAGTAGCATCATACAAAGTGACCAATCATGTTACTGAACTGGCTTCTGATTCTTTCTCTAGGATCTTGTTTCTGTCTCTCTGTTATTCCTGAAAAGATTAGGGATTGGCATTCAATCATAGATCTTTCACATCTCTCCTGTTTTCTTGATGTATGTCAAATTACCATGGATATTGTTTTCAATCTCTAGTGGTTTTTGCTCCAATTACTTGGATGACCATGGCAGATGTGTTGAATGCTTATTTCCACATTCCTATCTCTCCTGCATGAAGACTTTACCTTCAGTATGTTCATCAAGGTTATGCATATTTTTTCTGGCCTGAGTTGGTTCTGTATGTTTTTTACTGAGTATTGAATGCTTTTGCTCATTACATTCATGGTTTGGGGTTGCATTTCCACCATTATATAGATATTTGGCTTCTTTCAGCAACCCAACTGAATTCATACAGCTATAATCTCCTCTTGGTTGATAATTCAGACTTGAGCAGTCTCATTTTACATGTACTCAGTATCTTGTTCATTTGATTCTCATTTTAGCAAGTCCTAGCTTTCTTCATTTAATTTGAGGGTCTTGGAATGATTGTTTTCAATTATTCATTTGTTTTCTTCTTTCTCTATACTAGAGACTTTCTTTTTGGGGAACTTGGGCTTCTATGGAATTCCTTATCCCTTGGGTAGACTCTGTGTGATCATTGTAACTCTACTCATCATCTCTTGTCTTCCCTCATTTATGTTTCCCTGGTGGCTCAACAGAATCCATTACCACTGAAGCTGCTTCTCATCCAAATCTCCATTCCTTTTTCAGGTGTTTCTGATGGGATAGGGTTCTTCTGTTTACTCTGGACATTTCAAGTTGGTGATCTCTAGAGGAATCAACCCTTGTATCCATTAAAAATGACATATCAATCAAAGTGGCAGTATAGTGGTAGTTTTTGAGCTCTGGATCTTTTTCTTACAGTTGTATGTAGCTGTCTGTATGATTTACATAGTAATTTGTGAATCAAAACAGTTCCAGTTTTGAAGCACTTTCGTCTTTGCTCAGCTGTTCTGTGCGAGATCTTTAACCACACAGTGGAAGTGCCAAACATTTGATCTGCCAGTGCTGATATTTAATTTCTTAGAACTTCTTGCCAAATGGCATATATAGCATTTCCACATTTCATCATGCACATACACTCTGCAGTAATTGTTCACTTTTGTAGTGCATCTGGTCAATGCCTGCAGCCTAACCAACTAGGCTAGAGTACACACCTAAATACAGTACATGCACTGCTAATTTAGCATCGAGCTAGTTACAGACTTTTTATGGGCCTCATCCCAAGGGCTTACGATGTAACCATTTTTACTTGTATGTAGTTTTAATTCTCTTACTCGTAATACAGTACGTGTATTTTCACAAAATTTGTCAGAAACAATGTTCCCAGTAGCAGAATTGTCTTGCATTTTGAGACTAAGAGATGTCAAAACAGGTGGAACAGTCAAGAGTATGCCCATATACAGGATGAATTTAAGGCTTGTCAAAGTACTGGATTATCCTGCAACTTTCTGTCTATGTTCCCCTTTGTCATGCAGCTTTACTTGATACAAATGCTCTGCCAACAGCTGTCCAGTTATGAGAAACTGACTCCAGAGCATTCTCTTGTTGGCCACCCACCAGGTTTCTGTCCCTTTTGTTGGCTTTACCAGCTTCTTTGAGGCCAGCCCAGTTCTGTAGCAAATTGTCATAAAATTTCCATTGGTTTTCCTAAAAGATTTGGATACTATCAAGGTAAGGGATGCTCTTGATGGTCTTCTTAATTGCAAGTTTGAATCTGTGACTAACACTGTGGATCCCTATCAAATAAGGTTTTTGCACTTTCAATCTATTGACAAGACCTTTATTTGTTCCAAAATTTACAGCTGCTCCATCAGCTCTCAGGCATACAATTGATTCAAGCCAGTCGGGAAACTTGCCATATATGGACAATGCTGCAAGAACAAAAAATTAGTACCCAATATTAGATACTTTCTTGGAAAATTCAGCTGCTCCATTATCTTTTATGCTAGCTGTGTTAGGTTAAGCTCCAATTCTGTCAGTGGTAGATACATTCTTGGTTTAAATCAATTGAAAAATGCTTGAATTTTTGCTGATGTATATCAATAATGGAGTGACTATGTAAACTTGAATTAAATCACAAATGTACATGAAATATTGTCTATTCCTAATTTTTTTTAATTAGGAATTCAGGATAAATCCAGAAAATTCTCATCCCAGGTAATTAAGAAAACTTTACCTGAACTAAATGCCTGTAGCAAGTGTTTAGAATCAGCCTTCTCAACTGACTGTGGACACAGGAAGTGGGTTACTGAGTAACAGTCACTGTCCAAGTATCTTACATAGACTATCACCTGCTCAATGTTGGTAGTGTCTGTTGAGCCATCAGTCATAATGCCAAAGAATAATGAGGTGTGCAGATGAGATCTGACATTAATTTTAATTGTTTTTGCAATATACTTTGTAAAGACAATTGTTTGTTTGTCATTGACATAATGTTCTGTTACGTTCATACCAAAATTGTGCTCCTACAACAACAAAAGCTCTTGAAAATTTCTGAATGGTTTGCATTCAAAGCCGTATAAAGGGCAGTCCTGAACAGCACAAGCAAACAATCTTTCTTAGTCTGGTTAAGTTTGCTCAATTCTTTCATCATGGGAGTTAAATCAGGTGTTTCTTTTGCTGTCTTAGCTTGACATCTTAGACTGTGGATGCAACTGTTTTCATGCTCCTTAACAGCACTTGCTCTCAGGTTGGAATATCCTGTTATGAAGGTGTTCTTCTGCTACTTTGGTCATATTCCTGACAAATTCAGCAAAACATCAGTCCAGTAGCATTATTATACTTCAGCCATGGTAGGCCTCTATTCCATTCATCCTGAAAACGAGTAGGCTTAGTGCTAGTACTAGCAGTAACAGATTTTGTTTTAACACTTGAGCTTGGGTTTTTTCATTCGGGGTTCCATAGTATTGTCAGATCATCGTGAATGTTTGGCAGTCACATGACTATCTGGGATGGCACGGATAAGGCAACCTAAAAAGTGCATTTTGTGAGCATTCATGACCGTTTTTTGTTTTTTAATTTCCTTTTTTTTGTCTAAAATTCAATCATAAATTTTGCAAGTTATTTTCCACTCATTATAGATTATACTTTTAAGCAAAATCTTTGGGCTGTGCATACACAGCTTTTGCCTCACTTATTTTTGAGGGGACAATGTATTTGTATTTGATACGTTAGGAATATGACCACCGGTCACAATGTCCAGTGATAGATGGGAAAGTACCCGTCAAACTTGAATTTTTAATGGACATGTCCGGCTTTAACTAGAAAATTTTGAACCCTGACATATGAAGAACAAGAAATAAAATACCTGTGCCTTCTTTTTATTTGCTGTTTACTGTTGTTTTTATGTAACCCTACATTTTTATATTAATGGTAGTAGTGAACTAAATAACCTTTATTTAATCAAATGATGCACCAAAAAACACAGAATAATATACTTTGAAAAAGCAAAAAATGTTCCATAACTGTCACAGTTTTTCTGGCTTTTTAACTATGTGAAAAGAGTTGTTACAAATTCATCCAAACTAGTCAGTGTGTTTCCTGCGGTAATGAAACTTGTACTCTAAAGAAAACAATGTAATACAGTGTTCCCTCATGTATCGAGGTAGATGCATTCAAAAACCCCCTGCGAAAGGAGATTTTCCACGAAGTGGGATTGCCGATTTTTACGTATATATTTATGTGCATTTAGACTTTTAAAACCCTCCCTGTACAACTATTTAACCCTCTCATTACAATACTTCATTATTGCTGAAATAATAAGAACAATTATTAAGATATTAAGCCTTAAAATGAAAAATTACATATCTTCAGCAGGTGGTGTCTTTTCGGGGGACACCACTTCCTCTTCTGTGGAAGGTGAATCGGCAATTTCTTCGTCGGTCGTTACAACTTCAGGAACAGTACTTGCCACCGGTACCATTTTTTTCTTGCTCGGCTGGAAAAACGTTGTTATTGGCAGTTGTTTTCTCTGCCTCTTTAGCCTATCGAAAATCATTTGATAAGGAGTCATCAGTTCTTCTATTTTATTGCAAAATCCACTTTGCTCGATTGTTTCCTCGGCTTCTTTCGGTGTTTCCTCTTCGTCGTCTTCCTTGGCAGCAGACTTCGTCAGTGATTCTAAGTCTTGGTCGGCGAGTGGTTCGGATTCTAAGTCAATCAGATCATCTACGTCTTCCTTTGTCATATCGGCAAATCCTTCACCTTTGATTAACGAAGCTAATTGCACAGCTTTTTGAACAGCCGAGTGTTGGATTTCTTCAGACGTGAATCCCTTGTCATCGTGCACAACCTCAGGCCACAACTTCTTCCAGCTTGCATTAACGGTGCAGGGCTTCATCTCTTCATCTCCTTATGAACATTTTGAAGACATGGAGCAATGGTGAAAGACAATCAAAATGGGTAGCTGTCATTGGCCGTCTTTCATTTCTGCACCAATCATAGCCCGTCTTGCACATTGCTACGCCATGAAGCTGATCTCGCATAGCCTTCACAGACGCACAATGCGTACATCTATAGCCTTTCCAGTTGGTTCTGTTTTCATTTTTATGCTGTTATAAACTCAAATATATGTTTATATCTCAAAATATACCTGTTTTTTTTCTTTACACTATTAATTATATTTATTTTTAATATTTTAATGGTATTTAATGCTATATTTTAGATTTAATGTTTATTATTTTATATATATGTATATATATATGTGGGGGTCGGCCAAGCCCACGAAGTGGTGAAGCCGCGAAAGAGGATCTGCAAAGTGGCGAGGGAACACTGTATATGTAATTTGAGAGATTAAAACATTAGCTTTTTATTGGTAAAAATAAATTGAAGGCTATGAAAACTATGCTGTATCTGAATAATGAAAACATTATAATAAGTAATTTACATTAAATTTCTTACTTGTAGGGATGATATACAAATTAGAGAAGAGGGGATGTCTAGAGGAAATAAATCACATTTCTCACACCAGGGGAAATTTAGAATTTTTCAAAAATTTTCTTTTATAAAATAAGAGCTTAAAAGTTGTTAATCAAATTCACTATTGATTAGCATAAACTGTTGATCAAATCGATGATATTCATATGGACGACTGGGCTGCAGTTTCTTATATCAATCATCAGTGAAACAATTGGTCTTTCACTTTCTATTTTCACACCCTCAACCTTCTCTTTTGAGCCTATTTCCTACAGGTATAAGTGGTATTGTATTTCAGGTGCCATAGATCATTTCTAAAGACTTTACAAGATTTTCACTGTGGTGTGGTCCCTTATTCCTGAGGTTTTCAAGTTGTTAAATGCTCTTATGACTACCATTCTTATAGATGCATTTACTACAATGCTTAACTTTCCTATCTGCATCCATCAATCAGTAGATGCATTTAGTTAGAATTGGACTAACTTCTCTCTCTATGCTTATCCTCCTATTCACCTCCTTGTGTTCTCTCCTTGTTATGTTCTTTTTGTAGCATTTTATTGGTCAGCTTAACTGTAGTTTTTTTGTCTCTACTTTCTCTCTTTTCTTCTACTTCAACCTCATTTCTCCCTTTATTGTCTAGCTGCCATCACTCCAATTTAAAATGTTAATTTTGTCTGGTCTTTTTTAAGATGTTCCAAACTCTCTTCACTAATAGCTTTCCTTCTTATTCTATTTGTTCTTCCTCTTTCCTAGTCTACTACTGAAAATGATGTATTTTCGTATTTGATCATTGTGTCATCCTTCCATTTTCCAACTTTCTGTAATCTTTGACCAAGTTCTATCAGTATCGATTATTACTGGTTACCAAGCAACTCTATCTAATACTTTCAGTAGTTCCTAATACCATCATGTTTTTTCTGCCCAGTCCTTGTTGGTTTCTTCTGTTTGTAATATTTTCATCCTCCTTGTTCTTCAGCTCTTCCCAATTGAGAGCTGAATGTTGTCCTCTGTATCCTTACCCTTCCTCATTTTGAACCTTTGTCCTCCTGCTTATTGCATCATTTCTCATTTGAAACTTTTTTCTCCTCCTCCTGAAATGAGATTTTGTCACATATGCTCCATTGGTTCTTCCCAAATTCTTTTCCATTTTACCTGTACTCTTATTCTGATCATGCTTTTCTCTTTAAAACATGGTGCTCAAGGGAACAGTAAGTGTACTCCTGTATCTCTCCCATATATTTTTCTCTTTTATTCTTATTCTGATCATGATTACTTATTCTTTATTGTCTTTGTGGTCCATTATTATTTAGCCAGTGCTGCTACGTATTGTGATTTCCAACTCTTCATTCTTTGGAATCCTTCTTCCACTAGTGGTAAATAAAAGATTGCATATAGAGGGTAGCATTGAATGGGGAAAGTGATGTATTAGGTGACTATCTATTACAAGTACATTTTCAGTGTTGAAAATGTCAAATTTATGAAATTCTCATTCATTTTGTTTTTAGTTTAATGTAATTTGCTTTAACTCTGATTTCTCAACTTCAGAAATTTACAAGTTTCAAGACTAACTCAACTTTTTCACACAGAAAAGCTAATATTCCTAGTGTATCTACCTGAGATAATTAAATGTTAGTAGCTTTGAGGCAACTTCTGTATAATTTTGTTTTAAAGTAAACTGTGCCTGTGTCTGATAACTTCAATCTTGTGAAAAGTCTCTCACCAGTGAGAGGCCAACACAGCTACCATGTGCTGTAACCCCCACATCACTTGCACTTATGATAACCTCATTGATTTCAACCAACAGTGTATTGAACAGAGGTGTCTAAATTTTTCACCTGAGTTAAAATTTGTTGGAGTTTACACTGTTATTGAAAACTCAGTAATTTTTTTTTTCCAAAGCTTTATTTTTATTGTTAATTCTCAAATGACAGTGACTTGTACTTTGTCCTGTGTGTGACATTATTCACACATTGTCTTTATTTATACTGTGACTTTGGAGGCTTGGTAACTGTCAGGGATATTGTAGCTATTATTAAAATTGTGAATTACCACATGCTTTTTAGCTTCCTTCTTCCATCCTATTGGCCAAACTCTATCCACTTGGTCGGGTATGATCTGTTGGACTACACTTTTCACATGATTTGCTTTGGTTAATACTTTACTATTCACAAAATGACCTTAGCTTTTCAGTTTCTTTTTGGATTTTATTTGTGTGTTCCTTTTCTTATCTTTTACCTGTGCTCTTTATTATTATTATTTTTAACTTCACTAACCACAATTTTGAGGGTTTATCGTGGAATTCTTCCTTACTTGTTATTAGGATTTATGCTATTTCCTTTTTTCTGATAGCTTCTCTTTCACTTTCAGATGCCTCGTTTACTTTGCTTTTGTGATTCTTTTTATCCTGACTTCTAGACTTGATATCTGTTTGGCCAGCTTGGGGTTAAGGCCTTTTACTATATGTTTCACTCTTCAATTCTCTGCTTTAATATTTTTATTTTTTTTTCTCACTATCCTTTTGTATTCCTTTGCTACCTCTCCCTTTTGTCTGAGGCACTTCATCATACTTCAGGTTAGTTTTCTTTAGATGTACATTTAATTACATTTGGTACGTTAATATGTTTCATTTCTTTTTTATCTTGTTACTTGTTCATCTTTACTGTTATTCTTTCTGTTCCTTGTTATTTGTCTCAATTTTTTTTTGCCCTGGTTTCGTCACTGGTTTCATTTCTTTTTGGTGACTTATATTGATGTTAAATGGTTTTAGTTATCATTATTTTGCCAGGCATTTCTTCTTTATTGACCTTGACTTTTACTCCACACCATTCCAGGTTTGAGGTCTTCAACTTGTTTCTCTTCCTTTTAGCAGATGTGTAATTAATCCCTCTTCTTGTCAGTAACTGTCATGTCTGGCCTTGTGGGTACACATTTTCTCCTCTTGTCATACTATTGGTAATTTTTCATTTCTCCACCATGGTCTTTTTCACCTAGTCTGTGGTTAGTCATGGTTGAAGTGTCAGACATTTTCCTGAAAATTTCTTTTGACCCATACTGCCTATATTTTCTACATTACATCCATAAAACTTGTATCTTTCAGAGGAGGCTACTCTTCTTATGAGACTGGGCATTTTCTTCATCTTTTTTTCTCAGTTGAAACTTTTTTGTCTGTAAGATGTGCTGTATCTAGACACCAGGATTCATATTTCTTATCACGTGTTTCTACTTTGGGCTCATCTTCCAGGAATATCTCTCCTTCTGTTTTTACTGGATGAGTTTAATGGATTCTCTGGTTGTTATATTCAGTTATAGATATAGATGCTTGTAGGCTAATTGACATTTCTTCACATTCAATTCATTGTTTTCATTCTCATTCTCTTGTGTTTTCATTTTTGCCAGCCCTAGGACAAGAACTTTCAGGCAAGTATGTGAATGGCATTTTGCATTTGTCACTCCCAGTCTACTATGTGGCTTTTATATCTTCTGATGGCTTTCAGCTTCCATGGGTCCCCATTTTTCAATCATCCCATTGTCTTTTAGAAGAACATGTACATTTTCTTTTTTAGATTCCTTTTATAATTTCATAGAAACCTAGTATGTGGTTTGTGTTGCCTCCCAGGGTATACTTGTCTAAAATCTACATTGAGCCAGGATAATGGAAAATACTTGTAATGTTACATTAATCCTGGCTTTTTCCAGTGCTCATTGCGAGATGGGGTGTTCTTTAAGACAACTTATGGTATCCTTGTAGTATACACATTTATTTAATTATTTGTTCCAAGCCATATCTATTCCCTGGAATATCATGGAAAAAGCCAGCTCCAGGGAAGTGTTCTGCCTACTTCTTTGACTTTGCTTGTTTGTTTGTAAAAGCAAGCTTCATAGTCACCCATTGCATTGTCTCCAGTAAAAGACCTTTCTTGCCAGAGATCTTGCTGGGCTCTTCTCTGGATCTTCCTAACATGAATTCCACCTATCTCATCAAATGGAGCATGGGAGAGACCCTCATTACTTACTGATTCCTCACCACTGAGATGGTGAATCATGGAGAATCCTCACAATATCAGAGATGTCAACTATTTCAAATGACTGGGTGTAATGATTGTAGACAGAGTCCTTTATCATTTGCAGCTACTAGGCCTGACTGATGTCTCTAAGCTGTTTATTATTATATTATTATTACAACTATTATTGTTTATTACTGCTATAGATTTCTCATTTATGACTGTGCTTTGTGTATTTAATAAATAAATTTAAAAAAATTATTTTGAAACCATGTTGGCAAGATGCCGATATTGTATATGTGGAACAGTCGTTTATCCTGCCATGCACCACAGAAAAAGTGATGTGACAAACTGTACAAAATGCATGACTGTCACTGACTTTTGATGCAATGACTAGATATTTTGCACTATACTCTTTCCTAAATTTTTGATTCACAGTTTTAGTCCATTTAGATTTGCCAGAAACAAGACAATCTGGTGAACAAGGCCTCTTCTTTTTTTTCCCGACTTGTGAACAATCACATTGGTGTTTCTATGCCACTTAGAAAACGAGAAATACCCATCTATGCAAGCGCTGATTGGCTGACAAACACTAATGACATGACTGTGGATTTCCCCTGCTACCCAGTATAGAGAAGCACAGCGCTCAAACTATTGGTAGATGTCAGAGATACAAATATTTTTTATTATTTCAAGCACAAACATGATTACTGCAAGTAGCCATTTGGCCTATGTCTTTTATTTATTATCAAAATTTATTTGTATCTCACTAGAAATTTTCTTTTCACCCCTTTCAAGCCATGGGGGAACAATTTATCACTTTATTGTTTAGGCCTATATAATATATAATAATTTGGGAGTTGCAGCAAGTCATAATATTTGTCTGTATGAACGCATAGTCGTAATGCTTACACCAAAATCGTAATGGTTGGCATCTCTGCAATATAGTGAGAAGCAGTACAGTGATAAGACCACATGTAACTTATGCTTGTTTCCTGCAGCCAGAGCCTGTTTATTTGAGTAGAGGTGAGCACAAACTGAAATCCTTAAGTGTGCCCTCTTCCTGAAGCCATTGTCTGTGAAATAGAGTTAAAGGGATCATGCACTATATACAAGTGTACTGCATAACTTAAAGTTCTCTTTTCCTGCAGCTGGAGTAGTCTGTCCCATAGATTCTATTTGCTAGAGCCAAGATACCGTCTGGACCTCCCTCTCAATCACCTACACATTTTGGTTTGTGTAAAAGTGTCCCTGTAATACAGGAACTCGTTTGTTTCTTCATCTCTCATATTTTGGATGAAGAGTATACACTAGTTGAGATGATATGCAGTCTCCCACAGATGTTTCCCAATAGAACCCATTGTTTTAGGTGCTTTCTGAAGGGAACTCATGTAGGTGATGTACACAGGCCCCATCCACCTGTTCAATAAGTTATTCTAGCTTTTGTGCATGCAGAGGCAAGTTATTGTTCCAGAACGTAACATTTTTTTAAGCTGAAGATGTATTTCCAATAGATACGTTTTTATGCATTCCCATCCATTTTTTCCATTTATGGTGCATGTTTCCCTTGCCTAATTAATTAATTATGTTATCATGAATGAAATTCCATAGGTTAAGTTACTGCAAATTGATGCTGTGTTACCCTCCTATAGATGGAGAACTTTTGTTACATCATAACGTCAAAGTGCACCAGTACAGTTCATGTTTAAACACATGAAATTAGATGGAAGTTGCCTCAAGGCTTGTGACATGCAAATCTCCTGAATAGATGCTCGAGGAAAATAGCTTCTGTGTATTCTGAAATAAGTACTTATTGGAAATACATTTTTGGATTAACAAAACAAAACTTTAATGACAATGTACAATTTCCAATAAACTAGAAATAAATTATATGTAATTACAAGTAATTATATAAAAATCAAATCTCGTACCTTTTTATAGTATGTTAAATATAATCTGAACTTGTATATACTTCACAGTCAATATAATTTTCAGCTATGCCAAAGAACAGTATAGCTACTTGATAGTGTGATAGATGTTAGGAGAGTTTTATTTATAAACTCTGAGTTAAAATGTATTTTTTTGGAGGCTAGTGTTAGGATATACAATTTATTTGCAGGGTTTACAGGTTAGACAAGAAGTTGAAAGATATTTGGGTAGAGTTGCAGAAGTGAAAACAGAAATATAAAGTGCTTTAAGTTATAATGTGGCACAGTAAAGAACTTAAACTTCTCTATGCAAAGGGTGCAGTTAGCAAACAGAATTTCAAGGGAACTAAGAAAGGAAATAGGGCTAAAAGCTTGAAAAGTAATGTATTTAGGAGCAAAGATGGGCTTTGGTTTAGTCTAAGCAACCTTTTCCAGGCATTTGTAATGAGAGATGAGCAGGTGAGGTTAACAGATGGGGTCACAGTGGATGATAATGTAAAGGACAGGGAAGCTATAGTTGTAGATAGAGTAGTATTTGAACTAAATAGGAGCAAAATATTATGCTTATATAATCCAGGAATAGGATTACAGGATATAACTAATAAAATGAGAGATGTTTAAGGGTGCTAGTACAATGTAGTTTTGTGGTATGTGTTGAAATTAATGACATAAGGAAAGATGAATCTGAGTAGTTTATTGATAAGTAAAAAAAAAAACATACAAGAAAGTTTGATTAATGGAGACATAGCTTGATTTTGTCAGTGATATTGCCAATAATAAAATGTGTTGTTGAGATACCGAGTAGGCTTGAATACCAGGGTTGATATCAGTATGTAGGGTTGAGCAAATAGGCTGGTTGGATTTGTGGGATAATTCTAATGCACAAGTTGATTTTTTTTTTAATTGGAGGCTTACACTTAAACAAGGCAATTGCTAGCATGTTAGTAAGAGCTAATAATAATGCTTTTAGCATGGGTGGAGTCAGTTTCATCAACCATGTGACCTCCTTGTACTAGATTAAACTCTTTATATATTTAATACTTCTAACTTTTAATATAATGTGTATATTTTCGTAATATGTGACTTTCAGTTAATATTATAGTCTTTCACATGCAAATTTCATATTTTCAGTGAAGTATTTTTAATAAACTAATATAAAGGTTTATCCATGAATATTCTAAGTATTTCTTTCATCTGTGTGTAAAGTGATTTTCATGTAAAGATTAAAAACACTTTTCTTCATCTCAGAAATCTTCAAATATCATATATGCAATCCATAAAACATCTTAAATATATTCCAAGTGTTTGTTTTTAGTATGTTTATTTTATCTGTTGTTGTTTCTTTCCCTTATCTGGATCAGTAAGTTTGGCTGACCTCATAACTACAATAAAAAAGTAAATATATATTTCCATGTTTTTCCTTTATAATGACTTCAAATTGTAACGTGAAACTATATTTGTTTATCCCAAGTAGTTTAAGCTCGTAACAGTATCCATCTGTTTCCAATTAATTTTTATTGCATTTTGAACTACTTTCAACACAGTTATAACTTGTAAATCACTCAGGGAACATAAAACTTGTGTTACACTATTGAATTACATTATGTATGAGCTATTTGCATGTGCGACTTAAGAAACATTTTTAAGTTATTATTATTTATTTTACTTAATTTAATCTTAGCTAACTAAAAAGATTGCTATTTTTATTATAATAAAGAATAAACATTAAAAACCAGAACTAAAGTACTTACCTAATCTTCTTTTTTTTTGTTAATGGCACTTAACTCCCTATTTCTTTTCTTTATGAACTGATGGTAGTAATAAACTTAGTCATTTTTAGTTAATTAAATAATGCACCAAAGAATATGGAATAATAACATGCAAAAAGTAGACAATTTCTCCTAACTTTCAAAATATTTCTGGCTTTCTAACTATGCAACAAATTTATTCATGCTAGTTATTAGTTTTGCATGTGGAATGGAGCTTGTACTGTGAGTGTTCACATTTATATTATATGTTCAGAATGCAATGTTATACAATAATTTGTTTAATAAATGAAATATTTGGCATGCTGTTGGTTATAGGTAATATATAATTAAACATAAGAGAGAACTATTAACAAATCCTGAGAGAGATGTAACAGATGAGTGTGGCAGGAAGAGTTTTTGTATTTAATATCTATGTAATTAAGCAATGATGATTTATAGTGAGTAATTTATGTTTAATTCCGTACTTGGCTCGGCATGGCCAAGTGGGTTAAGGTGTTCGGCTCGTAATCTGAGTATGCAAGTTTGAATCCTGGTCACACTAAATATGCAGACCCATTCATCTGTGGAGGCATTATAATGTGATGGTCAATCCCACTATTCATTGGTCAAAGAGTTGGTGGTGGGTGGTGATGAAGAGATTTGCCTTCCATCCAGTCTTATACTGCAAAATTAGGGATGGCTAGTGCAGATAGTTCTTGTGTAGCTTTGAGCAAAATTAAAAAAAACAAACAAACAATTTTGTACTATTTGAAGAGGTGGTTGATAGAATAAAGATGCCTAGGGAAAATGTCACAAGGAAAATTATGGATTTTTTGAAAAATATTACATTGTAGAATTAAGAACCTCAAATTTATATACTACTAAAATATGAATTATTAGCTAAGATTTCATGCTATGTTCATTGGTATAACAAAGAAAAAATAGCTTAATAAAATTATGAATGTAAGACATTAAAACTTTGTGTTATGCAAAGTAAAGTTACCCATAGTAATATAGTTAGCTGTAGTGGTAGATTTACACTGACTTGAAAGAGGTAAAGGCTATGATATTAGTAAAATAGGAAATATTTAAAAGGTATAAAACATAGATATGATTTAAAATATAAGATAAATTGTTAATATTGTAATGCTAGGAGTATTAGAAATAAAATTGATAAGTTCAAAGCAGTTGTGGAAATTGAGGATTTTAATATGAATATCACAGATACTTGATTAGATTTGAACAATTTTGATGAAAGATTTTTTTTGTTAAATTCCAGGCTCTAGTTTATTCACTAGAGATAAGAATACTGAGAAAAAGGAGAGGAATAGCTATATATATTTGAAGAGTGAATTGTATCATGTTAAGTTAGAACATATTAAAGAAAATAGCACTGAGGTGAAGTCAGTTTTGGTTAGTATTAGTGTATAAAAAGGGAAACATCTTGTAACTTGGACTTTATATAGGCCACCAGGTCAGAATGTGAATGTTAATGGGATCAAAATACTAGCTGAAAAAGATGTTTTCATTATGGGAAATTTTAATTTCAAGGATATTGATTGGGAAAAATTTGAATCTGACAATGTTTGAAAATTGTTTAGGTACATGCAAGATAGGAAGCTATATTAGACTTAATGTTAGCATTTGATGTGAATATCAATTGTTGA
This sequence comes from Carcinoscorpius rotundicauda, assembly GCA_011833715.1. Taxonomy (NCBI): domain Eukaryota; kingdom Metazoa; phylum Arthropoda; class Merostomata; order Xiphosura; family Limulidae; genus Carcinoscorpius; species Carcinoscorpius rotundicauda. The sequence continues at coordinate 28,747,453 of CM022398.1, forward strand.
TGAGCATTTATGTACAAGTGGCCATTGTACGAGTTGTTTTGGGGTTTTACTACATGTAAAATTGAGAAAGAAGAGTACTATGATTACATATTTCAGGAAATTCAATTTTGATGGAGTGAGATATGAACTATCTTCTGTAGACTGGACTGACAAGTTGGGAGGAGATCTTGAACAGATGAGAAGTATTTAGGAAAACTTTGACATACAAGCAGATCATACATATTCTCTACAGAAAACAAAGGGGGGGGCATTGGAGCAGAACAAACAAATATGGTTTAACAAAGATTTAAGAGATTATTTATGAGATAAACATAATAAATTTAAGACATTTAAACTTATTGGAAATAATGAGGATGACAGTAGAAGATCAAGAGAGCTGGTTGAAAAGGAAATTAAAAGAGTAAAAACTGTATCTGAAAGAGGGTTGGCTAACAGAGCCTAAAACAAAAATAAGGATTTCTTTAGGTGTATGATGGGTGAAGAAAATGTCAACACAGGGATTGGGCCTCTTAAAAATGATATTGGGAAGCTGATCTCAGAAGACTGAAATGTTCAATTTATTAAATCATATGTTCTCTTCGGTTATTACAAAGGAGGATACAAGTATTGTGTCTCACATAAAGCACTTAATATATGGAGAAAATATTGATGTGAAAGATATTTTCTCTTCGGTTATTACAAAGGAGGATACAAGTATTGTGTCTCACATAAAGCACTTAATATATGGAGAAAATATTGATGTGAAAGATATTTTAAGTTTTAAAATTGTAAGAGAAAAATGTATTAGTCTGCTGGACCAGACAACTTTTATCCTCAGGTTTTAAAGGAACTTAAATATTTTATTTTTGAATCACTTGCTAATATTTCTTGAGAGATCATTGAGTAGTGGGAGGGTATTAGAAGATTGAAAATTGGCTAATGTTAATCCAATATTTAAAGGAGGTGGTAAACATTTTCCAGACAGTTATGGGACAGTTAGTCATAAGTGTTTGAAAAGGTTTTGGAAAGTGTGATTAAAAGATGCATTGCATAGTTTGATGTATCATAGAGCTAGCGTAGTTTCATTAATTTGAAATCTTGTTTAACAAATCTTCCAACATTCTTTGAGGATGATATTGCAAAAGTTAATGAAAGAAATAATTTGTATTTGGTTTACCTTGATTTTCAGAAAGTATTTGATAAGGTACTTCACAAAAGACTTGTTGCAAAAAATATTAAATTGGATAGGAAACTGGCTGGAGAGTAGAAAGCAGAGTAATAATAAATGGAGTTGGGTCTGACTAGACTGCAGTTACAAGTGGTGTGCTGGGCCCTCTGTTGTTTGTAATTTAATATCAATGATGCTGATTTGGGAATGACAAAAAATATTTTGAAGTTTGTAGATGACTAAGATTTTTGGATATCTAACTGTATCAAAGATGCTACAGGTTTACAGGGTGATCATTAGATACAGTGGGCAAATATGTGATAGATGACATTTTACTATCAAAAGTGTAAGGTGCTGCAAGTAGGACTTTATAGTTCAAATTATTTTTATGATTTCAATGTGAATACTGTGGTTAAAGAAAGGTCTTGTTAGTCTTGTTGAAAAATCACTTTGGTCATCTAAATAGCATTGTAGCTAACAATAAGGTTTAGAGCAATAATGAATACAATACAAAGAATATTACTGTTTCAATGTAAGGCCTCATTTAGACTACTGTGTAAAGTTTGGACTCTCTTTCTCAAGAAGGACACTGAATTGTTGGAGAACAGGTAAGAACCACTAGTATGATACCAGGGATGATAGGATTGTCTTATGAAGAGAGACTAAAACCTCTGAGCTTTGTTTTTCTGAAGAGAAGAAAGGTCAGAAGGGATCTGATTGAGGTTTCTAAGGTCATTAAGTAAACATTTTGGGTTTAATAGTGAAAACAATAGGATAAAAACTGATAAATTCAAATTTTGGCAGAGTAGAGGTCATCTGCAATTTAAACAGTATTAATTTTCAAACAGGGTTGTTGGCTTTTGGAGTGAACTGCTTTCAAGGGTGATGGAGGCAGAAAATTTAACTGAGATCAAGAAAAGATTAGATGAATGCATGAATAATAAGGAATGGTTGTTGTTGGGGGCTTGAAGGGACATCCTTGATAGCCTAAAAAGGTCATTTTTGTCCCTTTCAAATTTTATGAATTTGTTTTAGGAATTAATTTATTTGTTAAAATATCAATAAATGTGTCAAACCCACCAAAGGCCTCTCCTATCTCTAACATTAAACATTTGTTGATTATTAACTTCATATGTTTCATGGCTGTGTTTATTACCAGTTGAAAAAAATCAGATTCTACTGTATACAAGACTTGTGAACTTTTCCATTTGCTCAACAATAAAGGCATTTATTGTTTGTTGGTGATCCTACTCCAAAACTTTTAGTGTTCAAATATTTTTTTTAACCGCTGTAACTTACTATGAAAGCAAGATGAGTTATAGTAGTGTTGAAACATTCTATTTGAATGACTGACATGTTTTTTTGTGTTCTAAAATGCATATATGAAAGCTACCTCAATTAATTTCTTTTGGAAGTCCAAATTTGTAAGAAAAATGAGAAACAGTTACTAAACTATAAAACTATCTGGATTTTATGTGAATACCAAATGTAATTTTGTGTGTGTATTTTGTTAATGTTTTTTTTAATAAAAGTATCTCAGATGAAAATAAGTTCCTTAGGTCAGGTAACAAAATGTAAAATAATAACCTATTTAAAATTTCATGAACTAAGAATATGGGAAAGGTGAGCTCATGATACTTGCATGGTGATAACATGATTGTGTGTTTACATTACAGCTCCACAGAAAACAGCTAATGGGTTACTGCTGTGCTTTATTACTTGTCACTTGTACTTGTAGTAAATGGCCCAAAGTACAGCAGTAAAACCACACAATTTAAGGAAAACAGATGGAAAAATTTGAAGTTGTTAGGATAACTAACTTGTAATTGATGCTATTTCTGCAATCAATTATCGACAAATATTTAGCATTTTCGACTCTTTCTTTCATTCTTGTATTAATGAATTTACCATAATTAATGATAGGGTTGAGAAAGGAAGTAAAAATAAAACTTAAAGAAACATTTGATATTTGTTTGGAAGGCTTTAGGGAATATGCAAATTAAACACAAAAACTGTAGGATGAAAATAAGTATTATTATGTTTATTTATTAATCTTCACTCTGACTGAGTAAAGTATAAGTTTATAGACATATATTTAATAAAAATACTTTATTAGAAAATTGATTTTTTGTGTACCATAGTACTGTAATATTTACTTAAAGCTTGCTAAGTGTCATGAAGATGTACTTGTTACATATTTTCTTGACTGTGTGGTGGTTACAAGATCATTGGCTGTGCTACATATTCTGGGTTGTACTACCTCAAACATTGAGCTATTTATTCCTTGAATTACCAAATACTTGATCTATTGCAAATAAATAGTCATTTAGCCCAGAGAAAAAATAAAGTTGATGTAAACATTCATTTAAGATGAATAAACTAACTGGCATTTCTGGTTTTTCTCAAGGCAGTGGTGATTGTATTTATTTGCTTTATTTTTATTATTTTTTTCATTTTTGACTTTACAAAAGTAGTTAGAAATGCTTAACATACTGAGGAAAAAATAATAAATATATAACAGAGTTGCAGACTGTGAAGGATAATTTCTTGAAGTTGCTAAATGAGACCTAGAATCTTAAAAATGTTTTATGTAACTATAAATCTAAAAAAAATAAATATTCTGTTTTGTTCTATATTAGTTACAAGAGCTTCAGACAATAATAAGAAATATCTGTAGTACATTAGAACTTGATCTGCTTCTGCTGTATTAGGTCAGAGGGCCACGTAATAGCTTCATTTCTCTTTTTATGTTTTGTTTACTGTATGTAAAATAAACTTGTTTACAATTCAGAGAAGGTTTTCTTAATTAACAGGACAACTTGCTATTTTTGATATAAATTTAAATAATTTTGGTGTACATATCAAACTAAGTACAGCATAGAAAAGCAAACTTACTTTTAATATATAATGGTAATTGTTAATCTCGTAATTTTTTTTTGTTTTTTTGTACTGCAGTGTACAATTTTTTCAGAAACTGGTAGTGTAAGAAGTTACCAAATGCTTTATAAGTTAGAGACAAAAAAATCCATAATAATTGTATCAGAAGATAATTATTGTTAATGAATCACTGCTTTTCTCTTTTGAAAAGCTTTTGTTTGATTGATTATGATTCAAAAGCCTGTGTTTAAGATATTAAAACATTGTTTGATGAATGAGTCATGTGAAATTAGTTTATTTGCTCTCAAGTTGTTGGCATCCTATGGTATTTCATTTGATCGTAAAGCATAAATAGAATAAAAACTAGTTATCGAAATAACTATAGTTGCTAATAACTGTTGAGTGAAAGTCATACCATATTTCCTATATCCATTACTGATGGAGGACTTTTGCCTAGTACCAGAGTTTTTCAAAGCAGTTGGTATAAGCATACCTGATAGTGGCTGAGATATTGTTTATGTTAGCAAACAGCTTGACAGTACCTTTTATGGTATAAACTGGATTAAGTTGGAAAAGTGTGATGTTATAATTTAGGATTTGATTCTTGTTATATGTACAACACAGATAATCTCTTATGCGTTTTTGTGTTTAACAAAAATATACCATTTATAACTTTTTCATATTTTGTATTAACTGTTAAATTGAATTTATTGCATATTTTGTTTTAGGCTCTTGTCTTACCTTGTCTAATCAATAAGGATACACAATTGATGTTAATTCTAAACTTGATGTATAATTGATTTATTTAAATAACACTGTTTTAAGTGATTTATCTTTAAGAAAATTTTTAAGTAGAGGAATGTGACCCATGTTCAAAGACTTAATAACATATCAAATTCCTCTGAAGACCTACACTAGCAAATAGAAATGTCATCTGTAAACCACCTTGGACAAGTGTTTGTATTCCATTAACTCTCTTAAAATTTTTTTTTCTTTGTATTTGTGTGTGTATTTGGGCATTACACCTCATACTAATTGGTGTCTATGTAATATCTGTGAAATTAGCATATGTGAATAACTTTAAACAAACATTTTGTAAGATTTATCTGGATACTCTTATTTCATACAGAATAAATGGTGTGTTATTTTTATATGTAAATTATAAAACGAACAACTATCTTACATGTTATATTTGAATTCCAGTGTTCTCAGCCTAGCCACCAAATGCATGGTTCCGTCATTTCGTATTCATGTACGTGCCCATGGAACTGCTCCCAAAATTTTCAGTGCCTTAATGGATGCTCCTTCAGATCCAGTAAGCATAACCTAAGTTTTAAAAAAAAAAACATGAGAGAGAGAGAGAGAAATAATCTGTACATTAAAATTTAATATTTGTTTATTACAAAAGTATTGTTAAAAAACAAGGGGATGTTGGTGAGTATGTTTTGTCACAGCACTTGTTTTCAGGAATATTGAAATTTACAACTTAATACTTTTCCGTGGTTTCCAACATCTATATTTAACTAATATGTAGTCCTTGAAATTAAGATATAATGCCACTCTAAAAACTTTAATAAGGATAACATATTTCTTAGTATGTCCTGAATATGTTCTTCAACATAAAGACATGCTTAATATACGAGTGGGTTACAAGCATCCTTGTGAAGGTAAAATAAAAAATTGTATCAGGTTAAATATTAAATACATGTTAAATATTCTACTTGTACGGTATTTAACTTCCATGACAAGGAAAGATGAAATTATTTAATGTTAGCAAGATATAATTACACAATCTTAATGTTTTTGTTTTCAATCATTGGTATCCCTCATTCTTCAAATAACATAAAATTTATTTTGTGCTAGTTCTCTCTGAATCACATTTTAATTAAAAGGAGATTTTAGTTAGAGTGTAAAATATCCCAGCTTGAGAATTATTAACACATTTAGTGAACAGTTTGTACTTGATAAAGATCAGTGCTTTACATAACTACCATCACTCAAAAATATATACATATACACCCATGCATTTGAAAATTTTATAAATTTGATGTCTTCCTTGTTTTTTACAGAAATTCTGCTTAGTTTAATTATAACTTAAATTTCAAATTATGTTTTGTGAGTATTGTATCATTAAATATCCTAGTTATTTGTCAACAGTTTATTTTCATTTGAAAACTTCCCATTTATTTTAAAAAAATTAAGAAAATAAAGCAAAAACAAAACATTGTTCTTGTTGTTTTGCATAAAAATAACATTATTTTCTTAGTAGCTCCTCTGTAAATGATCACTGATTTCAAGGACTACAATGTGTTCATTTATTTGTGAGGAAATTTTACATTTGTTTAAAAATGATTTCCTTTCCTTTTTTATGTTTTAAAATAATTTTGTCTTTCAGTAGAACATGCATACTTGTACTAAATTTCACTGTATCAGTTAAGACATTTGTGGCAGTGCTTATGTTTTGCTATTGGCACTATTTGTAAATGTAATTAGTTGGATTTAATTTGCTTGAATTGGAGATGTTTACTGTATCTGTTTGTTTTTTTAAATGCTTAAGTAGAATGTACTGAAAAATTAACTTAAAATTTTCAATGGCAGTTTACCAAATTTAATGTAAACTTTATATTAATAATGATATTTCATAACTCATGGAAGTTTAGTCTTCCCGTTAAAACATAACCCATGGTAGATTTCTACAATGTTTATCTGAATGGTTCATTATGTATTTACTGATATTTTATATACAATTCAAAATTTCATTTTTTTCAAGTAGTAGTTCAGAAACATGTGCAAATAAGTATGGTTTGGATGTTTATTTCTTTAGTATATGTTTACATGGAATAATTGTTGATGTAGGTGATATGAGAATTGTGTGATACTGTACTGAAATCCTGATCTGATTTCACATTATAGTATTTCATAAGCTGAGTTTCCTATCCTACATTTGGGATTATGGGGATTGAATGTAGGGTTTAAACTAATAAAATGAATAAAAAATTGCATTTATGTGCATAATATATTTTATGCTCAACTCGCAAGTATTTATTTTACATTACAGAAATAGATACAATTACTTTTACTTTTAGTAACCCTTTTATACAGCCTCATTATTTGTTGATACTTTGAATGCTATTTGATATACTACTTTAGATGCTCTCCTTTCTTCCTGTGGCCCAAAAAAAAGTGATTCTACTCTTGAACTTCTAACCTAGAATTGAGCATGTAAAAAGTAAAGGGTTTTTAAGACATAAACCTGACCCTTTGAGAATCTGACTGTGTGCTTTAGTTGCTGTTTTTCATGACAAAAAATGTGAATGTTTGACATTTTTAACTAAAAAAACTCCAAATTATTTTATTAAAATAAAAAATATTTTTCCAAGACTGAAGTCATTAACTAATAAAATACATTTTTGCTGTGGGCAGGGCCAGGTAATATTCACCTTATGGCAAGTTCCTTGCTCCAGTGTATCATTCTGTCAAGATTGGTTGAGATTGGCTCAAAGGACATGCAGTAATTTGTGGACAAACAAATATTTCACTTTTATTAGTATAGATTGTTCTTGCTGTCATACTTGTACTGTGAAGTAATGTTATTGAAATCCCCTTTACTTCAGCAGCTAAGTTATTAAGTAAATTATAAGATAGTCGATAAGTGAAACTTAAACTACACACACTGTTGTATTAACTTGTGCTACTTGTATTTCTTCTGCTGCTGAAGGTCATTCTTATTAGCTGCATGGTAATTCCCAGTGCCTGCATTTTGTAGATATATATACACTTCAAAAAAAGAAACACAAAAGGGATATTTTTGTTATTTTAAATAGAAATATGTGTAATAATGTGCATGTTCTGCAAGTCCAACATGTGCAAAATCCCCATAAAAGTGATGGGTTCTCGGTATCTATAACTCAGTTTTAAGCCACCAACATGCAATACAGCTATGCCAAGACTGACTGAAGCACAATGCAACAACACCATTGGTCACATGGAAGCAGGCAAATTTCGATCAAATATTACATCATCATCATGTAATTAGGTCAGCAATGTAAAGCAATTGTGAACACTGCAGTGTTTAAATGGATGATGAAAAATGATTTGGACTATTTCAAGTCGTATTCTAGTTGGAAAGCATGGTCTTAAGGAGAGGCATTTGAAGTTTGATATTGCATTTAGATAGTGTAGAACTTCATGTTCTGGAGCACTCAAAGGAGGAGGAGTAACTTGATAATTGGGACATAGTTGTTAGTGAGTTGGGTTACAGATTTATCCTGTGGAGAACCAAATGATCCATAGAAAGAAAGCAAGAAACTCACAAGAACTTGGCAGTCATGTAAAAGATTTAAGGAGATGAAAAATGGAAAGTCATCCCAAGCATGTTTTCTTATGATTGAAATAAAATACTTAAAAATTTAATGTGAAGCTGATGAGCAAACCCATGATGTACCATATTGCATCTGTCATGAAAGCAGCTTCTTTGTTAAGTTTGGTTTTTTCCCAGACTGGAATATTCATAGTCATGTGGTTTCTCACTGAGAGACGGTTTCTTTTATATATATACTGCACCATTGTTTTCACTGATGCTGGTGAAGCAATATCTTGCATTTGGAATTGTTTGGATATTTATGATTTATGTGACTTAGTTTTTTAAGATGAAATCATTTTTACTTGTTCATTTAAAATGAAACAAAATGTACCTATTATTTTTTAAGTAATTTTGATATAAACATTTTATTCCAATGATATTTTTGAACAAGGTAATTGTTTTACATAATTCATTGATTAGTAATGTTATGAATTAATTTAGGAAATCAAGCATTATTTTACATATTTGTTTGGATTATATTTGTGTTAGGAAACAAGTTGGGGAGTCACACAGTGCTCATTGTTCTTAATCGAGATAGGATAAACTTTTAGTTTCATGGAAGGAGTCCAATTTACAGTATTTTTTTCAACCACCTTCCTTCCTAAGTAGATATATGCTCTGCTAAGGCAAGCATACACTGTTGTGATGGAATGGAAGCTGGCCACATGTGGAAACATAAGAGGTCTCAGACACTAACCCTAAAAAGTGTACTAGCTTGTGTATATAGAGCTGTTGAGACAACATCTAATGAGAAAGGTGCTTGTATGTACTTGTACTCATCTTGTTACTGGACTCATTACTGATTTAACTCCTGACTTTCTTTCATTAAATACCTTGGATATTTCAAACTTGATTTCTCATTCAATCCGTGGATCTTCTAAACTGTTTGACACATTAGTTTATGATTCTTGAACTACTATATTGATCTGTAGACAAGTCCAGTGCACAGTGGATGTGTTGTTGATGTAGTGTTACTAATGGGTAACAACCTTAGTAATTAGTGCTGGTTTTGTTTTTTTGTGGGTAAAGTATTGAAAGTAACTTTGAAAATGGTGAGGAAAAGGGGTGTAAAAGGCAGACACTACAGGAATATCAATTTATTTCTCTTTAATGTGTTTAAATAGAATGATTATTGATTTTGATAGTTAAGTATTGTGGGATACTGTAATTGGATTCTGAATTAATTTCAAAGTATTATATTTCCATTATTCTTGCTTCATTTTTGTCCTGTGTTGAGATTTTTTAAGTTTTTCTCCACCCTACTGTCCAGAAGTCACTCAGTGAGTTAGAATTTAGCCAAAAGTCAAAATGGAACTACACACCCTGTTGTGAATAGAGTTTTACTGCGTTATTTTTATTTCTCTTCTATTCAAGTTTTATTTTAGTTCTAAGATTAACATTTCAAAAACGTAAAATTTGCAAATACTTTTAACTTCCTGTCAAATAGTTTTGTACCTGAATAACATGGGTGTCAGATATGGTGTTACACATTTATCTATCTTAATTATTATTCATAATATATTGTTCAAGTCTTAAAATAGTTTATTCAGCATTTTTTGTAACTTATGTAGGTGTGTTTGTTTTGTCATTTTTGAAACTTCTTGATGTCCTTAGATATCTTGAAGTACTGTAATTTTGGATGGGGTGAAGTCTTGGTCTTTTTGAAACAAATAATGGTTCTAAGTAATTTTTGTTAAATTTTGCAATTTAATTACATCAGAAGAAATGCTGTCACAGAAAAGTCTATAATAGTATTATTGTTCTATATTTTTACTTTAAAAACCTTTTAGCTTACAGAATTTGATCAGACTTGTGTAATTTATTTTATTACCATTATATCTTATACTGTGAATTCTAAAGTTATTTTTTTTATAGCTCTTAGAATTAATAGGCCAAATTAGATTTTTCTAGGAAAGATATTGCTTGAATTTATGGTAATTGTGATTTCATGAGCATATTGTTGAGGTATGGCTATTTTCATGTGAAGTTGATAAATGTGATGTGTGTCCACCACACACTAGCACACATGCAAATATGTACGTACATACATGTTAAATAATTAAAATCTTAGTTTTGCAAATTGTGACAGTTGGGATTTTAGTTGAAAAAGTTATTTCTGTAATAAAATCCTAATAGGGAAAAAACTCTGTGTAACATCCATTGAACTTTAATCATATGTAAGAGGGGGGATGGTTTTAATGATGTTTTATTTAATGAAAGTTAACCATAATTTTTTATAATTATGTACTAATCACAGTGTGAACTTCTGTTTTGTTTCTATTTATTTCTCTGTTACTTTTATTTTTCTAAAACTTTTCTGTCTATCATATTGATATATATCGTGATTTTGCTGTTATATTCATAATTCTGATCATGACAGTATTGTTTACTCATGTTCTTGTTTTCTGTGTATTTTTTTATGTCAAATAAAAACTTTAAATGACATGTTTAATTCATATGATAAAATGTGAGGTAAAGCTCTTTAATTAGCATTAGTTAAACCAGACTTAAAATGTATGCTAAGAAATAGTCTGAAATACTTTAATATCCTTATACATAGTAGTCCAAAGTTATTTTCCTATTTCAAAACTGAATGAGTAATTGATTAAGAAAATACAGCCATGCAGTTTTCAACATTGTGTAGAACAATTCACACAATTTTTATTGACATTTCAACAATTTATTTGTGTTCACCATTAGGAGCTCTCAGAAAATTTTACCAATGTTGGATTTCAATACGTTCGCAGTAGCATCTGTTATCCTTGTCTTTAGCTTCATGATATTTGTTGTATGTGTGCAATAATATATGGTGTACTTAACATACTCCCTTACTTCTTTTCTGCAGTGGTATCTGTAATTATGCTGCACCACAGTCACAAACTTGGTGTTTGAATTGGGCTACAAAAATTTGAAAATTGCACAGTTGTATTTTCTTAGTTATTTAAAATTTTTGATCACCTTGTATTTATGTGGAACAACAAACCTCTATCTAATGACTCAGATCATGGTTGGATTTTTATAATAATTAAAATATCAACTAAAAACATTTTGAAGTATTTTGTTTGTGGATATGATTATAATTAAAAATATAATTGATTAAACTTCTGTTCTTTCTCTTGTGTAGTATTAACCTGCTCTTTCATTTTTGATTGTTGTTAATGCCATTTCCATGAATATGTTAGTACATGCTAACCAAATTTGAATAAGTGTAATTTATACACTAAATTCCAGTACAATCTTCTCTCAAACAAAACTATCTCGGTCTTTCTCTGCCCTTTAAGTATTGCTAAAAAATATTCAGATAGAGCAATGAATTTATATTATTGGTAGTAACATTGAAAAGAAGAAGAAATTTCAGGCCAAACAGATCAAAGCCTGAACCTCCTTTGCAGGTAGTTTAACTCAGTTCCTGGGAAGTTGTAAAAGTTGTGTTTTTGACTGTAACAGGGATTTATGTTGTTGATACATTGATTGAAATTCATACCAAGCTCTTATAATTCAGTAACAAGGAATAACTGCAAAAAACAAATTGTAATGGCAAAGAAGCATTTTTTTAAATGGTAGCCATGGGAAAACATATAAACAATGATGTGCCAGTGGAGAAAGTGAGGATTGAACAAAAATAGCAGAGGGAGTTAGCTGTGTCAATATAGTGTTATGCTATTGATGGATGGCAGTTATGTGATACATACATGTTCAGAAATGTTGCAGACTTGATGGGGTATATAGACAGATATGCTGATTGCAAAAAAAATTTTAGAAGTTCTTTGATAGCAGAAGGTTGAAATAGTTTTGTATGATTAGAGGTAAATATCTATTGGAAATACATTTGCAGTGTAAGAAAAGTTAACTTTCTAGTGATGATAGGTTGTTTGTATGATGATTGATTTATTGACAAATAAGCATGAAATTTGCTATGTCAAATTAGATTATTTTTATGAGTAAAAGACTAACCACATAAGAATTTTATGTATGTTTTGTCTTTTTTGTTCCTGATAAAATTTATTTATAGACAATATAGTATTTTTTCACCCAGTATCAAATTTGAGTGCTTTAAACTGTTCAGAAACATTTTTTTTGTTCCAAATGAATAAACGGTTGTGGAAATAACTGTTATTATACATACTGTATGTTGTATGAGATAAAAAGTGAATGTTCTAAGAAAATCTCATTGAAGGAAGCTTTTCCTTTCTAATGCATAATATTTTATTTGTTCTGTTAAAGAACCTAGCATTGTGCACAGCCACTCTGCTGTTTATTCTCAGTCAAGATCGATTGACAATGGACCTTGATGCTGGATCACTCTCACTGATGCTGCAACTTTTGGAGACAGATCCTGAAGAAATTGACCCAGAAATGCTATCACAAAGTTCTTCAGAAGATGGGGATGTTCTTATTGGCAGAGTTCAGGTCTCTAAAAACCGTGAGAAGGTCAGACAGCTTTGTGAGCAAATGAAACAAAAAGGGCATGCAAGACATCTCAATTTAGACAAAATAAATGTAAGATCTTTTTATCAGTATATAAAATCCTTAGGGTTCTGTAGTATTTGTTGCAGAAATGTTATGTAAATAATATATATTCAAAAGAATACTTCTACGACATTGTGTTTCTTTATCTATTTTATGCAGCTATTTAATCTGGTTATCCAACCATATACCACACAAAGTTTAAATTGCTTAAGAGACTTAATATTAAACACAACCAAATATACATTATGCAAAAGTAATTCATACTAATATTAATAAACATTATACATTAGGTACCAAGAAATGGATAAAGAAAGAAATCTCTGGGTATTGTATTAAAGAGAAAGAAGAAACTTGTTAATATCAAATTGGTGTGTTGATAGCAACACACTGACAAAATGTAACTTAATTATTGAGAGAAATAACACACTATTGAAGATGTATTTTGAATTTAATTTCAAAAAAGTAGATTATCTTGTGAAAAATTGTAAAATAATAGTTGATTACTACTTTGTAATTTCAGTTTCATTATTCTGTGAAATACATATTTTATATATAAAAAATAAGCAAAAAATAAGGAACCTGAAGATTGTATATCAGGTTTTCAGCATTTTTATATTTGAATTAAAATAACCTACAGATATAATTAGAATAAAATTAAACGACAGTGTGATATTCATTAAACTTTGATATTTTCAACCCAGTGTATTTAATTAAAGTGGATATTTAAGTATTACAACTGAAAGACTTTTAATGTATAACTACAACATTAGGATACTGTGATACTGTATGATAAATACATTCTTGTTAAATTTCTACAGACAGGAAATTTGGCAATGGAAACGCTCCTGAGTTTGACCTCTCGAAAAGCAGGTGAATGGTTTAAGGAGGAAATGAGATCACTTGGTGGTTTGGATCATTTAGTGGATACAGGTATACAATGTTGAAGCAAATTAAGTCTTGCATTAAAAGTTCTGAGTCCTATGAGTGGTAACTTGTATAGAAATATAACAGACTCTGTTCTTTGTATTATTTTTTTAAGATTGTGTTTAATGAGTTTCAGAAAATTATTATAGTTTCATGAACACACACAAATAAACATAGTATTGTATGTATAGATAACCATATGCTAATATATGATTTCTATTCTAATGTATAATTTGTATTATACATCAGAGTATTGACTACCCAAAGTGCAAAGTGATTTTCATGTTAAGATTAAAAATACATTTCTTTACTTGAAAAAGTCAGTTTTCATTGACATAGAATCTCTTGTTTAAAGAAAAACTTTGTTTTATCTTTTTTCTCTTTTCTGACTCAGTTTGGTCACTTTAACTGACCTTTTTAACCACCATAAAAATATTAAATAAATCTAGTTTACTCCTTTTACCCTTCTAGAATTATTTTACATTATAACTTGAAACTACATTTATTTATTCTACATAAATATAAGCATGTAACAATATACATCTCTTTCTACTTCTGTTTTATAATCTTCAAACCATGTCTAACTAATATTCCCAAAATGAATTGTAAGTAACTTGGTGAACAGGTATCTCGTGTTACTCTCTCGATTTATGTAGTATACACCTTACTCATAAATTACTTACAAGCATATCTTGTGTAAATTGCATGTTATTATTGCTTATTTTACTTTACTTTACCTTATTTAACCTAAAAATATTATAATTTGTACAATTGTTATTTTTATAATAAAAGTAGAGAACACACATAAAAACAAGAAATGTAGTGCTTTTCCATTGTTTTCACTGTTGAGTGTCAATTAACTATACTTTTTTATACTAATGGTACTACTACACTTAAGTATATTCATGTACCATGAAACTAAAGTGCTTTAATCAAATATTGAATGCAGCTCAGTAAAACCTCATGATGTGTGTGAAAGGATGTCCATGGCGAGAGGGTTAAGAATGCTTTGTTCACTTTTCATTAATTTTCAGTTTAAGTAAAATTACTTCACACTAGTGATTAATGTGATGTGTGTCATTTAGAATTACAGGATTTAAGTACATTATATTAAAATTATTTTGAAATCTCATCATGTCATTACAGCCCACTCGAAGATATCTCAGATTTTTGTGTGTGGGGGCCAGTTTCTTTGTGATAGATGTCTGTAACTTGTTAGTGATAAATTTTAACAATAAACAAACAGCACATAATCCACTTGTTTTAAAACAATATATTAAAACAAGTAAAATGTATATTTGAATTTTTGTTGATTATCACAATTGTATTCAGAGCTTTAAATAATTCTCTTTTTGTGTGCCAGATTTCACACAGGTTGGTCAGTTGCTTTAGAACAAATTGTCATGTCCAAAGCTTGCCCCTTCTGCTTGCTGCATACCATAATACCATAATCTGTACATATATATATATGAAAATTATAGTTTCTTAGTTACAATTTCAACAATCTTATTACATAGAAATCTGCTGGTCTTGGATCTGGTGACTTGAACAGTAAGTTTTGTGTGGAATAACATGAATACTTGTTTTTTTTCTCCAGCTAATTAAAATATGCAACATATATCACTTTTCCAAATGAAATATCTCTTTTATTGTTTTGTGTATTGTTGCCTGGTCCACTTGAATGGCTTTTGCCACTGATTTTTATTTTCTTCGATTCTTGCCTGTTAAAAGATGCACTTTCTGTACCATGGCTGGAAAAACTACCTGTTACATGTCTTTTAGAATGTCCCTGGTGACCTAAGCTGATTCATATTCATTTGCTTTCCAGTACCATTAAGTACAATGGATATCACTGTCTTAGAATTTCTAAACCTTGAATTGGAACACTTCATTATGATCTTTGGTTAAATATTTTGTCCAAAAGGTTTTTAGTCATACTATTCCTAAAGTGATCCATTTTCAGCATACCACTTTACCTAAAAAAATGCTAAAAAGTGTCCATTTTGATACATTCCTTGCCATTGTGAGTTTTTAATCAGCTGTGGATTTCATGTGACTTGCTAATTTGCATATTGAAAATTTTTTAACATGACATATTGTACACCTACAAACTACTAATATCAAAGATGAAATACAGGGTGTTCGAAAAGTTACTGTGCAGTTTTGTAATCATATGTTGTTATATTTCAAACCAGCAACTGATAGCGGTGTTTAGAAACAAAATAAGAAGAATTCAAGCTTGTGTTGGTGCCAACTGGGGTCACTTTCAACATTGTTTATAATTGTCATTTATATTTACCTGCTGTATTCTATATTGAAACATGTCTGTTAATAAATATAATAATAAATAATAAGTGCACAGTGACTTTCCTAACACATTCGTATTATTAACTTGTTCAATTTTCACTATAAACATTTTTCTAATTATATTTTAATGCTGTCCTGTTGTTGTTACTTAACTAAATACCATTTATTTTTAAAATTCAACAGAAAGTGATAAAAATGTGTTTCACAGAACATTAAAGTGATTGCTGATTTACCAATTATGTGTATATACACATTTTTTTAGTTTTTTATAACAGTTGGTATATAGTTTGTTTTTGTTGGTTTCACCATCTATCCATACAGAATTGGGTTTGATGTATGTAATTATCATTGTTATACAGTGCTGCATATTTGCATGTCTTGTAAAGGAAACTACTTCATGCTCAACAAGATTTCTTCTTTTAATAGTAAAAGCCTGTGTGGGATATTTTAGTCCAGAAGATCCAATGGAAGATCCAGAAGACATCCAGCTGGATAGGATAAGAAAAATTGACAGATGTCTTAGAGTTTTAGAGAATGTAAGTAGTTTTGTATTTTTGGATAATTTTCTAGTGTATTCTTGACGGATATGTTTGTCATTGCATATTTATGATATTAACTTGTATTAATTACCTATGCAAATTTATTAATAAAAATTATTTTATTGTAGTCATTTATATAATTACAGCAATGATAACTTTTTATTTTTTTTTAATCAACTCATTAAAGGCAGTTGGATGGAAAAATATTTAGTATAGTGGTGAATATTTGAGTTAATGAGTGGTTAGGTGAGGAGTTGTTGGGTAATAAAGAAATGGACATTTGGGAGATGGATTAATTTGTTTTACTTTTTGTGTCAAGATAGCACATTATCAAATATGTAAAGAGTTTGTCCTTTATTTGCATTTCAATTTAATGATAAACTGCTGTTTGGGATTTATAAAAAGCAACAGTTATGATAGACATCCAGATGGAGTAAAAATCCCAAGGAGAAAAGAAGCACATGGATGTTCTAATAGAATTGTTAGTCATTCCATTTGATATTTGAAACATGGTATGAAATAAAAATGTACAACTGTGTTAAATATATTACGCACGATTGAACTTCCATCCTTTTTAGAAGTATTTATAGGTTTTTAAGCTCATAGGTAGTTACAGTTTTTAAATACTCCTACTTGTGTATATGTTGAACAGTAAACAGTAGGTTGAAATGCTATAAACTGATTACATTTCCAAAATAAAAAGTTGTATTTTTTTAAGTAGTAATGAAATATAATGCATTATTTTTGCAATTAGATATGTTTTAGAAATTTTCAAAAAGTAGTATGTTTAATGTATTGATATTTCAAAATACTGAGTGATACAGGTTTAACACTTTTCACTGAACTAGCTGTAATTATAAGCTTAATTTCTGTACTATTTATAGAAAAAATCTTCAGTTTTTTTTTTCTCTGATAACTGCAAAGCTTCATAAAGTTTGGTTTAAATACAATTTAATATACTTGTAAAAATGTTGTGAAATTAGAAATGCTTTGTACCAAAATGAATATTTACAACTTTGTTTTTTAGTCTTAAAACCATAATGAAAGAGACGTATATTTTTAGCCCTGTTATGACCTCTCAGGTGTCAAATCACATTTATGTGAGATTTCAAAAGTAAAATGTAATAATAATTATATCTGTATTTCAACCATTTTTAGCTAAAATATGTAATAAAACCAATATTTTATCAACTTAATTAGCATAATTTACAAATATAAATGAAAAAAATGTAAACATATTTCTATACAGCTTCAAGGAATCTTGTAAACAACATGCTTATCAGTTTTCTTTTTGAGAATGTTTCTTACCATTTAAAAGCATATGTCAAAAAATTATCCCTTCAGTATATAACTATTTATGTTTTGTTTTTCTTTTTCTTTTCTTTTTTTTCCTCACACCAATTTTATGGCACAGCTATTTATGGTATTGGTGTGACATCCAAACAACTGCTAATAAAACTGTTTTGAAAATATTTTAAAAAATTTAAATATTATGGGATAGAACAGACAATAAGCTATTTACATCAATCTACAATTAATATAATAGAATAAAAAGGAATTCATAGTTTTATATGAAAATGAAAGTAGATGTCAAAGAGGTGAACAATGGCATTTTAACTATTTTATAGCAGATAGGTCAAAGTTTGCATGCTGTGACTTTTAGAGAGTTACTTTCCAAATATTATCATACTACTTTATTATCATTGTTTATGAATAAATGTGGCATCCAAATATGGTTAGTTAATTAAACTTTAATATTATAAAAGTTTTAAGTTTTAAATCTGATAAGGAAATGTTTAAACAAATCTCCAGTCTTCCCTAGTATGAGAATTTTGACATTTAATTTGTGGGTCTTAATTTTTTCCATTCTTAGAAGTATGAAATTTAATGTAAATTATTCATTGTTATGTAGGTGTTACTAAGGCAAAGTATACTTTACAGACTTCAGTCTTACTTGGTTACAGAACCATAATCTCATAAATAATACCCACTTGCCACACCCACCTCTAACATCTCTTTCAATTTGGCATAGTTATCTGATGTTTCTTATTATATTACTAATAATGAAAAGAAAGCCACAGTTTTAATCTATCTAATCACATTATATTAAGTTTATTTTGTTTCCAGTTTAAACATTTTTCTAAGGCATTTATTGGATAAGCTTAAAGACTGTTATTACATTGGTAGAAAGCCAAATAATTTGAAAGCTACAGGACATTTTTTGGATTCATTTCACTGAGTTCTTAGGTATACTGTGTAAGTGATTGTTTAACTTACTGGTAGTAAATATGATTTATTAGTACAGAAAAAATAGGTATAACTTTTGCTGACACTCAGCAGCAAAAAACAAGGACATGGATTGGACTTTAATAATTTTCTAATTTTACTTACTTTTACAGTAATAAAGAATACGCATGAAAAACAAGAAATAGAGTAGATTATGATAAATAATATTCTTCATAAAGTATGAATTCTAGCAGCCTGTGCATTGTATATTTTAATAGGGTAACTTGAGCTATATGCCTGCAGGGTGATGTATAACTTGTCTAGTGGAATTGTTAGTTAAAGATGGGTCAAAAGGCAATAAAACCACAAGGTTTAAGTGTATACTGTTATGAGCTTTAAGTTATTTAGGACAAAGATTTTTAGTTTCTTGTTGCACATTGAAGTTGTTCAAGAAAGAAAAGAGGACAATTTAGATTTTTTTTTAATAGTCATAAAGAGGTTGGTCATACTGACTGAATGCATGTAGTGTTGTGGTAAAAAAATGTGTAAGGTTTCACTGAAGAAAAAAATTATTTGTTTAGGGAGTTTTGGAAGTAGCACAGATGAAATTTGGCAATTATCAGTTGAAGAAAAGTATTTTTAATCTTAACTTGAAAATCACTTTGCACTTAGAGTAATAAACACTAACATGGACAAGCTCTTAGTAAAAGTACTAAATTAAAAATCTGAATTTTTGTGTACAAAAGACTTGTAATATGTACTAAAAGTTTGCCAAGTGTTGTAAGGTACACAAACTTATTAAAAGTTATAATATGGTCACTTTGGGGTCATAAACTCTCTGTTGAATCACCTGAGCCTGTAATGAGAGGATTAATGGGTAGGGTAGATGACTTGGTAATAAACCACAGGTCTGTGATTTTTTGTAAATGATTGTTTCATTCTTGAAAGAATTTGATAACTTAAAGATTTGTTTGTTGATTATAATTCAAACAATATGCATAAGTAACAGAAATGGTTAGTTATTGAAAAGATGTAAGTGGATTTTCATCAAGAATATTGTTAGCAAAATTATTTTTTGTTTGTATCATTTTTACATGTAGGTTCAAGGTCACTGATAAAGTTATATTAGTTTGATAATGTGTTTTTTTTTATTATATGTAACTGGAAGTTATGACTTCTGAAATCAGCAAAGTAAGGTATGAAAAGGAATGTGTTTAAGAAAGCCAGTGAAGTAGAAATTGAGTAGATATATAAGGTTTTTTAATCAACAACCATATGAATACCAGATGATATATTTAGATGTTTAGCCTTGAATTAAAAAAGAAAATTGTATGTGAATTACAAATATTGTTTTTCTGTGCTGAATATATAATATAAAGTTAAACTAAAATATTAAAGAATTTGTAATTTTCCCATCATCTGAGGTTTGAAACCTCATTCTTCAGGTTTTGCTTCTTGAAATGGGTTTCTGCACATGGTGAGAAGACCTCCCCAAAAAAGTTATTCATCTTCATTTTACTTCCTTTGGGATCTAAATATTCATCCACGTGTTTGCTGTTTTTGACATTCTGTGAAGGGGAAGAGAGGATCCTTGTGGTTAAGGAATGTCATCTTGATTGGTGGGTTTAGTTCCTATAGATGGGTAGCCTTGGAGTGGCTCATCAATAGTTATTTGACTGGTCCTATTGGACTAGAGTCAACTAAGTACCATTGTTAGATGTTATCAGTGGGTGTTGTGGATATTTTGTAGTGGTAGAAGTTGCAGCAGCCTGATTGGCTCTCCTTCACTGCTCTCTCAGTGTTTGATCTTGCTGTTATTTGTTTTTCATCTATTAACAACTGTGTATTATTCATGCAGCTGTTCATTCTTTTCCCAAAACTTTGACACATTTCTCACAATATACTGATCCATGGTGGTTTCTTTCCAGCCAACAGGGACAGAAGGCTCTAAAATGGATGTGGGATATCTTTTGTAGCTATTCCACTTTTTCCAGCCACATTACCTTGTAACAGGTGTCAAAGCCTGAAGGAATCCTGGACTAATTAAGTTCATTACCAACATCTTTTCTACCATCAGTTCTGAAGTTATTTGGGACAAGATTTGGAAGATCACTGCACTGGGAGTATACTTCTATCCCCTTTCCATATTACTCTCCAATGGCTTGGAAATTGCTGATACTCTTGGAAAGTGATTTTTTTTTTTCTGTTTCCTTAGCTATCAAGTCTCAAATTGAGAGATCACCACTTTCCTTTTGGGTTGATCAACTTGATGATTATAATCACCCATTTATAATTGTGGAATTTAAATTTGCTTTTTATTTGTTTTGTCAGTGCATCAGTTACCTCTGGTGATGTTTTCTGTGAGATGCTGCACCATCCCTCTCCTTTCTCTCTTGCTCTTTTTCTGGTTGTTTTTAATTTGATTTGGCAGGAGCATGTTCTTCCAGGTACATGGCATGGCACAAGGTATTGGTCTTTTCTCAAATTCTTGGAAGGATCCTAAGATTTATTCTAATTATTATTCAGATTCATTGACTAGTTGTCTCTGTAAGGTTTTAAGAGAGGATGGTTAATGCACATTTTCTTTGGTTCCTTGAATCTAACAACCTCCTTTTACTCACCCAGTGTGTTTTTTGAAGACAGTGCTCCACCATGTACTACCTAATTTGTCGTGAAACCTTGATCAGGGAAGCATTCCTCCAGAGGGAGCATCTTGTTTCTATCTTGAGAAGGTTTATGATACTATATGGAAGTTTTGCATTTTGCATGAACTACATTCATGTAGGTTGCATGGCCATTTACCCATTTTTATTTGTAACTTTTTACATGACCAGAGTTCCTAAGTCTGAGTGGGCTCAATCCTGTTCCAATCCTGTCTGTCAGGGCTATATCTTGAGTGTCAATGGTATCACAGTACAACTCCTTTCTACTATTGCAAACAGCCTCTATGTTGACAACTTCCATATTTCTTGTTGGTCAATGAGAATGTGGTTTATTTAGGTGCACTTTCAGACTGCTATCACTCACTTGTTTGAGTGGATCATGGCAGACAGTTTTACATTTTTTCCTTCTAAGACCATCTGCATACATTTTTGCCCCTGGTAGAGTTTACATCCTTAACCACAGCTCAGTCTTGGTGGTGATATTTTTCAGTGGTGGCTGAAACTATGTTCCTGGAATTTATCTTTGACTGGAAGTTTACTTTTATATTCAAGTGTATAAGGGCACCAAACATCCTTTCTTCCACATCTTGTGGTGCAGGTAGATGTTTCATGCTCAAAATCTATTGTACCCTCATGTGATTAGAGCTGGACAGTGTGTCAATGGTCTGTGATTCAAAATGTTGGAGTTTTTGCACAGTCTGAGGCTAAAGCTCTGTACAGGAGCTTTCATCACCATGCCAGTCCACATTTTGTATACTGAGTCCCATGAACCCTTTTCGCCTTGGACATTTGCAATTTGATTTGCACTATAGTACAAATCTTGAGTCCGTACTATAAGGTTGCATTTTTCTTCCCCTGTGAGCTTTGCTTGTTGGTAATTGGCAGTGTACCATTCTTCCATTTAGTCTTTGTAACTGTGCACAGCTTGCTGAATTGGGTCTGTCATTGGATGATGCTTATGATTCTTATGACCATCCCATTTCTACATGGCTTGTTTCTACCCCATCTATGACTTTTCTTTGAGTTATCTTGAAGAAGATGGATACCTCCAGTTGAAAGTACCACTTTTTCTTTGCTAATCATCTTTCAAACTATTCTTCTATTCGCATTTTTACAGGTGGTTCTAAACAGGGTGATTCTGTGAGCTTTCCTGTGACTCAGTGGTTTGTCATAGGTTCCCATTTGCAGTTTTTATTTAAATGCTGAGTTTTGTGCCATTTTTCTTGCCTTGAATCACATAGAAGCTAAGCATTACACTAACTGTGGTATTTGCAGATTCCATATTACCCTGTTGGCCCTGCTCTGATGCTGTGGCTGCCCCATGTGTGGGCTTAAAGTCCTGTGGTCAGTCAACTTAGGGTGAACTTATTCATAACAAGCTTTTACAGATCAAACCTATTGTTGGTTTTTTTTTGTCATCTGATTTACAAAAGGATTGTAAGGAGGAAGTTGCCTTTTGAAGGCTTTGCATTGTTCACAGTTATTTACTAATTGTTTTCTCTTTTTGTGGGACTGATCTACCAGTGCATGACCTTCATGATGCTCATGCTGTCATTATGAATGCAAATGGCTGCACCATTTTAGGCATGTTTTCATGAGGTTTACACCTTTACTTGGACAGGGTCATTGGCAGTGGTGATGCTGTTCAGCCTGGCTGTGTTTTTAGCTTTTTCAGTCTATTTAATTATATTACTTGACTTTTGGGAAAATTTTAGCTTTTAAGTTATTTTTTACATTTTAGTCATTAACTTCTAGTATTTTCATCTGTTTGGCACACATAGCCCCTGTTTCTTTAGATCAGTGACTACTCAACCAATTCCAGATTTCAGACAAAACTAAATAATAATAAAAAAATAACTTTTCAGTGTAGGGATAGTTTTTTTTCTAGTGTTTCTCATTATATTTTTAGTTTATACATTAAATTGTACCAGTAACTGTATTATAAACCTCATTTACAAATGTTATTGAAACATTTCATAAGATGTTTGTGGTATCATATGCCATCTTACATATTCTCTTATTTATAGAATCTACAAAGATACACCATCGATAGATAATTTCACTGGAGAATACAAAAGTTTTTTGTTGATATATGTATGTATATAAGTTTTTATTAGCTTGTGTTGGAAATAGCTTTATTTTTTGCATATAGGTGAGTAAACATGCATCTGTATTTTTGTGTTGTTTTAGGTAACATACATGAATGGTGATAATCAGGCATATCTTCTTCACTTTAAGGAATCAGCCCTTGTGTCATCATGTGTTAGGTAAGCTGTGCAACTTTATCATTTCATGTGCTGTTTATACTTGCAATTATTTTTAGATGTTTAGGTTTTGTGTTTGTTGAAAATCATTTGTCAGTTTTTAATAATTTGTTATTCTTTCAATGTAGAACAAATTTGCATGCAGATTTGAAAATGTATTTCAAAAATCTAGCATTCTTTCAGTTATAAATTGCTTGTTAGTTTTCAAAATGTCTAGAAATACGTATTAATTCATTAATTTGTTTTTTTAATCTTAAGACAATACATATCTTACCAGGTTATTATTAAGTTAAATCTGTTTTAAATGGAATATTTTATTAAACAGTATTTGTTTTTGTGATTGAATGTACCTAATGCTGGTGTACATTGTATAGTTCAGTAGTACAGTTAATATTGTTTTTGTACAAACTTCAAACTATTGTGTTATATTTTTGTATGTTATGAATCCATTTCACCTTAACTAATCTAGTGTAATGTGATTATTCAGTAATCTCTTTCATGTGTTGTATTAAAAAATGTACATTTGTATAATTTTGTGTTCAGAGTAGTGTTTTTATGTGAATTTTTATTGTTATCAGAATAAATTAAACATGTATTGATTCATGAATCTAACAGATATTGCTGTATAGCATCACCTGATACTTAGCTTATTTTGTTGAGTCACTGAGTCATAATTGCATTTGTGCCTGGAGGGTTAATGTGGAAAAGTAACATGCATATATTGTATTTACTACCCTTCAGTCTTAGTTGTGTGAGTGAACAGTGTCTTTAAATTAGAAAATGTACTGAAAGCATCTTAAAGAGTAGGTTTAATGTATAAACTATATGGAACAAACCTTATCCTCTGTTGATTATGAGTTTAATTCATTATGCTTCTGTTTGTTTAGCTCTGACTGTTTAAAAATACAAACACCTTGGTTTTGAGAAATTATGATGCATAATTCTGTGTATAAGGGGTTAAGAAAATACTGTTCCAGTTAAATGTGGGTTAATATAATAATTGTTCAAAGTGGAAATGACAAATACAAAATTTTAAACAAGATTGTTTTCTTGAAAGAGGCTAATTATTTTATACAGAAACAAGTATTGAGAATGAGTGTTTCCAATCACTAATTTTATAAGATAACTGGTTAATAAGTGATACAGAAGAAAAAGCAGATAGTTTTGATTGTGTTTTATTTTTAATATAAAGTAGTCTGAGAAATAGTTTGCTAACATAATTATATATATATTTTATATCAATGCCTTTTAGGATGATGAGAGCATGCAGAGTTAGTATCCCTCACCACCCCCTCCAGTCTTCACCAGCCATCAGTGACACAGTACCTCTCAGTAGTCTAGAGGGGGCTGGAGCTGCCCTTTTGTCTTGTGTTTTGACACTTCTTAAAGTCCTTCTTAATCTGACGCATGAGAACTGTGAGTTTAAAAAGAATACTTTTCCATTTACTGAAAATGTAATCTCATTGGAAGAAACATTTTGACTGCTGTACTTTTAGTTAGTTTAGCTATTGTGAGTTGTTCATTCTAATCTAAATTTAAGTAAACCATGTTAAATAACCACAGTTATCTTCTTTCATCATTCAATAATTGTTATTAATATATCAGATTTTATATTTTGAAGGGATGTACTTGTTAAGACATTGTTTGTGCATTTATAGCATTGTTTTTAGTTAATTAGTTTCTTATTATTTTGCTACTTCTCAGGCTTAGGTAGTCAGTTGGTGGGCTCACAATATGGCTTGTTGGACTGTGCTTTGTCATGTATCCTTCAGTTGCCACACTACATGCCTCTGGAACAAAAATTTGATCTTTTAGTGTTGGTAAGTTGTCTTTGTTAAATACTGTGTAATATTTTTAGGAACATTATTACGAATTGCAAATTAATGTTTTCAAAATACTGCTATAAACATTATATGCTTGTCTGTATATGACATTAAATTGTGTTTTTGAATGCATAAATAACCCATATGGAATTACCAATATAAGAATGTCTTGTGTTTTATTTCAAGAAAATTATTTGAGTTGTCTTTAGATCTTATATTTGTTGTTTCTCTTTAGCAATTGAAATAAATTAATCTTAAAACAAATGAGAACTCTTAGAATCATAATTATTGTGATATATACTACTTGTACACTGAAGTTTGATTTTTAAAATTAGGGTATTAGATTAGGTGTGTGATATTAATGGAATCTTATGATATTTTTAAATTAGTGATATAGGTGCAACAAGTAAATATATCAACTTATTTTGTTTTATTATGTGAGATGCAGGTTGACCCTGTGGTAGAGCTCTAGTTTATAGAGCTAGTTTACAGGTTTTGAATCCATGCAATATCAACAAATATTTTCCACACTTTAAGTTGTATAAAATTGACAGTGTGGATGATTGGTTGAATTGTATTGCTGACTGGCAGCCTTCCCTCTGATCAGTAGCTCAGAGTTAGGAAGGGCAGCAGATAATTTTTCTAATTTTATCATAAAAACAAACTGTACATGTGTGAAAAATGTTTTTGTGAATATATGCAAACTGCTAGTTAAATTGTTCTCTAATATCAACTAAATATGTTTTTCAGTCTTTGGGTCTGATGATCAACCTGATGGAAAATTGTAGTGATAACAGAGAGAAGTTTATTGTTGCTCAAACTCTTGGGTCATTTGACTCACAGAATAATGGGGAAATGGTGTCTGCAGTTGAGGCATTTGTTGATGTGAGTGGCTTTTATGGTTACTCTTATTTACTGTATATTATATTACTATTTTAAAAAACTAAACCTAAAAGTATTAATGGACAGTTAACTTTTAGCCTCTAATGTTTAATCATCTTCAGCAAGTTATAAAAAAGTGCTGTAGTCTCATATTTTATTATTTTTTATAAAAGTGTTAAAATTTGTAAATATTAACTGTAGTTATCAGTCAATTAAACTAAAAGATTCCCTTACAAATACTTTTATTTGTATCTGGATATTTAAAATTATGAAAAATACTTTCTATTCATTGATTTATGTGTACTATTGATATTATCCATAACACTAATATATTTTTATTACTTTATATGAAATAACCTTTTGTGCTTGAAGTTACGTTTTTTTTTGTATGTTTTATGTAGACTAAACGCATCAGAAAAACACAGATAACAGCTTGTATAATTTATTGCAACAAACTATTATATATGTAACAGATATAACATAAATTACATAACAACAATGACAGATATTAAGTTTAAACCTTCAAAATTAATTACAACACAAAATGGTACTGGCCTGTATCTAATATAATGATCTAGAATGAAAGTCCAAAAGTTCAGATCAGAAATCCAAAATTCCGGTCTAGGGTGTGGATTTGGTCCCACGAAGAAATACCGAAGTTTGAATGGAGAATGACGAAGTTCTTTTTACAGTGCTTCTTGATGAATGTCTCAAACTTGCCACCTTCCAATTTTCCCAGTCTCCCCGACTCTCAGCACAACCAGTAATTCGAATGAATCACAAAGATTGACGAGACAAAATCACAGCTTCTGTAGATCTAGCTCTGGTCACAAATCCAAGTTGAATAAAATCACAGCAAACACTTAAACTTTCTCAAACGAATGACTGACTCTTCTTTTTTTTGAATAAAAACTAATGACTCTCCCTATTTCTCGCGTCTCTGTCTGTTTATATATTAGTAGGCCTCTTCTCGATCAATCGCGTAACTTCTACAGAACTCCAGAGCAATCCGCGCATGTCTGTTCTTGCACGAGACTCAACGTCTAGACACTAGGCCGCCATACATTTCATTTACATAAATTTATAAACATATGATTGATCTACCTATTCTAGAAATTTCTAAATGTTATTTTAAATGAATAACAACACACTTTATTGGCCTAAGCCTTGAAACAACAATATAAATATGGAAATATAAATAATAGAAATGAAAATTTAAACACAATACGACATGTTGTCATTTACAAAACATTTACATGACATTTACATAACACTTGAATTTTGTATTAGCACCTGAGAAAAATTTAATGCAAGTGCAAACAAAAAAAATTTGAGATACTTGCTGAACAATATTTAATTTCCATGCATTGATAACTAGAAGTAAGAAAAAGATAATTATGTTTATAATAATATAAGAGAAGAGGTTTGTATTAAGAAGATCCATATTTTTTATTTTAAATAAATCCATTTTTTCAACTACAGGTTTTTGTGGATCGAATAGATGCTGCACGTCAGTCTGAGGAACAAGCAGATGCTCTTTTAAGCACACCTGAAGAAAAAAAGCAACAGGCTCAAAGTGAAAATACAGAAGACAAAACTCAAGAAAGTGGAGCATCTTCATCTCAGTCTTCACAAGCTGATGACTTGGAAGAAACTTTAATGAAAGGTTTTTGAGACTCATGTTGTATTTAACTTTTAGTTGAGAACCAACTCATCTTTTATTGTAATGAGATAAAAGTTTATTTTCAGAAACTTTAAACTCTAGTAGTTTTGCCAGATGTATGGAATGAAAGCCACAAACACAAGGGTGTTTATATTTCAATTATGATTACAAAATAATTACTGAAGAATATTATTAAAATATTGTTTTAATAAAGTTCTTTCTTAAAATTGTGGTACTTTTAAAATACTAAGAAAGGTTTAAATGCTCATATAGATAGTTGTATAAAAACAAAATGCAGGCAGAAGAAATAATCACATCACTGTGTTTAGTGTCAGTGTGGACAATGCCTGAGAGAATTTTGTTATGACTGAGTTGTACTTTGATTAAGGAAAGTAATTTTGTTTTTCTATAAAATGGAAATATGATCTTAAAATTTACAAAATGCCATTTGTAAAGATTTAGATTATATGCTGATTGTATCTGTTTTAGATACCTTCTGAGATTATTCAGGATTAGTCAGAGGAGGAGGAACACAATTCATTACATGATGGAGATTAAATATGTTAATCTAATGTAATATAGAACTTAGTAAAGCAAAAATATTGTAATTTACATATTTTAATTAAATGAAATAAAATTATCTCACAAATATGTATATGTATGTACACACTTGTTTTTTATGATTTATTAATTCAAATATAATTGTTATGAAAATGATGTCATTTTTATTAAACATTGTATGTATATGTGAATTTTATAATTTCTTTTCGTAATTCAGCTCTTCAAAAAGCAGGAAAAAATATGGAACACAGTATCATTGCAGCCTATATTGCTATTCTGTTGGGCTGTGTAATCCAGCATAGTAAGGTGAGTTTGATTGCAGTAACAAATTCTCATAACATATTTTAGGACAAAAAATTATGTGTATCTGTAAGCAAGTAATATATCTCATTCTTACTAATCCTTTGGATAATAGTTAACTAGCTGCATAAAACTTGAACTGTCATTGATTGAGGCATGGATCTAGTTTGTAAGGAAAAGACACAAATCTTTTACAACAAATAACACTGGGTGAACTGTAGCCCCAAGAGTGTCATCTGTTGTGCCAGAAGATTTTACTTGTCTAATTCTGGTTTGTGCTTGCATTGTCACAGCTTATACTAAAGTTGTATTAGACCTGATGAACCATGCTAAGAAGGCTGTGAAGTGCACTGAAGAAGGAGTAATATAGTCCTGACCCAAGTTTCTTCAGTTCTGCTGAGAATGCAGCCTAAGCTGTAATATGTAACAGTACCCCAAACTCTTGTGTGTAACCAAAAGTATATTTTGTTAAACCCAAATGTGTTTTGTGCAAAAGATATTTGACTTCTTCAGTCAACTGTGTAGTTTTGGTCAAAGAATGGTATCCAGACATGGTGCTACGTGTGGAGAAACTAAAAAGAGGAAAATGATTGAACAATGAGCTGTCAGTGATGTAGATGGAGACAGGTTTTTACTAGAACAGAGAGTATAGGCAGGAAGATGACTGTTTCATATTCTTTCCAACTTCAAATTACAGATGTAAAAAAACAAATATTTCCCACAACAGATGATTCTCATTTAATGCTAACTAAGGCAATGTAGTAATGGTTATTAGTGAAAGTGCATAAGATGACTGTTTTTACGTTATTTTATAATGTTGGAATAGACAAACTGCTTAATCTGCTTATGGCACATGATGTAATTCAGCTTGGTAGAAATGACCTGTTATGCAACATAGCTAATTAATTATACTTATTTTATATACATATTTATAAAGGTTAAAATGCATTGTTTCCTCAGATGGATATGCCTGCAATTAACTATATTTGGCTATGAACCCAGTAATATATCATGAGGTTTTGGCTAGCTTAGGAAATTTAGGATTGTCTTAAACACCAGTTCTAAGCTAAGAGTGCAAATTAGTTTTTGAAATAAAAGTAAAATAAAAGTAACTACACTTGATGTAGTGACTAGTAAATTAATCTTATAAATGTAAAAACTAAATAAAAATAATAGACCTTACTCAGGTAATTCACTTTTTGGAAACTTGCCATTCATCTAACAGTGCACTTAATAAAAGAAACTCAGCATGGCATCCCTAATACATGGTGTTCTAACTGGAACAATTAATTTATTTTAAATAAAATCATATCATGTTAGATGCATCAGTTTTCTTACAAAAGTGTAAGTTCGTTAAATTTCAACCCAGGTACTTTTCATATTTTTTGTTTATTGATTAAATTATTGTGATTCCCCCCCTGCTATGCTTCCAGTTTTGATGTCTATCTTTATAATAGTATTTTAGCTGTTTAAACATACAATGAAATTTTTCAATAAGTGGAGAATTTAATGTTAATAGATTAGTTCTTGATTGTGAAGTGTTTTTAAATGCACATTTGACAGTTTTATTTCGAATATATTTTGATCAGTTCTTTTTCTCATAATCACTTATTTAATCATTTTTTCAGGATTATGCTGATCTTCTGAGAAGTCACATGCCAGATGGAAACTTTGATGTCATGGTAGAAGTGCTCAGAAAGTTCTACAATTTTGTTAATTTGACAGTAAGTAGCTTACAGTTGTAATTATTAAATTTGTATGCTCAAATTAAGAAGCAAATCCCATACCATGACCAATTGAGTTACAACTTTGAGTAATTTCAATTTTCATCATACTTTTTATTGACAGAGATTGTCACATTATTGGTTAATATAATTTATATCGTTTTGGGTGTTAAAGAACAAACAAAAATTACTCATTGTAGAACACATGATACCAAATCAGTAACTGAACTGATTATTGCATAGATTCCAGTAGGTGCTGGAAAGTGTTTTAATCTGTTATTGCTTACATGTCAGGAAACGTGGTCTGCAGTTTTATAGATGTTGAAAGAGAATTTCATAAACGAAT
Source organism: Carcinoscorpius rotundicauda (assembly GCA_011833715.1). Lineage (NCBI taxonomy): Eukaryota > Metazoa > Arthropoda > Merostomata > Xiphosura > Limulidae > Carcinoscorpius > Carcinoscorpius rotundicauda. Next base: position 28,778,532 of record CM022398.1, read on the forward strand.
TTGACATTGAAGTTCATCCTTGTTTGCTCATTTGAATTGTAAATCTGGTGATGTACTAGCCAAAATTTGAGTGAAATCTGGTAATGTACTAGCCAAAATTTGAGTGAAATCATGCTCTATGAATAAAATTCATAAGAACTCAACACTTACAATTAGGATATTTAGCCCACATTGCATGATCTTGATCAGCTTGTGACAAGGCAAGCATGACCATGTGTCTAATTTCTTTTTCTCCATATTTTAAATTCACTTTTAATGAAGAAAAAAATGAATCATGAGTTGTCAAACCACATCATGTATTTTTATTTTGTGTATTTATGTATGGATAAAGAAACAAGCTGGTGTAACATTGAATGTTTCTTTAACTTAATATCTAAATAAGTGAACACCTTATCAGATTTCAAAATTTAAGTATAAGTAATGGATCTAACCATTTTATTTTTTTTACTTACGAATGTTTTAGAATTGATGTTTTGTGGTGATTAGAATATAATTTACAAAAAAAAAATATTCTCAGCTTACATTTCTGCACAAGTCCTAGTAGTCTTACATGCAAAAAAACACTTTGGTTTTGTTTAGAATTTTCACAACAAATCCAAAAAATAGGTTTACATTTTTTAATAAGCTATCATCTTCTTAAAATGTAATTCTCAGGTTTTTTTTGTCATGTTTTTTTTTCTCTCTCTCTGGTACCACAGCCTTTTGTTGTCACTTTTCTGATTACACACCATGTGATGTGAACAAAACTATTAAATGAAGTTCAGCTTCAAAAATTATTATTATTAAAATTATTATAAGAACAGATTATAAACTATTAATTGCAATGTAAAGTGAATGTAGCAGCATGGGAAGTCATCTGTGGTTTCATTCAGAATTGATAAGATGTTACTTCTGCAGAGTAGAACAGTTGAAAACAGTAGGTCATGGTTATTATATTTTTACAGCATAAATATATAAAATAACTTATTTATTGGTGAGAAACTGCATTTGTTAGGTATAATTAAGACTCAATGAAGAATATTCTTTGCCAAAAGTTTCCGCCTAACTATACCAGAAGCCATTGTGACAAGTCAATTCATGGGTCACTTTTTTTCTTTTTCACCAAGTTTTTACAAGTTTCAAATGGAAGTGGGAAGATGTAAATTTGAAATTTACTATATGTATAAAATGAACTTTCTGATCAAAAATCTAAAAAAATAAAGTTTATGGCAAAATGAAGTATTTTTAATGTATTGTTTTAACATGTTGCAACAGAGTTTTAGACATTTCACAGCATAAATAATTCCCATCCTGTAATAATAATAATAACAATTGTCTTTTTGACTTTTCTCAGTGATCTGATCATTTACTGATTTGGTCACAAACACCTTGTCAAGAAACTTCTTTATTATAGTTGTTGCTTTGAAGTAAAAAGAAACAAATATGTTATAGATATTAAGACTTGGGTAAGGAAATCCAATAAAATGACCATGAAAAGAAGTATGTAAACAGTTATGCTCCTTGTTACTGAAAATTTTATCATATGAGATGAAAATTTTAATTTATGATATAAACAAAATCGTGGATAGCACTTCTGCGTGAAAAACTATACATTTTGGTAATACTTTACTGTAAAGTTAAACTAAAAAAATATTTGTTTTTAAGAATTGATTCAACATTACAAGTGTAGAAGTCTTTGAGTAATTGATTTTTTAAAAAATATTTTGAAGCAATATCTTTCACAGCAAAGTTTACTTTGGTATTACTGTTGTAAAAATATTCTATGAATATATACTTGCAGTTATAAACTTTAGTGTAAACTATTTAGAAGAATTGTCACAGATGTTCAGCTCTAAGATTGGATGAAAAATTTTCCATAAGAATGTTTTAATACTTGAATTTAATGTATATTTTTAGGTTAAAAATTTAGGAATGACATTTTGCTATAAATAACATTCTATAAATATGTCATCAAGGTTTCAGTTCGTATTAAAATGTTTCAACAAGGTAATCAAATGTTATAGTAACTATGACTTGTTAAATTAGTGATTTTTGTGCAGAATGAAAAAGTATGCAAAGAAGTTGAGAATAGGTATTAATTTTGATTTACTATTTGTGACTTTCAGGGTGTGGTTGGAAATACTGGTGTCAAATCTATACATCGTGTAATTAATATTCTAGAAAGTAGCTGATTGGTGAAGAAAGAAATTACTGAAGGTTTTAGTCCATTAATCAAATCTGCATGACTTGTTGGAATTAACTGCAGTGCTGCTATCTAAAGGTATACATGGAACAGATAACCAAAGAATCCAAAAGAAATTGTAAGAGTCGTACATACATACATACATACATACATGTAGTTATGAGGAATGTTTCAAAAGGTTTATAAAAAGTGGATTCTATAAATATGACTTCAAAGCAGAAGCTCCTTGGGGAAAAGAACCACTTGTATAACGTTTGTGGATACCTTTTGAAATGTGGCTCAGCTTGATGTTGTGCCTTTTTTAAAAATAGGTCATCCACCTGTTTGATTGTTTTGTGAGTGCAAACTTGTTATCATTCTGATTTTCAGTTATGTCCTCACAGATGAGAAATGATACCCATTTTCCAAACTTGCTATTACTTTTTATTTGGTTTTTATTTAACTTACTAAAGGTAGTTGCAACATTGGTATTATCTTCAAGGTGAAGGTGCTTCTGTTTCTGAAAGATCCAAACTTAGTTTTTTTTGCAAAATGAGTCAGCTGTGAAACTCCTTTACTGTTTTACTGTTAAATTTTTTATTAATTTAAAGTATCTTACTGGTGTAGTTGTTTTTATGGAAAAAATAACTTTAACAAGTGAAGGTTACATTTTCTTTAAATTGATCCAGACTTAATGGATATACAAGTTTTTTTTTAAATTTGTATGATGTTTTGCGTCTACCCACGTCATGTTTTGTGTTTGCCCGTAGTATAAACTTTCAGCATAAACCACACTGTTTTTAAAGACCTTTACTTTTATTTTAGTATGTGTTTTTGGTTATGAAAATTCCATAACAAATTATGTGTTATTTGTTCATTTTTATGTTCCCTTCCTTAATATTCTGGTTGGGGTAAAAGAAAAGGTGATTTGGTTAATTAGAGAATATTAAAAAAGAGATAATTACCTGAAACTGCTCTTCTTTCTGATGGATTAGTATTTTTACAGAACTTTGTTGTTTTTAAGAAGAAAAAAATATATGTACAGTTTTTGTTTGTAAATATTAAGGTTAAAATGTGAAGAAAAAATTAATAAAGTTTCAGTAGTATAGACAGTTTCATCACTATAGTAAAAGCATACAATGTACATTATCTTGTGCATTCATGGAGTTCTTGTATGTGTAGATGTTTCATTTTATATTTTCATTTGGATAGTGTGAATCACATTACTTTTTGTAAAGTTATTTTCATAACCACAGCAAAATGACAACGTTTTTAATATGTATTAAAAAAAACAGTTCATAAGAGAAAGAATAAATAATTTTTTTTTCTGATTTATAGCAATTTTGAATTAGTTACTTGAGTTTCACTGAGAATTCAAGGTATTCCAGTTACACGTTTCGCCTGTTGAGTGAGAATATATATTTTCCTAAACTTTGTGAAATAGGCTAAACATCATAGCATATATTTATGCATTATTATTAAGATTTTCAATTCATTTTAAAATTTCTTTCATGAAAAATCTACAGTTATATATGCACATACATATATATTCTCTGTTTTATTTCAAATTGAAAATTTCTTTTGGCTTTTTTTTTCTCTTTGTTTGAATTAGTGTCATTTTCCTATCAGTGTGAGCGTTCAACACTGTTGTGCTTTGTAAACGCTAATGCAAAGTACACAAAGTTTATAAAAATTGCAAATTTTTACATTATTACATTGAGGTTGAAGTTTGTCATATTGATTTAGTATAATTATGGAATAACAATCTACATAGTAAATGGGATCAAAAATTATTGTTTCTGTCTTAACATAAGTATCTCAGTATGGTCTGTTGTAATTAAGGAAAGGTAATACTTTGTGTGGGTGTGCTCAAGTAAGGTTGTTTTATTAAATGTTTGGTTACTTTGATAGCTTATGTTTTGCCTTTCATGTTATGTTTAATTTAGATGAATTGTTTTAAGAATTTGTTGAGTTCCCAGGGTGAATAACACAAGTTAAAAAAAAATAGAGAACTTCTTGGATTAGGTGAATATTAAAGTGTTAAAGTATTTTAAAGGCTGCTTATCAAGGTAAGGTATTAATTCTTTTGAGCTTTTTAAATGAACATAATGTTTAAAATCTGTTAGGATGATGTAAGTTTATCTTGACTTGTTTGAAAGCATTACTTAATGAAGATATTAACATCACAGATTTTGAAACATAATTTATGTATAAGAAATGTGTTAGGTTACAATGGCACTTTGTTTCATTCTTTATATACAGGAAAAAAAACAAGAGAAAGTGATAGTTTTATAATTTCAATTGCAATGTAATCAGTTTAAATAATTGGACAAAATTACCAAATATGTAGGTTAAACATATTCACAATTTTGTATTTCGTCTCAGATTTCTCTAAGTCATATTGAAGTAGTTTGAATACACTGGTAATTTTGTTTTTATACTTTGGATACTTTTACTGTAAAAAAATTGCTTGTTATAGTTTACTGACGTGTATTTGAAAGGATGTTGTTATTGCCATTCCTAGTACAAAATGCACCATGGATTAGATGGAGCTATTTTATCTTCAATATTACGAAGACATTGCATGTTGGGAATATCAGCATTGAAATGTTGCCTATCCTTTCTAATTCATTAAATGGAAAACAACAATATTTGTATATAATCGTATGGACCTTTCCTTACTTTTGACGGTCTTGAAATGTGAAGTTATTCTTTCCCATTTTTATGGAGTCACATTTATCGCCCACAGAGACTAAATTCTGCAAATTATAAATTGAATAAAATGTTTATAGATTCCATGGACTTGTTAGTGTTTTTTTGTTTTTTTTTGCGACTTTGTTTTCCTTTTGACACTTGGTATTTTTATGAATCATTAAAAACAGGCTATATTATTAAAAAAGGATAGTTTTTAATACAAAGAAAATTTCTGGTAATATAGGTTTGACAAGAGGCACCTGTTATGCAGGATTCTTTACAGAGAATCTTGGATACAATAGTTAAATTTCTTAAAGATAATTGACGACTAAGAGATATTAAGAAAAACTTTCAGAATGAAGAAATGGTGAATTTCAGCGTTTATCATACATAACTTGAGGAAGATCAAAATGAAATATCTAAATTTTAGATAAAATATATTTAAAACACGTAAATTTTACACAAAATATATTAATCAGAAAATCTTGTTCAATTTTAATTTTCACATACTCTAGAATCGTATTTTTCCATAACAGTGGAACTATTTGTTAGACATGCATTTACGTTAGGTGAATTTTTGTCAAATGAATGAGCTGACCATAGTCTTGAAATGTGCGGATTGTGAATCTAATGGTTCATAGTTCGCGTCCTGTAGCCGCAAAAATATTGTTCGTACTTTAGAATGATTTGGGATGTTTAAATTCCATTTATAAAACAGAAGCGAGCAGTTCAATAGCTGGTAATAGGTGCTGTTTAGTGATTACCTCTGATCTCTCAGGGAAGGCTGTGTCCAAGTAACTATTGTGTAACTTTATACGAAAATTCTAAATGAATAAAAATATTGAATAATTAAAAAAAGCTATTCTCTACAAGTTTATGCTTTTCAGTGTATGAGTCTAGTGAATATTAGTCGAAATGGTCTTTGATGAATATAAAATTAAGGTTATTATGATATACGAGATAAATATGCAACCTTGCATCCCTTCTCTAACTTCAAATTTTGATCTTTGTAAATCGGTAGTATAAGCTTATCCATGCTGTATTTAAAACTAAATTTATGTTTACGTTATTCAAATATCTCGGAACATATTCAACTATTTCATGGTAGATAAAGAGTACCCAAAACCTCGACTAAACTTCGTTATTTGTATTAAAACTAGTAAAGTTTAATGAAAATTGTTTGTGTGTAATAAATTTCACGTTTCTTAGCCCTGAGGCCCACGTGCAGTCCCAAACAAGTTCTAAAGAATGTTCTTTATCCTGTTTTCTCATTTTCTAGACGATAGTTGGCATTCAAGTCAGACAGAACCTTATTTTTTAAACTGTCATACCTTTTGCTCACAGCGTTCTTTCTTTACAAAACTTCAATAGAACAAAAACGGTTCTTTTACAAAAAGAGTTACAGAGCATCGATTGGCTGCCTTTCTTTGATGATGGCGGGTCTTGGTTGTACAAGAAAGAGTCTACAGTGTTTGATAAATGCGCATATGACACTACTTGAGGGCCCGTATAATAGAAGCAATTTTTCTCAAAAGGAGATTGGGCTTTTGTTAGAGCACAAGTCTGTTTCTTCAAGTCCTTTCGCATAGGACTTGTAATCACTGGACTGAGTATTCCACTGAAGCAGGATATTCATTTATTGCACATTAACAGTTCTTTTGAATGACTTAAGCCTGTGTGATGTAACACCAGACTGATGCAACTGTAGCGTTATTAGAAGCATAGTTTGAGAGTTGAAAAACACAAATGACTCCTGGTTGTACTGTGTTTTCTGATGATATAAATCAATGGATCAAAATAAATATTTACAGGTTTTTCAGAATTACGAATAAACAGCTCAAGTTGCAAAATGTTGTTAGAACATTTAAAACATCTTAAAAAATAATACAATGCAATATCCAATCACTTCATAATACTTGTGATAGCCACTCAAAGTTTCAAGATTAAAGCTGTGTGTAATTGTTTTTACGTTTTAAACTTCGGTTTCTTAAACTTCTGTGAATCGGTGTGAAAAACGCAATGCCATGCTGGTATGCATCTAATTTTTTTTACAGATCGTAATAACTTACTGAAAAAAGTGTAAAGAGCCGATATTAGATATGCAGATAATCGGACGTAAATGAGGTTTATCCTGTTGTTAATAAATTAATACTGCTGATCAACTTACAAACTGAAAAACATGCAGGAAATGAATATAACACTTTTGAGTGTAACTTAAAGACCGGACGAGGAGGATTTCACAATTCCTGGTTGTCGTCCAAAAGTGATGATTAGCCGAGCTTGAATGTAAACAGCAGTTCCAGGGTATAAAAGTTTCACAATTTCTGGTTGTCGTTCAAGAATGATAATTAGCCTTACTTGCTTGGATGTAGCGACATTTTCGTGTATAAAAAGTGTGTTATTTGCTCTGTACTTTTGCTTTTGTCTGATGTGTATTCTGTAAGATGTGATTCTTTGTATACGCAAAATTTCAAACGCCCAAAGTACTTTGACAAAGAACACAGACTTTACGTGTTTTATTTATGTGTCACTTGATATCAGCTTCGTGTATAAAAAGAATAAGCTTCGGGCCTTCTCTAATAAAATCTTAAATGTCAGGTACTAATTATTTAGCTCTCTAGTGGCACAGCTGTATATCTGCTGACTTGTACTGAAAGAAATCGAGTTTCGATAGACAACCCTTTGTGTATTTTTGTGCTTAAATGAGCTAATTATTGAATATGGTACTTCAACTAATATAATTCATAACGTTTACACAGTTTTAAACAAAAATAACCTTATAACAGGCATATATTAACCAGAAACAGTGCTGTATCTACCCTAGATTATATTTAAACTTGCGTTCACAAAGTTAAAACTTGCAGTATGAAATAATGTTTGCTATTTAAATTACAATGTACTTTAAAGGCTTCTGCTCGGAAAAGCTCCCCTCCCAGTGGTTACTGACTTATAACGCTATAAATTGGGTTTCGATACTCGCAGTAGGCAGGGCACAAACAGCCCATCGTGTAGCTTTCTGCTTAATTACAAACAAACTGGAAAACGCTCGCTTATAGTTTCCGTATTTGCTTATTCGATAACATTAACAACGAAACAGATGAAACTCTTAACTTTTCGTCTTAGACTTTCTGTTTTATTAGTAAGCTAGATATTTAATATTTGGCGTTTATTACTGGACGTATATTTTACCTTTCACAAGAGCTAAGAATGGTGTCACACATAATTAAGAATGTTTTCAGCGACAGCTGCCAACACGAATAGCTGTTGTTCTTGTATATCTAACCGTTGAAACATGATATTCAGTGAACGAGACGGTGTTGATGTAACGTCCTGTCTGTAGCTCTCTATGTGTCAACTCACTGCGAATCAGCATGATGTGTGAGGCTTCTGTCAGTTTTCGCGTGTAGATGACGATAATCAAATTGTATGCGCTATTTGTATTTTAAAGCGTTACTAACTTTCGGAAAAAAATACGTTTTTAGAATGTTCATTGTCTAAGAAATTAGAAGGCAAATATACTAGTCACAGCTCAGCACCTTTCATAAAATTGTAAAGTTATTAACAAACATACATATATAATAAAATTAAACAGTTATTCTATTTTAACATTCATACGAAGGAGAGTATCTGAATAACTTTCTCATTCACTCAGTGAAAGTTTCATCTTACCAAACAACCAAGCTAAATTTAGTCCGGGGGCTTAGCGTTAAATCTGTGATCTCGTAACTCTAACATTGAATTTTGATATCAGCATTCGGCGGTGGGTAGAGCAACAGATAGCCCATTGTGGGTCTTGTGTTTTGCAACGGGCAAAGAAATAGTACAACTAAAGAGCGATTTATAAACAAATCAGTTGCCAATTTACAGAGAGAAAAAATAAAGAGCCTCGGTTGTGGTTTGTTTTGAAGTGAAGCACAGAGCTACAAAATAGGCTATATGTGCTCTGCCAACCACGAGGATCGAAACCTAGTTTCTAGAGTTGCAAGTCTGCACACATACTGCTATACCTATAGAGGCCTTCAGTGTTGAATAAAACTCAAGTATCAGAACAGGTATTCAAGATAAACATGACCCACAATATATCATTCGATCCACCATTTGTTACGGTGGTTATACCGGTTTCGAAGAATACCGCCCCTTTTGAGTAACCCTGAATAAGGGCAAATCAAAAGAACAAGATCATATAAGCTTCACAATGCTTTAAAATTGTAGTGGCGGGGTATGTATGAATGGTGTTTTGTGTTGTCTGTTATTCACCGAGTGAACCTCCTTTATTTATACAGGATTTAAATAATATATAACATTCATACTACTAATTTATTCTGCTGAACTGTTTAACAGGCGAGCTGTGATCTGTATAAGCATGGGTTCGCTGCAAGTAGTTAAAAGAATATCAAAACATCGTGCACAGAGAAATGCAATTGTCGGTGCGTTAGTGTACAACGTGCAAGTTTTAACTACAAACGACTGTGTATGGACAGTCGCGAAAGTGTTCTCGTAACAATAAAGAATACATGATGACCAATGATTGATAAGTAACATGAGATTACAGATTACACATGGAATATTGGTGTTTCAGTTAAGATACACTCATGTACACGCCAACGGCTACTTAAATTTCAAAGAAAGCCTTCTGAAAATCAAGACAAGTGTGAAAATAATTCCAACTGTATATTTTTAATATTAAGAAAACGAGTATATTAAAATAAATGTAGTTGATGAAAACAAGTTTATTCTCTAGTATAAATGAAAAACAAAAATCAATAACTTTGCAGGTTTTAATGACGTTTCTAGTGTTGTTGTTTTTTTGTTTTTTAACATAATACTTTCCGAGTTAGATAACTAATTGGGAAGGGATTTTCATCGTAGTTTAAAAATTAATGAAGATTGTTTTTTAGGAAGGTAACACGAAATATTTTATCCGGAAAAGAATTTCTTTTCTTTCCTGTCTTCTTTTTACGATCCGTTGTTTCGTAGACGCAGTCGTTCTCGCTGTTTTCAGTGCATCCCTGTGGTGACGCAGTGGGTCTTAGATCACTTCCCACTGTGTAATCGTAATCTGGGAACGGCTACCAACTCACTTTAACGATAAGTTGAGATTGCTTCCCGCCAACAATAACTGCCCCCCTGTCTGGAAAACAGATGGGCGGATGGCGACATTCGAAAGAACTTGACCCTGACAGTGCATTAGTTAACCGATTTGAAAACAGTATTGGATCATCTAGTAACGGATGTATACATATATCGAGACTTGACTTTAAGGCCTAATAAAATATTTAGCTTCATTAATTCTGAAACGGTAGACAATGAAAATTATTGACTTATTTAAAGATATAATGAAATATAGAAACTCGGCCACAAGAATGTCTATATCATGCAATACTGTATATTATTTGTAACATGGTAAATCTGGTATAAACCTGTTTATTTTAGTGAATGACTCTACAATAGGGTATGCAGGGAGAATCGAACCTCCGATCTTATTGTTGCACGTCCGTAAACCTAGCGCTGATGTACTAAGGAACATCTTGTAGAAGAAAAACTTGTCAAAATTCAGTTAAAAATTAAAAGAATAAAGAACTTTTAAACTATGTTTATCGCTGAGATGTCGCTTTCTTGGTTTATCTTAAGATGATGCGTTGTTTGGATTACTGAATTCGTTGGTAAAACATTTAATCGTTTCAAAGTTTGTTGATCAATAAAACGAAATCATGACCAGTCTGCCTTTCGTTTGTGCGAAATTTCTTAGGGAACAAAAAATCATATTTTCTGTTACAAGCTTTGAGCTGTGTCGTTTGTGTTGATTGATTAACTTTGAAATCAAACTAATTAACATTAAACAAAATATTCCAGTAATTTTAAAGAAACGTGAGTCTTTAAGGATATTCATGCGTAATCAAGTTTCAGTAAATACATAATGATCGTATGAGGATAAATAGGATTTGGGAGGAGAGTTTCAGCTATTAAATAATGTACAGAAAATCCAGACATGAAATCTGCTCAGTGTTTCATATTTTTGAATTTTTACTTTTTCCAAATAAAATTTAAGAGTTGTACTTGGTTGCTCTACATAAGATTTGTCGTTAGTGCATAGGGCTGAATGTTAGTGTTTCATAAACATATTTAATCACTGGTGAAAGTATCCAAAAATCCTCTCACCAGAGGACCTACCCTGTTTAACTGGTGAAAGAATTATTAAAAGGAAAGATAAACGTGAGAAACTATGGATAATCGGGTAAAAATGAGCCATTTTAGCATGTCAGTCATTGACGTATTCATATGTATGTATATTTGCGAAAACTGCAGAAGAAAATAAAACTGCAATCAATTTGAAGAAAATTGCTTTTCTTCCCAGTTTCATCCACAAATAAACTATTTTATAAAAATTTAAGAGTCAAAGTAAAGAAGAATGTTATATGTAAACAACTTCAGTATTTGCTGTATCCATTGCCAATATCTGAATCATGTGTATGGCAACAAATATCATAACGTTAATTTCTAAAACATTAAAAGCAAGTGTAGTTATTATTTCGATCCCAGATAGGAATTAGCGACCATACGTGATGGTCGCAGATAATATTAATTTACAGTTTTTTTAAAATAATTTTTCATTAATGTTCAGTCTTGGGCTCCTTAACTTAGGGAGAACACTGAATTGCTGGAAAAGGCTTACAGAAGAGTGCCTGGAGGGGGTTGTCATAAAAGGAGAGGTTGAAATCTATCAAATTCTATTCTCTTGAAAAAAATTAGGGGAGATCTGAGAATAGTAGGACTAGGGTAAACAACTATACATTTTGGCAAAATAGGAGTCATCTTCAGTTAAGACACATTTATTTTTCTAACAGAGTGGTTGGCCTTTAGAATAGTTTCCTTGGGACATGCCCCCCAGTGGCAAAGCGGTATGTCTGCGGACTTACACGCTAAAATCCGGGTTTCGATACCCGTGGTGGGCAGAGCACAGATAGCCCATTGTGTAGCTTTGTGCTTAATTCAAAACAACAACCTTTGGACATTGTGGAGGCAATAAATTTAAATGAGTTCAAGAGAAAGATTGAATGATAATGGCTGGCTTTAAGATTATTTTTTTAATTATTTATTTATAGTTTTAGTTTGACTTAGAGGATGGAACAGCCGAGATGAACCAATAAGTTCCATTTTGTCCCAAAACGTTGTTATGTATTATTAATAAGTTTATTCAAAGTTCAAACTATCTGGGGTGTAAATTCTTCTGAATTTTAAAATTAAACAGTATTAGTCTTACTCATGAAAACACAAACAAATTCAATCAAAAATCGACCAAAACTGCGATTTTAAAATTCATTCTTTTAATATACGTTCTCAGAAGAGAATGCCCTTGACCTCCTAGAGACCAAGACGATTTTGTGTCTGTGGCACTTTTTACGCTTTTTATGTCGTCTGTCCTACAAACATTTAGAACGTTCTACTGGGTCTTACGATTTCTAATCAGTTTCAGTGAGGCTGTGCAGTCATACGTAACCAAAAATTAAAAATGAACTGAAACTCTAAAGAAGTCTTTCAGTTTCTACCATTCGAAAAAAAAATCTTTTTCTGATAGATTAGATTATACAATTCCTGTCATGCAGTATATGGTGTACGTTTTACTCTTGCTTGAATTATGTATGCACTTATTGAATAATTTATTAAAATAGTTTAAAGCTTTTTAGGAGCCCATAGAATTGTATTTATTTGCTGGCGACTTAATGTTGATATCTGAGTGAAATAAACTATTACCTGAAAAATAAAATTACAATAAACATAATCACGAAAACACAGGATTTCCTTGGACAATTTCTTTTTACTTGATTTTATCACTTAGCAACATAGAAAAAATAAGAATGTAATTACGTACAAGCTAGGAAACGTATAAAAAATACAGTAATAAAGGATGCAGAAATATCAAATATTTAACTAACAGATGATTGAATAATGAATCAAAAATAAATGAAAAAAGACAAGAAATCGGAAGACACAGAAAATAATGGAGAAGGGGAGGGAACGAGTAAGGAACAAACAGAATGAAAAAATAAGTTGAACAAGATGGAGAAATTGTCAGAAGTGTAACAGATATAAATACATAAGAGAAGAAATGTAAAGTCAGAAGTAATCAAAACAATTGTGAAAAATGAAACTATGGAGTAAAAAGGAGAAAGATAAAACATGGAAATATTAAAAAACAATACTGAGAAGTAAGTCAGAAAGTTGCTTATATTAGGCCTAGTTTAAAGTTGTTTTATTAACTACAATTAAATCATTAAAAGCATAAAATATCAGCCCGTTACTAAAATACATATAAATATATCTCCTATATTTACTTTGATATAGAATTTACAGGATATTTAAAACCAATTTAACCTGACCAACCACCTTCTTGCAACCAATTGTGGGTAATGTTTTCAAAAACCGATAAACGAATGTTCTTCTACAAACAAATCTGAATAAGTCTGGTGAAAGAAACTTAGTATATATATATATATATAAATGACAATATTATCATAATATTTGCTATACTTCTTGTCAGTTTGGAAAAAAAAAAGAGAGTAAATTTCTGAAGGATTAACCAGTAATTAAGTACAGTGTGACACACTGAGTGAGCTCTTATATTTTTCTTACCCTACAGTGCTGTTCAGACTGTTGACGAGGGGCAGCTGTTGCTTTGCAGCACCGTCTGTAAACCGTCACTTATTATGTTATCATCCGTTTTAGAGGGACCGCGTTTTTGTTATCTTCTGTTTGTATTTCTTCCTTGAACCGATAACGGACGAGTTTTTTATCAGAATGACATTGATAAATTAGCTGCACTGAGAGAGACGTCACAGCAGCACCATGATTAGAACATGTAACAGACAAGAGTATCCCTACTGGTCCAGGGCAGGCCGCCCTGCGTGACGAGATTTTAGTGGAATTTGTGATAATCTCTAACATCACGTTATCCCTTGTTGAAATAACATATTTTGTCATGTAATAAATCTGGATTCGTAAGATTAGGCATACAGACTTATGAATAAAAAGTAGATAAATTTATGCGTTATTTATAATTTCCAGCCTCTTCCCTTTCCTTTAAAAATTAAGTCATTCCACCTGCTTTTATTTTTATAAAAACAAAATTAGGACAACAACAAATGTATGTATTACAGCACTGTGCACAGGTTTTGTTATATAAGTGGCACTTATAAGTCTAAAACTGAAAAAGCAAAACAGAAAAAAAAACTATTTTCAATGGCAGACCACATATAACACCAGTGAATAATTTTTGATAAATTTTGATAAGTATCGTATGAACTTAAAAACAATGCAGTGTTAACATTTTTGTCTGTCTTGTAAATTTATAAAAGCAAAAAATCTCGAATAATATAAGGGTAATCGTAAATACCTCTGTTACGTTTTTGTTTATGTTTTATGTAGACTAAATGCAACAGAAAGACACAGCTTGTATAATTTATTACACTAAACTATTAACAGATATAACATAAATTATATGATAACAATGTTAGATATTAAGTTTCAACCTTCAAAATTAATCATAATACAAAATGGTACTGGCCTGTATCTAATATAATGATCTAAAATGAAAGTCTCAAATTCCAGTCTAGGATGCGAATTTGGTCCCACGAAGAAATTCCGTAGTTTAAATGAAGAAGTTCAGAAACAGTTCACAGTTCAATAAATTCGACGAAGTTCTTTTCACGATGCCTCCGATGAGCGTCACAAAATTGTTACCCTCAATTTTTTCCGATCTCCCGTAAATAGTTCCGCACGTGTTGACTTACAATATAACCACTAATTCGAAAGAATCGTAGAGATTGACGAAATAAAATCACAGCTTCTGTAGATCTAACTTCAGTCACAAATCACAGCAAACACTTAAACTTTCTCAAATGACTGACTCTCTTCTTTTGAATAAAACTAATGTCTGACTCTCCTTTCTTCCTCGTATCTTCGTTTGTTTATATATTGTAGGCCTAGACTCCTCGAACCACCCCGAAACTTCTACAGAACTCCAGAGCAATCCGCGCATGTCCGTTCTTGCACGAGACTAAGCGTCTAGACACGAGGTCGCCAACATTTCATTTAGATACATATGATTGGTCTACCTAATTCTAGAAAATTCTAAATGTTATTTTAAATGAAAAACAACGTATTTTATTAGTTTAAACTTTGAAATAATAATATAAATATGGAAATATAAATAATAGAAATGAAAATTTAAACACAACACGACATGTAGTACTTGTTAAAAAACTACACGTACTATTGTGATAATCCATTTTTTAACAAGATCGTAATTGAATCCAAGATCTATTACGAACAAGGTCCGTCATCAGCCATTATCACAAGCTCGTGGGATGATCAGTACTAGAACGCCAGTTTTCTTGTGGTAATTTCATCTTTGTATCCACAAAGTCAAGGGGTTAACCCACTAGCCACATCCAGTAGGGCAATTTTTCACGACTTAGATCACTGCTCCTTTCCTATAGAGAAATCTGACACATAGTGTATCATTATTAAGGTAATGCTTCAATTTTTTGAGATACGAAAATCGTTTTCCAATCTAAGTACAGCCCGGCATGACCAAGTGTGTTAAAGCGTTCGACTCGTAATCCGAAGGTTGCAGGTTCGAACCCCGGTCGCGCCCAACATGCTCGCTCTTTCAGCAGTTGGGGCGTTATAATGTGACGGTCAATCCCACTATTAGTTGGTAAAAGAGTAGCTCAAGAGTTGGCTGTGGGTGGTGATGACTAATCGTCTTCTCTCTTGATTTACACTGCTAAACTAGGGACGGCTAGCGCAGGTAGCCCTCGAGTAGCTTTGTGCGAAATTTAAAATAAAAAACAAACAAATCTAAGTTAAAAATATCTGCACTTTAAAAAAAATGTACTATTATTTTTACTTTTTTTACATTTCTAATTACTAGTCAAACGTTATAAAAATTTAACTGATGGAAAAAAGTAGAAAAGAAAACTAATTAAAAATAGTTTAACCATTTTTGTTTTATTATCCTCACAGTGTTAAATTCGAAGCAGTCCTCACATTTTTAAAATTTTATAAATTGTACCTGTCAGGCCGTAAACTATTGGGTTGTTCTTTATCAACAAATAGCGTAGATGAGCATAATATTATAACGCCCCTATGGCTGAAAGGATAAAGAATGTTACAACTTCAACGAAACATTTTTTCGAAAACTTTGCTATGGTTTGCTTTATTTATATTTATAGTGTAAGTAATTTTTTTCATTGGAAACCATGCTTTACTTTTGGAGGATAAAATTGAATATATTGATAAATTCATGGTTACACCACATAGATTTTCTGTTTTCTTAAGCATCTTAAAAATGATAGAGCTTTAATGATTCTAACATCATGACTGATGTATATTATGTGATTTTAACCATAAACATGAATTAAGCTAACCTGTAGTTTTGACAAAAATAGTTTAGATTGAACATACATCATCATACTGTCTGGGCAAATTGATTCATTAATTATTAATACAAGAATGCTTACATGTTTCTTCTTTCGCAATAAAATTAAGTAACGTTTGTTTTGGATTTAAACCTTCGCATTCTTTGTCACGAAGAGTTTCAAGTAATCGTGATGATGTTTCTAGATTTACCTATTTAGTGTAATTGTGATTTTTTTGGAAGATCAGCAAGGCTACTGTTTCATAAGTGAAAAGATTACTTTTAATCGCTTGTAGTGCTAGTGCATTAGATCCACGTGCGTAATAAAAACGTTTTCCAAGTATCATATAAGCAAAAGTTCCATTATCGTATGATAGAATATGCTTGTCAATGAAGAAAATAATGCGATCCTAAAAAAGATGGATAAATTATATCCAAATTTTCCAGTCAAGACTGATGTGTTTTTTGTAATCTTCAAGTGATTTTACTGGAAATCAGGTAGAACAATGAAAGTAAAAAATCCATTTTAACCGTGTATTATGAGCCAGATTTTCTTATCATTTAGAAAACTTTTCTCAACCAGTTGCACAAAACTCCGAGAAAACCCTATTTATTGCCCTTTGCTAGTACAACGAAAGGCTACGGATTTACAAGGCTAAAATCAGGGATTCGATTTCCCTCGATGAGCTCAGCAGACAGCCCGGTATGGATTTGATATAAAAAAGCACACACACAACCTATCTATTAAAACTGCAAGTAATTTTGTGCTCATGCTTAGTCTTAATATCTTGGTAATGGAAATAATGTCACCTTTGTTGAAATACAAAAAATAAAACAAGAACAATCATAATATTATCAATAAAACCACGTGCACGCACAGACAAATTGTTTCAGTGTAATTTACAAATTTTATTAAATCTCAAGACAAGATTTTATGGTTACCTTTAAGATGATGTAATTATTTTACTTAATGAAAATGTGACCAAACTCTTTTTTTTTTTGCATTTTTGATGAATGAAAGAAATCTATCGAAAGAAATATGGGAAGTGTTTTAGTGTCTTACTGTGAAATGGCTACAGGTCATAGAGGACTTTCGTTTGCACATTTACGAGTATTCTGTGTCATAGAAGGTACGAAGAATGCATGCTGCACACTGTTGTCATTTCCATAAATTTCATATCTCCACTCGTCTATCGCTGATCCTGACCTTGTAGTTCGTGTCCACATTACGTGGGTCCTCGGATTCATGGTTTGCGACCTTTTTTCACAAAAATATGCTACGGACTTTAAAGCGACGAGTGCATTGTAAGGGTGATGATTAGTTCTTAATATTCGATAAGAAAATAATAATCCAATAGTTGTCTGCTATTTCAAAATAAAGGAAGACTTTGCACAGGGAAACATTTTTTTTTTTTTTGTTACGCCCGAATGCTCCAAAAAAAAAACATCAGTAGAGAAATGCAAATAACATAGCACAGTACATCAGTATATAAGCTACATACCGAAAGAAAAAGAGGATATGGTTGGACACTGAAAATGATAATCAAATTTAATAAGTATCACGTATGCAGGTAATATGGATATATGATTATTGAAAATAACTACAAAGCTATGTAGTCAGTAATTGCCTTAAATTTATGATATAAAAATGAAAGTGGTCACCAACCACTGTTAAGGCAAGTGATTTATTTCCTATGTCCAAATATTTTTTGTTTCTGTCACTAAGTACCATACTGGCATAAGCAATGGTTATTCACTTCTTCATATGGTGCTCTTTTCTCAGTTAAAATAGCTCCTAGTTTTACAAGAAAGGTGTCAACATGAACTCCTATAAATAAGTTATGGTCAACATACGTCATTACGCTATCACTTATACGGGCTGGAATGGCAGGTGGTTAAGGCGCTAGACACATAATCTGAGGGTCGGAAGTTCAAATCCTTATCACACGAAACATTTTTGCCCTTTCAGCCGAAGAGACATTATAATGTGACGGTCAATTCCACTTTTCGTTAGTAGAAGAATAGCCCAAGAATTGGCGGTGGGTGGTGATGACCAATTGACTTCCCTCTTGATTTACACTGCCAAATTAGAGATGGCTAATGCAGATAGCCCTCATGTAGTTTTGTGCAAAATAAAAACAAAAGTTGTCACTTGTAAGTTGTGTTATAATCAGTGCATCTTGTGTTCTCGTGTACATTTGTTTGTTTGTTTGTTTTGGAAATTCGCACAAAGCTACTCGAGGGCTATCTGTGCTAGCCGTCCCTAATTTAGCAGTGTAAGACTAGAGGGAAGGCAGCTAGTCATCACCACCCACCGCCAACTCTTGGGCTACTCTTTTACCAACGAAAAGTGGGATTGACCGTCACATTATACACCCCCACGGCTGGGAGGGCGAGCATGTTTAGCGCAACGCGGGCGCGAACCCGCGACCCTCGGATTACGAGTGCACGCCTTAACGCGCTCGGCCATGCCAGGCCTCTCGTGTACATATTCTGTGTTGTTTTATTTCGTCCACTCATGAAGATTATGTGTAATCTGATGTGAAACATCTAAAGTAGCTCACAAGACCCAAGTAGAAATCATAATCAATATGTACTGCGAGGGGAATTCCGCTTTCATAATTGCTTTGAACCTTTTTATGGTGAGAATAAGTTTCTGTTTTTTGTTTTTTTAGTAAATATATTAATTACTAAAGTATTCAAGATAAGATAAATTGAATTTATATCTCTCTTCCTTGTTGAAGAGCTAAATAGTTCTCTTGTCGTCGTAGAAAACGTCCTTTTGTGCTTTGCCGTCAGTGATATTTGTGATACCACAAATACTTTTTATCCATGGTATCACAAGCATCACTGAGAACATTTTGGTATATTGTATGGGCCACAGGCTCCGTATGGCCAGGAGGGTTAAGGTGTTCTACTCCTGATCTGGGGGTCGCGGGTTCTAATTCCTGTCGCACCAAGCATGCTCGCCCTTTCAGCTGTAGGGGCGTTATAATGGTACGGTCAATCCCACTATTTGTTGGTAAAAGAGAAGCCTAAGAGTTGACGGTGGGTAGTGATGACTAGCTGCCTTTCCTCTAGTCTTACACTGCTAAATTAGGGACGGCTAGCGCATATAGCCTTCGTGTAACTTCAAAACAAACAAATAAACATATCGGCCACGAATTCTTTGCATATGATGTTTTGAAATTTTCTGTGGCAGTATATCCCCAAACTCAATCTTGTATACATTTTAAGACCTATGTGAACAGGACATAATAATGTACTGACTCTCTGGGGTTTACTTTGGTTCTTAATGCCCTGTTTTTGAACAAAACTCTTGTCGCCATTCTACTTTTGTGTTACAACGTCTGTGGCTCACGCGATATGTCGTTTTCTTTCAAAAGGATATTTTAGTTGTCTAGTGATTTAGTATGATTTTGCCTGGGTTGTTAATTTACGTGTCTACTTGCTCTATAATGTCTCGTTTTTCTAGTGGTACAAATTTTTTTCTACGTGTTCTGATCATGAATAGCAATTTATTTATGTTGAAGAATAACTGGTTTTAAAGAAAGATATAAATGGTGTAAGTTTTCATTAATCAAAGCTGCTGTTCTCTCTTTCACAGAGGTTCTTTTAAAGGGAATATGGTGTTTATAGTTAACACCCCAGAGTAGACGTGTTTGTGAAACACAAAAGCGATCTATGCTGGCCTTTTGTGGCATGAAACGTGACTTCATAGGCTCTGCTTTGTTGTAATTCAGCCATTCGGAATGATCTCAGCAGTGGTATTGGGTGTTTCGAGCTAAACATTTATGCTGTTACGAATGTTTCTTGATTATGGGGTATGAATACAAATTCATGTAATTCGTAGAAGTGACTGTTAACTATATGGCCCCAATGTCCAGTTCGACTTTAATGTGGGTTTCTAACATGATAGTTTTATTCTGTGTTCACAGAGAACATACATTTGTAACAGCCTGAAAAGCAAGAATGTATTACTCTTCTGGTTTCTAATCATTTAGATGGGACTTTTGATCTCCTGATTTGTCTTAGTAAGTGTTATGGTATTCTTGTTCGTGGCATTCTTTAAAATGTCATGTTACTGAAAGGCATTTTTTTATTTTTAATTCCCGTGAGTTGAATGTATGCACTGGTTTCTTTGATCACTAGAAAACTTTTGACAATGTTGGATGAGCGTTTCTACTTACTTTTCATCTTGAGAAGTACCAGTTCCTTTAGGCCTATTGTACAGTATACTAAACTCTGATTTACTGATTAGGAGTTATAATGATATGAGGGTAAACATTAATAGGACTTTTACTCAGAATATTTCCATTATTTTTGGTATCAGACAGGTTATTTCATCTCATATATACCTTTTTTATTTAGTTATAAATAATATTATCTCTTCACTATTAAGAATATCTATGTCCTAGGATTTCCTTTGTAAATTGTACAGAGGAATATTTTAATACACGCTGACGAAATCACCTTTTCCTTATGTATTAAACACGCTATTTAGATAAACTTAAACTATGTTAATGAATATCGCAAAGCTATTGGAGCCAAGTTAATTTGAGTAAATTTCACGCTTTTTCGTTTCGTAAGAGAATTCGTACCAGGATGGTTTAATGTGTTCGTACACACCTATAAAACTTTTAGGTATTTAAAAACAGTTCTTTAAGTGGCACTTTATATATTTAAATATTTTAAATGGACGATATACAAAAAACAAGGTCGAGGCCAAATTCCCAAAGAGATAATCTGTTCATGGTTTTAAATGTTGTGCACTGATAACTTTCACGTAGAAGTATATGCATTATAATGAGAGGCTTAGCATATAATGTTTCGTGGAGTTAATCTGAATTACGCAGCTGATAGAATTAGAGAATGTGGCTTGCACACAAGATGGCAGTTCATAATTACGAATGTAATACGTTATGGCACACAAAAACAAATACAGTTATGTTATTCTGAGATGGAAACAAATTGCCTTTCTCACAACATCAGGGCCTGGCATGATCAAGTGATAAGATGTTCGACTCGTAATCGAAGGGTTGCGGGTTTGAATCTCCGTCACACCAAACATATTCTCCCTTTCAGTTATAGGGGCATTATAATATGACGGCCAGTTTCAGAGTTGGTTGTCGGTGGCGATGACTAGTTGTCTTCCTGCCGGTTGCTAAATTAGTGACGACTGGAGCAGATAATCTTCGTGAATTTGAAAACGAAGCATCAGACAACAGAATCGCCAATAATAATAATAATAATAATAAAAAATAATATATATATATATATGCATGCACGAAAAGACAGCAGACTATAACGGACTGTAATTCAATCGATAGCTTTCTTTTTCTTAAAATAGACATCTTTCATACTAAACACAATGAAAACCAAGTAGAATTGAACTGAAGACGCTTTTAACTTTGTCCCCCGTTAGTACAGCTGTAAGTGTATGGATTTACAAAGCTTAAATCAGGGGTTTGATTCCCCTCCGTGAACCTAGACGATAGCTCAATGTGGTTTTGGAATAAGAAAATACACAAGATTTTCACCTGAATTCAACAGGTAAACTTGTTTTTTGCCCAGTCATTCAACAAAACTATCTCGTGACCCTTGTTCGAACTCATGATTAGTTGGTTGTAACATTTCGACAACGTTAACTCGGTCAGCAAAATATATCACAATTATTAATTCTTTCGTCTGGATGCTATTGCAATATCCCTGCAGACAGATTGAAAATTATCTACTCTAGAGAACAAAGAAAAAAAGTAATTAGAAAAGAACAGTCTCAACTTCTTTAGACTGAAATTTCATACAAACTAAATAAACGGAAAATTTGTATTGCTACAACTATACTCAAATACACACTGAGAGAAAGATTAATCCCTTAATGATTAAAGACATGGTATAATTTTCACAAAAATTGGATATAAGTCTGGTAAATATCGGATGGTATGTTTTGAAGAGTTTTCACCACTCAGCTAGGTCAAAGTGATTTTTCCAGAACTGAGACAAAGTTTTCAATGAGAAAATTTGTTCAATGACTTGGAAACCGAAGGGTAGCAGTACCCTTTCAATCATATGGTCATTATAATTATAATTATCAGTGATCGAATGGTAATTCCACAATGTAGTGGCCCAGCATGGCCAGGTGGGTTAAGGCATTCGACTCGTAATCTGACGGTCGCGTGTTTGAATCCCCGTCACACCAAACATGCTTGTCCTTTCAGCTGTTTGGGCGTGATAATGTGTCGGTCAGTCCCACTATTCGTTGGTAAAAGAGTAGCCCAAGAGTTGGCGGTGGGTGGTGATGACAAGCTGCCTTCCTTTCCTCTAGTGTTACACTCCAAAATTAGGGATGGCTAGCGCAGAAAGCCCTCGTCTAGCTTTGCACGAAATTTAAAAACAAACAAACAAACAATCCACAATGTAAGATATACATCGCATCTCGATATTACTTGGAAAGCAATAAATACAGTTTCCTTTCTGGTTTAGAATCATAAAGATTAGCGACTATCCTTCCTGTCAATACTCGAGCAGCAGACACAAATGGTAGTCCACATCTTTTCCCATACACCACTATATATTAGTTCAGGAAGCAAGGAACACACTTTAGTGCAAACATTATAGTGCGCGTCACCTCATAGCTTCGAGAGCAAGAAGTGCTACTTTCTTTCAATCATCAGGTGCTTTATCTTAGTTTTTGATAATTAGTCCCATTCAAGTCACTTGGGTAATTTTGGTGTTTTATTTGCTGGTTGAAATTAGCAATTGATTGCATTTCCAGCAACTCTTCATCTGGTTTGTTGAAGGTCAAGTATGTATTTATAACTTGCTGTCCTTCGTCAGATAGGTCAGGATGACTCGAGACACTGTCTTTGTCATCCGTTATCTCACTGATTTTCTTTCCAGATTCCTGGTCAAATCAGTGCACTAGAGCTTTACACGAAAGAAAGGACAAGTATATTTTCTTTAAGTGGAAAGAAACGTGAACGAAAACACTTCTTTCTTAATCTGAAGTCAGTTTGTATCTGGAATAATAAACCATACTACACGTATTAATTGAATAAAGCCAATGCTTGATTGGATTTCTTAACCATAACATTTGGTCAAATCATATATAAAAATTAGGAGGATCCAGCCTTCGGGTATTACTAAACCTTTTCTCATGCTATACAAAAACAGTTTAGTACGCCTAAGGAATTCTTAAGCGGCAGTTTTCATGGGAGTGCTTAAAAACTCTGGAGTTTGAATTTTGACACTGTATTGCCCTCAAGTTGGTTTATATTCAAGTTAAACCAAATAACACTGATGTACTATATGACTGAAGTCTTAAATGTTGATTAATATGAGATTTTCACCTTTCTAGGCTAAAAGTAAAATTAACACACATACAAACACAAATTTTTGCTTTCTTCCTAAGGTGCTATGCCCTTCACAGATGTAAAAACCCAACTTTTATTATTATAAGTCCACCCATTTACAGTTGAGTCACTCGGAGGCTTATTCTGTTAAATTTGTAATTTTCACTGTAAAATGGTTATTTTATAGTGACTGCTTGATGTGCTGATACTTCTAGAGCTCTTGCTATGTCTAAAAAATCAATTAAGAATATATTTGGATTCTGGTGAAGCTTTACATCTCAGTTTTATTCATTAATTGCTTCACTTACTTATATTACGAGCTTGTCTGAACTTAAAGGCTGTCTATTGTTAAGGCAGTGAAATACTTGTCTATTCAAATGAGGTGTTACTACAACATAATTTGTTGTTTAGGTAGTTTGTGATACTTTATGTCATAATAAACCCGATAGACATTCTTCTTTACTAACCCTATACAATTTCCAATTAATAAAAATATTATAGCATTTTTATTACGCACTTTGGCTACCATACACACAGAGCTGCCGACGAGGCATTTATCTTTGGTAAAAATTAGAATTTATCAGGTAAATGAACAGGCTAGAAGTAACCAACAGCGTTATTTCCAGCTGATAATCTATGGAGCTAGGCCTAGACTTTACGATCCGACGAAGAGAATTAGCTCGAAACGTTGCGTTCTATTAATAAATTTATAAAAGCATTTGACAAGTTATAATCCACTACTTTACTTATGTGTTTGTGTTACCTAGTACGTTCAACTATATTTTCTTTCTCATAAACTAGACTATTTATAAGAGTCGTTTATGAAACACCAACTCACATTGTCTATGCTGGTAAAACACAATCTGAATATTGATAGATTGTGTAAAATTACATTACAGAGAGTCTCATAATAACTTCTAACAAATCTTTCTTTACTCTCTTATACGGTTTCTTAGTAAGTAGAATATAACAGTATTTGGCATGTCGCTTTTCGTTAGGTCTTTCGCTCAGTATTGTATATGAATTAGAAATGCGAGTATATTATTTTTTCCAGGAAACTCTATAGGGTTAGCATAGAAAGAATTGTTGAATATTATTATGTCTTCTATTTTGATATTACATCGTATAAACTATCAGTGTTTTACTCACATTTCGTCGGCATAGGCAGAATATAACATATGGATTGATATTTTCTGCCCCAGTTAATGTTTCAAAGATGTTGATTCCTGACCCCACATACCGCTACAGTATGTTATGCGTTCACTTCTATTGTTCCCAAATCTATGGCAAAGTTTTTGATGTGACTCTTGTTCAGTTTGCTCTTTCTGCTCCTGATGATGTGGTATTTGAATCAATTCTGAAAAGTGCAGATAAATTAAATTATTGCTGGCGTTACTGTTCTGGTACTGTAAGCTCTCTCGAAGTATAATAATTAATAGTTTTTCTTCTAGTTCTTTTATCACTCTTTCTCATGCTTCTCGTTGTAATTTCCAGTGTTTTAGTGTTTGTTTTTTTTGTTTTTTTCAGTGAAGTAACTATATAAAATACAAGGTATTTATTTGTACATTCATTCACACTTGTAGACAGTCATAACTTGCGTGAAGGGTACTCATTTATGAATTTGTTAGTTTAAATATTAAAGACAAAACGTGATAACTTTTCATTGGACATATTACATTTAAGGTATGCAAATCGTATTTGCTACTTGCAATAAAACTTCCAATATCAACCCTAAAACCAAATGTTTGTCACTAATCTCGGCTGTGTCCTAAACTTAATAAGACTTATTGCGTCCCAAATATTGTCATAGACTCACGTAGCAACTGTGGCTCTACTGATTCAAAAAACGGCTTTATTCGGACAAATAGTGGTCAGTGGAGCATATGATGATTGATTTCATAGCGGCTTTGACTAACTTTGCAGATAAATTTCAACTTTTCTACTGTATTAGTTTCATACGCATTTGAAAGTATGTAAGAAATGGTTCAACCGTAATAGATTTATAATGAATTTAACAATTCGAAGATAACCTGATTTTGTTTCCTTTCGGAAGTGGTTTTGTGTCGATGCAATTACATGTGTGTTAACCTGATTCATTTCAACATGAAGAGAATTACAAGTGGTCGTTAGACAAAGTAATAATGATAGTTTACGAACTAGACATAACTACTATGTTCTTTTTTTAAATTTGTTTTTGGCCTTTTGGGTAATGACTTTTCCAAATGAATCGATTATTTACGTGGCTAGAAAGAATATCCATATATATTATCTTGATGAACATTACGCTTCTAACACAGAAATTCTCTCGCTACCTCGAGAAAAGAGATAAAACGATCACGCACTCATTATTCCATGCTCTGGTTCTATGTTGTTGAGGCAAGCACTTATTATATACTTTTAGTTCAAATAAAAACCATCAGGGTTAATTGACTTCGCCGGTAGCAAAGGCCATCATTTATCATTCATTTTATCTTTTACGTCTTTATGTCAGATTGATAGATTGGTATGAAGGCCATTTTAATGATTCCACTATACTATGTTATAAGCGTGGGAATAAGGGCCTTTAAATGAACCTAATATCAAATGTTATGCTTCCATATCATCCACTATTAATCCAATATGGTTGTCGGTATCTTACATGACGTAGTTAGTTGGCGGGATCAGTCGTGGGGACAAATGTTGTAAAACTGTTATTCTATTTGCTGAACATGATATGTAACTACAAAACTTACATACGACTACATTATACGTAAATGTACAACAGTCACATGACTGTATTAACGTAAAATATAAATATAACATATAAAAGTAAAATATACTATATAAATTTACCAACCTAATACGATAGAAAATATAAAATGCATCTCTGTATCCATTTACACTCTGTATATGACATATACGTGTTATATTTATACATGATTAAGCTGATTTATGCAGTGATGGGGTGAAAAACCAACACATGGCTATATTAATTTATAAACTCAATACAACGTGTGTATATTAAATATGCACACATGAATATATTAACTTAACCACTGATAAATATTTATGGCACACACGAATATACTCATTTTAAAATGAAAACAAATTATCCTGCCTATTCAGTTTCAAATATCTCTCAGTAACAAAACCTGCATTTTTGCAGTAAACGTTTACGATTCTTTAAATGTCCATATATATGCACGATAAACACACTGAAGCGAAAATAATTTTGTTAGTCTATATACACGTATTATAAAGATGGTTCTCTGGAGAACAGTAATAAGTTAATATGAAAATTGTCCACTAATAACATTATATATAATAATTAAATACGTAAACTTACATGTTGATCAGAGGCAAGTGCTAAAAGCAGAAATCACACTAACGAAAAGACTTCACATCTAAAATCTAGCGCTTTTCCATGAAATATTAATAAAGTTCTGCAAATGCAAGGTCTTCTTTGATACGGTTTCATATTATTTTATTCAAAAATAAGGCTTATCAAATATAATAGTACAATTAAACATTTTTATTACGTGGATTAAGATTTGAAGGTGCGTTCAATCCGGAGATTTTTAAACTGTATTAAATAACGCTTTATTAATATATATCGCTCCAGTACTTGTAACGTATTTCAGTAAAGAGCGTAATAAGTATTGATACAGGTCTACTTCACACTATAGAGTTTTAAGGATAGCGAGATTTCAATCATTTTGTTACAGCCATCAGCGAGTGTGTCAACGCTACAAATGGGCTCATACCTGTTATTGACCTTGTGGTCAACATGCCAGGCTGCGTATCAGAAGGTCCAAATTTAAATCCGCGAATATATTGCTGAACATTCTCTGAAGCATAAGCTGTGAACGTATAAGGAAAATTTGTATTTTGTGCAACTCTCCCCTAGATCTGATGATTTTCTCCCAACTTTTAGAGCAAAGATATCAAGTTTTGTATGTTTATAGGTGAGATTTCGGTACATTCCTGCCACGCGATGTGCCAAAGCAGTGGCACAATGATTTGTTTCTCTCTGTCCACAAATTTTCAATGGGATTGAGCTCAGCAGTTTGAGGTGACTATTTCATTGGTTTTACTGTTCCAATATCTTCTTTTGTGCATCATACCTTTTATTCATTTAAAGCAACATATTTCATGCCATTGTCACACGAAAATTCAAATCTTTTGTAAATTAAATTGAGACTTCTTGGCAAGGCATAGCCAATAAGTATGCCTGAAATTGTTCTTTCTTTACATTTCTATCAGTTTCTGCCATGTCTTTAACACTAGATGCAGAATAAACGACACG
The DNA here is from genome assembly GCA_011833715.1 of Carcinoscorpius rotundicauda. NCBI lineage: Eukaryota > Metazoa > Arthropoda > Merostomata > Xiphosura > Limulidae > Carcinoscorpius > Carcinoscorpius rotundicauda. The sequence goes on from CM022398.1 coordinate 28,806,443, forward strand.
GAACCATAATTGACCCTGTCTTTTTTATTCCTTTTCGAATTGTATACGGCTGCACTTCTGCTTAAAATATCCTTCATTGTGTTTTCTTATAAAACCCTTCTATAATTTTTTTAAAAGTTCAGTTTGGGTTTCATCAGTCCACAAAACTTTGTTTCACTCAACAGTCCAGTTAAGGTGATTTTTCAAATTAAAACCGCTTCTTTTGCTGTGTTTTATTTTTCATTTTTATTGTAGTATGTTAAATTTCTAAGTTAGAAATTATTCTTCCAAGTCGTTTTCTCTCCCAATGGCTCAGCAGTGAATCTGAAAGCTTATTACGCTGAAAAACTGGTTTCAATTCCTGTGGTAGGCAGAATACAGATGACCCACCATGTTGTTTTAAACTTAAAAACCTGTTAAACTTATAGACATAATAAGTTTCTTATGGATATAGGTATTAATTTCATCGAAAGTTTGAAATGATTATGACAAAATCCTTTCTTTTTAGCTGTCTTTTTCGAGTGACCTTTCCACACATGGTACCCAGATTTGTAGCTTTGTTAAGTTGATGTTAATTCTCCTCTTAAAAAGAACAGTTTCAAGGTTTGTAAATATCTATAAATAATATTATTTGGCTGAAGTGTCTGCGTTAGGCTTGAGGTAGATATGAACAGAAGACATCAGCAAGAAGAAAAAACATCAATTAATGACTTTTACGTGAATTTATGAAATAGGTTTTGAAACATCGTAGAAATAAGCTGAAAATAAATAAAATATAGTTACATTAAATTTGCTATATATAGTTATTTTCTCTCAGAGGTTCAGTTGCATTGGTTTCTTAAATGTACAAACTTCCCTCACAATAGTAATTCTCAAGGTATTTCAAACTAGTACTCTTAATACAATTACTGAAACATATTTATTATTATAATTTCTTTAAAGCAGGGTTATATTAAGACATATTAAATTGGTTAGTATCTAGTTTTATTATTTAATTTTGGTATGTACTGGGCGTGGCCAATTCTTAGGATGCCAGCCCATATATCCAAGGGTTTCTGTTTGACGCCCTTTTTCCACAAAATTGTGCTCCACAATAAAATCCTATTATTCGATTAGAGTAGCCAGGATTGTTGACTAACTGTCTTTCTATTTTTTTAAAAATTAGGAACGATCAACGTGGCTAGCCTTTGTATAGCTTTGTGCGAATATCCGAAACTAACAGAAAATGCAGTTTAAATCCTATTATGACATTGAATTATTAAGTATTAAGATAATTCTTGAAATTTATTTTGGATGATTTTCTTTCTGATAGTTTACAGATTCAAGCCACTTCTTTTGAGCCTGTGAAAGCTTTCCTAGAAGAACTTCACAGACAAATTTCGTGCTTGTATTTATACATATGGTGTTATTTTACCTCGAGTTTCTTTTACGTTTTTTTTCATCTTTGCCATATTACCAAAAAAGCATTGGGGTATCAAATAACGGGCCATCTGTAATAACTCAAAGTCAACTGTGCAAATGAAAATTTAAAAAATCCTTTAAATGTCGCTTGTTTGTACTTAAAAAAATAAATACATGAAATGAGGCTAGTCCTTGACTTCAAAGGTGGCGCTAAAATGATGTTCTAAGGCACAGCTTTGCGCATTTATTTGTAGATAAAATCATGTGACATTAAAAGGTTTTAACTTTAATCCTTTTGAAAGCAAGAGACCATTAAACAGTTATAACAAGGACTTCATAACTGAAACCACGTGTTACTGAGATGGGTTCCATTGAAACCATTCTTATTTAATATTTCAGTCCAATGTTCCACACTTGGTACCCAGATTTGTAGCTTTGTTAAATTTATGTTAATTCTCCTCTTAAAATGTATGTATGAGGTAAATAATAATAAGTGTTTATCAGTTTACTGAAAACTTTAAATTCTCGTTTTATTAAAACGGATTAGTGTTCAGACTCTTAAAGTAAGACAATAATTCAGAAAAATAATAGGTTAAAGCTTGATTCTTTCTGTCGGAGTTTTTAAGCTAAGGTGTTTTCTTTGTAGTTTTTACTTTGGTAAAAAGTATTAGCAGCCCAGAGGCTAGGATGCCGAACTGTAAATCCAAGGTTCCGTAAATTAATCGTGCGCTACACTTTGCGAAAGTGGTATGTAATAAGTGTGACGGTCCTACTTATTAAGTGTAACAAGAGAAAAGGTCGGTGGCATTTAAACTATGAAACATCACAAAGCCTGGATACGAAAAAACCCTAACGTTCAAGCTTTCGTAATAAAAAGCATTCACCTTACCATGAAAAAAAACAAATAAAACCCAAACTGACAACAAAAATGTTATATATACAAAAACCGAACGAATTATCTCAAACAGAAGAAAAATACCAACAGACATGATCAAAGTTTATACATATCAATCGAAGAAGATATGTATAATATAATGAAAGATATCTGATGGTATTATACTCTGATACCAGAGCTTTCGATTGGAAGAAGCAAAAACACCTACCATAGTTGTAACCCAGTGTTACAACTGTCAACAATATAGACAAGTTTCTAAGTTGTGTAAATTTCTCCCAATATATGTAGGCTGTGGGGGAGACCACAATATAATGTCCCCACGGCTGAAAAGGCGAGTATGTTTGGTGTGACGGGGTTTCGAACCCACCACTCAGATATTACGAGTTGAGCGTCTTAACCAACTGATCATAATATATCGGTCAATCCCACTATTCGTTGCTAAAGAAATAGCCCAAGAGTTGGCGGTGGGTGGTGATGACTAGCTGTCTTTCCTCTAGTCTTATGCTAGCGCAGATAGCTCTCGTGTAGCTTTTCGCAAAATTCAAAAACGAACAATCTCACTAAGAAATATGTGGATGATTACATCATAGTCTGGATGGGAGCATCATAAAGTAACTGTTTTAGAATGTCGAATAGAAAAGAAGAATGATGCTTCATGACAGTAAACCTGTTTCGAGCAGATGACACATGTTAATGATGATGAATATCCGTTAGCCAGCTGACTTCCGTAATACATACACATAATCACTAATTTATGGTCTCACAGAACAAAGCTCTGAGACTACTTGTGCAGAAGGATGAATAACTGAAATGAGAGCTGTTCGATGTACATCAACTTCACTGTCATTGGAAGTTTTACAAGTACCAGCAAATAATTTCTGCCGATTGTTTGTCAGCTTATACAGGTCTTGTCACTATCTAGACAGCATGCTTATCACAACTTGAAAGGAAGTTAGTAATTTTGCACCTGGGTTTCCTGCACACTAGAGACTGTACAATGGTATATGGTCAGAACTGAATGTTTACGTACATATTTTAATATGTAATAATACTTTAATATGTAATAAAGACTGAGAAACAGCCAAACGTGTCAACTTGATAACATATTAGTTCAGAAAAAGTAATTATGAAATATTACAGATACAAAATCGACCAGTAAATATATATTTGGCATCTAAGGTAGTAACCACTACAGTGTCAGCTGCACACTTTGCTACTGTATTATCATCTGTGAGAAGGGAAGATTAACAATTTAGATGATGTGAATAATGTGAACAGTCATGCCGATTGGTGTAGTGTTAAATTTTACAACGCCAAAGCCATGCCAAAATTTACCAGATATGTGACGTCATCAATAAAGTGGCGATCTCGTTTTTACACTTGCTCTTTAGTTAGAGTGATCGCGATGTGCTTGATCTCAGTACTTGAGGAAGAGCATCGGTGCACATACTGAAAGAGCTTTATCATTTATCGGTGTAATAATAAACTGAAGGCAGCTAGTTATCACCACCAACCGTCAACTCTTGGGCTAGTCCTTCACTAACGTATAGTGAGACTGACCATTATTTCACAATGCCATCTTGGCTGAAAGACCAAGCATGTTTGGACGGAGACCTTCAGAGTGAGAGTCGAGCGCCTATGCCGGGCCATAATCAATGATCACGTGGAATTAGAAATGTCAGAGTGTTCTGTGACACTTTAATAATTTGGTTATAAAAAAAGCAACAACTAATTTTGGGTGTAACCTGAATAATTTACTTTTTTATATACATATTTTTAATATTTTTGGTGTCATGACTTAACCTCAGGTGTCGGAATATCACTACTCCTCTGAACTCATTCCAGGTTTCAGCCAATAGAATTAACCATTTTGCTCCAATAAGGACAAACTTGAGTTTCCATTGACTCAGACTTATGTTCTAGTGAATGCTGCGGCATTCATGAAGTGGAAACTCGACCATGCATTACGTTTATGGGTGCTGAGCATCATGTTAAAGCATTAACAGGTTTGAGGAACAGTCAGCGAGTTATTTCACTGCTGCCTACGTTTGTTATTTTGATATATGGCAGATGTACATTCTGGGTAGCTTGGACAGGACGCACAAACTTTGTGGGCTTAGAACTGACAGTTAACTCAGCTAAACCCCAATAAACGACTGATTGTTCAAGTATACTCTGATTTCTTTACGTACTTCAAATCATGTTATTCACTGCTCTGCTAGCTTATGAATGGTGAATTGCAATAAAACAACAGAGAATGGACAATTTTGGGCTCACTTAGTGAACAAATTGATGGCAATCAGCCCATACTAACAACTCTTATGATTCTCAAACAAAAAGAGAACCAGCTGTATCCAAAATAATTACCTGAGTATGCAACTATCTGCTTGAATTAATTTGCATGGCTGGACACATTGTTTTAAGAAATTGGCAATATCTTTGAATAATGATGGATTTATCTGTTTCATTTCAGCACTACTCATGTATAGAAGAGAACAGAGCTAACAGACACTACTTTTACTAGCTAATAACAGATATGTTAATATCACTTATATATTGCAGATCTAGCATTCTTATAAATGCTTGTTTTCCCTTTGAGTTTTGCAAAGTGGTGCATTTCTGAACTATTATTCCAATAACCGTCTTTCTTTTTCTGTCGATCATAAGTCCACCATGGAAATTACTTTTCCATATTTAGAAAGTATAGAAATCACGTTAAAGGGAAACAATACACAGGAGAAAAGAAATGCGTGAGAAATTTAAATTCCACACTAACATTTTTAAAGATAAAAACAATAATCGCTCTTTATCACTTTAACAGTCAGATAAATAATCAAAACACTATAACAGGTTGGGAAAACTTTGAGGGCATAAGTTGGTCTCCTGGTAGAGCCCTCTTGGTTTCGGAGATAGCGATATGGACTCACATATACGGGATATCACAAAATATCTCCTGCACTTTAAGCTGTTGATGCATTATAAGTGTGACAGTCAAACCGTTAGCGTAGATGACGATTGTAAAGGAAACTTTACTAGTTGCCTTTCCTCTGATCATTAGCTCGAAAATAGGAATAACAGATAACTTTAGTAACTGTGCCGTAAGCAAAAGAAATAAACAATTTTTTGCAGAGTGAGAGTAAATTCGACTTGACTAAGAAATAAGAGAATAATACAAACATGCTTTACAAATGTAACCAAAACTTTTATTTACAAATAAATTAATAAATAAACTACGACTGTCTCTACAGATGCAAATTTCATATTAACAGAAACTTTTCTTTAATTTTTATTATTTCTGTGAAATGTGATTTCTTAAGGGCGCAACTTTCCTGAATAATCGTGATGTGAATTCTGTACAAGTTCAAAGTACAAACACAACAGAAAGTGAAATTGTCTAGCAAAAAAGCTCTCAAAAGGTTGATGCAGCGTAGAGAAATGGCCAGGTTTGGATTTTGTTTACACTGGACTTTAAAAAAAAACCTTAAAAGTAAATTTTACAGAAAAAAGAAAAATTTGCAGTCAAAAGAACTACTCATACTTATTACTCTTGGAGGTTTACACTTTTTACAAAAAATATGTGCTAATAAATGAAGCATAGAACTTGGTGCAGAAAGAGCCCTTTCCGAGTGGCAATCCGAACGTTTTAGTTTTTACGTTTGCCGCTAGGAAAAGTACTGTGACGTAATAGTTGCCAAACAAACCGCCATCGCCAGCGCGTTGAATGTAAATAAACATAGCCAGTACATACGGAGAAATAAAGGCGGAGTCTGTTTTGACTTTGCGTTCTGAACAGTGTCGAGTAGCGCCATATAAATTCGAACCTATTCTGAACGAACCTATAACAATTATTTTTGACACAAATCTAACAAGTTCTAGTGATAAGGATAGTTTCACGAGCGAGAGTAGCGGAACTGTGAGTGATACTGATAGCGCCCAGGCCGGTTGCGAGTCAGTTATACCTCCAGTGGAAGAATGGTAAGCCAAAGTCATGACAACAAATGTAGTCTGTATTATTTTACGAGCAATTTTAAGTATCTCTAAACCTGTCTGGTGTTCATAAATTATTGGTGTCACAGACTGGGTTTTATTTGTTTATATTTTGTCGACTACAGTAACTAATACTCGGCCCTTCCACAATCATTGTATCGGGCATTTATGACTCGTAACAAAATAAATTTCAATTATACGTCATAATTCTGTCTATAAAATCAAACTAGATGATGCAATCTGAATAGTTAATGTATCTTGAAATGTTAAATTTGAAAAATGGAATTCTTCATACTTTTCCACATTTAAAAATGATACAAAACATCTACAGAATTATCTACCAGCTTTTAAACTTGGAATATACTCTATTTGGGATATATTTGTTTCCTGTCTAAACAAGGAAATCAAGGTTTCACTGACTTTCAGGTGCCACAAATACAAAACACGCTCATGAATGTGAAATGTGTATGTCTGGTTACATTCTTCAAAAACTTGTAGTTTTTAAATTGTTATATTATACTAGTTATTGTTTATCGCTTTATACTTTACACATACTTTTAAGTTTGTTCTTTTCGTGATGGCTTCAGAGGGGTGGAACCTGTACGCTGCAGGCTGAGATCAGTCCTCACCTTCACACGAGGAAAGATGGTGGGGACGATCCTGTCTACTGACGATGGTTTTTTCAGTCTCAACCTGCCTGGCTTGAAGCCCACGGAACCCAAAACAGTGGGATCCGACAGAAAACATGAGCATTCAAGTGATCTTGACAAAACTTTGCATGGTGTGAAGGGACCCAGTTCTTCCTATTAACAATCCGCACCCACTGTCGCCACCTTGCACGGAAACGAAAAGAAGCTTTTGCCCGATGCCGAACCGTTTTTAAAACTATAAGCAACGCAGTAAAACATGTTATCACAAAATAAACATAAAGTGGCGATATCAAAACGAAAAATAGTCTCAAAACGTATGTAATCCGAAAAAAGCACCAATAGATTTGCATAAAACACCAGCACTGAAAGGAACACAAAATACAGTTTCTAAGGCAATTATTAAATTTATTGAAAATTAATCTTTAAGACTATTAATCAGGAAAAGCTTAGTATAAAGAAAAGTATAAGTTTCCGACTTATAACACAAATAACACTGTGATGGAGGAATATACCATAAGCTTCTTTCTTTGATAGTTTTAGTACTGATTCTAAATTTATCATTCAGTTCTGGGTATTTGCATTCTGAATACAAAATACATGGCATGGAAGGACTATTAATTTTTTTCCCGTATCTGCTCGACTCTGTATCTTTGTCGTTCTTTTTATCATATCAGATATAATCTTCTTGTCTCAAAAAAATCTTCAGGTCCTTCTACTAGTTCACTAGGTGAGATCTGTCAACAAATGTCGAGCTATAATAATCAATTACATGGTGATGTCACCAAAACAAAAGAAATCAGAGTTTTTACAGGCTAAATAACTGCGTTTCTGAGCTGATTCTCAGTGTGTGTAGTTTCCCACACTGATGAAGTGAAAGCGATGAATGAGGTAAGTAGCGAGTACACACACAGTTTTTCCTCTTTGAGATTAATTATTTTCTTAAAAAATATTCTTCTGTCTCACAATGTGTACTGTCTGTTTGTTACTTCTATACATAAATTCAACAAGGCGTAATTAACCACATTTTGTCGAATTTGTTATTAATCTGACTTACGTGGTAAAGCTCTGCATTGTATAATCAGTTTTACTTCAGAATACCATAGCACTACTGATATCTATTGAATATTGGTGATATTTATCTTCACGCTTTTCTATTTACTACAGATAGAATTATCTGTATATTCTATTTGGTATAGACAATAGAATGTATATGGTATGGTAATTTGCTTATCTTTCAGTTTGAGGTTATTTATTTCCGACACCAGTAATCCTGTCTGAGTATCGTTTTAAATCAAGAGAATGTTTCAATCACATTGAAACAATGTTAACTTGTATTCCCACACACGTATTAGAATAACCATGTCGTAACACTAAAAACTCGCTCTGCACAGACACATCTAGTTTAACAGGTTAAATTATATATTTCAATCAGTGATGTCGAGAAATCCACTTGTTGAGAATTTTATATGCAAAAACGGCTCGTTTGGATTGAGAAAATATTTCAAATAGAAGAGCGAACAACGTTTCGACCTTCTTCGGTCATCGTCAGGTTCACAAAGAAAGAGGTAACTGACCGGAAGCTGACCACATGTTTGGAAGAGATTGTGTAACTGAGTGTCGTAATGTAGAGGGCGGGATTAGATGTTTGAATATATAATTTTATCTATAATATTAATATAGGTATAATGGCGTTCCTTTATATTGGTTTATTTTTGGTTTAAGTTGTTGTATAAGTAAGGCTTCTTTAATTTTGCGTTTGTTTATGTTTGTTTCTTTATTTTGTATTTTAGTGTTTTCTATGGTTATGTTGTGTCCATTTGACTTGCTGTGTTCGAAAACGTGTGAAGGTGACTTTTTATGTTCTTTGAATCTGGTTTCCATTTTTCTACTTGTTTCTCCAATATAGAAGTCGTGGCAGTTATCACATTGTATTTTATAAATAATGTTGGTGTGGTGTTTGTCAGTGTAGTTCTTACATAGTATAGACCTCAGTTTTGAGCCTGGTTTTTGAATAAATTTAGTGTTAACTGGAATGTTATATTTTTTACTAGTTTTTGCCAAATGTTGGTTATTTGTTTGCTAATGTCAGGAATATATGGTATACAACAGTATATGGTTTTGTGATTTTTTGATTCATGAGATATATTTACTTTTGTTGGTTGATTTTGCTTTCTGTCTAGGTGTCTGCGAATAATGTTTTCTACGGTTTGTGGAGGAAACTTATTGATGTTGATGAAGTATTGTTTTATTTTGTCTAATTCATCGTTAATTTTATCTGGTGAGCATAGTTTTATGGCTGTGTTTATCTGGTTTCTTAGTATGTTGAGTTTTTGTTTTGTTTCATGTGCTGAGTCCCAAGGAATGTATAGTCGAGTATGGGTGATTTTTCGGTGGATTTCGGTTTTGAATTGTGTGTCGGTTCTTATAATTTTGAGGTTAAGAAATGATATTTGATTGCTTTCTTCCTGTTCACATGTGAAGTTAATGTTGGGATGTATAGAATTAATGTGATTGAAAAAATTAAGTATGTGTTCTGTAGATTTGAATCCCGCAACCGTGTCATCTACATATCTGTACCAGTATAGTGGTGGATGTAATGCTGTATTAATTGCTTGTGTTTTAATTTGTGTCATAAAAATATTGGCTAGAACTGGTGATACTGGGTTGCCCATGCTTAGGCCATTTGTTTGTATATAGTTTTGGTTGTTGAACATGAAGTTTGTCTTTGTTGTGGTGAATTCTGTGAGGGTTGCTAACTGGTTACTGGGAATGTCTATGATTGAGTTAGGGTCTCGGATATAGGGTTCTAAGGCTATCTTGCAGGCTTCTGTTGTTGGAACTTCTGTAAAGAGGGATATAACATCGAAACTGGCCATTAAGGCTTTATGATTAAGTTGATTTAGATTAGACTTGAAATTAAAAGAGTCTTTGATAAATGAGCTGGCTGATGTTACATATTTGGAGAATGCCCATGCTATGTATTTACCAAGATTGTAATTAAACGATTCATATGTTGACATTATTGGTCGTAATGGACAATCTGGTTTATGAGGTTTGGGGGTGCCGTATATTTGCGGTGTGCGTGAGTCGGTTTTACGTAGGTAGGTTGGTTGGTTGTTTAGAATTAAGCACAAAGCTACACAATGGGCTATCTGTGCTCTGCCCACCACGGGTATCGAAACCCGGATTTTAGCGTGTAAGTCCGCAGACATACCGCTGAGCCACTGGGGGGCACGTAGGTAGGAATAAAGTGTTTGTGAAATTGTGTTGGCTTTTTTCATTTGTAGTAGTAATTTGTTCAGTTGGGTCTCATGTGTCTTTGTTGGATTTGTGTGTATTGGTTTAAATTTGTTCGTGTCTGATAGGATGTTATTCATTTTTTGTATGTATTCATTCGTGTTCATTATTACTATAGCGTTACCTTTATCTGCTTTTACAATTTTTATGTTTTGTCTTGTTTTAGGTTTTTAATGGAATTAATGTCTTTTTTTGTAAGGTTGTTTTTTAGTTTTCTGTTTTGTGAAATTATGTTGATGGTTTTGTAAGAAAATTCTTTGAAAAAATCGTTTAAGATGTTGTTTTTAGGTGTTTCTGGAAAATATAAATTTGTAATTTTACCTGGGAAGTTTGGCTGTTGGATGTCAATAAAATTATCTAAGTTGTCTTCTTTCTGTTGGTTGTTTTTGGTTTTTTCTTTGTTTTTGTTTTCTGTAGAAAGTATCACAAGTCTCCTGGCTAGGTCTTCTAAACATGTTTTGATTTTTATGGTTGGAATGTACCTAGGTGCTATTGCGAAGTTGAGTCCTTTGTTCAGTAGATGTATCTCGTCTGTGTTTAATTGTCGGTCGGATCTGTTAATTATGAGGTTAGTCAACGGTTGTATACCATATATTCCTGACATTAGCAAACAAATAACCAACATTTGGCAAAAACTAGTAAAAAATATAACATTCCAGTTAACACTAAATTTATTCAAAAACCAGGCTCAAAACTGAGGTCTATACTATGTAAGAACTACACTGACAAACACCACACCAACATTATTTATAAAATACAATGTGATAACTGCCACGACTTCTATATTGGAGAAACAAGTAGAAAAATGGAAACCAGATTCAAAGAACATAAAAAGTCACCTTCACACGTTTTCGAACACTGCAAGTCAAATGAACACGACATAACCATAGAAAACACTAAAATACAAAATAAAGAAACAAACATAAACAAACGCAAAATTAAAGAAGCCTTACTTATACAACAACTTAAACCAAAAATAAACCAATATAAAGGAACGCCATTATACCTATATTATTATTATAGATAAAATTATATATTCAAACATCTAATCCCGCCCTCTACATTACGACACTCAGTTACACAACCCCTTCCAAACATGTGGTCAGCTTCCGGTCAGTTACCTCTTTCTTTGTGAACCTGACGATGACCGAAGAAGGTCGTAACGTTGTTCGCTCTTCTATTTGAAATATTTTCTCAATCCAAACGAGCCGTTTTTGCATATAAAATTATATATTTGATCTTCTATTCTGCTGATCACATCGATCGTGAAAAAACACAGAAAGATAGACGGTACGACGACTGCAAACGTAGTGTAGCAAGAATTCAAAACTAGATCAGTGACGACTAGGTCATTGTTAAACAACGTTTTTAACATTTGAAAACGTTTGTACAGAGCCCACAGTTATCTTTACATTAATTTGTTTAAATTGTAATAAAAGTTATCATTTTCTTTCGTACAGAAGTATTTAATGGCTAATGCATTCCTAATATGTAAATATATACAAAAATGTAAGTCTTGGTTTGGCTTAGCTTTAAGAAGTGTAGAAAAGAAAGAATCATTAAATATAATAGACGAAATACAAATACCACGTGACTTTCACAGACAAACTTGTGTTTTACTACTAGGCTTCGTTAAACTGGGTGAATATGTCAAAAGTAATGAGCTACAAGTATGATGTTAAGTGAAACATTGACAACTAGCCTTTGAAACACAAAATAATTTCCTTCAATATCAAACATATTTCTTGTTTTGGTGAGTTGGTTACGCTTGGGTTTTATTTTTATAATGTTAAATAATGTTTAAAAAACAAACAAGCTTGTATTTAATCTGTGATATAGGTCTGTCCTCGAGCACTCTAATGTAAGGTTTTCATACAATCATATAAACATTTTTAAGTAACACAGTTAATTGATCACTGTTTCATGACGCTTTAATGCTTCGAATTATGAATGAATATTCGTTAACGCTGATACACACATGTAGAAACCAAGTCGGTATACGTGTTGTTACACAAATGCATTCATCATTCACTCATGAACACATGTTAAGTTTATTTATGACAGCGTACATGATTAATGCCTTGCGTTCAGTACCTCACTTTAGTATAATTAAAGCTGTGTGCCGTGCCATTTCAGAGTAGACCACCAGACATTAAGGGTGTTATTAAAGTCATTTAAATGTACAGAACGTTAGATCAGTGCTGCCGAGAAAAATACTCTGAAAAGTTTGATTGATCGCCAGTTACTGTTATCTTGGCTACACCCATGTCCTTAAAAGGGCTGTTTATACAATATATATCTATGTAACTCCAAGTATGTCTGTTTATAATGATATTTGTTTTCAGATACATAAATGTAGTTCATGTGAATTTCGCGTAATTCGAGATTGTATATAACACACACACATATAGTGTTAAGTGCAGTGTTTTAAGACGCACTTATTTACCTGCACTACGCTTACTTCATTTGATAAAAAAATAAAATTATATCTTTATAGTTATTAACTGAGATTGTTGTGAATCTTCAGTATTTTACAAGAAATTAAACACTTCTTTAGAGTTGCTAAAGATTAACTACCATATTGAAAATCATGTATGAAAGTCTCGGAAACATGGGGAGAAAGTAATGTAAATATATGCCATAAGAGCAGTAGTTAGTGTCAGCAACTTCCGGTGACTGGCGGCAAGGCACTGACCTGAAACATTGAAAGTAAAATCAGAAATGTCTCAAGCCTCGATTTAATTTTTGTCTTTTTTTTCAACAACAAACAAAGGGTTTCTACTCATAATGCACTTCTTACGTGATGTGTGATCGACAGTCGAGTTGCACGCCAACTTTGGTGTTCTCGTTTGAATAGCATAGTTCTTACGGGAAAAACCAGTTTTGTAACCGAATTAATTGAACTACCACATAAAACAGACGGCCAGTCTCTCTTCAAAATTGCCCATATTTAATGAAGTTTTTTGTATTCATAATTGGCAAAGGAAGGAAAATATTTTTATTTTCGAAGACGCTGCCAAATTAATCACTATAATTGATGACCAACTTTCCATCCGAAACCTATTTAATAACTTAAGATATATCGGCAGATCTGGAACTATTTTGTCATTTTTCTTCACACTTTTTAACGTTTATGTATCGGCTATGAGTAGGTAAGTGAGTAGGCATACAGTTAGTTACTTTTGGTATGCGAATGTACATTTAAAACTACCTGAATAATGGAAAACAAACTCTAAAACAAGTATCATTCTGAATTGATCGAGAATGTAAAATATAATCTGGGTAATATTAATCTGATAAAGAATAGTAAACTTGGTTCCAAGCTACCTAAATCTAACTCGGTATGGTGATCAAAAATTAATCGTTATGCACGTATTCGGTGGCATGTGTTCGATGTCAAAGTAAATAGTTCATACAATAGTCTCATTCTAATTATTGAAGAGTTACTAATCTTTGTTTTATTAAAGGACAATAATAGCCAAGTAACTTATACCTGACGTTTTGACTGCTAAAATGGGAAGGGTACTTTGGGATGGTCAATTTTCGATCCTGGGTTTTTTCTTGTTAGAAGGATCTCGCGTACTATTCATTCGGCTGGTGTTTCCTTATTGTGAGCTCTTTCCTATTCGTTAAATTTCGCACAAAGTTAAACGATAATTATCTGCGCTTTGTATTGATAGACTTTGGGAAAGGCAGTTGTTAAGCACCAACAACTTTAGCCCTGCTCTTGTGAAACCGAATAATTGGATTTGACCGTTTCTTTTACGAAACGCTCATGCTCCAAACTGCAGAGCGCATTTCTTTAATCTTTTTGGTAAAAACGGTATTCACAGTTCTGAGCATCAGATTTACAGTCCAGCACGTGAATCACTGGGCTAACCAGTGAACAATAGATGTCGCCTTCGAAATTAGTATACATACACTCGCAGGTGGAGACAGCAAGAAAAGAAGGGATAATGTAAACACAGTTGTCAGTCCCTATGATTAGTAAAATACCGCTACTGTAGACTCAGATATGTGGTTTTACAGATTATCCTCTTGTAGCCATATCTTCCTGGCACCTAGAACATACGTTGCAGTCTTCTGATTTCACACTACTGGAATCAATACTTTACACTAATTGTTACTATAGGCCACCTTTGATTTACCGTACACCTTGTGGAATTCAAAATTCTCAATACATGAGGCACCTACAGCAAACATAAAACAAAATGATAAATTTTCAGAACATTATCTTAGAATATCCTTATATTGTCAGCTCGTGGTCGGTAGCAAACTTCGTTTTCTTTTTGCGGTGTCGTCCAACAATATCTCGTGTTTTCATCATTCACGTGCAACATACCTTCACTTTTCTTTTACAAATATATCTGGAGCGAAACTTTTCTTCAAGAGAGCAAAATCCTTGTAAGTTACCTTGTGCACTATTGACTGTGACATTTGCTTGTTTTGTGAGAGGAGAAATATTGACAGATAATATGTGAACTTTAGCAATGATGGAGGCAGTCCTATTTATATTTTGTTATCAGTGCTATGTATTTGTCATAGATAATCATTTTTGATATGTTATATCCAGAATTTTCATCTTTATGTATATCATTTTACAAACATCCTCTCTCTGACATGCTTCTCCAGCCAGAAATTACGTGGTTGTATTGAACTGACGTAAAGTAAGAATTTGCTGTTATCTAAATACACAGGCTTTGATTCATGGGACACTTTTACCCTCCTGTTATTAAGACACAAATGATACCATTATTATAATGTGATATTGTTAATTAGAATTTCGATCACGCGTATATTGTCTTCATGTAATTGTTTTGGTGCAAAACTACGTTATAAGTTTGTAAACTAACAAGGGGGTGGGTGTGGGTGTGCTTAAACTGTACAAAGAATCATTCCAATATAAGTTGTTAATGAATTTGTTAAGACACATTTTCGGATACTTAACTCTACTGAGTCATGGAAATTGTTTCTTTTATTGAAACAAAAAAATGTCATAATGTAGTACAATGATGTTAATTAAAATCCATAGCCGTCACATGTTGTACAAAGAATTATTCTAATAAAAGTGACAATTGTGTTAAGTAAGACACATTTTCAGAACTATTTAGCTATTTTTAGTAATGGGAATAAATTTTCTTCTTTGTTATTTGAAATTATGTAATATTTAAACTTTCAATCTACAACTAACTTTAAACATTTTTATGTTATATAAGAAACTTTCACTGTTAAACAAAAGGATACGAGAAATGTTATTAGTATATAAGCTACTATTACATTGAACCCAAAGCTCATTTTTATTTTGTAACCAACATTAGAACATTTTACTAAACGAGAAATTATAATTAATATATTGTAATGAAGGAATATATATATATATATACATAATTTAACTTTCATTATGTACTTTATACAACAAAATCGTACCAGTTAATAGTTAACAATAGAAAATCCGTAACTTTGACCAAAATTGAAATTAAGTGGTCTGGTTTGGTTGATACTATGGATAGATAAGAATCATTTAAATAATCGTATGTTTTTGCTTAAGTTCTTTTGTGTGAGTTATGTTTCTCGTTTTCTCAATTAACATCTTTGAAAGCACTGTCTCTTTAAACCTGATGAAGTTTATATTTAAAGGTGGTCTAATGTGAAACAGACCTGGCATGGCCAAGCGTGTTGAGGCGTGCGACTCGTATTCTGAGGTTCGCGGGTTCGCATCCCTGTCGCGCCAAAAATGCTCTCCCTTTCAGGCGCGGGGGCTTTAAAATGTAACGGTCATTCCCACTATTCGTTGGTAAAAGAGTAGCCCAAGGTAGCCCAAGAGTTGGTGGTGGGTAGTGATGACTATCTGCCTTCCCTCTAGTCTTACACTGCTAAATTAGGGACGGCTAGCAATTAAAACAAGCACATCTTTTTATTTTCAACAGCCACTAAATGAAAAAAAAAAACAGTTTAGTGTTTTTAATTACATCTGAGGTCAAGATATAAACATGTAATTGCTTCCAATGAGAAGGTTTATACTGCATATCTATTACTTTAGGATAAATTTGGTACTATCGTGCATTGCAAGGATACTTAATATTCTGAATATAGAGACAAGTGGCAGTTGGAAACAGGATTGATTTATCACATACCAATGAATTTTCAGAATATGTTGGTGAAGATATTTTTTGGTATTGAAGTACATCAAAAGAATACCTTATTTATTATGGTAGAATCTAGATGACGAAACAACATAATTATATGTTACATAAAAGTTTTTTTTTTAAATTGGCTTGCTTTATATTCCAGTTCCTAGTTTTACTTTTGAGATTAATTTGAAAGAGTTAAATATACAGGTATTTGCATCATGAGGACGGAAATTCTTGCTTAGTTTTTACATAAGACACAGATGAAGGTAATCCACTTTTGATTATAAACGTGCAAGGACTGAATATTTATGAAAGCTGAAGTAAACCTGTTTAACTTGAAAATAGATTTCGCAAATGAGACTGTTTATGATAAAACGTGTTGAAATAATTTTACCGAACTTCTTACTTCTAGCATTACTGTATTAGTGTTTTAAAAGGTTTTGTGCTGGGAATACAAAATTAATTCAACAATTTTATTTTAGGAGAAGTTCAGTAAATGGTTGGCTTCAGCCCAGGAGAACTGTGATCGTGGAAATAAAAGAGCCAAATTTCCCATTTTAAATACTTTGTTTTATCTTAAAAAGGATAGGAGTTCCTTGAAATATGTTCATGCAATGTAGTGATGAATTATTGGCTTAGACTTCAAAATTTATTGTCTTGGAAGGAGAGATTAATATGTGTGTTTTTGTAACATACAATCCCATTTGATCATGAACAACAAAAGAATTACAGATAGATCTAAGGCGAAAATACCAGCTGCGCTGTTATTTATTTACTAATTTGAAACTATGCTTTAAGAGTAATGTATCAAACACGCACAAAATCGTTTCGAGGGATTTAGCAAGAATTTATAATGATAACAAAATGTAATGCTGATTGTATAGAAAGCTTAGTGAAGTCTGTATTTAAATATAAATTTTTCTTGCAAAATGAAAAAGTGTTTTTCTTATAGTAAAGCCACACAGGGCTACCTGCTGTGTCCACTGAGGATAATCGGACCCCAAAGATCAGCGTTGTAAATCCCTTGGGAGGCAAAATGGAGGATTTGTTTTGCATTTCGCGCAAAGCTACACGAGGGCTATCTGCGCTAGCCTAATTTAACAGTGTAAGACTAGAGGGAAAAGAGTTAGTCATTACCATCCACCGCCAACTCTTGGGCTACTCTTTTACCAAAGAATAGTGAGATTGGCCATCACATTATAACGACCACACGGTTGAAAGGGCGAGCATGTTTGGTGTGACGAGGATTCGAACCTGTGACCCTCAGATTATGAGTCGAATACCTTAAACGATCTGGTCATGTCGGGCCAAAATGGACGAGGAAGGAAAAGAAAAGATATTTATTCACCACTTCGATGTCTTACTTGCATTGGTCAACATTTTACTCGCTTTATATCATCATCCATAAATTTATAAGTAAATTACATAGTCTTCAAGTTTGAATTTCGATCTTTACTACAATGTGTTATTCAATAAATTAAACTATCCTTTCAAACAAATAACTTGCTGCGTTTATTTTTTATAGATCAAAGCCACCTTGGTCTTACTGTTGTGTAAACGGCGGGGAATCTAACACAGAATTTTACCGTTGTAAGCCCGTAGACTTACCGGAGAAAAGCGATTAGCATCAAGACTTTCGGCAAAATGTTTGCGTATGATAACGATAAAAGGAAAGATGAATCAAAAAATGAGGAACTTCTTCTGTTAAGAGTATAACAATCAATTACACATTGCTGTTTAATGATGGCTTCCAAAAACCAAAAGTCCACGAGTGGTACAGCGGTATTTTTGTGTACTTACAACGCTGTTGTTGTTGTTTTGAATTAAGCACAAAGCTACACAATGGGCTATTTGTGCTCTGCCCACTACGGGTATCGAAACCCGGATTTTAGCGTGTAAGTCCGCAGACATACCGCTGAGCCACTGGGGGGCCACTTACAACGCTAAAACCGGATTTCGATACCCATGGTGAACAGAACAGATAGCCCTTTGTAACTGTGTAACTTTGTGCTTAATTACAAATAACAGTTTGTTTGTTTGTTTTGGAATTTCGCACAAAGCTACTCGAGGGCTTTTTGCGCTAGCCGTCCCTAATTTAGCAGTGTAAGACTAGAGGGAAGGCAGCTAGTCATCACCACCCACCGCCAACTCTTAGGCTACTCTTTTACCAACAAATAGTGGGATTGACCGTGACATTATAACGCCCCCACGGCTGGGAGGGCGAGCATGTTTGGCACGATTTTCAGATTATGATCCACGCCTTAACGCGCTTGGCCATGCCGGGCCACAAATAACAGTAAAATATGTTTTATTTGGCTTGTTTTGAATTTTGCGCAGAGCCACACGACAGTTATTCGTATTAGCCGTCCCTAATTTCAAATTTAACAGCGATAGGCTGAAGGGAAGGCAACTAATCAACACCGTTCGCAGCTAACTCTTGGGCTACTCTTTGTAAATCCTTTTGTATCTCACACGGTAACCATAAATTTCGTATTTATGTTGCGTTAAAGATAACATTTTGTTAATTTTTACGTTTATCCAATCTTTCATGCGGATGTATCTGTATGCTGGTATTTTTTTTTACCGAGGTTTCGGAGTTCTGAAAAGAACTTCGTCGTCCAGTGGGAAAGGTACTATGGAGTCTAATGGAAGTTATTGCTGTTGCAAAATTAAAGACGCACTTTTCAGATAGATTGGCATCACTTTTTTTCTTCTTTTTATCAGAGTCTATTAATGTTCAGTTACGTGAATTATAAGTATGGATCTATTACAGTGACGTAAATTGTCCTCCTTTCGTCAGACATTAAAATTTTTTTGTGGCGGTGATCAATCAAAAACCGTTTTCCAACTCATTTTCCAACTTGACACATATTTCCCCTCAAGTGAACGCAGTAAAGAGCTGAGTCAAAAAAGTAGTACTCGTGCCTATCCATTGGTAAGTTCTACGTTTAAAAGAACTGGTACGTTTGTAAGATTACGAAAACAGAGAAGCACAGTTATAGAAGAAGGAAAAGTGGTTCAAACCATAATGGAAACCAAATATATAGATATTTTGTGCTTTAAGCTTAGTTGACTTTCAATTCATTAAAGTCTATAAATATTGTCTCATATAATAATCGAGAATAATTGTTATACGTACAGTCTTTGGCACGCATATGTATATAGATAGATAGATCGTCGACAAAAAAGCAAGACAGAAATTATTTAAAAAAAAAGAAAAGTGTGATTGGTTACCGCCATATTAATCCTACTTCATAATCTTAACTGATATGCGTCAGTTTCATCCAAATTATCGGTCTCAGTTGATTAATTTTGAGTTTCTTCCTGCTCAACTGAATATTTTCGGTAAAACAATTGAACTCCAACGCACTACACCATCTTTAAACAACAGTTGAAAGCAGTCTAAGATAATGCGTGCGTGTCGTTTTTACAATAAAACCGCAGCAGGATATCTGCTGTGTCCACCGAGCGGAACCAAAAGCTGATTTTAGCGATTCAAATCCGAAAACTTTTCGGGGACAAATCCGCTGGCCCGCCGGAGAACGTCTGAGAAAATACGAACTATGTATGTTTATTCTTATTGAAGCTTATCTGATTATTAATATTTCTCAAACCTTTTATTGAAAGTTCAAACAGTTACACATACCAATATGTAAATATTTAACCAAACAAAAATTAATATCAGTATTACCCTTTGTACCGAGTCTGGAGTTTTATTACTTCCATCAGATTAATTCATTCCACATCAAGATCTTATTATAATAGTCTGAGACAAATGGATTTGTTTCTAATTATCAATCAATATTTAAAAAGTATTCATTCTTCCGAATTAAAAAATACAAATTAATCCTACATTTGCAAATTTATTTATCTGTTACTTTGACTCACTAGCTTTTGAGAAAGATTGTGACTGTTTGTTTTATTTAACTAGCCGTAAACGAGACTTTCACGGAAGTGCCCGTATTAATCCAAGAAGCAGCATTATATTGAAATTAGATTTTTATTTAAAAAAAAATGACGAATATGAAAACCGAGTCGTGCATGGTAAATAAAACAGGCCGGTGTACCTCAATGTTCCAGGTATCAGTACCAATTGTTTTTTTGAATTTCACACAAAGCTACTCGTGGGCTCTCTGCGCTGGCCGTCCCTAATTTAGCACTGTAAGACTAGAAGGAAGGCAGCTAGTTATCACCACCCACCACCAACTATTGGGCTACTGTTTTATGAACGAATAGCGTGATTGACCGTAACATTATAACGTACCCCCCACGGCTGAAAAGGCTAGCATGTTTGGCGCGACCCTCAGATTACGAGTCGAACACCTTAACCCACATGGCCATGCCGGTGCCCACAAGGATAAAGCTTGTACATTTTTTCTCAGTTCTCACAAACGAGGTTTCTCTTTATGCAATATAAGTACAAGAATTCATTCAATGTGCTTTAATTCCTTTGGATATTATTTAACGTAATAATGAACCACATTGGTTTTATAGTTCTAGTTGAAGTTTGTGTTATATGTATTTAATACTAATTACATTACAGCTCTGTGCATAGTGTGACATTACGTTATTAATTAATTACACCAGTTTTTGACGATTATTTTCGTTGCCATATTAACAAGTGTTTTTAACTTTATTATTACTATTGAACGTTCTAGCGTCTTATCGCGTTTCCTTTTCGCCTTTATAGAAGATTTAATATTATTTATTGCTTCCTGTAGCCAGCTCTATGTGTTTATTAAGTGTCAGTGGATAGATAAAGTGAAAATGGTAGTTTTAGTCACAATTCATAGTATGTTTGGAACACTGTTTTGTTTTCCGGATTACGTTAATATTGTTGTATATTTATGGACGGCTCGGGTAATCCCTTAAGTTTCTTTATTTTTTATATTTTTGTCTTCATAAACATTAGTGTTTGATCGCTCAATAGTGTTTCTAACGTGTGTCGTCGTAAGTTTGTCACAGATGCCCCTTTCGTTTCAGGTTGACTGCGTCGTGGTTTAAAGAATTTTCGTTGGTCAAAAGACATGTCAGTGAGAATTAAAGAAAATTATTGCATGTTATAATGATATTATGTTTTCAAAGAAATAAATTCTACTCTTACGACAGCAGTTCAAATCAACAGGTTGTGTTTCTTTTTCCCCAAATAAGGTAGACTAAATTGTTCATTAACAGTTAAACTGTGTAATGCATCGAAAGTTATGACTTTATAATTTTGTATTTTATTACTATGCATTTATTATAAAACTACTTTCACATTTTTAGCTTAGAATATGTATTTCCGACGAATCTAAATCTCCCAAGCTGGCCAAAACTCGCAAGATATTATTGGGATTGTGGCCGATAATATGGTTAATAGAGTTTTGTTTGTTTAGAATTAAGCACAAAGCTACTCAATGGCCTATCTGTGCTCTGCCCACCACGGGTATCGAAACCTGGTTTTTAGTGTGTAAGTCCGCAGACATACCACTGTGCCACTGGGGGGCAGGTTAATAGAGAGAATACCCAACTGATAGTCCGACATGGCCAGGTGGGTTAAGACATTTGACTCGTAATCTGAGGATCGCGGGTTCGATTTCTCGTCCCACCAAATATGCTAGCCCTTTCAGTCGTGAGGGCGTTATAATGTTACGGTCAATCACACAATTCGTTGGTGAAATAGTAGCCCAAGAGATGGCGGTGGGTGGTGATGACTAGCTGCTTTCCCTCTGGTTTTACACTGAAGAATTTGGGACGGCTAGCGAAGATAGCCCTCGTATAGTTTTGCGCTAAATTCCAAAAAAACAATCAAACCCAACTGATGAAAAACGCATTATACTCTTTATATGTAGTAACGTACAATAATTATATTTAATTAGATATTCTGATTGTGAAGTTTCTTTTAACTAAAACTAATTATCAGTAAATGTTGGTAAAATACTCGAACATGTTAAAAAGCACTTTGAAATGTATTATTTTGATGACATTTCTACTTAGTTTATAAAATAAAAAAATACTGTGATTAAATTCTATTAGACTTAGGCCTAGAAATAATATCATATCTAAGTTCACTCCTTATTATGCGCAGTAAAAATAGCTTTGTTAGATTGGTATACGCCTAAATAGTTTTCTTAGATGTTAGAAAAGAACGTCAAGCGAGCGGCGTAGTATCCATTAAGAGTTTGTTCTAGCTTTTTGTACATTACTTTAACTGACATAAATAACCTAAAGGCGAGTTATTAATCAGTAAGTTCATGCATATTCACGTCAAGAAAGCCCGCATATGAAAGATGACACAATGAATTTGTTTCATTGAAATAACAACAACAGGTCAACGATTTCTTTCCATCCTTTCTATCTACACACAACGATATTTTCATGCCATGCTCACATAAAATAGTGGTGAGTTAATTAAAACCTTCAGGTTTATTTTTAAACAAGTTATACTACTTGAAATAATGACTCGAACTGATCTCAATATGTAAACTTGTGGTCTCTTCAAAGAATGAAACATTGTCAAAAATAATGAATTAGTTGACAACGAAATATGGAAGGATTAGTTAGAAAATCGGTTATTATGAAAGTTACCTGTGTGATTGTTAATGCATTGAATTGTTGCCTAACCTGGCAATACGTTAAGCCTCGACCAGCACAGTCACGAGGGTAGGACGCTCGATTCGCAATCTGAGGGTCGCAGGTTCGAATCTCCGTCGCACCAAACTTGATCTCCCTTTCAGCCATGGAGGCTTTATAATGTGACAGTCAATCACACTATTCGTTTGTAGAACAGTAATTCAAGACTTTGCGGTGGGTAGCGATGAGTGGATGTCTTCCCTCTTGTCTTACACTGCTGAATTGGGGACGGCTAGCACAGATAGCCCTCGAGTAGCTTTGTGCGAAATTCCAAAACAAACAAACAAACGTTAAGGCATTTGCTTTCGATGTCTAAACGCTTTATGATGTTTTACCTTTAAGGAATTAGGATTTGTTGTTGATTGCGCTTTTCATTTTGTCATTTTTTTTCATTTATAACAGGGCCCGGGATGACCAAGAACGTTAAGGCGCGCGACTCGTAATCTGAGGGTCGCGGGTTCGCATCCGCGTCGCGCTAAACATGCTCGCCCTCCCAGCCGTGGGGGCGTTATAATTTCACGGTCAATCCCACTATTCGTTGGTAAAAGAGTAGCCCAAGAGTTGGCGGTGGGCAGTGATGACTAGCTGTCTTCCCTCTAGTCTTACACTGCTAAATTAGGGACGGCTAGCACAGATAGCCCTCGAGTAGCTTTGTGCGAAATTCCAAAACAAACAAATCATTTATAATAACTTTTGTAGGTAAAACAAAAATAAAAGTTCTCGCTATGAGAGCAATGTTACGCAAAATGAGCACCTGTTAAACGGTTACATTTTTTTGGAATTGTAGGTTCCTTGGTATATTCCATATTAATAATCATAATCATATGTTTCTTATATTCCACATTTCACCATGCGTTTTAGGAATTATCTGAAAATTACCGTATTTATGTACAGACGGCACTTCAGTCCTCTCCATTCCCAATACAATATCTCATCACTCTATATGTGATACACACACACATATATATACACACATCAATAAAAAAAACTGTATTATTTTAACCGCATAGGTGACAAAGATATCTAAGTTAAATAATAAGTTGAACGGTCGTGAAGTTATAATTTTTGCTTAAAGATGGATAACGTTTCGATAAATCGCTATTCTTCAGATCGAACAAACTTCGTCGAATTGTAAGCTGTTTGATCTGACGAAAGGCACTAGTTCGAAACATCATACTTCTTTCTCTAAATAAAAATAAAACTTCGCGATCGCTTAATATATATGTTAGTAAGACATGGAGACGCGTAAACGTATATAACTGAAATTCTGATAAGTAATGTGTGAAAACAAACATGTATAACACTATGTCAACTCACTGTCTGTTATATCCAGTGTTTACAAGGCATTTCGTCCGGTAATAGAACTTATAAGGCCTGCTGGGATACGACAGATGCGTTAATGGTTGAAACGTATTATGAACAACTGTTTTGACGTAATTTGTATTAAGTTTGGTGAAGAGTGATTTTTATCAATTTTATGGAAATTTACAAATCATAATTAAAAGTTGCAATTAATAACGTAATCTGTGACTTTCTTGAACGAAGCTGCTTATCACGTTCGGCCTGGCATGACTAAGTAGGCTAAGGTGTTCGACTCGTAATCTAAGGGCCGCGGGTTCGAGTCTCCGTTACACCAAAAATCCTCGCCCTTTCAGCCGCGGGGGCGTTATATACGTGTAGCTTTGGGCGAAATTCAAAGAAACAAAAAACACAAACTCATCACGTAATTTAAGCTCAATATAGTATGCATGTCAAACTCAAATAAGTGACTTTAACTTTCAAATATTTTCAGATTTAATATAGTTTCCTAAAAATTCTCAAAATAAGAATAAATATAGAGTCAGAAATAAACATTTCTCATTAGTATAAGTTGTTTTTTTTGCAGATAGAATTTTTCTCAAAGTATTTTTTTAGTATGAAGAGAAAACAAAAGAAAAAAACACGGTGTATGTGTCCGTGTGGTTTATTTTTATTTAATTTTATGATTTTTATTCTTTATCATTTCTCCTTTTTCTGAAGACCTAGAAGATAAAAAAAATAGAAAGTCTTACTCTCAGCCTTTTCTAACTCAGAGTAAGTCAATATGGGCATGTTTAATTACATCGGGATCTATTTATGTTATGGCGAAATCTAATTTTATTACCTCGTTCAAAAGTGAGCTTTAAAAGATAGCCTCGGTTAAAACTTGTCCAGTATGATGTTTCTGAATAAACGGCTTCGATCATTCTCTGTTGAAATTTGTTCAAAGTTATTCGAGGACTGTCTATTCTCGCCGTCCCTAATTTAGAAGTGATATACTAGGGGCTGAAGACAGTTAGCCAATATCTCATCCCTGCAATTATTGGGCTACTACTTTAATCGAATAGTGGAACTGACAGTAACATTACAATCCACTCTTACCTCCAGCTGAATGGGCAAGCATTTTCAGTGATAATATTCAAACAAGCAACCCGCAGGTATACTAGTCAAACGATCTGAATGCCACACTATGCCAGACCTAAATGGCGTTTGTAACAAGTACATGGTTTTAAAATAAATTCCATGCTATAATAAAGTAGATGTGCAGATAAAAAGCGTGAAGAATTTCTCCCGATTTCTTGAGATAAGCACATTAGCTATGTTTTTTTCAATTCCACACTGACATACTTTGTAACCTTATGGTGAAGAAACTTATTGTTATATACTTTTAACGTGTTCCTACTTGCTGTACGTTTTTCACATCATATAACTATCGCAAACGTCAGTAAAATGCATATACATGATGCACAAGCAACATCAAAGTATAGCAGAAATATTCAGTAGCTGACGTTATGAACTGCATATTGTTGGCTCCACTTTTAAATAGCTTATGACATGTAGTTCAAGCGTGAACATTGTATAGCTTGATTAAAGTATAGTTTAGGAATTTATAATAGACCCTTGTCTTAACAATTTCTTGTTATTATTCAGGAATAATTTACAAGCGACTTGAGCAGTAATTAATCATCCACCTGCTCTAATAATTCACTTTAAATGTGATAACAATATTAATCATAGTATACATACGTAAGTATCATAGTGTATGCGTATAAAAAAGCCGTTGTGTGTAAACGTGAACCATAATATAATTGCTTGAAAGTTCGTGTGAAAATTACATATCAGCTCCCTTCACAGCCACATTCAGGGCACATACGTATCTATGTTTTTATCATGAAAGGGAATTACTCGCGAAATATTAACATTAAATATCTTATATCAGATCTTAAATTTCTTGCAAGGTTTTAGAAGCTTGTTACTTTTTTTTTCATTTTAACTGATATGATTGTATCTCACTGTCGTTTCTTCGTGATTTTTCTATCATTTTTATGCATAAACTTGGAAACCGTTTTAGGTCTAGTAATTTAAAAATAATGTTTTCATTACTCAAACAAACGAAACTGAAACATAGTTTTACGGTACACGGATTTACGCTACGTCATCATCTGGATACGAGACTATCTAGTGTTTCCGTTTGTTTTTTAATTGGAACTAGTTAGCTATCAACTCTGCAGGAGTGGTCATTAGGCTTAATGAAAAGTGTTGTTCATCACAACAGGTCTTGCGATATGTATCAGTTGTGTAATGTGTCATTTTAAAAATATAACATCCGGGGATAAGAAATGCATGACTAATTCACCGTGTCTAAAACTGTGCCAAAATTGCTTGAATTTATCTCTGGTACTAGTGGAGCTAATGATGTTATTTCCGGTAATCAGAATTACGACTTACACACCTGAATTACTTTATTCTTTGATCATATGTGTTAAGTTAAAAATATTAATAACAGCTTAGAAGGTTTTTCTCTGCTATTTATTCGAAATACTTTTAAACTTGTTAATTTATATATCATTTTTGTAAGTAAAGGGTTGTTGTTGTTTTTGAATTAAGCACAAAGCTACACAATGGGCTATCTGTGCTCTGCTCACCATGGGTATCGAAACTCGGATTTTAGCGTGTAAGTCCGCAGACAAACCGCTGAGCCACTGGGGGGCGTAAGTAAAGGGAAAAATAGTTCTTTTAGTTATCCTGATTTCTCTACATCGCTGATTATCCTCAGATTACTTAACCTCATTTTACTTATCAGATGCTTTTTAAAGTACTATATTCGTATAATATAATCTTTAATTATATTTAGTAAGGAAATACATTTATTGGCTTTACTAAGTGTTAGTCTCAAATGGCTCAGCAATAAGCCTGAAGGCTTAGAACACGATTCCTTCACCATATTCCATCATCTAGTGTTTACTATGGATTCGTTGATTTCAAATATCTCAAATTAAGATATATCTATACTTTTTTCTTAAAATCGATTTCAATTAAAAGTAAATTATGGTAAGTTTAGGCACAAATCAGATCGTGAGTCATGTTTGTTATTTAGACATTCTAAAATAAAGTAAAGATTATATTAACATTTAGGCCTGGCATGTCCGAGCGCGTTAAGGCGTGCACTCGTAATCCGAGGGTCGCGGGTTCGCGCCCGCGTCGTGCTAAACATGCTCACCCTCCCAGCCGTGGGGGTGTATAATGTGACGGTCAATCCCACTATTCGTTGGTAAAAGAGTAACCCAAGAGTTGGCGGTGGGTGGTGATGACTAGCTGCCTTCCCTCTAGTCTTACACTGCTAAATTAGGGACGGCTAGCACAGATAGCCCTCGAGTAGCTTTGTGCGAAATTCCAAAAAACAAACAACAAATATTAACATTTAATTTTGATTTATCCACAATATGAGTTTGATGTTTTCGAATTTAAAAAAGGCATACATTAGAAATACTTTACATACTAACATGTAATACCTCAAATTTCAGTGGGGTGAGAGTGTTCAGAGTAGACCCCCTTACAATTCCTGGAGGCCTCAATGTACCGCATATGTTCCTCCATCATGCACAATTATTTATTTAGCTACCATAAAGGGAGATGGTTGTTAGTGTCCGAAAATAAATCCCATTAGGAAACCCATCTTTAGTAACAGAACAGATATACCGTTTTTGGGCTCTCTAGCTTAATGAGAGTAACTATGAATACATATTCCCAGAATTTAGAGGCGAATCAAGTTAACCAATTCCGATACCACATTCGGGTTCAACAACCACGAAAATCTCATTCTAGACTACCCATCATGATTGAATAACCTTCCGATTGCGATTTAACACTCCTCATGAACCTCCTTGGGTAGAAAACTACTCCATTTATTTAAAAACTCTTGGCCACTCCAAATATGCCAACCAAGTTTGGTCCTGCTAGCTTCACAACTGTTGAAGTTTCCGGAGAGACAAATTCATAACATGAAGTTCTTCTCCCCTCCATCAGTGAGTCAGCGGTAACTTTATGGAACTTACAACATTAAATTTTGAGGCTTTATTTCTCGCAGTAGACATGGTGGAACTAGCCCATCGTGTAGTTTTGCTATTAAGAAAACAAAGCAAGAACGTGAAATAACATAGTTGATATTAATCTTACTGCGTCTATAACCTACCAGTGGTTGCGTTTAAAGACTCTCAAATATTAAAAGGTTGAATTAAATTAATTTGTTAAGAACAACTAATGATAAAAGAAACAGATTCAAATTCAGACTTGGCAAAGGATAAACTAAAGACTTCTCACTTTATTTTGTTCTGTCTATATTTCAATACGTTTCAGCCACCATTACATAATTTTAATACTTTTTTCTCTAGACATCCTATAGTATCTAATTCTAAATTTGACATTTTCATTGGAGGTCGAATATTATAATATTTTAATTTTCTGCGAACCGGGCACGCCTTACTTGCTATCCTGCCGTCCCGTTAATTTTAGGGTTCCCAGTTCATGATGATGCTGTTAACCAACTGCTATCCCTCTAGTTTTCAAAATTAGAAACACCTAGAGCAGATACTCTTTGTTTGGCTTTCCTCGAATTTTCGAAGCAAATAGACAGTTAAGACCCGGCATGGTTAGGTGGTTAAGGCACTCGACACATAATTGGAGGAATACTTAGGAATTATCAGGCGCAAACCGAAGGTAAAAAAGGAATTGTTCTTCTGATAATGCTTACAATTAGAACAGGCCCAGCATAGCCAAATGGTTAAGGCAATCGCCTCGTAATCTGAGGGCCACGGGTTCGAATCTCTGTCACACCAAATATGCTCGCCTTTTCAGCCGTTTGGGGCATTATAATGTGACGGTCAATCCCACTATTCGTTGGTGAAAGAGTAGCCCAAGAGTTGGCAGTGGGTGGTGATAAATAGCTGCCTTCCCTCTGGTCTTACACTGCTAAATTAGAGACAGCGAGCGCAGATGGCTCTCTTGTAACTTTACGCGAAATTAAAAAAACACAAAAACAAACAAAACAGACAGTTAAGCATCTCTTTAAGTTATTAAACGTGAGTAGACTGGGTTTAAACCGAATAAAATTGTATGCGACATTAGTATAATGGAAAACAAGAAGTACACCTGAATTTTATTGAGATCAAACGCAATATGAAAAGAGTTATTTAATTGATCTTCTACCTAATTTGCTAAGAACATTACGATATTTTTTGTGTTTGCTTAGAGGTAACTGACAGTAAATTATGGTTTTCTACGTCAAGCATACTTTTGTCCATTAACCCAACATTTTATAATTATTTATTAAACAACGGTAAGATCTTTATCAGTTTTGTAAGAATATGCTTTTTAAATAAATGTGGCTCATTAACAACATGCCCTTTGGGTTTTACTTCGCCATGCACGAACGTAGTTTACTAAATAGCGAGTGGTATTTATATTAGGAATACTGTACATACAGCTGGAAGGTATATTAAACCTGAAAAATAATAACTAGCAAACAGAGAATCGTTCATGCGAAACGTCATTATACGAAACAGAGTAATATTTTTGGAGATAACAGGGCAAACTCTATCGTCTTGTGTCGAAATAAAACAAAAAAGACCATTATTATTACCACTATGTTTGTAAAGAAACCGACAGATACGCATTCAACATAAAATCCCCTTCGATATCATACATAAAATTTGCAATAACTCATTATGTAAATTTGACTTTATATTTATTTATTTATTTGCCACTCTTTTCTTGCAAAACTACTCCAGGGCTATCTAAGCCAGCTGCCGTTAATTATGAAATGATACACTGTAATTTAAGGCAAACGAATAATGGGATTGACCGTTACTTTCTAACGCTCCTATGGCTGAAAGTGCTAACATGTTTCGGAACTGATTTTCAAGCACAGATTGAGAGCTGAAAGCCATAACCACTGGGCCGTGTCAGGCCCTGAGCATTTCTATATCATCTTATAGAATACTACGTATGGGATATGTCATATAAAATTATAATCCTTGTTTTATTCTCGACAGAACTTATTTTAATCACATGTGATTTTGAGATCTCGATACTATGTAGTGTTTTAAATTTCAGATAATAAAAATTAATTAAACAGTTGTATATTTTTATGTACTTAAATAGTTGTTAATGTGTTTAATTAAAACTAAATGAAAATTAAAAATTATACTGTTTCCAAAATTATTTAGAAATATTTCAAGCCCTGAAAGGTCAACAAAAGCAAGTTCAGGTTTACAAACTAAGTTATAATCTCATAAGCACAAGGATGTAAATATAAGGTAAAAAAGGTTATATTTTCACAAATCGAGAAACTGAATCTTCAAAAACAAAATTTTTAATACGATTTTGCATAAAATATACTTTTCTCAGAGTAGGTTTTAATTACTGAGATATATCTCTGAAGTAAAAATGACACGAGTAAACGTTTGGACATGTTGATGGTTATTACTTCCCTGAAAACTTAAGATTGATCTTTTAAGAAAGTTAGATCTGTTTCTGCTAATACTTTATTTAGAAATGAAGAAATGCAAAAGTTCTAAGAAACATCAAATATGCTTTATCGTTATTATCATAAACAAGAAGGAAATGTGGTGCGTGGTATAAACCTTCTGTCAGTTGCATGCTTTAGTGATAAAAGGTTTACCTCGTACTACCACATTTTCTTTTTGCTTATTCGGCAGCGGTGCTTTTAAGCTACCAAGACCTGTTTAAGCTGGAAGATTTATGCTCAGGTTCTTTGCAGGGGTGACCAAAAATTTAAGATGATTTCCTTTTGTATATTTATTTATAGGGTATATAATGATGTCATATATCAAAAAGTAGCAGGCAGCTGTACAGTAGGCTACTGATTTAATGTTTTTCTATATTCCTTTGATACTTTTCGTCTGTGTGAGCACAGGTTGAACATTCTAATTTACTAACCAGGAAGACAACATCTGTCACTGAGACCACACACTCTGTGAACAAAATAGTTTTATTTTATTTCTGTTTTAGAAATAATGCACTGATGGTTTGTACGTTTGTAAATAATAATGGGCTCTAAATATGTGTATTCAAGAAATTGTTAGGCTATCATATTTTAAAGGAAGAGCACGTGGCATGGAACGAAGTATTCTGTTGTACAGAAATAAATTATTCATTTATTATTTATATATTTAAGAGAACTGTGTTGAATTCTAATTATCTCAAGGGGATATTGACTGAGTTCAAAAATCCGCAGCCTGATGAGCGATAGTATTACGTGAAAAGTCTCGACGAAACTAGATATAATAGACAGTGTGTTGAACGTGTTGTACATTTTCTTTTCTGGTAAGTTCCTAGAATTATTCTTAGACGTCGTAATGTGGCTGTGGATTTTCACAGTGATTCTCAACACAATATTGGTTGAGACATTGTTTATGCTTTCAAATTATATGAGCAACTGTTATGACATGAAATATATTACGTTAGTGAATTGTAATTTTATTATCAATACTGTACGAGTCATTTACAAATCAGAATTATGGTAAGAATTAACAAAAATATATTATTTATTTTAATACCAATAAGACAACTTTTATAAACATAGTAAGATTTATCTTATTACAGTTTTACTTAAGGGACCTGTCTGATATCAATATAATTATTGTGTATTTTCCTTCACGATTATCCCTTTTATTTATTTCCATTGCACCAAACATGTTCGCCCTTTCAGCCGTAGGGGCGTTGTGCTGTTACGGTCAATCACACTAATCGTCGGTTAAAAAATAGCCCAAAAGTTGGCGGTGGGTCGTGATGACTAGTTGCCTTCCCTATAGTCTTACACTGCTAAATTGGGGATGGGTAGTGCAGATAGCCCTCGTGTAGCTTTGCGCGAAATTCAAAACAAACCAAACTAAAACCCTTTTTTAAATAATAAATACATCTTAAAACAACTTGAATTCGACTGAAAATCTAATTACTATATAAAATGCAGTTGTATATTCTTGTTATTATAATTAACATGTTGAAGCTTAGTAATGTTAATCTTTAAAAACAGGGCAAATCAGTATCCAAATACAACTAAAAGTCAACGTGGCCATGCCTAAGAAAAAATATTTTATTTTTTAGTGACTTAGTGATTTTTATGCATTTAATGATTATAGTTCGTTAAAAGCTATCATTATATTTAGCGCGATATTCATATTTATTTGAAATAATTGTTTCTTCAAAATACTTTGCTTAGGTAAACTTCGTAGGTGTAGAATTGGCTGATTAGTATATTAGAGGCCCGGCAATGCTAGGGGGTTAATGCACTCGACTCGTGATCTGAGAGTCTCGAGTTCGAATTCCCGTTACACCAAATATGCTAGCCCTTTCAGCCCTGGGGACGTTAGAATGTGACGGTCAATCCCACTATTCGTTGATAAAAGAGTAACCTGAGAGTTGGCTGTGAGTGGTGATAACTAGCTGCCTTCTTTCAAGTCTTACACTGCTAAAGTAGGGACGGCTTACTCGGGTAGCTCTCGTGTTGCTTTGCATCAAATTCAAGGCAAAGCAAACCAAAAGGACATTATAATATAAATTGTATTTATAAAATTTACAAGTCCGATTACCCTTACAGTACGCTAAGACAACAGTTGGTAACAATTCTTCTTGAGAAAGTAATGTGATGTTGGCGATGGTGATTTAACAAAATCTCTCCTTTCTAATAGCTAGTTGAAGATATAATTTCATACATCCAGTTATGGAAAAAAGAAGCAATGAAGTAGTTATAAATTACAGTTATTAAAAGAAGTATCTGGTAATATCCAAATAAACAAAAATGAATTGAGCTGATCCATAACAAGAGGATTTTAAAAGGACCTCAAGGAGTTACAAACATTGAAACCAAACATAATTTCAAATTTATTTGTTTAAAATCAGTTGTCAAAACCTAATCGAAGATTATTTCACTTGCAGTCTGGGTCAAATTATTCTATTTAGATTATTTTCAAATGCTCTCAGAAATCGTTAAGTGTGGACCTTAGTGAAGTTTGGTGTTACTTTAATTTCATTTTTTTAACAATGGTTCAGTTATTATTTTTTTCAAAAGTTGTTTCGACTATCATTTTAACGCAAGAACGCTCTGTATTTAACGAATGTTTTTTTATACACTTACAATTTTTTATGTTTAAAGCTGGATATCCATAAAGGTGTTAAGACAATAACAACTTATATTTGCAAGCTACTTTCTAAATACAAATTCGAGTAAAAAATGAAAAACCTATGCTAAAAGATTGAAGACAGTGTGGTACATAAATGCTGGAGTCAATCAAGAGGATTCTTCAGTGATGGAACTTAAAACAGGTCTTTCTACAACCATTCTATGAAAATAAATTAATTAGAAATTAGGACTTTGTGTAAAAGGAAAATTCCCCGCTGGTTTTTCTGTTGTTTAACTTTATTTAGCTGTTTTGGCAGGAATGTATGATAAGATGGGAGTGTCAACCATCCCTTCTATAGAAACTTGTGTATAGTATCTTGATATAGTACAAATTGACTTATGTACATAAAAAAAAAGATTTTAGCGCACTGCAATAACTTTAGAAAGCTTCCATGGGAATGGGAATGTCTAAACTGTCATCTTTCATGAGGGCCTATTTTAATGGCAGCATATTTAAATGAAGAACTGGACTAAAATGAATAATTTTTTTCATGACATTTGTTATCATGCTTTAAACATAATTTTTGTTTATAACATTGATATTTATTTTGCCAAATTCATATCATTCTAATTCTCTGATATGAAAGTTATGAAAATAAACCTTTTTTTTTGGTTATACAACGACATCCACAAACGTGTTACGTATTACACAAAATACAGTAAGTGGTACTTTATGATATAATCACTCTAGACACCAATTACGAGTAGCCTGTAGTAGAGGTACGTATGTATTCATTCTTAAAAATGTTATTGAGCCTTATGTTAAAACTGGAGTGATTAAATCTATGTCCTTTTTATTATGGTGGTGTCCGGTGGCTCAGTTTCCAGACGTGTCTTTCGCACGTTTCTACCTATCTTTCTGGGATATTCTTTGATCTACGTGTGAAAAAAAAACACGTTATAATCTTGGGATCGTAAATTCATGTTAACGGCTGTACTCCTGGAGTGTTTTTACACATCGATGTGGAGGGAAAAACTATTAAAACATCATATAATGCTTCTTGTAAAGTTTTGAAACTAAAAGATAAATTGTTAATTATACCTTTGTGTCCTAATCTTATGAGCCAGTTCAGGTGTTTACCAACTACGTTACATTCAAAATGTCTGATAATACATTGGTTTTCAATGTAAAGAAAATTTCACACCATTTAAAAGTATACCACGGATACGTATACCATTTTAGACAATTGTATATTAAACAAGTATATAAACATTGTAAGGGGTTAAACAGCAATTATCAGCGAATATTAAATAAACAATACATATCACAATTAGAACTTCACGGTATATCGAACTTAGTTATAAATACAACCTTACTATATCTATTTAAAAATTACATTAAAAACTATGTAATAAAACTTTTGAAAAATAAAGTAAGTATTGGGATGATTAATATTAACCTTTCAAAAACAATATAAACAAGACAGTAAGTATGACGTTTGTCCAAGCAAGAACTAACATATAGCAATATATATATATAAGTATTGAATTACAGTGAAGTTTAATTTATCCTAGTTTTGTCTATACACATTCTGCTATACTATATGCCTGAGCTGCTATGTAGGAATGATGCAACTGTAATACGTACTATCTTGTTTACATTGTTCTGAAGGATTAATATTAGCCATCCCAATATTTACTTTATTTTTGAAAAGTTTTTATTAGATATTTTTTAATTTAATGTTTCAATAGATATAGGAAGGTTGTATTTATAACCAAGTTCGAAATATCGTGAAGTTTTAATTGTAATATGTATTGTTTATATAATATTTGCTGGTAATTGTTATTTCACCCTATACGTAAGCCATTTAGAGGAACATCACCAGTCTGTAAGAAAGCTAACATTAAGAGGTAATGATAACATCGTTTATATTAGAATTAAGATTTTTCAAATATTATTTTACCTCAGTGAAACCATGTAATAAGAAAAGAGCAGGAGAACAAAAAAATTCATTCTTTTTGTTTTGATTGATACAAACATTCCCAGAACTAGTGACTCAGTCATTGCCTAGATACTGTTATAAACACTGAATGGCATTATATAGTTCTGGCGACCCACAAAGAAGGTATTCAAAAGACCATTTCAATAAACTATCCCAGCCTTCTCTACATAGACAGTGCTGCCGCCTGCCTGATATATTTGTGGAAGTAATGAAATGAGAAATGAAAATCTTAGCTGTGTCAGAATGAGCCGTGATACATCATAAAATAAAAGCAACTAGTTAGCCCTCTGTTGACTTAGCGGTGAGCTTAAAGGTCTCTAAAGCTGAAATTTGGGATTTAAGTTTTGTGTTAGGCACAGCAGAAATAAAAAGAAGGTAGTTACGACTAATTAAATTATCTGAACGACGTAGGCACTGTACATATAGTTCATTGTGTAGCTTTGTGCTTAACAACAAGCAAAGTACTTCATTCTAGTAAAACGTTTTACTCATGACAAATACGTTTAGATTCAATAAAGTGGATTTTTCTAATCAAGACAAACAAAAATGTTTGAATATTGTTGAATAAAATTTTCTAAAACTATGCGATATGACACTTTAAGACGTGGGCAAATTAAGTTAAAAAGGCTAGCGTATTTTGAAAGACACAGTTTCATCCTATATATATATATATATATATTAGGTTTTAGAGGTGACTGCGGAAGTAGGACCCACATTGTTGTGGAAATACACCGTCTATCAGTCTATTTTTGTAAAAAAAATGTACAGGGCACTTTTTTTTAATTTTCATGTTAGCGTCTTTTGGTTTATGTGCGTAGAAACTTGTGGTTATTTGCAAGAAAGAGGGAAAGAATCTCTATTGCTCGCATATAGTTATTTACAAATATACATATTCATTACAAGGTTTCTAAAAGCAAGTTATGAAACATGGGTGCCATTTAAACAAACCATTTGATATAAAGATCTTACTGTTGTAACATACATTTGATAAATTTTCATAAATAAAACATTGCATGCACGTAATGCGAAGAGATACTTGTTGAAATAAATAGTTGTATTTCTGAATATCTTTATAAAAAGTTTTTATTGTAATCTTAAAATAAATGCTTAGTCCTACTAGTTACTAGCAAACTCGGTACGGTTAACTGTCGTTAAAATAGCGTGAAAAGAACTGTTTCATTATAATTAGGAACTTACAATTACTCCTGTTTACTGATGAGCAAAGGATAAAATGTTTTATAACTTGACCAGGATCGAGAGACAGATTTAGATGTAACTGTCAGTCAGTTTGGTCTATTCTACCATCTGTCCTTCAGAAATTGTATGTAAATGTACACCTTTATAATAGGAAATCTTTGTTTTCCCCTGACCTCAATTCAGTGTTGGACAAACAAAGCCTCTTGTTATCAGCACATTCCACGAAACTGGTTTCCCTAGTTGCAATAAGAGGATCAAAAATTCTTTAAGAGTTATACGTCTCTGCAGCCCAGATGCCATATCTATAAAGATGTATGGTGTAAAATTTGGCTTGTCCCAATAGGTCGTAGGAAGTTCAATCGAAGATGCTTGTAGCATGAAGAGTGTGTCCAACCTACACATACATTTCAGATGAAAATACGTTGATAAATTTGGTAAGAGGAAAAGGAAGATAATTTTCACAGCTCGTCCAATAAAATTTGATAATATATCTCCTACATTAAATAAAACACTAACGCCAAATTGCATTTAAGGTTACCAAAAATCATTCAGCTTTCCGAATGGTGTCATCTCAATGGTTATGATTGTATGCATAAGAACTAATGTGATGGCTAAGAGGCTAAAAAAAAATTTCGAGATCACTAAAAATCATTAGAATTATTTCTTCCTAAATTGTAAACTAGGATAACCAAAAGTTCCAACAACGCCACTCCAAACGCTACGTTATTTTTCAGGAGTTCCGAATAAGTGATTTCTGTCCTTGATTCTCCAAACATATTATTATATATATTTCTTCATATCATCACTTGAAATGCAGCTAATTTATATATACTGATGGATTTTTTTTTTTTACTCGTGAAAAAGCTTTTCTTGCTTCTGTCTGTTTAACATTCCTAAGCAACATGAACAACTAGATTAGGAAGTAACTAGGTATGTAATACGTTTTTAATTATTTTTGTTTATATTTGGTGAAACCCGTGACTTACTTTGGTTAATAAATGCTCTTTTTTGTTTATGCGAGTATAATTTATATTGGCCTATTTAAAATTGATATTATTTTACTATTAAAAGGGATTAATTTATTTTTTAGTTTATAAGTCGTTGTTTTCGATTTGATTACCTAAGCGGTTGATGTACATATACAGGCAGTTGATGACAGATACAAAAGAGAAGAAAGAATAACCAGTTTTTTATCCATAATCCAGCCTTAATGGTGGTTAGGTCGTTCGCTCTAACAGCAATAGAAGATATTATATTGAGAGTAACTCATGAGTTGGCTCTGTGTGATGCTGAATAGTTGCTTTTCTTCTGGTTTGTCACTTTCAAATTATGGTTGGGTAGCGTAGACAGCTCTCGAGTAGTTTTGTGGAAATTCAACAAAAAACAAGCAGGCAGTCCTTACACATTTCCTTTTGTTTCATTTTACTTAGAATTTGAACAAATTTTTACATGTTTGTAAAAATATTCACTAACATATTCACAATACTTTTCAAGTTATATCTATGAAAATTTATGACTAGTTTTGTGAGTTGAAGAGCTTCTAGAAATAGTTTTCGTAATAAAAAGAGCTAAGTATTTTCTAGCTGTGGCTACAAATAAAATAGTAACAAAACAATGTACTTCTGTGTTAATTCTATTAACACAAATTGCATGAAAGTTATGAGCTTTTCTTTAAGATGTCTGACTGTGAATTCAACAAGTAAGGTTAAAATTTCCTATCTTACAAACAAATAGAACATAATTTCTTTACGGTTTTTTATTTTCCTAAACTAAGTTGGAGAACTTTTAAATACACAGTGTAATTAAATGTGTTGCATGGATATTAAATAATACTGTATTTATAGTAATACTATTTTTCATAATCGTATATAAGCGATTGTTGGCTGTTGTTTACCTGTGAAGCACGGATTTTTTTTCTTACTTTCGAAGTAATGGGAAGCAAGTTTGTCTGTTTTTTGTGGGTGTGGCTCACTTGATGTTTTAATTGTTTCTTGTATTCGTCGTCACAAGATAATTCCAGATCAGTGTAGCTCATTTTGTGGTAATTTGTGTGTCTTTAGTCCTAAATTCTCAGAACTAGTATAATATCAAAAACCTCTCATCTATTTATATTTACATATCAAAACAAATTCTTATATAACTTATGACTTGTGTAATGGTACAATTTATTATTTTCTGGCTGTGTGTCCTGTTACGTATCTAATCAAATGTGTCTCTGACCCATGACTAACATGTATAATAGTAACATTTATATAGTCAATCAAATGTTCATATGGTTGTGACCTATAAGTTATTTATACAGTGGTATGATTTATAATCCACTGGTTGATTCGCAAGACCTCTTGTTAAATAATTTCGTTATCCGTTTCTTCAGTAACAAATATGTACTTTTGTGCACACAGTCATAATAGAAAGTTAGTGCAAAAAAGCAGAAAAAGTATTGAGTTTGTATGAGATTCAGGCAATGCTGGACAGGCCAGCAAGAAGAAGGAAGCATTAACAACACTGTTTAGATTCGAAGTTCTCTCTGATCCCAAAATGCGTTACAATGTCCATTTTGTATTTAACCTGGATAAAGTTATCAACTTATATTACCTACCCACATCATACACTATCCGATTATTCCACCTACAAAAGCATAGATCCTTAACATGTTTTATTGACTTTTCCAGAGTCTCGAGTTATCAGGATAAATTGGTAAGTAAATAATAATTATCTTGTAAAAAAGGGTAAATGCTCCTTTCTTATCATCAGTTTTGAAACAGCTTTCATTAAGAAAATACATTACAATTAGTTTAGGCTTTTATAGAAATAAACTTATAAGCTAGTAGTTTCATACACTTTTAAGAAGAAGAAAAAATACTTAAAATCAATCATTCATTGGTGCATGATCTTAAAAGCTAAATAAAAAAATGTTTAAAGTTGTTTCCCTGTTATGATGAGCGGATCGTGAAGTCGTTACTTCCCTTGACAACAAAAGAGATTAAACAACAAACTTTCTCTATTTCGTTATTCACTCTTGAAAATGTAAGAGGTTTAATCTTTGAAAATGTTCGATTTTTAAATCCTTTAAACTGTTGGTTCAAAACATTGAAATAAAACTTTTATTACCGCTGATATTCAACACCACACACACAACAAGTTTTTACACATCAATATTAAACAAGAATTAAAACTCAGCAAACTAATCGGATTTAATCAACTATCTCTTGTTACTTCAATGATCTACGTTTGAAAGTAATTATTAATTATTCAATAAATTTTCTTTGGAGAGGCGTTAAACAACTTAAGACAGAAGTTTATTATGATCAAAGAAAATATTTTATGTAGTTCCTAGTATTCGATTTCTCTGCTGCGAGGTACGAATGTTTTTAATCCATAAGAGGTTGAACTATTGCTCTATTTCTATTGTTTGAAATCAAAATGTCCTCAGAAAAGAAACTGAGCGAATGGAAAAGTAACAAGACCTTAAATTACGTTATACATGACATTTATAAGTCAGCACGATAAAAACTAAAAAAAAATATTCTAACAAAGAAAAAGAACCCGAAATAAAAAAATAATGTTGAAACATAGAATGGAAGTGAAATAGACTCACCTTAAATTATTTAGTATTTGCTTGTTTTATGTCGTTCAGTTTGGATAACGCATTGTTACAAATAAATTTATATTCCTCTTATTGACACGCCTTCCCCCTCTGGCACAGAGCACAAAATCGTCTTTGTTCTTAATTATAAGAATTAACAGAATTAACAAACTTATTGAACAAGAATTGCTGACGAGACATAGTATATGCAATTAAAGTAAATTTGTAAAAGTGAAAGTTAATAAATTTAACAAAGTGTCAGTAAGTCTTTGCAGGTACACGAAATAAAACGTGAATTGTATGCATCACGAAAGATAATCAACTAAACACAGTAGTATTATTGTCAAAAATTTTACGTAAAGCGTAAACTGCACATTGTTGAACATTATACACATGGGTGGAAAAAGTGGAAAAATTATTGCATCACCTTTTTTTTCCCACATTTTTATTGGTTTCTGTAACTTTTTACGATTTTGTGCCTTATGGAGGTGTTAATACTAGTGTAAAACGATTATGGATGAACATTGTGTGGTTTAACTACTTCGTGTATCAGTCATTCAAATACATATGCGTCTTTATCAACAGACCAAAAGTGACAAATGTATTATAACAGATGATCAACAAACACTTGGTAAATACGAAAATGTTCCCTGACTAAGAAAACCTGAATTTGAATACAATTCCACTAATGTGGTTAACAAAAAGTGATTACTGAGTCTGTTTGCTTTTTTGGTGTGTGTTAATATTTGGTTGTGCTTCCTCTGACCTTGATAGCTTCTTGATGTCCTCCGTTGGAAGAGGGTTAAGTCTTCGGTTATGCAACGCTGAAATCAGGGGTTAGATTCCTTTCGGTGGGCACAGTGTATAGTGCGATGTGATTCTGCTGTAAGAAACGAAACAAACGTAATCATTTGACGACACTGTGGCATAGAGTGTATGAGGCACTGAATGTAGACAAGGAAGGGTTCATGAAGCTACACACAATTTACGGTTTCTTGCAGTTCCAAGGCGCTTCTCGGTTTCTTGTCTTGCATTATGCTACCTATTATTTTCCAGCGGTTTTCGATAGGGTTCAGATCTGGGCTGTTGTCTGGCCAGCATAGTATCTTGATCCTCTCTCCCTTCGAAGATAGTCTTTCACAAGAAATAGTAAAATAGAATAGCAGATGCCTTTTTAATGCATTAGCATGAAATTTTCTCCTTATTTCACATCTACTGCACAGAGTGTATGAATGTTACTAACATTTCTAGTCCTATGGCATAGAACACAGTCGTCATGGAATGTTCACTGGTCAGCTTCGACAAAGTGATCCCGAACTGTTTGCTTTTCAATGTACTTGTTGGCACTAACAGTGCCTTCTAGTAAATGGAGATGTTCTGCACACAGATCAAAGATGCACCCCTCAGATCAC
Organism: Carcinoscorpius rotundicauda; assembly: GCA_011833715.1. Lineage (NCBI taxonomy): Eukaryota > Metazoa > Arthropoda > Merostomata > Xiphosura > Limulidae > Carcinoscorpius > Carcinoscorpius rotundicauda. Next base: position 28,848,031 of record CM022398.1, read on the forward strand.
CAGACTCTACAGATGCTTCACAGTTGCATTCACACAAGGTAGATGAAGCACTTCTTGACATCGATTTCGTATAAAGTGCTTCATATCAGACCCATGTAGGGTGAACTTTTATTTGTCTGAAAAGATCACTTTACTACAGTCCAATCAAAATGTTCTTTGACTCAATTAATCTCATCATTTTCATCTTGTAAATGAGAAGTGGTTTATTTCTTGGTTTTTTTTTTGGAAAACCTGCTAAATAAAGACGATACTGAATAGTGTGATTGGTAAAACCGATCCCCGATGTTTTCTTGGCATGTTCGTTTGAAATATTTGGACGACAATCAATGTTCATGTAGGCTCTCACATTTCAGAATGTCATTGTCAATGCTGTGAAAGATTTCTTTCTACCCTTTTTTATCACACACTCACATAGCCATTTTTCTCTATATCTATGTAACCAGAGGTAAATTGGTTAAATTCAAATCTTCTAACAGACTACCTTGTTGAAAGTTTCTCTTTCCTGAAGAAAAAAATGACTGCTTTTCTCCGTGAAGTTAACTTGCAACCTTTGAACCATGGTAGTATCACATTCATGTTGTAAATTCGAATAGCCTTCTAAACTGACTCTCAGTCTATTTATAGCCAGAAAAACAACTGATGTGATCCAGACAGTTCATAAAACTTCTGATGTAACAATTGAACTGCATCATATGTGAATCGTGTTTACACTTAAATGCTTGTTTGTTTGTTTTTTGAATTTCGCGCAAAGCTACTCGAGGGCTATCTGCGCTAGCCGTCACTAATTTAGCACTGTAAGACTAGAGGGAAGGCAGCTAGTCATCACCACCCACCGCCAACTCTTGGGCTACTCTTTTACCAACGAATACTAGGATTAATCGTTACATTATAAAGCCACCACGGCTGAAAGGACGATCATGTTTGGCGCGATGGAGATGCGAATACACGATCCTCAGATTACGAGTCGCACGTCTTAACACGCTTGGCCATGCCGGGCCCCACTTAAATGCATTAAGGCCTCAAAACAAACGATTATTCTGAAGAAAATTGTAAAAACATTTCTGCAGTGCAATACAATTATCCACCAGAGTAATAACTAATTATACAATGGACAGATCAAATGTTCTTTATATCTTGAAATTGTTGAAGAAGATAATGCTGGAATAGTGAGTTAAAATGCGCGCTAGAACCAGATAAATTAATTGCAGAAAGATCGTGTATGTAAAATAATGAGGTTTGTGTGTTTTTCTCTTATAGTAAAGCCATCTCGGTCTATCTGCTGAATCCACCGAGAGGAATCGAGCCCCTGATTTTAGTGTTGTAAATCCGTAGACTTACCGCTGTACAAATAATAAGGTAAATCCACATTTGGAAGTAAAGTGTTCTAGTATAGAAAATATGTACAAAAATGTTTAAAATTTCTATATCTTATAATACATTTTTCAATTAAAGAAATCTTCCCTGAATAACTCAAGTCTCTTTAGACCCTTTTTCAGATGGTCCCTAACTGTCAAGTGGATAGGGCTGTTCGTGATCCCCTACTTCATTTCGGCTTAAGGGCGGCTTTTTTTCTTTTCTTATCTACGACTCATTTGAAGACGACACTACCATAAAATCAGACAACTTTTAACACGGAATGCCTTTCAGATGTCATGCTAGCAATCTCAAACATCAAAACAACTTAGCATGACCCATCAAGTTCCAAACTGGTTGTTGAGGTTGTCATACGACTTGCCGTCCTTGATCTCCTGATAACCCCTACTCAGTTCTTCCCAAGATGCTGGTTTGTCAGGGCAATATAAAGACTGATAAAACCATAGAATGTCAAACTTTATTCACCTGGTGTCTCACATACGTGGACAGCATGCACAGAGTTATGAACGACCTGGTCTTGAGGCAAAGGCAATTGGTAGCAGCATTGTTATAAGGAACGAATAAGACTTCAGGAAGAATATTCATGCTGTGTCGTTTTGTTTTAATCATGTAACTTACATTTTTAAATACATCTGTACAAGTCTCCAACTATTTTATATCAGTATCTTATGGTAACGAGTTAAGTAATTAAAAAGTTGTATTAATATGGATTCATGCACGTGAGAAAATAAAGATCCAGTATTCTTGTGTTATCATCATTTCTCCAAATCTTCTTCATGTCGTAATGAACTATAAAAATATCTCAGCCTGAAGAATATTTTAATTAGTCGTCATTGTATAAGGTTTATAAACCCACGCTAACCTGATACAAAACCTCAGATTTGATATTTAAAATGTATGCATACACGTACATTACACCCTTAAAAATACACGCGCGCATATGCTCAGATACATATATGTTTACATATATATATATATATAACTGAATAAAGGAGATCTTTTGTCTTCTGGCTGGAGAGAAATTACTCAATATTAATTCTTATTTGTGACTGTAACTCTAAGAATATTCATTAAATCTTGAACTAACTTTTGTAAGGTTAAAAAAAAGAATTATTGTAGAGAAAAATACACTTTGTCACACATACCAGAAAGTAAACATTTAAATTCGTGTTTAAAACAAAAATTGGACGAACTTCATGAAACATTTTGTTATTCATTTCCATTTTGGATTTATAAAAATAAACAAGATAAATTATTATTTTTAAATATTGATTTTGCACCTTGATTTAATGCTGAATTAATTGAAAAAAGGTAGAAGTGAATTATCAAGTTGAATAGAGTGCGTTACGTTTGAACTTTATGTACATAACGTTTAAAACAAAACTAACTGCATGTATAAAACTTCTTTTATGCATGAGGACAAATTCAGGTTTGTACAATTTAACCTTTTTATTATTCTTCGTTGCGAAAATGGCTTAGGTTTGTAATTATAATTCATCTGTCGTTAAGAAATACAAACTTTTTTTTGAGAATTAAAAAATATATTTAAAATATTTAGATCTCTTTATGATGTTTCTGAAGCAGAATTTCCCACCATTGTTAAAGCGGTATATCTATGGATTTACAACGACAGAAACCAAATTTCTTTACTCCTGGTTGGTATAGCACAGACAGCCCTTTGTGTAGCTTTATGCTTAATTACAAACAAACGAAGCAGAATTTGTATGCAACTTTCAATCTAAGTTTTTTTAAAAAATGGGCCTTTTAACTTTATTTATATTTAGAGTTTATTTAGTTTTTCTTTGTAGTTTTAGGCTTAAAAGAAGTTGTGCTGCGACACTCCTCACAAGTATTTGTGAAAAAATATATAAAAACTAATTTTATTTTTTTACAGCTAAACACTTAACCCTCTTTTTGCTTCTACTTGTGAACGGATACTTTGTTACATAAAGAGAGCTCTTACATAGAAGTTTCAAAACGAAAGCTATTGGTACAGACCCCTGTTTTTGTAAGATCTGATTGGTTTTACTGATGATATGGTGCACAAGTGGTTTTCAATTGATTAGTTGCAATTCACAAGAATCACACATTACGTAAGGAATAAAATTAACGTATTAAGCCAACATTAGAGAGCGAGAATGCACGATTTTTCAATTTTAAGACAGTATCTTTCTAGAAATAGTAGAGATGGATTCAAACAACTTTGTAAGATTGTTAAACTTGTATCCCTAACACTTTTCGAATATCTTTTAATTACAAAATAACAATAACCTAATGATAATAATAGAAGGTTTAAACAAAAATCTCCGTGGCTTATTTAGTTTACTAAAACTTTGAAAGTGTATGTATAGAAAGATATTTTGGTTTGACTTAATTTGTTTGAAATTTAGCACAAAGCTACACAAAAGACTATCTGTGTCCTTCCCACCACTGGTATTGAAACTAGGTTTCTAGCTTTGTAAATATATATATATAAACAGAGAGAATAATATCAAAAGCCCACTTTAAGTATGAAACTAGGATCACTACAAAAACGAACTAACTATTGTATAATTCAACTAGTTTATCGAAACGCTTCGATATATTTCACAAATCAAAAGATATATTTCGCTGGGAAGATACTTGCAATAAAATATTTAGGTCATCACTATCAGGAGACAGTACGTCAATAACAGAAACCCCCTGGACAAAAGTACTAGTGTGATCTTTCATAGAATATATAAACTAAAGTAATCGTGTATACAGATTATATAATAAATAAAAACACATGACAGGTCACTTCACATAACAATATCTAACCAAATAACACTACAAGTATAACATATAAAACATGATTAAATTCTTCTTTTTTCTCGTTTTATCTGAATCGTTTACATTTTATAAAATTATATAGCACAGAAAGCTATCGTAGCAATAACCCTTATAGAATGTGGTGTCGATCCATTTTTGTCAGGTTTAGAAAGTTTTCGTTGCTTTGTCTGCTTACTTTTTTCCTTACACCGCTGTAAACCACTATTATTATTAATTGCTTTGTCCTAAGATAGTAAGTCCAATGAGTAATATTCTTATTGTTATTGTTCGAACGTTGTTGCAGATTGAGCTATTTCGCTGGCTTTCTTTGTTGTATGAATATTTTGTGCACGTGCAATTTTATGTAACGCGGTATCCGTTTTATAAGTTGTAATTCAAGCATATTAACGAAATTTAATTTCATTATTTGACGCGAAAACTCATTTAGAACGCCTTTTCGAATAACACGTAATTTAATCTAGATGGAGGTTGGTTTTATAACAACTGCAGATCGTGTGTTTCAGATTAATTACTTTTGTCCACTAGAAAAAACAACAAAAAACACTATATATTTAATCACTTGTATAACACAGAAATAGACAACCTTATTGTTCAAATAATATTTTTAGTACTTAGTGCACGGCTCGCCTGATTTTAGTGTTTTCTGTATCTACTTTTCTAATAATCCTTTAAATGCTAATGAAAATAAATGGCATTTGATATAATTCGACTAAATGTGAGGGTAAATAATCTACCATGGCAGGAAGTTGTCATCACACCCTGTCTGTAATTAATTCGCCCACAGCTTGATTATACAAATTACTCCAATATTCATAACCATAGCTGTGGTAAAATTGTTAATTTAGACAAAAGACCCACGCTCACTCGAAACAAAGAACCTAGTTCTGGTGGTTTGTAGCTTCAGTAGTATGTGTGTGAACACCCGAAAGGTTAATTTTGTATTTTCTGTAGCAAACTAGTGTTGCTTCAAGATATGGCTCTTGTTTGTTATTCACGGTACATTAGAGATGGTGATGATGCTGTCCTTTCATCTTACGATAACTTTATTTTGCTTGGAGTCAGTTTTAAAATATGTGTTCAAGCTACGGCTAAACGTTAACTTTTGATAACAATAATTACTTTCAATTTATAAATAACAGTTGTTAGCTCCAAATTGGACCATACATCATAATCATCAGAGCAGCATAATTATAAGCGTGTATAATAACAGATAAAATGTGTGTGAACATTTGAAACTTCTAGACTCATAGTATCAGTTTTTTTTTTACGCCTTGTTACTCGAACATTATAGCAATACCTCTTATCTCGTGATATAAAATAACCGGAGGCTGAATAGCTATTATGTTTTGCACGCCATTATAATCTTAAAATAGCATAATCGTACTTACAGCTAAATAGGTTGTTGCACAAACATGTTAAATTTATTCAGGATCACGTGAAACTTTGCTATTATACTTCAAGTTGCTTCGGTTAAAAAATCGAAAGTTTCTCAAATCATTTAGGTTGCAAGGTATTGGTATCTTTACTTCATAAGCTATATTAGTTGGAGATTATAAAATGCCCACCAATAACGAAAGAGCAGTACTTTGTGCAGATATTCACACACAATACAAAAGTGAGTTAGAAAACTAGGGGTGCCAAGGCTGAGATAAGACTAAGCTTTCAGCATCTTATGTACACAGATTTTTCAACTAAATGACAAACTACGTGCCATTTTAGTTTTATGGCACACACCTTCCAACTAATGCGGTTTGGACGCAAAGAAATTGATATGAAAAATATGCTTACATCTTTTTTTGTTTTAACGTTTGTATGCCAATAAATTTTCGTATCAGAATTTTCAGGCAAAGCTATATAAAGAACAATCTGCGCATAGCCTTCTCTAGTTATGAAACTATGCACTAGAGGGTTTGGTTTCTTTAGAATTTCGCGCAAAGCTACACAAGGGCTTTCTGTAATGAAAAATAATGATGTTTGTGTGTATTTATTTGTGTTTTTCTTATAGCAAAGCCACATCAGACTATCTGCTGAGCCCACTGAGAGGAATCGAACCCCTGATTTTTGCGTTATAAACCCGTAGACTTACCGTTGTACATTTCTTTAGGAAGATTTGATCTATTTTCTTCTGTTTCAAAAAGATAAAATCCTGAAATTTATGTTTTGTGATAAAAATTATCTTAGCAACAAATCCTACTTAATGTCTGCCAGAATTATCTCACTCTTATCAAACAACTCAGGTAAAAAAATTAAACTAGTCGATAATTGTGATGCCCAAGTTGTTTTTCAGTTCCATTGCTAACCCAGGTTTTACACGAGTTCTTTTGTTTGATCGTATTTCAGTCGACAGATACTTTGTTCCATCAGCTCTGGACACGAGTGTTTTTACTAGTACTGTATCTTTTTCTCAGACATACTGTGCCACTGGTTACGCTACGAGAAGCGCTTACATGTGAATATTGTTATCGATCGAATTCATAAACGTTTCGTTGTCACATCATAAATACACAAGATGGTTCAAGAGTAGGAATACATGGCTGTTTATAAAGGTACCGCAGGTATTATACTTCCTGTAGCATTTCCTAGAAAAAATAAGAATTTATGTTGAAAAAGTGTGTGGTGTAAACAATATTTCTTGGAAAAATGCATTGTTACTATAAATATATATTTATGGTCACATAAAGAAATTCTAAAATATTATGATTTAGTTTACTCGTAAACAGAGACGACACAGTTAAAGTTACGTAATTTAATGATCAGTAACGTTTATACTTACACTAGTAGCATGTATCATGCAGTGACAGTTTCTCATCACTGAAAATGAACGAGAACTATAAATGGTTTTAGAGTTTTTGTGTTGTTAAGGCGCTCGACTCGTAATCTGAAGGTCGCTGGTTCGAATCACCGTCACACCAAACATGCTAACCCTTTCAGCTGTGGGGTTGTTATAATGTGACGGTCAATCCCACTATTCGTTGGTAAAAGAGTAGCCATAGAGTTGGCGGTGGGTAGTGATGACTAGTTGCCTTTCCTCTGGTCTTTACTACTAAATTAGGGACGGCTAGCGCAGATAGTGTAGATTTGCGCGAAATTCAAAAACAAAGAAACAAACGGGGTTATAGAACTGGAATTTGTGCATGTAATGAGGTCATTCTGTATGGCTGAATGGATTAAAAAATTAACACTTTGAATTACTAAAATGATAGTGTATACTGGGTTAGTGTACAAACTTCCACCAACCAAAACGTGAGATACTTTTGAAAACTGTGTCAAAAAATGTAAATCATAGTAATTTATTATATTCAACAGACTTTTCTCTTTTTAGATCATATTGGTCTAATATGAATAAAACATCATAATTAACTTGCAACTTAGTCGTATGCTATTAACTCGAATATAAGATAACATGATTATAACCTGTGAAAAGAGTGAAGTGACATTCGTGAAAAAAAAATCATAACATTAAAATAATTATATTCACAAACAACTGTTAAAGTAATCGGACAAACTCAAATGAAAAATATAAAAAAAACAAAATAAAAAAGTAGGAAAAACTTAAGAATAAAAAAAGAAAACCTTCTATACATAAAAAAGAAAAAAGTGTACATTTTAAAAGTGTTTATTTGTTGTTGTTTTATTGTATTTCATGCAAAAGCTAATCGAGAGTTGTCTGTGAGAGTCGTTCTTAGTTTCGAGTTTATAGACAAAGAAGTGTTTTTATTTTTGCAAAGTTACATCGGGCTATCTGCTGTGTCCACCGAGAGAAATTGTACTCCTGATTTTAGCGTTGTAAATTTGTAGGCTTACCGCTGTCACAGCGGGGGACTATTGAAAAAGAAAAGACAGCTAGTGAATATCAGTCACTGCCAACTCTTGGGCTGCTGTTCACAAACGAATAATGGAATTCACTATTACATTATAACGTACACAGAACAAAGAACAAAAAGGGCGACCATGTCTAGTGACAGGGTTCCATTTTTTGACCCCTCCATTGGCGAAGTGATACTTCTGAGGACTTACACAGCTAGAAACCGGGTTTCGATACCCGAGGGGAGCAGCGCAGAAATGCCCTTTCTATAGCTTTGTGCTTAATCACAAACAAAAACAGGTTTGCGAGTTGAACGTCCTACCCACCAGACCACATATATCTATATAAGCAGCACCTAATATTCACTCTTTAGTGGAACTATAACATCCAAGAAATCATAAAGTAGTCAGATGATGAAGTTGTAACTTGTATAATCGTGTTTATTATTTGCTTTCAACATACTGGAATAGTTGTATTTTTATATTTTTAAGAGATACTCTAAATAATGTTCAGATGTGTATGTAAATACAGAGAACAAAGGAATAACATTTACATTGTCAAATATTTAGCGATACGCGCAAACGTAATATTATTATTTGGCATACAGGTGTGTCGTTTTAAATAAAAGTCCAACAGAAATATTATTATAAAAAATCCTATATCAATGTTTTGATGAGTAACAGCGTTTAAAATAAGTATCGTAAGAGCGAAATAGATCCAGTGAGATAAAAGAGCAGAAGGTAAAAAAATAAATGCTCTGAAAAGAACTGAAAATATAGGAAAGTGTTTTCAGTTAATTATTCCTACTTCATTAGGAATCAAATTTATAAATACGTTTTGGTTTAATGATTTATTTAATGTTTCGAGTCGCGGGTTCACACCAAACATGCTCGCCCTTCAGCCTTGGGGACGTTATAATATGATTGTCAATCTCACTATTCGTTGATAAAAGAGTAGCCCAACAGTTGGCGGTGTGTGGTGATGGCTAATTCTCGAGTAGTTTTGCGCAAAATTAAAAAATAACAAAAACACACAAATTTTACTGTTTTTCGAAATTTTCACCTCCGTTTACAAGCTTTAAATATGTTATAAAATAAACATTCAAATTAAAAGCAGATGTGGATGCTACATCACTCAACGCATAAAAGTAATTCTGTATATACAGTTTGTTGTTCGTTCATCTTCGAAACGTTTTTGCATAGTCCTAGTTCATATCGCGTCTCGGCGTTACTGTTCTGTCTTAATGACTTTTTTATAGATATGCATATGTATCCTCTGAAAACAGCTTGTAATGTTTAAGTTTTGTTAATTTTCCAGTCATAAAATACTTAAAATGTTTGTTCTTTACGTCTATGGACGTATAATGAACAAATGTACATGCGTTATTCCATGCTGTAATTCCGTAATGCATGTATGTGTGTGTGAGTTTTCTTATAGCAAAGCCACATCGAACTGTCTGCTGAGCCCACCGAGGGGAATCGAACCCATGATTTTAACGTTGTAAATCCGGAGACTTACCGCTGTACTAGCGGGGGGCAATTCAGTAATGAGTTGAAGGAAAAAATTCACTCGGTATTGTGACTAGGTTTGAAAACATGCTACCTTGAAAAGATGGAGATTTCATACATTACATTCCTTGATTTAGTTTATTGAGTATAGTCTAATGTAGACCAAGTTAAGCATGTAAAGCTTATTAAGACAACATCATGAGATTTTTATAAGCAATGTTAATTAAATTTACGTTTAGGTCTAAAGCGGAAAGACTTCTATTTTCAAGTAGAACATTATTCATAACCCAAATTTACAAATAACCGTTTGTAATTTGCTTTTCAATACATATACATATTTATCAAAAGTTGTTTTAGAGATGAACGAACAATCTCGTGAGAGCACACAACGACAGAACCGGCTGTATTGGTTTGATTTTTAGACTAGTGTTCTATTTTTCAAGAACAAATTGCATACGTCATCCAGAAGCTAAAGAGTTGATTTATTTTCTTGAAAAAACGAACTGAAAATCAATTATTCTTCTCTTACGTAAATTAATCACGGAAATATACTCGTAATTTAAAGTTGTGATTACATCTTCTATAATTTTATAACGAGAAAAACTTGCACATATTTCTTGAATGATAGATGGCGCTTTTTAAACATCAGTTTTAACGTTAGGCCATTTGCCCATATAGGGTAAATACTATATTGGCAAATGTAAATTAGGCATATCGTTCGTTCAACTTTACGTGAGCAATGCCTTTTTATACCAGTCGGTATCTGTATGCAGTACGAAAGCGGTTTGGTAAAATGCTGGTAAATAGCATTCAGTGAAGTGACAGTTTTTATGATAATTTCAAAATATGTAATAGTAGGCACGTTTAGAGTATAACAACTCTGTTTTTACAAAATTGTTGTTGTTTTTTTTACGATGGTTAAAGGTTAGAAATGAAAACGAAGTCTGGCTTGCTGTAATAAAGAGAAATATTTCAGTTAAAGCCTCCAGAACTTTAATCTTTCTCGTATATGGACATTCCGTACAACATAACACCAGTGAGCTGGGAGTGTCCCGCACGAAGTTCTTCCATTAAAACAGACGAGCTCCTTTTAATGTTTATATACAAACAAGGTTGCTGTAAATTTTAGGCTGTAAATTGTTCACAGTCTCACGAAATTTGCTTTTTGCTTACCATTAGAATATGTACCATTCTCATGAGACACGGAAAATGCTTACTTAGGATTTTGAAAACGTAATAATAGTGAGGACCGGAGAGAAAAAAAAAAGACATAAATATTATTTTTATCGCTGTTGATAAGATTTTTGTATAATTTTCATAACTGGATACATATCTAACAAACCTGCGTATGTGACACAAAGCATTACAATAAGAAAGACAAGCTGCGTCATGTACTACTAATTATGCTCGATTTTCGGGGACATAAACTAAACTACAAAAAACGAATTGTCAGGTGGTTTCAAGATACGTAGAGGTTTTAAGTTTCTTTGTTAGTGACTTGTTTTCAGTGTTCGGAAAACTTTGGAATGTGTTGTATATGTGAAGGATGTAAAGGTAAGGATGTCAGAAAGCAAAATCAGACCTTAATATATGCCTTTAAAGAAACTAAATATATATATATACTCTTCAAATATCTTTTTCTGGAGTGTTATTCCAGTTTAGTACATTATAATAAAAAACTGAAAACACTTCTTTTATCTCGTTTAAGAAGGATTCTTTATTTATCAAATTTAGGTTAACTTGAAAACATAGGAAAAAAACTTTTACGAAAACATATGTAGTTTGAACATAAGCAATCACAAACTAGTTTTAAGAGTCCATTTATTTTGCTTTGCGTATTTAGTCATATGCACAGCGATTAATGTCTGATTAGTAGATCGATTAAAAGCTTTGTACTTAGTCTTAATTGCCCATCTTTATGTGTGTTCAAATTTTACTTTTATGTACTGTTAATGGTATAGTTTTTCAAACAAAACTTTTTATTGCTTGTAAAGTCAGAGAGAGTTTCAATGCGTAGTACTAAAATATTCTTGAAGAATATATTTTGTGATTTGGCATAATTGTATAAAATATGTTATTGTGTTACGTGATTTTGTATATTTTATGTTACAAAGTTATTAATGCCTTTTAAGGCCCATTAATGAATTAAAAGAAATATAACAAAGAAAACATGTGTTTGCCCTCCATTTTCCAAGGTTTCATACACACGAATCGTGTCTGAAAGAAACAAACAATTATAAAAAATCAAAACTTCATTCTTTGAAGTTCTAATATCATACACCTACTAACCTCTTTAGTATATTATGTTAACCATTTTGTTAAAGCGCCATTACGAACTAATATGCCACTAATATATTACATTGTTGCTGTTTACCACATCCTGAAAAGTGTCCGAAGTATGTACAATGAAGATAAGTTTAAAACAACAACAAAAACACCTGAACAAACTGTTCGTCTGATTATCTGTCTCCAAATATTGTCGAGTCACCCGTTTTACTAAAATACTTTGGATTACCATTATATAGTCTGGACTTTAAACACGAGAGTACGGCTTAAAAAAATTACATCCAGACAATTTGTTTGAATCTTGGTTTTATAAGGTTGCTATTCCGAATCAGCTACAAACCATGTATACTGTTAGTTTAGCGTCTTTTCAGGATAAGATAGAGCCACTGTACAAACTGTTATGCTCATTCAATATCTCCATCTCTCGTGCTGATTTCGAAGTGAATGCCTAGCTATTATTAAAACATAGCATTATATCAACAGATATGTGAATAGCGTTTTACTCCAGATTTAGTACGCCTAGTACTGTCAGTTTGAAACGAGACCCAGAGACATAACATTATGTTTAGACTTGAAAAGAACTCTAGCTGTTTTTCCCCTAACTCTCAAAAACCGCAATAATTCCAGCTGTATTTTTTAAGAGATCTTGTCGTCGTGACATGTCCTGAACAGGAGTTAATGGCTTGCTGCCTACCAGTACTATAACACCTGGCTGCTAGTGATGATTTCGAAACCACACTTAACTGATTGCTATTCCTGCTGGTACTCTTTGCTGACGTATTTCAGCTTGGCACGTACCTCATCTGCTGGGACTTTCTTCCAACATTAAAACACATTTTAAAGACACTGTCGTGGTTTGTTTGTCACACTGAGTATATCAGTTAAACAAATTCAATTACCAGAGGTAACATTATAAAGTAATAATGATGTTCACAGGAGGTTTTATCGGTGATATCTGTATCATATCTTTTAAACTTGGTGTTTAGCAAAATCATCATTAGATATTTATTTGCATTGTATATCATCTTTTCGGTGTACTTTATGTTATACATATAAAGTAATAATTCATATATGCTTTGCAAATTTTGAATATATATGTTTATTTTAACTTCTGAATTAAGAAAGAAAAAAATACGTTTGAGTGAATTTGCAGAGAAAAACAATTAAATAACAAAAGAAGACTGATTATAAAATACTTTTATGTGGCATACAATCAGGATAATATCATTCATATAGCCATATTTAGATTGGTGACGCTCTTGATGTTTGAATTTCGCGCAAAACTACACCAGGGCTATCTGCGCTAGCCGTCTTTAATTTAGCAGTGTAAAACTAGAGGAAAGGCAGCTAGTCGTCACTACCCACCGCCAACTCTTGAGCTACTCTTTTACCAACGAATAGTGGGATTGACCGTCACATGTAACGCCCCTACAACTGAAAGGGCAAGCATGTTTAATATGATGGGGATTCGAACCCGCCACCCTCAGATTATATCGAGCGCCTTAACCACGTGGCCATGCCGGGAAATTAGGTTAATGCTATCACTGAAATTTTCCAACTGCATGGGAGGTGATTTATTGGTTTTTTTCTTGGGATTTTTTATAGTGTATGAAGTAATTTTCAAGGAGCCTCACAGTATAACATTTTGTATGGCATAATATTGGCCAATCTTTATCTCTCTCTATATATATATTTTTTTTTTTGAGGCATAAGTGAAGTGTGATTAAACATATTTTACCTTACCGATTAATTAGTTAGTAACTAACTTCAGTTTTATGTAACGTAGATTTAAATGGGTGCATGTTACTCAAGTAATGGTTTTTAACATTTTACAGCTCAGAATAGATTTTGGATTTTTCTTTAAGAAGAGGCACATGGACTTTTCATTAATTTGTCCTGTTACACAAGTGACAAATCAACATTTCTAACCCTACTACGAATCACTGCCATCAACGAGAATATAAAATTGTTGATGAAGAGTGAAAAAATAAGAGTAATGTGATAAAATAGATAAATTATGTGATAAATAAAGGGAAAAAAGCTGGTTATTTTATTGGCAGTATTTAAATACAAACATATATTCCATTTTACTCAATTTTATACCCTTAAATTAGAATCTTACTGCATTGTTATAATTTTGAAAACAAATTCTTCAGTATTACAGTTTTTAATTTGATTGGAAAGTAAATTTATGCACCAATATTTTAGAAATTAAAAAACAAAATAATCCATTATATGATTTTAAACATTTCATTATATGTCTATAATTATTTAGACCGTATATTGTATGTTTGTTCATTGATATACTTTATGACTCGCGAACATTATCACAATTGGACACTGCTAATTATTTTATTTTATTTAGAAAAAATATTTTAAAGAAGCTTTAGCGTAAATTCTACAATATTTGTGTTTATAGTGATTTATTCGTGCTTTGTTTCTATTTATGATCGGAGTCAAGGTTTCTTTTGTACAATATTAGCTCGGAAACTGAAATAGGAGCTAACAGTGTTTTATTTCGTCTTATTTAACGGATTTGATAAATTCAAGAAACTTTTAGCTGTTTGATATAGGAAACCGAAACAAGCTTCCTGCGGCTTATTACTGTTTGTAAAGTTCCGAATGACGAAGTCCTTCTAAGACTTAATGGTTGAACTGAAAGGATTCTATTGTCTAGCTTGTTCGTACAGAGGTTTTCTTATAACTTGCAATATTCACAACATTATTTGATAGACATTCCCCAGTCACTACACTTGACCATAATTCTGTTTATTCACAATGAACTCTTTCTTTTTCCTTCTGGAGGGGAAAAGAAGTAAGAAAGAATGACTTTTCACTTTTGCCTTTCAGTGAAGACATGTCTTTCACTACTAGCTAGGCTTAAGTTACCAACTACTGCAATGGAAATAAGGCCACCCACGTGCTGACGGCCGGATGGCAAGTATCCACAAAGATAGGGTTTTTACATTTATCCACTTTTGAATTATTACAATTCCTATAGGTTGTTCTTGTTAATTGCTGTAACAAAGTTAAAATTATCTTATAAAAAGTGAACATACACAACTTTATAAAACATAAGTATGATAAATAAGTATCCTCCAAAAAAAAGAACCGTTGCTCTTGATGGTTAAAGGTAAATATTGAATTTTGTGAGAATACAACTCTCGTGTGAGATGTGAATATGTTTTTGTGTAATTTTAAACTTTTGTACGCTTTAGCTTTAGTAGCTTTAGGCTGTTTCAGTGAGCTATACATCAAGCTAGATAGTCTGTTTTGTTTCCTCACTTATTTCTTACTGTACACAGAGAAGAGTTACCGACAATAAAAGTAGGGAAGGTCATACGTTAGAAAGCTGAAAACGATTACAAAAACTGGTTGCCTCTACAACTGGCGATAATATCGACATCATTCACAATCACCAGACGCCAGCCATTACATATGGCGAAGTTCCATCAGACAGAGCTATCAAAACCCGTGATCTGAGCATCCTCTTCAACCTGCAGCCATTAAGCCTTATTATATAAACACCTATTGGGAAATAACGATACAACATTCGTGTTATCCTATGAATAAAATAAAACTATGTGGTTGTTGCTTTTTAACATTATTTTAGTTATGACTTTCAGGAACGATGACCTGCAACTTTACCATCAAACAAATTACAAAACAATGTCATATCGTTAGACAGTACCAAATAAAATCCATTAACTTCGATAAAACAAAAATAAACCGTGAACACAATTGCGAAATACGTAATATTTTCCAACTTTGTTTTTAAAACCATAGAGAAGAGATTCACTCTCTATTTGAGAGAGCACGAGCGATTATACTGCTAAGGTCTTATGTTTAAGAGCATAATAGACAGTGGCAATCTATAATGATTAAGTCTGTTATTTAAGGAAAGTGCAAGAAATGTTTGAGAAATATTCAGAAATATGAGTTTATTTTACTGGAAAGTCAAAACTACGGAGAGAAGTTTCTCAAATGTTAATTTACAGGTAAAAAAATAATTTCAGAAATCGATCTCATCGTGATTTCATGAATGTTAAACCAGTTTATTTGTGACCTCCAATATGAAGAAGAAGTAGCTCACGTCAAGAGACTAAACCCACATCATTAATAGTAAAATCTGGTATTTCAAACAATATTTTATAGCAGATTTATTTGTGAAAATTCAACACAAACTAACATGGTGTCTAATAGATACCTGAATAGCGTTGAAGTAAACTGATGCAGTGACAACGAAGTTGTTGTTTGTGATTAATATGTGCTGTGGGTATAAACCAACAGTTCCACATTTCATGCGTTTTTAGTTTTTTAACCTTAAAACTCATCTGTATTGACTGTTATTCTGCTAAAATAAACGATTCTTTAATTCCAACAACGATGTATTTAATTACAATGTGAATCCGGAAAAAAAAAAGATGCACTGTAATGACTTTCTTTAGGTAACATTTTAAAAGCATCTTTAATTGGTTTATTGTAGATATACTTCTAGTAATTTCGACCAAAGTTCTCCAGTGCACGGCGTCATGTCTGCGGACTTACAACGCTAAAAATCGGGTTTCGATACCCATGGTGGGCAGAGCACCAAAATCCCATTGTATAACTTTGTACTTAATTACAAATAAATCCGTATTAAACTGTTTTGAATGTAAACAGAAGCGCATCAAGACCGAAACTCATCGAATTCCTGAACTTAATAACTGGTTTTCCCTGACGTTTAAGGAATTCAAAACCAAAACTTTTTGAAGACAGTTTAATATATTCACATGCTGATATTATTCATATACACATGAAATAATCTAAAAGTTTTGATAATTTATGTGTGTGTGTGAGAGAGAGAGAAAAAAAACTGGTGAAATTAGAAATATTAGTTCAAAAACCAATGAATTATTACCATCTGTTTTGCAATTTAGTTGAGTATCAACCAAATATTGTTAACAGCAAGGTCAATTAACTGAATAAAGAACGCATATTAAATCCTTATAAGAACGTAGGAAAATTGTACTCAGCTGTTCTCACTACAAAGTTGGTTTTTAGTTTCTCTGTAAGTTGGAAGTTTGCTCTAATTGTAAGTTAATATTAATTATTGTATACAAATGAGACAAAAAATAAAAGTAAATTATTTTTACATTAGGCTTACTGTATTTGTAAATACCACATTCTTTACTTGGCCCTCATAAGGTGTTTATTTTAAGGGATTGTTCGTAACTGACCCAAAAAGTAACAATGGCTCACAACGGGTATCAAAACCCGGTTTCTAGTGTTAGAAGTCCGCAGACATGCCACTGTACTACTGGAGGGGAGCGTTTTTTGACAAGAATGTACAAAGGATTTTAAATCACTGGTAAATCTAAGGGTTTATAATGATAAGAACTATATACACTGCCAACAAAGTATTTTGTTCAAACCGATGCACGCAGTGGAAAAAGTATAGTTTAAATATTATTATATAATGCAATGCAATAAGCTTATTATCTCTATTTTGTAACAATTACTATTGGTTGTATACACAATAATAATAATAATGCTTGAAATTTCGAGAGTACAGGGTCGCCATTTGCGATAGATTCTCCAAAATCACATATATTTGGATTCTTCAAAATACGGACGCTCATGTTCGATATCAAATATTTAAAAAAAAGTTTTTCTCCCTAACCATATATATTCATTTAGTTACGATAGAGGGTTACTTTGTCATTCTTATTTTTATTTAGTCAGCCTATATATTTCTGTACTTTTAGTTTCTGGTGTTATGTATTATAATTTATTATATTGCGTATGTTACGTATTACTGTTTCAAATAACTATTAATCTGAATTTAACTGTTACTAGGTATTAAAGTTATGATATTTACGTTTGTGTTTTATGGTTTGTTTTGAATTTTCGTGCAAAGCTACACGAGCTTCTGCTAGCCGTCCCTAATTTAGTAGTTAGTGTAAGACTAGAGGGAAGGCAGCTAGTCATCACTACCCACCGCCAACTCTTGAGCTACCATTTTACCAACGAATAGTGGGATTGACCATCACTTTATAATGTCTCCACGGTTGAAAAGGCAAGCATGTTTTGTGTGACGGGGATTCGAACCTGCGACCTTCAGATTATGAGTCGAGTGCTTTAACCACCTAGCCCACGCTTATTTTATATATTCGTACAAGATATGCTAGAGGTATCTGCGTAAGCAGTTTCTAATCTTGAATAGATACACACAGTTTTCTTTTTTAAGACAAACATATTTTAACATACAAAAAATACAATACAATTTATAATGACGGTTTTTACAAATAGTTATTGCAAATTATGGGTTATATACAAGGGTTCACAAATTATCAGGCAATAATGATCTTATATCCGGTCTAAAACTGAATATTTTGTTGACTATCCAGGTCTATGACGAGCAAATTAATTCTGAGTTCGTACTGCTACATCTCGCTTAAGTTAGCTAGTTAGGTTGGCCTATGCCAAGCATGGCCATGTGGGTAGGGCGATTGACTCGTAATCTAAGATTCGCGAGTTTGATTCCCCGTCGCACCAAACAGGCTTGCCCTTTCAGCCGTGGGGGCGTTATAAAAAGACGGTCAATCCCACTATTTGTTGGTAAAAAGTAGCCCAAGAGTTGGCGGTGAGTGGTAACGACTAGCTGCCTTCCCACTAGTTTTACACTGCTAAATTAGGGACGGCTAACGCAGATAGCCCTTGTGTAGTTTTGCGCAAAATTCAAAAACAAACAAGCAAACCCAACTGATGAAAAACGCATTATAGTCTTTAAAGTAGTAACGAACTCAAAAACAAACAAACAAGCAAACTGAACTTAACCATAATTACGTAGCGTTCGATACTACTCTCTCTTTACTGGGATCTGAGAGGGTGAGGTATGATGCTTCCTCTTCTTCCTAGTGTTCAATCATCATCAGTGTCGATATTTAGGTTGTAACCTTTGGGGGAGGTAGGTCGGACTCACTTTTGACCCCTTACCCTGAGTGTTGAATGATTTTCCATTTTTAATATTTTCAAGCGTCCTGCCAGGGTCGTGAACCGGAGACCTCTCGAACATCAGACGAGTACTTTACAAATAGAGGTAAGGAACTAGCTGCCCCCCCTACGGATTTCAGTTGTACAATTTTTAACAACTCAAATTTTGAGAAACGAATTTCTAGTGAGTAATTACCTGCAAATATAATTTTGAAGATATACTTTACAGACTAAGGCTTTACGCACATTATAACTTTCAGATAAGGTTTGTTTGTTTGTTTTGAAATTCGCACAAAGCTACTCAAGGGCTATCTGTGCTAGCCGTCCCTAATTTAGCAGTGTAAGACTAGAGGGAAGGCAGCTAGTCATCATCACCCACCGCCAACTCTTGGGCTACTCTTTTATCACCGAAAAGTGGGATTGACCGTCACATTATAATGCCCCGACGGCTGCGAGGGCGAGCATGTTTAGCGCGACTCGAATGCGAACCCACGACCCTCAGATTACGAGCGCATGCCTTAACGCGCTCGGCTATGCCAGGCCATTCAGATAAGGTAAGGATGCGTTAATTTCTAGTAATTCAATGGTAATTAATCTGTATTAAAACCTGTAAAAGAAGGTATACTGCATTGTTTCTATGTTGGACATGATCTTGGAAAAACTAATATTGATAACTAATCAGTTATAACAAAGCGAAATACTGTAATTCTGGTCGTGAAATAAATAATTCGTTTCTGTTTCAGTCTTTTATAAGATCCACGTCGCATATAGTACAAAATATATATACTTTTTAAATTCACAAATGATTCCCTTATTATTATACACTTAACATCACATGGCAGAAGGTTGAATATACACTACATATTATCATTTAAAGTAGGGGCAGAATTATCAATACCCGAGTCACAAGTAAGTACTGGACACAAAAATAATTGTAACATATTGTTTAAACTTCAAGGAATAAACTGGACCATATTGGTCTGAATACTGCATTTTATTTTCGAGACGTGTGTTTGTGTGTGTTTTTCGTATAGCAAAGCCACGAAGGGCTATCTGCTTAGCCCACAGAGGGGAATCAAACTCCTGATTTTAGCGTTGTAAATCCGGAAACATACCGCTGTACTAGTGAGGGGCATTTTCGAGACAGAGGACTGCTACAAAGACGCATTCACTGTCATTGGACCAAAGGACAAACATTCATTGGAGTTGGACTTACAAAAGTATACACAAAAAACTCTCCATACTCATGGAAAAAGAAAAGACGAAAGAGTGAAAGCATAGACGAAATAGTAAACATAAATCTGTAAATATTAAATCACTTTTGTCCATAGCATATTCATAACGTTTCCATAACAAATATGGGAACTAAGAATAAGAAAATTTTAAATGTGTAAAAACAAAGCATAGACTTATATACGATGTCACTATACTTTCGTATATGTTTAACTTAAGTTTGTTTGTTTTGTTTTTTGGAAATTCGCACAAAGCTTCTCGAAAGCTATCTGTGCTAGCCGTCCCTAATTTAGCAATGTAAGACTAGAGGGAAGGCAGCTAGTCATCACCACCCACCGCCAACTCTTGGGCTACTCTTTTACCAACGAATAGTGGGATTGACCGTCACTTTATAACTCCCCCATGGCTGGGAGGGCTAGCATTTTTAGCGCGACTCAGGCGCGAACCCGCGACCCTAGGATTACGAGTGCATTCCTTAACGCGCTCGGCCATGCCAGGACATTTCACTTAAGATCTAATATAAGTTATGTTTCGTTTCAAAGTGTATTGATTAAATACAGCAGTTGAGAAAATAACTCAAACAAAGCCTTAATCAATTCATTTTATTATCCATCTAGAAGATATGCTTCTCAAAATAGTGTAATCTGAGGGATGACAGTGTTAGAACGTAACTAGAGATAAGTATAAGATTATGGCATAAACACAATAAACTTTCTTTGGCAGCGTCTTGTGTTTATATGATAAATATAAGTAGTATTAGATGCTAATGAGATATTACAACTTTGATGTTTATGATTGAAGACCTTGGGTAAGACTTGTTACGCAGAAATGGCGTGGGGTTTCTTCGTGTTCACTACGTATTTTTCTGTTTCTCATTAGTAATTAAATTGTACACATGGCTAGGCATTACAACTGTAATGAAAACAATGCATGAGTAACATAATGATGATTGTGCTATGTTTGACGGTTATAACAGTCAAAGTACAAGTATGAGGAAGATTGATTCAGCTCATTGCTTTCATGTGGTTCTTGTAACAATCTGAGCACAAGATATCGAGGGGTTACAGCTGTGAATATCGATTGACATAAGCATGAACAGGTGTAACTTAACTTCAGATGTGTTTTCGTGTAGTGGCAATTTAAATACAAGCACGAAGTTATGTAACTTAACTGTGTTAGTTTAGTTGTTATTAACTTTGCGTGCAAATGAGATAGAGATGTCTTTCTACGACGTGTTTTAGCGTTCTGGCACGACACTCAAGTTTTTTGATAAACACAATTAAGTGGAAATTAGATTTTGTGTGTGTCTGTTGCTGAACGTCTGGTCCTCATACACACTGACTTAATGGTCCGTCAGATATTATTTAATTATGCCAGAACTTTGTCATCATTTATTACACTCTAGACACATCAAGACGTAGTAAAACGATAAATACTTATTTGTTTAAATAGACTTTCTGTATTTATTCCATCACTGTTTGTCCTCCCTAAAAGAAGTATAATATATCAGTGCAAATCTGCACAATAGATCATCTTCGCTCTGTGTTCACTTCGGGTATCAAATCCCGATATTTCACGATATAAGCCCTCAAGGTTACTGTGTCATATAATTTTGATAGAAGAGCAAGATGACATAAATAGTGACATACTCTGAATTGATTATGGCTTGGAATTGAGCAAGTTACTTGGGATGTTCCAAAGTAAGTTTATTATATTCATAAACTGATGTCTCCTTAAAGATCGGCGGTAAGTTTACTGACTTACATCGCTAAAATCCGGGTTTAGATTCCACGCAATGGATAGAATGAAGATAAGTTATTGTGCAGCTTTGCGCTAAAACAACAATATAAACTGATTTGTTTATCTTTAATGTAATTTTTACGCATATTTTTTTTTACAAATTCACAGTTTTTCTCTCTGTTTTCAAACATCTATCCATTTAAATCTAATTAGATAATTGTCGTATCTATTTGTTTAATTAAGGTTTTTCTATTGGAGGATATTTCTTCACTTACATTTTTGTTGATTTACCGCTACTTCCAGATGTGTTTTTTCTATGACAACACTAATCGCTCACCCAGAAAGGATATGTTTCTAGAGTTTTCTGTGACATTTGGATCTACAAATTAAACCACATTGTTAGTAGGACAACTTTAAATAGTCATCCTTGTAACTGTACTTACAAAGTTTATCTAACTGCAGAATGATGCCCGGCATGGCCAAGCGTGTTAAGGCGTGCGACTCGTAATCTGAAGCTCGCGGGTTTGCATCCACTTCGCGCCAAACATGCTTGCCCTTTCAGCCATGGGGGCGTTATAATGTGACAGTCAATCCCACTATTCATTGATAAAAGAGTAGCGCAAGAGTTGGCGGTGGGGGATGATGACTAGCTGCCTTCCTTCTAGTCTTACAGTGCTAAATTAGGGACGGCAAGCACAGATAGCCCTCGAGTAGCTTTGTGAGAAATTCAAAAAACAAATAAACAATCCAGAATGATAATTTCTTTTGATACCATTTTCTGTGAACAGACTCCCCAAAAAATAATAAGAAGAAAACGGTGTATAGCTTTTGAATGTAAAGTTTATTCTTATATATTCCTGGTAGAAAGTTTATGCTTTGTTCATTGCTTTGTAAGGTCATCCAGTCGCTTCAAATAATGTGTGATAGAACAAAACGCATATCTTATAGAAACTAGCTCACTGTAACAACCTATCGATTGCTAAACTACAGTTTTGATCCGGTCACAGATATGACACTTAAACCATATGGATGAGCTGGGAATCACATTACCAATAAACTGATCATCATATATTTTGTGTTTTTATGTGTCTCATCAATTTAAAGAGTGATTCCAGTCATTAGTGTGTGTCAAGTAATGGGTTGAGAAGAGGCACCTTAACAATAGCCGTCATGACATGTTAATGTGATCTGTATCGTACGTTTCTTGAATTATTGGCTAAGAAAGATCTTATGACGACGTATTATGGCACACTAAATGCTAAACATTCGTGTATGTCTGCGGCATCTTTTTAACATAGCTTTGTTAAGAAAATTTATGAACTGTAACTCCCACAAATTTATTCGTATAAGTCTAGTCATAAAAAAACAGAAATACAAGTGAGACCAGGAAATACTATTCTCACAGAGTTTTATCTTTTTAAAATGTGTTATTATGAAATTCTAGTGAAAAGGGATTTATTGTAAAAGATTACATAAATATTTGAAGAAAGCTTTGCAAAGATAGACGATGGTTTATAAAGACGAACAAAAAAGAAAGTTATTATTAACATTACTTGTCCGTAGGGTAAGGATTCAAGTGATTTCAACAACTTAATTGTAGTTTAGGCTTGCTAATAGCCTAAACCTAGGTAATTTTTTTCAATTGAGAGTTGATCACTGAGGATAACATACGTTTCTAACAGTTGTCATATATTCCAGTTACAAGGTATGTATTGGAGACACCAATCATAATAAAGTAACCATTATATTTCATAAACTCAGAATCAAGGGCTTTACAGATGCTCGTGTATTATTAATTCCCCCTTCATTAATAAATATTTCTGTGTTTTTTAGCATATGGAATATTTGTTTCTTTATAATAAAGCAATAAGCGGTTTAATATAGTTGCTGTGTATCTCCGTCTAATAAAGGGATAGATGAATAATTTTCGAATGATATTGTACACATGGAAGTTAGTTTCTTGTCTTACGATAGAAAAGTGTTTTAGCTTGATTGATTGAATCATTATTTTGCGGCAGCACTCATTTTAAAATTAAAGTAAGTATTTGTGTAAACATAAATACCTAACAAGCTTCTATAAATAAATGGTTTATTACTTATTTTTAGGACGGTTCATGACACGCATAAAAGCGTTTAAATTCATTAAAAATAATTTAAATTTCATATCGCTACAAAATGTTTCATTTCATAGACTGTGATGAAATAGAAGTTTTCACCTCTTTAACATTTATACAGAACAGTTGTTGCATTCCACTTTTTGTAATTTCGAGTAGAAGCAGCACTTATTACACATTTCTTTAACAAATCTCTTATCTCAGCCTTCTTAATTCAAGCTGTAATTCCTTATATTCAAAACTACTCTGAAGTGATTTGATGTTATATATATAGAAAGCATGCCATTATTCATATTACCTAATATAAGTAGCTACGTTAGCTCAAAACCTCATTAATAGCAAAATTTGAGTTTTCCTAAAAATAGAAAATAACTGAACTAAAACTAAATGTTATCAATATTTTATCGGTTACTTTACAGTTGTTTGGGTTTTTTTTAATTATGCGTTCAAATTATACAATGATCTTACTAAACACTTTAAATAACAAAATTCTTTCTACAGCTGATGAGGATAAAAAATGAAAGGACAAATATGCGAGGTTTAATCTTAATTCTATTAATGAAATAATTGTGGATAACTCTTTGGAGTTGTGTGATACAAAGATCTGGTTTGATAATAGAATGTAAATTGAAAACAGTATCAGTGCTGTAATAAAAAATTAATTTGCACATCTGGTGTGTTAAGAACGATTTTTAAGCTTTGTTTTTCATTTTTAAAGAAATAATAGAGTTATTTATATTTATACATATGAAGCTAATTTTTGCTCTCCAGCACTTGGAACTATTTTCATTTATTGTTTGTAAAGTTCATTATTATGGTCATGATTATGGACTATTTATCTTTAATCAGTGATGTCGAGAAAACCCACTTGTAGAGAAATATATAACAAGCCGTTTTTGCATATATATTTATCTTTAAACCTTGTTTGTTTGTTTGCTTGTTTTGAATTTTGCACATAGCTACATGAGGACTATCTGCGCTGGCTGTCCCTAATTTGGCAGTGCAAGACTGCTACCCCCGCCAACTATTGGGCTACTCTTTTACCAACGAATAGTGGGATTGATCTTCTTATTATAACGCTCTCACGACTGAAAGGGTGAGCATATTTGGTGCAACGGGGATTCCTAAGACGACTTTGAAGCAGATCAAAGACATTAAAGCTCATTAGAGTTTCAAAAGTAGATACGACGAGTGTAAACTGTAACAAGAATGTTGGATTCCTCTTTCTCTGGTTGTCTTTCTCATGGAAACAGCCATTAATTTTGAGATGAGGCTGAAAATGTGTAAGCCATTGTACCACACGATTTGTCCAACTTTATCACAGTTGCATTTTGGGTTGAAAACTTTTCTAATCATAGTCTTAGCTCGTTCGTACAGAACCTTGAATGTTTTCTTCTTTGAAACGTTTTATCATATGGTTTGGTTAATAATCTTCCTATACGAATAGTCTTCTACGGAAATAGTTGTAACAAATTCTGGAGACAGAAGTCAAATCGTGACAACATTGCATGTTATCGTTGAAAAGTAAATGTATTTATAGTAAATTTGTAGGCTGTTGCCCTCAGCTACGGTTTTAGTGCATGCAAACAGATTTTATAAATTGCGATTAACCTTCAGACATATTGGAATTGGAAATCATGATATGAATTTATCCTTCTGCCTCTTAGGAGATACATGATATACCTGAATAAGAATAACTAACGCTAAGTTGTATTTGATTTTTGACACCAAATTATTGTATACAGTGATTGCTCTAGAAAGTGCCTTTAAGAAACAAATACGTTAACGAAAAATATATTTAGAGATCATCTAAATTATATAACAAATGTGTGTTGAAGTTTCATATCGATACGTTGTAAAGAAGTGTTTTGTTTATTTTTAGTTGTGGTTTATAGCGTATGTATAACATATATGTTCAATAGATTCTTACATTTCTAACTATGCGTATCTCTTAGCATAGTAACGAAAAATTATGTTTAAATTAGAATATTGCGAAAACCTCTTTGAGATTTACCAGGTGTACATCTTTTAACTGTGGCATCAGTGATGAAAGATAAATCACATGCAAAACAACAACAATAAAACCATTTGACAGGTGGATCTGTCTTGTTCAGGATTAAAGACTGTGGTAGAGGTAGCATCAAATCTTTATACTAGTGCATTAACCTACAACTAAAATAAAATATGAAGTTCCGAGGTCACAGGTGCTTGCATTGATATTTCATCAACTATTAAGTTTTGACGTTGTAATGTCCACAAAATCTGATTACAATGCTAAGAAATCCTGTGTTCATTTGAAATAATTAGCTGAATTTTCTCTTTTTTTTGGAAATGATGAAATGATTTTCTTTGAATCACTTCTACGTGCACAGGTAATACATGGGCTTTACTTTACATTTTTAATAAGATTTTGTTATGTCATTTTTTCAATGAAGAGATTATTTTAGATGGCTGAAAACATGGCCAAGCTGCCACAATTTTCCATACTTAAAATGGTGAATCACTATCTCTCACAGAGTTCCAACAACAACTGGTCGCAGGTAGCAGTAACGCCCTGTCTAACCTGTTACCCCTTACATGAAGACAAAGCGTGCCTCCTGAGAGGGATGACAGCGTGGGGTAGTGCTATAGACCCCCGCTGGGGAATAAGGACAGAGCTAATTTGATGGTTGATGTATGGACTGATAAATAACTTA
Source organism: Carcinoscorpius rotundicauda (assembly GCA_011833715.1). NCBI lineage: Eukaryota > Metazoa > Arthropoda > Merostomata > Xiphosura > Limulidae > Carcinoscorpius > Carcinoscorpius rotundicauda. The sequence continues at coordinate 28,874,573 of CM022398.1, forward strand.
TGATGTAAGCCTGATGATGGATGGATCACGGGGCAGAAGGTGTCCCTTGTGTTGATGAGGCGGCATACTTGAAAGTAAGAAACAGGCGACTTTGAATCTTGCAGGTCCAAACCCCATATAATACCGTGTATATGGAGGCTCGACAGTACTACTTACTGATAAGATATCAAATATACAATATATCTACCAAAATAATTACTACGTATAGGCTACGTTGTAACAAACAAAATAGCATTTGTTACTAATCTCCAAGTAGCGCACTTATGTTATTAAATGAAAACCCATGAAATACACGATGGTCTTAATTTATATTATAGATGTTCGTAAATATGCCAGATGTGTTTGTATATATAAATGTATTTAAGCATGTGTGATAATATATTTAATATTTCTTTAAAATACACATCATAAAAATTATACAGCAAATAAAAAACGTAAAAGCAACAACAAACATGTAACAGCATTTCCAGGAAAATACATGTTTACTTAGCAAAAACACACTGTTTTTCTCATTTTCTAAGAAAAATCGCAAAGGTTTTCCACTCTTAAACTGCATGAGGATTACCACTAGCTTTAGCAGACATGATGGGGTTAACATTCATTTTTTTTTCACTCATAACTTCTTTGAATACAATGTTTATAAAATAAAAGGTTTAAGTCGTATGAGAAATTTAAAGAAAGACAGAAAAAGAACGGATATAAATTCTGGTATTAATATCAAAAATAAAACAGTACGGTGTGCTAACCTTTATGATAATGAATTATAGTTTTACAAACAATAAACAACCTTGCTGTAAGAAAACAAACGTAGATACTACAATTTCAGTTTTTAAGATAAACGTTACTTATTTTTGACATCTTATTGTTACGGATGTAAATCTTGTACATGAATCTGTGCTTAATCTGATCTATGTTGTTATCGAATGAACAGGCCCGGCATGGCCAGGTGGTTAAGGGACTTGATTCGTAATATGAGGATCGCGGGTTCGAGTTCCTGTCACACCAAAAATGATCGCCCTTTCAGCAGTAGGGGTCTTATAATGTAATGGTAAATCCCACTATTCGTTAGTAAAAGAGTAGCTCAAGAGTTAGCGGTGGGTAGTGATTTCTAGTTGTCTTCCCTCTTGTCTTACACTGCTAAATTAGGGACGGCTAGCGAAGATAGCCCTCATGTAGCTATGCGCGAAGTTCAAAACAAACTAATGAACAAGATCTAAATATTTTTCTAGATCGTTTATTGTCTCATTTTTATTATACATTTATATGCCATTTAATTTGCATAGGCCTTGTTAATCTTGAACTATGTGCATGTAGGTTCCTAATAAACTCTATTTTTTCATGTGTTTTCTAGTTGGTAATATTTCAACTTTTCAGTGCCCCAAATCAAATTTGTGTGTATACAGTACTTAAAACTGTTACAAAACATTCGAATTTAATTCTTATGTATCTATACCAGACTTTTTCATATTTGGTTAGGATATTCATAAATTAAGCTCCATAGAACTTTACAGACTAGTTAATGTACAATAAAGTACATTATTCACTGTTTTTGAAATAATAGAATAAATTATTCAGACGTATTAAAATTTCCTTTTAATTTATTCCTTTCGATCACGTTTCAGGGAAAGAAGATTAATTAATTTTATATGGGTTTTTGGGTTCTGTACATAAATTCGCTTCAACATTATCGTGGTTGGTATAATAAGCGCAAATCAATACTAGTTTGCAGTTCTTTCTGCCTAGAAGGTATAAATCATTTACCATATATTGCTGATTACAATCTAACAACACAATTATTTTAGGCTAACAAAACAGAGCACGATGTGTTGATTTTCCTAAATATACCCACACATAGTGAAAACGTGATTTTCCAATAAAATAATACAGGGTGGTCGCTAGAAAAGCGGAAAATTTGTGAAACAGCTATTTATTTTTACAAAGAATAACTTTTACAAAGTTTTTTAAAGGCATATGTTATATTACACTCATAGATGCTCAAAATTATTAAAATCATGCATTTTATTCATGATGTAAAGAAATCAAAATAGAAATGAGTAAGCACGCATTTTATTCATGATCTCATCTGACCCTCAAATTTTCCGCTTTTCTAGCGACCACCCTGTATATTTAAATAAATCCGATTATGAGGAGAAACTACACACCACATATATTATTAAAAAATAATAATTGCTCCAATAATCATGTAGTTCACACAAGTCTTTGTTCGAAGGAATTTGAGGGAACACAATTTCTATTGCAGTAAAATAACACAATGTTTGTGTTTCGGGAATAAATTTGACTATCTCCTATTTTTTAAGAGTTTAGTTTCTGACATTCGCTATCCTGAATGATGAGTGTTAACTGTATAGTGTTGTGAAGTAGTGAAAGGTGTATAATACCGATAACATCAAACTAATTTAAAAAACAAAACATTTTACTTGATAAAGTTGAAAGCAAAGGCAGAAGTTCCTAAGATTTAGGTACATTCGTCCCTAATTTTCAGCTATTGATCAGAGGGAAGATAGTCAGGTAGCAACACCGATATCATAAGGTATTTTGTATATTTTTACAACTGAATAAAGAGAATGATTGCTTCTTTTATAACTCTTTCACAGCTAAAATTAGTAGCATTTTCAGTGGCATCATGTTATCTACTAGGTAACGCTCGATCCTGACGAAGTTACGTTGAGAGGTTAAAGGTCAGATATAAAGACAGATGCTATTTTGGCGATGTTTTGTTTAAAACCTTGCTTAACATTATGGGAATACTGCACTAACCCTCTGATAGAGCAGCGGTAAGTTTATAGAGGATTTACAACGCTAAAATCAGGGGTTCGATTCCCCTTGGTGGGCTCAGCAGATAGCCTGATGTGGCTTTGCTATAAGAAAACATACACACACAGATACTGCATTTTGCGAAAGTGTCAGGACAAAGTCAGAAATTAGTTTTTAGGCTACTTTCAAAGAACAATGGAAGGCAAATCAGAGGTGGAACATCAACATTTGATTAATATTCATATTTAGTATAACAGAAACTTAATAGAAGTGTTCGAGTTCAGTTAACAGTTAATATTTTGTGTGTCTTCCTTTTCTTTTAATAACTACAGACAATTTTTCGGGCATTTTTGCAACATATTTAGTCAAAGTGTCCTTTGAAATTTTACCCCAAATGTCTCTAATATACTCCCATAAAGTTGTTTTGCGGAAGTAACTTTTGATTCGTCACTTTTAATCTATCAAATCCCATATCTGCTCAATTGGGTTTATATCGGAGCTCTTTTGGGGTCATTGCGTCATTTGAATGACTCCAGTAGCTTCTTTCTTAAATAAGTAATTTCCAGAAGCATAGCTATGGTTTTCAGCGCCCGGGGACAAAGTCAGTTTTCGCCACCCCTCATGACAAAATGTAAGCCATAATTTCTAATTATGTAACACCAATTTGGCGCCCCCATCCCCAACGTTGCGCCCGGGGACAGATGTACCCCCTTTCCCCCAGCTACACCACTGGTAATTTCTGCATAAGTTGGATGAGTGTTTGGAGTCATTATCATCTCAGTAGTAGATTCCTTTACCTATAATACGCAAGCAGCTGGTATACCATGATGGATCAGTATCTGATGGTACTTGCGCTGGTCTGTTATTCCATCTATTTTGCAAGTATCTCCTGTCGTCTTAGTAGAAAAACACCCCCAAACCATCACACTGCCTTCCCCATGCTTTATGGTAGGTGCTTTGTATTGAGGTAAGATTCTTTGACCTACGACCTACGCTTTGAACACAATATCTCAAACTTGGACTTATCCGTCCATATCGCCCTATTCCAATCATCAACAGTCCAGTTTTTGTTCTACCTATTATCAAATTTCAGTCTTTTTACAATATTTGGAGATCGAAGTAAAGGTTTTTAACTGTTACACGACAAAATATTCGTTTCTGGTTGGTTGAGTCTTCTTCATGCTGTAGATCTGGATACTTTCTGTCATTTGGTAAATGGTAGTTTTTCTCATCCTTGTGATCAGTGGCAACAAGACCCGGCATGACCAGGTGTGTTAAGGCGTTGGACTCATAATCCAATGGTCGCGGGTTCGAATTCCCGTCGCACCAAACATACTCGCTCTTTCATTCGTGGGGGCGTTATTATGTTTCGGTCAATCCCACTATTCGTTGGTAAAAGAGTAGTCCAAGAGCTAGCGGTGGGTGGTGATGACTAGCTGCCTTCCCTCTGGTCTTGCATTGCTAAATTAGGGACGGCTAGCGCAGATAGCTCTCGAGTAGCTTTGCGCGAAATTCAAAAAACAAACAAACCTTCTTTTTGTCCCGAAGGCTGCATAAAAAAGATACTTAACATCAGTGTAATTGAGCGTAGGTGTTATGCCTATTCCTTTCAGATTTACCTGTCTCGGTATTACGATCTAGGGTGTACTTGACAGGAGAGCATTTCAGTTCTACAGCAATTTGTCGAAGAGTCCAACCAGCATCACTTAAAGCCTTTATGCAAACTCTCTGTTCCACTGACATTTCTCTACATTTGTGATCGTAACAAAACAAAAAAGTTTGATACATAGTTTTAAACACTCTTTTTTTCAAAGTTTATTTGTGAAGTGCTATTAAACTGATTTTTCTAGCATATACCAGTACCATACGCCACCTCCGTGCTAACTTCTTTCTATATAGTTAAGACACTGCATGACGGTTATTTTTAGACTCTAAATTTGATTAGTGCGTTCATTCAAGCAGAATACTTATGGCATGCCCCTGGTACAAATATATAGTAAAGTATCCCCACTCTGACTCATTCAATTGTCAACAGGGATCAGTGAAGCATTACTATAGTGTTGAAATGTTACGTAATGGCATGAAAGAGCTGGCTTCATAAAATGGAAATAATGACAAAATATTCTCTTATCCTAACACTTTTGTATAGGACTGCATGTTGTAAAAATCTGAATTTGATACTTCATAGTGACTCGGTGATAAATCTGGTGATTAAGGACGTTAAAAACCGGATTTCGATAGCCTATTGTTTAGCTTTGCGCTTAGCAACAACTGAATATGAACTTTTACTTTAATTTATTATCAAACTACAAGATTTATCAAACTGAAAGCAAGAATGATACTCCAGTTTTTCTAAAGGCCTTACATTAAAGTTTTACTTTTCCTGCATTTATTATGTAAATATAACATTCGAAAAGAATCCATTTTTGATACAAATGGAAAGCAATTGTGCAAGAAATTAATATTGCAACCAAATGTAATCGTTTTGAAGGAGTTCCCATTCAATATGTGTGTTTTTCAAATCAACTTACGAACATTTATTAACCCAGTTTGATGTTGAAATAAATAAATTGAAGCTCGGTTGTAGTACCTAATGATGGTTTGAAGGCGTTTAAAGAAATAAAACATTTATTCACTGTATAAAAAGCTCTTAGCTTATGTAATGGACAAGATTTATTTATTTAAAAGTGGAGAGTGTAAAAAAGGTAACTGGTTTAAATCTTTCTTAAAGGGTTGTGTCTTTAGTTAGTAGACCTTAGTAATTACCACATAACTTTATCGACCTAAAACCGTTTACAAATGCACTAATCAAGTCACTCTAAACTATTTTTCGTGTCGAGTATGTCAAGTTCGAAATCAACAAAAATTTTCGGATCTAGAACTCTTTTTTTTTAATATCTAAAAAGAAGATTGAGTTATTTTTTAGTGACTAAACCATCTTGGTTTTCATAGGAAATTTAAAAGTGTGTTTGTATGGTAGTAAAACGACGTTCTTAGAAAAAGGAGATAGAACAGTAGTTATTAATTTCTTTTTGAAGTAGCAAAGAACCAATTTAAAAACATAAGCGAGGTAAAGGTACTTTCCTCCATAGTTCTCAAACTGCACTTTCTGTCAAAAGTCTCTCTTTCCGTCGACTGACAGCACAGGCGGCATGGAAATCATTGCTTCTATTTCTGACCAAGTGAAAGTCTTGTCACTTACCTGTCACTTCATGGAAACGCTTAAACGTGTGGCAACCATCTAATTTTTTTTTTATTTTCTCACGAGAAAATAATCAACCAGAGCTTACTGCCATAGCGAGCTCTTTTATATCATTTATGTTGTTTTTCTTCGTGTGTTTTAAGGGGTGCCAGTAGCTATGCCATTCACTGTGAAAGCAAACACTGTCGTGCTATTTTAAATCAGGCCTGCCAACAAATACGAAAAGCTAGTTAACTGTGGCGTCGAACGCCAGGCTGTCGTTGACAAACATGCTTCACATTAGCAGATTTTCTGCCCGTTGACGTTATCAGTTGTCTCGAAATGCTTTATTTTTGCACCTCATGCGACATTTATACCAAATGCTCGAGTCCAATACAAGAGTCATTTTTGTCTACATTTTTTAGTTGTATACTCAGTCAACGTATTTAGAATTGTCATAACATATAAAATATTGGCGTTTTAGCTGTATTGGCAATAATACAAAATTTAAAATCCAGTTCATTTACTTTGACGTGAAGAAGCTTTCTATGAAAACCGTTGCTATTTTAAAACACTAAAAGAAATTGTGTATATCCTAACTTTAAAAAATAATATTTTCACGTAATCAGTGTGAATAACAAATTGTTTTGGTAAAAAACTAATATGGTGTATGTAAAAATGGCAGATATGGGTAGAGAAAACACTATGTGGAAGACCGAAGAAGGTCGAAACGTTATTCGCTCTTCTACAGAGTGCTTTCTCTATCCATACCAGCCTTTATACATATATAATTTTCTCTACAACTGGGTTTTTCTCGTCTTCACGGAATACAATGTATGGTGCAATACACCATCGATAGTTAGGCATTTGAAACTCTTAAGGTCTATTTGTTTTAATACAGAAAATGGTAAACTTCCTAGAACAATAAATCATTTTTCAATGACTAACATTTTACGATACAAATTAACGCAGAAGTAACATCTCGTTATTCAAAAGGTTTTAATGGTTTCATTATTGTTTTAAGAGTTCAGTTTACGTTTTAAAGGTAAAATATCTTGAAAACTAATCTGAATAGAATTTTTTTTTAAATATAAGTTCCCAGAGCGGTTGGAAAAATTAACATAAATCCTAGAACGATAAATATTTTGTGTAAATCATAGTGAGAACAGTGCAGTCTTAATGAATGACTTTTGTCGTTAAAGTGTTCTACCTGGTGTTGTAACAGTACACAGCTATGTATGTGTACGTTAAAGTGTTCTACCTGGTGTTGTAACAGTACACAGCTATGTATGTGTACGCGTAACTACGAATGCCTGTGTATGAATGTGGGGAGAACTTGTTCTGGTTCTTAATAATACTTTAAGTCGCCGATACATGAATTGCTAGTTAGATAAAAAATAGCTTAGCGGAATACTATAGGTTGAAAATCACTATAATCATTTTCGACAGACATTTGTAGGCGTGGAAATGGGCGTGACTGTCTGCTACAAAAGCCTACCCACCTGCATGTTTGATGTGGACTTTGTCAGGGATTCGAAGTTATTTATCACTAACAAATCATAGGCTGCCATTTTATAGTTGAAAGAGTTCTTTAAAATAGCCCCCAAATCATACGTCATCATCTAGCTCTCTGTCTCCTTTTTTTAAATGTAGAATACAGTTGTTGTTTGAGAAAGCTAATCTCGGGGCATTTCATATGATCCACACACTTCAAATAAATTTGAATTTGTACACTAGTGTATTTTAGAAATGATTTTCTCATCTTGAATATATTTAAACGTAATTCGATTCTGGCCCGTAGCATGATAAATTGATTGTATAATAAGCATTGATTAACTTTGTCTCATTGGTTGTTGATTATTGGAACTAAGTGAAATAAATCAAACGCAAATAGAAAATAGAATGGATTATTTACACGCTTGGTATTGTAGCTACGAAGTTTATAATCGCGGTATTGTCATGAACAATTACTTAAACGTCAAGAAGGGGTGAGCATTGAGTATAGTATTTTTTCTAATGGTAAGGTTGTACATTCTGTTACGTACAGATGGAAAGTCTTAATTTGAGGTTCCAAGACTAGACAGTTTTAGTTTATAATAAAAAGAGTTGGTCATAATGATTTGCTTCGTGTGTTTTTATCCACAACAAGACTTGTTTTTGTCACACATGCTTAAATAATGCATCTTAAGAAAAAATAACTGCGGACAAACACGTAAGTGACATTTATTTTTGCATACTAGTAGACTATTCTTATCTACCTCTCTAGAATGCTAAAATTATAATCAGTATTTTTATTTTCTATCTTCAAAATAAACATTTCATAACATAATTATATCAACTTTCTTATAGGGCAAAAATAGTCTATATTTTTTCAGTGACAGGAACAATATTTCAAGGCTTAGAAACTGTCCAGTGAATTCTGAAAATAAGAGGTTCGAGCTTCTTGCTGGTTGATACCGAATTATTTTCAAATGTGATTGTGACAGAAATTCACATTTCTGCGACATATTTTAAGACTTCCAGTGGTTCATAAGTAAGCATGAAAGTTTATAACACTAAAATCTGGGCTTTGTTACCCGTGGCGGGCACAGCACAGGTAGTCCATTATGTAAACCCGGCATGGCCAGGTGGTTAAGGTACTTGACTCATAATCCGAGAATTGCTCGCCCTTCCAGCCGTAGGGATGTTACAATGCTACAGCCTATCTCACTATTCGTTGGTAAAAGAGTAGCCCAAGAGTTGGCGGTGGATGGTGCTGAATAGCTGCCTTCCCTCTATCTTACACTGCTAAATTAGAGATGGCTAGCGCAGATAGCCCTGGTGTAGCTTTGCGCGAATTCAAATCAAACCGTCTATCCATCCTAGTAGCTTCGTGCTTAACTACAAAAACAATGTATCCCCTAAGTCACACCATATTGTTATTTTGAATAGATTTTCTCCCCTCGACGTTAACTGGATATTGCGTAGTTCAGTTGATTATTTTATGCAATTGTGCATTTCAGTTTTGAATGATAAGTGTGATCAGATTGGAAAGCAAATATTTTTTTCTGGATTCAAAGTTAACACCGTAGCTCCATCGATAATCATAAAGAAAAACGTAAAGAAATTATTATAATAGCTGTTTACGTATTATTTGGGCGACTTACATTTAATTCAATGAAAAATGGTGCCACTGATTTCAAGATAAATTGCTACTTATTTGTTTACCACAAGCTACAAATGTATTTCATTAGTTTATTTTACTGAATTTGGAACTTACAAATATTTCTTATTTTACAAATATTTTATATTTACAAAAATTTAAAGTATTCTTTTGGGTCATCTGATGGTTCCCAAAGGTTTTTTTTGTGAGTTCAAGTGCTTCTTAAAACTTTCCATTGGGTATAATATGGAAAACAAACGAATTGTCTTCAAATGCCTGCCAGTGATTCAGCAGAAGGTCTAACGTCTTATAACGTTAAAACACAGTTTCAATACTCTTGATTGGTACAATCCAATTAGCTGTTGTTTGTGTGTTTTCTTATAGCAAAGCCACACAGGGCTATTTGCTGAGTCCACCGAGTAAAATCGAGCCCCTGAGTTTAGCGTTGTAAACCGTGGACTTACCGCTATACAAGCGGGGGACCAACCATTGTATAGCTTTGTGATAAACAACACAAAATCAAATAAATATTTTCTTCAAAATCCTTTAATGCCACATGGAAATAAAACATTGATTTGTATAAACGCAATCGTTTATATGGTACTTATTTTTTATTATTACATACATTCAAAGTTTTGAAAGCAGTTTTCGGAATGCCTTCTTTGTCATAAGAAGAAAGTTGTCTGACATTAAGTAGCATTTCGTGCATTCTTACTTATTCGATATTATACAAATAAATGTATACACTTAAGAAAGAGGTAATTGTATTTAGTAGGATGCGTCATGTTGTAATTAACAGACTAATTTTTCTTTTCCTAGAACAAATTTATTGCGCTTTTGAAATGGAAGTAAAATTACCTAGCATGTTTTCTTTTTTGGAGTTCTGTTGTTGTTTTTTTTATTTCGCGCAAAGCTACTCGAGGGCTATCTGCTCTAGCCGTCCCTAACTTAACAGGGTAAGACTAGAGGGAAGGCAGCTAGTCATCACTACCCACCGCCAAGTCTTAGGCTTCTCTTTTACCAACAAATAGTGAGACTGAGCGTCACGTTGCAACGCCCTCACGGCTGAAAGGACAAGCATGTTTGGTGCGAAGGGGATTCGAACCCACAAAACCGTTTGACAAGCTTAATGTTCTATTTTTACGGGGTGTTGTTACGTTTTAAAAACACCTTGTACATACAAACACTTACATCGAGTTTTTCACAGTGTGTCTACCTTGTGTAGAAGGTTTTCACGTAGGCTGTGTATCAACAGACACATTTATCTTTCGAGCCATCGGGTGGAAATACTTGAAATATACTGAATGGCAAAAGGATTTTAAAGTCGTATATTTTTACAGCAAAGACAAAGGAATGTTTTTAAAGAAGGTAAAATATTGACTTACTGTATTCCCCGACAGTTTATATCTTGGAACTCTTAGACAGCAACAATATTTCTAACCACGTGAACGACCGTGGCTACATTTTTTTCATCATTTAACGGAGATAGCGACCTCTGTGACAACGATAGCATCAAAAGCGTGTCTCGCGCTAACCAAAGAATCATATGTCTATGTCAAACCAGGCCGCTACACTTGTCAACTTGTTGTCAGATTACAGGCGATAATTTCAGCAACCAAGACGGGTGGAGGACACTTACTTACCTGCGGCTATGCAACGGATGAAAGCCGCTGTATTAGCGCTGTTGAACTCCGGCGATTGTCAGCTTCTAACAGTGGACTAAATAAGAACGATCTAGCTGCTGAAATAAACTACGTCAATGAGGAAACAGCACGTTCTAACTTATCAGGATATCTATCAGCATACTTGTCTCTGCTCTTTCTTCAGTTAATCTCTTCATCAGAACAGTAAAATATGGAAGCTGTCCACATGTATCATGACATGTCCAGGTTTGTGCCTCCTCAACCCTGACGAGATAAAACCTTTTCTTTTTTTTCTACATAACAAACAAACAAATAAACATGTACAAACAAACAAATAAACATGTACAATGTATGGTAATAAATTGAGAAAAAACAAACATTTTCAGTTGTTAATTGAAGTGGAAATGTGACGTTTTATTAAGATAATAAAAGACGGGTTAAGACTGAACTGTGATCGAACAATTATTATCACGAAATGTAGGTATTTTTACCGTCTCAAACATAAATAGCTAAAATTATATAATTTTTGCACAGTTCCTAAATAAACTGGTTTACTCTAGAACCCTTAAGGTCTGTATTTCAAAGTGCTTTGTTTGTTTCATGTGAGGATTTGAAATAGACCTAGCAGTGTGCATGAAGGATACACTTGTGGTGGTGTTCAAATATTCTACTTTTTTTTTGTGAGAAGAAAAGAATGATATTATTTTTTCTCAATCTCTGTCTTGTGTTTATATCAAAATAGCATGAATAACAATAGTTAAATGCTTTAAATGTGAAATCGGAAACAACTAGCGTATAAGCTCTCACTGTACTGGGTGGCCCGTAAGTCCATAGCCATCCATATGCTGTGTCTAAACAACGTTATAATACTAATGATGAATTGAAGGCAGCTGTTACCGTGGCCTTTGGTACAATAATTCCTGCTATGTTGAGAAAAATGTCTCACAGAACATGGCGTCGCATAATATTATGCAGCGAGAATGAGGGACAGCACAGAAATACACTGGATACATAAGATAATGGATGGGTAGGGACTTACGGGCCACCCTGTCTAAACAATTGTTTGGATTACAATGAAAATATGAGCTCCTTACACATCTCTAAATGATAATACTCGCTTTAAATGTTGAGTTAACAACACTTTTAACTTGTATAATCGTTGAGTTGATAATGAATTAACCAGTTTTGCTTTCCACTAGATTTGATGATCTGCGTGATGCGTGGTTTCTTTTTTAAACTCAACTTTTTAAAAATTCGTCAGAAACGTAATTTAAGGTTAATATCAGGCAGATGGTAGTAGTGCCTATGTGAGGATGGCTCGGTACGGTAATCGAAATTGTATCTTAAATATCTTCTCAATAGGGTATCATAACTTTTCAATACCGTAGAGCGTTTCTTTTCATAACGATATCTATGTAATAACTGAGTCACAAGTGCTGGAAATGTCTGTAAATATCGTAGTAAAAAGTTTGAATTTCTTGCTTTTCTTTCTCCCGATTACTTCTTAATATATGATAAATGAAGATGAAGACAATGGTGGGATGCAACTTTACTGAGGAGACATAGTTTCAAACGAACTATCCACTTTTTTTAAGTATTATACATAACTAGTAATTATTTTTAAAAATTCATAATTCTAGTGTAAACAAGATTATCATTATTCCTTAGAATTAGTTTTATTACGGAAATATGGTGCTCCTGTGAAAAGCTTACTTAGAGGGTGAAACATTTAATACAAGCCAATAATATCACAGTTGGAACTTCATTGTATTTAGAGGTTGGTTATAAATACAGCCTTCAGCTGACAATTAAGAACATTACATTAAAAACAAGTAACGAAAAATCTTAGATAATGTAGTGATGGCTAACATAAACCTTCACAAACAAGATAGTAGTGATGACATTTGGATCATCATTACATAATAAACAGCACAGGCACAAAGAGGCTACTATCTTGTTTGTATTCTTTAAGAAAAAAATGATGCTAACCGTTTCTACATTTACTTCCTTTTGTGAAATTCTTTTTGAGAACATTATATTTTGTAATTAGGAACAAAAGACAAAAAATGTACAGGCACGTGCTTCAATTAGATATTTTGATACTAATTTTCAAAGGTTTTCTTTTCGTGGAAAATAATGTGGGCGTGTGTATTTTTAAACTTATTTTGTATTTAAATATTAGAGTCCAAGATGGTCCTTAGTTTTAGCCTTCATTAGCTTTATTATCTTCACTAACAGAAGTGAAGTCAGATATTTTCAGTTGTTCCATCATCTCTAATGGATCGTTATACATTTTGCGAGTTTTTGATCCGTCAACAGAGTGAAAGTCTATTTTTGAATTTATTTTTAAAAGAAATATTAGAATGCTTTTAATTTTATTTTTCATCCTACGAATAGAAATCTTAAAGCTGCTAATAAGTATATTTTTCAGTTTTAACATTGGCTTTACTAGGTTTTAATAAAACTAAGACTTGACCATCGCTCAGTTTATCTCTCATTGATAATGAAGGGAGGGGGAACTGTTTAATTCATGTTTTTCTGATAAAATAAATTTGTTTTCCTTACTGTCAAATTAGATGTATTTCTATAGACATGTAATAGTATTATATAAAACTTACGAGGTCACTAGAACGTACTAACGATGAAAAATCATATAATGATGGTAATATTTCAAAATGCTTGGCAGGTCTGCGTGACTGAGAGGCGTTGTTGTGCTGCGTGACAAAATTACCATATTCGTGTTGGTACACAAATACGCTTCTGTTCACGCTAGATGAACAAATTAAATATAAAAGGACGAAAATAATACCATATTTCACCTATTCTATGATTACATATTATATTACCTTATTATTTAGGTTAATAAACTACACGAATATCAACCTTATCAACATCATGCAATAGAATGAATGTACACAATAAAAACCTAAGGTTACCGGTTTCTTTGTTTAAGGTGTTTTTATTGTATTTAAGATTTCCTCTTGCCATCCATAACTTTTTTCACATGTGATACTTATTTATTTAAATCGTAATTATGAACTGAAATAATACATTTTGAACACCTTACCAAATATCATTTGGAATATAGAGATGAATTGAAATCCACCAAATGTAGTACACTTTTGAAACAGTACATGTAAGTATAAAAAACGCATCCTAAACACTAAAGACCAAAGAACGTTATTAGGAGAGCCATTTAATTCTATATAACAAAGTTTTGAAGCTCTGATGAAATTTGTTCCTTACCAATAGTGAGTTTGTTTGTTTTTATCAGATACTATGTTCATTGTAACAGAATTTTGAGTCTCTGGAACTATTTCCTCTTATGAATATCAAGTCTGATTGTTTTATTTTATCAACTACAATTCTTATTGCAGTTACACAATTTGACATTCAAGTTATTATTTTAAGTACAGAATTTTCACAGAAAGCTAATCACGTGAATTATGTGCAACAAAACGTTTTCATACTATTCGAGTTTATTTGAATATTATAAAACCTTTTTCTTTATCTTTTAAACTTCTTACACCAATTATTTTGCCCGTTCATGATGTTTCGAGAATGAACTTATAGTGGTAAGTCTTCGGATTTACAACGCTAAAATGAGAGGTTCGACTCCTCTCGGTGGACATAGTAGATAGCTTGATGTGGCTTTGCTATTAGAAAACACACACTAAACTTGAAAAGAATCGTTAATGAAGGATTATTTCAAGGTATTTGGGAATCTGAGCTAAAATAATTACACGTATGTATCACAATGTAAAGCACTAAAGGATAAACTTTTAAACATTAAATTGTTTTAATTGTATAACCGAAAAAAATCTTTGTTTTTGTAATTTGTTTGTTTAAAATTAAGCACAAACCTCCACAACGGGGAATCTGTGTTCTGCTTACCACACATACCGAAACTCGGCTTCTTGCGGCGGGAGTCCACAGACATGTTGCTGTGCCATTGAAGGCATTACTTCTTGTAGCATGTATCTAACAAAAAAATTATCCCAGAAGAAATAGTAAAATATAAATATAAAAAATGAAACAGGAAAAATAATAATAAGCAATGGAAATATTTTTCCTTTAACATTGCTACCAATCACAGAAATAAAATAATTAAATTATTTGAGACAGCAACGACAATTATTTTTTTAAAAAAAGGTTTAATTTCTCAGCGTTTCCACAAGGAAATTTATACCGCCTCACAACATACAAATAGAATCAGAAAAATTCTAAAGGTTTTCAAGAGTTTTAGCTGCCACACCTTAACTGAAGGAAGCAAGAAATAAATAAAAAAAAAGAATAGAACGCTCTGCAAACAATGAACACTGTGGTTTTTCACGTCAGGTTAAATAAATAGGTCCCTTTATTTATAAATAGAAGAAACTTGGTGAAGGATTCCATCTACATAGAAGTTTCCGTGTTAGCATGGCAGCAGGGTATGAAAAGTCTGACAAAGACAAATGGACTGACAAAACCACCAGGAACGGCATCTGACGAAATCAGAACGTCCTCGACCCATACTACAATACTCGAATCACGCACTTATAAATATGCTGCACTTAACTTCGACCGAGGATTGGTTTACGTTTTGGTTCTCTTGCGTATTGTTCGCCCTATGTCCCCACGTCAGTAACAGCAAATTGAGAGTGAATCAGGAAATAAAATAATTGGCATACTGCCATGTGCATGCCTTTCAATTTGCATGAAATTAAGGAACTAATAAATACTGCTGTGAAAGTAAGAAAAACAATAGAACGAAAAAATAAAATACATTAAGCTGAGTAAAACCTTTTAAAGTCATTCGAGGAACTGTAAATTGTCATTAAGTTTAAAAGAAGCTTTATACGTGCATGTAAAAGTAAACATTTTTTTATTCTTCTGAAATTAACGTGTACTGTTGAAGTCAAATTCTAAATAAATTCACAACTCCCCGAAAAACACACAGGTGAAATAGACAGTATCAATTATTTTAACATCACAATATTATGCATTACTTTAATCAGTAGTAATAATAATGTATCCCAGTGTTTGCCATCCACGCCCTACCCCCAAGAGATGATTTAAAAACCCTTTGAAAGTGCGCCCCATACTCCAGGAAGCGCTGAATTGTAGCCCGTATTTGAGATGAAAATGACCTAAGGTCATTCATTAATTAATTATTAATAAAAATGTTAATACCCATACCAGCTGTCCTGAGATATATACACAGCTGAGTTGCTCAAACCTTTATAAATTACAATGAGAAATACAGTTAAAAGAAAAACAACTTTATTGCATAGGAACACTAGAGTAAAAAACAACTAATAATTATAATAATGCAGACAAAACTGTAATTATAACGATCTGAATATTTTAGTCAAAATTAAATAGCATATAAAAATGAAAACTCATTATATCTAGACCGAAATCATACCGCGAGCAACTGTAACAAATTCATAGATGTGTTTCCTATAAACCATATTTATCTCGACTGACAGAAGAAATTTAAACACACATTCAACAGAGTCATTCTTTGTACGTTGGTCATTAAAAAAAGAAAACCCTGAAAACGTTGAAGAGAAATGAGTTTACTAACCCGAAACTCTTCCTAGTTATTCATCAGAGTCGACTTATCGTCGGTACTTGTGTCAAATGGGTGAAAAGGCTTTTTTCACTAAGATGGGTTGTCGTCAATCATCTATACGTTAGTCCCTGTCACATGACGCCTATTGTTATTAACTGCTACACCGTTCCCTTTCCCTGCACATAATTACTCTTCGACTAACCATCACTTTGATACATTTTCTGTTGTTCATATTATTTTTTACTTTCATTAATTATAATATTTATTTCTTCTTATAGTTATTTTAACATAATGCATAAAAAATTTAGTAATTGACTATACGTTCAGCCCGAAAGAATTGTATAAAATAATGCTTGTTTATTTTTTGAATTTCGCCCAAAGCTACTCATGGGCTCTCAATAGAACTTGGATTTCGTATGTAAAAGTTAATGAGAAAACAAAGAAACGAAATGAGTGAAATATATGCAAAAGTGTACTGCAGCACAGGAAGCGATAATAAAGAAACTTAAACACATAAACCATCAAAATTAAAACACGTACGGTAGTAATTATCACGAAAAGATAAACAAGCTTATTCCAGAAGTAGGAATTATAGGTCTCAGCGGAAAAACACATAACATTCATTAACATGTAGTAATGAAGTGTTTTGATATTTCAAAATAAAACATTTAGATGGGTTAAACTGGAATAGAGATAGTAAAATTTGAAACAACGTAAGATTATATGGTGCGTTTAATAAATTGTATTATTAAACATCAATGTTTGGAAGAACCAATATGCTAAGGTCAATAAGTATCAGCGTTTAAAGGCTTTCTACTAATGCATTATTTTGTGGGTCGCGGTTTCGAATCCCGGTCGCACCAAAAATGCTCGCCCTTTCAGCCGTGGAGGCGTTATAATTTAACGGTCAATTCCACTTTCGTTGGTAAAAGAGTAGCCCAATAGTTGGCAGTCGGTGGTGATGACTAGCTACCTTCTCTCTAGTCTTAAACTGCAAAATTAGATGTGGCTTGCGCAGATAGCCCGTGAGTAGCTTTGCGCGAAATTCAAAAAACAACCAACCAAGCATTATTTTATACAATTATTTTGGGCTGAATGTATAGTAACATACTAAAATTGTTATGCATTATTGAATAAAAGGCAGCTTAGGTTGCCTTAGTGGCAGTAGCTACAGACCTAATACGAATAGTTCGTTAACGTACATTTTCTCTATTTCTGTTTATTTAAGTTCAGAGGTTGATAGAATTTCATCTTGTGTGTCTGTTCTGTTGTCTCTGACGTAGAGTCTCTGAACTTCTGTTTAAGTTATACAGCACGTGTTTCACTTCGTATACACTACACCAACTAAACATTGCGGTACGTGCGTACTTACCACTGTGATCCTTCAATTATTTATTCTCTTGTAAACGTTTGTTATTATCTTCAGAGTAAGATTGGTTGAAGGCAAGCAAAAATCTATATAATAAGCTACGGGTATCGAAACAACGTTTCTCGTGCTGAAAGTAGACAGTGATATTGTTGTGCCACATAATAAAAATAAGCCCAACTAACTTATCAGTTTATATAATAAACACTTAGCGATAACGAGGATAAAGGTATTCTTATTCTGTTTTCAAAACAAATATAAAATTTAGAATGATTGCTACTACAAGTTAATAACATTATTAAATGGACTTTTCTTAACGTGTTAGTTAAGTAGAGCCGAATTCTTTCTCCAGGATCGCTACCTTTAATCAGTGTGTTTTCTAATATTTTATCCCAGAGTATTTGATAGTTATTAAACAAAATACAAATGTTATTGTTATTTATAGGCTTTAAGTTTCGAGTGGACCGATCATAAAAATGCTTTTCTATTCTTAAACAGTTTTCGAGCAAAAATTGATTCATTTTCGTTACCTGCAAGTTTCCAATAGTACTAATCTATTATGTATAGGTCGATGTTGCTGTTATATACGAGTGCAAACGCTAAGTTCAGGCCAGCGTAAGCTGCCAGATAAAAAGGTTTTTATATTCACGTCCATAAATCTTTCATCGTGAAGCACTTTAAACATAAAAAGTTAATGAACCTTCTAACGTAACGAGGCTGGTCTTTCTATGAAGTTTATAGTGTTTTATGTTTCTGCCCGACAGCCCCATATTATATATTGTGATATATGGGATATGGAAATACGATGAAATACAATTTTATACTGTAGTACACTCATACCTGCCTTCACATGAATATATGTATATACGCATACACACACACTTATGCATATCCTGCTGATAACTTTAGCTTTTGATTTTTTTTTTTTTTTTGCCTGCTGCGTTATTACAAGTACGTATAGAGGCTATGTTATAGGTCATTCGTTATGAAGATAAATGTGGTATTCTTAATGGGGTTCATTAAATCAAACTGTAACGTGTAAACATTCTACAGAACACCATTCTGTGTTGTTCTCAGATAGTCACTATAATTACATTTTTTTGTTTTTTTTACGTTCCGTCATAGATTATCACGATAACCTCTGTCAAATTAAAAACACGCCTATTATCAGGAATATTAAATTGAATGTAGATAATGTAATTTTAATGGTAACGATTGAAGCGTGCAAAACTTTAAGTTTATTCTATGAGGACTGTATATGGTAATTGTGAGAAAAGTTTTAGTTAATACGAGAAATACGTCATACTATTCAAATATGTTATATGCTTTATACATGGGGAGCAGCTAAGTAACACATTAATCTCGAATATACATTGTTGGAAGCAATTTTATTGTTGAAGTCTGTATATTACACAACCTAACGCTACCTGAACATATTTGAATGAAAATTGGCTAAGTCCTGTTGAACATATTCTGATTAGGGAAAACTTATATTACAACCTACAGTCCAAAGAAAAAGACATTAAAATTTTTAGAGACGTTTATCTTCTGTCTCTCTCTTCTTTTTTCTTTTATAGAGTTAATTCCACTATTCTTACAATTTGATGTTTTATTAACTTCCAAATATGCCACTCTTTTGGTATTTAATTTTAAATAAAATAAGCTAATAAATGTCACGTTTTATCTTAGATGTGTAAATTATCCTGTAACTTAACCAGTATAAATTGTACAAAGGGACCGCGTGACATTTAGTTTTCCTTAATTGTCACACAATACAGCGACCATGCTGTCAGCCCGCCGAGCTGCTATCTTATGAAGTAATAGAACAGGACTTGTGTTCATTTATCATGCATCACCTTATCTGATGGTCTCTGACGAAATTACATTAACGAGACAGCTGAGTGAATTACACGGAACTGCTGACGTGGCAAATTGCACTTGATGAGTCTGTGGAAAGTTTAAAAGCTCCGACAGAGGGCAACTAATATTAGCTAAAGTTGGTCTAAAGAAAAGCTCGAGTATCATCTTGTACGGTTACGAGTCACAATTCGAATGCATGACGTGAATTGATTTTCCTTGGAATAGTCCGAGTACATGTTGTAAAGATATCCGCTTATTCAGCAGAAGAAATATTTAGCTTACATTAAAAATAAACGTTTGATACAAATAATTCCTACTTTTATGGCTGTCATCAAAAATGTCTAATCAAATGAGAATTAAAACTATTTTTTTTCTTCTTCTAGCGTATTATTGCAATTATTATTTATTTATTTTAGATTGATTTGTTTGTCTAGGAAAGACTAAGATGTAAACACGTTATAAATTATAAACCAGTATTAGAGGTATCAGCGATTTTTTTTTCGAAAACATAGCTGTTGTATATTTATTTACAAATCAACTCGCAAACTGCTCTTTTTACACATTCAGGTCTTACCTTTAAGTGGCCCGGCATGGCCTAGCGTGTTAAGGCGTGCGACTCGTAATCTGAGGGCCGCGGGTTCGCATCCCCAAGCGCCAAACATGCTCGGCCTTTCAGCCGTTGGGGCATTATATGTTACAGTCAATCCCACTATTCGTTGGCAAAAGAGTAGCCCAAGATATGGCTGTGGGTGGTGATGACTACCTGCCTTCTCTCTAGTCTTACACTGCTAAATTAAGGACGGCTAGAACAGATAGCCCTCGAGTAGCTTTGTGCGAAATTTAAAAACAAACAAACAAAACTTACCTTTATTTAAATAAATATCTATATAGTTAAAACAGTTGAAGCATTTTGCAACATTTAAGTTGTGATAAAGAAACATAATTATTGTAACATAATACAATTCACCTCCACACCATTACTTTATTATTATGCAAATCAGACATACGATTTGAAATTATTAGTCATTTAGTCTACGCACCGAGTCTTATTAGTCTCAAGAATTCTTGTTTCAGCTGTTTCATTCAAATATAGAGCAGGCTGTTGGTTGCACAACCACTTACAGATCACTGGTTCTGTGATGTGGACACGTGAACCAGGAACACTATTGACAATAACGTAAGTATACGAATGCCTTTTTTCGCTCCTGGCTTCTCGAAATCGTAAGGTACTTGTTCCGAGACTAACTCTGATGTTTACAGTCGCAACCACGGCCTTCTTGTCCATATACCGATGATTAGAAACAAAATTCAAGAGACTTATCTGTATTCTAGACGCTGCATTCTGCTTGTAAAAACGTACAAAATATCTATATCTTACTCGGAGTGATTCCAAGAATACATCCATTAGACCAGTAACATTTGGAACAATATTCTTTCATAGATTAATTCGTTTCACCCTGCAACTAGACAATAGGAACATGACGTATGTGGCGATGATAGGAATATGGTGTGAGAAAAGATAAATACTGGTGGATGTTAATGTTCAAAGTCAGCGAAATGACAAAGTTAAGGCAACATATAATAGGAACTACTTCTTACAATTGAATTGTTTGTGCTCTCAAACGCTGTTCCTTATCTTAAGCCTAACACTGTTTTCGTGGAGATTGGCTCGAATTATTCAACGAAAAATATTTTAAATATCTCCTCAACAGGGCATTAGAACTTCATAATACTATTACAGTGTTTTCTTTCGTAACAATATTTATGCAATGATTGAGTCACAAGTTATGGGAATGTCTGTATATATTATAGTAAAAGGTTTGAATTTCTTGCTCTTTTTTTTACATAATAACTTATAAACCAAAAATATCGTGTCAACCAAATTTACCGAGTGGACATAGTTTCAAACGTATTATTAAGTACCAATAATTAAAACAAAATCATAATTCTAGTGTGAACAATATAATCATTACCTCTTGAAGTTAGCTTCCTTATAGAACATAGGTGCTCCTTTAAAGGCTTAAATACAGAGTGAATATTGCGAATATTGCGCACGCAGGCAAAGCTCAACATTCATCTTTGAAATGACTGGAGAACAAACATATGTAATATTGATGCCAAATTCTATTTCGCAAGCAGGATATTCTACAGTAAGTTATTAGTAGCTCTTAGCTTATCTGAAATGCTCGAGAATTACTTTTTGTGGTGGGTGAAACCAAGCCCATGAAATAATTTCAATCGATAGATTAACTTAAACATTTCTTGTCACTGCGACAAGTACTTTTGCTTATCCCTCGGTGGGCCCAACAGATAGCCCGATGTGGCTTTGCTTGTGGTTTAATATTTTATTTCCCTAGCGGGTTCTTTGCATATTTGTCCCCCGCTAGTTTGTCTCCGAATTTACAACGCTAAAATAAGGGGTTCGATTCCCTTCGGTAGGCTCAACAGATAGCCCAATGTGGCTTTGCCATTAGAAAACACCCTTTGCATATTTAAACTTTAGGCCTAATTGTCGTTGTTCAGGCGCTTGCATTGAGATAGTTTGGCACATATAATACTTAATGCTTATAAAATAGTAAATTTTTAAAATTATAGAATCAAGAAGTTTAAAAATAAACTGTCGTTTTGTTTTTGTAGTTGTTGTTTTGCAAATTCGTGTGTATATATGTACATCATCTGAAACCACTAATTACGTTTTGTCGCGCAAAGTATTGACCGTAGAGCATCAAAAATGAATGAAGTTATGGCAGTGATTACATAGCCGATAAACTCGTACTTTGCGTACGAAGTAATTATCTTAAAATAAATGCTATAAACGTTGTATTTTTTACTCGTATAAAACGATGAATGTTAACCGTCATTTACCTGTGTATTCTTGTAAATGTAAAGTACCACCGAAAAATTAGTCATTAAGAATATTTAGGTTCCATGTGAGCTAGCAAGCATTAACGCAGAACTTACTGACACATATCGTTATTTTAATTGCCCAGGTATTTTGTTCTTTTAATGTAATAAACAGTAATTCTTGTTACCTGAATCAGATTACCTGCCAGTTAGACCTTTTGAACCTCTGCTGTTGATTTAATAATTAACGTATCTGACATTTCGCTGCACAACAATCAGATAGATAACTTTTACTTTTGTTTGGTTAATTCAATTGAAACTGAATATTTCTTCATTGTACGTGTAATTGGAGCCATGAAACACTTTTTGTTTGAAAGTAAAAGGTTTGTTTGTTTTCTGAATTTCGCACAAAGCTACTCGAGGGCTATTTGCGCTAGCTGTCCCTAATTTAGCACTGTAAGACCAGATGGAAGGCAGCTAGTCATCACCTCCCACCGCTAACTCTTGGGCTACAATTTTACCAACGTATAGTGGGATTGACCGTCACATTATAACGCCCCAAAGGCTGAAAGGGCGAGCATAGTTGGTGCGACGAGGATTTGAACCCACGACCTTCAGATTACGAGTCGAACGCCTTAACCCACCTGGCCATGCCGGATCTTGAGAGTAAAAGGTAAAATAAAAAACTAACAATGTATGTGTGTGTATATATATATATATAGGTAGTAGTCCTAAGTATTAATATGCCTCTATTATTAATATATGTTGTCATAAAGTTATAACACAAGTCTGCGATGGTTTTAATGTTTTAAAAGTTTTACATTTTCTACAGTAATTTCTGTATGCTGAATCGAAAATGATTCATTTCTCTCCATCACGTACAAACGTTTCACTGAACGGTGTATGAACTTTTAAATAAGTGAACCATTTTCGTTGAAATCAGGTTACATTTTGTTATGTTTAAAATGTTGACAACCATTAAATGTAGATATCTTTAGACCTATCGCGATATGAGAGTCTTTCCGGTCGTTCTAGAATCCGTGAGATACGCATCGCTGGTATATTAACGGTTAACAGTCCGCATGGTGTGTTATTTCTGAATAATATTTATTTTTACGTGTATTTTAACATTAGCTTTTTCTTTTCATTGCTATGGCAAGAAGAGGTTTTGTGAATGACCTAAAGACAAAACATTACAGTATTCGTCACAAATAGGCATTACACGTATTTTGGAATACCAGTTGGAGTCCAAAACTAATCATGGGCTACATAGAAAGTTTGCATAGTGTTCGTTAAAGAATTGAGACAATGGACTGAAAGTAAGAAAAAATTTTGGCCTTTTGGAATTCTAGTGGTATGGCTTAAGCCTAGAAATCACTTAGCTATTTTTACTTATGTAACTTGCAAGGTTATAACACTCGAAATAAAAAGAAATTTCTTATCTAAACCTTCTGTTGCTCATAGACCTGACGAACCTACTCCACCAAAGACTCTTGATACAATTTCATATCGTTCTGAATCTGATGTCGTTAGAAATGACGATGGTGATGTTTTAAACCTGAAATGCCTGATAAATTATAACTCTTCACGCAAGGTGATCTTGATTTGATAAGATATCTTGACCTTCCAAAGCACCCAAATTACCAAAATATTGTCATTAACATTCATGATAAATTTAAGGAGTATGTCTGTAATATGAGCTTGAAAGTACAATTCGTACACTCACGTATTAACTGCTTTCCTGAAAATATCGGTGCCATCAGCGAAAAACGAATGTTTCATCAAGACATCGGCCCGGCATCGCCAGGTGGGTTAAGGCGTTCGACTCGTAGTCACGGGTTCGAATCCCGTTCGCACCGAACATGCTCGCCCTTTCAGCTGTGGGGGCGTTATAATGTGACTGTCAATTCCACTATTCGTTGGTAAAAGAGTAGCCCAAGAGTTGGCCGTATGTGGTGATGACCATAATACATACGTCCCTTCAGTCTTACACTGCAAAATTAGGGATGGCTAGCGCAGAGAGTTCTCGAGTAGCTTTGCATGAAATTAAAAAAACAAAACAACAAACAATCAAGACACCAGGGAAATGTAGAGGAAGCTCAAGGGAAGCTGTAATATTAGTATAACAACTGATTACTGCTTGTCGTTGAAACAAGATGCAACGGATTAATATATATTGTTACATAATAATTATCTATCTTAATATAAATAAATTCAATGGATATTACAATTTGGTCTACGGTGAAAGGAAAGCTCATTTCAACTGTTCTTATGCTAGGTTTGGCACAATGATTGATTTATGATCCTAGTTGTCTTATTATATAATGTGATTTACATTTATGCAGAGACACTAGAGAAGGAACTTCGACTTTTCATTTAACAATTAGTGTACTATTAGCTGAGCTGAGGTTACTTGAGTTATAAGTCTTGATGTTTCTAACATGACCCAAATGGTGCTAGAGAGCCATTTGCACAATCCAGATGTAACTTGAGACGCAATTTTATTTTTTAAAAAATCCTAACACTTTGAAACTAATTTCCCCAAAAATTTAAAAAAGGAATAATATATATAAACTACTGGCATCACTATTATATAGAATGAAAATTTCACAACAAAGTTGACATTTACCTATAACAAAGCAGTCCCCAATAATTTTTTATAATACTGTACTACTTTTATAACACTGTCATAATACTATGCTACTTTTATAACACTGTCATAATACTCTACTACTTTTATAACACTGTCATAATACTATGCTACTTTTATAACACTGTCATAATACTCTACTACTTTTATAACACTGTCATAATACTCTACTACTTTTATAACACTGTCATAATACTATGCTACTTTTATAATACTGCTATAATACTATACTACTTTTTCAATACTACTATAATGATATATTATTTTTATAATACGATTACAATACTATACTACTTTTATAATACTGTTTTAATATTGTACTACATTTAACATACCACTATAATACTATATTACTTTTACAATAATACTATGCTACTTTTGTAATATTACTATTATACTATACTTCTTTTACAATAATACTCTAATGCTACACTATTATACTACTTTTACACTACTACTCGCGGGTTCGAATCCTCGTCGCATTAAACATGCTCGCCCTTACAACTGTGGGGACTTTATAATGTAACGGTCAATCCTACTATTCGTTGGTAATTCGTAAGAGTAATCTAAGAGTTGGCGGTGGGTGGTAATAACTGGCTGCCTTCCCTCTAGTCTTACAGTGCTAAATTAGGGACGACTAGCATAGGTAGCCCTCGTGTAGCTTTGCGAGAAATACAAACCAATAATGCTACATTATTTTTACAATATGACTATAATACTATACCGCTTTTACAACAATACAATATTTTTAAAATAATATTATAATACTACATTACTTTTATAATACTACTATAGTACTACACTATTTTATATTACTATAATACTACTCTTACTACTTTTATAATAGTGCTATAATACAAATGTAATACTATACTACTTTTATATTACTGCAAAAATATTATAGTACTTTTATAATACTACAATTACAATATACTACTGTAATACTACTAGCTTATGATTATTCCTAATAATTAAGGCAAAAACGGTTACTGGTTATCCAGGAGCATTACAGTGAACGTACAAAAATGGTTGTATGATCGATCCCACAATCCATCTGAAACAGCCAAACGAAGTTCATCACGTTTTTTTTGTTGTTTTTTCTTTTTTAACTAGGAAGTTCGAGAAATTCTAAATAGTTTGATACTAACAAAATGAGCGATAAATAAAAAAGGGCAAATTACAAATAAGTGCTAACAAAACGAGCAAAGAAGCTAAGACTAGTTCATATATTTATAATTTTTCTTTTGTTCTGATATTTAGTTATTCTGCTTGGACGTGACAAGATCCTGCTTTTCAATACGTGTGAAAACAACAATACTTTTTTATGATTTAAGATTATGGGGCGTCCACGACTTCTTTGTATTTAGTTCAGTTTTCATATAGTGTGATATAAACAAAATATTCACAAGTTGATTTCCATTTCACAGCCACTTCCTTGCTGTTTTTCCAAGCGGTTTAGCAGCTTCAAGTGAAGTAAGTCTATTTACACCATGTTTTATTATTAGTTTAAAACGTTAGCGGGTAGAACAATGAGGTCAAACCGAATCGTCGAAGAGAAAACAGCACACGTCATAATTTACTTTGGAAAGCTTATCTCGTTGACCCACGATATTGAATGCAATTAAGTTACATCTATAAATCATAAGTTTATTACTCTAATCCACAGAGATATGTAAATGATCACCTTATGCTATACATTGTTGCTAAACAGAAATTAACGAATAACTAGTTACTTCAAAACATTGTTTAATTCTTGGTAACTTTTTCCAATTCACCCTCTTAAATATGTATTCATTATTTCAATTTGTTATGATACCGTGAGCAAATGTTGTGCATTTTTACATATGAACTATAGTATTCCTTTTTCTCCTCTAGTAACGAGAGGTCAGAGAACAACGATTCTCTGTCACAACTGAAGATAATTTTAATTCAAATCATTCGTACTCGCTATAATGTGACTCTACAGATTTTTTTTCAAAAAAAAAAATCTACCCTGGAGTTATGTCATCTGTCCAGGAGTTATGTCTTTGTGTATATTTTTTTCAAAAAATTATCTGTCCTAGGTGCTATCTCCTTTTACGTGTTTTTGAATAAAATTATTTGTTTTTTGTAAGTTGTGCTTCCCTGTCTTTTACAATAAAATTCAGTATTCTGAGTGCTCTGCCTTTCTACATATCTGTCAATTAAATAATATATTGTGGCTGTCATCTGACTGTGCATATAATAATATGTGTTGTCTGCGTGTTTAAAACAATATTACCTTACATTTCTGTTTTTAAATAATTAATACTGAATAAATATGTAGTAAATTTCACATTATTACTCTAAGCTACAATCAGCTTAAAATAAGTGCCATAAACATAAGTTTGTTTCACACACTTTTTCAGTGGTTTGGAAGTGACTTAACACTGTTTTCACCCATGCATTGTCAAACAAACAAGTAATGATGATTTAGAAACTGACCGGTACCAACTAAACTATTTATCTATAGTGGTAGGTTATCTAGTTATCACCAAATAATATTTAAAACACTTTTCATGCATGAAACAATGGTGCTTATAATGACTTTCAAAATTTGTAAATTTATTTATATTATCGATATATTTTTTCCTTTAATTTATTATTCTTTTCACTGAGATTTATTCTATGTTTGTTTTTCGCTGGATTATGCAATACGGTTTTGTTATCGTATGACACTAATCAGTCTTCTAACAGCATAATCTAATCTACTGGAAATGTAGCTAATGACTTAAAAGAATGAAAATACTTTGTTATTATACAATCTATAATTAAAACAAGTATTGTAAAACTCTGTCATGTATATCGAAACATATTCCAAGTTGAAAAAGAAAACCATTCCTACAAAATGATTTGTAGTCAAAATGTAAAATGTTTAATAATTTAGACATAAAATGTTTAAAAATGAAATACGACTGTAACATTTTATAAACATTATTAATATTTAGGCACACTGACCTGACCACTTCATTAGGAATCTGTCATTTGAAAATTATCTATTTTATTTTCCTATGTAAAAGATTTGTTTGTTTGTTTTGGAATTTCGCACAAAGCTACTCGAGGGCTATCTGTGCTAGCCGTCCCTAATTTAGCAGTGTAAGACTAGAGGGAAGGCAGCTAGCTAGTCATCACCACCCACCGCCAACTCTTGGGCTACTCTTTTACCAACGAATAGTGGGATTGACCGTCACATTGTACACCCCCACGGCTGGGAGGGCGAGCATGTTTAGCGCGACCCTCGGATTACGAGTGCACGCCTTAACGCGCTCGGCCATGCCAGGCCCCTATGTAAAAGAATTTGATACAGTTGACAAGACATCTTATTAAGTATGTGTTTGTGTGTTTATTTATGGAAAAGCCACATTGGGTTATTACCTAAACTCACCGATGGATATCGACACTCCCCCTGATTTTAGCGTTGCAAATCCGTAGACTTATCGCTGTACTACTGGGGGTCAGGCACCTTATTAAAAACATTTTATTTAACTGGCCATTTAAGGACGTCTGAAGAGTAATCTGAGAAATATGTCTAAATAAATTGATTCAGGTAAGGTGGCACCTTATTAAATATCGTTTCTATGTCTCTACTAACTTCCCCCCCCACTAGTACAGCTGTATGTCTACGGATTTACAACGATAAAATCAGCGATTCGATTCCCCTTGATGGGCTCAGGAGATAGCCCGATGTAGCTTTGCTATAAGAAAACACAAACACTCTACAAACTGAACAGCTTAAAGTGAATAAGCACTAAGAGACTTTGTTTAATATGACAAATTTCTTTAACAGCAATCAAAATTCGGCCTTTTTTAATGGTAATATGTGAAGGACGTTACGATAGTATGATACAGTGTTCGATAACAGTTCGAAAACCATTTAATTCAGAGATAAATAGAAAAACCAATTTCTGTTGTTGTTTACAGCACGTGCTACAGACAACGAAAGCTGTAAAAGCATATGATGTGGTCTGATAAATTTTAGTTAACTGTTTTCTGTAGTAAATGTAGAATAAAAATATACTGACAAAAATTCCCAAGGAACTCGACCATGTTTCCGGCCTAGAACTATGATATATTGTTATGCTGCGAACGTTCTTTTGGCAAACGATAGGCTTTGTAATTCTTTTAGGAGAACGAAGAACGTCCACATGGTATCTGTTGCCAATTTTGTCCATTTCACAATGCTGAATTTCAACTTTGTTAAAAGGGGGCAATTGTGACTTCATTTATCTCCTTTGGCTATTGTAATAACTTAATTCCAATGTGATGAATGTGGTATTCGTAATCCTTAAATCAATAGAAGCCATACTTTTCGATAAATGGGCAATATTCAAACAAGCTCTGTTGTGTCAATCAACGTGATGCAGTGCCCATGCTGTTATCATAGCAAGAGATATATCAGCATAATTTGTGTGGGGGCTCTATTACTGTTGATTTATGAGCTTTAATGATGGGCTTCACCAACCTGTTGGAATGAAAAGAGAACGACGTGTAGGCTTTCATACTGAGACCACTATGATGTTTTTTTAAACAGCGTGGGCTACTTATTTTATTCACTGCACAGATACAACATCTAGTTCAGAGGACAGAAGAGAACTTTCATTCTTGACAAAGTATACAAACTGGCAATCATCGTAGGCAAGAAGGACAGATATTTGAAATTATGGTGAAGGGAAAATAAAATTACAAAAGGAACATAAATTGGACTTTGCATCTGCGAAGATTCCTTGAAATACTTACCTGTCAGATCATCTTTTACAACATAAACCATTGGTGCATTCTTGTTAACTGGACAACGATGGTGTAAATCGAACAAAAAAAATAGCCACAAAACATTAACAGTGTATTTGTTAAAAGTGTAAAACACCAAAATTGATATCAGATCTTTCATTAGTAATTGTCGGTGTGCTGAAATTAGTATAAAAGATTTCAATAAAATCCCGTTAAATCGCGAAGAAATAAAAATGTAAGAGATATGCAAATTGAATTGTACTACATTAATCAAGAATAAGTAAGCCAGAGACAAGTTACGTATTGCCCTTTTCGCAAGAAATAAATTATCTGTTTAAACTGAAGAATTGTGATGTAAAAGTTGTGTTTCCAAGCACTCTTGCAAATGATGTAAAGAAACTGGCTACGCTACTCACAATATTTGATGTTCTCAGAACATCTGCTGATATCATGTAAATAACCAGATAAAACTGAAGTACTTCTAATTCCTTTGATGACAGAAGAAGTTGCTCCATATGAAGTGGTTGATGACTTTTAAAGAACTGTGGACCTAGAAAGACAGGGTACTTCACAGCTGCAAGAAACCAGTGACTGGATAGAATCATTGATTAATTTTATAACACGCTGAAGAAGTACAACTCGAATAGCTTTATGGCTCTGTTTTAAGACATATGTCTACAAACAAGACAAATATAGATCATCCAAGCTGATAGAAACTTGTTTTTTATCTAAAGATGGTAAAAAGGTGAGCCATACACCCAAAGTAAACCTACTTAATATGGTTATGACTACTCCTTTGGAAGATGCGTAGACTTATCTTTATAAGACATTTGTATGTACATGTGTCAAAAATTATGCGCTCATTTAGACAATTGAAAAGTATTACCGGATGTTATTCACGACACTGAACTTTAATGAAAAACTCACAAATTTGACACTGTTTTTGGTATATTCATTAAAGCAGGTTTAGCCCACTGAGGGGAACCGAACCCCTAATTTTAGTGTTGTAGGTCCGGAGACATACTGCTGTACTAGCGGGGAGTAATATTATTAGGATATTATTGCCTCGTATACAACATACCATTATATTTTGTATAAATTTGTTTTAATAAGAAATATTATCTAATATTCTCTTTTATTTAATGACTTTTTTCATTCTTAGTTACTTTATCAAAACGTTTAATTTTCTTAGTCCTCTAAAATAATATTTGTAAAAATTGAAATTTGTTGTTAATTTGGCCTAGAATGGCCAGGTGGTTAAGGCACTCGACTTGTAATCCAAGGATCGCGGGTTCGAATCACCGTCACACCAAACATGTTCGCCCTTTCAGCCATGGGGGCGTTAAAATGTGACGGTCAATCCAACTATTCGTTGGTAAAATAGTAGCCCAAGAGTTGGCAGTGTGTGGTGATGACGAGCTGCCTTCCCTTTAGTCTGACAGAACTAAATTAGGGATGGCCAGGGCAGATAGCCGTCTAGGAGCTTTGCTCGAAAATAAAAACAAACCAATTCAAACCTTTTTAGTCAATGAAGTTTTGTTTGATATTAATTAAGTCTGTTTCTAGAGCTCGATAACGATTTTGTTAATTATTATTGTTAATTAAATGTGAAATATTACCCAGTGCATTAATCTCTATTTATAACATGTAATTTTGTTGTCGTCTTTTGAATAATCAAATTAATATATTCGAAAAATTCCACGAAACGTTTGTATATTTTTTGTCAACTTATATTTCCTATTAGCCTTAATGAACAAATGTTTTCGTTATTCTACAAACCAACATAAAGGATAAATGGATTTATAAGAACTGCGTTACAGGAACTGTGTCGCTTTTGGAAGTATTTCCACAATCGCAATTTGAATTTAGTCTGATAGCCATAGTTATGCTCTAATGCATAACGCAACTTCTATTTCAACATGGTTGTGCAAAAGATGACGAAATCAATCTTAGACAATACATTTTGATAAATTTTTCTATAGCTCCTCCACTACAGTTGGAGGTAAACTTTCAAGACTACGTTTAAGTAGACATAAAAAGTCCATGGAGCTTTAGTAGAGTATTTTACAGGTGTACAGTAAGTTTCATAGTTCCAGTTTCTTCAGACATGAAAGCAGATATTAAATTCGTGATGAGTTGGAATAATGTAAGTCTTGTTCATTTCTAAATTCTTGTTTTTTTGCTTATCCTTGTAAACTTTGCTATGAGATATAGTTCGCTTTACGGCTTTTTCGATTGTGGGGTTCTATTTCGTAATAATAACCACCTCAACTTTGTGAACGAGGGCTTTGCTTCGGAATTGGCTTGATGGTTTACATGTTTTATTGTTTTTCTAAGGGTACTTCTGTTTGAGGTTTTACAATTCCAAGTAGAACATTAAAGTTCCCCTTCTTTAAAATGTGGTGCTTTTTGATTCTAGATTGTTTAACAAAATGTTATTCATAATTCTTTCTGGAAGGGAGCTGTTACAATATTTTGCAGACATATGGGTAACCATGACAGTATTGCATCGTTCAATGACAAGGAATTCATTAAGGTCCAGACTTATAAGTACTAAACATATCGTTCGTCACAGTTCGCAACTGAAACAATACGTCACTGTATTAGTATATACAAACCGTTCTTATAAAGTTTGATTAACTACATGTACATGTTTATATATTTATCTGTTATAAACTGAAAAAAACGATTGACCTTAAACTTCAGATTTGCATTTATCATCAAAATCCATAAATACAACTTTTTGAAGTTAATCTACTGGTAATTTCTTCGTTTATTAGCAATTATTACAGAGGTTCTATACATCTCTCTTGTTTGCTTTATGTGCCCTTTTCTATCAGCTTGTTTGTCACGAATTTAAAATGTGAATAAAAGGTATATTCTGAAACATTGCAAAAATTATTGAGCAAGCAAAAGAAAAGTAATCAAATTATGACACAGAGCTTACAGTTCTTTGTGTTAAGTAGTGTTAATTATGAGAAGAAATGTCCCCCTTATTTCGAAAGTCCGTAGTCGAGAGGTATTACAATAGGTTCAGTACGTTATATTAAAACGATTTTGAAGCCCTACTATGTCGTTAGTGGTTATATCACCATGTCTAGTCATTCACTATACCACAACTGTGCAGTTTCACAAATTTCTGCAATGTAGTTTCCATTGCAAACTCTTAATTATAAAATAGTAAAGACCAACTATATAACTGCTCTTTGTTGGCTTTAGGATACGACTAATTTCCATCGTCAATTTCAATTTCAATTTCTATAGTTTCGTATAGAAATCTACGGGAGATTAGTCTGGCAACCTGGCCTGTACGTCTTCTTAAGACATAACATGAATATTCCTTTAATTTTCGAGCTGCTTCAAGGATGAGTCAATTGAATAAAAAATATGACTGAAAGCCTTATCTTTATGAATTTATATCCTATTGGTCTTGTTTCTAGAAAAAAAAAGATCTTTCTTAATTATGTTTTATACTTTTGCTTGAGCGTGTAGATGTTTTTACTAATTTCTTTTGTGTTTATGAATTCTCACCTTACTTGGCATGTCTGGGGTATGACTTGTTGTAGTCCTCTCGTAAGTGATCCGAATATCCCACATTCATCCATATTATTTTGTTTTCCAATGTCATTAAATGCAATCGATATTCTCTTTTAGAAAATTTCGAATTCCGATCTGAACATATCTTTATGATCTCATTGTATAATTATCTTGCATTATAAAGGGCTGGAATCAAAAGCAATATATTTTTGGTAATCACAGATTACTTAGTTAAAACCAAAAGATTTGAAAATATTGTTTTAATACATTCTATCTTTCCGCAACATCATATCAGCTGTAACTGTCATGTGAATTTATGAGTTTAATCTTCAAAATAATTTGATATAATGTACTGAATCCTACAGTTATAACTCAATTCCAGCTGTATTATAGTCATTTTTGTTTCAAAAAACTTTCCCACAAAACACCTGATTCACCACTTAAACATTTTTTTGAATAGCTTTTAATAAGTTTCATAACCTGTTATGATACATATATTTCTGGTACAAATATATGGTTCAGTAAAAACTACAAATAGCAACCATAAAGACACAAAAACTCAATCAGCCTATCAAAACGTTAAAAAGTTTATTTTACTTATTGTGAATTTCAGTTTCAAAATTATAACAGCGTTAATTTAATTTTGTATGACAGAAAAGTATTGCGATTTTTAACCATATTGGTAAAGTAAAAAGTGTACACTATAGAGACTAAGATGTTTGAAGTCGTTTCAACATTTTCAGAAATGTTAAGTCATTACGTGATATTGAGTTGGTTATTTGGAAGTAAGCACAAAGCAACACAATAGGCATGACCAGGTGGGTTAATGCGTTCGACTTCTAATCTGAGGGTCGCGGGTTCGAATCTTCGTCGCACCAAACATGCTCGCCCTTTCAGCCGTGGGGGCGTTATATTGTGACGGTCAATCCCACTATTCCTTAGTAAAATAGTAGCCCAAGAGTTGGCGGTGGGCGATAATGATTAATTGCTTTCCCCCTCGTCTTACACTGCTAAATTAGGGACGGCTAGCGCAGATAGCTCTCGTGTAGCTTTGCGCGAATTTAAAAAAATACACAATAGGCTATCTGCGTTCTGCCCACTACTGGTATCGAAACCGGTTTCTAGCGCTGTGAATCTTCAGACATTCCCCTGTTCCACTAGGGAGTCGTACGAGTTATTGTCAAAACTAAAGACGGAAAATGGTATTCTATAGGAAAAATCATATGTATCGGATTTGACCATGAGAACATAAAAGGAAAAATACGTGTCAATGAAATTAATATGAAATCGATTTTGGTTCGCCGTTTAGCATCACTTTATTGGAATCCAATGTCGTGTTTTATGTGCTTGTCGGTATAATTTAGAAAATTTACATCTTAAAATTTTTGGCGACACTGTTTTTCTGCTGCAATAACTGATTACATAAAGTTAGTGTTCAAAGAAAGCGAGTTTACCAGACGTTGAATGCTAAGAAACAGAAGATAACGAATCAATAAAATATGAGGAAAACTCATAATCATCAGCAATCCACAATTTACACATGACATTCAATACGCTTATTTACTATTTTCTTATATGTCTTTTTTAGGCTTTTAATGAACGTTTTTATAAATGAAAATTAATTATCAGTATATCAGTTTAGCTTCTGTGTACGTATTTCTTCCTGTTAAATATTAGACAAGATTTATAGTGAAGCGGTCAGAAATTACTTCGAGATGAAGTGTTGTTTAAAAAACACATTTTGATTAGCCAAACGACTTGTAATAATTCTGAAGGAAATAAAGATATCTGTAATTTAAACTTTTGTTGTTGCAAAAACTAGTGTATCCGGTCCTAATACTTCTAGGTTTGTACGCAAACAACATTTCATAAATATACTCAGACTACTTGAATTACATATCTCAAAAGAGCCGTCATGAGTATCTTGGCGATCTTACATTACGTATAACAGAAAAAAAAACAAAAAACGTTTAGATAGTTATAAGATCATGCACGAGAGACGAAATTGCTTCCACCATGGAAACATGGTGGAAATATGGTGTGCATTAATAACGATTCTTACAGAAGGTGTATACTTGGTGTGCCTAGAGTTAAGAGACTCTCTGTCTTTTTTTTAAATATATCATTTGTAAACAGCGACTTTAGGGCTAAAGTAATAATGATTATAAAGTGACACCAAATAAATTTTGCTGGTTTGTTCTTTGTTCATCATAAGAGTCTTTTTTTATTATTATAATATTTTATTTCAGGTGGTTAAGACACTCGATTTATAATCCGAGGGTCGCGGGTTCGAATTCCCATCACACCAAACATGCTTGACCTTTCAGCCGTGGATGCGTTATAATGTGATGGTCAATTCCACTATTCGTTAGTAAAAGGGTAGCCTAAGAGTTGGCTGTGGGTGATAATGAATAGTTGACTTCCATCTAGTCTTACACTGTTAAAATTAGGGACGGCTGGAGCATATAGCCCTCGTGTAGCTTTGCGCAAAATAAAAAAAACAAACAATTACCACGTGGCAGTGATATTTTACAAAGGACCTAATTCTATTTCAGATGTTTTTGCTGTAGTTTTTTTTTGTTTTTGTTATCTCTTCATCAATTTCACATTCACAACTGAATAACAGCCAAATAAGACATCGAAGCATTCTGACATTATGTTAAAAAGTTTTCTTTCTTTCTGGTTTCTAGTCAATGTTTTGAATTACGTGGCGAGTCCTTCATCAGACACAAGGTAGCAATTCATAATAAACTAACCAGTTTGTCAACACTCTTTCTTTAAAACAAATCCTGACATGCACTGGAAACTTTAAAACAAGTCCTGACATGCACTGGAAATTTAATTTTTGTTTGCACCGAGATTCCCGACTTTTTTAATAGATTTTCCAAAATTACACGAGGTATATCTCGTGTATATCTCCCAATGGCACAGCGATATGTCTGCGGACTTCCACCGCTAGAAAGTGGGTTTCGATACCTGTATTGGGCATAGCATAGACAGCCCGTTGTATAGCTTTGCATTTAGATATAAATCAACACTCTGTATAGAATCATGACTGCAAAAACTCACATCTCGTGCCATTTGGAAGTTTTAGTAATGAGTCAATTATTCAGTGGCACGAATAAATGAATTAGTTGCTGCACACTTAGTGAAATTTAAGTGCGATATACGTTAAACGAGGAACATATATTATTTTCAGTTTGAGCTTCACTAATTAGGTTTTGTAGACTTCAAAAGTTCATTATTTTTGCTTTTGTTATCCGTTAAATATGTGTATTATAATCAATTCCTCTACTGTCATCACTAGGGCCTATTGTAAGAACAATAAAATATAATAACAATAATATTTTGATGGCGAAACCATTACATTCACCTCAACTGTCACGAAAAAAGTAATACAAGAGTTCACCGAAACATATTTATATTACAAGAAGCTGAATTTGTTTATTAATAGATGCATGTATTTCATTATTAGTCCGCTCGATAATTACAATACTTGTTTATAACAGGTGCACTTCAAAGCAGAATAACTAAAGTTGAACTGTGCTTAATTTTATATGCACACTGTTAAAAATGTTTACAAAACACTGGTTTGGAAATGTTATAGATATCTCAACGATTTTAGACGCATACGACGAGATAAGTTACATTACCATTTAAATGAACTAAGTCAGGATTAATGCGACCACTAAAGAACTACTTTTTTAACCATAGTTGGTCATTAGTGTCACGTACTTATTTTGGAATAAACTTGCTTGATAAACCAAAATGTCAAATGTTTCAGATAGCTTTAATAGATAAAGAAAATATTACAGCTTGTGTGTATAGAAAAAACCCATTAGAAAAAGAATTTATAACATTAGATTAGGAATTACGAATAGATATGCGTCACATTCAGACAAGATGATAACGGTTATACTGTGGTTGCTTTTGACAACGTTTATCCATTAATAAAACGTTGAAAAATGTAGATCATTAGAACTTAAGGGCCCCAGCTTCATAGTTAGTTGAATGTTATCCCATGTAGAGCTAATTTATTTTATTCAAAAGAAACAAGTTTCTGCTGAGACGACTGCATAGCAAACAATCATGTTGAGAAATAAATAAAGAAATGGGTATAACTATTTATAACGTAAAGTACTGTAGACATTAGCATGGAACAAATTTGAATTTTGAGGCGTTTTATTTGCTATGTTAGCGGCACCCAGTGGCTCAGCGGTATGTCTGCGGACTTACACGCTAAAATCCGGGTTTCGATACCCGTGGTGGGCAGAGCACAGATAGCCCATTGTGTAGCTTTGTGCTTAATTCAAAACAAAACAAAACAAAGCTATGTTAGCACTGGCTGCGAAGTTGAAACGTCGACTTTCCTTGATAATAATACATGAACCTTTAATATCCATTTCGCTACGCGTCAAACGTTGGGGTATGTATGTGTCCGCAGTTTTCCCCACTTTGGCCACCTATAAACACCGGGTTTTCTAAATTTTAATTTATTATCAGAAAGAGACATTTTAAACCCAACCAAATATAATTAAGATGGGACGTTAAATTGGTGCGATCCAATTTCAAAGAATAACAAGTAAAATTGTTTATTTTCAAAAAAACAACGGTTAATATTTTAATTTTTGCCTCCAAGTTTTACCTCAAGTCCGCAGTTGCACAAGAAACAAATTAAGTGAAACAATGTATGAAAGAACCTTTATTTTACTGAAGAAAAACGACTTTACCTACAGCGCATAGCATCAAAAGGTCTGAAATAAGTTCCCCGCTGGTACAACGGTAAGTCTACTGTACAACATTAAAATCAGGGGTTCGATTCCCCTCCATTAATTCAGCAGATAGCTTGATGTGGCTTTGCTATAAGAAAACATACACACACGTCTGAAATAAATAATATGCTTGCAAACAAAGAAGAATGCATGCTGGAAATTTTGATTCTATTTTGTATTAATATCTAAAAATATTTTCTCATTGTTTTAAACGATTTGAGTTTCTATTAATGGTATGCTATTTTGCATTGTTTTGTGTATTAGTTCCCTGTTCTGTAAAAATCTGTAAAATATCTTTATAGTAGAGCTTTTAGAAAATTATTTGTGTTTAAGAAATGAGTTTGTATAAGTTTTTATTGTTTATTGGTTTAACAAGTAAATATAACAAAATCTGCTGATGGTTGTTATTAACCGTTTTAATTAATCTGTAAATCTCCTGAGTTTCAACTCTTGCATTTTGAAATGATCGTTAGTTTGATCGTTTAAACGATTAAATTACTTTGATTTTACACATTTTTATAACGTAATTCACGATCAGAATAATTCACACTAAGTTTTCGTCCGTCACTAACAGTAACAATAAAACAAAGTAAAAAGCAATAAATTGTATCTTATCAGAAAACAGTAAAAAAGAAACGAGTACATTTATACGTTCTTACTGACTGGCCACATTCACTGTACTTGTTATTCCATAGCATTCTCTCAGTACAAGTTAGGTAATTTGTGCTTCACTGTTCCCCTTTCCCACACAAGATAATGCTGATAGAGGAAATCATCAACTGGGAGAAATGTTCTCTTTGACACGCCATCAATCACGGCTATTGTACCTTGCCACACTACATTAACTTATCAAATCACACTTTCCACTCATCCGACCTAAATGCATTCTCTTTTTTTTTCTTTCCTTTTTCTACATGTCATAAACCTTATATTGCTATAACCTCACTTCTGATCAAGTAATGTTAAAGTTTCAGGTTGATTCGCGTCTTGCTTTAACAATTAGGAAAAAAATACAGGCGGGTAGAAGTCGTTGCCATTTTCAACTTAACACGTTTTATCGAAATTGAACATTTACGCTCCTATGTTGAAATCTAAAACCCGACGTTATCTAATTCCTTTTGAAATTTCTCTGCGGTGTCCTTCGGCCTCATCATCTCCCTCGTGGTTTTATCACGAGTTCCTTGATGATTTCGTCAAACATGACTGTGGCGAGTGAACGCAGCGAACATGATAGAATGAGAACTACTTTTTAAAGGAAAGCAATATATTTGTGAGACCTCTGTTCTGGAATATTTTGGAAGTGAGATGCTTTTTTTGAATTTTTTTGTGTAAATACATTTTGAAATAACAGACTGTTGTCAATGCTGTTGTGTGTGTTTTTTATAGCAAAGCTATATCGGGCTATCTGCTGAGCGCACCAAGGGGAACCGAACCCCTGATTTTAACGATGTAAGTCCGTAAACTTTACCGCGGTACCAGCGGGGTGCTACTGCTGTTTGCTAAATAACTTGTAATGCCGTTACAACCAGATATAACGTGTGTTATTAACCTACATACGGATTGCGGCAATCGTTCTTGCTAAGATATGTCACGAAGTTTGTGTATTATAAATAAAGGGGTTATAAGTCCTGCCATATTCTATATGAATGGTGTCTTTATATTATTGTGAGTATTGTCTTACAAGATACGAATGAAGTATCTATACAAAAACATTACATTATATACTGCTTACTAAGTAAACTTGACTCGTGGTAAACACCAAAATAGGAATAATACGAGTGAAGTAAGCTATGAAAAAATGAATGTTTTTACTATAGCATTTTTTTTTCTGTTTCACACAAAGCTTCTCCAATATACATATGTCTATGTAAGTGTGTGAATACAACAACGTTTCAAACCAAATAAAAGTCCCTCCTAAAACACAGAAAAAAGTATAGTTAGGGCACGACCTTCTATGTGGGAAGGATAAAATATACGTCAGTGAGATATACATATATATCTATAAAAGTAAGATCCATATAGCGATATTGATGAACCGTCTGTAAGATTCAAATTTCAACTTGCAAACTCATGTAAAAAATGAATGTTTTTACT
This sequence comes from Carcinoscorpius rotundicauda, assembly GCA_011833715.1. Classification (NCBI taxonomy): domain Eukaryota; kingdom Metazoa; phylum Arthropoda; class Merostomata; order Xiphosura; family Limulidae; genus Carcinoscorpius; species Carcinoscorpius rotundicauda. The sequence goes on from CM022398.1 coordinate 28,914,740, forward strand.
ATAGCATTTTTTTCTGTTTCACACAAAGCTTCTCCAATATACATATGTCTATGTAAGTGTGTGAATACAACAACGTTTCAAACCAAATAAAAGTCCCTCCTAAAACACAGAAAAAAGTATAGTTAGGGCACGACCTTCTATGTGGGAAGGATAAAATATACGTCAGTGAGATATACATATATATCTATAAAAGTAAGATCCATATAGCGATATTGATGAACCGTCTGTAAGATTCAAATTTCAACTTGCAAACTCATGTAAAAAATGAATGTTTTTACTATAGCATTTTTTTCTGTTTCACACAAAGCTTCTCCAATATACATATGTCTATGTAAGTGTGTGAATACAACAACGTTTCGAACCAAATAAAAGTCCCTCCTAAAACACAGAAAAAAGTATAGTTAGGGCACGACCTTCTATGTGGGAAGGATAAAATATACGTCAGTGAGATATACATATATATCTATAAAAGTAAGATCCATATAGCGATATTGATGAACCGTCTGTAAGATTCAAATTTCAACTTGCAAACTCATGTATAAAGGAGGAAAAAAAAGAGAGCAGATATGAGTGGTTAAGCCTTTAATGTCCTATAACCACCATTTAATGTTTGCAGCTAATAGTGTGTAGGTTTGTGCGCCCAGTAAAGCAAAATTGAAACAGATATCCATAGTCGATATTCCTAAGATCGTTAGATATAGCTCATCACATAAATCTGGTATATCAGAATATATTGAAAAACCTAAGATGTCTTCATAAGCATTGCTATTATTAGATAAATGAAAAGTTGTGTTTTCCCTTTAAATTAAAAGAAACATAGCATCCATTCTGAACATTACACTGAGAAAGAAAACACTCAGTTGAATAAATTAAACTCCCACATATTCTAGTTATCACACACATGATAGTTACAAAGTATAACCTCGACACGTGACTTATTTCTGCCAACACAAGCACTGTGCAATTCATGCAATATATATTTGAACGTTTTAAAAGAGAAATGTAAAAGATTTTAACGGTATTATATAAAGTTTTTCTGATTATTTTTATTTTTGAATTTGATAAACATTTACTGATTTTTACTACTGAATATCTAAAATATAACTTTAGTTAACCATATTGCCGAAAATCGTTGTACTTTAGTTTTATAGCTAAAATATTAACATTAAAAATATATTTGGAAATAACAGATACTAAGATATCTGACACAAAAATGTATTGTATATGTATGTATAATAAATAGTTTGGTTAAAGAAATATTGTTATTAACCAACAAAACTCTTCTTCACACTTTCTCCATACACCTGATGATGACACTCTTCATCGTTGCACAAAAGTGTGACAGTTTATCAATTGCTGAAATTAAGTAGAATTTGTAATAAACTAGTGCATGTTTTTCTATTGTATATACGTTTCTACCGTGTAAGGAAGACTTCAGGACAGCCAGTAAGTACTCTCACGTTCTGTGTTTGTTTGTGTTTTCTTATAGCAAAACCACAGCGGGCTATTTGCCGAGTCCACCAAGAGGAATCGGACCCCTGATTTTATCATTGTAAATCCGTAGACTTACCGTTGTACCAGTGGGGGACGTTTTGAAATCTGCACCATAAGTTAATCTGCTAACGTTTTTGTTAACTGAATATATTTTTCTTTCATATCCATTTCTAAAGAGTATAATGTCTTAAACGACACTTTATGGAACTGTAACTTTGTTACTGTCCGACAAAAATACTCTATATATTTTGTCGGAAAGCAACGTCTAGCAGATTCGCGTTGTCATTGTGACTGGTTCTGCTTATAGAGTGAAATGATTAGTTACTAAGATGGTGTTGATGAGGAATGGTTACCTTTGTTACCAATCTCATAGCTTTACTTCTCAAAGAAGATAATCAGTACCTAATTTATTTTGCCTTTTTATTTGCCAGAAACCAGACGTGACGGTGTTAATTAGGTTATTTAGTTAAAAATTCATCTAGTTCGAACATAATGAAACCATATCGATGCCTTCTTAATGTTAATTATCTGTCTAACTATCTTGTTTGTTTGTTTTTGAATTTTGCGCAAAGCTACACGAGGGCTATCTGCGCTAGCCGTCCCTAATTTAACAGTGTAACATCAGAGGAAAGGCAGCTAGCCATCACCACTCACCACCAACTTTTAGGCAACTCTTTTACCACTGAAGAGTGAGATTAACCGTAACATTATAACGACCCCACGACTAAAAAGGCGAGCATGTTTGGTGTAACGGAGATTCGAACCCGCGACCCTCATATTACGAGTACAGTGCTCTAACCACCTGGTGATGCGTGGCTAAGTCTAATTTTCTACGTATTCGTCCGCAACGATAAAGTACCAACGTTTATATTTTTTCTGTGTAATAAAGTGTATTTTTCAGTGTAAAAAACAACAACAAAAACAATAATTTATTATCGCTTAGATTCGTGTCGACTGTCACTTACTTCTAAGCCATGTAATGTGGTCCCATTACCGAACATGTTTGTCCTTTCGAGTGTGGTGGCGTTATAATGTCTCAATTAATTCTACTATTCGTTTTTAGCTCGAAAGTTAGAGTTGGATGGTGTTATCTAATTGCCTTCCCTTTAGTCTGTCATTTAAGATATGGGTACGGCTAAAGCGAATATTTCAGAAGCAGCTTTGCGAGAAATACAACAAAACAAACAAGCTTGTAAGACGGAGAAACATTACCAAACAACGTGTTCTAATTTCTCACATGATGGAATGTTTCAAATGCTTCGACCACACCAAAAATAAGTAATATTAAAACAATATCTTTGCCATAATCACGACTCATTTGACGTAGAAAATAATTTTCTTATCAAGCAAAAATTGCTTCTTGTAAGTCATTATCCCCTCTCACGCTAAACAGTTTTTGAACAAAGACATAAATCATAAAAGAAAGAAAGAAATAACCGTAGAAACTAAGTCTAAACTTCTAATTTGTCAAGGTATAGTTTTAAACAGCTGTTTGCTGGTGATTCAATACATTATTTTAAGTGCTAAAAACTGCCAAAATACACAATTAGAAATTATTTGTTTTCTTTCAAAATACAGACACGACTCGATGTTTTAATAAAATATTTTAAACTATCTGGTGGGCATGGGCTTAAATTGTTTCTTTTTAAAGCACAAACTACATTACTGGAAATCGAATTCCACTTTATTAGCGTCATAACCTCGTACTTACCCATGAGCTGCCTGGGGCTTTTCAAACAATAAAAACGATCACTTTCTTGATTTGATGAGATAGTGTCTCAGACATTTTACAGAATGAACTCATAAGTATCAAAATTTAAAACGTGTTAAAACATTACAACGCGTTTGCACAGGTATCGAAACTCGATTTCTGGGGTTGTAAGTCTGCATATACATCGCTGTGCCGCTGGGGACTCTATAACGCAGTAAAGTGATTTTGCGACTTTGCAATGTTTCGAAGAAGTTGGTGTTCATGATAAAATAACTTTAAAATATAACACGATAAGTGATTATTGAAGAATATCGGTATTAAAATATTGATTTGACTAATATTCAAATATTTAAGTAGTACTAAAGTTTGTTTCTTTCTTTAAACACGTTTTCTGCATAAATAATGCTAATTAACTAATTAATATCTAAATCTATGCAGCTAAGAAAGTTTACTCTAGGGATATAATTTGTCAAATTATTTTCGTTTTTCCGACGTCAGTAATCGCTGTAGACAAATTTAGGCCTTACAAGTGACTTTGAAGTTTTCACAATGACGAAAATGATTTACTTCTTCACATTGAAACAGTTATTACTACAAAGCTTATTTGTATCTGAAAACTCTAAATACATCAGGAATATTCACTTTCATTTACTTTGATTAATATAAACAAATATAGAACATATCTTTGAATAAACGCCTCGAACCTCTGAAGTTTCGTTTCTAGTTCTGAACGTGGTAAATAGACAATTTAATTCCAATGAAAACTAAAATAGTTTTATGTAATAGCTTTGAACGCATAAAAAAGTACAAAAAGAAACTAACGTACAATAGCTTCCAGTTGGTACATATTTACAGTTAAATATCTGTATAAAAACATCCATCTTTGCGTATGTTGTAACACGACTGTAGTAGTGGTATCAAAACACCATGAAGACAAAGCTATCAGATAGTTCTGTTATAAAAGTCGGATCGATGTTGTACCATCCATCAAACTAGACGATTGATACGTCGTCCTCATAGGCCTCTTCTTGTGTAAAATAGATTCTTTGTCGGTATATAAGATGAGTGAAGGCACGTCAGATTGGCGGTTATTTGTTATTCAAAAGGTTTCATGATGACAACGCTCCCTAAGAAAAAAAAAACTACATAAAAAACATCTAGCCCCCTAGGGTTGAACGTTAATAATAGTTAAAGGTGGGTTGTGTATCTAGTTCTTAGCAAACGCCAAAGGTCCAACATTTGTCATCTTATATTTTGTTCCTTGTGAAGCTGACACGTAGATACGGCTGTCGTTGTCTGATGATAGACGGTGTTGCGTGGATTCTTTCTGTCAGCATTCTCCAGAAAAACTTTCATATCATCCTTCGTCGTCCTTTCTGTCTTCCTTCCTTTAGTACATCTATTTGCATTAGTGCCATATTTTATGGTTATCAATCAAGTCCACCAAGGCTTTAGGCTTTCAACAAGCTGTCACTTATGCTACATTACCTCATTACTGGACCTGACTGATAGAGTTTGTAATAAACGATTTCCTTGATATGCTTAGCTTCTGAACATAAAGGGAGATAAACAGATCCAACAGGGCACGAGAATATTGATTGTGCGTTTACCTAATTAGAAGATAAAATTAAAAATATAACACACGATGAGAAAAGAAAGCGATTCTTAAACTGTTCGAATTGTTTGATAAATCTCTATCCTGTTATTTTTAGTGTTAGTAAAAACACCATAGACAACAATACGTTTACATTTACCGCCATATTTTTCCAGTGGTTATAGTTTTTATGCTAGTAGTGCTATCTATGCATAAAATACTACACCAGATAAACAAGAACTTGAACTTAGAATCTAACAAAACGTAACAGGGTATACTTTTGTTAAAGAATTATACATGTATGTCTACTTTTCATGCTACGCTAGGACACAACTACTTTTCTTATTACTTTACCATAATATAACATAAGGCAACGTCAGCTAAGATGCACAATTACCGTTAAAGAGTTTTTTAATCACAGCAAAACGTAATCTAAGTTATCGGAAAGTAAGAAGTGATAAGTTCTTTTAACTGGTATGTCAGAAATACAACTTGTAATCGACAGTCAAAACTTATGCTCCTTTTAGGATCTTAGCTGATGACTTCAGCTAATTTAACTGTTTTCATCCACTGAATAAAACGTGTTGCTATTAAGCAGAAATTCCATGAGATTGAATAAATCATTATCACATATTTGATATTCTGAAATGTTATTCCCAGATTCTAAGCCGTGGGGTGAAACACGTAGCCAAAAAACAAATTACCACCCACATAAACGAGAGATATCTTCCATTACTGTACTCAAATGTAAGTTGTATTAGTTTTCTCAAAAGTAGTAAGTGTATTACACAATCCGAACAGCACCACACAAAATTCATTCAGTCTTTCTGATTATTTAAAGCAGTTTAGATTTAGCTTCATCATTCAGTTTGAGTTACTTATAGATAGAAACCAGATACAAAGTACTGAACCAATAGACATCGTCAAAGTATCTAGATATTCAACTAACTGACAAATAAAAAATACTAGCGTATTATGAAATTTACCAGCCTAAAGTCGATGTAGAATCCTGGTAATTCGTTTTTCTTCTTCAAAATTGTTTTTGGACATGATTTAACACTCTTTCAAAGTTGTATTATTCGATCATTCAACGTCTGTTTAATTTCAGTGTTGGTGTCATCACTGGTGCTCCAACAAACTCTTTTAACTAATTATCTTATTGGACATGGACAAACTATGTCTGTGTGATAATGTTTTGCAGTTGTTCTACCAGGATAGCCATCTGCACCTAAAGGCCCATTAGTCTTATCGAAGATAACATCTCTGAGATCTATGTGATGGTGCACACGGGGTCACCTTGTTGTCGCTTTGGTGGTGCTACGTGGGCTTAGTTTGAGATGTAGGTGGTGGTGTTACATTATTTAGTTACTCAATGACTTCCTCACGATCTGTGATGTTGTGCTTTGGAAATCTTTCCTAGTAATCTCATTAGGTTATCGATATAAGTAACCTAGTTTTCATGAACCCACGTCTTCAGTTTTGATCTTAGCTTTATGAGATGTTCACATCTCCACAGGGTAGAATTATGACACTGCTGAGTAACAGCTATGTACTAGTCAAATATTCTAGGACTTTGAGCACCGAAACTCAGTATCAAAGTTTGCGCTACGCACTTGGAAATAATTATGTGTAATGTTAGATGAACTGATAAAACTTTTCCTTAATCAACTTTTCAAAAAGAAAGTTACATTGCTTCATTTTACAACTATTGTGAAATAGCAATACAGAGAGGTGTTCACTGCTTTATGTCTCAGACTCTGCCAATGCATTAAACATAAATCTTATTTGCAGGCATATTAAATCAGCAGCATTCAAGGTTTCTGTCTGCCCCATGTATGAATTATAGAAAATTAAGTCCTTGATCCCAGTACCAAAATCATAACTCAATAATTTTGTCTAATGTACTCTTAGGTAAAACTGGAACTAAGTGGTAAGTACCAGGTACAACAGTAATGATAAGGTTGAAATACTTGTTTTCTCTAAAGCAAATCGAACACATACAACAGGGGAAAGAACTTTGTTAAATAAAAACATGAATTTATATCATTTACATAGATCAAATTCAAGAAGTTTAGTTTTTACTTTGATATTTGCCATCCTCGAAGGAAGGTCCAAAAATCTGGCTGCTTGAAAAAAGAATGTACTAATACGAAAATGGAAAGAATTACATCTGTACCACAGTGTGGAATTAAATTCTATGAAATGTTTATTCTTAGCTCGTAAGTGTATGTTTGTGTGTTTTTCTCATAGCAAAGTCACATCGGATTAAATTCTGTATCCACCGAAGGGAATCAAACGCTTGATTTTAGCTTTGTAAATCCGTAGACTTACCGTTGTCCCAGCAGGGAACCAGCACATAAGAACTTGAACAAATCTCTGTACCATGCACTTCTCTATATGAACATGTTTCGTTCTTCACAGGAAAAATGACACAAAAGTGTGGTCAAGCAAACAGAAGCCCTTTGAAATTACACACAATCTTAACCTATTGGGAGAATTAATGCAAGGTTATAACTACTTCCAGCCTGTATATGAGGAAGCTAATTTAACACAGAACACCTGTATTTAGTTTTCAAAATTCCCGATTATTCCTGAACACACACATATTTTTCTAATTAAAATTGGACAGCATGTGGTACTTTTTAATTGTCACACTTTCCAGCAATAGTACCAAAAGCATAGTGATGCACAATCTTACTGTAAGTTAAAATTTTCCACACTACTACAATCTTACCTCGTTAAACTGAACATTTATCATTAATGGAAACAATAGGCAGTTCAAAAGACCTTGTTAAATGTTTTACTGATGGAACAATAAGAATTTTCAACTCATTAAATAAGGTATGTGTGTGTGTGTGTTTTTTATGTTTTTGTTTTTGCAAGTTAAGCACCAAATATAAGCATTCTTTAGCTTGTTCGTTTCCTTCCACTGTTAGTGGTAACAATCATTAAGGTACGAAACGTGAAGTCTGTTGCTCCCTTCTCTGTGATCACCATTTAGGATGATTAAATACCAGAGTTTTGTAATAAGGTGCTGTTTGTGGAGTTTGTCTTGAAATTGAGAGGAGAATGTACTGGCTACTTTTTTACCGCTTACCTTTCATGTGTATGAACACTAGTATTTTATTAGGTAGTGTTGGTGTGTTAGTACAAGCTTTTTTCATAACGTTTGCGTTGCCATGGGCAGATATATTCCTCTCTATAGCCATCATGAAGAAAGGGTATTATTATCCCTCAACCTTCGGGGGTTTACGGGTTTCAAGTTTTAAGTTTTTATTTTCTATTGCTTATCTAAAAGTAGACCTGGCACTGGTAATCTATGAAGGTGGAGTAGAAAGATTAATGTTCTGTAATGAACTATGCAATTATATAAGAACAAAATTAGCACAGCCAACAGAGGGCAGACTCACACCGTTAAAAAGCGGGTTTCGATACACGCCATGGATAGAGCACAAATAGCCCATTGTGTAGCTTTCTGCTTAATTCTAAAGAAACAAAGAAAAAATCCAACAAAATAAACGCTTAAACAACAATATAAACGTTTTGAATACGTGTGCTAAAATTACAAAGATATTATTAAAACTGTGAATTGTTAATAATTATTAAGCTTATTAAAAGCTTCTATGTATGGTACTCAACTAATATATCTATTTCTTGCATATATTCTGACGAGAGATCTATTATGTATTTAACATTTGCAAGTTATGTGCTTCCATACCATCTATCAGATATTTAAAAAAATGAAGTTATATAACACAACAGCAAATAATATTTGATATTTTACAATTTGCTATTAATTAATTTAATTTATTTTAAGCTTAGGATATGGTCATTTTCTATGTACAACCCTAATTGCTATTTAACATTTTAATTTAATTCTAAATATCGTTTGTTTGTTTTTCAAAAGTGTGGAATTCATACATTATTGTGGATGCAACTCTAAATTTTGAAAGATATTTTAATGGAAACAGTATCGCATCATCAAATTCTTTTTGGTTCTTGTAAGTTTTTAAGAGATTGTTGACTGTGGAAATATGAGAACTTGTGTAAAACAGTTATTGTCAAATACACAAATTTTCTCTGAGTAAGACAATCCAAATTTAAAGACAACTTCACTAAAACAACTGAAAAAAGCTGTCACTGATTCTCTTTCTTTTATCAATATTTCTCTGTGCCATCTTTGGTGGCGATATCTTCTTGATATCGCCTTGGCAGAGAGTGCACAAGGTACTGAGTGAGACTGGGGTGAGTTCATGATGCTATATGGAGCTAGAGCTTCTAGAAATTACAAAGCTATTCTCGGTTTCTTCTCTTGCACGCTATTATCCTTATTTTCTATCGGTTTTCGATAGGGCTGACATCTGGACTATTGCCTGGCCAGTGTCGTGTCTTGAACATCTCCCTTTGATGATAATAACTTCCCAGAAGCAGTTAATAAACCTCAGATGTCTTTTCAATACACGTAGAACAGGTTTTATTTTCGTTTGACGTCTACTGCATAGAGTGCATGAATATTACCAACATTTTTAGTCCTGTAGCATGAAGCAGAGACACTCTTGAATGTCCGCTGGTTAGCTCCAACGAAATCACCTAGAACAATTTTCTTTAACCAGAACTAGAAGATCTCATTGTACATGTTGGCATTGACTGTGTCTTTTAAAAAATAGAGGCGCTCCAAATACTGACCAGAGATCCAACCCTCGACATCACCTGATTCTGCGATTGCTTCATATTTGCATTCAAACACGCTGGATGAAACACTTCTCCACGTCGACATCGTATAACGTACTTCTCATCAGACTCTTAAAGGTTGAACTTTGATTCGTCTGAGAAGATCACTTTATAGCACATTACTTGAGTCTAACCAGTAAGCTCTCTGATCCAGTTGACCCTCATCGTTCTTATTTTGTTGGTGAGAAAGGGTTTCTTTCTTGATTTTATTGTTGGGAAATCGGCTGAACACAGAAGACACTGGCTGGTGCGCGCGATGACAATAAACCCCAGATATTTTTTCCATGCTATAAACAACATTCGACGATGTTGCAGGCTCTTGCATTTGTGAACGAAATCATCAACTGATATCCATAGTTCACAGTACACATACGTTTCTTAAATGTCAAAAGTCGTTCTTTGCTTCAAAAAACAATGAGTGTTTTTATCTGTGGAATTATCTTGCAATCCATCGCCATTGTAGCACACGCATGATGTAGCAAATAGGCTTCTGAACTGACACTTACACCCTTGTGCAAATTAATTGAAAGAAATGGTCATTTTACAATATTTTCAGTAATATCACCGGTATAGGCTCGCTGGACCCGCTGATTTCCTTTAATAGCCATTTTTCATACAGACGGCGTCATTAGTTGTGTTTTGCAGTACAGTCAATTTATTATTGGGATATATGACGAAATTTGAGGAATATTACGACATTCTAAATTGCGTTAGAAGGGTAAGGAGACCAGTCAAAAAACAACTTCTTACCAACTCAATGAAGATAAAATGGTATCAATGGGTTCTGAAATACAAGAACTGGACGTAAGAACAATAGAGGAAGGTATTATTCAGTGACGAGACTCATTTTTTTTGTACAGGGTCAAAGAAGTCTGCATGTAGACAGATCTCCAAGTGAGAAATTTCAAGAATTTCACATTAATCGGTTCGTGTAACATCCCTTGAAGATGTTTTGGGCTTTTTTTCAGCTACAATGGCGTTGGAGGCTTACATATCGTAGAGGGTATGATGCGAGGACCACTGTACATTTAGGTTTTGCAGAGAAGAGTCGTTCCAGAATTGAAAAAGAGATTTCCAGATGGATCTGGCACTTTTGAGAAAGATCTGGCTCCGTGCTACACATCGAAACTTGTGAAGAATTTTATGATTACAACGCGAATAAAGGTGCTGGACTGACCTAGAAACTCTCCGGACTTAAATCCTATTGAAAATCCATAGGCAATTTGTAAAGAAAGACTTCGGGGAAAAAACTGTACTACGAAGGATAAGCTGAGTGAGGCCATAATGGAGGGTGTGGTACCGCGATCTAAAAATGAGTAAAGATTGTTGTCAACTCGTGGACTCGATGCCAAAGCGGATTAATGATCTTCTGAAAAATGAAAGCGGTCATATCATGTATTAATTTGTGAGTAATTTTTGGATTCTGAGAAATAAAACGCAAAAAAAATTAAAAAATCGTAATTTTCCGTTTTGTTTCAATTAATTTGCACAAGGGTGTATGCCCAGCTTGGCCAAGCATGTTAAGATGTGCGACTCGTAATATGAGAGTCGCGGGTTGGCATCCCCGTCTCGCCAAACATGCTCGCCTTTTCAGCCGGGGGGCGTTATAATGTGACGGCCAATCACACTATTCGTTAGTAAAAGAGTAGCCCAAGAGTTGGCGGTGGATGGTGATGACTAGCTGCCTTTCCTCTAGTCTTATACTGCTAAATTAGGGACGGTTACCACAGATAGCTCTCGAGTAGCTTTGTACAAGATTCAAAACAAACAAACAAACAAGGGTATAGCTCAGATCTCTGTTTATAGCCAAAAATTAGGTGCTGTAAAATCTAGACAACCTACAGAGCTCCTGATGTAATAGTAAAATAGTATTGCATCACCTATAAAACTCATTTGTACCATTATGCAATAATATCTCAAAGAAGACATTGAATCCAAAGAACAGTGTTAAAAATCTGACATCCTTATTAACGAACACCCTGGCTGGAAGTGAATGCAACAGGGCTAATATGGTTGACATATTACAATCTTCTTTACTACTGCTCTTATAATCATTATACTAAGCCGCTGTGTTTTTTCAAGTCTCAAGTAAATTGGTTTTGAAGTATTTTTCCAAATATCAAAGTATGGGCATCGTCTCAGAAATTTCAGTTTCACGTAGCAGCATATCGTGTTGATGTTACGGTCACAAAGTTTGATTAATTGAAATTTGTTCACCACATTTTATTGGCTGTATTATTAATTACTACTATGATTAACGTCTATTTCTGTAAACTAACGCAAGGTCCAGTGAATAACCACATTTGTGGCGTCGTAATATTTCTTTCGGCAAGATGTTTTCTTCTTCAGACAAGATTGCATTGGAAATGAGACCAAGGACTTCGTTCAAGGATTATATATCGTTCACACGTAATACTTATAAAATGTTATGTATTGACTCTTGGTAGTATATTCAACATAAAGATTAAAATTAGATTTTTAATACACATATAGGTGCTTCAGTTCTGTAGTTGAATGCTGTCATTTCGGTCTAAATAAACCATGGATTTATTTTTGCTGGTTTTTCAATTGAACAACGTTACTTCTAGGTAAAATACCCATTTATAACTTACTAAAATATATATTACAAACATATTTTTGAGCAATATGTTATTAAGTAATAAATTCAAAGAAAACATTTGTCCATCACATTGCAACATCTTCTTGTGTAGAAACAATAACAATAGAACACACATAATAAACAATGAAAATATTAGATTTATTAGACTAAATGTGTTTCACATGAATGTGTTACTTTTCTCTCATTTCTGTTGAATTATTTGTTCCTCTTGATACATTGCGCTGGCATGGCTATGATAGTTATGGAGCTTGACTAGTAATTTGAGGGTCACAGGTTCAAAGACCCGTTCACCAAACATGCTCGCACTTTCTGTCGCTGGTGCGTTATAATTAGGATCAATCCCAGAATTTGTTGGTAAAAGAGTAGTCCAAGAGTTGGTGGTGGTGAATAACTGTCTTTCCTTCAGTCTTTCGCTGCTAAATTAGATACGGGTGGTGCAGAAAGCTTTGCGATAAATTTAAAACATACCAAACATCTTTGTAGTATTCATACCATAAAATCAATAACGTGATTACCTGCTCACCAACCTAAAATTTCATGTTTTCTTGTATCAGCTCGAAAAATGAGAGCAAGTAAGACGTGTCAAGTTTCATAAAAAACTTTAAAGTTTTTAATGAGCATGAATTAAAGTAAACTGTAAAACATCACCATGAGACCCAGTAAACGATTAAAATTTAAAATTTATAATTTATTAATTGTTTTTTATATATTAAAACTTTGAAATTACAAATCACTTTTGTGTGTTTGAATTCGCCCCATGCTAGTACAGCGGTAAGTCTACGGATTTACAACCTTAAAATTACAACAAGGATAAACTAAGCGATGAATACAGTTGTTGTGCATTATGATATTAATATCATGAATAGGTATTGATAACATGTCTTCTTGAATTCTCTAACTCACTTGTAAAAGATTTGTATTTAAACGTTTCTTTAATTCCAATGATTTTGTGTTTACAATTACTTTGCAGGACTCTAGATCTTAATCCTCAGTCATTTCTGAACATTTGAAGATTTTATAAGTACGTAGTCTGCGCAGACATAGAGCTATAGCTGCATCATTTGTAGCAAAGAGGGAGAAGACAAAAACAGAATATAAGAACACTGCATATCGATATCCTTTGTGACATCAACCTGTGGGATGGTATGGCATTATATAGCAAGACTGGTGCCCACTTAAAGCAGTGGTTGTTCATCACGCAGTCTGTGACAAGCATATATTATCGCTATTTTATCGTCATTAAATCCTCTTTCTAAAGCAGTTATTGAACGGTGAATGATTTTCTGTTGTCTCCTCGAGGTAGCCAATTTTGTTGTAATACTTTTTCTAACAAGTGACTCCTCGTACGTACATGATTTCCAGGTAGTGTGTTCGAGTAATAACTGTCCAGCACTAGTACACTTAACACATGTTGGCCTCATAGGTTCTACATTTGTTTCGATAGATACAGAGCTGTGCTACAGAGGCGACGTCTGTTATATGATTTAGATCTAGGCTTTCACTAAATAAGCCAGACAAACACAGAGTCGTGTGCTATTCTCATCTTATCATTCGACAGTGTGGTTTGTGTAGGAAAAAAAAACTTACTCTATTTTATTGTGTGATATCTCTTGAGTGCCAAGACACATTGGATTTAAATATTAGGTAAATGTTTTCATGGACGAATGCCAAAATTGGATAGAGTTTAGCATCAACGTAAGAAATAAAAAAACACTACTATCTTTTTCTCATGTTATTAGAAAATACGTTCAACTAATTTTAATCGCTTTTGAAATAAAAAACAAGGTAGGAAAACGGTGTATATACATTAAAAAGGAGTTTCTTTCATAGAAACTTAAGTCGTTCACCAACTTTGGAAGAAGAAAAATTAATTATTTGGACATTACAGACACAAGCGTAGAGAGAAGCTCATTGGCATCATCAAATTGCATTAATTAAAAATACCCAAAATATAATAGGATTCATAAAACTTTGCTGTCATTATCAAGGGAAGACCAATGACAAATTATCAGTTCCTATTGAACAAAACTTTGTTCATACACCACTGTCAGATATAACAGGTCTTAAAGGGTGAGATGAGATAAGCATCAGTCCAACATTGAATGCTGTGCTGACGACAGTGCATACAAACACCATATTCTATAATTCAATAGTCACCCGCAATATGGTAGCATTTAGCTAGGTGATTTTTCTGATATTCATTCTTGACCCCAAAGATTTCAACAGATTATCACAAGTCAATTATGGTTTTTTGCTGTGAAGTTGTGAAGCTCTTACATAATTTGCAAATACAACTATCAACTACAGTTAGATGTAATACCGTAGAAAACGTAAAATTAAATATGCGGAAAATACCCTTGCTTGTTACGCAAATGGTAACACAACATGCAACCATAGCCACTAATTTAAACATGAAAATACGTGTAAAATAATGGAGTCCAATAAATGAAAAAAAATGTGTATATACAAGGTCAAAAAGTTATAGTTGATATCCACAACTTAATCATCAGCATCAGTTAAGATTCTATTCTGCCTTTTCTATGTTAAATCGAAACAAACTGGTTGTTATACAGCCTCGTGCACGTTTGCCATGCGAACCCCTTAATCGTTCAATATATTTTTATTGACATTGGCAGACTGTTCGTTCCCAGTGAGTGGATGGTTCAACACAGTGCCTTAAGGGAGTGTTACTTCTCGATTGAACACTAACCAGATTGACAAACCGCAGGAAGTTTTGTTGTTTGATTAGCCATCAACATCAGCTAAGGGAAGTGATCGATTTGGTAATTTCTTTCAGAAGTTATGAACTTGCTAAACATGAGCTTGACTCCACTTCAGCCAGTCCAATAGGCTGGAAATGACATAGTGAACTTTCTCATAACACATTTTACTCTATTGACAACAAGTATACACCGATTTCCAAAGAAAAAATATCCTATTCATCCCTACTAGAGACACACATTTAAAAAGTTATGATATAATTGTAGAAAATTATTTAATATGAACCTAAACATTTTCCAAGAAAGGTCAAAATAACTATAAAAAAACACAAAGGAATTGCTCTAAAGAATCTTAAATGTAACATCAGTATTATAATAAAGTCTGCATACAAGGATGGAGTTATTATTATTTTTGTCTTGTTTTGAATTTCTCTCAAAGTTACAAGAGAGCTAATTGCGCGAGCCGTACATAATTTAGCGATAAACGACTAGAGGGAAGGCTTCTAGCTACTTTTCACCATCCACTTGAGCTACTCTTTAACCAGCGAATAGTGGGATTGGCTGTAACATTATAACGTCCGAACTGTTTGGTGGGACGGGAATTTGTACCTGCGATCCTCAGATTGCGAGTTTTGCCATGCTGGCTCCATTATTATTTTTTAACAAAAATGATTAAATCGCTGAACGTTGCTGCCAACTTGAAGACACAAATTTCTGCCAACAGACATTTACTTCCTGACAGCCTTTTGAGTATAATGGATGTTGTTTTCTCCTTTACATTAATATTCCACTCAATAAAGAACATCTTATTCTAAAATCTGTCAGCCTTTCAAATCCACCAGAATCTCAAAAAATAGCCACTTTACCAGTTTTGTCTCATTTTTATACAACTTTCAGGTTTACACTAATGCAATATTTACCAAAAAAGGTCCTGACTATACAAATATGTTGAAAAATTCTGTAAAACTTAAAACTTTTGAACTTTATACAGATGACATATTTTTAATTTAGACAGCCAATTCTGAATAATTTAACGAAAACAAGTTCTTATGTTTACACTTTTCTTAAAACAGTGTAGGTTTACTCTTAATTATTCTATTATCCAAATTAACTATCTTTAAGCCACTGTCTCTTTAAATTTAAGAATTTTACACACCAAAATCTATAGAAAACTAATGGGCGAACCACATACACACACAGTACCTTCGCTACAAAAGCTACTACCTTAACCACACTAGACAATATATTACCTAAAGTCAAATTCTTCGAATTAAGAAAATAAAATGAAACGAACTGAAAAGAAAACAATTGAGAATTTGAAAGAAATCGTATTGCAAAATTACTAAACAGAAACAAAATTGACAGACATATTAAAATACTAATAACATTAGACGAAGAGCCATTCTTAACTAATTTAATGTGTGAGTGTGTGTTTTTCTCAGAACAAAGTCATATCAGACTATCTGCTGAGATACCGAAGGGAATCGAACCGTTTATTTTAGCGTTGTAAATCCGCAGACTTACCGCTATACAAGTGGGTGTCATTTAAAGTAATAAAATAAATTAAGGGCAAACATAATTTCCCCTGTTATAATCTTGTTGTTGTTTTGAATTAAGCTACACAATATGTTATCTGTGCTCTGCTCACCACGGGTATCGAAACCCGGATTTTAGCGTGTAAGTCCGCAGACATACCACTGAGCCACTGGGGGGTTGTTATAATCTATAACTTTAAACTCAAATGGCCTAGCAAGGCCAGGTGGTGAGGGCCCTTGATACGCACGCTAAAGACAGCAGGTTCGAATCCCCGTCCACCGATTCTTCTTGTCTTTTTAGCCATGTAGGCGTTATAATATGATGATTACTCCCACTAGTAGCTGATGAAAGAGTAGCCCAAGAATTGGCGGTGGGTGAGGAGAACTAGCTGCTTTCCCAAATAGCTCTCGTATAGCTTTGTGAGAAACTAAAAAAAAAAAGAAAACTGAACTCGAAATCGTTTCACGTGAAAAACAACAACAAAAATTCGCACACTAAAATTCAATGATGACTCGAAAACAAAATCCCGAATTTCCCTTCGTCTTCATTTGTAAGAACAGAAATCTTGAAAATATTCTTGTTTTCTTGTTATATAAAAGTGAAATACGCCCATTACAGCTGCTATCCGTATTGTATACCCTGCAAAGTTTATTCGACAGACAAAACCAAAAACATTTTAAAATGACTGAGGAAATTACCTACACTACACGCAATACCATTTGTCTCTTACAATGTAAAAAATTCAATCAGTAGTGTGTAGATCAAACCCATACCACTCCAATAACACCTACCTGTTGTAAAACACTTAAATAACCCACTTATTCTACTTACTGTGTGATTCTCATTAGCACTGAAATGAGTTTAGAAACTGAAGTTAATAGAGAAATAAAAGATTCTTACTGGATTGCCACATTAAATATTGTTCAACCTTGTAGAATCGATCTTAGTGATAGAACTTGTGATCTTGGGCAAGTAATTAGTTCTCTGTCAGAATTTTGTACTCCTCGCTAGTACAGCTGTAAGTCTATGGATTTACAACGTCACAATCACTGGTTTGATTCCAATCGGTGGGCTCAACAGATAGCTGAATGCGGCTTTTCTTCTTTTCTCCTTTTTCATGTGTGGTGTAATTAATTTTTATCCGTAATATTTCATAATGTTTATTATTTAATAGCTGAAGTACTAGCTGGACGGGTGAAATAAAAAACACATTTGTGACAAAGAATAAGAAATTATGCTTTTGTGTCTTAACACAATAGACATTGAAAGTGCAACAAAGTCTACAAAGATACATAAATGAGCTAAGACCGGAAAGAAATACATACTGTTTTCAAGAATTATAGCAATAGTTGTTACATTGTTCATTCTAACGCTAAGGGATATACGACATTGGCAAGTTTTCCGAAATTAGATATAAAGCTAGAGGAAGGCCTCAATCACCACCCAATGACCTTCGTCGTGTCATCCTGTATCATAGTGTCAAGTTTGATGCTGATTAAGCAAGAAATGTGGAGACGTATAAAAAACAGAAACACACAGATGTTGACGTTTATTTATATAGATTTTTTTATTTCTTTTATTTATTTATATATTTACATAGATTTATAATCGCTTTCGAAAGGCCCGGCATGGCCAGGTGGGTTATGGCGTTTGACTTATAATCTGAGGGTCGTGGGTTCAAATCTTCATCGCACCAAAGATGCTTGCCCTTTCAGCCGTGGTGGGAGTTATAATATGACGGTCAATCCCACTATTCGTTAGTAAAAGAGTAGCCCAAGAGTCAGCGGTGGGTGGTGATGACTAACTGCCTTCTCTCTAGTCTTACACTGCTATATTAGGGACAGCTAGCGCAGATAGCCCTCAAGTAGGTTTGCGCGAAATTAAAAAATTAACAAACTAAAACACATAGGCACTACAATATTCACTCAGCTTCTCTAAATTGGAGCAAGTAGAATTAAAAACGTGAATTGGTATCTGTGAATTTTGTAATTATAAAAAAATGCCTTCAGAAATTTTTTTTCAAAGAGACCACAAAACCAAGATGAGCATGACCATTTGGATTTCACATACTCCTCCATACTGAGACCACAGCACTCATACCATCTTCCACTTCCAGCTGATGTATTTGTCTGTTATGCTTCTTATTGCTGCATAGCCAAAAACACTTTGATCCAGATCTTCAGGTTTGCAACATTTACAAGTGAAGTTGATATTTTAAAACTATTTTTGTCACTTTCTTAGGTTTTTTATATGCCAACTGTTCCTTGTCATTCTATAGCTGTGAAAGTACAGCTCTGATACCAAAAACATTAAGACTGGAATCAATTCAGAATTTGTGGTTCTGTCTAAAGTAGTAGCGCATCACATAAAGTACACTATAATAACTTTAAGATATGCTCACAGTTAATATCCTAGTTTAAATAGGCATTCATCTTACACAAAGACGGTGATGTGATGTACGATATATTATCCACAAACTACTGGTAATATAAGGCAAATCCATAGAAACTACACACTTCTCTCTTTTCGTGACCTGATCTGAATGTCAAACAGCTGCAGTCTTCATAAGACTCATTTTAATACTATCTATATTCACTACTTAACCCAGGAAATCTTTGTGATTTGCATAATTGAACATTTCCAGATCTTAAGTGCAACTTGTGTAGATCCACTACCTATGCATAACATTTTCTGATTTTAATCTTTTCCTATTGTTTAGAATCTATTGTCTAAGCCTGTCACAGCTAAATTAGATACTTCTCGTATCGCAGTCCAATTCTGGCTTGCATTTGATGTTCATCAGTAATGAAGCCCATTCCCAGCTATCTTCTTGGGTTATAGCATCAATCAACGTATGTCAAGTTTGTTTGAACAGTTGTGACACAGAGGCCGTCAGGAACAACGACTATCTTGTGTGATTTTGACATTTTTTAGTGGAAGCTACATTGAAAGATTATGAACAATCAAAATATTGTTGCTTTTCTGCCTTATGGAAAGTTAGATAGAGAAAACCACCTTAAACGTAATTAAATCTGTCTAGACACCTCTTTCAGGGACGTAACTCTCAACTGGTGTCACATGGGCCCGTTGTAAAGACCTTATATGTATTGATAATAATAACTCCCTGATGCACCACAGCCACAGC
Organism: Carcinoscorpius rotundicauda; assembly: GCA_011833715.1. Lineage (NCBI taxonomy): Eukaryota > Metazoa > Arthropoda > Merostomata > Xiphosura > Limulidae > Carcinoscorpius > Carcinoscorpius rotundicauda. The sequence goes on from CM022398.1 coordinate 28,934,291, forward strand.
ATGGCACATCTTTTCAATTAGTCACTGCAACTAATTTTTTGAACAGCTAGATTCACAACTTAATGGTCAAATTTGGTCCAATGAATTCGTAACTAGGCAGCAACTTGCCAAAATAATTAAGTAAACCTATAAAAGCCCTCTTTCATCATTCCAAAGAATGTCAATAGATTGGTATGTTTAGTTCCTCTGCCTCACACAGGGAGCATCAATACTTTTAGCCAACTGTTGTTATTGTACATTCTAGTTGCACAATAAGCTGGACTGGGACTTTCCTAGTGAGTTATATACACTCTTTGGATCTATATTTAGATATTGCGTAAATCTTAATGGTATTGGATGCGAATATTGGTTTGTGGTTCTGTAGCCTAATGTGATCGAGTGCTAGCGGAAATACAGAAGGTAAAAAGAAAAGCTTAATCTTTCCAAGTGACCCAACTAACTTGTGAAGAGGTAAGGTCAGCCTAGCTGATTCTTTGTTTTTCTTAACTATTCTGGACGCACTAGCTAATAATAAGTTGAGCCAAACAGATAGTCCTCCCAGTGTTATATGTCCCCCGAGTTCAATGACCAGATATTTACTGGAAGCAGACAGTCATGGTTCTGTGGATGTGCATCCACAGTTGACCTCCTCATAGTCATATTTCACTAGCAAACGTAAAGCTTCACTAAAGGTATTCTTGTTTCTTTGTTCTGAAGAGATCAGCAATCTACTGGAATGGTCACGCCTCAAAGATTCCTCCATCACTCATCTGGTGGCTAGATGAATGGTTCTTGCAGCACTAGTGGGTCAAAAGTCAAATATCGTATTATCAGGAACAGTACCAACTCTAATCGGAACAACAGTAGAATATTTATTATAAATTAAATCTGAGTTTCCTATCTCATTGAATTAAAGGGTGAGTAGTCTAAATAAAAACACACAAATATGTTTAATACATACACACGAAAGAATATAAATCAGAAAATATATCCATGTAACAAAAAATATAACTTCTTTCTAGGTAGGAGGGGAGAGGTCTAAATGGAAGAATTAACCACTATATACAGAAATTAAGGCTAACTCTTGCAAAGTGTATTCATTATCAAATCATCCCACATGTAAGATGACATACCTTCCAGGTATTCTTGTACCAATGATACAAACACATCTAAGGAATTCTCCAGCAGTGCCATCTGCAAGTAAGTATAAAATAACTGAGGGAAACAAACGTTGAGCATGTGTAAGTAACATAAGAATGCGAATACTTCCTTTCAAAGGCAATCATCAGCACACTATGTATGCAAATACAAAATACTTCGCTTAAAATGAAATGTTTACATTTTAAACTAAAAGGAAAAGAAACACCTGGTACGTTTCACATAAAACAAAATATGAATAAGAAAGCTGAGTTGAAGGTTGCAACGAAAGAATGATGAAATAAAGCACTGAAATAAAACTAACATAAACATAAACTAGGATATCTCTTCTTCAGAAGAATAACGTAAATGAGCTTCATATACTTTGTATTGTTTCTTTGGTAGCCCTCCAGTGGCTCAGCGGTATGTCTGCGGACTTACAACGTTAAAAACCGGTTTTCGATACCCGTGGTGGGCAGAGCACAGATAGCCCATTGTGTAGCTTTATGTTTAACTCAAAACAGAAAACAGTTTCTTTGATCAGATGAATGTTCTCTAAAATCACACATAACCTTATTTACTTAGAGTAAAGTGTACGTGAGGAAAATATACAACGTGATTACATAATAAGAAGCTAAGTTTCTCTAACAGACAAAACAAGTAATTATATATCTTATCAAAAATACCTTAGGTGTGAAAAAAGGTGCAACCAAAAAAGGATTGAGCAAGCAACTTGATTCATTATGGTTGGTAAAATAAAAAACGCGGCCTAGCTAACTGATAAATGAATATTTGTTGTGAAGTTCTTATCAATATTATAAGTGTAGCTACCAGTTCGGCAGTCAATTCTGATTTCATTCCATTAATTCGCACAATCAATCCTTTTTTGGCCGCACATTCTTTTTCACACTTAAAATGTTTAATTAGATATAATTACTTTTTTTTCAATGCACACCAACATCCTACAACAAGTGAGAAAGTGAACTTGAAAGTAACCAAAATAGCTTTACGATCGCAACCCTTTACTTGAAACATACATTTACATTAAAGAACCAAACAGATTCTTTAAAATGCATGGTAGTATTATTTCCTCTTTAAAACACTATAAGGAATGTCCTTAAAAGTAATGCCATGGAATCTAGATTAACAGTTTCTTGTTATCATCCACATTCACTCGGTACAGCCATACTAAACAACATTAGTTACGCTATTTTTTAAGCTAATATTAAGTGTCACTAAACACTCTTTAAGTAAGAAGATTTTATTAGCTTTAACAAATTTGTGATTAAAGCTGGCAATGAATAACAACCGGCAAAAGTATGATTCATTTGGAAACTTGAACAAGAAGCTACTAATCCAGTTAGACATAATAGAATACCATACTCTAATCGTAATGATACCCAAGTTAAGAAAACTCTACTGTCCAGTACAAAGCTTATGTTATGAAACTTTATATCTCCATAAGATTGTCAGACAATTTATCAGAATAGATTAATTTTCTAGCTACAATAAACCCATACAAACCCAAAGATGGTTTCATCCTTACGGGAACTGGACAAGGACCACTTTTCTAAGTTATTCATTTAAATCAATCAGTTGCGAATGTCTGGACAAAGCTCACCTTTATATACTCGAATTAAAGTTATGGAAAATTAGTTTGATATCAGAAATTTTTATAAAATACAGAGTTATGAAATTTGGGGACAAAATGGATGATTGAAAAATAATCAATAAACGAGTATTTTATTTAGTAGTAGTTGTGGTAGTAGGGCAATTATTTTATTTGTCCTTTCTATCTTCGAAAAGTATTATTCTTTATTCATAAATAAAATACTGTATCTGGATTAAAATAAACGCCAATTATCAAATGTTATTTAGTTTTCTCTTATCAATAAATATTTTTAAATTCCAAAACTGCCATCTCCCATCATAAGGTAATTTATAATAGTGAGCATCTCCAAACTGCTCGAAACACTCACAGTTTCAGTATTTGTTGTTTGATTTAATTATCTGAAAACATGGCATCACTGTAAACTTGTTAGTACAATATTATTAGGCCCGGCATGCCCAGGTGGGTTAAGGTATTCGACTCTAATCTGAGGGTCGCGGGTTCGAATCTCCGTCGCACCAAACATGCTCGCCCTTTCAGTTGAGGAAGCCTTATAATGTGTCGGTCAATCCCACTGTTCGTTGGTGAAAGAGTAGCCCAAGAGTTGGCGGTGGGTGGTGATGACTAGCTGCTTTCTCTTTAGTCTTACACTGCTAAATTAGGGACAGCTAGCACAGATGATGTGCTATGATCCATAAAGTAATTGAAAAGTTAAAGCATATTAAGGAAGCAGATAATCTGTTATCCATTTTTAATCCAGCTGTGCAATATATACACAGAACGTAGTTTTAGTTATTAATTTTGTAAAACATTCACTCCTGTTATATGTTATCAGAGTTGAGTATTTCTAGTTCATCGGTTGTAATATGTAATCACCTGGATTACAAAACATCGTTCAGTTGGGTATTTAGCCTCATTTTGATCAAAAAGGCGTGAAATTTTCAGTTTCCGTAAGAAACAACGCTCTGTGCGGTTGTTACAATTTTTTATGCTTCTAAACGAAACATGTACATGAAAAATGGGGGGGCTGTTATTCGAAGACGGATAACCGGGATGAATCCTATTTGACATGGCTATAGCACAAAGCATCGTCAAGACTTTCATTATAGGGCGACTGATTACATGTTGTCATCTGGCTTCCTCCCTCACCGTCGTCCATTCCCTTCGTACCATATAATTTCCAGCTCATTCTGCACATAGCTGAAATTGCCTGAGGACTAATGCGTCTTTTATTGGGGAGATACTAGCGTTTCTTTCACAATAGACCCCCAGCGGCTCGCCTCCACGCCACCTGAAATATTTAATTTTCGCTCAATCCAAACCCAGCGAACTCAGGAGAACATGGTCGGTTCTTTTGAAGGGTGTTTCAATAAGTACTCTTTCATATTCCGTCGGCGTTCCAAGTCACATGGAAACAGTTTTTATAGAAGACAGTAACGCAAGGCAGAGAAGGCATTTTGTTGAGAACTTCTCAAAATCATGTGTTGAGATGAAACAACAGGCTTCAAGAATTCTTATTATTTATATTTTTAAACAAGAACAACATATTTTTAGTCAACATCTCATTTTTACCCAATTTTATATTCACGGCTTGCTTTGTATTCTAAAGTAGCACAGAGGTTATTTATTAAGGAAACGTTCGATCTATGACGTCCATGTACGTTGGTTATATTTTCATGCTTTTTTTCTGAAAAGAAAAACAACATTAAATTAAACTAGTTCTTGCAGGTGGCTCTATAATCACAAAATATATTTTTAAGCAGCCTTGGGAGCTGTTGCTAATTTTTAGACACACTAATTACCATTTAAGCTACACTCATGTGTATATTACAGAGCTATTTACAAAACTCCTTCACATTATAATACATTGAACTTTTGCTGTACTGCAAAACCCTTCACTAACGTTCAGTGAAAGATTCAGGTTTGAAAATAGGATTGTTTTGTGAGTTTAATTTTTGAATTTCACACAAAGCTACACGAAAGCTAGCTGCGCTAACCGTCCCTAGAGGGAAAGTAGCTAGTTATCATCATCACTACCCACAGCCAACTCTTGGGCTGGTACTTTTAGCAAAGAATAGAGAGATAATACCCCCATGGCTGAAAGTGCGAGTATGTTTGATGGGGATTCAAACCCGCAATCTTTGGATTACAAGTCGAGCGCCTTAACCACCTGGCCATGTCGGATCATGTGAAAATAGGACATTCATTTGTAAAGATAGAGCTGTTGTTTGAAATTTATTGACCAGAGGTCACAGATTAAATGGAGAACTTTGCCGAAAATGTAAAATAAAACAACAAAGGATTTGTTTGTTCTTAAGCAAAGAGCTACACAATGAGCTATCAGTTTTTGCTCGCTGAGATATCGAAACCTGATTTTTAACGTTTAAAGCCCTTAATATTACCGCTGATTGACCAGGGACACCAAAAAATATATAAAATAAATTATTACAAATGTCACATATCTAAAATATTTACAGTAGTTTTAGTTTTATCAAAATTTTTATTCTTAGTGTTTGTTAATGGTATTACATGGTTGTATTGTTAAATGCCTTATTTAAGACCTGCAGATGGTTAACTCATCGCTACAGTGAACAGGAAGTTTTACAGGATCTAGTTGGTAGGTAAACGTCTTGTAAGTAAAATCTTATATTGGTGTAAGTGGATGGAAATGTAAAAGAATAGATTTAATAAAGTGAACGTAAAGTGAAAGAATGTGGAAGCCAAAATTTAACAAAGAAAACAAAGTTTCCTTGACTAGTTCTTTAGGCAATTCCAGTTTGCTTAATTATAGCCGGTTACAATTTACAAGTGCATTGTACGTACACAAAAATATAATAGTAAGCTACACTATATAGCTTTACAGGAATACAAACAGAATACAGTTATCTTTTCTTTGAAAACATTGTTGTAGAAATGAAGCTCAACACAATTAAAAGTCCAATTTACATCAAAACCGGTTAAGGATAAATGACAGCTTTGTATTCATATGACATGGTGTCAGTTTTAAGCTCACTATGCATATAATAGTTGAAAATGCTTATTTTAAACTCCTCATGAGAAGCCCTCTCCAGTGGCATAGTGATGAGTCTGAAGATTTATGCTGAAAACCGGGTTTCGATATTCGTTGTGGGCACAGCACACATAGCTCATTGTTTATCTTAGTACTTGAGAAGAAACAACCCCTTTTTTGTTTTATTCCACATCATCGACAAATGTTGAGCTATATAATCTAACTTTACTTAGCTAAAAACAAAAAAAGCAAAAGTCATGTAATTTTTTAATGTCATCCAAGTTTATAGAAGAATATATTTGCTATTAAGAATATTGGAATAGTTTTGAGAACTTCAATTCTAATTTTAAAACAATTTACATGAGCAAGAGAACACGACAGCTTAATAATTCTTTCAATTAGAATAGTAATATTTATCATGAACTGTTAGAGAGGATGGTATGTTGTGATTACATCTGCGTATTACTATATATTCTATGAACGAATACATTTCGTTTTTATTTTCTTTTGATATAAAGAAATAAACTTCAAATCATTCGATGAGGGTCTTTCGTTTAAACTTAGTTGAATAATACAACTTCATGAAGCTTGGATTAACTCATGGTCTCTAAGTCTCAGCATTTGTAAATAGTAAGTCAGCGAAATTACCACTGATTCACTAGGAAACTTTTTTTCGTTTACATTTAAATAAACTTGGTAATAGAAAAACCTCACATTTTGAGTAATTGTTGACATAGTTTCTTTCATAAGATTCTGCTATATATAATATCGCAATTGACTGATATGTGTAAAGTTCGCTGGTGGGTCAGTGGTAAGTTTACGGACTTGTAATGTTAAGATCTGGACATAACGCAAGTAGCTTATTGTGTATCTTTGTGCTAAATTTTAAGCAGACAAAGCAAAGTTATCAAAGCGATGAAATATATATAGTTAAACTGATCTCGAAGTTATTCATTCCTTTAGAGTTTTATCTGATGACCGTTTAAATATACTAACATAAGAAAATCCATATATCTAGAAATACTTTTGTAAACAATTCAATGAAACTTTCGGTGAAAGTAAAGAAGAATATGCTACAATATATCAACCTCATTACACCTGCTATAATCAATGCCGCCGAGGCCTTTCATCAATACCAAGATTAACAAGGCTGGCTAGGATATGACAGACATATTAGTGAGCTAGATTCTATTTATATCATCAAATTTCATGAATAATGGAACATTAGAGTTACTCGTTCCTGACGAGGTAATAACCCCATAACGTTATATAACACATGGTGATGCAGAAATAAACATTTTCATTATTTACAAAATAAATTCCCCACTGCATTAAACCCTCAAAATTGTATTATGAATGTTTACTTTTCTCTATTATTAATCTAAATTTATTATTTAAAATCTGGTAAAGTACGTGCATATTTCGTGTGTTGTTCAAAACATCAGTAAATAAAATATGATTGAAAATATAACTACATCTTTATTTACTTTCATTCTGCTCAGGAATTATCAGGAAAAACAAAATGTCGTCTAACCAGATTAATTCATAATGATGAATAACAACTAGTTGTACGTAGTGGTATTTCTTAATGAAAGCAACCATATAAAAATTGTTATTATTTAAATAATTATTAATAATATATTTGTTTGGTAAATATTTTAAATTACGACTAAGTTTTTTTCGGTAATTAAAAATGAGGCTGGAATTCATTAGCAAAGATAAAAGTTTTGGAAACGAATAAAGATTACAGTGGCCAAGTAGTCACGAAGTGTGACAAGTAACTAAAGCCACTGTAAGATATATTGTCATAAAAACCTCATTATCTGTGGAATTGTTTATGAAATAGTCTTTGTAGAAAGGGATCTCAAAGTAGATACATTAAACGTTACGTTAAAGTCTTGTTTATCTTGTAATATCAATTGCGAACTAAAAGTGTTAAAAAAGAACAACAAACAAATTTATTCTTCAGTAAAGGATCAGTAACGGCAATTACAATATTCTGTAATTCAGATTATTGTAAATATTTTGATTGGAATATGTGTGATAATAAAAATATTACTCTCTACAACACAGCGCGTCATATCTGTAAAAAATCTTTTGCGGATTTCAGTTATATTTTCAAAGTAACCATATATTGTTTTTTGTAATTTATTTTGTTAAATAAAGTGCGTGCAAAATGTCTGTGTGCAGATATTATATCTAAAACACTAAATTAATGCTAAAAACAAAGCTTGTATTCACATTAAACATTAAATACTAAATATATAAAAGACATCAAATTGTCATGGAGATGACTTTGGAAGTTATAATAGTGAAGAATATAACAGGTGCAAGGTAGACAATGTGTGTCTGTGTAGTAGATATAAGGGCAAAAATCCTGTTCTTGGTGTTCTTTAATAAAAAGAAACTTTCTACTTGTAAAGCTTCAGTATATCTCTGCCAGGACGACAGGCCAAAATGACAAATGAGAACCATCGTGTGTCGAGGCAACAGAAGGGCCTGTCACCTAGCGAGGACAAAGATTAATGGCTTTGTCTGCTACAGCGAACTAAAGCTTACCTAGCTTCACTGGAGCGCTATATCCCAGCTCATTACTCAAGCAGCATTTTTATATACAGTTAAATGTGGGCGACCTGACCAAATCAACCATCTTTGTATGATGTAAGAGCAACATTTCATGGTTTGCTTTCTGATCCTCCTATCAGCTCATCCTGCTACTACTTCTTTCCAGCGGAGAAAATTTATTACATCCTTCAAAACCCCGGTTCTTCTAGAAGACTAATCCATCATATCCTAACTCCAATACCCTCAGTCTAGTTTTATCCTTGTTTTACAATCCTTCTTTTTCAACACGAGTGTGTATTTTTTACGTCATTTTTTCAAAAATCGCAAAGTAATTGTTCGCGTGAAAACTTTGAAAATATCGGAATTTTTAATTGTTTATTTCCTTCCACGAAGAATTATATTCTTGGTAATTTTTATTGGGTTACTATTTTCATGTTTTTATAACTGGAAAATACTCTGTTAATTGTCTTTTTTTATGTTAATGTGCCAGGAAAAATTGAAATAACTTTATTGGTTGTTTAAGAAATGATGTAAATATGCATGTAAAGTAAGAAAAACGAAACGCATTGCGCTAAGAACTAACACGATTCTTTTTTTTCTTTTTCATTATTTGCACTGTTGATTGATTTCGCGAAACCTGTAGACTGTACTGACGTTAAATGCAGTTTTAGACCTAAAGCTTAGTTGTAATAGTTTTGGTTCAAACAAAACGTGACATGGTAATTTGTATGTTTTTATAAATACTTGGAATACCAAAGGAACCTTTGCTAAAATGTTGCTATTCAAGACGTGCGTGAAGTCAGACAGGTCGGCTGTTGGTGAAATGAATACTTGGAAGTAAATTTGTGACGTAAAGCCTTATTTCTACGTGAAGTATTTCTTTTCCCTTTCCGTGTTAGTCTAGTTTCGAAGATTTGTGTTTGTTTGTTGGCAAGTGCAAATCTACACAACAGGCTATTTGTGTTGTGCTCACCACGGGTATCGACACTCGCATTTTAGCTTTATAAACCATCAAAATTGCCACTGGGGGGGACTTCGAACAGTTACCACGGCAAGTTCCTGATATAGAGACGTGTAATTCTAAGTAACTGATGGCGTTAACTTTTACAGAAACCAACGGCTGATAAGGTATTATACATTACACCACTTTACCTGATAATTATGTTCCAAAAGTGTGTTACGTAATATTTAAATAAGTGGTGCCCAACAGCTTTTTCTCGATTGACAAAATTGTAGAGAATGTGCTAACAATTTCGTCACAGACAAAAAAAAAGTTGTGTTTTTATAGATACATAGGGGTAGAAAAATATAGATTATTTATTTATAGAATTAACCATATTTAACAAAAAGCAACTAGGTGGTAGAAATAATGCACCATGTCCGTCCGTCACATGCGGCGACTGGCGTTCGTGGATTTAAAGAATACGCCCTGTGGTATTTGAATGATTTGTTCTAAGTTTATCCGAAATAGTTGATTGCTAGTAATCTTAAAGGTAAATAACAACCCAAGATGAAAAAAATATATTTATTTTAGACGGTCGTGAAGCACATTTCTCACAGCTCCCATACTACGAGCAACTGTTATGACTATTAAAATGCTTTGATGTGTTACGCTTAGTGAATTGTGTATATAATTGTGTGTTACTGTGAAAACGCAGTCACTGACACAAGAATATATCACATGTAGGTGAAAGCTGGCCCTGCGATTAGACCATTGATCTACTGGTCTGTAATTTGTCGACGTTACAGAAATAAATAAATGATGTTTTAATCTTTATAAGGGTGATGGTTAAATCCCATTATTCTGTCAAACTAACAGTGGTGGGTACTGTAGACTACCTGGCTTTTCTTCAGCTTATTAATTCACATTTAGGGAGTACAACACACATAACAATTGAGTAGGATTGCAGAAATATTTGAAAATGTACAAAGAAGGAAAATACAAGTTTGGGGAAGAAAACGAAAAAAAGACCATTAAAAACTTTGAAATTGAAAAGCGCTCCTCGAAAATAATCTCTGTTTTCTTTGGATTTACTACAAGTGTAACTATGCTTGTGTAATTTATGTATTTTTCAAGAGAGCAGTAGTTCGAATTTGGAGTTTTCTTATAATAGCTCATGACGAGTTTTTTTTTTTCAACCCCTTCAACAATCGCGACAACAGATAAATCATTTCCTGTTTTGTTTCAGAAGCAATGTTAACACTTTCTTTTTCGTAGAAAATAACTTCTAATAATAATAACTTCTACTTGAAGAAAAAACGCTGGTCGTGACTTTATTATTTCAAGATTGTAGAATGTAAGATATAGCTAGTTTCTCCTTTATCAGAAGGTGAGTTTGATAGGAACAAACACCTCCTGGCTGACTGGAATTTTTATTGAGTGTTTGAGTGTGATAGCCACAAACAACTTCTGGTTAATTGGATTCTTTACTGAGAGCTTGAGTGTGATGGCCACAAACAACATGTTTATTTGGATTCTTTACTGAATGTTTGAGTGTGTTTGGATTCTTCACTGAATAAGGCTAACATAACTTTGAAAATCCAAACATTTCTTAATATATGTTATGAATAACTGCAAAAGTTTAGTCTTTTCAATCTAGACAAAATACATTTCTTTATAAAGACACATTATGTTTCCGTGCACCATTTATATTTTAATAATTTCTTTATTTAATTCAAAAGAATCATTAAAAATAACGATTCTTCATTTGAAGAAGATTGCCTTCACAAATGTAACTTGTTTTTTCAATACAAAAGTACGATATAATTATTTGTTTCAGAATTTTGTACAACGTTGTTATCCACAGTAATTGCATTACGAAGAAACGTAACTGTTAACGCTTTCGTGCCAAATATGTAACTTACGCGACCACTACTAAATCAGAAAGATTTGCTTGATAATATTTTTGTTATTTAAGATTAAAAAAAGTTTGCAAGTTAATTAAACTGGTAAGTCTCGTTGCATAGCAGCTAAGTATTCATTTTGAATTATAATAGTAAGATAATTTGATATTTCAAAATGTATTTCATTTTTAATATGAACTTTTTTGAGTGGTTTTCCCTTTGACCCGATTTGTGTAACTACTATAACTGGTTTGTTTTGGATTTTCGCGCAAAGCTACATGCGGGCTATCTGCGCTAGCCGTCTCTAATTTTGCATTGTAAAACTAGAGGGAAGGCAATTAGTCAGCACCACTCACCACCAACTCTTAGGCTACTCTTTTACCAACGAATAGTGGGTTTGACCGTCACATTATAACTCCCCTGCAGCTAAAAGGCGAGCATGTTTGGTGTGACGATGATTCGAACCCGTGACTCTCAGAATTCGAGTCGAATTCTTTAACCACCTGGCCATGCCGAGCCTATACAGTTAAGAAAGATATGTTTTAATCCACAACTGTTCAAACTTTGATCAGTAAAGTTTTTAAATGAGTAAGAAATATTTACATCCTTACATGAAATTCCACAAACGCATTTTTATGACAACGTGATTCCAACGTTTTACAGAGGGTAAGTACAATCCCACTCGTAAACTTTTATATCACCACAAAAATATTAAAACACTCATTGAAACCGCAGTTAGCTGACTTGGCTTGCTCATGTATCCTGTACTATTTAATAAAATTAAAAAACATTCACCATTTAAATCACAATAATTTATTAGTTCGAACACAAAAACTATTTTCCACATATTTTGACCACGTTTGTTTAACAGTAATAAATAGTTGTGATTGAAATGGTGTAAACTTTTATGCAGTTAGTTTTGGAATTATTATCTTCATACGGACATAACATGTTTCGGATTTTAGAGTGTATCGTCACAAAAGTAAATAGCCATGAGTGCTTTCATTTCGGATTGGTATAAAAAGATGTGTCTATAAATGCAGCGTGCCACAGATATAAAGATTTAGTTCCAGAAAGAACGGTTTTAATATGTTACAATAATGGATTTGTTTACCCAAGTAAGCATAATCACATCCAAATTATTAAGTTTTATCATATCAAAGTCTTATTGATTGTAAGCCCTGTCGGCAAACATTACAAATTTTACTGAAATTCATATGTAAAGTGATATTTTATGTACATCTGCGAACTTCTTGATAACACCAACGGTATGCTACTTTATCTCCTGAGGAATAACTCAACCGAAAGCATCTTACATAGGTACTTAACTTTTTTCACAAATAAAATTCGTTATGATGTATCTATAAATATAGCATATAAACTTGAGATCATGAGAGAAAAAGTCTGTATTTGACAGCTGTCAAGTAGTTATAGTAAATAGTGTCCTCAATGTACGCTATCGAGTCGGTTTATGTGGTGAAGTTTGGGTTTCAAGCAAATTCATTGTTTTGTGTTACTTAACATTTATGGTTTAGGTAAAACTTTTAGATCTGTATTTTTTTTATTCCTCAGAGTGGTAACACACACAACTACTAGTAGCGAAAAATGTGATAAAAATATTTTGCTTAAGAAAGAAAACTTATATGTATATATATGAGGACAAACAGAAAAAGCTAACATAGAGTTAGTAAAAAATGGCTTGAATCGACCAATATCACAGAGAAGGGGGCTTAATTACAACGGCAAAATAAGCACGAAACTTAGTTTGCCCCTGAAGAAGTAAAGTCCACTTTTCTAAAGCGCTTGGGTTGTCCCTCCCCTAGCATAGCGGACTTACAAAGCTAGAAACGGGGTTTCTATAGATATGGTGGGCAGAGCATAGATAGTCCATTGTGTAGTCTTGTCCAGCTTGTTAATAATTTTAATGATAGCTTTCGAAACCTGTGAACAAAGTAGGGAAATACTATTAAATAGATTAAAACATTTTCTTGATTGGATACTTTTAATTTGAAATTAACATTTAAGAGAGCATGAATTAACTAGGGATTTTTCAGATAATCTAAACCGAAGAGACTGTTCATTGTGACTTTATTGTGAAAGTTATAATTATTAATTTATCAATAATAAGAGAAAGTGAAGGTACACTACATGAATAAAAGTATGTGAACATCCGACTATCACATCCACATGTGCTTGTTGAGCATCTCATTCCAAAACCATGGCTATGGGGATTCGCTCCTATTCAGCCACAAGAGCATCAGTGAGGTGGTTCACTGATGTAGGGCGAGAAAACCTGACTCACAGCCGGCGTTAAAATTCATCCCAAAGGAATTTGACGGAGTTGAGGTCAGAACTCTGTGCAAACCAGTCAAATTCTTCCACGCCAACTTCGGCAAACCATGTCTTTATGGACCTCGCTTTGTGCACGGGAGCATTGTCACGCTGAAACAAAAAAGGGCCTTCCCCAAACTGTTGCTATAAAGCTGGAAGCACACAATTATCTAGAATGTCATTGTATGCTGTAGCATTAATGTTTCCCTTCACTGGAACTAAAGAAACTAGCACAAACTAGAAAAAAATCAGCCCCAGACCATTATCCTACTCTACAGATCTTGACAATTGGCACTATGCATTCAGGCAGGTAACGTTCTCCTGGTATTCGCCAAACCCATATTCATCCCTTAGACTGTCAGATAGTAAAGCGTGATTCATCACTCCAGAGTCCAATGGCGGTGTGTTTTACATCACTCCAACCGTCGCTTGGCATTGTGCATGGTGATCTTAAGCTTGTGCGGCTGCTCAGTTATGGAAACCCATTTCACGAAGCTCCCGACGAACAATTCTTGTGCTGACGATGCTTCCAAAGGCAGTTTGGAACTCAGTAGTGAATGTTGCAACTGTGAAATGGGCCTGACATGGCCTAGCGCGTTAAGGCGTGCGCTTCGTAAGCTGAGGGTCGCGAGTTCGCGCCCGAGTCGTGCCAAACATGCTCGCCCTCCCAGCCGTGGGGGCGTTGTAATGTGACGGTCAATCCCACTATTCGTTAGTAAAAGAGTAGCCCAAGAGTTGGCGGTGGGTGGTGATGACTAGCTGCCTTCCCTCTAGTCTTACACTGCTAAATTAGGGACGGCTAGCACATATAGCCCTCGAGTAGCTTTGTGCGAAATTCCAAACACTTAAACGCAACTGTGAACAGACGATTTTTACGCGCTACACGTTTCAGTACTCAGCATTCCCGTTTTGTGTGCTTGTGTGGCCTACCGCTTCGTGGCTGAGCTGTTGTTGCTTCTAGACGTTTCCACTTCACAATTACAGCACTTACAACTGACCAGGACAGCTCTAGCAGGGCAGAAATTTGACGAGCTGACCTGTTGGAAGGGTGGAATCCTATGACAATGCCACGTTGAAAGTCACTGAGCTCTTCAGTACGACACATTCTGTTGCCAATGATTGTTTATGGAGATTGTATGGCTGTATGCTTGATTTCATTCACCTGTTAGCAATGGATGTGGCTGAAATAGCAGAACCCACAAATTAGAAGGGGTGTCCACATACTTCTGGCCAAGTAGTGTATTTTGGTTTATGACGAATTGGAACGACACATTAATTTACTGCAAGGTGATATATTGTTTACGAAATCTAAGACAGAAGTGAGTAATTAACATGAAATATCTATAAAATACGCTTCAATATAATTTATAGCCACACCAGTATTGTACACTTAAGTTACTGTGATGTTTAGACTATATTTTGTGTGTGTGAAGTATATTCAACTTATACATGCATTACTTATATACTTGTGGCTTACATTCTATTTGTTAACTAATATTACAGTACTTTTCCAGCGTTTTGTAGTGTTTCTTCATTTTAATTGAGTCTGGTACTGATAACTCATCATCGCTCTGTCGTATGTCTGAGGCTACTTATGCAGTCTTTAGAGTGTTGGGCCCTAGAAGCAGGGTGAATTATTAAATTGTAAAAAATATATATATATATCCCGGTCTGTTTCTTGATTTTCTTTCAATGGGTTTAGGATAGTAGCAAATTAACCGTACTGCTATAAAATGAAATGGGAAGTGATAGACCATCTGTAATTGTAATTGCTGTAAGATACATATATTTTGTATATTTTTGAGCTACAATTAAAGCATTATTTTTAAATGTAGGTAAAAAGTTATGTAACCACTTTTTAATCACTAGAAAATAAAAACACAAAATCACTATAATTAATTTATTGCGTGTTGTCATAAATGTTTATAGCTGTGAAATGATTTTACCTCATAATATTACTCCTTTAAAATTAATAAGAATATTTATGATTGAATACTTTAGATTCAGAGTTTCTATTACTGGGTATTTACTGTGTGAAAATCAGAAACAGGGCTGAAAATTGAGAATTTTATAAGCAAAGACTTGAGATTTTTAGTGGTTCATAATTCAACCGTTTACAAGCTTCAACCAAAATAGCTGAAGAATCTTCAGTTACACTTACACATGATTGGTAAGTCACTTGATGTAGCAACAATTATCTTTGTTGTTGTTGTTGTTGTTGTTTTTGAATTAAGCACAAAGCTACACAATGGGCTATCTGTGCTCTGCCCACCACGGGTATCGAAACCCGGATTTTAGCGTGTAAGTCCGCAGACATACCGCTGAGCCACTGGGGGGCCAATTATCTTTAGTGGCTTTGGTTTTCTTAAATATGTTCATGGGAGTAAAAGTATTTGCTGGTTTAAAAAAAACGTCTATATAACGTGATTTAAAGATTTGTGATCTGAAACCGAACATTCCACGTTTTCTAGAAGTTTGTTACAATAAAAAGATCGTGTTATAGTTTCTAACTGTGGCCATCCGATTAATCATGATTTATTATGATGAAATTAATTCCGCGGGTAACAGAGAATCAAGAACATTGTTCTTAAAAAGTGTAATCAACCCTCAGTACGTTCATGTTTTCATTTATTGTTTTTGTCTATGCAATAAAGACTTATTTTTCTAGCGTACAACTGGTTTCATCTTTTTCAGTTGTCACTCACTCTTGGCCTTCAACTTAATCGCACCAATTAAATCCGTGTGTTATTTTCTGGAGTCTAATTACACGTTGACTAATTATTTTTAAGAAATAAAACTACAACATTTCTGTTTCCAACGTTTCTTGCGTATTTTATTACATTTTAAAGTGTTATTGTTATTAAGCACAAAGTTACACAAAGGGCTATCTGAGCTCTACCTACCATGGGTATCGAGACCCGGGTTTTAGCAGTATAAGTCCTCAGATATACCACTGTGCCACTGGGAAACCATTTTAAAGTGTGAATAGGTTGAAGGCTAGCAAGAAACGTTTGAATAGTAGAGGTATGAAAAGGGATTTCATTGTTTAACCTAATGTTATTTGATAGTTATTGCTAAATACAATTAATTATTTTACTTTTAAATACATGTTTCGTTCTCAGAATTATTCTCAAACTTTGTACATTCATGCCACATTTCCTCCATGATAACTAATAAAGTAAGAACAAAGATACAAAGTACCCAAAATACAGTACATTGATTGGTTACATTTCCTGTAAATTAAGAAATTGAGAGGTTCATTTCCACTCCATTTCCGTTTTCACCCCTTCTGAATCATTTTAACTTCACAAATGGTTATAAATTTATTATAAGATTTTGGATTTTTTACTCCCCTACCAGTTCTTTTGGTGTTATCTCAAACAAATTCGATAGAGAATTAGGCGTGGCCAAAAAGGAATAGATACAAGAGGGTAATTTCTTATCATTAGAAATACTATAGGGTTTAGAAGTCAGGAAGCTCTTATAAGGTTACCATCAACTCAAACTGATAACTCATAATCTTCTCCTATATACACAATCGTTAGTTCTATTATTTGTTACTCGTTAAGTAATTTTTGTACGTCATAGTAAACTTTATTTTGCACTTTGTAAAGCGTTTTTTTTTAGCATTCACTGATTATTATCTTTACCCCTTAGTTTCAATACATAAATTTGAACTTTGCAATTTGTGTTTGTAATTTTTGTTTCTCATCTATGTGCATACCACTTTTGATAATAAACAGAATATAGATTAATCCTACGAATCATGTATGGTACCATATCAAATAAAAGGGTTAAATTTTTGTTCACACAGCTAGTGCTATAGTAAGTTCACTTGACATAAATTTCATCTGAAGATCGTGGTACTAAAACTATTGTACTGATCGTGGTACTAAAACTAAATCACTTTACCTCTGATCGAATAACAACTTTTGTTTATGACACTGAAAGAAAAATTAAAGTAATTTTGTAAAATAAACCATTGACGATAATTAATGGATTACGTATACATCCATATAGAAACATTTCACTCGTTTGAAACACCGCAATCCGGGAGTAAAAATACATTTCTTCTTGTTTCTTAGGTTTTTCTCACAACTAATGTGTACCCATTCCAGTAAGCCATACTTTGTTGTAATAATATTTCAGTACGATTCAGGCTAATCGGAGCGCAAAACATTTTAATTTAAGTGGTAAAAAAACACTTTTATTTATATTTCACAAATATTATGGCACATTTAATAAGTGCGTTTTCGTGCTTTATATATTTCAGGACAATTTACCTTTTTTTTTAATGATGCGTTCCAGTTTGTAACACCAGTTTGTTAAAATAACACTGAGATAAGTCTAGGAACAAAGACAAACCAATTTTTACTAGATGCTTCATTCTTGTTTTTGGTTACTTTAAGAGCATTGGTTAACCTACTTCTCGGGTATTTGCTTTTCAAGTGAATGGGTGAAACTGACTATCCAGATAAATAACATGTTAGTAACGTGTTTACTTACACACCTTTCTTTTACAATTCATATTACTTGTCTTTATGCATTCAATATATTTTTTACTTCTTCAGTTTCAAGTTCAGTCTTGGGAATCAGTCAGTACACTTGTGACCTCACGTTTGAATCTTTCTTATGGCTGTAGCTTTATTGCAATGGCAATTAAATAGAGTACATTTGTACTATATTTTGAGTCATTTGGGCGGCTGTGTGTACCTCTTTTTATGTTCATTATTCTAGTACTTTAATAATATTATTATGGGCAGGTGGAGAAACAATAATTGGTGTCCCATTCCTTTGAATGTTATCAGACTTGTATACGATAATGGTACTGTTTCTAATTACTTTTGTTAATTGGCTTATAGTTTTGAACATAAACTTTTGAATCATTTGTGAAAGGAGTTTTCGATTAGTCCCGTACCATTTGTTTAAACATTTAATTTTGTGCCAAACGTCAAAGTGTTGAGGCTGTATCTCGTTTCAAGTAGAGTCTGTTTCTTGTGTTCTGATGTTCTGTGGTCACACCACTTAACTAATGTAATCTATCCTCTGTTTCACTGTACTACAAACATTGTATTTAAGTTCGGGTATCTGTTATAACCATACTTTATCCTGGGATGAAGGCCAATTCAGTAAAAGCCAATCTCAACAGCTGTTATTTTTATTTTGTATTTGCGCAGCCAATTTCTTTACTTGCCTATCTTTGTTATTGTGGTTTCAGTTGCTTTTCAAATTTTTGCTAGATTTGTTATTCTTTTTTTTTTGGTTACTTTAACTGCATCTAAAAGCTTTTCATCCATTTTTCAACTCAAAAGGGTGAAGATACTTTTGGGTCTTTTTGTAATAATTCAACTTGGAACTTTGTTGTTGAAACAGTTAATGCACGTGTTCATGCACATCATTAATATTCGAGTGCAACCCAGGTTTCAGTAGATTACAACCACCAGATTCAAAATAAGTTTAACTTTTTTTTCAAATATGAATAACAGACTGTTGTCCTGTAGCAGGTAATCAACCTGTCAGTCTGCTCTAAACCATCAAATTTTAAAAGCATCGATTGTCAGTTTTTACTACTAATATTGGACAAGATTATCACACTGAAGATGATAAGGAAAAGCACGTGTTTCATCACACCTAATACTTAGCATACATCAACAAACTGTTAAAAAGTGCTCCTTGACCTGCAGCTATTTATCCAAGCGTTCCAAAGCGAGATAGCCACTTGTCTTACTATTATGTTAATCATGTTCTGTGCAAAGGCATTAGTGAAAAGGTAGATTTTTGAAAAGGATGACTGTTGTGTGTTTTACTTCTTTCAATTTTCTAAGCCTCATATTTTGCAAATTACAAAGAATTTCAAGCCTTTAAACCTTATGTTATTGATTGGACATGATATTGCCAACTTCTGGGAGTGTCCCCTTGTACTTTAATATGACGGTGATGTACTGTTAAAATATTATTTTGTAACATTTTTATACAGCAAGTTGTCGTGCTTCCAATTGCAAAAGGTTGAAATTTCAATCATGAGTGATATACTATAATCTTGAATTCTCATCTGTATAGATTGTGTTGGCAATGTTTCGCAAAAACTACAACTGTAAGCACTTATTTTTCTGTTGTGCAATGATAATTTACAGCAACAGTCAATGTATGTATTTGTATACTATCCAGTACTTTGTACCTGTGATAAACTGCTCTGTTTTACCGTCATGGGTATCTGAATACAGTGTGAGTGAACAATATCGATGAAAATAAACTTATACTGAAACATAAAGTACATTTCAGAGAAGTAATGAAAGAAAGAAAGTAACAGATAAAGACTGACTTTTCAAATGATCCATCTTCATTAATAAGTATTCCTAACTAATTTTTTGTCATAGCAACAAATATTTTACACTGTCTTTCTGGTAATCTGGTTGAATTTTATATAATGTGTAGTGGACAGACACATTACTGTAAAATGACCAAAGATCAAGAAACAATATGTAACTAATAAAGGTACAAACCAAACTCTTGATTACATTCGTTCCATAGATGGTTTGTGAAACGAAGAGCAAAACACAACTGAATCTGATTAACAAGATAGGTGAGGCACAATATTGAAATGTTCACAAAACAGTTGCTTGGCATAGCAGGAGACTTTATTAAAAGTAAGTGTAAGACGTCTCATTTCACGAATAAAGACAAAACTGAACAAAATAACAAATCAATAAACTGAAAACACGATCACTCTCAACAACGAGGTAGATAAAAACATCAATCCGACCCACTAACCTCATTACAAAGACAATGAAAATCAAAAGATGGAACCAGTGTGCGCTATCTATCTCTTGTCAATGAGCGCAAGATATACTTCAATGGATTTATGCCACCAATCAGTTACCTGTAACTACTGAAGTGGCACTCTATTTAATTGCCTCTGTAATAAAGCTATAACCTCAATAACACTTTGAACAAGTCACTCACAGGTGTACTGATTTCAATGACTCAGTTCAGAATTGCAGTGGAATAAAGATTTTTGATATATGGATATTGTACAAGTGCACTCTCATTTATAGAACGGTTAAATTGTATGGATACGAATATGACACTTTTAAGAGCCTAAGAAAGTTGTAAACATAATTCTTACACTAGACGTTATAATATACAGATTATATAATAAACCGGTATTCATGTTTGTTCATATTTATCCACATTTCTGCTATATATACTGAAACATAATAACCCATTTATAAATAAAAAGTCCTAGAGTTCTATTACACTTGGAGCTGCTTACCGTATGCTATATTTGAAGATTGTGAAGTACTAGGGCCCAATACCATAATTTGTATTTGTGACGCACTTTTGTTAAGAATGGCGAAGCCAACCTTTGACAAAGAACTTGAGAGACTTTCCAAAACACTCTACTGTATGTAAGCACTTTAGGTCTCCAAAACCAACTTCAAAGAATTCAAAGACTTAAAAGTCTTTACTGCAGCTATGGTTTGATTTGAAGGTCCTCTTTCATTACCCCAAAGTCTCAATTTTTCTGAAGACATTTTTGCTCGGTTTGTTTTGTTTTTTTGGTAGGTTTAGAGCTTTTTGGTTGTCTTGACGCTCTGAAGTATAAGTTTCTCGAGACATTTGTCATTTGATCTTTTCTCTTTTAACAATTTTATCATACACATATCTCGCCTTTTATATGACTTTATTATGGTGACATCGCACATCGAACTGGAGAAAATTCACTGTGAACTAAATATATAGGTGAGAACATGTTGCCCATGTATTACGGCTCACATCTGTGTCTCCACGTCGCTGTATTAGCATATGCAAGTAGCTTTTGCAAAGTAAGACTACGTTTTATACGCCTAGACAAAAAAAGCAATGATAAAGATATAATGCAAGCTTATAATTTAAGCATTTAAAGTTTTCTTTCTGTTTTATATCTGCTGTTGGTAATAGTTGTTGTTTAAATAAGGTACTAAATCTCGATTATAAAAGTACATTTTTTTTTACATAGAGCTCTTTTTCTTTGTTTTGAATTTCGCGCAAACCTACAAAAGGGCTATTTGCGCTAGCCGTCCCTAATTTAGCAGTGTAAGACTAGAGGAAGGCAGCTAGTCATCACCATCCACCGTGAACTCTTGGGCTACTCCTCCTTTGAAAGCGACTAGTGGAATCGACTGACACATTATAACGCCCCCACGGCTGAGAGATCGAGCACATTTGGTGTGACGGGGATTTGCACCCGCAACCCTTGGTTTACGAGTCAAGCGCCTTAGCAACCTGGTCATGACGAGCCTAAATCATCATGCACATTGGTACATATACCACCAGTGGTACCCGGAAGGATTTCAGGTAGTACCTGGCAGAGGTAGAAAATAAACAAAGTGTCCGCACTAAACATTTCTACCTATGGACTTGATAATGGGAGCCGCATTTTCATCTTAAGCTAACCAACATCAATTTAGATATCTGTTTGGTCATAAACTCCACTCCTTTCACTGGAAAATCATCAACCTGTGTATTTCCATATACATATAAACATCTGAACGTAATGATTATTATATTACAATCACACTTAATGGACAATATTAATTAAGTTCTTGTTTCTGTGCATTTTTCTTTTTCTTTCTATACACTATTACATTATTAGGTAACCATCCTACCTCCTCAGATAATAGTCAAACATTGCTGTCTGTCCTTCCCTCTCCTCACCGTGGTATACTGAAGTCTCAAGTTCACAGAAACTTATAGAGAATCGTCTAGAAGAGAAGTGATGGAAAGAAAATAGCGAGTATATTAACATGTGTGTTTAATTTACATGAACAAATCAAGTTCTAATTAATGCATCTCAGCCCAGTCTTTAAGAATACGAATATGATATAATTATTGAAGATGCTGTTACGTGAATAGGAACTCAGTCCATACAATTTTTTTTACGATTTATTATTATTATCATTACTATTATAAAGATTTGAATTTATATAACAAACCTTCTCGAAATGCGAAGTGCCAACAACAACGAATTTACACCACTTTGCTTCTCGGAACTCTATTGATACATATGTATGTATTAAGACCGTTACTTTACCTTCCACACTTGCGTGAATCTTATCAGTAAGATAATACCTAGCGCACTATTCAAATTATATCACGTTATATGACTCACAAATACGTTTGTGTGAACATTTAGAAGCTGTGAGAGTCATATCAGTGCGTAGTAACATCATGAAGGTAGTGCTAATGATGACTTTTGATAAGCGAAGCAACTTATAAATGGTAATTCTGTTTTGACTTTTACATACTATGAGGGCTAGGGATGGACGTGTATTAGTGACTAACGTATCGACGCGTACGAAATATATCGATCCGTGGTCATCTTTACAAATAAAATGGCATTGTTATGGGAAGCGATCTTGTAGGTAAAAATAACTTCTCGTTTGCCACTAAACAGATGGAGTTTTGTAAAATTGTTCTGCCATGATCGACTGGAAGAGTAAGAAAAGGAGTATTATAGTTTTATAGGAAAGACAGTAAAAGTGGTTAAGTATGACATTACCTCCACGATGTCCGACTAACAGTTAAAAAAAGAGAAAAGTCCCGCCTCTTCCGAACGAACTGTTTGTGTTCTCACTCTAACAACTCCCTCCCTGTGCTCGCGACAACTGAGCCATCATGTTGACCTTTACCACTTCTCATTCATCATGTTTTGACAAGCGTGTTAGTCTCTCGCTTGACAAGCAGCGTCTGTAATCATTAACTTCATCTTTGAAGTTCGCCGACACCCCCCTTCCTCTGCGAAACGTCCCGAAGGGATAGATGGTGGCTGTACTTTTTCAGTAGTTGTCAAGCTGACAGTCTGATTCTGGAATGACCCGTTCTCTGCTGGATTGTGAAAGAAATATCAATACTCTTTTCTGTCGAACACCTTAATTGTCTCTTCAGAATAAAAACAACTGATATGATAAAACACAAATCAAACAAAGCTGTTGCAGATAACTGTGTCAACCTGCCCATTATCTCAATTTATACTCAGTAAAAACGTCACGTGACCTCTTTTAAACATCTTACTCCAGACACACACGTGAAAAATACATAATGGATTCAAGGAACGAAACATTGGAAGTCTTTACATACTGTTTTGTTGAGATGTATCAAGATTGTTTACCACAAATTGACTTTTCATTTCGTTTTGTAGAAATGAAATTAGAAAAGCTATTGCACCGGAAATGCCTCCATTGTAAAGATATATTTAATTTTAATCATTTGTGAAACAACTGTCTTTGGTCGTCCATAACAGCGTTTATTTGTACGAGATAAAATAAGTAGCTTACCTATAAATCAGGTTTGTTAAAAACTATGAACGACTTCATTCTTAAATCTTTTCGAGAAGTGATTTTACAAGTCACTTGCTGTTTGGATATAACCTGACTTCATTTTACTTGTATAAGTTTCCAACTATATAAAATACATACAGGTAATGGAAGTAAATAAGAATGTGAAACGACTGTTTATTTCTTTTGAATTTCGTGGAAAGCTACATGAGGGCTATCTGCGCTAGCAGTCTGTAATTCAGCAGTGCAAGACTAGAGGGAAGAGAACTAGTTATCATCACCCACCACCAACTCTTGGGCTACTATTTTACCAACGAATTGTAGGATTGCACATCACCTCATAACGCTTCCACGGCTGAAAGAACTTGCGTGTTTGGTGCGACGGGGATTCGAACCTGCGACACCGAGATTACGAATCTAGAGTCGTAAAAGGACTCAAAACAAAGTTTGACTTTGCCAGATCGTTTTTAACCTGTTATCAATGGCTGAAAGATAAAAATGTACCAGTGTTTTTCTATTATTCGCATAAATTGAAACAGTAACGCTTAGGTGAATCACATATGCAGTTAAACAATGAAGGGTTATTCATCTGTTGTCAATTTGAAGTAGACGTTTATCAATTAAGCCATGTAAATATCCAGGGATATCATTGCTCTGTTGGTTTTGTTTAAACTTGTTTAATATCTGTCAGTGTTTAAGCTTGAAAAATAAACGTTGTTCTTTTTTCTTTTATCTAATACTGGTAGATATAATAGCACGTTTAAGTAAATAATGTTGCGAAGTAAACTATTTCGTTGCGGTGAAAAGTCAACACCGTCCCTTCGTAACTAGTCATCTCTCATACATCATGACAACAAGTCAGTCATTTTCCTGTGCCAAGTTTTTTTTTTAAAGAACGAAGTTTGGTTATTTCATTCGGTAGTATTCCCAAACATGAATATTTTACCATATCTTGCTTAATCCAAGCAAATGGTTGGTGTTCATTTTATAATTCAAGAGACTGGTAATTCTTTTAATAAGTGTATCCAGCAGATAAACTTATTCGAATCTCTTGAATTTAGGCTGTACTACTCATATTTGTCGAGCCAGTACTTGCCAGCTAATTGCCCAGTGTGTAAGTGACATTTTGTATAGTTGTGTTTAGTATTTTTATATTTATTAAATACGTTCTCACATCTCAGTTATCAACTTTATATACTTTTTTGACCAGCATATAAAAGCACGTTTTTCCTGTTTTGATATTAGAAAGAACGTTTTAATGCCAGGAACATGGTAGTTCATTGTCCAGTTACATTTTCTCCTAGTGACCTTTGTTATATTGTTAGAAAAAAAATCGTACGACATTGTCATTTTTGATAACGTCTTTTACGTTCGACGCGGTAACTAAGGGTATACTGTCCATGCGCACTCATTCCCTACATTTAAAAATAGATCGATAACATGTTCTGACTTCAACTGTTCATAGTGCGAGAGGAGGAGAGAGGGGAGGGGGAGCTCGTTTGTCTTCTGAAGAGACAGTTATCTGGCTTCAACTTGTCTGAATACACCATGTACACATGCTATGCCCGCTGGTCTGGCTTTCATCTGTACTTTTCATGACTGTCACTCAGTCATTGTATAAAGCAACTCTACGCGACTATTCAAGTACAATGTAAAATTAACCATAGTGGTCTGGGAGATAAAATTCTTTAGTTATATAATGTGGTTCACCGAAGTTATCAGCTTGTTTCGTGAATTCCATAAACAAAGAAATCGTTTTAAATGAATTATCGAAGTTATTATTTTAGTAAACACTCACAATACGGCTTTAAAATACGTCAATAATTCTCCAACGACTTTCTTTTAGTGTTAACTTAGACTATTATCCGTCTGTGTTTTCAGCACTGAGTTGTTGAATATTAGACAGTACATGTTTATAAATTATTTTTATGTAATGACAGCTACATTCCATATATATATATATATATATACAGTACTTGTCGTCATACTATATGTCTTTTTAGATAACAGCTGGACTGGGCGTTCTGAGTGTAGCCGACATCAGCTTTTCTATGTAGGTTGTCAGCATGACATAAATAGCATTACACTAGTGAATCACACGCTTTGAACACTAACATTCCCTTTGGCATATCAAGACACACACATATCTAATTCCCACATAGCTCTGAGCTCGTTTTCAGCTACGTACAAACTAACAACTTTCAGCGAAAAATAAAAAAACAGATGTGTTGTCCTCAAGGTGTCAGATAAACATGTTAGAGTTCGTTAAATTGACATATCTTGTGTCGTGCATTAACTACATATATCACGCACAGGGAGTCGATTAAACATGCGAAACAGTTAACTAAATCCCTTTAGCGGCATAAAAAAGTAGCACAGACGCCTCCTGGATATTTTACAGGTACTCTACTTAAGTTACTCCACGTAAGACTTTAAGTAGATGTGTATCTCATAATGTATTAACTTACTGACTCAGAGAAGTTACAGGGAAAACATCAATTAAACATACCACTTGCCGTGTATTAACTACTTATGTTCCACATATGGTAACGTATGGTAAACACAAGCCATCAGCTTCGAGTGTTTGGTATAAACTATTAACTATTTATGTGTATATTTTATAGTATGACAGCTAGATAAGACCATCATTCATCTAGATTTTTCAGTCTGTATCTTATGCAGTTCGGGTAGGATTTTAAAATGCTAATTTGGATTACATCACTGGACATTATGTGGTGTAAGTCACTACTGAACCTAGCAGGCGGTATTATGTGGTGTATTATCACTCTGAAAGAGTTATGGTCCTTCCATATAAACTTCTGTCAATACAAGTAAAACAGTGTTGTCCAGGATAAATGTCACAATAAAACAAATCCTTCATGTCTCATTTAAATATTATAAATGAGCCAATCCTAAAGTAGCTAAAACAAGTCCACACCATTTTTCATGATCTCAGATAAGACAGTGATATTCTAAGCTGTCATCAAATCTAGTCACAGTTCAACTGAAGAAAATAATAAATATGTAGCAGAAATCATTATTCTATGCGTGATAGTCTTTCACTGCTATTAAGTTCGATTCTCAAGATTTCGTTAAAGCTTTTGTCTTGCATCCACAGCTATGATAAGTTACTTATGTGGTGCGTGCAGTTCATGAAAGCTGATAAAATGGAGTTACTTTTACACGATGAATGTGGTGGACTGTAGTCTCAAACATTCAGGGTAGGCCACGTATTTCTGGATGTATGGTAAAATTGGAGAGCAATCATTAAAATTCCTTAAACAAAGTAGCGATTAATGTTAGATAACCAGACATATGGAATGTAGAGATCTCATATTAACTACAGTGTAGGTTGGTATGAACAGTGTCTTAAATTTGTCAGCCATTCGTATTATTAATATTACATTCAAAAAACATTCTATTTTCCTTATGGCATATTAAAACCAACAGGCTAGTTCCGGTCCTGTAGTGAACAATGAGATTCATCAAACAGTTTAGCGGGAATGGGTAAATTATTACTGAGGATATGCTGCTCATTTACTTTCGATAATATAAAGCACATATGGCTATTGTTATCAGGACTAATAAGACGCAGATCGAAGTGGTTTTCGATCATTTGTAACTTTTTTCTTTTTAAAAAACATGTTTTAAGCTTCTTATTATATTTTTAAGTATTTTATTTCTATTGTAATGTATATTTCACTATGGAATATAAATTGTGATAACTGCTTATAATCGATTTGTTTCTCTATGTACTGTTGTCTTTTCTTTTTGCATTCACTTATTACAAGTTTTTTTCTGAAATCGAAGTAAGAAAAAGAAAAAAAAGTTTTTATTGTGCCAAACTAAATCTAAACTTATTATATGTAAAGTGCGTGAAACAAATAGAGACACAGAGAATATTATGTCTGAACGAAAAACTAAAGTTACTCCATGTCATTTTGGCTGTTCTTCTTCGAAATGTTAAATAACATGACTATGCATTAGATATAGGTTTATTTGTTTTGGAATTTCGCACAATGCTACTCGAGGGCTATCTTTGCTAGTCGTCCCTAATTTAGTAGTGTAAGACCAGAGGGAAGACAGCTAGTCATCACCACCCACCGCCAACTCTTAGGCTACTCTTTTACCAACTAATAGTAGGATTGACCGTCACATTATAACGCCCTCACGGCTGAAAGGGTGAGCATGTTTGGCGCTACGGGGATGCGAACCTGCGACCTTCAGATAATGAGTTGCACGCCTTAACACGCTTGGCCATACCGAGCCGCCGTTTTAAAGTAATATAACAGTTACTACTAAAAACATTTATTTTGGAATGTTTAAAGACAAAAATTTGTTTGTTTGGAATTAAGCACAAAGCTACGCAATAGACTATCTTTGTTTTGCTCACCACTGGTATCGATACCCAGATTTTGGCGGTGTGGCTGCGCACACATACCACTGTGCCACTAGGGGGCTTTAAAAACAAAAGTCGAAAACAAATTGTTAATCATGGTTAACATTGCAGTTACGTAGTTATTAAAACTGTTATATGTATATACATATATAGTTCATTTTACGGTGTCTCAGTGACTAAGCTCTAAAACCAGATTTCAATACCCGCGATGAACACGGTGCAGCTAGCCCATTATGTAACTTTGTTTAACAACAAACAAACATTACGTGGCAGCTAATAAAAGACCCTTAGGCTAGCCGATGAGATATATATCAATATCGTCATGGTAACGTGAGTGGGCGACGGAAGTTCAGGCTTGTATATCATGTAATTTGAGTTTTAAGTTGAGCTTGTCTTTGATGGGGCATGTTATTTTTTATTTCTGATACAAGATTGCAAAATAAAAAGGAATATTTTTGCTTTAAAGCAGGAGACAAACGAGTCGTTTTTGAAAACTAAATCCAATATGGTTACAGGAACTAGGCAGCCGAAAAGTCGAAACAGTAGTTTCAATACCATAAAATAATTTAGTAAAAATCAAGATTTCTAATGTTACGTTAATTCTAAGGTTCTATTGATGATTGTTACTTGTGAGAGTAAAGTATATCATATTTAAGTTTAAATGCTTTGTTTTTTGTTTGTTTTTGAATTTCGCGCAAAGCTACATGAGAGCTATCTGCGCTATCCGTCTCTAATTCAGCAGTGTGAGACTAGAGGGAAGGCATGTAGTCATCACCACCCACCGTCAACTTGTAGGCTACTCTTTTATCAACGAATAGGGGGATTGATTGTCACATTACAACGCTCCCATGGCTGAGAGATCAAGCATATTTAGTGCGACGGGGATTCGAGCCCGTGATCCTGAAATTACGAAACGAGCGCCTTAACCCACCTGGCCATGCCGGGCCTAGTTTAGGTGCTAAATATTTCTAACCTGTATCTGTATCATATAATATTAAGTAGATTTCTTTTTCGTATTACTACAATTTTTTTATTTTTTTTTCCACAATATTCTACCTCGCTCCTAGTTAATTAATTTTTCATAATTTGAGTTCTGAGCTCAGTGATACACTGGTATATATTATACCATACATTTTTTTTTCTGCAAATGGAAAAATGCAATTGTTTCTAAGTAATATGATTATACTCTAGATTTTGAGTTATTATAAATTTATTCAAAATAATCTTGTATATGGTGGAAATAACCTTTTTTAATAGCTCTATTTATTCATTGAAAACTACATTTAGAAATGCTCAAAAAGAATTTATACATTGGTGAGAAGTATAATAAAATTAGATATTGTGTTCGGAACTTTCATTACGATATTATTACAAAATATCCTTGATTGTTTCGTCTTTTGTGTCTGTTATCAATTTCACGCTGTAGAAGCCAACAGCAATCTTCCATCATCGCAGGATTATACTGTTCTTAGTATTGCTGTTCCATTGTAAAAATAATTTGTTGGAAGGGCTAACCATGCTCATCACTCACAGCAAACACACCATTTGGTAAGAGGTCAAAATAGGAATACAAGCAATACATCTTTAATGATATCCTAGACCGTATTTTTCTGTGGTTCTGAAGCATATCCTCAGTCATCACATCATATTTTTCATATCTGTGGTTTTCTAAGAAAATTCTGATAATCAGTTTGGATGATTTCGAGACAACAAATTATTTCCGACTGAGTGCTGTTTTTAAAGAACTTTCATCAGCACTTCACAGCCCGGCAAGGATACTTCTTTTCATTTTCGCTTCAATGATTTTTGGAAAATTTCTGAGATATCGGAAGCAATTACCATATTTGTTCGTTCCTTTTAAAAATTTCTTTATGAGTCCCAATTTAATATGATGTGAGAGCAGAAATACATTTTGAAAACGTGATAAATACTGCTTTTCTGGTACGTAATTTTATCTCATTTCTTCTCTTAAAACCGTTTTTAGCCTCTGAGCTGACAGAGAGGCACAAAAAGCAACAATTTTTGATATACCTGCGTTTCACGTCTATCAAAAGTGCAATAACCTTTAGAATACCACATATGTTCCGCCTATTGTGATTATATTTGATGGTTCAAATGTAATTTGCATGCTTTTATAAGTTTATTTCATGTTATCGGCACGAGCAACAGAAATAGATTACTCAGTTTTCCCATTGTGCAAAAATACAATTTCAGACTAACATCAGATGAATCAATAAAAAGTGACCATTCTTGAGTATTATGTTCAGTACCTAATTCTTCCATTATTGCATCAACATTTGTTCAGAAACAAAAAGTATTTTGCAAACTGCAGTGAGAAGAAAGATTTTGATGACAACTTTGGTAAATTGAAACTTTTGTTTCTGAAACTAATATGTTTCATTGCTGTAAATGAGAGCCAAGAATTTCCCCACAATGTTTTGATAAAGGCAAGTCACGAATCAGATAATCTAGATCTTCTTTTGGGATAAAATGAGGCATTTTACATTTGGCGTCATAGGAATAGTAATATAATTACGAGATGAACCGAATAAAGATGAATCATCTTTTTCTTAGCAGGGTCACTCTTCTATTTCTCAATTCACTGGTGGACATGACACTGGAAAGCCATCCCCAGGAAGTTTTGATTTCATTGCAGATGTAATATCTAGATATTTAATGTATCGCTTAGTCTTGCTGAATATCCAGAAACATTAGTCATACAAAATAATAATCATTTGGATTAACTTTGGGCTCATACTGTATCATAGGAACTGCAAATTTGTTTACAGCTAAATCCAAATGTGGAAGCATTCAACACACATGTAGAAACCAATGCTTTTTTTGGTCATCAATTTTACACCAAGAATAATAGTAGTAAGCTATCTTTACCTTGTGTGCGATGTTTGTGAAATTATAATATGTTTTCCATAAACGTAACAGAAACTGTTTGGATGATTTTTGCACTTTCAGACTTTAATTGAATTGAAGGCATCCAGCATTTCAAATGATTTTCCAAAAAAATACATCTGAAATAATTTATGTTTGCATAAATATAACTTAAAAGACTGTTTTGCAGAATTTGATTATATAGCGGGTATGCTACGAGGAAGAAAATCGATTTTGTCTTTCGGAGAGAAGCGAAGTGACCAACTGAGTAAATGAAAAACAAGTCGATGGACTTCTTGCATATTCTAGCAAACTGAGCATGTTAGGGCTTCGTGATTCTCTAGCGGAGCAAAGAAGGTGAGTGTGGAAATGAAGAAAAATTGGTGCAATTCTCTATAATTATTTTGAGAACAAATAGTATGTATGAATAATATTTTTAGAATTTTACACCAACATTTACAATCAATATTTGAAGTTATAAAAATAAACATCTTTTACTCATTAAAATGTCCAGTAAACGTAATTTCAGACATAAATCTATTGTACTAAGTTGATTACGCGGTATTTCACATAAAATATAAAGATATTAAAATAGCTTAAAATCTGGAGGCGATGGACACATTCTGACTACATTTATAAAATTACTACCACGCCCGGAATAGGGTGGTGGTTAAGGCACTAGACTCGCAATCTGAGGGTCACGGGTTAGAATCCCTGTTGCACCAAACTTGCTCGTCCTTTCAGCTGTGGGGAGTTATAGCGCGACGGTTAATCCCACTATTCTTTGGTAAAAGGGCGATAGGTGGTGATGAATAACTGCCTTCCCTCTACTCTTACACTGCTAAACTAGGAACGGCTAGCGCAGATAGCCTTCGTGTAGCTTTGCGCAAAATTCCAAAACAAACAAACAATTACTACCATAAGATCACCATGAATTACTTCAAGATCCTCTAGTAGCAACGTTTTATTATCTAACATTATCTATTGTTTTTTTGTCCTTCCTCATTCGTATTTATTTCTAATTTTGATCCAATAAAGGGCGGACTTTTAAGGCACAATCCAATACTTACGTCAAAAAACAATGATAAATGTTCCTTATTATGCATTTTACTCGTTTGTATTGTATATTTTTTTAAATAAGTAATTAGTTTTTCTGTATAAACTAGCCCTTGTATGGCTAGATGGCTAGAGTGCTCGACTTGCAATCTGCGAGATCTGGGTTCGAATCCTCTCATACCATCTATGCTTGCCCTTTCAGTCATAGGGCGTTATAATGTAATGGTCAATCCACTTATCGTTTGTTAACGAGTAGCCCAAGAGCTGGCGAGGGGTGGTGATAACTAGCTGCCTTTAAGTACTAAATTATGGACGGGTAGCACAGATAGCCCTCATGTAGCTTTTCGCGAAATTCAAATCAAACAAACTATATAAATAAGTATATATACATTCCCAATAAGTTAAATTAGTGAACTACGCGCAAGAAGATATGGAACTGTTAGTGAGTGTGGAGGACAACTGCACGAACTTAACGTCAGTGAAATGTTTGCCACGTACAAGTGTTGACATTGTAATATGCGTGTACATGACCTTGTAAAAAGTATCAAAAAAAGATTTAACAATGCAAATTTCGGCCCTCGTATCGATATAACATGAACATTTACTGAAAGGAAAACAAATAACAAAAGTGGTAAAAGGTAAAAAATGAACCTGACCCCCGACGCGACCCTGTAAAGGTTGCGACCAGAATACCAGTAAAGACCTTTGATTTGAACTTGTAAAGGTGTGTATATATTTTACTTCAACACTCTGTACTATGTGTGTAATGTTTTTATTTAGAGAGATATCTGCTATGTGAGAATACTTGAAGCGGTTTTGTTGTTTTTTTATATCTAAATTAAGTATTTAAGTTTAATAGTCCTAAGATTTTATATTAGTAGCACATCTATTCCACACCAAACCGATCGATGCAGCTTAAGAAACACGATTTCTACTGAGTCCATCAAGCTGAAAATTTGACCCATGTGAAATATTCATAAGCATATAAAGTTATATTTTTTTTATAGTACTAGTTCCCAATACTGCTTATTTTTCTCAGATTGTGGTACAACATTAAGTTATATTGTCTGCCAAAAGTCCGTATATATTGTTACGTTTTTTTTATGCGGACTGAACGCAACAGAAAGACACAGATAGCAGCTTGTTTAATTTATTATAATTATCTACTTATGTGATAGACACAAAATATATTATCTAATGGCAATAACAGATATCCAGTTTCAACCATCAAACAACTTACAATACAAAAAAGTACTGGCCTGTGCTTAATAATATGATCCAGGATAAGTGTCCAAATCCGAAATCCAAAGTTCCAATCTAGGCGTTGAATTCAGTCCCACGGAGAAATTTTCGAAGTTTGAATGGGTAATTTCAAACAAAAGTTCACAGTCCAATTCTTATTGACTTTCGATATAATCCGTAATCCCACTGAATTGTAAAGATTGACGGAATAAAATTTTTCACCGCTTTAGTCGATCTAGTTCTATTCACAAATTCAGTTTAAACTTTCTCAAACAAGACAAACTTCCTGATCCGAATAAAATGGATGACTTACTTCTTGACCCGAGTTAAAGTGGATGATTTCTTCTCTCGCATCGCCATCTGTTTATATACTATATCGCGTAACTTCCCAGAATTCCACAGTACAAACACCAGGCCAATACAAGTGATCAATCTATTTAGTTTTAGAAATTTCTACATGAATAATTCTAAATGAATTTTAATTAATTCTAAAATGTTATTTTAAATTTCACCGATTTAAACCTCGAAACAATAATATAAATATAGAATTATAAATAATAAATATGGGAATTCAAATACGACATTACATTATATTTACATAACATATGCATGATATTTACATAACACTCGACATGGTTGTCGTTTACATAACATTTACATAACACTCTCGACAACATTTACATGATATTTACATAACAATATCCAGTAAAGAATGATAAGATATACTGTTGAAATGTTCTGTATTTTCAGCTCTAGGTGCAATACAAGAAATCACAATTACTCCCAACATTTGGTAGTTTTTATGCCAAGAGTGCTCTTGATTGGGCTGGCTATCTGTGCTCTGCCCACCATTGGTATCGAAACTCAGTTTTAAAGCATTGTAAGTCCGCAGACATACCATTGTACCACTGGCATACATATATTTTTGATGTCACTTTTTCGCGAAGACGAATGCGAAAACTATTAAGATCTCGTTCAAAACTGGTACTCGTTGTTAGAAACTTCTTTATACTTTTGTGATACAACATAATTTTTTGCGATTATAACACTACGAATACACTCAGCATATTGACTTTCTATTATTTGTGGTTGTGTCATTGTATAACATTTTACATGAAAGAATATTAGGTCTAATCAGGTGATTTGTCACAGTAATTATATACTCTGTATGAATGGGAACTGTTCGTGACGAAACATGTTGTTTTATTTGTGTGTAGTTAGATGCACAGTGATTAATATTTATTAGGAGTTGAGGTCTTCTGGTAAAATAATTACTACTACACATCAGGGATTAGCTTTTACTTATTTACAATTTTTGTAAATCGTCATTCTAACAGGTATTTCCAGAAATACGATTATCAACACTATGTTTGTTTGTCTGTCATTAAGCACAAGGTTACTCAATGGACTAACTGTCTTCCGGCCATCACGGATATCAAAAGCTGGTTTATAGACGTGCCGTGGTGTCACTGGGGGCATTCAAGACTCAGTAATAAACTTATATTTTAAGATTTCGATGTTTAAGTTTAGCAGTCAGTGGTGTTTTGTTAGTTTTGACGTTGATTTTTGAAATTTTTACCCAAGAGCTAATGTACAAAATAGTGTGTTTCTTTAACACTCATATCCCTACATTGGAAGTATATTGAGAAGAAAACCGTGAAACGTTTCTAAACCCCTTGCTACCTACAGGTTTTCCTACTACCAAGAACATATCCGATGACAAGCTAAACATTTCGATGAATTATGTACGGTTTGGGAGTTCTTCAGCATTGGTCACCATAAAATCTTTCAAACACAGCACGCCAAACGACTTTGGCGAGTCGCGCCCCATTTGCTACTCTCCATTAAAGCTGTCACTGCAAACGCCGCGAAATGCGCGTGCAATCTCACCACTCAACCTAAGGCTGACAAACTCACAGTCACAGAGGGAGGGTAACATTCAACACTGTAAATTATTCTTCAAGCCAGAGTACAGACAGGTCAAAAATATATATCTTTCATACCAGTCTCGTAAAGCAACGACAACATCTTTGCTGTCAAACCAACAAAGGCACGTGGAGCCTGTTTGAAGTGAAATAATTTATTAGCACATCAGAGGGCGACGTTTCACAAGTGGTAAGAGAGCGGCTATACGTAATGGTCGAGTAAATCACTCTTGTCAAGTACTGAGTATATAAACTCCAGCTGGCTCTAATATTTGACGTATCATAGCGGACAGCAGAAACAAGCTTGTCAGAAAGAAGCTGAGAACATGTTTTAGTAGATGTACTGGGGAAACATGCTATATACCCATACATATATATTAATATTATTAAACTGACTTTAAAATCAATTAGGTGAGTAAATGTTTCGTTAATATGAGCATAATATGGTCAAGCATAAGAAAAAGTAGTATTATTTTTCTAAATACGATTTTACAGTTAACTTTATTAAAATACGTAAGACGATACAACACACTACGTTAAATAATTGGTAAGTGTATTACAAACAATATTCATTCAAATATTGAATTGGTTGAATGATACGTTGAATATTCACGTTAAGGCGTGCACTCGTAATCCGAGGGTCGCGGGTTCGCGCCCGCGTCGCGCTAAACATGCTCGCCCTCCCAGCCGTGGGGGTGTATAATGTGACGGTCAATCCCACTATTCGTTGGTAAAAGAGTAGCCCAAGAGTTGGCGGTGGGTGGTGATGACTAGCTGCCTTTCCTCTAGTCTTACACTGCAAAATTAGGGACGGCTAGCAAAGATAGCCCTCGAGTAGCTTTGTGCGAATTTCCAAAAAAACAAACAAACAAACTTACGTTTTAAAACAGAAATGTTTAAATCTGAAATATGGAAACAATACAGTCGGATCAGATATATCACAAGAGGAAATTTTATGGTAATATATGTAAAGTCATGTGAAAAAGTTAGGACACCCTATGAAAACCTGTGTATTTTTGTAACATTTTTGAATATATAGATATTTAATCTCAATTTTAACAACACTGAGACATTATAGGAATATAACTAAATAATTAAAACTGAAGAAAAGAGTTTTCAAGATCTTCTGTAAATGTAATTCTACAAAAATGCATATTCTAACTGAGGAAAAGTTAGGACACCCCACATTTATTCTCACTTAAAATAGCTCAACTCACACACAGGTGAATCACACCAGGTGCACAAGATTAGAGGATTGTTACTCAGCATTTTGAATGAGGCTTGCCCTATTTAAACCTCAGACATTTAGTTTGGTGTGCTCCTGACTGTTGAAGTGAGAGTGAGCACCATGGTGAGAGCAAAAGAGCTGTCTGAGGCCTTCAGAAAGAAAATTCTAGCAGCTTATGAGTTTGGTAAGGGATATAAAAAATCCCAAAAGAATTTGAAATCAGCCATCCCACTGTCCAGAAAAAAGTCAACAAATGGAGGGTTTTCAAAATAACTGCCAACATGCCCAGGTCTGGTCGTCCAAGCAAGTTCACCCCGAGAGCAGACCGCAAGAGGTCTCCAAAAACCCTAACATGTCATCGCGGGACCTACAACAGGCTCTGGCTACTGTTGATTTGAAAGTGCATGTCTATACAATCAGAAAGAGACTGCACAAGTTTAATTTACATGGGAGGTGTGCAAGAAGGAAACCTTTCCTCTCTGAGAGAAACATCAAAGCCAGACTGAAGTTTGCCAAAGAGAATGTAGACAAAGACCGTGACTTCTGGAATAATGTTCTTTATGCAGATGAGTCCACAATTAAATTATTTGGACACCAGAAAAGAGGACATGTTTCGCGTAAACCAAATACAGTATTCCAGAAAAAGAACCTCATACCAGCTGTGAAGCATTGAGGTGGAAATGTCAGGGTTTGGGGCTGCTTTACTGCTGCAGGACTTAGACAGCTCACAATCATAGAATCCACCATGAATTCTACTGTGTATTAGAGGGTTCTTGAGGATCATGTGAGATCATCTATAAGAAAATTAAAGCTGAAACGGAACTGGACCTTGCAACAAGACAATGACCCAAAACATACCAGTAAATCCACCAAGGACTATCTGAAAACTAAGAAATGGAGAATCCTGGAATGGCCGAGTCAAAGCCCAGACCTTAATCCCATTGAAATGCTGTGGGGTGACTTGAAACGGGCTGTACATGCAAGAAACCCCTCAAACATCTCACAACTGAAAGAATTTTGCATTGAAGGGTGGGGCAAACTTTCTTCAGATCGATGTCAGAGACTGGTAGATGGCTCACTGTAGTTATTTCAGCCAAAGGGGTAACACTAGCTACTAGAGGGTAGGTGCCTTCACTTTTTCCTCAGTTAGAATATGCATTTTTGTAGAATTACATTTACAGAAGAACTTGAAAAGTCGTTTCTTCAGTTTTAATTGTTTAGTTATATTCCTAAAATCTCTCACTGTTGTTGAAATTAAGATTAAATATTTATATATTAAAAAATGTTACAAATATACACAGGCTTTGATAGGGTGTCCTGTCCTAACTTTTTCACATGACTGTAGAGCAATACTATGTAGTGAATAACGTAGTACGGTATTATACAATGAGGAATCAATTAATAGTATTTTCGTTGTATTTAGGTCTTATCTATATTATAACACTTGATCTAATAATGACACACATACTTATACCAGTATGTATGTTTTTATACGGAGAGAAACATCGCTGTGTCTTATCTATATTATAACACTTGATCTAACAATGACACACATACTTATACCAGTATGTATGTTTTTATACGGAGAGAAACATCGCTGTGTCTTATCTATATTATAACACTTGATCTAATAATGACACACATACTTATACCAGTATGTATGTTTTTATACGGAGAGAAACATCGCTGTGTCTTATCTATATTATAACACTTGATCTAATAATGACACACATACTTATACCAGTATGTATGTTTTTATACGGAGAGAAACATCGCTGTGTATGAGCTACATTTCATTTCATGATACACATATCGTATCGTAAATGTTATTCCTTGACTTGCAACAAACATCACAAACTGAGAATTATTTATTTTATGTACTAATTTTCACATATCTTAGATCTATAGCAGAAAAACGTTATTTATATATATTTAGTCAAATACTGTGTTTTTACCAGGATTTGAGTTTGTTTTTTTAATTCAAGATTAAATATTTGAATGATACATTTTTCCCCTTAGAGTCAGTAAAACTAAAAACGGATCAAAACGCCTACTGACCATGCTTAACAAGCTGGAACCAAACTGAAAACTAATTCACTCTTTGTTTCTAGAATACAGAGAACAATGTATGGGCTTTATTGAAATATGTCTATAAATGTCATTATATTTATCAGCAGTTAAAAGAAGCATTATTAAACGGTAGTTTTTCAAAATGAATCAAACTTATGACATTACAAGGTTTTGAGCAGAGGTTGAGTGCATTGTATTAAAAACGATTTTAGAGCCTTACCGCGTCGTTGCAACCAATGTCGCCATAGCCTGTCATACGGCTGTGAATATTATTAATAACCCTATAGAGTAATTTCTACTGCAAAAATAGTCAGTCAAAAGGTTGCCATGTTCAAACCATACACTTCTTTTCTGCAAGTTTTTTGTAATGGTAAGGGCGACGGCTTCCTGGACCCCGTTTCAACAGCCCAGTCTCACAGAGGTTATATGCGCTGCTTCTGACGATTAGCCCGGAATATCCTCGTATAGAATAGTATTGTTATCCATTTTATTCTATAACCATCTGAGGTATGCAACTATTTAATATATGTCGTAGAAGCAGTTTGTGTACTAATGATTTGTATCGATTTTCATAGATATTTTTGATTACCTTGGATACTGTTGCCTGAAGCGTGTGGGAAACATTTTTTTTTTTTTTTACGTTTAACTTTGCGTTCACTCATTCTCATCTGTTACAAGACACTGCACTTTGTTTTCTACAGCTGGGGTATGACTTGTTGGAGGTCTCATTTTGGATGGGGAGTAGTGGCCCATATTCCTTTTTTGTTTTTACCGATGCCATTCAATATAAGGAAAACATAAAACTCCAACCTGGATACATCTTTTTGTATAAAAATGTGCGAATATTTTGCGTCGGAAAATTACACACCCTTCTCAAAAGTGATCAGCTCAGTGTTTGGTAACATCGCATCATCTATCCAACACTATATAATGTAAAAATGTAGTTCTGATGCATACAGTTCCATCATGACTTTATATCAGCTGTGGTTTTCACGTGACATGATTATTTACATATTCAAGATAATTGCAGTCCAACGTACTAACTCATCACTGTATCTATAACTAAACCTATAATGTTTCTTTCACCATTTTATACTTTGTTAGTGCTGGCATAAAAATCAACCATCACAGGAATGCAAGCAAAACTGAAGATGATACAAAATATCAGTGAATTATATTATAAGATGTTCCAAATCTGGTAGATTGATGAGTACACTGTCTTATTTATCTATAGTAAAAATTATCTTTTTTAAAAAATTAGATCAAAACCTTCTGCCACATTTCTTGGTATTGTATGACTGTATTCCTACTCCTGTGTATAAATAAACATAACAACTCATTCAGTTAACGCCCTTGACTTCCTGTTTGCAGAACACATGCATTATCGCTTGTTATGTGAGGAAATCAAACCTATTTTATCTCGTTTCCTATTCTCTTAACATTCCAGGCTTATCTCTGCAGGTGATTAAAACATATGACCTGTAGCTGTATTATATTTGTGACACCAAATAACAATTTATTTACACACTGAATTTATATAAATATAGTAGTACTTATTATCTGTTATTCGCTGTATTC
Organism: Carcinoscorpius rotundicauda; assembly: GCA_011833715.1. Taxonomy (NCBI): domain Eukaryota; kingdom Metazoa; phylum Arthropoda; class Merostomata; order Xiphosura; family Limulidae; genus Carcinoscorpius; species Carcinoscorpius rotundicauda. The sequence goes on from CM022398.1 coordinate 28,974,466, forward strand.
CATGTAACTATTTTGCACGGTATATACGGATTTTCACGAAATTTGGTATGGAGGTTTATTAGGTCCAAACGAGGCTACATACAAATTCTCAGTTTTGCATTTTGCGGTTTTTATGGGTGGTTATGAGTTTTTAACCGTTACTTTGTCTTCTGCTGATGGAATTTCACTAAATTTGGCGTGGTGGTTTGTTGGGTCCACGCAGCGATACATGCATATCTGCGGTTTCATATTTTTTTGTTTTCCAGTTTCTAGTGGTGTTTGTGCGTTTTTTACAAATATATATAAGGGAAGCAACTTGTCACGTTCTAAGATAACCTTTCACTTACTATGAATTTACATAACTTCCATCCAGGAGATATTTGAACTAGTAGTAAGTACGTTATATCCGTAAATGAACGATTCAAGACACATTCATTGTATTTTAAAATATAACTTGTTTTAATTTTCGTTCATTATGTTGCTTTCAATAATAATCTGAAAACTGGATTATATCCTAATATCACACTTTGTTAGTCAATATACCTTGTGCGATTAAGATGAGAAAGTCCAAATAAAAGCATATTGTTGATGATAAGAAACCCACTTAAAATAAAAATGTATCTCAGAACGGCTGGGGTGGTTATTAACACTTATTGACAAGCAGAAAACAACGTTAACTTGAAGATGACATAGGAAGGTCGAAACGTTGTTCTCTTCTTATCAATAAAAGTATTAATATCCATACCAGCCGTTCTGTGTTAAAGTGTAGAGTAACTGTATGTTTGAGATTCTGTCTGGAACGATGTGTCAATAATATATTTTGTATTTTTCACACAAAGTTGTGAAAAGTTTAAGTGTAATATATAGCTTCTTATCATACTCATGATTGTTATATCTTATGCGTTTTCTCCATCTCTCTCTCTATCGAAATAGAGAAGTTTAGGATATAAGACAAACATTCATTACATTGAAACTAAAAGTCATAGAAAGATGCAACACAACCGCATTTGAGACGGGTATGAATTTTATGGGTAAGATGCATGTTACAGCGAAGAGGAATGAAGATTGTAAGGTATACCAGAAAATAAGAAAGCTTCTATACGAAATTTAGAAGATGCAAGAGAATGCAAGATGGAAAGGGAAGTTATACAAAGCTACAGCGTATGAGAAAGCGATGTGTGTATCAAAGGAAGGTACGTTTAAGAAAGGAAAGGACCATCAGGATAGGAAATATCAGGAAAGCATGCATACTGGGAATGTATGAGAAGAAATATAAAAAGTTATGCTGGGAAGGAAGATATGCCGAAGATAAGAGAATGTTATAGTGCAGAAGGAGGTATTATATCATGTTCATGTGCAGAAGGAGGTATTATATCATGTTCATGTGCAGAAGGAGGTATTATATCATGTTCATGAGGTTGTCTTTGAATCCGTCTCTAGCTGTTTCACTCTCTTTACGTCTGAGAAATTAAAATAGAAGTTTAAAAATTCGTAGTAAATGCGAGCTTATATAAATAAATAATTTATTAACGCTGAGTTTGTTTGTTGTTGTTTTTTTGCTATTAATGTTAATAATGTTATGAGCTTTGAAAAAATATTTATAAAATTGATAAAATTACCTGAAGAGGAGAAAATGTTTCTAAGTCAGGACTGGTTACTGGTTGAGATTAATAATAGCATAATTCGCGCTAGAACAAAACATTATGGGTGTGAGATGACAAAATATATTTTCATACGCTGTATTGGTTCCCATTATATGAACATATATATAAAAATAACCAATGAAATTTATTACAAGGTTACTCAAGTAAGTACTAATGTACGGTTGGACTATAAGAAGTGCATTAATACATCCAGTCCGAATGCCACAGTAATACAATTAAAAACACAATGTAGTAATAATCCCATTGCTAATTTTTGAATATCCACACTAACAATATAATCCAAGCTTGTAATCTGAGGGTCGCGGGTTCGAATCCCCGTTGCACCAAACATACTCGCCTTTCAGCCGTAGGGACGTTATAAAGTGACGGTTCATCCCACTATTCGTTAGTAAAAAAGTAGCCCAAGCATTGGCAGTTGGTAGTGATGACTAGCTGCCTTACTTCTAGTCTTACTCTGACGGCTAGCGCAGATAGCCCTCGTGTAGTTTTGTGCAAAAATTCAAAACAAACCAAACCAAAACAGTCCAAGCAGATTCATTAAGTGGTAGCATTTCTTTCGGATAATTCGTAGTGCAATTAGAGATAATACCTTTAGTGAAGAGTCAGTATTGGTTTTCACGCATTCTTCACGAGAAAAACCAAATCGTTTTTACTGTCATTTTACCACGTATGTTACCAAATGCAATATTTTGTTTCCAAAAGAATGCTGTAGGACTATATCAGCCATCCATCTAACTTGCCTACTGAAGTAATTATAGCCTTCGCGCACTTCTGCGTTTAATTACGAAAACTCATGCATGTCCACACAGTCACATATGTTTCAATATAAAGTAATTAAGATGTAGGCATAATTAATGTTTTTCTGACAATGAGCGAGCATGCACTCCGGTTCAGGATCGGTTGAAAGGAACCAGTTATTAAATCCGACATGCTCTTCAAATCGTTTAAATGATTGATATAATTTATAACTTGTTCTCAGAAACTTGTGTTTACAGTACCATTTAATCGTAATCAAAACAAATTAATTGGTAGTACAGGTCAACGACGGACGATAATCCTAACAAGGCAGAAATGTATACGTTTTACATTAGTATTTATTTAAATCAGTCAAGTTCATGTTTGTTTGTTTTGAACGAATGCGCAAAGCTCACGAGGGTCGTGGGTTTGAATCACCGTCATACCAAACATGCTTGCCCTTTCAGCCGTGGGAGCGCTATAATGTAACGGTCAATCCTACTATTCGTTGGTAAAAGAGTAGCCCAAGAGTTGGCGGTGGGTGGTGATGGCTACCTTCCTTCCCTCTGGTCTTACACTACTAAATTATGGACGGCTAGCACAGATAGCCCTCGTGTATGTTTATTTTTTAATTTCGCATAAAGCCATGTCTGGCCAGCACATACATGAAATAATGTCAGTTATACCAGAATGTAAAGGGCGTGGCCTAGTGTAAACATACTCAAACTGTGAATCCAATAGTTCGTAGTTTTTTACTCTTGCCATAAAAACGTATTTCGTACTTTAGACCCGTGGATGCACTATAAGGGTAAAATTACATTCTATAATTCGGTCGAAAAACATAAATGTAAAGAAGCTGAAAGCAGGTGCTGTTGACTAACTAGCTGCTTTCCTTAACTACCAGTTTAAAACTAATGACTCCTATGCGCAGATAACTCTTTAGGTAGCTTTGTGCAAAAAAACAAAACTGTTTACTTATAAAAATGCACTCGCCAAAACGTTGCAGTTATTTCAAATCTGATCCTTTTATTTTTACTCATAATAATAATAATGGGCTTGAAAAGAGGAGAGGGATTAGTGTCATCACTCGCAGTAGTGTAAGAGCCCTGATTTTACAGTGTAAACGATCGAGGCCATTAAACATAAATATACTGTCAAGGAAGGAAGTAGAGGTTTTCATAGCACTTGACCTTCGCAGGTCGTAACAAACACCCAAAAGTCGACTCTACACAATTTACTCTCATAATAAGTAAAATCTTAGTCCTACGAGCTAGCCCAGTATCCGCTAGTGCTTTCAGCATATCAAAAATAAAAGTTCCTTATCCTTTTATTAAGCTGGTGGTGTGTTACTATCACTGTCCCTCGGAAAGTCTACGGAGTTAGAACGCTATAATCAGAGGTTCGATTCCCCTCGGTGGACTCAACAGACAGCCCAATGTGGTTTTGCTGTTAGAAAACACACACACACACACGTTAATACCATAGAATTTATAATTACCAGTTGTGGAGTTGTATTAAAGTGAACGTTTTAGTAATCTATATCATTCACTTAACTGTTTATCAATACGTTTGAAGTTATGACGGTTGCAATTTTGAACGGTTGTATCTATTTAAACTTTCACTCTTTTGTTGTTCTTGTTGTCACACTGTTGCTATAGCAACTCGATAATTTCAGAAGTTTAAGCTTTCTTAGTCGAATAGCGATTTCACTGTTCTGTTTCTTTCGATCTATTTCTTTAACTCATTTCAGTTCTATGTAAGAAATTCAACTTTTATTAAACCATCAGCAATGGAAGCGCTTTTCCAATGCTCTGTGATTGAAAATAGTTCTATTTTGTTTTTTTCAATCACAGTGAAAGCAACAAATGGGCACAGGAGACGAACACAATCAACTTAACTATATATAACTGCTATTATTTTGTAATAGTTGAATAAAAAAAATTAAACCAGCTTCGTGAATCCTGCTATCCTTGGTCTTTAAAGCATTGTTAGAACATGCCCACACGCATAAAAATAATCACATTAGCATTCTTCATGGATTTGTACATTGAACGTTAATAAATGGGACAATGAATTGAACTCGCTGAATTAGCCCTATACTGGAGAGCATGTTGTAACAGCTTGCTACACGTATAACGTTTTGCAGTTTTATGGCTGTGACACCAGCAGCAATCTAAAACCTTTGTGACGGCATCGAGATTTATGAAAGCACTTAACACAGAATAAATGGCTCTGTTATTCATAGAAAAAAATCGCACTTTTCCTTGTTACCCATGTCACACTGAATGCAGCTTTGTAGCGTAGAACGTTCCTGCTATAATCTACGAGTGAATGGTGCAGCCCGAGCTACGTGCATTAGCTATTTGTACTACATGAATATCCTGTCTCATCTAAAGTGGGTAGACAAGATGGTTGTAGTCAACTTTAGGTGACATCATTATATCACCTAAACCTCGTCCTTGCCAGGCCTACACTTGCAGATTTAGCTAGATAATTATGCTAATAAATTATCATTGTGGCCCTCACATCCAGGCTGTCTTAAGCACATGGCTATTAAGTTTTACTCAAACCGGATTTAAGCTTACATTTTATGATGTAGCGGCAATCCTCCAAAGAAAAAAACGACATTTATTGCCACACTTTGACCTTCTGTCTGTGATGATTTATTATTTTTTTAATTTTTTCAGGTTCGCTTCCCATTATGAAAATTACTCTTTAGAATATTTCACAATTAATTCGTGTTTGTACTGGAATGCTGATGAGAACTTTAACTTCCTGGAAAGTCAATAATAAAGGGAATCTAGCAGTGAATGTCGTGAAAACTCAAGTGAAATATACGAAATTGTGCTGAATATGTTAGGGTAAGTCTACCCATACTTACTTTACAGCTTACACGATTTGATAAAAAATGTAAATTGTTACATAACATCAAATATTCATCTTGAAACGGTTGACTCTTTGTGCTTGAAAGCAAATACCGTCTTTCTAAATATTCGCTTGATGTCTTTATAACAAAAGTGCATTATCAAAACGTTAATAAAAATAAAGTACAGAACAATGTTTCGATCTTTTTAGGTAAACTTCAGGTTAACAAAGAGGGTTTGCAACTGACCGTTGCCGGACATATGTTTTAGAGACGATAGTAAACGGGTAAGAAATTGTAGGGGACATTGCAGTTAGGTATTAGGTCATTAATAGTATAGGTATAAAGGTGTTCTTTTATATTGGTTTAGTTATGGTTTGATTTGGTGAATAAGTTGGGCTTTTTTTATTTTACGTTGGTTTATATTTGTTTCCCTACTTAGTATCTGAGTGTTTTCTATGGCTATGATGGGTTTATTTGATTTGTAGTGTTGAAAAACGCGCGAAGGTAAAGCTTTTAATATCCATACCATCCGTCTTGAAAATAGATTTTTACTTCAATTGGGCCTCTCGTCACCACGAATTTAGAATGAAAGATAGACTTTGTGTAGTTTAACATTTCAGACATCTGCTTTAACTTTTCTCTGTTTTCCTAAAATTCTTTTGAACTGTTCTCAGTTACAGTACCACTAACCCCCTCTAGGCTGACCAAGATAACTACCATTGGTACAGAATAGATAGCCCATTATGTAGCTTTATGCCTACCAACAACAACACTTTAATAAAAGTCTATTAGAAAAACTTTTTCATATGGTATCTACATCTGAAAAAAGGTGTTTGAGTTAACAAAACCTAATTTGCTCTCAATAAAAAACTCGTGATGTATAACAGACAACATACACTGTTTAAAAAAAAACCTTTTTGACCATAAACAAGTTGAAATATTCGAATAAAGTTTTACTTAGGTTAAAGCCTGAAGCTTTATTTAAAAAATAGTAGTTGTCAACATCATAATTCATAAAAAAATAACTTTGTTTAATCTTAAGAGCACAACTTTTTCAAATACTTCTAGTTTTACGACTACATAGTATCTAGTAATGAATCCATCAGTTTTCTCTAGCGAGTTGTTTTGTGTATGCGTTATAACGAAATACTTTTCATTTAAAGATAAAGAATGTATGCAAAACACGTATTCCTTCTATTTGAGCCGCATATAAAAGAAGTTTTTACAGAATGATGTTTATGATCTATTCATTTCGGTCCTGACCTTCCTCGTGTCCTGTGGCAACACATTTCAAAAGTCCTGACCCTCTTGTTGAAATTCAATGGAAGTGTAATGACTTGCAAGTAAGGATGACGCCTGAAATTTCCCTTCTAAGAATATTACATGCAGGTTTTTCTAACGCCAAGATTTCCTACTCCGTTGCTATAAAGTAGTTTAAGGCACAAAATTGTGTGGTTTCCAAGAAAGAGATGTCTTCATTGCTGAACCGAATCAATGAAGAAAAGAAAAGCGGAAAAATACGCTACTTGCTGGTTACCAATCGCACACTCAGAGTAATGAATAAAGTCTACAAGCTGATCTTCGGAAACAATTTAAAAACAAAACAGCTAAAGTGAGAACCTCCCCTGAAGGTAATTTGTGCAGAATTAATTTTGCAAAAGAGGTTAAAGTGAGCTCATATGGTCCTCCCAAGACAAATAAATATCCAAATGGGAGACCAGCTGTTCAAAAAGTATACGAACAGGTGACAATGGAGGTATGCCGTTGCATTGTACGAAGTAAATACCAACTTAACTGTTTGAAACTAAGTCGAGTATCGTTCTGTTGGTGATACCACACTTCACAGATTTAAGGTTGTTGTAGGTTGCATCTATGCGTGGTACGTTAAACATTGGAAAATTAATAAATATACCGAAAGGAACTGTAATTCCAGAATACCACAGTGACGTAGCTATACAATGAGGAAATACCATCTTTGTATCTCGATTCTTTGTACTTACAGACTTACCATGTCTTATTCGTCAGAAGAAGGAATCAAGATCCACGTCCAAGCCAGGTGGCCATATTCTCCACATATACAGATATAAAAATAAAACTTTGTTCTTTACCATTCGTTGACATTTTCTATGGCCTTTTGTGTCTTGAGTGTCTTTTGACACGGTTGATGAAATTTATAAAGCTTGTGATATTTTCAAGAACTTACGATTGAAAGTCAAGTGGACTGTATAAATAATATGCCAACTTTATTTTATATGTTATCATTAACTTAAAGTTTGAACGCGATGATCTGGCTGATTATAGCTTATTTAAATGCATCAAATGTTTTCATTTATGCTTAAATAGTATTATTTTCTAATACGTCCTCTAATAAATTATTCAAATATTTCTTTCTATCTTCAAGTGGGTTTCTCGTCATCAAATAATTTTTTTTTCTTAAATTCCGAATTGAGCGCTGTTCTTGCCCTACCTTACAGTCGCCCATGTGAGCTATATTCAATGTCGACAAGGCTTGTCGCCCAATATCAGGCAGAATTTGTCAGGTTGACAGATGCAGAAGTGGTTGAGGCAAGGATGGGAAGAACATTGCATTTAGTGGAATATGTAAACTCTTTAAACAGTGGGTATTGCATCACAGAGTAATGGGTTCATAACCAGAACTATTACACAGAACACAGCTGGTGGTAAAAGAAGTTGTAAGACTTAAATCCTATCGATGATGCTACAACCAAAAAATGATCTGACAGAGACGTGTATCACCGCTTTCTGAATGGTAATTTCAACACTCTGCACATGTGTTAAATAGCCACGTTAGGCATAAGAATCCTTAATTTTCAGATGCTAACTTTGAAAGAAGAGCGGCTGCCACCAAAGCTTCGTTCGACCATTTGGATGGAGAAAAAGTGATTGATCTCCTATCAACTGTTTTCATAACAACTAAAAATAGTGCAAACTTATATCCTTATATAGATATATACTTTTTTTTTGTAGAATTAATTTCGTAGTGGTCCACATTGTTTACTATTTCGTGCTATAAAACGTATTTTTTAATATATTCATTTATTAGCTTTGCGATGGAGGGTATGAAACTTTCTTGAGGAGAAGCCCAAGTAGTGCAGAATAATTTATACATACTAGAAGAATGCAACTTGTTAACAATACAATAGTTTTCATGTAAAAAAAAGCAATTTAGAAGAATTAATCAGGTACAATGAATAAAATATTCTACATAATAGAAAAATATTCATAAGACGCTAGAAAATTCTCAATTTCCTTTAAAAACAGGTTTTTACTTGATACATTAATAACAACTACAAGATTACGTTCTGACGTAATGAATAGGCACAAAGTTATAATCAACCTCACGTGATCGGTCACCATCTGCTTATCTTCTCACTTATCTGAATTAAGATCAAAGAAAAGTATCTGCGAAACACTGCTTCTCTTGTATTAGCATATTTTAAATGAAAACTGGATTCATTCTACGAAGATTACATCAAAAACTAAGTACTATATTCAAAGAAGTTTTCTAATAATATATGAGAAAAAAATTAATTTGTAATAGAATACTTCCTGTAGAAATGTGCACTAAAACAGAGCAAAAATGGGTTCTATAATGAGGAACAATACAATGTTCCAAGAGCTTTAACGCTTATACTCGAGAGTAATTAGTTCATGTATTACCGGGTTCGAGTGGTTATCAGACTTATTCTCACAAACCTACAGACATATTCTTATAAAGAGGTGTTTATAGCTCAGAAACTGTGTTATATTCTGTCATTCTAAAGAAATGTGGTGTTTTTCTTATAGCAGAGCCATATCTGGCGATCTGTTGTATACACCGAGGGGAATAGAACCCGTGATTTTAACGTTGTTGTAAATCTTATGACTTACCGCTGTCCCACCAGGGGGACAAAGAAATGCGGTCGTGTGTTTCTACACACTATATTAAAACACTTCTGAAGTCATTGAGCGACAGGAGTTTCAAGACTAGTGTATTTGATACAATTAGGTCTTATTTACCAAACAATCTCTTGTCTTTTTATTTACTCAGACACACAAGTCGCAATTTTCATTCCTTTAAAATATTTTACTCACTTATTTCTTCCAATATCGATGGGTGGATACAATGCAAGTTTTTTTAAAGTAGGCCCAGCATGGCTAAGTGGGTTAAGGCACTCGACTCCTATTCTGAAGGTTGTATTTCGCCCGAAGTTACACGAGGGATATCTGCGTCAGCCGTCCCGAATTTAGCAGTGTGAGACTAAAGAGAAGGCAGCTAACCATCACCACGCGCTCACTGCCAACTGTTGCGCCAATCTAAGACAAAAAAATGAGTTTAATCATTCATTTTCTATGTGAATCCATATGAAACCATAATAGCAATTAATACGATTAATCCACAATATGGACCTTAATTTGGTCTAAAATTATTTTTAATGGCTCATATGTCATAAGGGCTTCTCTAATGAAAAAAAATCTTGAAACTTTGGTTTATAAGCAGTTATAGGGAAACGTGTTTATTCGAGAATTAAATATACTTGTTCTAGGGTTAAATTAAATCACGTGATCATCAAACGTATTTTAAGATCATACCCTTTAGTGTACATTACATTTGTTTGTTTCTAATTAAGCACAAAGCTACATAGTGGGGTATGTGTGATCAGCCAGCTAAGAGTATCGAAACAAGGTTTCTAGCATTCTAAGTCCGCAGACTGTGCCACTGGGGGGCACTGCACAACAATTTTTTTGAAAAGTTTTGCTTCCTGAAAAATATTTGCTGATTGTGACAGGTACCTGGTGGGTATGCACAAATATAATTTTTATTTTGCTTCATCACGTAGGAACTCTAGGAAATAGACATTTAACTGTTTATCGGCAATAACTTATTTAATTGCGTTTATGTTTCTAATACGCTATTAAGTTCAACATAATTGAAAGTGTTTTGCTCCTGATTTTCATCTGCATTCAGTTACCGGTGCATCACGTTGCAGTGTCCAACAGTAGTCAGCAAGCAAAACTGAAGATTTCGATGAAACGGTACGTGATGGGCAAATTTGGATGTAATTTTCGTGATTAGCAGCCAAAACTCTATATGGAGCACCCAACAGTGTTCAAGAAGCAAAAACATTGTTGTGCAGTGTTATCGTTTCGGTGCCATGCCATTGTGAGTTATCGTCTGATAATAATTAACTGATTAGACATATTTTTATATATCTTGCTGGAACTTCGTGCATTGTAATACTAATTGTTGTATGGCAAAGTGCAAGTCATATCTTTCAGAATTTTGTTTGTAAGTAGGATGTACAACAAACACACGTTAATCTGAGTGCATATTTTATAAGTGCGTTGGTGACTGACACGGTGTACTTAAACTTGTCTAACACTGCTTAAATGATTGATAGGCGTCTTAAAACACGTGTAACAGTCCTGATTATCATATCAAACACACACCTGATATTTACACGATTCCACAAATATTCTAAATGTTGTAAATAAAATGTCCTCCTCCTTTTTTGTGATAGAGTAAATATTATGTATAATATTGCTAATAAGGCTTCTATGATTTACATCCTTAGAGAAATTATGTTTGTTTGTTTCATTTCGTGCATAGCCGTCCCTAATTTAGTAGTGTAAGACTAAACGAAAGACAGCTAGTAGTCACTACCCACCGCCAACTCTTGGGTTACTCTTTTACCAACTAGTGGGATTGAACGTCACATTATAATGCTCCGACGGCTGAAAGGGAAGGTAAGTTTGGTGTGGCAGGGATTCGAACCCGCGACCCTCATATTACGAATCGGGCACTCTAACTATTTGGCCTGTTCTGAAGTGGTAAAATTGAAGGAAGGAAGCTAGTCAACACCATACACTGCCAACTCTTTATCAACTAGTAATGGAATCGACCGTCATATTATAGTGTACCAACGACTAAAAGGGTGAGCATGTGTGGTGAGGGATGTAAACGAGCGATCAACTGTGTCAGGCCCAGAGATTGTGTGATAAAAATGGTTTAGGTCACAACAGTTGCAATGAAAACATTGGTACTATGCAATCCTGTAAGAATATGTGTTTTTGTTTTCTGTGATATTCAGCTATACCACATCGTTATAGGGTGGGAAGAGCCTTGCGTGATAGTTTATGAAGCTGCTACATTTGCAACAACATAAATCTGTAATAAACATGTTATAAAATGTCACCTTATGTTCAGTTTTCAACTTTTAAATTGTGTGTGCAATTCCCAGTCTTTTCAATACGAGACAAACAAACCAAGATGACAAAAATGATTACTGAAAATGATCATCAAAAATGATGATGAAAAAGATGATTACTGATCGCAAGTTCCATAAATATCTGTTTCGTTGAAAATGTGGAAAAGTAAGGAATGTGAAGGCGAGGTTTGACAATTAAGAATTAGTTAGAAATAGAGATGTGAATTAAACTCGGGGGTTTTTAAATACGTGTACCGTGATTCTACCAACACACCAACTTCTAACGACTATCATTGTGGTCGTTATATTACTGAGGAAAAAATGTGACGTGAAAGAATGTTGTTGAAACATGTAAAAGCAATACGAGAAAATGTTCTTTTTGTACTGATTGTTGTTTGTAAGTTCATTGTCAGACTGGAACTGATGTGGACTGGAACGTGGGAAATCTGATAACCTAGTTGATTTACCAATATCCATCGATAGGACAGAGGTGGGTTTCCGGACTTATACCGCTAAAATCCAGAGTTCGAGTTCTCGTAATGGACTCAGCACATAGTCTCAATAACTTATGTTTTCTTAATTTTTTATATATTTTAAAGAGCAAAACAACTCGATGCTGTTGGAATACTAGATTTCTAACAAAGAATAAAACCTTAAATATATTTACTGAAAATCACTACAACATTAATTAATATTACTATGTTGTTTTTGACACAAACATATTTACCTCTCTGAGTCTGGAGGAAGCATTGTTCGTTCTTAAATTCCAAGCTGAAGGATTTCAGAAGTCATACACAGGAAAACATGTTTACGCCTCCGCAATTTACATACCATTTATTCAAAAAGAAATGTTTCGCATTTTCGTTTTGAACTATTAGACTGAAGATTCTTTTGAATAGGGATCCCTACAAATAGAGAAGTTTAATCCTCTAAGGACCAGCGTGGTACTATGTAGCTTTTGCTAACTCATTTTACTCTAAATCAACAGAACCAAAGTTAAAGCTTACTAAAGGTTATGCTTTGACCTCTCCTGTTAAGCCAGATATCACACAGACTATATAACCAACGTTTGTATATATTTCACCACAACTTTCTAGAGAATTTTAATTAGTATAAGAGCTAATAAACTGTCTATACCATAAATTTTATGTTCAAAATTATCGACTTTTTAAACACATTTTATTAAATGATTTACGCACCAAATTACTTGTCCATCAGTGACTTAGTTGTTACATGGTGCCTAAATAACAATCGTATGATATGATTTACTACTGTTCTTATTAGGACTAATTAGTGTTACAATTTCCTATATATTTTGCAGAGAAAATGAATTATCTAACCTAATTCTTTTGTACAGTTTTCATACTGAGTTTTATAACAAGTAAAAAATAAAATTACTTGTAATTTTTGCCATTTGTAGACCTCACTTGTAGTGTTATATATGAAAACAAATCAGCAGTTTATATGCCAAACGTAGATATATTGTGTATCCGTATAAGTAATCAGAATATTATATATATTAAACGAGTTTACTTATGTCAAATAATGATAAACTGCATTAACGCTATCATACCAGTCTAAGCTAGTGAGAGTTGAGTAATAGAAAAATATTTGTAGAAAATAAACGGTAAAAAAAGTTATACATCACTAAACAGCTCACCTATTTAGAGATAAAATAACAAATAAATAGATAAGTAACTGAAACTATTTTATTAAAAAGAAACAGCTAAGGATCATAACTATACTTTCAGTTTTATATTTACCTTTCTAAATTTCTCAATGATTTTAAGAAAAAAATATCGTCGATCATTTGTACCGAAATACGCACTTAAAATACGTACTATTATACGTTTGTTTCAAAGAATAATTTTTTAAAGTGTGTATTGTCATTCTATCAATAATCCATTATTTTAAAAGATCTCATGTGCTGCGGTAGTGTGCAGTTTATTGCGAATTGAAAAGACAGATATGAAAACTTGGATTCTCAAGGGCTACTGTGCATTAATGTAAAACAAGGAATCCTCAATAGCCAAGACGCTTCATAATCTTGGCAAGATTAGAGTAAATTAATTTATGAAACCTTTTTTTACCCGATTCGATTTCATTACTCATCAGGATCTTTACCAATTTATCCTCAAATTGAAATTATTTTCTGAAGACCTTGGTTGTGGTCAAATGCATCAATCGAAAGGGTTTGACTTCCCGAGTTCAAAACTGTAATTGCATCTCAAATTGGTCAAGAGATGATGTAATGACGAGCCAAAAGTTTGTACTTAAAAAACAAAGGCAGAGCCATATTTTGAGCTGTGGGCTCGGCATGGCCAGGTGATTAAGACACTCGACTCGTGATCCGAGGGTCACAGGTTCGATTTACCGTCGCACAAACATGCTCGCCCTTTCAGCCGTGGGGGCGTTATAATGTGACGGTCAATTCCATTATTCGTTGATAAAAGAGTTGGCGGTGATAACTAGGTGCCTTCCCTTTAGTCTTACACTGCTAAAGTAGGGACGGCTAGCGCAGATAGCTCTAGTGTAGCTTTGCGCGATATTCAAAAAACAAACCTATCTTTAAGCCACGATGCTGTGTCTGTGTTTTTCTTATAGCAAAGCTACATCAGGCTCTCTGCTCAGCCCACCCAGGGGAATCGAACCCCTAATTGGAGCGTTGTAAATCCGGAGACATACCGCTGTACTAGCGGTGGGCGTGCTGTGTCATACTATTTGCATTAATTTTAAAATAAATAACTTTGCGAAACTGCTCATGTGTATTGTACAAGTTTATCATTTTTGGATAACATAGTATATTTTTCCGCTTAAACGTATTAAAAAACAACGAGGGAAAATGGACAGCAAGATTGAAAAAAGTTATATATTTTTCAGAAATTCAAACGATTATAATATTTTGTTCAAACTAAAATGTTCTCGATTATGTATGCCAAAATAAACATAAAAATTTCCTCCTGGTTCTTTTTTTTGTTGTTGTTTCGAATTAAGCTCAAAGCTACACAAGGGGCTATCTGTGCTCTGCCCACCACGGGTATCGAAACCCGGATTTTAGCGTGCAAGTCCGCAGACATACCGCTGAGCCACTAGGGGGACCTGGTTCTTTTATTATCAAAAATTAATAAAAAGGAAGAGCACGTTTACTCTTCTACCCTTCAGGAAAAACTAATCAAATAGTCTGATATGGCTTTAATATTAAATAAAAAAAAGTATACTATTTCATTGTACTATTAAAACGTGTTTGTGTAATATAACTTGTACATTTAATATTTCACTCAAACTCAAGTTTGTTTTCGAAAAAAAAAAGAGAAGAAAATAACCAAATAATTATTTATCTCATATTAAATGAAATAAACATTTCCCATAAAACTTAAGATTGGTTTTGATTTGTTTCTGATGGAGAATAAAATTATTGTCAAGACGTTTCTGTATTATATTTCTATGATAAAACTAGCAGTCTTTTTCAACTTAAACCTGTACTGAAGTGGAGTTTGTTTATAAAAAATAAAATAATCAATATTCCTTGTCAAACGAAATTATCGTAAGCCTTACGAATCTTTCATTTGCTTCTTCTGGACTTACAAAATGATAAATATTTCCATTCACAAAACACTTTCGACTTGAAGTTCGCAGCATTTAACATCTGAACAGTCTTCAAGTACAAGAGAAAATGCGTTGTCTTGTAAATACTAAGCCTTTTATAACAATGTTTCATAAATCGAATCTTGAGGAAGGAAACAATCATGTATCCAATATTTGTTTACTTCTACAAATAATAATCGAAAGAATACTTTTGGCCTCATTGTTACAACACAATCATTTGCAGGTAGTGTCAAAGTCTTAAATATGTCATGTTTGAAAGAGACAAAAGCATAGTATAAAAAGAGTTCAAAACTTAAAAACCTAAAACATTTTCCCATTGTTTCAAAGCAGAACAAAAAGCTTGAAAGGTCTTTATTAAATAAAGAATACAAAATATAACGTTTATAATATGAGCGTGGTAATGCGCTGGCTTAATCGCAGTATCATTGTGTGTAACTATGATAACAATACAGTTTTTTCTTCTTTTACCAAGTCTAATTATCTATTTATTTAAAGTAACAAGTTTAAACATTCACTATAACCAGTTCACATAAACTATAATAACACACACTCACATAAGTTTATATTAATAACCAACTTCCTTTGTACACAAACCGGATTTTACGTACTGGGCTTCAGAACAAAACTGCCACTGAATTGGTTTAAAACTTGTTGTGTTTGCTGTTACTTTCTGCTTTGAATTTAAAAAAAGAAATAGGAGAAAAAGCAGATGTGGGCCTAATATATAACTAAAAACGTAAAATAGAGACCTCTACTTGGAGAGTTTTTTAAGTAAAATCAGAAAAAACAAATTAAATCATGAGTTTCTTATAAGGATACATATATTTTATAATCCATATTTAAATGACAACTTAGTCGGATGGTACGTTTGTTGAAAACTATAAAAATTTGAAGGTAGACAAACCGCATAACATTAACTACAAGTAAATTTCGTTCAACCTGATCGGCGTTGTGCCATCGTTATGCTAAAGTCTTGGACAGTCATCGTCCTGCTTCGAAAATAAAGTTCCCGGGCTTCTACGAACAGTTTAAATAGCTACAGAACGTTGTATACAATTAATGGTATTTTTCGGTTCTATCTTTCAAACTAAAACTATGTGCAATTATTAAAAACCCGTTGTTCGTAACTTTGTTTTTTAACTCTATAAAGTTTTTATTTTCCCATTGGCTGATGACAGAGTGCATACTAAAAGGATTAATCTACGTTTTACTGCTCTCATTTTGCCAAAGGGGGATATGTTTAAAATACCATTTCCAGCAACTATTTTTTAGAACAAGCAATAATAAACAACAAATACATAATTTAGATAGTAATAGTTCTATATACTTTTCTGCAGTAATTTTTGTAAGGATAAATAACAGCACATTTCTAATAATTCCCAATTGTTTGAGAAAATATCATATACTCTCTAAGTCAAAAATAAATATCAATGAATTGTTCAGGAGTATTTTTTGGAGTTCTAAATAACATGGAAAATATAAATATCGAATTTTCAATTTCTTTACCATTAAAAGAAATGGGTTTTATGTAAAAGAATATATTTCTGTTCAATTAATAAATAAATAAATAATAATTAAATGGCATATGTATGCAATAAAGCCTATAATGAGATCTTACAGATATTACCAATGTAAAAAGTGATCATTCGCATTGTATATTGTGTGCTTTGGGTATTGTAGTTTATTTTTTGATATATATATATATATATCTTATTTAATAAAACAAACTTTCACGATATGTTACACTCATCTTAGGCTCAATGATTAAGATTTTTAACCATTGCAAACTGCAGCAGCTATTAGCTGAAGACAGCATTTGTTTTATGTTATATTTCTGTACCCATTCAAATACAAAACCAGTAACAACTGTTTTGATAAATGCATCTATCATTTTGCACGTTTGTATGTTAAACATAAAAAAAATTGTTAATCGGTCTTAAACTACCACATTATTCCTTTAATATTATCTCATTACTCCATAAACAAGTTACAAGAGTAAAGTATCTAACAACGTTGGAAAACAGATTATCACTGTGACATTGCAATCGCAAATATATTGTCTGTCTAATTTGCTAATGTAATTGAAAAATTAAAAAAAAGGTCAGAAAATGGATAATACAGATGGATGAGACAGTTAACAGCAAACAACTGCAGAAATGAAAAAGTAAATAGTCTGGGCTTCCTGTTCTAAGATCCTCTCTCACTCTTGAATGTAATATAATTCTGAATTCTAGTGAGAATAAGAAATTCCAGTGAAAAAGCCAAACTAGGAAGACCAAATATTTTTGAAAAGTATAAATAAAAATGACGCTTTATGTTTTTTTTTATTGTTATCGGAGTGATTCTGTGACTAACCCAAAATTATTCACGGGTTATTCAAAAGTTAAGAAACATCAGTAAGTTCGACTTCTATAACTAGACACCCATTGAAATTCAGCGTATTAGCATACCTGTTCTGTTTAAAGACTTTACGAAAGACCAAACCATACAATAGCTCTCCAAGAAACATCAAGATTAGGAAGGCGTGCTTATTTGTGCTTATTTGAAAATGTTTACTCATCTTCTGTACGTTTTACTTAAGTTCCAGCGAGAACTACTTTGAAACTTTACACTGCAAAATATTGTATTTTTGAAACTAACACGTCTTCAATGTGACGTGAACTCAAAGCGTATTATTATTTCAAAGTTTCCAGAACAGTAAAAAAATAAAAAACAAAATACACTGCCATCTTTTCCAATGTAACGCCTAAGGGCCCGTTTAATATACAACAGAAGTTTCAGTTATTTACATCTGGCAACAAAAAACATCAGAGATAAAAACAAAAGCATGCCCCCACGAAATGCTTCCTGCTTTACCAAGTTGGTATCGCCAATTACTGTTATTACAAAATCCAAATCATAACAACAACCTGACAAAATTTGTGAAACTTTTATACAAAACCTTTAGTCACATGTCAGCAAATTACCCCATCTTAAAAAAATAATTTAAGATCTTACATTTCTAAGTATCAGTGAAAATTGCTCTCAGTAGGAATAAACTATGTTAAGATTCTTCATAAAGCCAGAATCAAAATGTTTGTTATCAACACACCTTGTGGAGATGCGGTCACTATATGACGGTTTCCACTGATGACGATTATGTTAAACACGTTTACGTTGAGCCTGTGGTTGAGTCAGTATCAATCTTATGAATCACTTTATTTGTAGTCTTAGGAAATATTTAATATCTCTCTGTACATCACTTAAAGTGGTATCGTACAAATCTAAATTATATACATAACCCTAACAACGCAGTTTGATTTAATTGTTTGTTTTTAATCCCAATACACAAAGTCTATATTTATTTGGGCCGTAAGTAACAAATATATCTATCTTTGTTCCACGTCGTACTGATTGCTGGTGTACAGGTTTAAACAAAGTAATAAGGCTTTGGTTTTATGTCTGTCTCACTAACTTCACATAGGTACGTGTCATTTACGGATGAACAGGTGGTCCTAGTCTCTGACCGTAAAAGCTATACGGTGGATAATAAAGTCCGAGTCCTGGATAAGGGACTTGCGGTAAGGGAGCTCCTGGAACCGTGGGTAGAGGCGGTTTGTAAGGGTGAAATCTATTGCTCACCGGACTAAGACTGGTGGGATACGAACGTCGAACACCAGTAGGGGTAGTGAGAGTAGTGGGGGAGCTGTAGTGATGATGGCAGGGTCCATTAAGGTTTGCGGAAAACAGAGAAAGTGACGAAGTGGTGTCTCCGCCTGACAGAGAGGTATGCGTTCGCAGATGTTGAAGGAGTTCCTCGGAAGAGTTGAAACGCTTACCACAGAAGTTGTCTCCAATCATCCAACTGCAGATGTTGGGCCGGGGCATCACCGAGTGTGGATAAAGGTTAGTAGCAGTAGAAGGTGAAGCAGATCCAGAGAGTCCTGGCACTAGTCCCGCGAGGCCCATACCAGGAAGACGGTCATGGTTGCATTGACTACATCCGCTGGGACACTGGCTGAGCTGAGCACTTTGTAAGCTAAACTGACAGTTGATACATGATGGGTCACGACACAGAGGCATGAACGATGTTACACTCCCTGGAGTCTTGACACGCGTGTACCCCACGTATGGCGGCATCCCACCATTCAAGGTGAACATACTAGGTTTCATAGGGGTAGCTCCACTTTGCGTGACAGCACTGGCAGGGTAAGTGTGAGCGGAGGAGGCAACATCGACAGGGATGTGGGCAAACATGGGCGTACACCCCACACAGCTCGCCAGCGGGTTTATCCCAGGCTTGTAAGCACCAAAGGGATTGATTCCTGGAAACGAGCCAAGCAAGTCTTTAGGGGTAGAGTCAGAGCATCCCATGTCCATTGCATGTAATGTTCCACCAGTGCCATACCCTAGGCCACTAAGGGTGTTCTGGCTGATAGCCGAGGCTGAGCCTGAAGAGGAGTGGCTTGATGTTGGTATTGCAATAGACGAAGAAGACGTTCCTTCTTGTTCATACTTTGGACTAGAATTAGTAATGTCTTCGGTTACACAGGGGCTGATCTTGCCACAAGAGCTTTTTGTTGGATTTGATCTTGTGGTTTCAGATGCGATAGGTGTGCTCGATTTGCCAGGAGACAAACGTTTCTCAGTACTTTCATTCTTTTCTTTCTTGGCAGATGTCTCGTATGGCTTGAAAGAAGTTTTGTCGTTGACGAAAGAACCTTTCTCTTTGGCCTTATCGGTTTCTTTCGTCTTCTCAAGGCCCGAAATAAGAGGTTTATTGTTTGGGTTATCAGCACCGATTTGACTACACGTTTGGGCCAACAACGCCAGAGGGCTATTCTTAGCATCAAGCTAAAAAAGAAAAATATTAAAAATTTAAATAAATATATACATATATATGTGTGTGTGTGTATATATATATAATCAAAATTATTCTAGAGAATTGTACCTCAAATCTAGCTTGAAATTGAATATTTTTATAAAACAATTCGCGGTATAATACAAAATACACAGCAAGTCAGTGGTTTTTGTTTTGTTTTGTTTTTATTTTGCGAAAAGCTACAAGAGCAGTGTAAGACAAGAGGGATGGGAGCTAGTCATCTCCCATCTCGCCAACGTTTGGGCTACTCTTTTATTAAAGAATAGTGGAATGATCATAGCGTTATAACACCCCCACGTCTGAAAGGACGAGCATGTTTGATGTGACAGGAATTCGAACCCGCGACCCTCAGATTAGGAGTCGATCGCCCTAACCACCTGGCCATGTCAGGCCTAAGTTACTGCTGAGATCTAATTTATGGAATGTTTCGTCTTCATTTTGACAGCACCTAATTTATTAGCCGTGTAGATAAAATGTTTTTTTTTCTTTCTACAAACAGTGAACATAACGATAAGAAATGAAAATGATATACAATAATTTCGCTACGTAGAAGCATCGAGCGTGCAGACCTGTTTTATGCCTTAGAATGTGGATGTGCTTCCTTGTCCTATGTCCTAACTTCAGTTGTTGTCATAATGTCTTAAAACTCAACATTAAAGAGTATTATTTAAAAACAAAATTAACGCGACAGCATTAATACTTTCATAAAACTACAACTTCAAAGACCATCGGATATTCGTCACACCAAATATGCTCACCCTTTGAGTCGTGAGAACGTTATAATGTGACAGTCAATCTCACTATTCGTTGTTAAAAAGAGTAGCTCAAGAATTGGCGGTGAGTGGTGATGACTAGCTCCCTTCTCTCTTGTCTTACCCTGCTAAATTAGGGACGGGTAGTGCAGATAGCCCTTATGTAGCTTTGCGCGAAATTAAAAAACAAACCATCGCATATTTCACTGGGTTTGCACAACGCATTAATAATAACGAGTTTCAGATGTGAACAGTCCTCCTAACCTGAACGTATCTACGTAACAACAGCGTATTTCAACTGAATTTTAAGTGTAACCAATGTTTTTGGAATTAATTTATCGTTTTCAGGTCTTACGAGACCTGGTACTTGACGATATAGACATTCTAATCAAGAAATCGAAAAACAAACAAAACTCAATGAAACAATAAAAAACGATCTATTTACATTTGAATCTGTGTGTGTGTGTGTTTTCTTTTCAGCAAAGCCACATCGGGCTATCTGCTGTGTCCACAGAGGGTAACAGAATCCCTAATTTTTGCGTTGTGAATCCGAAAACTTACTGCAGCGGGAGACTTACATTTAGAAACGAGCATATATAAAGTTGTCACATCTTGGACTCAACTTCTCAGTGTGTTAAATTAGGAGTGCTTGAACTAAGGACAGCTAGGGCCGTCACTTTTGTTCGAAATTTTATATTTTAAACTGTACTTTACCATGAGTAATTAATTATAAGCTGTAACTGCCCAAGAAATCTGATATACGACCGCAGTCGCTTTATTACGAAATAATAGGCAACATAACTTTTCAAATGTCAGGAAGGTGGTTCGTGTTGTGGAAAGTCCACTTCAACATAGTATCTCTTCTGCCAGTAATTATGCACGTGAGATATTTTTCTCACATATTCACAACTTTCTGACGTGAAAGTTACTTTGGTTAAATTTAAAACATATAGCTAAATATAGTGTGGTACATTTAGTATGATTTCGGCCCCCCCACTAGTATAGCGGTATATCTCCGGATTTACAATGCTAAAATCAGGAGTTCGATTCCCCTCGGTGGGCTAAGCAGATAGCCCAATGTGGCTTTGCTATAAGAAAAACACAAACACAGTATGATTTCATCCTGTTTTTATCAGTAAAGATATGTTTGGGAGGTTAAAATACTTATTTTAATTCATGTAGGCTGTTTTATAGTTCAATATCTAATACAGTATTCAGAGATATTTGTTACAACCAATACCATTCACACACAAACGAGTTAATGCGCACGGTTGGTAAGTTCATATTGGCGAAAGTTCCAGATAAAATGAACCACGAAGGAATGAGTTATCGAAACTTACAGAGAAACTTTCACTGTAGCTGTAAGCTAGCTACGTCTATATACATATGATAATTATTATCATTCCACTTTCTGGTTGTTTGTAAACTCCTTGCTTTCTTTACTAGCTATGCTGGATTTATGCAAACTGTATTTTTGAATCATTCATATGAAAATTCTAACAAATAAGCAACGTTAAGGAAAAGAAAAATGACCACGAAAAGTTGATACTGTAATATGTTAAACTCTCCTCTTTTTTTTTAATGTTAAAGACAAAAGATAAACTTACTGTTGTGGGCAGTGGAGAGAGATATTCGGGTCGAATGTAATGATGACTTCCGGAGGTCAACATGCTGTTGTGAAAATGTAATTAGGAGAATAATCCTACTGTTTTTGTGTGAAACACCGCGTAAAACATAAATCCTAATATATTTCTTTTATCGCAGCTTAGCGTAGAACAACAGCACACATATAGCACTCACTCAGCTCCTAGAACTGTTGTGTGCTGAAAACCGCGGTGTACTTTAACTTCTCCTTCTAACCACGGCTCGGAAACTGCTGGCGCGCCACCCGCGGCAATAGTTGTAAACTAACGAATTCAACGTCATCCAACTTCTCTATCTTTCGAAAAGCACCGCAATACTTGTTCCAAGAACAGCGTGAGTTGGCATTTAGTACAGGAACTAAATGATTCAACTTGTGGTGTCCAATCCGTGACGGGAGCTTCTTATATGGTAAGTGGTGATTGGTTTGAGACAATGAACGACGTTGACAGTCTAGGTGGGCGTTATGTCCAGCCTTGAATAACCATAAGAAACAGAAAATCCCAATAGCTTGGCAAGCTGCCAATTGTCACGCTTTACAACATCATTCATCAACCGACTGTCAAAAATGTCAGTCAAGACTGATTTATGTTAAACTTTGCTACATCATTGAACAACTAATACTGAGGTTATGACAAAAGAACACAATGAAGATAAAGCAATGGACGTAGATTGTTACAGAGTTATGTATCTATCTGAGAAAAAATTAACCTCTCATTCGGGTCTAGCTTAGAATGTCATTGTCATCTAACAGAATTACGTGTTGTGTTTGAATGCACAAAAAGGTACAGTTTTTAGATAAAATTCCGACAAACGAAATTAAGTTTATAATAATAAAAAAAACCTTTGGCGACTACAGTAAATCCGTTTGAAAACTTTTAAGTATGAATTAATACTCAACAAATTGCTTTCTCACTGTTTTATTTATTTTTTACTAGGTAGTCCCAACGCCTAAACTAGATTATAACTTGGATTATATTGATTGTTATAGTTTTACATTAATATAGTTTGTTTGATTCACGTTGTTAGTACTAGTTTTATACTGAGTTCCTGCCGCTCAGTTTGGTGAATTACTTATCAGAATCGATATAGAGGTCGCCCCAAACAGACTGGCGCCAACAGGGTGAAATATGACATCAGCATGTTGAAAGATCGAACAATAGCGCGGTTCACCAGAAAGGTTGAACTTTTCGATCGTTATCCTCGACCATAAATTTTCCGTAGACACAGAGAAGTGTTTTTTCTCCCGAAGCTTATTGCCTGCGGTGTTCAAAAAAGGTATACCAACCATACAATACCCTGCGTGTGTTACATGGTCGTCCTCATTAGTCTCTTGTTTAGCGAGGTTTCATGCAGAATTTCTTACTGACTTTTCCAAAAGAAACCCTAGTCGCAGCACGTGCACTGAGATACCGAATGAGCGTCTGGTAATTTCCTCACGGTGGTCTGTACGAGGTCAGTCTTGCGCGCTATACAGCGAACAAGGAAGAGACTGAATCAGTACTCGGTGTGAAAATGGATGCGCTGTTATCATGATGCATATATATTTTTTCTCGACAGGCAACCTTACAGACAAGCAGATAACACGCAAGGGACCAATTAGTAGGAAAAACCAGCTGTAATTTGCATGCATAACTGGCCTAGAGAAGCCTGAATAAAGAAAAGCAGGACACGTGATATATCTCAGAGATTAAGACGTGACTTTTTTCTCCTGTTTTGTATATACCACTATTTCAATCTGTTTTGAACAGAAAACATGAAGATAACATTATTGTTTGCTCGTTGAAACATAACACTGTTCACGTTTTCATTGAAATGAGCTGCAATTATTTCAGGTGATCTGGAACACAGATATAGTGCTATGCTTCCCCTGCAACGATTACCAATTAGCACTATTTTAAATAATTAAAAACATGAATACAACGCAGGGATCTAGAACCATTTAAGTCCGTTCACGAAGCAAACACAAAGTGTTGATTATTGGCGTTATGTCTTATCGAATGATTCAAAAACTATAATAAAGACAAAAACCGTCATTTAGCCATAGAAAACAAACGGTCACATTAACCCCTCCCACACCCTAAAAACTTTATGGTCTCTTTATCATATGTTAGCTCTTTAATTTCTAATAATACGTTTCAGCAAAACTAGAACTTCTAGACCGTTTTTATGGAGTTTGTTGAGGATAAATGTTTCAAATTACTCTGTCTTCTGTTTGTATCTTAAATGGACGACCTACAGTTTTCAATCTGTGTGAATAGTCTTAATCTCTCAAAATTATTCATTAAAATTAATTTCTAGTATGCGGATACCCCCAGTGGCTCAGCGGTATGTTTGGAGACTGACGTCCCTATATGCTAGGGTTCGATACCCGTAGTGGGTGAAGCACAGATATCCTTTGTGTTTATCTACCTCCCCCACGTTTACTGCTTTCTTTTTAAAGTTGTTCACCGTATGTTTATTTATTAACCAATGACTAAAGTCTCCTTTTCTTATACATAAAACTGAGCTAAAGTAGCTAATGCTAAAAATATTGTGACCAAATAATCAAGTAGTAGTTTCTTTAAAATATCTGAAAACTTGAGTTCATTTTAAATGGTATTAGGTGGAGGTATTCTTCAGGTTTAGCAAAATTTAACGTATTTCAAACAGCGTTTTCGAATCGAACCTCCAGAGATTTCTTGTCTATAGCCTGTCAGATAGAATTACACCCTACCTAACGATCAAAGCAAAAAGACCACTGTTTTCTATAGCGGATGTTTGCCACCGGCTGTATTTATTTGGCTTGTTCTTATCAGCGGTTGTCACGACCTTAAGAGCTTGGTTGTAGATCACCCTTCTGTAAACTCGCCAGTCTGACAAATGAAGCCTGTCAAATGGCCAAGGGGAAGTGGGGGACAAAGAAGGCTCTTGAGTCAGAGTGCCGTTCGGCGAGCGACTACAAGTAATAGTATCTGACCTGGTACCTTCTTCTGAAATAAGATAGAACATGTTTACCACACGCCATAAAAACTAGACGCACCCGAATAGCGTGTCATACGCTGTTGTAATCATTTTAACTGTGAAATTACAACAGTTGTTACAACTGGCGATAGTAAATAGATTGTTGTCGGCCCTCTGTGTTTTATTGGCTAGTGCTAATTTCGGTGGCACGTGATGAACGATTTGAATAGCATAACAACGTAATTTAGGCAAGAGTGGATAATTATTTGTGAACCTGTTACAGTGATTGATTAATTATTGAATTAGCAAATTTGTTAATCAGTTCGTATGTTGCTGTCAGTCAATTAGTCAGCTGACTCAAGTACCGGAAAAGTTAGTACATGAAACTGTTGTATTAGCCTTTGATATGAACTGTGAACTTAGGCCTATCAGTAAACACCAGTTAAGCTAAGCTGTAGAAGTTGTAGTGGAAAAAATAAAACATTTTATTTATTATTAAGTGCACCGAATCTTACGTTCTGCCTTTAACCAAACAATACAAAAGAAACCGACCAATAACAGAAATTATTACAACACTGATGTCAAGAGTGGAATTCTTTCGGCAAAAATAAAATGGAGTTCAAATTCAACATGAAAATAACGAAGTGTGCTCGGAGTGAGAATAACAGTTTAATGGAAATGATGAAAGAGTGGAAACATTATCAAGAAAAATGAGATGGAAAATGAATTAAGAGGAAAACAAAACAATCAAGAAGAAAATTAGACTATAAACTTACAATAGCAAGGTATTAGGTTTAAAGAAAATTGTGTACGTTAAGCCGAGATAAGCCCTCCAGTGGCTCAGCGGTATGTCTGCGAATTTACAACGCTAAAAAACAGGTTTCAATACCCGTGGTGGGCAAAGCATAGATAACCCATTGTGTAGCTTTGTGTTTAATTCAAAAACAACAACAAGCCGAGATAAATACCTTAAGCCATTGAAGATGAAAAAAGACAGAAAACAAACCAATCGAATTTTAAAAAGCTGTGGGAAGTAGGCAGGAAGACTATAACAGCAAGACAGAAGAAGCATAGGAGGATTATAACAATGATATCAAAGAACTACAGAAAGATAACAATAACAGGAAGACCAAAGAATTACAGAAAGATAACAATAACAGGAAGACCAAAGAACTACAGAAAGATAATAATAACAGGATCAAAGAACTACAGAAAGATAACAATAACAGGAAGATCAAAGAACTACAGAAAGATAACAATCACAGGAAGACCAAAGAACTACAAAAAGATAACAATAACAGGATTAAAGAACTACAGAAAGATAACAATCACAGGAAGACCAAAGAACTACAAAAAGATAACAATAACAGGATTAAAGAACTACAGAAAGATAACACTAACAGGAAGACCAAAGAACTACAAAAAGATAACAATAACAGGGTCAAAGAACTACAGAAAGATAACAATAAGAAGTTTGAAGACGTTGTGGGAAATATATAGAAGGATATCAAGAAAATAAATAACGCATTAATTCCAGGGTAAAAAACATCTGTAAAGTGGACTGACAGATGCGAGGATCAACACAATCACATCTCACTGCACCCACCCTTAATAATTTCAGACTCATACATCATTAGTTCTACAATACGGAACAGGAAAGTCCATCTCGTGTACATCTTCTATCTCTGCAAGACCTTCCTGGATTACTTCATCAGATTAAGGATTTAAGCAGGACACTTCAATAACATCGTCCACTCAAGAAACCCCTGGACTATAATGGAAGGATCACGAGAAACATGTCAGTAACTGTTTGCAATATTAATCTCGGTGCATGTTTAAAAGGATTATTTTTAGTAACAGAAAGTAATCTCCCACCAGAGGGAGATGGAACAACTACCAGGCATTAGTAGCTGCTCATCAGAGATTATTAGTGTCAAATCAGAAAGAGTTATTTAATTTAAAGCTTAAGAGAAAAGACAGAGCCCGTACAGATATTGTACAACCACTGAATACAGTTTTGAGTCATCCATGTCTGTGGATCCATCTGTGGCTAAACTGTAAACGCTGTTAGTAAGTATGCTTGAAATCATTTTGTCATCTTCACAACCAAAGATTTGTGCAATGACTGTATTTTTGGCTCTAGCACAGCCATATTTTTTCGCTATATCAGAGTCTAGGAACATTTTTCTGAATAGATGTCCTGCATGATAGGCTACAGCTAGGGGTAAATTATGAGCAATGACAAATTGTGTGAACATTACTTCTGCACATATGATCTCATATTCTGAATTGTTACTCATAAATATCGTTATCTGCATCGTTTTTGTCTTTGCCTCAGCCGTTTGTTGGTGAGATGCCAATTTTGTATGTTTGGAACGATCGTTTATCTCGCCATGATCCACAGAAAAATCGATGTGACAAACTGTACGAAACGCATGACCGTCACTGACTTTTGATGCAATTAGGGATACTTTGCACTATACTCTTTCCTAAATTTTTGATTCACAGTTTTAGTCCTTTTAGATTTGCCAGAAACAAGACAATCTGATGAAGGAGGCCTCTTTTTCTCCACCTTGTGAACGATCGCATTGGTGTTTCTATGCCGCTAAGAAAAGGAGAAATACCCATCTACGCGAGCGCAGATGACGTAACTATGGGTTCCCCAACGTACCCAGTATGGAGAAGCACCACACTTAAACTATTGGTAGACGTAGGAGATACAAATATTTTTTTATTATTTCAAGAACAAACGTGATTACTGCAAGTAGCCATTTGGACTATGTATTTTATTTATTATCAACATTTATTTGTGTCTCACTAGAAATTTTCTTTTTACCACTTTCAAGCCCTGGGTGAACAATTTATCACTTTATTGTATTGGCCTATACAATATATAATAATTTGGGAGTTGCAACAAGTCGTAATATTTGTCTGTATGAGCGTATAGTCATAATGTATACATCAAAATCGTAATGATTACGCTCAAATCGCAATGGTTGGCATCTCTGCATTCACTATAACATTATTTTGTAAGCCATAGACACTTATATTAATATATGCATGTGTCGAACATAACTTTTTTTTTTAATATCGTAATGGTAATTTTAACAGCGGTGACAAATAAGTATCCTAATCCAGATATGTATTCGCATTTTCTGGCTTAAAGCTATTAAAAATATTTCAATGCAATTTTTGCCATGCAGCTCGTCTGTGATAGTTACATTCATATTTTTTGTTTGAATTTCGCACAAAGCTACACGAGAACTATCTGCGCTAGCCGTCCCTAACTTAGCAGTGTAAAACTAGAGGAAAGGCAGATAGCCATCACCACCCACCGCCAACTCTTGGGTTACTCTTTTACCAACGAATAGTGGGATTTACCTTCACATAATAACGCTTCAACAGCTGAAAGGGCGAGCATGTTTTAGTGTGACGGAGATTCTAACCCGTGATCTTTGAATTACGAGTCGAGTGTCTTATCCACCTGGAGTTATATTCAAGTAAAATTGCATATTTTAGCAATATGGGATTTTCCAAATCCAGTAAATATTGAAACCGATACTATGTAACAAAATATTTTTAAATGAACCAGTTTACTCATCTCTAACAAGTCTAGAGATAATAAAAACGTTTTATATTTTGTTACTTCAATACTATAATAACGTACAATAACTTTTCTTTCTCCTTTTGTAAATGATTTAGTAATGACTCGATAGCTCTGGCGTTTTGTCTGATATAGAGCGTATAAACACGTAACAATTCCGAGTCTTTGAGAAATGGTCATACATTAAATTTTATTGTTGGTCCGTTTTTGTTTATACGTGTATCGCCTCTTACTAGTAAGAGAATTATTGTATATAAGAATTAGTTAAAGATACTTTAACAACAAGATTTTTTTAAAACATGAAGATCCACCTATTTTAACTCCAAAATTTCGCAAATTTGTTTCGTAATTAATGAAACACATCAGATAATTTAAGTGTTTTGACCGAAAAATATATACGTTTTATAGGACGTAGTTTTGATATAAATGTCATATTTTGTCTCACAGTGTAAAAAGAAACTTACTGACATCTTAGACTACTAACAGGAGCTTTGTCAATCCTCTTCACCTGAAGATGAAATTAATCTTTTATAATCAAAGTTATAATGTCGTTCAGGCAAGCTGGTTGATTATATATATATATAAAATTCTGCATAGATCACTAGTTTTATGTTACATTAAATACAGCACTTACAACCCATAGTTTGTTGTTTAAAATATTTTAACTTAGTATTTGTTAGCTTATATTTGAATACCTTCAACACAGGAATAGGAATTATTAGTGGCACCGCCAGGACATTTTTGTTGGTGGGGCTAGGGAGGGGGGCTGAGGTTAACTGTGGAATGGCCTCCCAAAATGCCATCAATATGAAGTACAGATGGTAAGTTATAATAATGTAAATACCAAGGTACATTTCAGAAAGGTGTGCTATTTTGAACTGCGTTTTCAATGCAGTTTTCATTGAAAACTCATACTCTGATTAATAATTCATCATTACAAATTAGAAATAATCTATTCATGAAAATATGAGTGTATGTAAAAGAGGAAGCTCACCTAAATTCCACCCAAGGTAATACAAAATAATAAAGAAATTCAAGATTAGCTTAGATTGAACATTTATATACCATTAAGAGTAAAGCTACAAATCAAAAGAAAGATAACATAAAGACATAGTTTACATAGCAGAAACGAATTATCCCAAGTGAAGTTAATACACTCTGAGGAAAAGTAAGGTCACTATCAGGCTAACTATCTTTCATCATGTTGTGTTTACAGTCAATATTACTTCAAAACAATGCGCCTGTTCTGGTGATTGGCAGCACATGAGTCTATAACAGTATCAATATCAAGTTGTTTTGCCCTCCTGGAGTTTACTGATATGACAGCCAGGTTGCTGGTGCGGTTGTTACCACTGCTGTTGTACAAGTATGTCTTGAGAAGCTTCAGACATGAGAAACTTCTCTCACAGGCAGGGTCACAGTGATGCATACAAATTTGTGGAGATTCATGAAGGCATCCTTGTATGGCTCCAGCATGGTTGTAAGCTCCAGTGGTGTGGATACTTCCTGCCCCTCGTCTTTCTTCCTGACAATTAGCCAGTTCAACTGGTGAACCTCCACTGCGAGGTCATCCTCTGCCACACCATAGTTTCCTGCCATTCCTAAGAGTGCTTGCTTGTCCAGAAATGTGGAGTGTTTGGGATTCTATGCAGTTGCACCCATCAGAACACTGCAGGCATCAGGGGAGAATCTTCTATTCAGCTCGTTAATCATCCTGCCTATGATGGTATAGAAGGTCTGTCTCCTGATATCCAGAACATATCCGTGAAATACTGTTAGAGAAAGTGTTTATCTTTAACCATATAGCACAAGTACTTAATTAGTGATAATATAAAATTTCAGGGTTAATTAGGGAACACAAACACAGTTTGGATAGGGCATATTGTAAAACTGTAGCAGCTAATGGAAGTGAGCAGGGAGGGGTGGCGTGCGGCTGGCATCTGGATCTGAGCCGATCGTTAGCCGTACGCAGAGCGTGCACCATGGTCAGCGGCTCGGTGATTATACGCTTAAAGCGTTCAGGTGGGAATAGCGCGCTCGAACAAAGCAAACCCGCGACCTGGATATTGAATGGTCATAGTAGCACCAAAACAAAATGTCTAAATTACAGTTGACCTTCACAAAAAGGCTGGTTTCGTCATAAGTTCACATTATTCATACAGGCCAAACTGTGATTGTGATATTGTTCTTATTATCATAGGTGTGACAAGCACCTGTTACAATAATATAACTACTACATTACATTAAATTAGGCACTTCTAAATAGTCCAATAACAATTTCAAAATTAATTCTAGAACTGTTTAGATATATTATTTGGTCAGTTAACATGTAAGGTTATTATCTAATCAAAAGTATAACATTAATTGTAAGTCACAATTTTAAGTGTATGCCACAATCATCAGTACAATTTTGGATGGCTGGTACACAGTGCAAAATGATCTCACAGAGGACACAACAACGGCTAATTGCTTCATAGTTTTGACCTATACACAATACATTTATAAATGCATGCTATGTTTTAGTTTTCAATAAAAGTTAAATGAAATTAATGGAAAAATACCTGTAAAACCTTTGTTTTATCAAATAAAACCCTTGATGATTTGTTGTGACTTGAAATCAATGTGGTTGTCTAATCTTCGTCAAAGCTCAAGATAGAATGGCATTACACAGGGAGCGGTAATACAGCGCACGAGTTTCAGTGCATTCAGTACGTTGCTATGGGATGCATGACACATACTTCCGTCTTAATGAAAACGTTGAGTTCTACAGATCTATGTCTCTTTGATGTTAATTGTTAAGTCACAACGACGATTGTGTTTTCCATATTTTATGAATATACTTAGGTAACAATATTGAGGGCTGAAGGGGGATTGGCTCAACCCCCCAAGCCCCCCTGGCTCCGCCACTGGGAATTATCAATTATTGATGACGAGAACCCACTTGAAGTAAAAATGTAACTCATAACGGGTGGTATGGGTGTTAACTAAGAGAGAGATTGCAAACTCTGAGTAGGTTGAAACTTTGTTTTCTGTTTAACCAGTAAAAGCGTTAATACCCATACCAGCCATTCTGAGATATAGGAATTCTTAGCTTTATGTGCACCTGGGCTAAATGATCTTATCAGGAGCTTCTAAAGTTCAGATATAGCTGTCCCTCATTCTGAATTATTAACACGAAGGAAAGGAAGCTAGCCAGCAATATCCACCATTCTAAAGGCTTTGAACGTGTGGAGTGCCTTCAGCGGCATCACGTCTCGAACTCTAGACCTGTTGTCTGTACACTCAGGCCACCCCTGGCGCCTCTATCTAGAGGAAATAGAATACCAAAAAGAATAGTCATCTTTCTTTACTGGTTAGATTTCACATTTAGTTAAACAACTTTATGTATCATGGGAACTTCATTCATGAGAGAATAATTATAAATTCCAAACTAAACCCATTAGTGACTAAGTCTTGCGCAAGAAAGAAAAAAAAGATTAGTTTTCAATGGTGCACTCTACTGACCATTGTGTCCTGAAGCTCACAGATAAACTTGACCAATTTAATTGATCTTGCTAACTGAGCAGTTTCTAGCTCCATATATCTGATGAAAACTACAACAATAATCAGATAGTGTTTATGAAAAACTTGTGTAAGGATATTAAACACAGTTAAATAATCCTAGCTTCTATACAATGGTTGAAAGTAACAAACAGAAATCTTAAGATCATTGTAATACATACCAGATTTTGTGCACTATAAAACCCAGATAGTTAGCAATTTTTGTTAAACAAAACAGGTGTATTTTCTGTTGCATAAAATAAAACTGTACCGTATGGCAAATGAAAAAATAACAACAACTATGTATTTATAATAAGAAATTCGCTAGAGTTATTTCTGTATTTGTAATTCTCCTTATGACACGTTGGTTGTTTGGCGTTTATTGGCGCGAAGCTTTGTTTGTTTGTTTTGGAATTTCGCACAAAGCTTCTGGAGGGCTATCTGTGCTAGTCGTCCCTAATTTAGCAGTGTAAGACTAGAGGGAAGGCAGCTAGTCATCACCACCCACCGCAAACTCTTGGACTACTCTTTTACCAACGAATAGTGGAATTTACCGAACATTATAACGCCCCCACGGCTGAAAGGGCGAGCATGTTTGGCGCGACCGGAATACGAACCCGCGACCCTCAGATTACGAGTGGCACACCTTAACACGCTTGGCCATACCGGGCCTGTTTTGTTTGTTTGTTTTGGAATTTCGCACAAAGCTATTCGAGGGCTATCTGTGCTAGCCGTCCCTAATTTAGCAGTGTAAGACTAGAGGGAAGGCAGCTAGTCATCACCACCCACCGCCAACTCTTGGGCTACTCTTTTACCAACGAATAGTGGGATTGACCGTAACATTATACATCCCCACGGCTGGGAGGGCGAGCATGTTTAGCGCGACGGAGATGCGAACCCGCGACCCTCGGATTACGAGTCGCACGCCTTACGCGCTTGGCCATGCCAGCCCTCCGGGCCTGGCGCGAAGCAACTAGGTTATCTGAGCCATTGTTATATTAGATTAAATTAAAGTGGAAAAAAAGGCTTACATTAGAACAAAAACTTGTGTGATATGGTCTGCTACCCAGAATATGGAAATCGCAGTGTATATGTGGTCAATATAAAAACATTTTCGTGAAAAAAAACTGTATAAAAATAAAATATATTAAAACACTATTTTTACTTAATCAGTTACGAGTCATAGTGGCAGTGAAATACGATCTTAATAATAAATAACAGGTTGAAACGTACAAAACATTGACGAAGATAGTGGTAAATAGATAAAAATTGCCTGACAGTCAATAAAAAATGCTTTAAAATGTTATTCAGTTACTTAAAACAGTAGCAAGTACTGCATAGTATGTATAAAAAACATACTAAATTGTTTTCTGTTTACTAAATTGTACACATAAAATACAAATTAAATTGCTGTATTCTACGCATAAACTAAAAAGAGAATAAGTTTATTGTGTACTCCGAAATCGACCCGGCATGGCCAGATGGGTTAAGGCGTGCGACATGTAATTTGAGGGTCGCAAGTTCGAATCCCCGTCGCACCAAACATGATCGCCCTTTCAGCAGTGGGGGCGTTATAAAGTTACGGTCAATCGCACTATTCGTTAGTAATGGAGTAGCCCAAGAGTTGGCAGTGGGTGGTGATGACTAGCTGCCTTCCTTCTAGCCTTACATTAATAAATTAGGGACGGCTAGCACAGATAACCCTCGAGTAGCTTTGTGCAAAATTCAAAAACAAACTACGAAATTGCTTTTCGCGTTTGCTACGTCATGTACATTTTGCATGGTATATTTTACGAAATAAGCTTTGTACACACTAATTACATACAAAAAGACTAAATAAAAATTATTTTCAACAGAATATTTTTTCGAGGGAGAGGAATAATATTTGTACCCCAATTTTGTGACTGGAGCACGTGCTGCTACCCCGCCGGTTCCGATGCCTGCGCCACATTTTGTCATTGCTGTCGTTGAAGTTTTTCAGTACTTGGGTTCAGTCTCATGTAATTGAATCTCAAGACGCAGCTACAAGAAGAGCAGGGTATCTGACATATATTGGAGTAAATTGATGGATCTTGTAAACTGAAAATGAAGAAACAAAACTTTTATTTAA
Source organism: Carcinoscorpius rotundicauda (assembly GCA_011833715.1). Classification (NCBI taxonomy): domain Eukaryota; kingdom Metazoa; phylum Arthropoda; class Merostomata; order Xiphosura; family Limulidae; genus Carcinoscorpius; species Carcinoscorpius rotundicauda. Next base: position 29,008,976 of record CM022398.1, read on the forward strand.
AAAAAAATAAATTGTTTGTTTTCTTTACAATTAATTTCACAAAACACTCAGGTTTTTTAAGTAAGTAACTGATTTATTTTCCCAGTATAAAGTCTACATGTTTTGTTTCCTCACGATGTACATTATATTATTTTATCTGTTTGCCTTTTGCTTCTAGACTAGTTGTTCACCATAGGTATAGCGGTAAGTCTACGGATTTATAACACTAAAATTAGGGGTTCGATTCCCCTCGGTGGACTTAATAGTTAGCCTCATGTAGCTTTGTTATAAAAAACACACACTCTAAATTAAACAGTTAAAAACTGTATCTTGGCAGACAAAGCCCATCCTTTTTGTCTGTAACTTATTCATCAAAACTTTTATAAATGGACACTGACACTGTCGCTGCCTTTAAATTAAGTATTAAGTAGAAGCCTTCATATATAATTTTGTATACTTGTGTGTATGCTTAATTGTTTGGAATTATCACTATCTTACGTTTCCTGTAAGGTGTCAAGATGTATTGCTATAGACATATACACCTAGTCTCAAATTTCAAGGTTCTATGTAAGTATTAGGTAAAGACATTCTAGCAGGTTTTAGCTATACAGTCATATGCCCACTCTAGGCCAACTCTTAAGGCGGACATTCTCATTGTTTGTGTAGACACACACAATTATCACGCCCTGTCGGCGAAAAAGTACCTGTTTGAATACATGAGTGCTCTATTCGAAAAAGCTGACATTTCAAACGAAAGGCACAATAACGTTTGATTATGTTATCGCAAGGCGTGCCACAGGGAGCAATGGAAAGCCATTGCCTTATCAAAAAACAAATACTTCGGCGTCTTTGTCATACCATTGCCTGTTTCACAGTGTACACAAAAAGGTTTTAGAGAACAAGTTTGCTCACGTCAAGAGGTTATCTAGGCAGCTCTCGACAACACATAAAGTCGCTTCGGTTCCTCTTAACCATACAAATCACATTCACATATCAAGCGAGGAAACCTCTCCATATCACTGTTTGTCTTTACGGGTCGAATAGGATAAGTTTCTCACAATATAGCACGAAGGCCTGTGCACACTAAACGCTAAGGGCCACCGTATTCACACACACACACACAAGCTTTCTCAGGTTTCTGCGCATGCTATCTTGCAAGTTGAACGGTACATTGTTTTGATGACACAGATAACGTAGGAATCACGAGGTTTTTGTCTGGAACATTTTCATCACAGTTTCAAATTATATGAAATTCTAACTTTTTTTTGTGTTTGCAAAAGAACATACATTAAAAAGTAACAATGTTTTGTTGTTTTAAACCGACAAACCTCAGAACAGTTGTTTTAAATACAAACAGCTTTTCCTGTTGCTCTCACGACCTTTATATTCTCTCACAATCGTTTCTTTTGTCGCGTCTGCTGACAACCAAATACATATAAAAATTATTATTTGGTGACAGAACATGAGACGTTCCCCACTCTTCTCTGTCTTGCGAGTTTTTCGGGTCTGGATAGAAGTTTCGACTTCCTTTCTTGTTTTATTATTATTTTTTCTATAAACAGACACAACCACACGTCTGCAGTACAAACGAACCAATAGAAAATGTCGGTTAAATGTACTGAGGTTAATCAAGCATTTTTCCAGTTAAAAGATTTTTTTGTTCTTGGTTTGTTTCTCAACATCGGTATCCGACTTGCGCTTAAGAATTTATGTTGTTTCATACTTTTCGGTTTCTTTGTGTTTTTCAGACTTTGAAGTAACCTTGTGCAGGCGTCTGAGGTTTCTTCTTCAGGTCATTTTCGTTTCGCTTGTAATAATTTGCCATTATATTGACTATGACATAATTTGGATTGATGCTGAGTGCAAAGCTACACAATGGGCTATCTTTAGTGTGCCCACTACAAATATCAAACCCCTCAGACTTACCGCTGAGACATCGTGGGGCTGAGGGTTTGATGCAATTCTCAGTTTAACTTTCTTACAACATGTAATTTTTATATATTTTTAGCTTATAAAGTGTAAATTTTGCTAGATGAAAGCCATTATTGGTTCATATTATATTGTAAAAACATGTTCTATTAATACACACACACACATACACACATAATACATCTATATGTATAAAAGAATCTCGTGAGGTCATTATATCATCTACTACTCCTGTCATATTGCTTAAAACTATAACAATTGTCTAATAATATCTACCTTCCTCACCCGTACGAGGGTATATGAAGTCGCGTTGATGAGAACCAGTACTTAGCAGTGTTGGTACGGGGGACAACAATATTCCAACAATAGATTTCTAAGCTCCTGCGTTACTTCCAAGTAACGCTTGCTGCATTAGGGGTGGGCCACGAATTCTTTGGCTCTACGGGAGATGGCGTGCAGGTTTGTTAACACACACTGTGTCCAATGCCATGGCCACCAATTGTTGACGAAGCAGAAAGCCACAACGTTGAGGCATGACCCTGAGAGTGAATGAATACTGGTGAAGAAAGGCGGGTCTCAACAGTTGGAGATAATTGATTTTACGTGACTTTTTTGGGATGGAGCAGCTGTGATAAATTAGAAGCACGTCTGTACAATGTATGAAATATTACTTAAAGAATACTCTCCGGGAGCATTAGAATTGAATTGATGTTTTTCCTCGAAGCTAATTTGGCATCATCAGGTAAAGAAAAGAAGTAAGAAAAATTGAACCTAAATTCAGTCACTCAGACACATAATTGGAGGAATACTTAGGAATTTATCAGGCGGAAACCGAAGGAAAAATAAGAATTATTCTTCTGATAATACTTACAATTAGAACAGGCCCAGCACAGCCAAATGGTTAAGGCAATCGCCTCGTAATCTGAGAGTCCAGGGTTCGAATTCCCGTCACACCAAACATGCTCGCCCTTTCAGCTATGGGGACGTTATAATATGACGATCAATCCCGCTATTCGTTGGTAAAAGAGGATCTCAAAAATTGGCGATGGGTGGTGATGACTAGCTGCCTTCCCTCTAGTCTTACACTGCTAAATTAAGGACGGATAGCGCAGATAGCCCGTGATGACTGGCTGCCTTCCCTCTAGTCTTACACTGCTAAATAGGGACGGATAGCGTAGATAGCCCTGGAGTAGCTTTGCGCGAAATTCGAGACAAACAAGTAGAACTGTAAGTTAGACATGAAACAGACTAGAAATTATGAAATGAGAAAAAAACGTAAACGAAATTATTGTAAAATAAACGTTGTCCAACATACAAGACCCTTCGTAATATTCGTGTATTTTAAATATTTTTAATTTCAGCAACCGAACCCATTCTAGAACCTTTATTTATTTACAGTGAGCTAGTATTTGAGTCTAAAAACTCAACTGAAGCAGATAAAAAAACTTTAAACCTATGAAATTTTATGAGGGAAAAGGCTAAGCTGCTGTTTATCAACCTATATTGTAGAAGAAAATTGAAGCCCGCCTTTCCACAGTTCCGCTTCTGCAGTGGCGATTCTTGCACATTATCTGGAAGGCCCGGCACGGCCTGGTGGTTATGGCACTCGACGCGTATTCCGAGGGTTCGAGTCCCAGTAACACTAAACATGTTCGCTCTTTCCACCGTTGGAAAGTTATAAAGTGACGTTCAATCCCGTTATTCGTTGGTGAAAGAGATTAACTGGAAGTGTTTGTATTCTTCTTCTAAGTAATCAGTTGAGAGGATAAGTGTTATCTGTATTCTCCATAATTCTACATTGACAGTTGAACAGTAATTGGTTTTATAAAATTTATCTATTAAGACAACGGAATTCCTACACATTATATGTTTAAATCCAATAACTCAAGCATTTATAACGATTCGATTGTTATAAAATGTTTATGCTATACGAAATAAAATATTAATTATTAAAACTAGAATATGCGGATTAGAAAACAACAACAACTTGAAATAAAATAAAGACATTAATAAACAATGAAAGAGCCGGTATAATAAACAATTCGCATACTTGGAAGTATTTAATGTTGAACGTATTGGTATAATTCGCATACTTGGAAATATTTAGTGTTGAACATATTGGTATAATTCACATACTTGGAAGTATTTAGTGTTGAACGTATTGGTATAATTCACATACTTGGAAGTATTTAATGTTGAACGTATTGGTACAATTCACATACTTGGAAGTATTTAATGTTGAACGTATTGGTATAATTCGCATACTTGGAAGTATTTAATGTTGAACGTATTGGTATAACTCGCATACTTGGAAGTATTTAGTGTTGAACATATTGGTATAATTCACATACTTGGAAGTATTTGGTGTTGAACGTATTGGTATAATTCGCATACTTGGAAATATTTAGTGTTGAACATATTTGTATAATTCACATACTTGGAAGTATTTAGTGTTGAACGTATTGGTATAATTCACATACTTGGAAGTATTTAATGTTGAACGTATTGGTACAATTCACATACTTGGAAGTATTTAATGTTGAACGTATTGGTATAATTCGCATACTTGGAAGTATTTAATGTTGAACGTATTGGTATAACTCGCATACTTGGAAGTATTTAGTGTTGAACATATTGGTATAATTCACATACTTGGAAGTATTTAGTGTTGAACATATTGGTATAATTCACATACTTGGAAGTATTTGGTGTTGAACGTATTGGTATAATTCACATACTTGGAAGTATTTAGTGTTGAACGTATTGGTATAATTCACATATTTGGAAGTATTTAGTGTTGAACGTATTGGTATAATTGACATACTTGGAAGTATTTAGTGTTGAACGTATTAGTATAATTGACATACTTGGAAGTATTTAGTGTTGAACGTATTGGTATAATTCACATACTTGGAAGTATTTAATGTTGAACGTATTGGTACAATTCACATACTTGGAAGTATTTAATGTTGAACGTATTGGTATAATTCGCATACTTGGAAGTATTTAATGTTGAACGTATTGGTATAACTCGCATACTTGGAAGTATTTAGTGTTGAACATATTGGTATAATTCACATATTTGGAAGTATTTAATGTTGAACGTATTAGTATAATTCACATACTTGGAAGTATTTAATGTTGAACGTATTGGTATAATTCGCATACTTGGAAATATTTAGTGTTGAACGTATTGGTATAATTCACATACTTGGAAGTATTTAGTGTTGAACGTATTGGTACAATTCACATACTTGGAAATATTTAATGTTGAACGTATTGGTATAATTCGCATACTTGGAAGTATTTAATGTTGAACGTATTGGTATAACTCGCATACTTGGAAGTATTTAGTGTTGAACATATTGGTATAATTCACATACTTGGAAGTATTTAGTGTTGAACATATTGGTATAATTCACATACTTGGAAGTATTTGGTGTTGAACGTATTGGTATAATTCACATACTTGGAAGTATTTAGTGTTGAACGTATTGGTATAATTCACATATTTGGAAGTATTTAGTGTTGAACGTATTGGTATAATTGACATACTTGGAAGTATTTAGTGTTGAACGTATTAGTATAATTGACATACTTGGAAGTATTTAGTGTTGAACGTATTGGTATAATTCACATACTTGGAAGTATTTAGTGTTGAACATTTTGGTCTTATGTAAATTTTATCCTCATTACACTAGCAGTCTGGTAAACATTTGTTGTCATACGCCATAATTTTAAACAACAAAATATCGCTGACAACGATCATATTTAACTTATAAAACAATGTATCATAAACTTTGTAAAATAAGGATGTAAGCAAAAGATATTAGTCTTATTGTTGGCACAATCCGCGTTGGACTAATGTACAGGTATTGAAATCCGTGGTTTTACGCGTAAGTCCTCAGACTTGTCACTGAACCATCGAGATGCTAAACAGGTCATATACGTTAGATTGATATTGATTACTAGGTTGATATTTAACTCCGATTTCCTTATAAATGTATATGTGTGTGTGTAGTTTACTTTGATCAGAAATTAATAAATGTGATTTTTTATTTTCAAAACATTTCACTTCAAGAGCAAAAAAACAACACATACACAACTGAAATAACATTCGCAAAATGTATTTATTTTACTGAACATCAGTTTTTAAACAAGTTTTCAAGGTCATTGTACTCAAATATAATAATTTTAAGCAATAGATAGCAGCACTTTACAGAAGCAGAGATTTCTTTATATGCTAACAGATGGCAGCACTAAACGATATGTTCAACTTTTTTTTTAGATCGCTATTTTTCGCTCTACGTAGAATTCAGTTAACGAATCTGTTATAAAGGGTATTTACGATTTAAATTTAACTGTTTTAAAATATTTTAGAACGATACATTTGGAAATGAAAAGTAGCGTATGAATCAATAATATTAAAATTATATAACACACACAAAAAGATGACGTTGCATGGAAACGCCCTTAATAAGGTGCTGTTGCTTTCATTATCACTTCTCCCCAAATGGAAGGCATAATACCAATACATAATAATACTTTGCTATTTCAAATATATGATGAAACATAAGTGTTTTAATTTCTTTCAGCTACGAGTCTATCAGTTTAAAAATAATTCTTATTACAATTTTATTATAATTAAGAAACCATTGTATTGTCCTTTTGTCTGCTTTCTATTTGTAATAGTAAGGCTAGCTCCATAACTGTATTTGAGTTGTCTCAGTAAAAGAACGTTGTCGTGTGTTTCGAAGGTCATCTACAATACTCTGTGTTGAGCAGTATCATGAAAGTTTAGGAGGTGTATATTGTAATAAAATGACCTTGTTCTAACGTAATTTTCAGTTTATCGTTTGTGTAAAACACAATAAAAGAGTAACTAAGATTGAAGTTTTGTAATTTGATTATCAGGGTTGGCAAATTTAGCAGGAACGGAGTTTCATTTAGCATATTATTTAATTTGTTCTGCTTTAAAACAGTCATTTCTCGTCGCTTTAGTACTAAAGACAGTTTGAAAGTGAGCAATAGATTAAAGATTACCGAGTGCTGAGTAAATAATATGTTTGAATAAGATTGTATCAATGTATACGAATAAGCTCAACACGTTACCCAGTTCATTTCCCTGACGTAAGTTTGAAAATACTCAATATGGTAAGCTAGTAAAACAGTTTAAACTTAACATTTGAGGAAGTAGGGGTTATTACCAATATATTTCAAATATATAATCACCGTTTATTAATGGTAACAGATTGAACTGCGTAATATTATTTAAACAGTAATAAGGAAATCGAACATGCAGTAGTATCACTACCTTATGAATTTATTCTTTTTTTATCAATACATTGATACTTTGATCACATGACCTTGAAAGTTTAGACTGAAAGCTAGTAGTGGGAGTTTCTGTTATTCTTGAAGTACTGAGGCTAGACAAGCTTAAATTTACTGTTGATTCTTCGAAAATACCGACATTGAATGGAGAGAGCTCTAACGAATAAAAAGTAGCGTAATTATACGTGAGGAAATATAATTTGAATATAATAAGGATGCAAGAAAAGAATCATTTTAAAATCATAGCGTGTTACTTACTCTAACCGCACTGATAAAACACAAACAAATAATTTTACTTATAATTATACAATTGAATAAAACGAATTACAAAATAATACTGTGATTCTAACAGAGAAACGACAACAACTTAAAGTGATATTCTGTGGTAATTACTTATATTTGTGCCCCCAGTGGCTCAGCGGTATGTCTGCGGACTTACAAGCTAAAATCTGGGTTTCGAATACCCGTGGTGGGCAGAGCACAGATAGCCCATTGTGTAGCTTTGTGCTCAATTCAAAACAAGAACAACTACTTAAATTTGTATAGACTGTTTGAATGCTTTCAATAACAACCACTAGATAACGCTACGTGTCAGGGTAATTTTTATCAAATTTCACAAAATGTCCCCCTCCAGTGGCACAGCGGTAATCTGCGGACTTATAACCCTAGAACTCAGATATCCACACCCCTGGTGGGTAGAGCACAGATAAGTAATTGTGTAGACTTCTGTTTAACTTCGAACCAAAACACACACAAAAGAAAAAAAATGTGAAGTAATTCGTGTTGATGAGAAACCCACTTGAAGCAAAAATGTATCTCAAGGTGGCTATTCTGATGCAGATCATAATAAATTTTCCATTTATCATACAGAAATTTACATTAATTAACCACCTTTCATACACATCACATGGATCACCTTTAGAGTAAGATTATAAAAAAATAGTTATTACAAATAAGTGTTCAAATTCAGAGCATTACTCGATATGATAAGTGCATTAGAAGATAACTAGTTAACTAATGACGACAGTAAAACAAAACTGAGCGGACAGTTTTCAATACTGTAATGATGTTGTTCTTTCGTTCGCGTCTCTTTTTGACTTAACTGGTGAAGCTAATTCAACGTTTAGTCCATGTAACAATTACAAACTAGTTCTATTTCCTTAACGTTTCTTTAGGATCTTTGTAACTTTTTGTAGGGTATTTGTAATAAACCTTTCTTGTACAAAGTAATTCAATATATGCGATAGATAATATAAATCTAAACACGTAAATACACTCAACAAACCAGAAAAAGAAACTTTCTATCTTTTTAACACCGTACTGTTTTACTGCAAACTTACACAGCCAATTGACTGGTTCATTCATGTTTATATGTCCAACATAACCAGGTGCTTAAGGCATTCGACTCGTAATTCAAAGGGTCGCGGGTTCGAATCCTAGTCAATCAAAACATGCTTGCCCTTTCAGCTGTGGGGCATTACAATGTGCGTTGGTAAAAGAGTAGCCCAAGAGCTGGTGGTGGGTGGTGAGGACTAGCTACTTTCTCTCTAGTCTTACACTGCTAAATTAGGGATGGTTAACGCTGATAGCCCTCGTATAGCGTTGCTCGAAATTCAAAAACAAACAACCTTGTTTAAAGTAGTCTGATTTTCTTAAAGTTCTTATTTTTTTTGTTCTATTACTTTCTCTGGTCTGGAATGGCCAGCTGGTTAAGGCGCTTGACTTATTATCTAATGGTCGCGGGTTCGAACCCTAGTAACACCAAACATGCTCGCCCTTACAGTAGAGGGGGCGTTATTATGTGATGGTTAATCCCACTATTCGATGGGAGAAGAGTAGTCCAAGAGTTGTCGATAGGTGGTGATGACTAGCTGCCTTCCCTCTAGTCTTACACTGCTAAATTAGGGATGGCTAACGCAGATGGCCCTGGAGTAGCTTTGTGCGAATTTCAAAACAAAGCAGACCGTGTTTAAAATCTAATCTTTATTCCAGATATTTCGCAAAGCTTCTCGTTCACATTTTCAAATATTCTGTAACTAACACGATTTTAAAGTGAAGCGCTCTCTAGCTAACATCTAAATTACAACATTAAAAATGCAGTGTATAACAATATTTTAGTTCTCTTATTAACTAAGCGTTTTTACGAAACACTAAACAGAATTGTAACACAAATACAGTAATACGTGATGCAACACTACACTTTTCTAGGAGTTAGATCAAGGTTGGTTGTTTTTAAGAAACAATACAAAATTTGACTTCACAACATTACGTTGCCATCGGCTTATTGTAAAATACAAACACTGTGACAAATACAGCTTTCACGGGTTACTAAGTTTCACCAATTTATTTATCACGAATGAACCAAAGTATCTGAAATAAAGCATTCCGAAAGAAGTGTTGGTCCATGTGGGGCTCGCGGTTAACTCATGGGACTAAAATTCCAGTTTCAACAATATTATTTTTTAAATTGCTGAGATAACTAGAATTTCTCCCAGTGTTAAGAATCACGAAGTCGGACTCACCTCGGTACCAGAGGTGTGTTTACAACACTACAGATCAGGGGTTGGATTCCTTGCAGTGGAAAGAATGCAGACAGGCTATTCTGTAGTTCTTCAATGAAAAGACAACTGCATAAAGTGAACTGCCAATATATTTATTTCACTGCCTGTTAGTTTAGCGGTATGATGAGAGATCATATAGCTAAAATTCGGGTTCCATTCCTATGGTGAACACAACGCAAATAGCACGCTTTGCTGTATTTCGCTGAAATGAACAAGCAAGCCTTTTCATAGATATATAATACTGAACCATCATAATACGTGGTTTGGAGAAAACCCTCCATTGGCACAATGGTATGTCTATGGATTTAAGTCGCTATAAATCAGGTTTCAATACCAGTGGTTAGATAGCTCTTTGTGTAGTTTTGTGCTAAATAATAAACAAAAACCACTGCTAAAAACTATTTTTTCACGGTTTTGTAAATAAAAATGCATTTTAACCTTGGTTTATGATAATAAAAAACCGACATTCATGTTTTTTAAAGAATCTTTCAGCAATATTTCTATGTAAAATAATTTTATCACAACATTGTAAAGCACACTTATCACTGTTTTTCTTTTTCTCTTCAGATTAATATTTAAAAATAAACGTAAGCATACTACGTTTTTTGTTTCATTACACGATATATTGATATTTTATATGAAAGTTTCCGTGTTAAGTTACGAAGCTTTTTACTCAGTGTTGAAGGCTTTTAAAATATTTTTAATTTAAAAGTTAAACAACAGATGGCAACAAGTTTTATAACTTTTAGTGCAAAAGAGATAAGACTTAAAATCTTGATTGAGCTGGCAATTATAAGGAAACAACATAACACTGTGTTCTTAAATCTGCTTCTCATTAGAGTTACTCATAAGGTCTAAAAATCATATTACAAAAATACACATTTGTTGTTTTTCAGAATTGGCATTTCGAACTGTGAGTTGTTTTTATAATTTTCTTTTATATCTTTATATGAAAAATATAAGTCTAGTCAATTTACTATTTTCAATATCATGATGCATCACAACAAAGTAAAGCTATAAATTAGATTTTCAGTTTTTTATCTATTATTTTTTATCAAAAATTCAACTCATTCGTTCAAAGGTGACCGGACCAGTCAAGTCAAACTTATTTATATCAATTTTTAAATGAAGTTTGTTCGGTTTTTGGACTAAAAACTACTATTTGTTATCATTGTTCACTTACAGCGATGTTTTTTCTTTTAATATCAGTGTTTCGTCCAATTTATATATACTTGCAAATGTTTTATTACTGTTTTGACACACATGCTTGAAAGACTATAATTTTTTATAGTTTCGAGACTTCACTATATGTGATAAAAAATACAAACATTGTCACTAATATATACCCCGACGGCAAACAAACGGCAAGTTTATAGACTTATTACAACGCTAAAATTCGGATTCAACTTCCCGCGATAGACACATTAGATAACTCAATGTGCTTTTGGGATAAAATGAAACAAATGAGCCCAAATAAAAAGAATGGTTGATAAACATATCTCATAAGCTTCAATTTCTCGTTTAACAGTTGAACAGGTGGTTAGAGCATTCGACTCGTAACTTTGAGGGTAGTGGGTTCGAATCCCTTTCACACCAAGTATGCTCGTTCTTTTCAACTGTAGGGACGTTGTAAAGTTACGATCGACTTCAGAATTCGTTGGTATAAAGTAGCTTAAAATTTGGCGGTGGGGAGTGATGATTAGCTGCCTTCTCACACTGCTAAATTAGTCCTCGTATAGCGTTGTGCGAAATTCAAAAACAAACAATCCTGTTTAAAGTAGTCTGATTTTCATAAAGTTCTTATTTTTGTTCTATTACTTTCTCTGGTCCGTTGTTTTTTTGTTTTTTTCAATTAACCACAAAGCTACACAATGGGCTATCTGTGCTCTGCCCACCACGGGTATCGAAACCTGGATTTTAGCGTGTAAGTCCGCAGACATAACGCTGAGCCACTGGGGGGCTTCTCTGGTCCGGCATGGTTAAGGCGCTTGATTTAGAATCTAGAGGTCGCGGGTTCGAACCCTCGTCACATCAAACATGCTCGCCCTTTCAGCAGTGGGGGCGTTATAATGTGACGGTTAATCCAACTATTCGATGGAAAAAGAGTAGTCGAAGAGTTGTCGGTAAGTGATGATAACTAGCTGCCTTCCCTCTAGTCTTACGCTGCTAAATTAGGGATAGTTAATGCAGATAACCCTCGAGTAGCTTTGCGTGAAATATAAAACATACCAAAAACAAACAAATGAAACAATTACTTACTCGGTATCTGAACATTAATAAAAATATATACTAACTGCTTCAGGGGAAATGTAGCCTAGAGAGCAATTTTAGTTCGATATTTAAAAATAAACAGGAATATGAACAACATTCGTCTTGATTTAAAGAAAACGATGTCGTTGTAGTTTAGCTCCATATGAGGAATGTGTATTTTGTTTGTGAAAAGAAATGCGCCAGAAACTTTGAATATCGACAACACGACACAATCACTGTTTGTTTTTAGAGCCCACTATGGCTCAGTGGCAAGTTTCTGGACTTACGGCTCTAAAGATCAGGGTTTCGATACCCTGAGTGGGCACAGAACAGCTTCCTACTTAACAACAAACATGTAACTTGTTTGAAGATGGCAGTGTTTCTATAGTGATTTACGTATGGGTACTGTCACGTTCCCATCAATCGTAGTTTTGGCTGGATACATTCAGAACCGCATTAACAACGTTTTTACTAAGAAGACCTTTTGACTTAACATGCACAATCAATTTCTGCACTTACAGTCATAAAAAAGTTAAATATATTTTGGTGAAAAGCAGTGGTGTATTTAAGTAGAGTCTAGAGAGGGCACAGTTCCAGGGATCATGGTCTTAACGGAGGCCTATTAATGATTTTATTCTATGTAAAATTACAAGGAACGTGGGGCCCACAAAAATTATTAGCCCCTGGCCCCACATAACCTTAAAATCCGCCACTGGTGAGAAGTTCTCATATGCAATGATATTACTTCTAATAAATACATCAACAGAAGAACGAGGCCTAATATTTTTTGGTTTCATAGCTATACACTTTACAAGTTTCTCTTTGCTTTCGATAAAGTGTTTGGTTTGTTTGTTTGGGAATTTCGCACAAAGCTACTCGAGGGCTATCTGTGCTAGCCGTCCCTAGTTTAGCAGTGTAAGACTAGAGGGAAGGCAGCTAGTCATCACCACACATCCGCCAAATCTTGGGATACTCTTTTACCAACGAATAGTGGGATTGACCGTCACATTATACACCCCCACGGCTGGGTGGGCGAGCATGTTTGGCGCGACTCGGGCGCGAACCCGCGATTCTCGGATGGCCTTACGCCCTTAGCCATGCCAGGCCTAAAGTGTTTGGAATATCAAAGGTTTTTCACAAGACTGTAAAGAGTAAATGTATTAATAATATTTTACTTTTTCCAAGTTATTATGTTGGTAATTGTTAGAACTTGCTGTTTTTTGTGGGTTTTTTTTAGCTTACGTACGATGTAGTTTAATACAAGTTACAGAATTCTAAGACCTGTCATCGCACCCGTAATTTGGGTTAAAAGAGTATCGATTTATTTTTCCATGTTTTCTTTTATTATAATTATTAAAATATTTTCTCATACACAATATAAGAGAATTCACGTTTTTTTCAGATAATCACTATTGACCAGCGTTTTTGTTTTTTTTTCTGTTCTGTACAAAGCTACCAAGGCCCAGCATGGCCTAGCGCGATAAGGCGTGCTCTTCGTAATCTGAGGGTTAGATAGTTAGGGTTAATCAGCCTTCGAGTAGCTTTGTGCGAAATTCCAAAACAAACAAACAGTTCTTCAGATTTACTGACGAATCATTGGGGGAGTGGTCACTGTTGGAATCTGATACTGTTTAAAATAATTAATTCTACACCAAGAAACTATTCATAATTCCACGAATAACATGAAGTCATCTTCCTGCAAGTAACACATAGTGCAACATATTGGGCTTGTGAAAGGATACAAATTTTTATTCTAAGGATCTTATGTATGAAGTGAAATGTTTGACTTCTGTGATAAAATCGAAGAATATCACAATTAATTTTACTTAAGTAAATATTACTCGTTCAGATACTACTTATTTATTTTCGTGTCGAGTTTGGCTCATTTTTAGCCTGTACAACTGTTTCTTGTTTTTGTATTTCGATTAAGAACTTTTAAACATAAAGTCATCTGAGGCTCATAATAAACGGTGTCAGTTTTTGGTTAAAAAACAACACATGCACAAAAACAAATAAAGAAAAGAAAAAAAGTCTCTGTATCCTGGCGGTACAACTTTTAGTTCAATGTGATTATATATAACCTAATGTATTTGTCGAAGTAAAAAAAAAAGTTACGTAAAAGTATGGCCCAATGTTCAATTCGGAGACATCAGAGTGGTCTTGAATATATCTTAGGAAGACATAATTACTAACGAGGAGGTTTGAAGTGCACCGATATGCCCATCATAAAAGCCATGCTTCTTAAAAGACAGCTGTACTAGGCTAAAGATGTGGTGCATGTGTCAGAACAAAGATGACTCTACTTTATGGAGACATTTTATCTGGCCGGCGGAGGGAGAAGTGGACAAAACTGCTTTACAAAGATGTGAAAATGTTCACCTGATCACAGCTGATGTAGCTACTACCAATCGGGAGTCCCGGAGGTTGTACACCAAAAGTGGCTGAAAGTCTCATAGGACTGTTACACTGGAATACACACCTTTCCCACAGTTCCTCGCACAGTACAATGTGACATTTGTGAAAAGAAATGTCCCAGAAATTTTGGGCTCTGATCACACAAGCGCTGAAAGTACAATCGACAGTCAAAGCGTTCATGGTTTCTTCCTTCACAATTCTCTATGTTATCTTCGACTATCGAAGGACTGCCGATGGTATAAAACACAGATTTGATTCAGCTGTTGGTCAGTTAGCATGTTCGATGAGGCATATGTAAACAATAATGAATTATTTGTTTTTACATTAACTCAGAACATTTTCTTCATCATACATATAAAACGGTGTTTTGACAGGATTAGTTGGGGCAAAAACTAACTTATGTGAGGTGAAACTTTGATACTTTGTTTGTTTTTGAATTTCGCACAAAGCTACTCGAGGGCTATCTGTGCTAGCCGTCCCTAATTTAGCAGCGTAAGACTAGAAGGAAGGCAGCTAGTTATCACCACCCACTGCCAACTCTTGGGCTACTCTTTTACTCTTTTACGGGATTGACCGTATCATTATAACGCCCCCACGGCTGAAAGGGCAAGCATGTTTAGTGCGACGAGGATTCGAACCTGTGACCCTCAAATTGCGAGTCGAACGCCTTAGTCCACCTGGCCATGCCGGACCGTGACACCTTGAAGTCCGATGTAGAAGACTGGTGAATAACAATATCAGTTGTCCTGCGGTTTCTTTGTTTTGTGTTTTGAAGATAATCAAGAACTATCTGCGACATCCATTCTAATTTTGAACATTTAGACTAGAAAGAGGGCAGATCGTCAACAGCACACACCGCCAACTGTTTTTATAATGTACACATGACACCAAAGTGCGGAAAGCAATGTTTCTTGTGATAATGGGACGTAAACAATGGACTCGCAGGTGCATAATGTGGACTCTAACTACTGGACGGCCGCGTTCATTTCTTGTTGTTCATGGACACTACATTACAATATCACTGCTGAAAGGGACGAGCAGTTCGGGATAGATTTAATTTTTTCAATCCATGACTGGCAGACTGCGACCCAAGCGCCGTAATCACTTGGCCACGCCAGCTCTTGTCTAGTTTATCAGGTCTGTAGCGATTCAACTAATTTTAAAGGCCATGACATTATGTTATTCAAAAGTTCTCTCACAGCTCATGATTGCCCTTTCAGTGGTGGAGGAATTATAATGTGACAGTCAATTCAACAATTCAATGGTAAAGAATTGCCCAAATGTCTTTCCTATAGTCTATCACTTGAAAAATATAGACATCTAACGCAGGTAATCATTGTGTAGCTTTGAGCAAAAATTTAACGAATAAAGACTCAACGGGGTAGATTGAGAAAATATTATTGGAATTGTTGTATTTTAAACAATAGAGCAATAAAAGTTGTAACAATTGAAAGCCGAAGCGTTCATTTTCCTCTATTAGTCATGTGTTTACATTATTATTAAATCTTATGAAAGAAAATCTCTTGTTCATTTTGTTGACAAACAATCTTAAGTTCAAGATTTCTCTTAACATAGTGAATGATATTTTCATGAGAAGACTTTAGTTTGAAATTACTAAGACTTGAGCAAACTACCAGAGTTCATCCATGCAATAAAATGATTAATTGTTACTAAAGTATCCATATTTTTGAAAGCATCAAATTAAAAGTGTCATTTCCTCAAACATAAGAACTCACTAAGTTATATTTTCTTTAACAACTTAATTTTCTCTGATGAAAAATCATGATAATATTTTAAAGAAAGCACGCTTGTTTGTTTGTTTCTACACTTTGTTCACTTTGTTTGTTTCTATGGGGCATAGCTTTCTGAACAAATAATGGTACTTCACCATCTCTCTTGTAACACACCCTCGATCACAAAATGTGGAGCGAAAGTTTGCAGCAACTGGCTTCCAACCAAGACTTTCGAATGCACAGTCTGAGCGCTAACCTTTGGGCCATGGGATGGGAACCATGAATTCTCGAATGCACGGTCCGACTACTTTAACCATTGGGCCACGTAATAAAGTGAATAAAACTATGTCCACTGATAAATAATTGATATATTGGAAATGTACATTATTCCAAATTTATGGCTAGATCTAAATACTATAGTTTCCTGAATTTAAAAAAAAAATTAATAATTTTGTATCCTCTGTATCAAACTGAATACAGTTGCACCGATCGTCGCGACTTCTCATATTATTTCATACTTCAAAGTATGACGCAGCGAAACTTACTGATTCGGTAATGTTTCACTCGACCAACCTTCTTCCTTCTTAGCTCTCAGTTTTGGGTTACAAAATGAATCAATATAATTCCGGGAATTCTGCTGCTCGCTATCTACGCTAATGCTCAGTTACAACGCATCGTCCTTTGCTATTTCAGACAAGTGCGCATGTCACATTTCAGACATTGTTCTAGTCCAATTCGCTGTAGTGTTAGCCTACATAGTACAACTCGAAAAGGAAATATTTGGTTTAAAAAGCTTACAAATAAATCAACATATAACTGCAACTGTATTCCAAAATTCAAAGCTAACAGTACGTTATAGTGGTTCGAACATTTTTATTATCATAGCTACAAACAGAAGATAACTACCTCTGCAATGCCAACGTCTGGCGCTTGGGTGTTGTTCCAAGTTTTTGGAGTAGCAGTCGTCTTTGCCATGATTTTCCAAGGAGGTAAAGCCATTTTTTTCACAATAATCTATGAAACACGTTGTTTCTATTCATGACACATGTTTTGTCAAGTTAAAAAATTGTATAGCTACCAAAATATCAATTTTTTCATTCTTTAACTGAGAGCTGAATATAATGTATTTTCAAATTTATTTTACATCATGGTTTTTAAGTTATCGTTGTTCCATTTGTATCATATCACGGATATAGAAAGCACAAATTGCTCATTAATTTCAATACGAATCTAACTGAAAGTTTGTTAGCAGGTGATTTTCTAAGGAGGTAGTTTGCATGCTATCCTAAAATAGCTGTAACATCGATTTAAGGCTTTGATCGATATTATGGAAACGAAATAATTTTCTTCTAATATACTGTGAACATTATATTACGCCTAATGCAAGATGCACTATCCAACACCAGAGGTCCTTACATCTCATATATGTTAAGCCGTCAGTTATTGAGTCATAATTTGATAACTTTTTTCATCATTGACCATGCGAGACTTCTTACTTTAACTATAGTGTCTTATGAATAGTAACTAAATCTTCAATCCATAGTATCGTAAAAGTTATTCAATGAAACCCTCAAGTCAATCAGATCCGTAGAATGGCCTTTAATTCTGTAAACACCTTCAATAAATAGGTTTATAAAAAAAAGACTCCATTGTTGATGTAGGATCATCATAGTATACATTGACCAATGCTTTAGCACTTAAACCTTGTATTCTAACCAGTTCAATAATCAGTACTTAACTTACACATTAAAAAAAAGTCAAATAGCTGGATTATCTCTTATTTTTCTGCTAAAGTTTAATATTGAAAAATGTTTTTAAAAACCATATTTTCAGTACAAAAATATTCTTTTTTTTTGGTAGAGCCAACACCAACTTGCAAAAAAACAAGTCGCTTCATGTAGTTGACGAATAAAACACAACTGTATAAACCATATTTCCTGTATATTTATAGCAATATAAAGGTAATGATTTTGCATTGTTTCAAAAACAAAAACATTATCATACTAGTAAATCTTTAGTGCTAAAAACAGTTGAAACAAGAATTATTTACAAACGTGAGAAGTACGCATGATACGCATACAGCTTGTTTGGACTTATTGATCGGTGAGAAGAGTCCATTATGTCTGGTAGAGAGGAGTTAAAAACAGTATCAGGAAATCTTACAAAGCAGTTTTATAAACACGTACAAACATAGACTCTAAAAGAAAGTTTACAATATCTACAGTTTTGGCTATCTAATTTGTGTTTTAATTTTTCTCTGTTCGATAAAATAATACTTTCGTGCTAATACGTGGTGACAGAGATGATTATAAAATTAGACGCTTAAATAAGCATTAAACATTAAACAAAGTAAAGTATTACATATTGCACTATTTTTAATGGTGAATTTCTCCCCAATAAATAATACTGCTATAAGACCAATAAGCAAAATCTTGAAAGACTTTTTCAAAAGTGAAAAATGAATGAAATAATCTGACAATTTTCGGACAAATTAATTTGAGGGATTAGCAAGTGAAACACTAGAGACTCAAATAAAATCCTTCAACTGTTAGAATAACATCTAAATAACCAAGTATTAGAGAAGAAAGAATAAAAAGTTTATGGAGGTTGGTAGAATGAAAAACTGGTTATGTTTTTATTGCATCTTGAAAAAGTACCATTTCACTTAGTTTGAAAAAGAAGAGTTTCCTTTAAGCTGGAAAACGTATTTTTGTTGTTTAAAAAAGAAAAATTATTTTGAAAGGTTAGATGTTTTAGAAACACGACAACATTATTTACAAAACAAACATCAATGTGAATATCTTATATATATATATATAACAACAACAAACATATTGACGGATTTAATGCTTCAGTAGTTCTCTTTGGTAATAGGCAATGAAACAACTGGTCATACAACGCGCTAATTACAGGTACCTAATAAGAATGTACGTTTGTAATGACATCATTCACGAAGTTTTGAAGATACAGTTGTAATACAGTGGTTCTCTAATTAGGGATATTCTGTCTTTGTGGACTTACACGTTGACATCGATTTACAAGACTGAATACTGTGAATTACAGTTTCAATTGCGTTTTGAGGAAGATTTTACCGTCCTTTGGGAAGTGCATTCTGGAATTCCTGGAGGCTGTTTGGTTATATTGATAACCGATAGGTTATGATTATGTCTCTGCAGCATGTTCCAGATATATAACTAAAGTTACACGAGATTTCCAGTATTTTTATATTGCAGTACCCTCCATTTCAAAGTTATCTAATGCTATTTCTGCGCGATGTAATTTACGCAACATCGTCTGTTACGATAAAACAGGTGTTAAATGTACCCGCGAATAGCCTCATAAAAGAATCCATAAATTTCTCTATATACTTATTGTTATTCAATGTACGTTCTTGTCTGGTGTTTTTTGTTTGGTTTCGTGCATGAAGCTTATCTGCGCTAGTCGTCCCTAATATTGAAGTAATGTAATAGGCTAGAAGAAGAGTAGCTAGTCAACACCTGCCATCTATAATTCTTGAGCTACTCTTTACCTCAGTATTGTTAGATTGACCGTCACATTATAACAACTCCAAATCTGAAATGGAAAACATGTTCGGGGAGAGAATTCGAACACTCGATCTTAAATATGCGAGTTGAGTGCTCCAACTACCAGGTCATGCCAAGCTTTTGAATGGTTTACAAGGTTCTTTCAATCCAACAAATTGGTACTAACATACACTATGATCGAGTTACCCTATAAGGCACTTTTCTAGACATTGCAAGTTGGTGTTCAACAGAGTACTTACAACTCGTGTTTGCTATTCAATCCGTTACAAATGAAACCTAAAGATTTGGTGGTATATTACCCATGCTTACAGCTCAAGTCAACTGGTTTTTCTGTCGTCTAAAGCAGCATTTTGGGCACTTTATGATCGTTATTCTGGAAACACGAGCTGTATTTCCTTCCAATGATACCATCTTTGCCATCTACAGCAAATGTTAAATATCGACCCTGTATTGTTATCCTATGTTATACTTTGAGCTTGATTTCATTCAGTCAATTAACAATCATTTATTAGTGTTTAGTGAGCTTTTGTTGAATATCATGTTTTAGTGTTCATGATTTGATTTCACACATATTGATTGACTATGTATAATTTAATACTTTACTAAAATAAAACTAACACTCATTTTTCAATCTACCAAGGCAACAATAGACTATGAATAGTCATAATTCTACTTCAATATTTAATACTATTTCTTATCAATGCATATTTTTGCAACCACGAATAATCGACTATTCTTTATCACTTTCATATATAGCAAAGTTAAAATAAGCCATAAATATGCAAACTATATTTTTCAGAGCATAACTCGTATAGGATAAATTATCCTCTGAAAAACACGTCTCATATGATTTTATCTATAATTATCTTCTCGTCATGTATGTGTTCGATTCCCTAGAAGCTTGTTGGATCAACATCCAAACATTATCAACACTAGATATTTATTAGATTAACTTGTCAACCAAATATCAGTCTTAAACTTCATTCGTTCACTATATTTTTGTTTATTCAGTTACAACACTTGATGATTGTACCTCTATGATTGTTAAAGTTTTGTTGAGATTTAACTTTTCTTCTTTCTGGATATAACTTTTTATATGACAAAATTCTGATAACCATACTCATCTAGCATGAGCAGTGCTGTAACACAAAACAACTGAGAAAATACAATTTGATGTTTAATGTCCTAAGCACTGGGATTTTTATTTTTTGTGACGTATACGTCATATATATAAATACATACATTTTTATCTATCATGTAGTGACAATCAGCATATCACGCGAAGGAGAAAGGGAGAAACATGTAGGATTACAAGACAATTTTTTTCCAATAAGGCTTTTTATCGATGATACATCTTGTTTGCGAAAGTATAAAGTAAATCAGTTTCATCATGCAAAAAACATAACACAATTATATGCATAACGTAGCGACATAACCTGATTTTGATAAAAATGCGTTTGAAAATTACGAGTCGATGCACTGAAGTCCTCTCTTACAATCGAACGTATTAAGGTGTAAACAACTGCCGTGCATTTCGACAAAGTCTGAAACAATAATATCAACTTCTTTTGGAAATCAGATGGTAATTCAACGGTTTAGAATAATAATATTAATTGAATATCTGACAAATATACTTCTAATACAAATAAATATATTTTCGTTTTTTTTTTAAATTTCCACAAGATAAACTTTAGAAACATTAAGACTAAAGCTAATTTGACACAAAATAACTATATTTTTCTAAATTTGTTACAATCGTTACCTATACAAGGTCAATTTCGTAAAATCACATTTCTTATTGAAATGACAAATATATTTGGTTGTTTATGTTATGTTTTGGTCATACAATTAACAAATATTATACAACATTATTTACTAAGTAGTTAAATTTAATTTTTAAGTCATATTCGAAAGAGACTAATTAATTACAGTGTGTTATTTTAAACAGGTTATTTAGCCTAAAATTAATATTTAGAAGTATCACGCTTACCTTCCGAGGAACAGCGGTATGTCTGTGGACTTACAATCCTAGAAACCGAGTTTCGATACCCGTGGCGGGCAGAGCACACGTAGCCTGTAGCTTTGTGCTTAATTACAAACAAACAAAGTATAATAAATCCTTTATCTCCTAAACACTTAAAGTATTCGTAACTATGTATTCGCGTGTATAATCTTTGGGTAATATATCGTAAAATGGATAAAACATTATAAATCGAACGCCTTCTAAAGGTGGACCTTCCTTCATCAGGGGCAAACTTGGAACCCATATAAAAGTAACAAGTAACATTGTGGACATAAACGTTTTTGTTCATTTCTATCAAGACGTTTTAAACCTACGTGCTTTTCTAGCATCCTGAATGAAATTAATGTAAATACAGATAGATAAAATTCTGCAATATATAAAATTAGTTTGTTTAAAATTGTTTAATTTCAGCTTTTATTTTAGCATATCCAGTAACAAACGTTTAAAGTGTGACTCTGTTTATCTTATATAGTTTTATTTTCTTTATTGAAATAAGTTTATAATCAAGCTTAGAATTTAAGCAAGTTCTGATAATTTTTCTGTTTGTAAACAGTATTTTCCATCTTTATAAACTAACACAATCTGTTTCCAACTTCTGTGAGATTTTATTATATTGAATTTTTCTTTAAATAAAAAGTCATCAAGGAATGTGATAAGGCCTTGAGATGTAATTTCGTGAATTATGATAATTTGATAGTTTATATAGTTTATTTGATAGTTCAAAGTAATCAACATCAGACTACTAAATCTAGGTGTAAAGATAGACGGTCCCAAATATATTTTATTATGAATGAGTACATATAAGTAAAATCTACTAAAGATATATAAAGTTAATTTGTATAATATTCTCTACGTTTGGTCTAGTTTGGCTACGAAGGTTGGTGTAGTTCGAGACTGCAATCTTAGTGAATCATAGTATAGGACTTACTATTCAGCATAATTAAATATTTTATACAGGGTGAGCCAAAAGTAACATATTCCATATAACGTAATATTAAAATATTTACGGTTAATTTCATTTTCCTGATAATTTTTAGAATTGTTTTTACTAATCATTTTAATTCCCATCGATTGTTAGTTTTAACTTATAAAGGTTTAAAATAAATATTATTTCCAAGGGTTTGGAACAATTTACTTTTGCTTCGTCCTGTATATTTCGTATGGCAAAGCCTATTCAACAATTCACACAAGACATGTAATAATATACTATATTTTTATTTTTATAAATAATGTGTATGTCGAGAAATATATCTATGTAAAATAACCAGAAAGCAAAAGATCATTATAATATTAGCAAATAGTACTTGGTCATAAGCAAACTCATTTATAAACAAGAATCCCAACAGGTGGCGCCATTAAATGCTGGGAATGTAATTCCCTCTACGATCCTAATTGCGCCGACCCTTTCGACAATTACACAGTGGCTGTCACTGACTGTGGCCAACGGTTCCTTCCTCATTTACCGAATGTTTCTGCTACACTATGCAGAAAGATCATTCAGAAGGGTAAGTTTTGATCCAGTTCTGTGTTGTTGCCTTCTTAAGATGCTCTCGTTGTTTGTTTTTCGATTCTAAGAAATATCAGGATGTTCTTTTAGTTTATAAATGCTCAACCTTTACGACTTCAATATAATTTTTCTTTGTGAGGATAGTTTTTGTCAACATTTGTCCATTCGATTAAATTACTAATTTAGAATTAAAACTGAAGATATGCACGTACCATTAAAAATGATGATAATGCATTAAATTAACTAGTAGTTAGATTTTTGTTAAGAATAAAAATAAAAGAATACAGCGTAACATTTACGTTTTTTGCTCTTATAAATAAATCACGACAGTGTTTGGAAGGTGTTTAAATAGTATAGCATTTGGTCATGATGTTACATTAAAAACAGTTATTCTATTGTGTTTGATTTGAAATTAATTGTATCATTTATCGACTATGAGGAATTATACTGGTAGTTATCGTTTTTCATGGTTTGATGACTCATTTCAAGCGGCTCAGTAATATTACTGAAAGCTTATATCACTAAAAACCGGGTTTCGATACCTGTTGTAGGCATAACACAGATGATTCACAATGTAGCGTTAAGCTTAGCAACAAATAAACAACCAGACTGTGATATTTATTATATAGTATATTACTTTGTTAAAGATATTTATATTTATTGCTACATGAAAAATTAACGTATCAAAAAACAACAGCTTTGAAATGTTAAGTGAAACTATTTTTTGTTATTTTGCATAAATAATTTATGGTTTTAGTCGGTGAAGTTTCAGGTTATTGGTTTCTAATTTTCCTCTAACCGAAACAAAATTATTTTTAGAATGGATGCTTTTAAAACACACTGCTTGTTTTCATGATTTGCTTTCGTTTCCAGTTAATGAGGAATATCGGTACATTCGGAGTTGTGGATGGATACATGCTGAAAAAAAGCATGAAGGTGGCTGCTATAAAAAAGCTGGAACGTTTCAAGTGATGGTCGATTACTGCAACTGCGAAACAGATGAATGTAACAGCGCCATCTCTACCACCATCAGTTGGATTTCTCTTGGTGTTCTTTTTGTCGTTGCGTTTACAATGCAGTGTACTGGTTCATTAGCCAATTAACTGTAGAACTGGAAAGATGATTTATTAATGAGTCGTCTTCAAAGTTTAATGTCACATGAGAACAGACTTAGATCGGTTACACAATAACTGATAACAATGACAGACCGTATTGTAGAATAAGTAGAGCTGATAATTATGAGATTTAACATTTTAAAATGACGTCAAACCTACTACTGATTTAAACATTAACAACTTATGACAAAATATGAAATGTTTTCATTTGTTGATCATAGAAAAACAACATAAATATATATGTACGAATAGATTACAAAATTACGTCGTAATGAAAATTATACGTAAAGACTTCAAGCTCTAAACTAGAAGTAAAATATAACAAATTATCCATTTTAAGAAAACATTCCTATGCATACTGGTTTTCTGGGATAGCATAGGTGTTTAAAAATTCTACTTTCTTAACAAATAATTTTGATTGCAAAGAAATTATAAAACGCATTTTGTATTATCATTGTTAAAGCCAGTTACTCTCTTCAACGTATCAGAAAAACCATATTGAAATTGAGTAAAGTTTTTCGTTATAGATTATGTTAATATTTATTGCAGTATTATGCTAATAAAAACTCCTGTCCATATTTGGATAAGCACTTATTCAAATACACATCTAGTCACGAATGATGCATACTGTTTAAAATATTTTAAATTACTTAATTGTTTAAAACTTTTCCTTAGAGCTTACAAATTAATCACTATATATTTATATATATTAATTTTCTAGAATATTCCATGATAATTTTTTCGCTTTCTTATTTATACATATAAGTATTTTTTCTCGTGCTCCGTATTTTTCCCGAAGATCGGTTTTTGCCAAATACAAGCTAGGAGAAATCAAGTCTTTAAATATTCTTTTTTGAAACAGAATGGTAAATATGATACTGCTCAAAACAAAATAATGAGAATCGGTTAAAATTTCATTCAAATACAGCAATAATAATCTTGAAATGTAAAAATTGCGAACGATGTCATTGGTTCTACATTCTCTATTCTCGCTACATCGCTAATGTTAAGAGCGTAGTTATTACTACATCTGTGATCCAAATACTGATCAGGTTCCTGTGGCATTAGACCTACCTTTTGAAGACTTCTACCAATATTGTAGTAAAGTATGTTCAACAGCTAAGTGGCTTGTTACAGCTTCATGAGCTGCTACAATTTTAATGTTTAACATGAAGTTGTGACAATTACTTAGTGATAGTGAAAAAATCACGTCAAAATACTGTTTATTCTCTATTAATACCATTATGCCTCACTGCCTTAGGCTAAGTTGTTTGAATTAGAAAAACAATAACAACAAAACATTTGGATAGTTTAGAAGCTATTTACTTTGGAATTCTTGAAGGTAGATTATCGAATTTTATATTTGAAGCATACCTATTAACCTAAAATAGAGTTAAACTTCATAATTTGTTTATTGAAATGAATGAAACATTACTAGTTATTATTGGTATAAATTAAAAGTTAAGTTTTTATTTATTTGCCTATTGTATCCTGAATAGTACTGAATTTTATCCTAGGATAGATGTTCATATCAGGTTTCTAAATTCCCATCCAGTTACATTGGTTAAAGCGAAGTCAGAATGTATTTTATTAGATGTACAAAAAATGTTACTTTTTTGTCATAATAGTTTACTGAAATCGTTAATTTGATCATAACAGTTTATAAAAAGCAGATTGTAAAAATGCAATACTTTACTGATTAGAATTTTTCCTCTTCCTAGAATATTACTCTGAGTAAATCGAATTTATTTATCCATTTCATTTAGAAGTTAATCTTATTATCAATGAAAATATCGTGTACTTATTTTTAAATTATTCATTCATACCAGTTTTTTTTAACTTATAGTGTTTAGTGGTTTGCTAGAAAATAAACGTTTTATTTTTACCTGGTAATAACAATTGAAAACACAATGCAACTTGACTGATAGTACTTTTGATGTTGACCCACTAATATCTCAGAGTAGACATGTCCTGATTATTAAACATTAGGGAAAGACAATATATGTTTTCATAGGTGTTAGTGCATTGAGTTTATCCTTACTGTTTTAAAAAATATTGATCAAAATAAATTAATGATGAAAATTAGCTTAGGAAAAGATGGTGCAATTTACTCAGGTTTTTGATGTAGATACTGTTAAAAACTATCTTCAGAGACAGATACGAGGTTGATTTCTGTATGCATTACTTTCGATTGCTGAGTAGTTAATATCAAAGAAGGTTTTTTTTTCAACACGGATGCAAAATAAATAAAGTATCAGAAAAATAACTTTAGTGAAGAAACAGTTATTTTATTTTAATCTGGAATTGAAACACCGACTCCAAAGTTTTTCATCTCGTATTTTCTTCCTTCGTTTGTTTGTTTTGGAAATTCGCACAAAGCTACTCGAGGGCTATCTGTGCTATCCGTCCTTAATTTTGCAGTGTAAGACTAGAGGGAAGGCAGCTAGTCATCACCACCCACCGCCAACTCTTGGGATACTCTTTTACCAACGAATAGTGGGATTGACCGTCATATTATACACCCCCACGGCTGGGAGGGCGAGCATGTTTAGCGCGACGCGGGCGCTAACCCGCGACCCTCGGATTACGAGTGCACGCCTTAACGCGCTCGGCCATGCCAGGCCATTTTTTCCTTCAGCAAAGTAAATAAAGAAATACTTTTTGGGGCTGTTAAAAATTGTGTGCGCAAATTGATGAAGTAATCTTAAACAAAGTTAGTATGATAAATTTACTGCTAATCTAAAGACTAAAACAAGTTTACAGTCTTCATAAATATTAATGTAAAGAAGTATCCAATTATAAATATTAAGCAATGAATATATTGAGATAATTGTTATTTGTGTCAGCAATCCGAGTACATTGTTGTTTTTATAAACACTTTAAAATCTGCATATGAAAATTATTAATAGGTTATTTGTCTTGTTGCCCCCCGCTGGTACAGCGGTGAGTCTACAGATTTACAACGCTAAAATCAGGAATTCGATTCCCCTCGGTTGGTCAACAGATAGCCTGATGTTGCTTTGCTATGAGAAAAACACACACATTTGTCTTGTTTGTTTTCTGAATTTCGCGCAAATCTACACGAGGGCTATTTGAGCTAGCCGGCTCTAATTTGGTAGTGTAAGACTAAAGGGTTGGTTTGTTTTGAATTTTTGCGCAAAGCTACACGTAGGCTATTTGCACTAGTTGTCCCTAATTTAGCAGTGATGGAAGGCAACTAGTCATCACTACCCACCGCCAACTCTTGTGCTACTCTTTTATCAACGAAGTGGGATTGACTGTCACATTGTGGCATCCACACGACTGAAAGGGGCGATCATAATTAGTGGGACGGTGATTCAAACCTGTGAATTTCAAGCGCTGCGAAAACCATTTTAGCATGCCTCACCAATATATTTTTTTATAAAAATATAGGCAGTCTTACTAGTTGCAGCAGCGTTTACCAGAAAAACAAAAAGGGTGTAAAAATCAAAGTTTTGACTGTTCCGATTGAGTCGAAATTTTGTATTTTAACAGGAGCTATATGGCGACCATGAAAAAGCGCTCTTGAAAATACTGCTGTTGATAATAAAATCGGTCAAAACAATGGTGTTAAGTAAATTCAAGGTTTTGTGATTTACGTAATACACGAAAATTTAGTGAAGATCTTATCAGGGACCGAGATATAAGTACAGGGGTAAAACTTATTTCCTAAGCAGTAAGATACACATAGTGTTCTGTAGCTGTTTAAAAACCACCGTTTAGGAGAAATATCCAAACCAAAGGATAGGAATGAGCGTTGGACTTAAAACAATGAGATAAATAAAAATGAAGGAAGGTGCTATTTACATTTTAATTCAAATTATTTGTTCAATAATTTGTTTGATGTCAGAAATAATAATACTATCAAGGTCAATTTAACAGCGTGATGTTTTCTGAAGGACCAACACAAATGTGGACTGCATCACCACCAGTGTATGTCTACACCAAACTGATGATATGATCATAAGGACTGATTATAACTACAACCAGATTCTTATCCACTGTTTTCTTTGGTATTCCCTCAGGAATTCGTCTTCCAGCAGGCAGATGAACCTAAAAATACAACGAACTATAACTATAGAGTGACCTGTACAAAGCCTCAATATGAATATTATTTAGCCTATGTTGGTTTATGCGGACACTTAAATGTTCAAACGACAACCAGACAAATTGTTTGGATTACGAGATGTATGGATATGTTTATTTCTAGTCTATTTTTAGTGCGTAAAATACAGTTTACTTAGGAAAATTAAACTCCAATCTTGTGTAGAAAATTTGAATTCTTAGAAAAATATTTGAAATCACAAAACAATACATAGGAATGGCGCTTCACTTATGCTGTCATTAGATCGAAGGTAATTTTTATACAAAACTGGGCAACTGGCTATTTCGTGTTATGCATAAATATAATGTGTGATACTCAGATAAATACTATAATGTATATATTTAGTACAAAACCGTTAAGAACCCATTTCCTTTGTTTCACTTTTATTAGTTCAATATACTATGTTACGTTTTTTATGTTTTATATAGACTGAACGCAACAGAAAGACACAGATAACAGCTTGTATAATTTATTACAATAAGCTATTATATATGTAACAGTTATAACATAAATTACATAACAACAATGACAGATATTAAATTTAAGCCTTCAAAATTAATTACAACACAAAATGGTACTGGCCTGTATCTAATATAATGATCTAGAATGAAAGTCCAAAAGTTCAGATCAGAAATCCAAAATTCCGGTCTAGGGTGTGAATTTAGTCCCACGAAGAAATACCGAAGTTTGAATGGAGAATGACGAAGCTCTTTTTACAATGTTTTCGACGAATGTCTCAAATTTGTTGTTTTCCAATTTTCCTGTTTCTCTTAAACAGTCCCGTACGTGCCGACCCTCAGCATAACCAGTAATTCGAATGAATCGCAAAGATTGACGAAACAAAATCACAGCTTCTGTAGATCTAGCTCTTATCACAAATTTAAGTTGAATAATCACAGAAAACACTTAATCTTTCTCAAACGAATGACTGACTCTTCTTTTCTTCGAATAAAACTAATGACTCTTTTTCTTCTCGCATTTTCGTCTGTTTATATATTTGTAGGCCTAGACTTCTCGAACCATCGCGTAATTTCCCAACATTTCAGAGAAATCCGCGCATGTCCGTTCTTGCACGAGACTTGTCGTCTAAACACTAGGCCGCCACATTCCATTTATAGTCAATTGATTGATCTACCTAATTCTAGAAATTTCTAAATGTTATTTTAAATGAATAACAACATATTTTTTATTTGGTTTAAACTTTGAAACAATAATAGAAATGAAAATTTAAATACAAGACGACATGTTGTCGTTTACAAAACATTTACACAACATTTACATAACAACTAGTTATATATCTTGGCTCGGCATGGTCAAGCGCGTTAAGGCATGTGTGCGACTCGTAATCTGAGGGTCGCGGGTGCGAATCCCGGTTGCACCAATGTGTTTGCCCTTTCAGCCTTGGGGACGTTATAATGTTACGATCAATCTCACTCTTCGTTGGTAGTGATGACTAGCTGCCTTCCCTCTTGTCTTACACTGCTAAATTAGGGACGGCTAGCACAGATAGCCCTCGACTAGCTTTGTTCAAAATTCCAAAACAAACAAACAAACGAATACTAGTTATACATTTCACGTAAAATTAAAGGAATAAATGAAGAATTAGAAGTTAGAAAAGGGGGAGTAATTTCCCCTTCTATTTGCTGTGGATACAATATATACACAATAACAGTGTAAGACTTTTTCGCCAACCCCCCCTAAAACGTTTGGTTCCAAATCCTGTTCGTTCATAAAGATAAAAAAAACAACAATAGACAACCTCCAATTTTAACAATTTCGAAAATACAAAAGTAATAGATTATACAATTTAAAAAATCAAGTTAAAACCAAATAAAGCTCTAAAACCAGATAAAGAAATTTCAATAGAGTTAAGAAGGCTAATGACCCGAAAAAACTTAAAACCACCATCGTCAATGACACTGTCCATCGTATGAGGTGAACCTGTGGAAAAGACATGTTTAAAATGGTGCCGACGCTCATGGTCATAGCGATGACACAATATTAAAATATGGGGTATTGTGGCTTGAGTGTCACAGAGGCAATACGTTGGTGAATAAGTTCCATATAAAAGAAAGAGATGAGTTAAAAACTATAACCAGTGCGTAGCCTAAACGGTTCAACTTCCTCCTTTCGATTCTTACAGAACCAAGATGGCTAAAGAACAACAGAAGATTTGACCTGGAAAAACTTTTTAAGATGTTGTCCACTCCAAGTGGACTGCCAATTAGCGTGGAACCGAGCCTTAAACACAGGACTGTAGTCCATCTATGGAACAGGCACGGCCGTAACAGCACCAAAGCAGACGGATTTGTTCCCGCTTATACCGACGTGGCGTGGTATCTAGAAAAACTGGATGGGCCAGTAGATTTTGAATATCGACGGGAACAGGGTGAGAACTAATGTGAATTGATTCCAGGACCAGTAGAGAGCTAAGAGGGTCTGTATAAATAGTACATTTCGTGTATTACATTGCTTCTATGTGATCCAGTAAAAGAAAAATGACATACAACTCTGCAGTGAACACAGAAACTGTAGAGAGGGACCTATGAGCAACCACCAAACCATAACAGATCCCACAATTTTGAACCATCAGCGTTAATGGCTGAAAACGTTTTCAGTTTAGAAAAGTCATTATTTCTAATCAGAAGTATTCACCTTTCTCTGATTACTCAAATAAAGGTCACAAGTGGGGATGGTAACAAGCCATGTTGGGATGAGCTAATCAGTAAATATAATGACGTCATCCAATGACACACTCAATTGAACCAGCTGCGACTGGATAAGAAGATCAAAGGAAAAATGGGCACATTATGTATTCTAAAAGATCATAGCCCACTGAGGAAGGAAGATTAAATCCCAGATAGGATGCTGTGATAAAGATCAGAGTACAGAGACATACTGCAAAGAAAGTTACAAATGGCAGATGTTAAGAGAAGATTCGTGGAACTCAGTGTTAAAAATCTGGAATGGAGAAGTGTGAAAAGCCCCTGTACAGAGTCGAAGCCAAAATGGTGAATGAGCTCCAGCATCTTCAAGGTCGAGGTCCTAGCAGAACTACAAACCAGATAACTATAGTCCAGTTTTGATTGAATGAGTACCCATAGCTTTTTAGCATAGAACGTTGATCCACGTTTCAAAAAGTGGAAGAGAGGACAAGGAGGATGCTAGGTGTCTTTGTGAACTTGACATGTAGCTGTTTGATGTGAGGAATGAAAGTCAACTTACAGTCAAATATGTAAAGGGGCGATTATAGTTGTAGAGACAATTGGCCTGAAACAAAAGAGGCGATCGCTCTGCTCGACAATTGATGGGTAAGACGGTGGGAGAAAAAAGAAAGAAGCACGAGAAAAATTCTCGCCGAAATTATCATTGATACTCTAGATCTCAGTATCTTCTTGGTCATTGGAGAGCAAAATAGAAAGTAATGGGAAGTATACCTCCCATTGACCTACCGAATATTGTTCTATATGATTTCGGAACTGGTGGTAGAAGAGATGCTAGTTGTGAACTTAATCGAAAGTTCATTTTGGCATTGACGTTTAGACTATTGAGTCCATTGGAAAGCAATATGGTTTAAAAGTGTGTGACATGTGCAAAAGGCATTCCAGGCTCGTGCCTTCTGGCAGGCAGCACATCACCACGGACTAGGATACCGTAGGAAACGTGTTGAGGTTTTATGAGTGGATTGAACATTTGTCTGAATGATACAGTTAGTCACTGCTACATGCAGTCGTCTCTTGATGGCAGATAGACGACGGTAGGATTAAGTTCTGAGAGAGCAGTGAAAGAAAGCCAGCTGACTTGCCAATTTCCACCGAGGCATGAGGGTTGGGTGGCATAGACCACAACCAGTCTCTCTCAAAACGATAGGAATATATCACAACCCTAAGAGTCATTGTCAACCATCCAAGAAAAGCGAGAAATATCAATGGCAGTAAAAGATTGACTAGATGCTTAAAAATAGGTATAAAAACCAGCACTAAAGAGAGAAAAGTAGTGATCCGAAAGCATATTCTCTATGGAATGACCCTTCCCATCAATATCAGCACCATCCCAGCGAGAATTGTATCTATTAAAGTTTCTCAGGATTATAAAAGGAGACTACAACTGTTTAACGAAAGCATCGAGGTCTGATCAATTATAAGTCTCTTCAGGTAGAGAGAGTAAATATTGATGATACAACCCTAAGAAATACAGATGGCTACGGCCTCCAAGGATGTATAAAGTGGCAAAGACAGAGTGGGTGCGTACTGGCTGACCAGCAATTCTACCAATCCATGTACTTAATTATCACTCAGCCCATCATTCCAGCATAAAAAAACTGCCAGAAGATGACTGTATCGACAGGTTTGAAAAATGTTTCATGTAAAGAAAGATACCCAGGATGATATAAATCAATCAAAAGACTAGTACCATCCAGTTATGAATGAAAACCTAAACAGTTTCACTGTATTAGAGAGACCATTTGTACTTAAGTGGAGGAGAACTAGATGAAGAACGTCTTGGTTTACAACCATGCCATGTTTTTTTTATTAGAAGGCGATCTATCGGCCTCCAAGGATGTTGTCACAGGTTGAATGGATAGGCCTCTGTTGGTAGACGTAGATTCCACTGACTGAGAGCGCAAATTAACAATCGTTCTGCATCTGAAGGCCAAAGAAGAGGGTTTTGAACAGACGATAGTAGCGGGGGCCAAGGGAAGTAGACCCGGGCAGTCACTAGAAAAAATGGTGGGGACAGAGACAGGAGTAAATGTGGTTTTATCAACTCATTTTTCCATAGAGGGCAAACGACTCTTCACACGGTTTGAGAATATTTCTGTTGGAGGCTGGAAAGAACTGTTTGAATTACTTCTGTAGTAGTGGAATGTAAAACAGCAGCAAATGTCTTAGATGGGGCTAGGGACAATAACTTTCGATCCTCTGAGAAAGAAATGTTGTTAATCGTTTTCAAACGCTGTACCTCTCTCTTCTCCACTCACTTAGGGTAAAATTTGAAGTAAGAAAAGTACGAACTATTACAGTTAACACAGCGAAGGTCTAGTTCACACTTGTAGATGTTCAGGTTTTTGCCACTACAAGGAGTACACGTTACAGAACCACAACAAGATGCATTGAAATGAATGAACCGCTGACACTGGAAACATCTGAGAAAGTTTGGAATATATCATAATTCCTACCAGTTTGAATAACCTGCCTTGACAATGGCAGGTGAACGTGGTGATGTAAACGTCAAAATTATAACATTGATAGATAGCATAATTCCGTCCTTACATATGGAGATACGTTGCACTGCATAAACCCCTTATCTGGATAGACCAGCGAAGACATCCGACCCTGGAATGTCTGTGGCTAGATTGTAGCTTCTTGACTGGATTTGTATAGTCAGCAAAACCCTCTAGTCCATTTTGAATAAAATAAGAAAGACATTTGCCTTACAGATTTGTCAGAGAAGAAATGAAGAATCAGAGAAGGTGGTACCCGATAAAGAAGAGTTGAAAATAGGTGTTCAGAGTCGTCAAGGCATGTATCTTTATTATTTTAATTTTTTGGATAAAAGGAGAATTATTCAGTGCCCATTGACCCAACCTACCATGAGTCCTATGGAGGGGAAACACTACAATGCTAAACAAGGACACTGTAGCAATGCCAGGGCTTCCTGAGCACTATACCCAAACACCAGTATCAGATACAATATCCAAAACACCTGTTAAGAATGATACTCAGTTTTTCCTAGTTCAGCAAAACCAGCTGATTAATCATAATAGGGGGCGCCCGTTTACAGGAATTCAAGGAGAAATTTTATCGTGACACTTGTGGCTTAGTAACTTATCTGTCGTTTTTAAGTATACTTTAGGATATCATAGCGTTGTGTAAACATTCTTCCTTCTTCGTCTGTACTAATGCTCAAGGAATACTACTCATTTTTGTACATTGTTTTGCACAAACGTTGCTTGAAAGATCCAACATTCAGAAAGTTTTGTTGGTTTACATTTACGTTTTTTCTTGTTTCGCATGGATCACTTCATTCATTAATACCAACTAGTTACAAACGGATGAAATTAAATATTCAGAATGAAAGCGTTTCTAGTCAGAAGCTCAGTCAAATTCATCACTGCTATTATCAGTTGAGTAGACTAAATGGTACAACAATAGAAAGTTTAGCGTTGGAATAGCCTATGCTCTACAATGCAGGTTAGTGTGAGTGGTGTCGAACTCGCTAGATGGCACCAAAGTTGTTGAAACCTTAGAAATATCCAATATTCAGAATTTATGTGAATACATGTGACTTGAGTTATAAAAATCACTTTGTTTGTTTATTATCGGAAAAACAAGTCCAATTTTGAGCATCTTCAAGTAGTTTGAGTGAGGCGTTTTACTGAAATATTTCAAAACAGGGGTTTATTAACTGACAATAACTGCATATATATTTATTTAGGAATGGCTATTTTTTATACATTGATTAAGGCGGTTAATTTTTATTTTGTGAAATGTTAAACATTATGTTGTTTTATCTTCACTATGAAGTTTCACTGTTCTTACCAACTTAATTGTGTTTCTAATGCTCGTTTTGGCCTGGTCTGTAAATTAATTTACTGCATTAGTTCTCTAAAGTGATTGTTTGTTGCTATAACACAAAGCAATAAAACAGACTGTCTTTGCTTTGCCCAACATTAATAATAAACGTCGTTTTTTATCGTTATGAGTTCGCAGTCTTATCACTAGGGGGCTGTGTAGGAATTTCATGGGGGAAGTAAGTGTCTATGCAAGGTATGGTTTTATTGTCGACACATCTTGCTCTAATTTTCTACAGTTAATGGCATAATGTAACCTATTATTTTCGATCATATAAATCTATATTTCCAACACTCCAACATAAAACATAATTGTTCTTCGTGCCTACTTCTATGAGATGAGACATTTATCATAATTGTATACAATTTTTGTATACTTTTTTTGCATCCCATCATATATTTCATGTATTGTATATGCATGGTTATACAGGAGTTATTGTTTACTGCTGTGGTATTTATCACTGAAATATTCATAAATTTACAAACTCTCGGACAACATAGTTGGAACAAATATATATTTGCCAACATATTTAGTCTTCTTTTAGAAGAAATAAAACTGTGCTTTAGTGCTTGTGTGTTGTCTGATATTATCACTGATAATGTCCAACGAATACTCAAAAATAAAATTTCCGTTAATTTAGCATTTCATGCACGAATTATTCGTAACAAACGAGAAAACATTCTCATAAAGAATGCCATAAACATGCATTTAAACTAGCTTTAGAGCATGACTTATTGTCGTCACTAGCAAGCACAAATGTGGAAAACACTCTCGAAAAATGATTTAAGATATAGTTCCATAAATATAATCACAGACTTTTCAAACATGGCTATTTTGTCCTGGTAGTCTTAAGAAAGCAAGTTTAATTTATTTTTTAAAGTTTAATGTTATTCAGTACGCTATGTACACTGAGACTACTCTGAAGGCCTGCTGTATATAATGAGACAACTTACGTGAGTGTACTAGAATTTAGTACACACATAAACCTGTTAAAGCTTTAAAAATACTACCATAAAAATGTTTGAGAATAAAGTTTTAACTTATTTAAAAAGTCATAAAACGCATCTTTTCTTTAATAACGTGAAATTATGTACAATTTTAATTAATAAAAATGTGCATATTAACTCTAAAAAGAATAAGAATTCGTGTCAGGAGATGGCACAATAGTTCGACAAATAGTTCTAAGGTGATACTCCCTTTAAAGGTGAATTTTTAACAAATATAATAATTGTGTTAGAAACTGTACTTTGGTTAGGTATAATTTCTGTGTCGTTTCCATATTTTAAAACACTTTACTTTTGAAGTAAAAAATGAAACAAAATATGCGAGTCCTCGGACGCAAGTTCTTCTCGATCGTTTAGCTGTTTCCGTGACGTAATAGTTGCCAAACATGCTTCGTTGCGCGCTGACCATTGTCTTCCTTTCAGCGCTAGAGTTTTATGTAAATCTATCGGCACTTTTTTTCGGATTACATACTTTGTGTGACTATTTTTTATCTTGATATTGTTACTTTATATTTGTTTTATGATAACATGGTTTACTGTGTTGGTTATAGTTGTAAAAACGGTTTGGCATCGGGGAAAAGCTTCTTTTCGTTTCCGTGCAAGGAGAAGGAACCGCCCTTTTAGCTGTGGGGGCGTTATAATGTGACGTTCAATCCCACTATTCTTTGGTAAAAGAGTAGCCCAAGAGTTGGCGGTGGGTGGTGGTAACTAGCTGCCTTCCCTCTAGTCTTACACTGCTAAAGTAGGGACGGCTAGCGCAGATAGGCCTAGAGTAACTTTGCGCGAAATTCAAAATAAACTTGTTTGTTTCAGTTTATATATATCTAGAATGCATGTAACTTATATTGTTAAATGTGTATTGCAAAAGTCTCGCCTTTTCCCTAAATTTGTAGAAGATACTCAAGTGTAAGAATGAACAATGTATGTTTTACGAAAGCACTAGCTTATCTTCGAATATTTTTGGAAACTTAACTTTCGAAAATGTCACTCTAAAAGATTATAAATCGACGCGCCAAGAGACAGTTTTATATATTATTGGTTTGGAAGCTATAAATAATAAACACTTATTATTCGGAAAACAATAGATATTTGACAAGGAACGTTTATAGATTTCGAACATTATAAATATTTTAACTTCAGTGAATTTACTTTGAATGTTAGTATTTCTAAGAGGAAATTAAATATTTTCGTTGGAAAAAATCCCACGTGTGAAGAGAGCAAGCTAGCTACCCATCAAGGGAAGTGTAACAATAGTAACACAGAATTAATTTGCTCATCATAAACCGTCAATAAAATATTCAGTTCCACACCAAATAGAAGACTCAGTATTGTGTGTAAGTTTGTAAGACTTTTGTATAATGTCTAAAATATTCATAATACACTGTTACCAAAATCAAAGCATAAAAAGCGTTTGACACATTAATCACTTTATTTTTATAAATATATGATCAAACAATCCAGTTTAAATTTAATTTTATACCTCAGATTATGTAATTTAGACAAGAGTTAACCTTGCAAAATCTATATAATTCTTACTAAAAACGCAAGGAAAATCATGTGCATTGAATGAGCATTTCCTGATAGTTTTATTTTTTTTTGAGACAACGTCGTTCGGTCAAAAGCCGCGGATAGATACGTACTCTAGTAAAAGTGTAAAAGTAAGTAAACTACTTGAAAAAACAAACTGGGTAGGGCTAACCAGAATAATCCTGTTTGTCTGTCTGTCTGTTTTCTTATAGCAAAGCTACATGGAACTATCTGCTGAGCCCACCGTGGAAAATCGAACCACTGATTTTAGCGTTGTAAATCCGTGGACTTACCGATGTACTAGCGGGGGGCAGAATAATCCAATTGCTACATTTCGCCAATCTGCGAATGCAAATTGATTGTGGTAAAATAGAGGGAGCTGAGTTATTCGAGTTAAACAAGGACTAATTGAGTAAAAAATAAACGAAGGTCGATTGAGGTAATTGAGAAAGAATTTGATATATAACATTTTCAGTTTAATTCCTGTTTAGATACTCTTTATTTCTACATACTTGCATTATAGCGTACAGATTTATTAAACCATTTTCTAAATAACTGTTAACCACTTGTTATTAAAGTTAAATGATGGTACATAAGATTAATCAATACGGTTAACTAGATAATAACGCGAAGGGTGTGATAGTATATTGTTGATCCCTCCATTGTGCAAAAATATATTAATGTAAATACTTTTTCCACATTGCTTTACAATATATTAATTTATTAAAGTAACTGGTTATTTCGATCATTATAAACAAACGTAATTTAATGAGGTTCTTTTTTCTAAAATACTTTTACAGAAACAGAAAACAATGTGAACTTTCACAAGTACTATTTTCATTTGTTTGATAGCTAGACAAGGGTGCAAAATAAGAGGAACTGCCTTTTTTTCATTTTAGAAATCAAATCTAAAAAAAATTATATTCTAAATTCAAATTTTTTTTCAGAATCAAAATATGCCTTCGAACAAAAGTAAGAAGCATTTAAATTGACTTAATAACCTTAACCGCAAATATTGCATGATTAATTTGTTCATTAACTTAGAATTAAAAAGAACAACAAATTACATGTCTGATTAATGCCAAAAATAATGTAAATTTATACATTATTCTCTTAATAAGATACTTCAAGATGTACACTTTGTTCTTTAGTAATCACAAAATAAAAAAAGAAACTTAGAGATAATTATAGAAAAAGAACGTGCTTCGGAATTATACTATTAGCCGTCTTGAAATTCTCAAAATAAAATATATAAAACTGTCAGTTGTATTTATAACTCTGAGTTGAGCCTCTTCCGTAACCTATGGACAGAAAACGTGCATATAATATATATATATATCGAAACATTTCAGTAACATTATATGAAATGAGAATGTTGCCACTGTTAACTCTAATTGTCATTAATTCCGATTACTCTGAATTATCTATCAATTTCAGCAGTTTTAAATTAACACCATGAAGTAAGATAAACATTACAAAACTGATCTTAGGTTATGCTAAAAGCACAGACATTAGAAAGAAACACATGACAATAATTTTTACTTATTAACACCTATGAATTTGTTTATGCAAGTTTGTACTTTATTTTCTTATTTTTCTTTAGAACCAGGTGCTTTAAAAAGTTTAAACAAATTAACTTATCTTTTTCTTGTTTACGTCTATCGTAGCTAAATCGATATGATGACATTCAGAAACATTAATCGAAAGAAAACGAGCTTTGACTTTTTATTCTTTATGAACTTTGACTTTTTATTCTTTATGAACTATGGTTTTTTATTCTTTATGAACTATGGTTTTTTATTCTTTATGAACTTTGGTTTTTTATCTTAAATGATTTATTTTATAAAATGCCAGCAGATGACAGAAATTACATTAAATTGTGAGGAATTTTTTTATAACATGGCTTGATTGTTAGGGCGCTTGACTGATAACCTGCAGGTCATGGGTTTGATTCCCTATCACCGAACACTTTGGGGGCTGCTATAACAAGATGGTGAATCCCCACTATTTTTTGGTAAACCTGTAGCCAAAGATTTGGCAATAGGTGATGTTGACCAGTTGCCTTATTCCTAGTTTGCCACCGCTAAATTAGGGACAGCTAACTCAAATAGTCCTCGAGAAGCTTTGAGCAGAATCCAAACCTAAGCTTCTGTAACACGCATACAAACTTATAATCAGAACTTTCTTTTACAACTTAAAATTAATAAGAACTTGATAAAATTTATTATTATTTCAGTATAACTACCATCTAGTGGCTTGTGCATCAATTATATGAAGCGGCAATATCTAGTTAATTATTACGTTCATATATGTCTAATAATAGTTTCTAACGATTACCTATTGGCATAAATATACTTAAGTTGCTATATAACTAGAACACATGAAAAACAACTACATTGTGCTTTAATTGCAAGTAGTTGTAATTATTAAAACAATATTTATCGTACTATTTAATCTCTGTAACAGGACGTACCTTGCTGTCTGACCTACGCTTTTATTTACTTTTTCTTAATATGTGTTGAGTACTAATTCAGGTTCCTTTAAAAACAACCAGATAAAACACATCACCTCCATATTGTAGTTTTTGTAGTCTTTTATTGTCTTTTCTGAGCTACTATTTTTAAAAGCATGCAAGATTACTTACAATGTTTTATCATATACGTTACAATGCCCCTAGTGGCGCTGCTAAAAACTGGGTTTCGATACACGTGGTGAGCAGAGCGTAGATAGCCCATTGTGTAGCTTTATGCTTAATTCAAAACAACAACGTACATTACAACACAAACACCTGCTATAAATGTCGAATGTATTTAAGACAGGGATAATGTTTCTTGTGTTAGATAATTGAGTTAAGTGTCAACTAATAACACGTTACTTATGATTAAACAAAAGAAATTTATAAAAATATGCTTAGCATTTATTTTTATCTATTTCTATAAGAAGAATAAAATAATAATAATTACCTCCTGGTCCAAAGAGGGCACTGTAACAAGGATTACTACAGTAAGGCTTGCCTCCGTGCTGTAAAATGGTTGGTAATTTTACTTTAGTGCATTTACAAGGAGGTTACTATATTTTAAAACACTGCTAGCTATTATACACAGTCATATATTAGATATTACCGTACAACCAAACAATAAGAAATGAAAAATGTTAAATATAAATAATTATAAAACAAAATCGTCAGAAACAAAAAACGCAAGTGGTGGTAAAAAACAGGAGTTGTTTATATAAGATAACAATACTGAATGTATTCCTACTTTTGGATATATAGTTTATGACAGAAGAAAGTGAAAAATGTTATTTATGTGAGTATTAACCTTGACAACATGGAAATGTTCTTAACATTTTAAAACATGTGTTACGTATTTTTTATGTGTTATGTTCTTCGTAGACTAAACGCAACAGAAAAACGCAGATAACAGCTTGTATAATTTATTACACTAAACTATTAACAAATATAACAGATATAACATAAATTATATGATAACAGTGACAGAAAGTTATAACATTCGAAATTAATTACAAAACACAATAATACTATTTTCAAACTTCAAAATTAATCACAATACAAAACGGTATTGGCCTGTATCTAATAAAATGATCTAAAATTAAAGTCTCAAATTCCAGTCTAGGGTGTGAATTTGGTCCCACGAAGAAATTCCGAAACAGTTCACAGTTCAATAAATTCGCCGTCTCTCAGCACAAGCAGTAATTCAGATGTATCGTAGAGATTGACGAAATAAAATCACAGCTTCCGTAGATCTAACTTCAATCACAAATCCAAGTTGAATATTCACAGCAAACACTTAATCTTTCTCAAATAACTAACTCTCTTCTTTTGAAATAAAACTGATGTCTGAATCTATCTTCTTTTTTCTTCGAATAAAAACTGATGACTGAATCTCTCTCGCGTCACCGTCTTTTATACCGATAGGCCTATTTCTCGAACAATCTCGCAATTTCCATACAACTTTAGAGCAATCCGCGCGTGTCCGTTCTTGCACGAGACTACACGTCTAGACACGAAGTCACCAGCACTTATTTACAAACATATGATTGGTCTACTTAATTCAAGAAAGTTCTAAATGTTACCCTAAATAAATAACAAAATATTAGTTTAAACTTCGAAACAATAATATCAATATGGAAAAATGAATAATAGAAAATGAAAATTCAAACACAACACGACATGTTGTCGTTAACAAAATATTTACACATATACATAACAACATGGCATTAAAGGAGTGTTGTGTTGATACAATTACGTCGAAATAAGTAAATGCAAAACTCTTGTAGCTAATATATCTGTGTGTTTAGCTCTTTGCATATGTTCTTCGTGAAAGTGAGCCAAACAGCGAATCTTAATCCAAAAATGAAATTAATTTTTCTGGTCTCCACATCAAATCCAGCAAACTCCATGTGCAGATATGGTGTTCTTGAAGTGTATTACAGCATAAGAAAGCTAAACGAAAGTTAAATGGAATATGTCTTGAGAATAGGGTTATATCGAAACATCTTCAATTCACTTCAAAAAGTTTATAGTTGCTGTCCCAGGAAATTTTACAACTGAAGGACGTGATAAAATGTCATTTACTTTTTTCCACTAAAATAAGGTTTTACTTTAAAGTGTATCTCGCATAAAATGTTAAATCTTGCATGTCAAACTTCGTTCCGATGTGTCGGTATTTGAGTATAGTTGTTAAATACTCAGGAGGGTCAGGTACATAAGACCTCTTCCTCCTTCCCGAATAATCATAACATCAAGAAATTTATAAAAATATGCTTAGCATTTATTTTTATCTATTTCTATAAGAAGAATAAAATAATAATAATTACCTCCTGGTCCAAAGAGGGCACTGTAACAAGGATTACAGTCATTAATTTTTTCGTTGTCACCGTCTTTTATACCGATAGGCCTATTTCTCGAACAATATCGCAATTTCCATACAACTCTAGAGCAATCCGCGCGTGTCCGTTCTTGCACGGACACAAAAATAATAAATTTTTGTTATTCTTATTCTTATTATTTATTTTGTTTTTTTTTCGTGTTTTTTTATTTATTTATTTATTTATTTTATTTATTTTTTTATTTTTTTTATAGCTTTGGGAGTAGTCTAATAGGCTAGTAGACCTGGGGAGACTTGCATGTCAAAGTTTCTAGGTTTTGTTTGCTTTTGAATTTCGCGCAAAACTACTCGAGGGCTATTTGCCTTAGCCGTCCCTGGTACAACAGTGCAAAACTAGAGGGAAGGCAGCTAGTCATCACTACCCATCTCCAATTCTTAGGCTACTCTTTTACTAAAGAATGGTGGGATTGAACGTCAAATTATAACGCTAACAAGGCTGAAAGAGCGAGTATGTTTGGTGTGACGGGGATTCGAACCCGCAACCCTCAGATTACATGTCGAGTACCTTAACTACCTGATCATGTCGGGACGTTTATTAAACATATCCAGGAAAGCTGGCTCTCTATCTCTCTCTCTCGTTGTTTGGGGATGATATGTTCGTATTTTGGAGGGTCAGGTTTTCTTTGACCTCTTCCACCCCCCGACTTATGTGGTCTTGCAGCATTTGATATTGATAGTTACTTCATTTATGAGTCAGAATGAACTGAATATTTCTCCAACCCTTTTCAGGGTAATGTCTATGTTATTGTGACACATATATGGGTATTATTTTGCCCTATCAGCAAGATGTCAAAATTGTTGGTGGCACTTTTTAAATTTTGTTTAAAATTCATTATATGTATATATCTATGTATATATACACACATACATACATACATTTTATTATTTATTTCTTATTTATATATTTATTTATTTTTTTATGTTTAAAATATATATTGACAGGGGAGAGATGCTTAGGACCAACTACATCATATATGAGGTACCTATCTAGTTCGCATAGTAATTCGCTTTTTATCCAGTTTTTATCGAAGTACGTTATTGTACTATGTAGGAGTCTATTTGGTACGGTTGGTATGTTCGAAAATTTGTGTATGAATTGAGATGATGTAGTTCTTGGAACTCTATATGCAGTTGTGAGGAGTGTGTTTTGGAATATTTGTAGTTTGGTTTTAATTATTTTGTCGCTAATAGTTATCCATGTTGGAGCTGCGTAGTTTATTACTGATTTAATATACGTTTTGTAAACTTTTAGTATGTTGTCTGTTGCTGCTCCACTGTTCTCTATAAAGCAAATATGTTGTTACCTTGATGAAGTTTCCACATTTTGAATCTGCCCATCCGTACAGAAACAAATTGTCAACATTTTTTTCTACAACTATATAATTTATGTTGTTATGATAACAATTATAAATCTAAACCTAAAGACATTACAACTTTTTTTCTAAAAGACACTACCCTGATTCTCTCATCTATGCGACCGCCACTAAAGCGAGCTCATCTACTCAGGAGCAAACACTTAACCCTACCACAAAAAAATAATAAAACACACCGATTGTAATTCAATTGTACTGGCGTACCACCAGAACAACAATATTAAATTCATCATACAAAATTTACACAATACTTTCTGAAGACCCTACCAATACATTTATTTTTAACATTTTTTTAAAGAAATGACAAAAACTAAAATAAATCCCGGCTCATAATGTCCTTAAACGAAAACAAAATTATACTCCAAACACTCGCATATATTGACAAAACAGTGTTACCTGTGCACATATAAACAGCATCGCACATATATGAGGTAAAAAAACATAACTTTCAATATAAGACAATCCTTTATATGTAGCACTGAATATATCATTTGTAAAAGATGTAATGGTTTATACATCAGAAAAACAGATCACCAAACTGGTGATCGAGCATGAGTGCATCTGAACCATATTAAACTCAGCAACTAAGATACACCTGCAGGCAAACATTTCATTATCAGCAACCATATAATTGAGGACTTTTCGATTCTTGGACTTATTAGTCCTTCAACAGACTACAAAAGAGGACGAATGGAAAGGAAATTAATTCACAATCTATGGACCCAAAACCATTTAGTTTTTTCCCTCTCTGTTTTCTCATTTTTTTTCAACATTTTGTTTCAATTTTAATTTCAATCTGTTTCATATTTACGCATAAGATTTTTGTAAGCA
This sequence comes from Carcinoscorpius rotundicauda, assembly GCA_011833715.1. NCBI lineage: Eukaryota > Metazoa > Arthropoda > Merostomata > Xiphosura > Limulidae > Carcinoscorpius > Carcinoscorpius rotundicauda. The sequence continues at coordinate 29,053,710 of CM022398.1, forward strand.
GTACTATCTCATAAAGAGCCACAGCTCGAAGCATCACTTTCTTCAAATAATAATATTAGAAAAATTGTTTAACGTATTCTTCAACTTTTATATCTTTGTCGTCTATACAGTTAACTATGTATTTCCCTAGTATTCATACAGAAAATTATGATTTAATTAATAAAAAAATTGTAGGTTATTCTTATGCATTACAAAGAGAAAGATTTATTAATTTCGCCATATTTTACTGTTTAAACTGTAACTGCTAATCAGAATAACTTACTTCCACAGTTGTTGATCATTATCACTTTTTGTCATTACCGTAAGGGCCCGGCACGGCCAAGCGCGTTAAGGCGTGCGATTCGTAATCTGAAGGGGCACTGGTTTACATCCACGTCGCATTAAACATGCTCGCCCTTTAAGCTGTGGGGCGTTATAATGATACGTTCAATCCCACTATTCGTTGGTAAAAGAGTAGCCCAAGAATTGGCGGCGGTGGGTGGTGATGACTAGCTACTTTCCATCTGGACTTACACTGCTAAATTAGGAACGGCTAGCACAGATAGACCTCGAGTAGCTTTGCGCGAAATTAATAAACAAACAGACAAACAAACATTACCATAAGACTAAAATGGGCGGATTTTACATTTTTATCTATACATGAAATTTCTTGAGAAAGACCAAACGATTTCCAGTATCATCATCATCAGCCACTCGATCCATTAAGGAACATAGGGCCGCAAACACTGCGATTTCCGTTACAAGAATTTAAGTGAGTAGGTTGTTAGCCCACTGCACCTAGCCGTCCCTAATTTAGCAGTGTAAGACTAGAGGGAAAGCAGTTAGTCATCACCACCCACCGCCAACTCATAGGCTACTCTTTTACCAACGAAAAGTGGGATTGACCGCAACGTTACAATGCCCCCACGGCTGGGAGGGCGAGCATGTTTGGCGCCACGCGGGCGCGAACCCGCGATCCTCAGATTACGAGTCGCACGCTCTAACGCGCTCGGCCATGCCGGACCTTGTTTTCCACTATACTTATAATAAAATGATATGATTTGGAATTTATGCATTTGAACATTAAAATTTAGAAGTAATATTTTTCCCTTATATTATTATCACTTTCTGTCATTGTTGTAGGTCTAATATGAGTGGGTTTTATAATCTTTTTATCTTTGCTCCCCAGTGGCCCAGAGGAATGGCTGTAGACTCACACTGCTTAAAAACGAGTTTCGATAGCCATGGTGAACAGAGTACAGATAGTCCATTATGTAGCTTTGTTTTTAAATCGAAAAAAACTTTTTATCTTCAAATAAAATGTCTCCTAAATACTAAACGATAAAGGAAGCTCTTTGAATGTTTTATGGTTTTATTATTCTTATATATAGAAATTAGAGTTGAAAAACCAGAATTAACTAGGTTTATTGAGATAGGGTACTAAGTTAATAGGCATAAACTTTTAATTTAAATTTTAGTATTAACGTGTACTATGTACAATACAAGATTGGGATTTGTGATCGTAACGGTCGTTTAGGCTTAATTACAATTCAACATTAGAAAGTTAGGTTCTTATAATGTTGATTTTTTAATGTTATTTGATTTTAGTGTTATTTCTTAAGAAATTAGAGTTACATAACAGTAATAACTAGATTTAGTAAGGTTGGAGACTAAAATATTAGGTACAATCTTTTGCATTTTAGTAGTATAACATTATATTAGGCTTAAGACTTGTAACGGTTCTCTAGTGAAATTACAGTGAAATTGTAAGACAAATTAAATGCATTGTTTTATTTAACAAATACAGCCTTAAACTAATGAATTGTTAGACCTAACAGTGTTAACAACTGGCTACTGGTATTTAATTATAGTATCGAGTGTTTATTTTAATTTTACAAATAATACATTCGTTAAGCGTTCGTTGCGATATGTGTAATGAATGGGTTTTATTAGAGAACTCTGGAATACTATGCATTTTAGGAAACTAGCATTGACGATGTTCAATCTATATGTAGCGTTTGCAAGTTCGAGGAAACGTTGGAGGTTTTTTAACTGATATTAAGGAAGTAGATAAAGATAATTTTAAATTGTGGAAAATGACAGCATGACCTCAAGAGGAATTTAAGCTTTATCATGCAAGGGAAGCATCAGATAAGATTAACAATGACATTCGGGAAGTTAGAAAGGATAGTATTAGGGTTAAAAGTAGTGAACTTAATTGTAAAGACCCTATGTTGTTGAGCAACAGATTTTAGTCTTTGGCTTATCTAGAAGAAACTATTGGAGAGAGAGAGAAAAATCAGGAAATAGAAAAGAATATGGGCTATAAACTTTAAAAGGTTATAGTTATAAGCGCTTCTTTAACACAGCATATGGATAAAATAGTCTGTGAAGTAAATCGGGAGAAAAAGTTCATTACGCTACCGTGTGGTACAGGTGAAAAACATAACTGACAGAGCAACAATGCAGTCTTTGTTGTGCATGTAGGAACTAACAATACAAAGAAGAGTAAGTCAGACACGCTAATCAATAAGGACAAGGGGTTGGTAAAATCATTTAAAGATAACAGCCATAAGTTACTTATCTCAGGTATACTCCCAAGAATTAGTTGTGGAGATGAAAGTTTGAGTAGGATGCTATGGCTAAATGCTAGGCTGAAATTGATATCTAGGGACAAACGGGTTAGGTGGTTAGACTTGTGAAATCAGTTCAGTGGCAAAAGGTAACCTTTTTGTAATGGATGGTTTACACTTAAGTGTAGGAAAGGGACTGGCATGTTTGCGAGGTTTATTAACTTAGTTGTGAGGGAAGTTTTAAACTAAGACTAAATAGTGATGAGGGAAAAGATAAACAAAAAACCAAAACTGAAATACAGAGGAATACATAAGATAAGAAATCAGAATAAAAGTAGTTAGAAGAATAGGTTTAATTGTTACTATTGTAATTCTAGAAATATAAGAAATAAAATAGATGACTTTAGGACGCTGATAGGAATATAAAATTTTGATATATTTGGAACAATTGAAACATGGTTAAATGTAGATAATTTTCACAACAAATTTCATTCAAATACGTGGTTATAGATTACTTAATAGGGATAGGGTATTAAAGAGAAGGAGAGAAGTGGCTTTATATGTAAAGTGCAACTTACATCTTGTTGAAGTTGAGAACATTAAGGACAGTAGCAGGGAGATTGAATCCAGTTGGGATTTTGTTAGTGGATATTGAGGGAAAAAGCTCTTTATAGGAATTTTTTACAGACCACCAGATGAAATTAGCGAGAAACTTTATAGTCAGATTAAGATTGTATTTGTTAATGAAATCATAATTATGGATGATTTTAATTTTTAACATATTTATTGGGAAATGCTGAAGTTAAACTATGATAGAGAAAGATTTATGGAAACTGTTCATGATGGATTTCTTCACCAATGGGTCAAGAAACCTACTAGAAGTGTTATTTTATATTTTTTAACTTCTAGAAATGGTTGAGATGGTGGAAATTGTGGAATACCTAGATACATGTAATCATTGGTTTAATAGCTTTGATATTTTGCTGCAAAGGGAAATAAGGAATAATTATATTTTTGTTACAAATTATAAAACAAAATTTGAAGGAATGCAACAAGAATTATCTGTTGTAAATTGGACAGCTTAGTTATTTGGAAGCACTCATAAAGTTTGGAAAGTTTTAAGAAAATTTTTTCATTATTCAAAATAAATGTACTTACAGAAAAGAGCTGCTGCAAGTAAAAAAAAATCAGGTTGGCTCATGAAAGGTATGAGATAAAATTAAAGAAAAACATCACAAACAAATTAACTGGTATTATAGAAGATCAAGAAAGCTGGTCAAATAAGAAGTTAGGATATCCTAAAGGATGTATGAAAAAAATGTGTCTGAAAACATAAAAAATAACAGTAAGGATTTTTTAAGTACATTATGGGTAAATACGAAATGGCTAGGTTATTAATATATGCCTTTCATGTATTTTACTATTGAAGACTTAAGCAATATTCCTCATCTCGAATAATTTATAGATGAAAAAAAAGTTGAAGACAATTGCATAAATTATGATTTTGTTAAAATTAGGATGTTCACAGAAGTGGTGAGGCTCCTGGACCAGCTATGTGAGCCACTTGCAATAATATTTTTTTTTGAAAATCCTTGAATTGTAGACAAGTGCCAACAGACTGGAATTTGGCTAATGCTGCTTCTGTTTTTAAGTGAGACAATTGTAGTTCTAGTAATTATAGACCTATTAGTCTTATATCAGTTGTGGGAAAACTTTGGAAAGTGTGATAAAAATACTTTGTAAAATCATTTAACAAAGAATTTTATCAGATGGACAACATGATTTTAGTAAAGGAGAATCTTGCTTTGCAAATCTTTTTGACATGCTTTTAAAATGTTACTGCTAATGTGAATGTGGGCTAGGATGTATATTTGGTGTATCTGGATTTTCAAAAACCATTTGATAAAGTGCAGCATAAAATGCTTGTAAAAATTGTCTCTATAGGTGTAGGAGATAAGGTAACAAATTGGATGGAAGAGTGACTGAATATATGAAGTCAGAGAGTTGTTATAAATGGAGTTCAGCCAAACTTGATTAATGCCACAAGTGGGACACCTATGGACTCAGTTTTATAACCATGACTCTTTTTGATTTATATTTATAACAGAGATAATAGAATTGTCAAAGAATTACTTACATTTGTTTGTCTTTGGTCGTGGCAGCTGTGAAGAGAATACTGCTGCTTTACAAAGGAATTTGGTAATTTTACAAGTTGAGCAAATAAATGGCTAATGGAGTTTAATTATGATAAATGCAAGATATTGCAAGTGGGTATTCATAATTTGAATTTAAGTATAATTTGGATGTGAATAACTTTAACAGTGTCATAGAAGAAAGTGATCTTGATATAATCAATCAGCCTCTAAAGTCATTTAACCAGAGTGGTGGTGTTTGTGGTAGGACAAACAGAATTTTAACTTGTATTTACAGAAATACTGAATAAAAGTCTAAATATGTAATAATTTTATTTCATAGGTTACTGGTTAGGCTACAGTTTGTAATTAAGCACAAAGCTACACAGTGGGCCATCCTTGCTTTACCCATCACAGGTATCAAAACCTAGTTTCTACAACTGTAAATTCACAGACATACCACTGTGTCACTGGGGATGCCACATTTGGAAAATTGTGTTCAGCCTTAGGCTCCTTACCTTAGAAAAAATATTGAACTGCTGGAAAGGGGTTCAAAAGAGGGTTAATAAAATGGTATGTGGGATGGAGAGGTTCACATTCTTAAAATTGTTTTCTCTTGATAAAATAGTTCACGGGCATCTGATTGAAGTGTTTAAGATTGTAAAAGGAACTGATAATGTTGATGCATAAACATTTTTCTGACCTAGCAGCAATAATTATAGAACTAGGAGACACAAATACAGATTTAGGCAAGGTTGAAGCTGTCTTCATCCAAGTTCTATTTTTCTAATATGATAATTGATTTATTGAATGGATTGCTTTCAAATGTAATGGAAGCAGTAAATGCAAGTGATTTTAAAAGAAAGTTTGATGGATATATGAACAATAAGGGATGCCTTTTTAAGGATTGGGCAGCTGAGATGGATCAATGGATCCCTTGTTGTTCTTAAGTATTATATTTTTTCCTGACTACGTGAAAGAAAAGGATATAAATTCGAATTTATACATTGAAACAATAAAATGAAGACAATTTTCCTTTTTTACAAGTAGTTTGGAGTAAGTTTTGTGATGAAGATTTAATTTACCACATTACCATGTATTTTTATATTACCAGGCTTAATATTAAAGTTACTCTCCAGTGGCACAGCAGTATTGTCTGTGGAATCAAACTGCAATAATCAAACCAATGATGGGCGGAGTACAGATAGCCCAATTCATGTTGCTTAATTTCAAACAATCATTTAAGCTACTTCTAAATTATTCTGTGATTAGATCAATATTGATTTCTTTTTAAAATTCAATTAATATATTATTGATTATTCATTAGCACCAATTGTTGCATTCAAACAAAGCAAGAAACATATTACTAACCTCAGCATGTGAACCTGGAGTCAACGTCTTGTTACACTTTTCACATTTTAAGCATGGCTTGTGCCAGTCTTTTCCTAAAGACGTTACCCTCTCGGCTTAAAAATAAAGAAAAAGAATGACTTTATCAAAATATAATTAAACAGTAGTAAACATGAAAATCCAATAGCTAATTATATAAAACCTTTGTGAAAAACATTCTTCCACAAATAAGTAGGAATATAGGTAAAAATTTTTGATCTAGTACTGTGTGCCACTTAGTGTGTAACCGGTACGTCTGCAGACTTGCACCACTAGAAACCGGGTTTCGATATCCACAGTGAGTAGAGTATGGGTAGCCCATTGTGTAGTTTTATGCTTAATTCTAAACACTCTCTAGTACTATGAATTTATTCAGGAAAAATTGCATGTGTTAACAGCTAGAACTTCGTGTATTTTTGCTCGCGGGGAGGAACGAGTTCATCTCGAGGGATATTTTAGAACTTGACAAATTCATGTAAAATATGTTGTTTGAAATAGTGAGTGACATATTGAACGATGGATTTTGGTATATCGAACGTTTAACGTTTTGACTGAACTTTGTTGTAAATTACAATGTGCATTGATTTTATCCGATATGGAAGGTTTAAAAGAAATACCTTTTATCTGTTCGTTTAAGATTTTCTTCAGCCTTAAAATTCCAGTTTCAAACTAGCTAAACTCGTTTGGTTTTATCTTCATGCAATCGATTTTCTTCTTTTTTATTGCCGTTATATGGCGCTTTTAATGGTATAATAATGGGGTGACATCAAACGATGGATTTCCTGATATTTTCAACAATAGCATCTTGCAATGTGCCATTTATACATATTGTTGGATTTCATCTACTCCTTCGCTGACGTTACTGAACATCAAGACGTTTGCTCTTTGGTTTGCCATCGGTGGACCCAGTTTTATTATATATATTTAAAATTTTCAAAACATCTGTTTTCGGAATTCCTATTGGTAACAACCTTAATATCACTGTATAGGCTGATTAATTCGTCAGAGTAGTAATATCGTGGCTAACTCAGCTATCAGCTATGGTATGTTACTACATTTTAAATTTCAAAAGACATAGGAAGATCACATTCGCTTTGGTTTTTAACTCCAGAAGTTTTGTTTTGCATCAACTTTTTAGAACCATACCTTTATTAACTGTAGGTTTCTTAATAACAAGCGAGTCATATGAAAAATGTATAAGCAATATAATTAGTTAATCTCACTTATTACTGTTGAAATATTCTACGTAATGTGCATAGAATTCTGTGATCCGATCTCTATGCTGAGTGTTTCATGTATGGAGAAAAAATATGAAAACCTAATTGCAACTGAGAACAAGCATTTTACCTTCCAGGGAAAGCCATAGAACACCTCGAAAAACAACAAGGTTTTAAAGTTAGACAAAAAGACTCGCCATGGCCGGGTGGTTAAAGCACTCGACTCGTAATTTGAGGGTCGCGGATTTGAATCTCTGTCACATCAAACGTGTTCGCCCTTTCAGTCATGGGGCGTTGCAATGCGACGGTCAATCCCACTAATCGTTGGTAAAAGAGTAGCCCAAGAGTTGGCAGTGAGTGGTGATGACTAGCTGCCTTTCTTGTAGTGTTTGCTAAATTGGGGACGGCTGGCACAGATAGCCCTCGTGTAGCTTTGCGCGAAATTCCAAAAGAAACAAACTAGACGAAAAACTTTTCTTGTACAAAGTTTCATATAAGAGGAATTTATTTCTGATTGGAAATACACCAGCGGATGTTATATGAAAAAACTTTTTCTTTTTTTTTAAATTCTGGAGATCTTTATAATACTGGGACAAAGTGTGTACCTGTTCGTTTAGGGCTTTATCTAGTAGTAAACGGAAATGTACGAAAAACTTATCACTTAGTAATTAAACCAACAGTTACCTTCATATAAAAAACATTACACAAGGATTGATTTATCAACTAGCTAATCATATGGCTTACGAATGTATAGGCAAAGTAACATTAACAACTACGTGTGTACACGTTCAACGCACCCAAGAAACTACGATTGAACAAAGTCCAACCGAATATTTTTTGTTTTCTGTGTTAAGTTTATCTCAATACCAACACTGATTCCAAAATATTATTTATTACCAAACTCCAGTAAAATGATGATGACTCTTGTGGCAAATTCTTACTGAGAGAAAATTTAATCTTCGCTGATCTATATTAGTCATCACCACCAACCCTTGGGCTACTCTTTTGCCTACGAATAGTGAGATTGACCATCACATTGTAACGCCTCTACGACTGAAAGGGTGAGATTGTTTGGTGTAAATTTCAGTGTGTTTGTTTTGTTTTGAATTTCTCGCAAAGCTACACGAGGGTTATCTGTCCCTAATTTAGCTGTGTAAGATTAGAGGGAAGGCAGCGAGTCATCACCGCCTACCGTCAACTATTGGACTACTCTTTTGCCAATGAATAGTAGGATGAACCGTAACATTTTAATGCTCGTAAGGGCGAGCATGTTTGGTGTAACGGGGATTCGAACCCGCGACTTTTAGATCACGAGTCGAGCGTCCTAACCACCTGGCCTTGCTGGACCTAGCAAGAGAGAGAACAGGCAGTCGATCACAATTACTTTACCATCCATGTTAAGCTACTGACTGCCACTTTTATTATACTCACATATTGAATGGAAAATAATTTATAGTAGTGCACGAATTTGTATATTTAGGGTTATTATATTAATTTACATTCAGTAAAACTAAGTAATTTACATGTCATAACGAAAAGAGAATTCGTAACTAAACACACACTGGAGCAAGAAAGTGTAAACAAGAACAGAATATGTCATATTTTAGGGGATTAGATTGTTTGTTTGTTTTGGAATTTCGCACAAAGCTACTCGAGGGCTATCTGTGCTATGTGATTAGAAATAACATTATTTTCTATAAATCTAAATATCTAGAAAGCAGTTTCTAATCCAGTTTATAAATGGTGTTTTACCATTTCAAGTACTTTTTCAATGCATTCGAAATAAGTTGGAAAAAACAACATCAAAAAGTCTAGTTGTACAGAGGGATGTCAGCGGACTTGTAACATTAGAAATCGTGTTTCGATACTCATGGTGAACAGCGTACAGATCGTGATTAATTACAAATAAACAAGAAAGTCAATTTTGGTGTTTATTTAATACTATGCTATGTAAAAAAAATTAGATTTTCAAGAATTTTTTAAAAAAGTCTCTCAAGATTAAAAAAAACAGTTGCACGTGCAACGTGTTGGTTATTTATAATAAGTCTTTTCTTTTATACCAGGTTTTTCTGTGTTCAAGAGAAAAGTTTGCTGTAAGCCGGGATTCGAAGGGCTATTTATTAGCCACGGAGAATATTTCTTTCTTTTAATTTAAATGTATTTTCTTAAAGTTTTCCCACTTTTCTTTGGTAAAAGGGTAGCCCAAGAGTTGGCGGTGGGTGGTGATGACTAGCTGCCTTCCCTCTAGTCTTACACTCTAAATTAGGGACGGCTAGCACAGATAGCCCTCGAGTAGCTTTGTGCGAAATTCCAAAACAAACAAATGTTTGAATATATCTTTTTCCTGGTTTTATTATGTTTTTCTTAGCAGAACTAGTAAAGTCTAACATGAAGTCTTTTGTGATTTTATTACTATTTACAAGGTTAACTAACGATAAATAGAAAAGCTGCAAGGATCGCAGAATTTTAAATGATTCATTATTAAGATGATGCATCTTGACCATGTGTTTTCACACTGTTGTGTCTTACTGCGCTATCCGTTCAAGTATTATTCAGTTGATCGAATAAACATTTATGTAAGAGTAAGCTTTCTACTCAATAGTTCAGAGGTAAATCTGAGGGTTTATAACACTATACATCGGGTTTCGATACTCGCGGTGGATAGAACATAGTATATTGCGTAACACTGTGCCTAAAAACAAACAAAGAATACAATACAAAAATATTGTATTAAATAAAGAATTAAAGACAACAGTATGAAAGTTTAATGTTAAAAGCGATAATTTAAATAAGGAATACCATAGCGTTTGAAAGTGACAGTGAATTACATTCAATATCATTCTGAAAAGTAACTGGGCTTGACGAGGCATGTGATTCTTCGAGCTTAACTGTGTTCCCTAGGTCCATTATTCCCGTATGACTGCTGAAAAGTGCTGGCATTTTGAGGCTGTGAGTGTAAGAGTTATAACAAAATCCAACTATTTTCTTAAAGAAATCCAAAACATGATGATAGGTGTTGCTGGCCAACAGCCTTTCCTCCAGTCTATCAGCTCAAAAGTTAGGGATAACTAACACATACAGCCTTAGTTTAGCGTTTTGCGTATGTTCATAACAAATCGAAGAGTAACTTACCAAAATAAACTGGTTTGTCGCACCTTGGACAGTTTGGCATGTTCCTACCGTTAGGTGAATAAAGGTATGCTATTTCTGATTTCTAATAAATACTCTCAGCCCACGATCCAAGCAAAATTGTTTTGAGGCGGTAGTTAATGTATACTATTAATAGCCAAGCTGCTCAATCAGGCAGGATTTGTGTTTTGTGCTTGCCTCTCAAATGTCAGACACACCTGTACATGCATGTATCGTCGAGATAAACTTTAACCAATGAGGACTGAAAACTGGGCATTTTTTGTTACGCATTATTTAATCTCTCGATTGCTGTACTGATATCGACGTTTAGGGCTATGTACACATGACAGTGAACATTCTTAACTCACGAAATCTTGAGGTTTATTTGCCAAGGGTGTGAGTTACATGTAGAAGAATAAGAGTTAATATTTTGTAAAAACTGATAAGAATCTTAAACTGAATTGTTTGTTTTTTCACGAGTTAAATCTACACCATTTGTAACTGTTGTCACTTTTGATCTTTATTATGCGCTTTTATCTAATCAGACGTGAATATGTAACTTAACTAAACTTTTACGATCGGTAGTTAATTTTTGTGATTAATGTCATATATCATTGTTTCTCTTCTTTTAGGTAACACTGCATTTCCATTCGCTTCTAGCAACGTTAGGACTAGGATTCACTGTGTTGTGAACCATACCTTAAATTATTGTGTATATACACTAGCTTAGGGTTCTCTATCTGCTGTTGACTAACTTGGTATCATTTTTAATTAGTGAAGCAAGTATATGTTCTAAAGACAGCTGATAAGAGTATTAAAACTTTAAACAGTATATAGCACAGAACAAAAATGGTTAATCCGAAGATAACCTAAAACAGTGGTGCACAAACTTTTGGAGTGAGGGGCCACAAACAGACTTCTTGTAACCATTGGGGGCCACAAAAAAGTGAAGATTAAAATCGTTCCACAGTTGCTTCACACAAGATGAACAACACATTTCAGAACACACAAATAACAATTACATCAAAGAATTTGCACACTATTCTAAGAAATGTTATGATACGTCAACTGTCATAAAGTCAGTGCGATGGATGGTGCTGCATGTCATCTACGAGCTTAGGAATGTCCGGCTTGATGTTTGACGTTAAAAGACGCAATGCTGCTTCCAGATAATCACCAGTTAGCTGATTGTGAGTGTTGTTTGTGTTCAGTTTCATATGCGAAAAAGCCTGTTCGCAGAATTACGTGGTGCCAAACATGCTGGTGTAGACAAGTGCGTTCTCTTTCAGATTAGCAAATGTATCAGGCAACGTTTTGTAGAAGTCAAGCAAACTGTTTTCTCGATAAATAGCACGCAGTTCATCAGATGCCTGGAGATCAATAAGTTCGAGCTGATATTCTGTTGACAAGTCATCCATTGACACACTGAAAGGATCAGCAAAAAGTTTCATCAAGAATTTGCATTGGTAAAAGTCATGAAACTATGAGTTGAAGGATTGAATCAAGGTATCTAGCTTCCCAACATAAACTTGTGTGTTAATGTCCTGATTCTTCTGTAGCTGTGACTGAAAAGTGGGAAAGAGTATGAAGTTGCCTGATGCTGCTTGCTGTCGGAACAACTGCAACTTTGTCCTGAAAGCTGATACGTGATTTGCAAGCTGACAGACAAACTGATTTTTGCCTTGCAACTTCAAATTCAGATTATTCAAGTGTTGTGTCATGTCGACCAGAAAGGTCAAATCAGCTTGCCATGCTGGATCAGTCATGTAAATCACTTCTGTGTCTTTGTTTTTGCTTCTGAGGAATTCTATCACCTCATCAGTCAACTCTCAGAATCTTCTGAGCATCTTCCCTTGACTCAGCCAGCGTACTTCATAGTAATACACAAGTTCATCATAATCTGAATCATTTTTTTCAAGAAGACTTCGAAACTGACTGTGATTGAGCCCTCGTGATTTGATGAAATTAATGGTTTACGTCATTAATGCCATCAGTGCTTGAAAACTAAGTTCTTTATTGCACAGGTTTTGTTGGTGAATAATACAGTGTAACTTCACCAGCTGTCTGTTCTGCTTTCCTCGATGCCTCATCAACAGTACTAGCAGCCCGATACTTTATCCCGTCATGGCTGGTGCTCCATCAATTTTCACACTTACCAGTTTCGTGAAATCCAATGAAACACTACTACACAGTCGTACTGTCTCCTCGAGTAGAGCAGACCCAGTTGTCTGACCCTTCATGGAACCCATGCCGATTAATTCCTCTGTGATATTAAACGATGACGACACACCACGAACAAAAACTATTAGTGTTCTGTTGAACTGATGTAAGTTGACTCGTCTGCTGCCAAAGAGAAGTAGACAAAGTTGGCTGCTTCATTTGTAAGCTGCCTTGTTACGTCTGCTGAGAGGAGTGAAATTCTTCGTGAACTGTCATACGATTCAAAGCCACCGTCTGTAGCTTACGAACTGCTTCCGGACCCAACTTTTCCGATGCAATAATCATACATTGCTTAACAAAATCACCATCAGTGAACGGTCGGCCAGATTTTGCTATCATCAACAAAAAATCGTAGCTGACTTCACTTACTGCACCTTAATCTGCTGACTGCTTTGAGAAAACGTTCTGCTGGTGATTCAGCGACAGCCGCAGATTTAGGTGATTCTGTTCGTTCATCACCAACAACGTTGTGGAAATCTTTATGCTTCGACTCATAATGATGCTTTACATTGGATACCTTCGCCACTGCTACTGCCGAATGACACAGCAGACGAATTACGTTCTTCTGTTGTTGAACAAAACAGTATTGCGCAGTCTAATCTTCATAAAACTGCCGGTTTTCGTCGTCAACTTTTCTTTTACGATTAGCTACCATTTTTACGAAATAATATCAAAATAGGGCTCGTAAGTAAATGTCGAAGAAAAATTGGAACGCATAAGTTTTCTTAATTACGGAAATATTACGTCATTGCGCCAATGATTAACTGCTTATGCATTGACGAGATTTGCTCGACACAAATATGAAACAATCCGGTATCTAATCTAATGCATATTCTTCTATAGCGATAAATCTTCGCGCAGGCGCGAACTCTCTATATTTGACTTTCCCGTTGGACATCGCGGGCCACTCGGCGACTCGTCGCGAAATGGACTTTGTGCACCACTGACCTGAAACGTCAAAATGTTATTGTGTACTTTATTTTAGTTAAAGTTTTAACACCCATACCAGACGTTTTTGAAATACATTTTTACTTCAAGTGGGTTTGTCGTCATCATGAGAGAAGTAATTAATGTTTTGACACATTATCTATATATCCGTTGCAAACTTCTCCAACAAGTAGTTTTTGCTGTTTCATCGATCTTATAAACAGTGTTATATTTTTAACGTTTATTTGCAATAATAGAAATAAAGTGATGCATTTGTTTTGTCTACATGTTCTTGTTGTTCTGTAGATGTGTTTTTAATTCTGTTCAAGGATATTTCGGTTTTAACCGACCAAAATTATTCTATTGAATATAAACAGCTAAATAATTCTTTCAGTGTTTCTCATCAAAAGTAGATTCTAATAAGCCCAACGGACAATCCTTGAAGAATCCGATGTAGGTTAATAGTTAATATGCCCGAGCTATAAATCCGATGGTTCACTGTTCGTGTTCTATAGCCCGGCATGGCCAGGTGGGTAAGGCACTCGATTCGTAATTTGACGACGCGAGTTCGAATCCCCATCACACCAAACAAGCTCGCCCTTTCAGCAGTGGGGGTGTTATAATGTGCGATCAATCCCACTATTCGTTGGTAAAAGAGTAGCCAAAGAGTAGAAGGTGGGTGGTGATGTCTAGTTGCCTTCCCTCTGGTCTTATACTGGTAAATTAGGGATGGCTAGCGCAGATAGCCCTCATGTAGCTTTGCCAGAAATTCAAAACAAACCAAACTAATTGTGTTCCATGATCACAAAAATTGGCTTTGCACATCAGGACCATGGATGTGCTAAAAGAGTGACTATTTATTCAGACAAGAGTAGCGAAAGAGTTAGCGGTGAGTGTTGTTGACTGCTATCTTACCTCCATCATATCAGTTCGATATACAGTTATAAACACCTTTTCGTAGGTATATGTTGCTTTGGGCAAAACTTCTAAAATAATCAAGCAAACAAGCTTTTGTAATGTGAAGTATGAAATGAAACACTTAATTGTTTTTAACTGTTGTTTTAAATTATAAAATGTTTAAGTTATAGATAATAAACCAGTTCTCCAGTGTACCAAAATATTAGATATGTGTTTGTGTGATGAAAAGAAATAAAACTATTTACAATTTATTGCTTAGTCTGCAAAAATGTACCACTTATGATGCTCGTCTATGTTTTATTAGATTTTTCTGCATAAAAATAGCACAGAAAATAGTGAACACTATAAATATCAACGAACTTCTTACGTAAGGCAAAAAAACTTCAAAGTATAGTACAAAACACAATTTAAGGTGTTACCAGCACAACTCAGCATCAGTTGTGTTAAAGGATATCAGTGTTTTCTGAGAGAGTAGATATGATTTATAACTAATTCCAGAAATGACAGTTAGTGCAACAACTTAAATCAACTCATACAAGACATTGACCTTCAAATTGGGCACAACAGTAACAAAACCTCAGGTTCTGCTATGATCTTATACACTAATGCAGTGGTTCCCAAACTGGGGGTAATTTAACAATTTATCGTGGGTAATGGAGGGGTGACAGAAAAAAAGTTAAAATTCTGAAAACCAAGAAAACATTGAGGTAGCTGGTATTAGGATTAATGTTAACTTAGTCTTAGTACGTAAAGTTGTAAATTAAACCTATTTTAAGTGTGTAATAAAATTAAACCAAATAACAATAAACATCAAAAACTAATATACAGTAGTAGAAAAGAAAAAATATGTATCTAAGTGTGTGGTAACCTAAAAGTATTTTGGCAAGTATGCTTCAGAACACAAGTCACTCAGTAACCCTGATGACTCATCGACGTGTCCAGTACGCGTCATTCACTGCCTGAGGTTGCCTCTATTTCACACTGTCAGTTTTTATGTGAGCATCAGCCGAGGTAGACAAAACCTGGTATGCATGTGTACTGCCCTGTGGAGTATAGTTAGTATTTACCTACTATTACATCATCCCTATGCTGAATAAGCTCTTTTAATGATATCTAGAATGCCATGAAAAAATAAATAATAAGTTCACATTGTTCACACTTTTTTATGCAGTTTTTCTTTTTCTGCAGATTAAACAATAAAATGTCTAAAAAGCGCACCTACTCTGACGCCTTTCTTCGCTATAACTTTGTGAATTTACCTTCTAGTGGAGAGGATCGACCACAATGTGTAGTATGTCACAAAGTGTTGACAAATGAAAGCCTCAAGCCATCAAAACTCTCAGCTCACCTCCAGAAGTGCCATCCAAATCTGCAAAATGAGGATCAGGCTTATTTTCAGCGCCGGGTTGTAGCACTGAAGAATATCCAGTTCGGTTCATCTGGAATTCAAGCCCAAAACCTTCAAGCTTCAGTGGAAGCATCTTACTTCGTTGCATATAAAGTTGCCGAACAACAAAATGCCACACCATTGCAGAGAATCTGATTATGCCTTGTGCATACGAGATGGTAAGCAAGGTATGTGGGGAGGATCAAGCGAAGAAACTGAGTGTCATATCTCTATCAAACAACATAATCCGCCGACGAGTTGATGACATGGCATCAGATATTCTGTCCCAAGTTACAACAGAGATCAAGGAAAGCTCATATAGCAAATTCTCCTTGCAATTTGATGAATCGTGTGACGTAGCCAATTGTGCTGTTCTCCTTGGGTTTGTTGGTTACGTCCACCAGGACAAGATCAAAGAAGAATTCCAATTATGCGAAGATCTGCTGACAACCACGAAGGGAGAAGATATCTTCAATATCATCAACAGTTTCTTTACCACGAATGGATTGGATTGGAACAGCGTTCAACAGGTAGGGAGAGATGTTTATATAAAGTCTAGATTAAAATAAATACAATGAATTACATGGCATATAGTTTTATGTATTGTACAAGTAGCTGTAGTGTAGCTAATACTTTATACATAATTCACAAAAAAGTATCGTGACTGTCGTACTGAAATACTAAAGTACCAAAATAAATTAAATTAAATTAAAACCATATAATTATAACACAAAAGATAAATAAGAATGACTAACTGATGCAATCTATAATAGTTTTTCTTTTTTAATCTAGGTCTCCGTCGTTGGAGCACCGTCGATGATGGGTCGTAATCGTGGATTACGGGGCCGCATACAAGCTGTGAATCCAGAAATTTCTGTAGATCATTGCATCATTCATCAGTACTCTCTTGGATCAAAAAGCCTGCCTGGTAATCTGAAATTAGTGTTTGAAGATGTGTTGAAAATCGTCAATTTCATCAAGTGAATTCGCGCATATTCAGGGAGCTATGCAAGGAAATGGGAGAGCAGTATCAAGTTCTGCTCCACCACACCGATGTTCGCTGGTTGTCACGAGGCAAGGTTGTACGTCGAGTCATTGAGCTCCGAACGGCTCTTCAGGAATTTCTGAAACAAGAAGAATCTCCTTTTGCTACCAAGTTCACTGATAAGGTGTGGCTTGCTCGACTTTGTTACTTGGCTGACATATTTGCGGAGCTGAACAGTGATAATCTGCAACTCCGGGGCCAAAACACGACTGTCATTGAAGCCCATCACACTGTGACTGCATTTCTGGGAAAACTGAGACTCTGGATTCGACGCTTGGAGAAAGGAGTAATCGCTCAGTTTCCCACCCTGGACCAGTTTGTTGAGGAGAATAGTTATGATACTGGATCACTTTTACAGACCATCAACAAAGAGATGAGCGACCATTTGAAGGGGCTTGAAACAAGTATGGAGCACTACTTTCCAGAGAGTGACATAAAAACAGCCAGTCTTCAGTGTACCTGTACCTGATGAGGCCATTCATGATGATGATTTCCCTGCAAAGGAGGAGTGGATCACAATGCGAGCAAATGAAGCCTTGAAAGTCAAATTCCAAAACCAAAATGCAGATTCCTTTTGGATTTCACAACTAGCTGACTCGCCAACTCTATCCAAGAGAGCCTTGAAGTTGTTGGCATCATTCTCAACAACGTATCTGTGCAAGAAGGGGTTCTCAACCGTGCTGGGGATGAAAACAAAAAAGAGGACTCGCTTGAATGTTGCAAACGATGCCAGGCTGGCACTTTCAACCACAAAACCATGAATTCCTAAACTAGCTTCAAGTATGCAACTCCATCGATCCCACTGATGTTCTTGACATCTTTGGCAATATTTATTAGAAATGCACAATGATCAAATACAATAATTAAAAGTGTAATTCAGTGTAAATAAATTATATAAATAAATTGAAAATAAATAAAGTGCAATATATCTCTAGTTTAATTTAGCCATATATATAAATGTTGAAAACATTTTGTGAAAGGGGTAACATGCTTAATGTGGCATGTTAAATTGGGTAACAAGCTGAAAAAGTTTGGGAACCACTGCACTAATGTTTCACTTTTTTGTTGTTGATAGTTTTGTTTTAGTAATTCCCGCAAACCATCTTTCTTATCTGTCCCTAATCTAACTGAACGACTAAAAAGAAACAAATTAGATAAGAACATTTACTATAAATTATTGATTGACTCTAATCGATCAGTGGGATTTTGCTGTCGCTTTTACAACGTATGCGAATTCTCTGATCCACATTATGGCACTACGAGCAGGTGGTTAGCGCATTGTGAGAATCTGGGGTTCGATTTCCTGTCGCACCAAACATGCTTGCCTTTCAAACCGTAGGGGCGTTATAATTTAACGGTCAGTCGTTAGTAACTGAGTAGCCCAAGCGTTAGCAGTGAGTGGTGATGACTAGCTGCCTTTTCTCTAACTGCTAAATTAGGGGCAGCTAGTGCAGATAGCCTTCGTGTAATTTTTCGTGAAATTCAAAAAACAAACAATCAAAACCACTAGTTCACGTTCGGACAATCAGGAGAGTTATGTTGTTATGCATAATGTTTAATATTATTAACGTTTCTCTGGAGGTATAGCAATGTGGCGAATATTCTTGAGATTATGGTTTGCAGCAGTCAGTTTTAATAGGAACTTAAGACAGTGACAAGTCTCTAAATTTACAACGCTAGAATCAGGGTTTCGATTCGCTTCGGTGGGCACGTAAAAGAAAATATATTCAATAGGAGCACTCGAAAATAGTAAATGAAAAAAACTTAAATAAACTTACGTTGCAACAAACTAAATAAATTTCAGCACTAAGTTATTATATAAGGACGTCTTATCTGTTTACACGCTGCTCAGAGTGGTACTATTATATATGTAATAACACATACCTTTAACACTGAAAAAGTGACTTTTGCCTATTTTATCAAGTCTGGCTGGTTTATTCCTCAAATAATAATTTCAGTATCTTTCACCCATATTAGTAAAACAGTAATTACTTTCAAAACACATCCTGCGGACTTACAACGATAGAAATCGGGTTTTGATACCCATGGTTGGCAGAGTAAAGCTTTATGATTAATTGCTGTTATGTATATGTGTAAATATTTTGTAAACGACAACATGTCGTGTTGTGTTTGAATTTTCATTTGTATTATTCATTTTTCCATATTGATATTATTGTTTCGAAGTTTAAGCTAATATTTTGTTATTCATTCAGGGTAACATTTTAGAATTTTCTTGAATTAAGTAGACCAATCATATGTTTGTAAATGAGTGCTGGTGACTTCCTGTCTAGACGTGTAGTCTCGTGCAAGAACGGATATGCGTGGATAGCTCTGGAGTTGTATGGAAATTTCAAGATCGTTCGAGAAGTAGGCCTATTGGTATAAAAGACGGTGACGCGAGAGATAGATTCAGTCATTAGTTTTTATTCGAAAAAAGAAGATTGATTCAGTCATCAGTTTTTATTCGAAGAAAAAGAGAGAGATTCAGTCATCAGTTTTTATTCGAAAAAAGAAGATAGATTCAGTCATTAGTTTTATTCGAAGAACAAGTGAGAGATTCAGTCATCAGTTTTTATTCGAAAAAAGAAGATAGATTCAGTCATTAGTTTTATTCGAAGAATAAGAGTGAGATTCAGGCATCAGTTTTAGTTATTTGAGAAAGATTAAGTGTTTGCTGTGAATATTCAGCTTGGATTTGTGATTGAAGCTAGATCTACGGAAGTTGTGATTTTATTTCGTCAATCTCTACGATACATCTGAATTACTGCTTGAGCTGAGAGACGGCGATTTCATTGAACTGTGAACTGTTTCGGAATTTCTTCGTGGACCAAATTCACACCCTAGACTGGAGTTTGAGACTTTCATTTTAGATCATTACATTAGATACAGGCCAGTACCGTTTTGTATTGTGATTTATTTTGAAGTTTGAAACTAATATTATTTTGTTTTGTAATTAATTTCGAATGTTATAACTTAAAATCTGTCACTGTTATTATATATAATTTGTGTTATATCTGTTATATTTGTTAATAGTTTAGTGTAATAAATTATACAAGCTGTTATCTGTGTTTTTCTGTTGCGTTTAGTCTACGAAGAACATAAAACATAAAAAATACGTAACATTGCAAACAAACCAAATGTAACCTAACCAGTGACTTGTGAAAATTACAATGAAATTACAACGTATTTATATTATTATTTGATATTTCTGTAGATACAACCGAAAATTATATTTACCGCTCGAATATTTATTCAAAACCCTTGGGGATGTATTATCTGGCTCAGGAGTCTTATCATTTTTTTAAACTTCTAAATTTTTATTAATCAGCTCAGAATTAATGCAGTCATCTTGTTTGAGTTTGTAGCCATTTAGGAACTGTTCAAGATGTATAGTATTACTTAAATCGTCGTTAATAAAGACCGAAGAAACGGCAAAAGTTATAACTCACGTATCTCATAATCATCAGATAATAGCCTTCTATTATTATCCCTTAAAGTTTTCACCATTCTAACATTTTATTTACCCTTAATGCATTTAACGAAATTCTTGGTGTTATTTTTTTACATTTTCGGCCAACATTTTCTCATACATCTTTTTATGTCCTAATTTCCTGTATTTTTTGACACTCAATAGTATTCTAACTCTACTGTCTTATCAGTCAACTTAAATTTCTTAAATCTATGATGCTTTTTTTTAAATTTTATCTCTTGAACTCTTTGAGAGTCAATCTGGTTTTTTCTTACCTGCAGTTACTCTTCTCTTTCTGTAAGAAATATATTTACCTTTAATCTTTAAAAATGTTTCACACCTGATCAATGTCTCCAAATAAGTCGGCTGACTAATTTGCAACAGATAATTCTTGTTGCAACCCTTCAAAATTTGCTTTTTTAAAAATTTGTAACAAAATATTATTTTTCATCTCCTTTTGCAACAAAACATTGAAGCTATTAAATCACTTGCACAATTTCTATCCTCTCGATCATTTCTATATTTGAAATTAACATTAAATCTAAAATAGTGATGGCGCATCCTCTGCCAGGAAATATAATGGTAAAAACTGATATTCTTTTGAAATCTCAGTCCTCTCCTCCTTCACTGATACCAGCTTGACATCTTGTGGATGTGCTACTTGAAGGTTGTACTTGCCTGACTTAATTGTAACTGTGGTGTAGGGTTTTGCTGTAGATAGCTACAGTTTTCTCAACTTTACTATGGTATGTTGAATTGTGGTAATAGGGTGTTTTTCGAAGCTGGAAATATTAGGGGCCGATCTATGGATAGACATTGTTGGTGAGACTTCGTGCTTTTCATGTGCCACACAACAACAGTTTCCTTCCATAAACTCAATTGATCCGGCTGTTTGGCTAGCTCTGACAAATCTTCGTATGACTGTAGGTTCTGGTCTTCAACACCACTAAACATGAAATCCTGGGCGAACTGGACATCACGTCACATGTTTTCTTGATGCATTGCCAAGTACAGGATTAAAGACGCTCATTAAGGAAATGAAAGGGTTGATGGCCAACTGAAAAAAAATACGAGATTACCAAAATGGCTAAACTTTATTTTAAATAACAGAAATCAAGTACGATTTAAAAATTCTGCTCCATCAGAAGATCAGTTAGGCTAGTTCCTGTCAACCTAGGATTGGCAAGGTATTTGTTCTAAAATTTTGTAACTATACCGTTCAAACATGTACTATTTCATACAACATTTCGTGAGACACAAGTTAATAAAACTGTTATCTCAGTCAAGCAACATTTCTAAAAGCTTTGCGTGTTCTCATGCCCAATGTCGCCAAAACATGTCCACCAGGCTTTTCACTTGACCAATACATATTCCTATACTGCCCACTGCTACTTCCCGTGATAAGGGCAAGCAAAACTTACCCTCTGACCGAGTCCAACTGTTAGCAGAAAAGAGCTCAGGATTCCAGAAGAAGAATACAACAAAAACAGAAAGTAAAGACTGATTTCTACATACGAAAGCTGACCCAAACTTCCTGTTATATTGATTGTCAAAATAGTCAAATATTCAACATTAGTATTTCCAATTATTATTGTGGTTTAATATTCAAACAATTGATTAATCGAAATGATTATTAAATTGACTTTCACTAAAATAATCAACTAAACGAAATTAGGTTTTCCGACTTTTTTATTTTTGATTATTTTAATTATTCAAGTAATCAAAATATTGTCACCAAACCTGTTTGTCTTGCTTGTGTTTTAATGTTAAAGTTACTAAAACTTCTTTGTTTGTAATTAAGCACAAAGCTACACATTGGGTTATCTGTGATATGCCCACCACGGGTATCAAAACTCGGTTTCTAGCTGCGTAAGTCCACAGATTGGGAAATTGCTTGATTAGAAATGACTGGACATCACCTGCGCTTCAATATTTATGACTAGTCATAAAGTCAGATTGTAATATTGTACGTCAGTAGACATACCACTGTACAACTGGGGATCGCTACTGAAGCCATCTGCTTCTGTCATTAATTTTGAGGTGCTAATTTGAGAAAAGGTAAGGTAAATGCCCTACCAACAACTTTTCTCTGTTTGAAGTGACGACATTGTTTTCCTGAGTTTTATATTATGATCTCAGAATATTATAATACTACCGTGTTAATTTTTTAAAAAGGAGTAATCCAATATAAATCAGTTAAAGCTGGCTATATTTCGCTAAGGTGTGATCATTTTTAACGAACTTGCCACAACACATCGGGTGTGAACTATCTCTCATGCAAATATACTATAAATACAAATTGTTGGTTGCGAGAAGCTAACATAGGACAGCCTTAACAAAAAAATCATTGGTTGAATTAGGATTTGTAAAAGAGGTTGAGCTCTCCTTTGTAAACCAATTTAACTTTTAACCAAACAACCAAGAATCTTGAATCTTTAAGAGGCGAGCACTCGTTCCACCTCACTTTAACTCCTGTGAAAACATTCTGTCACTTTATTACAAATTAAGATTCTTTCATTTTGTAATTATGTGATCAGTTAAACAAGTCTTAATATAATATACGGAGTGGCCCATAGATAGTTATACAGTTGCATATGTTGAATCTCTTGAATTGTGTGCAATAGGAAATCTCAGCATTTGACAGGATGAAAGAATATATCACAGAAGACTCGGCATACTAAGTGATTAAAGCACTTGACTAGTAATCAGAGGGTTGCGTGTTCGGATCCCATTCACACCAAACATGCTCGTCCTTTTAGCAGTGAGGGCGTTATAATGTTACGATCAATCTTACTATTCGTTGGTGACGAGTGGTGATGAACAACTGTCTTCCTTCTAGTTTTACAATGCTAAGTTAAGGAAGGGTAGACAGTTCTCGTATAGCTTTGCGCGAAATTCAAAACAAACCAAACATCACAGGTGCATTTACAGAACTTGATAGAGAGATTAACTTGTGTCAGAAAGATCACATGAATATGGCAGGTTGACTCCAGAATTGCGTGAACAGTGACGAGTTTCAATTTGAACACGTGCAGTATAATTTTCCCCATAATTTCATGTTACGTGTAGAGTGTTGTTAAATAAATTGTCAGTTACTAACTGTATGCCTATTTTTGGGCCATCATATATATATATATATATATATATTAAAAATTTATAACTATTCTTGTTTCAGTTACGGTTCATTATGATACAGTGGCATATCTGTGGACTTACAAGGGTAAAAAGCTGTTTCAATACCCGTGGTGGGTAGAACACAGATATCTTATTGTGTAGCTTTGTGCTTCACTACAAACAAACATTAATAATGGATTATGACTTAGTTCATAGAGTGAAAAAAGAAAGAAAAGTTATTGGCGGAGAATTCATACTTTTCTTGTGATGATAACGCGTTTACTAATTTCAAATATGCTGTTATTATGTACTGTACGTTTAAAAAATAAGATTAAGTTATCTTGGTTTAACTGAGACTAGAATTAAAATTTTTACTGGGTACTTTAACTGAATATCAACCAGACAGTAAATTAAACTTAGTATTTTTACTTTACACTTTAACTGAATAGATTACTGTGGTACTTCTACTGTACAATAACATAATTTAAGTAGCGTAAGAGTACACATATCAAAATACAAAGAGAAAATTCAATTTTTGGAAATACTAATAAAGTAGATTTCTAATAGTTAACTATATCCATTTTTTTTAAATAATGCATATCTTATAAGTATATTCACACTATTTGTTGATATTTAAGCATTTTTTTTTATCGAAGTATATTTCTTTTGTCAGAACCAAAAAGAAAAAGAGACTACGTTATTACCATCTGTTGGTTTTCCCAGCTTCTTTAGTCAGGGATGTCCTGTTGGTACCAACTCCTGGAGATAAAAAATTTCCTACATATCTTTGAAAATCGATAACACGAGTAACAGCGAACAATACAGTATTATTTAATAGTTTTGAAAAGGTATCTGAAAGATAAACACAATGAATATTACATTGGTAGATTTTTTTATGACAGTTGAACGAGAAAGATATAATCTCACTTCGTGCTGCTTTATCTAAGATCCGTTTAACGACATAAATATCATGTCAACGTTGTCAAAATACAGTATAAAACGAGTTTCGAATACCAGTATTATCCAGTTCCTGGGATAGTCAAGAAACATTAAGGTAATACACTGCGGTGCATTTGGTTCTACTTTTTAATAGATTTTCTCGAATCAAGCACAATGTTAAACTATTTTTGTAAAATCTAAAAGCTAAGTATTGCTTATAATGTTCTTTTTTTCTTTGCGCAGTAGTAGCACCAATGGGAGAGGAACCTGTTATGGTTTAAGCCTGAGCTTTCTGTGTATCTCCACACCGGAAGTGCCGTTTCATTAGCGGCCAGCTTTTATTAGATGGCGAGATAATGTAACACAGAATGGTCTTTGGTTTTGTTTTTTACGGTTCAAATGTAAAATTCACCTTATTTCTGAGAGCATTTCCTCTGACTATATCCTACACATTAGTGTATCTCCCTTTGTCCTGCCTAACTGGCACATCTTCCTCCATCTAATGAAAAGTGCCAACTAATAAATCTGGTTCACTTCTTAAACATTATAGCACGCGTGCCTACAAGATGTAGGATGTACATCCTGACTTGTCTGTCCGGGCCACCTCAACCCCTTCTCCAGTAAAAGGCTGGAACCTCCTCTGTCTATGAACACTATTTATATAATGTTTAACAATTAATGAAAAGTTTTGGCTAAATAACTTTGATCTACTTCAGGTAAAGGTAAAGAATAAAAGAGTTAACACAACTTAAACAAATGATATGAGTGATGTATAATACTTTAAACTTTACTGAAAGTGGAATTACAAGATCGAACTTTCGATGTATAAATTTTACTGTAAAATCTCATCCATTAACATAAATTAGTAAAGAACAGAAATAATTTAAAGATAGGCACAAACTGTAATGAAAATTTCTACTTTCGATGTGAGAAACATGTCACACGCTTGCTGATAGTACTGTAGAAATATTAGAATAAGTAACTTTGTTATAATATTTGCAATTTAAAGAGCTAAAGTCTGGTAAGTCTGAAAATACGAAGCTCGATAATTTAAGGATTTTGTTAGATGTAACTTTCCTTGTTGAAGGATAAACTGGGAAAAAGAAAGATCCCATCATCAAAAAGGTTAAAATCATCAAGTGTCTTGCCACATGTTTTGACTATTTTTCTAATTTATTTTACAGGTTTTTTGTAGTATCATAGATGTTCTAATATTTTCATTCGAGAAACTATATATTAATCTGCACACTTTAATTTATGTATGATCTTAAATCGTGATGTTTTAGTGTTATGAAAATAAATTAAGAATAATTGAAACAAAACCAGAACCACTGAAAAGTTCTCATTATTAAGATAAATAGGTCTGTTATTTGTAATACATTAATTATTACAATTGGAAGATGAAATGAAATCACAAAAGGAAAAATAATGTACCATTTATATGATTAACCTATGACTACACCTGACATTTTGTAACATATTTTAATGACGCTGAAAACTACGTATGGTATCAGCCATCAAGAATGTTCGTTACGTTTGTTACAATATAAATTAGTAATATAATCTGTTTTATCAAATTGTAATCTTACTATTTCTGAACTAAATAGTAGCCAGTCCTTCAGCACCAACAGTTTTTTAAACGCCATAATATTTCAAATTAAACGTATCCATTCATCAGTTTGTCAAACCAAATGTTGGTGTTATGTTTGTTTTCCTCACGATGTTCTTCTATGACCTAGTTGCATTGTCTTGTAATTAGACTAGATTCATTTTGTCTCAAGTGTGAATTTATTTAGTATAGGTTCATCTTGTTTTGCACGTAAAACTGTACATTCTTTACATTCACTCGATAAAACAAAAATTATTTTCATATTTTTGTGAGTGTTTTCTGATAGGTTGTTAACACTGTTTATTGATGAATGAATCGTGAACAAAATAAGTGCTTTATAAAATAGTGTTTTTATGTTCTAACAAGAGGGGCATTTTAAAGCTGATAGGGTAGTATCAGTTGAGAATGAAAATAGCAAAAATATTTTGCCCTATTCATCAAAAGTGTTTTATCTGTAAATGATATTTTGTATCAATGCAGTAAACAACAAGTTTAAAATAGTGCTAGTACGAGGTAAAATGGAACATGGTCAATTGGAAACTTATAAATTTAAGCAAGATAAATAGATTGTAAACAAAAAAATGTTGACTGCTAGTGACAAAACTTTGACTACAAACAAAGATCAAAACAAGTAGTTGTCATAGACCAACATCAATACTTTGATTTCGAAGAAACTAGTTTTATTTATTTTTTTTTGCAACCTGTCGAAGTGAGGTAAGATGTTTCTAGGATGATATTTTTAATGCGAAAGACTGTTAGTCAGTTTCTTCAATTCATTAATTTCGAATGGGAAAATGATCAAACGTCTTAAAGGCACGAGAAAATTTATTCTAAAAAATATTTATTTAGCCTTCACAACATTTTCCTGAATCTTATATTTCTATTCAATTTCACAGGATGAAGTTCTTCCTTGTTTTGTTATTGGTTGGCTGTGCATCAGCTTCATTCTATGATGGTAAGTTATTTTGGTTCTGGCTTCTTTTATGTGATGGATAAGTGAATAGGTATTAAAGTATACAAATACATTAAAACACGTTGAATTACATGGGCCTAGTCATTGTTGATACATGTAAATAATAGCTTACAAGGAATAAACTTCCCCTAGCGGCTCAGCAGTAAGTCAGCAGCCACGGGTGAACAGTACTGATATTCCATTGTGTATGTTGACAACAAATACAAAAATTATAAAATCGTACCAGATTTCCATTTTGTACTAAGTTACAGAATACTTTTTTTTCTCATATTTCAATACAAATCCGGAACAGATATTCTTACATTCGCGTTCCTGTTCTTTGTCTTCAAATATAATAATATTTTAATTTGAAATTTTAGAGACTCTACCATTCTTATATGCTAAAAAATTCAGTGTAGTTTACCCTGCCTGTTTTTAAGTCATAATTTTTTATATTTCACATAATAAACAAAATACAATTCAGATGTTAGTCATGTTAATGAAAGAACATTATGGCATTTATCAGCCGTAGTCAATGTAAAGATTAGAAGTCTTTCGAGAATTATTTTTCTTTGTCACAACTCATTTTAGTATTAACTAATTATAGTGCTGGACATCACCATCAACCGGGCAGTCCTGGACTTCATGGTAGGAATGGAAAAAGTTCCGCCACTGAAGACTGCTGTGGGATTTGGATATGCTGACCAACTAGACGAGTGAGTGCACTGAGGATGTCTGTTGACCTATTGACATATTATAAAGTTTAAACCGATCGTTTAAAGGAAATTTGAAATGGCGCTTCGCTGTAAAGAGTAAACAGATACGGTTATTTCTGGATCTCTTCAAACTTACAAATTCAAAGAACAAATTTATTTAAAATAAGAAACGAAACTCATAAATTGCAGAAAAATCCATTCTGTAAAATTTCAAAAATTATCATAAAAGATTAACTTAAATACTAATATTTGTCAGTTATACATACAAAATAATTCATTTTCTTGGAGAATGTTATGATTAATGTGTCCTGTTTATCTTGCAATGTGCGAGTATATATACATATATATCTAGGGTAGAAGAGGATATTAAGACCGAGCTTGGTAAAACTTTAAAAGAATCACTTGACAACATTATTGAAAAGATCAAAGATGCTATTGACAACGGTAAAAAAGTAAGCCAGGACCTCCTTGACAAAGTAAGTCACACACTAATTCTCTATTTTAATATTATTTAAATTTCAGTTAGTAAAATGACTCCCGTATAATATCTAAGTTTCTTTAAAGCATTTATGTCTAAAATCTGTGAATTTGTGTAACAGCGATAATTCTAATTATGAAACGATCCGTTTGATAAATACAGTGATACATAATTTAATTTCTTCCAAGGCCGCAGAGATCACTGATCAATTAAAGAACTTGGGAATTGATGCCGGTGTAAAAACTTTAGAATTACTAAATAAGTTGAAAGACAAAGCCAAGGAGCTGTTGAAAAACTTGTTGGATAAACTGGGCATTGGAAAACGAAGTCTAGATGATCTGATGGAGACTCTTAAAGAAAAATTAAATTTGAGGAACTTAATTGAAACAATGAAAGAGAAGGTTGGTCACTCTTACTTGTTTGAAAAAAAAGACTTGAAATCAAAAATGAAAATTTCCACATACAGATACATGTTTACACATATAGGGTAATTATATTATTTTTCCCGAGTAGCCGTATTTACTTGTTTAATAAAAGTGTCACTCGGTTTCATGCATACAACACATAAATTACGTTTTCTCAATGATAGAAGTTAAATACAAATTTAAATATATGTCATGCATTGTTGGCGAGTGTAGCTTGTCACGTGAATAAGGAGAGAACGAGAAATGATTTTTTTTCTTTAGTACGATATTGAGTCTCCTATAGGATTTACGTTCAGTTCTTTTTTCTCGTTTGTAAGAAATGATAAAACTCTTAATTTTTTAGCAAAAATAGTTACTATAGCATTTCAGAATTTGCGAAAAACTGCTTGCTACAATTTCTCTGCAACAGTTTTGTCACACAATTTTCCATATAAATTGGACATTAATTACATGTTTCATCAATACACCACACGTAAATTCCCCTCCTCAGTGGCTCAGTTATAAGTTTTAAGACTTATAATGCTGGAGATCGTGTTTTAATACCCGTGGTGGACACATCAAAAGATAGCATATTGTGTAGCTTTATTCTTAAAAACTAAAGCAAAATCACACGAAAAATGTATCGGAAACAAATACAATATTTTTCACTCGAAATTATTTTAAGAAGGAAGTTCTCAATAAATCATAGAGAATTCATAACAGAATGTTTTTGTTTTTGTACAGCTGCTCAGCAAACTGGACTTGGACAAGATCTCTGAATACATTAAGAATAAGTTTGGCAACTTAAAAGATGTAAGTGAGCGATTTAATTGTTGGACAATAAATATATTTATTCGCTTGTTATGTACAAAATGCTCACAAACTAGAAAACATAAATATCAGAAATCGATACTGTTTCATTTGATAATTTAAACGAAAATTTTGGATTTATCATAACTTTTTTTAGAAATCTTGTTGCATCACTATATAGAGCCTATAACAGTTTTCTTATTGCTGATGTAAATTATAACCAATGCTAAAAACATGTTTTACTTTCAGTTTGGTCTCAAGATTTTGGAAGCAATCAAGACCAAAGGATTGGAAGCTTTGAAAGATCTTCTGAGGAAGATCCTACCATCCTACAATCCATCAAATAGCATCAAGTCGGAGGCTTGCGACCTTCTACAAATGGTAAGATATCTATCTATTTACTTGTATCTAAGTAATCATCTAGGAATTTTGGTTCAAAATTCCAGACTCCAAGAGAAACAATTTAATATTTACATTAAGATAGAGAAAATAATTTACATTTTATCACTTGTTAACTGAATCTAGACATAGCAGACAAATATACAATGTGAGAAACTTAAGCCAAATATGTAAAGTTGAAAGTGAAGATTTGTTTGTCGCTGAATGTTTTTTGTTTGTTTCTTGTTTCAGCTGATGAATAATCTTCCATTGGACCAGATTGTTTCTTTCATCAGAAACAAGTTCAGCAAAGAAGTAAGTATCAGGCTTATATAGAAAAAAATATTTTATATGGTTTAACTATAAACATTATTACAAACGTTAAATTGTGCTGTGAAGATAAAATTTATACTTCTTAAAAGATAATCAATCCACTTGACATTATGTCATCTATATCTATAATTAAACTGCTTAAAATTGGTCTTTCCAAGTACATAAGTATCCCGAACTATATAAAAACATTTCAGTTTCACTTCTTCATAAAATATTTACTATACCGTAGACACTGGACAGAGAGAGTTTATCATCGTTGACTTTCTTCGCTGCTGTTTGCCTGCGCTTAAATGTGAACGGTACCTGGTAGGACAGAGCTAAGTCTTTGCATTTAAAACGTTAGAACCAGGGGTTTGATTCCCGAGGTGACTTTGTTACAACAAAACACAAACATACATAATTGTAAACGCAGCAAGATTTTTCTGAAAGTAGCCACATATTGAATACGGTACTTGAAGTTTTCTTTTGGACAGTTAATAGTCACGTTTAACCTCTCTCAGTAATTTCCAAAATTCACCACCGTGAATAATAGTGTTTGTTTTGAAATTTCGCGCAAAGCTACACGAAAGCTATCTGTGCTAGCCATCCTTAATTTAGCAGTGTTAGACTAGAGAAAAGGCAGCTAGTCATCACTATTCACCATCAACTATGGGGCTACTCTCTTATCAATGAATAGTGAGATTGACCGTCACATTATAATGCCCCCACAGCTGAAAGGGCGAGCATGTTAGGTGTGATGGGGATTCGAACCCTCTACCCTCATATCACGAGTCAAACGCCTTAATCATAAAATATTGAGGACTGGTAAAAACTTTATAATAATAGTTGACGTCTGTGGAAGTGATACTGCTACATCTAACAAACGTATTGTGAATAATCGATTTTCTTTCTCAGTGGCAGAAGACTATCATGGAAGCTCTGACTCGAGGTGGGGTTGAAGCCCTTAAAGTAGTAGTTCGAGGTTTCTGCAATAGTGCTCCAAGTCATTCCATTCTTGATCTGTGGCAAAAGATCAAGGACTTTTTCAAAGACCTGGGTCTACAGATACAGGAGAAATTCTCCAAATTTGCTGAATGGGTAAAAACCATTTGGGACGCTGGTTTAGAGAATGCTAAAGACAAGCTGGCCAAGGTCAAAATTATCGCCCAGGAGGTGTGTTGGTATACTCTAATTGATTTATTAGTAATGTATTTTAAGATGAAATCTTACTTTTAATTTTTAAGTATAACCAGATGAGCAAAACGACCCAAAGTTGTATTCTACGAATTTCTGCTCGCTTTTCTTATATCTAAATGATAGTTTCGGGGAACAAAGAGATCATTTAAGTTTGAAACACTGTGTATTATATGAATACGAAATCGTTTAAGAGCACTTATTTCTGGTAGCGCTTTTTCTGGCAGGTATATTCCTACTGCTGTTGGACTTTACTCATTTAACCATTATAATTACGTTTCTTTCTTTGTTCAGTTCATCAACAACGCTAAGGACGTTAGCGCCGAAGTTGCCCGTGAAGCCCTTGAATTCTTCAGACCTTACAAGGATGATCTTGGATCCTTATGGGACGAGTTGTATGAAAAGGCTAAGGGAATCATAGGGTAGTAATGTTGATCATTGAATAATGTATTCGTGGATCATTTTATAGTAGAAAAATATTATATCAAATGATTTCAGCAGAAATCATTTAATCATTTATGATTGTGAAACATAATAAATAAAGCTGATTGATCTCACACTACAACGAAAATTTTTATCTTTAAACCAGTTTTCTCAAGTGTTTACACTAATTTGACTCGTGCAACTCAGTGATGCTTTCGACAGTGATTATGCAGAGTATAAGAAAAGTTTGTTTGTTTTGAATTTCATGCAAAGTTACTCGAGAGCTATCTGCGCTAGCCGTCCCTAATTTAGCAGTGTAAGACTAGAGAGAAGACAGCTAGTCATCACCACCCACCGCCAACTCTTGAGCTACTCTTTTCACAACGAATAGTGGCACTGACCGTCAAGTTATAACACCCCCACGACTGAAAAGGCGAGCATGTTTGGTGTGGCGGGAATTCGAATCCGCGATCCTGGGATCACGGATCGAGTGCTTTAAACTCACCTGGTCATGCCAGGCCACAGGGAAAGTAAATTAAACATCAATAATTAAAATTAATTATTAGCTCTCGCGTGCTACCAGATATATTATCATGCATATCAAGTAATGTCTAAGCTACCAATTAATGTAAAAACAAATATAAAATGGGAATTATTTGTACACACTTTTACTTCACAAACATACAGTATATAAAAAAAATCCATATATTTTACATTATTTTGCTTAAACGTGTAAACAATATAGTTTATTTACACATTGATGATTAATTTTCTGATCTAAATTGCCTTCATGTTAATATGATTTTGAATATAGTTATCCAAAGGAATTTTTTTTTCTGTGAGATTTCTTACGATTGCTGGGAGAAAATATCTAAGTTACATAAGTAGTTCAGATTTGTGTCAAAAGATGACACTTAAAGTTCTCATTTAAAATTTTGCCAAGTTGGTCGTGTCGTGTTTACCGAGACTTTTAGCCTTTCAGTAGCAAGTCTAAGTGAAGGCTTATGAAGCTAAAAATGATATCTGCTGAGTCTACCGAGGGATATCGAAGCCCTGACATTAGATTTATAAATGTTACTCGTATCACTGTTTGTTTATTTTCTGAATTTTGCGCAAAGCTACACGAGATCAATCTACGTTAGCCGTCCCTAATTTATCAGTGTAAAACTAGAGGAAAGACAGCTAGTCATCACCACCCACCACCACTCTTGGGCTACTCTTTTTACCAACGAATAGTGAGAGTTACCGTCACATTATAATGCCCCCACGGCTGAAAGGGCGAGCATGTTTGGTGTGACTGGGATTCGAACCCGCGACCCTCAGTTTATGAGTCGAATGCCTTAAACTTACCTGGTCGTGCCGGGTCAATACTTGTAAGAACATTCAGTATTTTACTACCACTTAATAATATTCCCTTGAACATTAGTCGTTTTTATTTCAATTTATTCTCTTTCTAAAAACTGAGATACAAAAATACAGGGTGGTCGCTAGAAAAGCAGAAAATTTATCAAACAGCTATTTATTTTTACAAAGAATAACTTTTACAAAGCTTTTTAAAAGCATATGTTATATTACACTCATAGATGCTCAAAATTATTAAAATCATGCATTTTATTCATGATGTAAAGAAATCAAAATAGAAATGAGTAAGCACGCATTTTATTCATGATCTCATCTGACCCTCAAATTTTCCGCGTTTCTAGCGACCACCCTGTATATACTTAAATGTTGTTTCCCTACACATCAGCCAAAAGGATTATTTATTTTCAAATATACTATTATATCGAAAAATATTTTTCCATAAGATAAAACATTCTTATTTCACTTATATGTTTTAAATTTAAAAGCATAGCAACCCGTTTGTCCCAAAACCCAGTCCGCACATTGGAATGTGAATACCTTATAAATAATTCCTGTCAAATTCCAATATTTGATCAGACGAACGTGACCCAGGAGTTGGTGATGGGTGCTATTGATTAGCTGTTTCTGTTCTTGTATATCATCAACATTTGGAGTGACTGACTAACCGCAACAGTTCTGAATAAACAAATCTTAATTGTTTAACATGAAAGTAGCCTTACACCGAGATTAAATCTTCTTCCTTAAAAGTGTGCGTATATCAAAAATGGAAAATGTGCTGTTTTTCATAAATATATATAAAAACAAATCTCATCAGAGAACGATTACAGTTTTGAATGTTTTCGAACGGTAATCTTTTTTTGTTAGAAGTTGTTGTTGTTGTTTTGAATTAAGCACAAAGTTACACATTGGGCTATCTGTGCTCTGCCCACTACAGGTATCGAAACTCAGTTTTTAGCGTTGTAAGTGCACAGATATACCGCTATGCCACTAGGTGGATTTTTGTTAGAATGTTGTTGAAATTTCTCCACGTTTTTTTTTGTAAAACTGTAACGATGCTTTATGAAGTATTTCAATTTGCCTCCTCCAGCTGGTTCAATATTAGCTTGACAGTATCTAATACTGAGATATGAGGTTTGGTTATTCGATTAGCAAGAACAAGTAGGCTTTGCGACTAAAACAAACAAGTTTTATAGTTTAAAGCTTAAAGTCCTATATAAACACAGACTTCGTACCAGGATAACAATTCGAAGAAAAATTAGCTAATATATAACTGAAAAAAGTCTTAAACACGTCCAGAAAAACAATATAATCTCCTACCTCATTGTAAAAGCTCGATCATTTGACGAGGTGATTTTGATTATCGGAACGCAGGAGAAAAACGTTTGATAAATACAGAACAGGTTTAAATAATTTGGCGCCAGTTTATAAATGTTGTGTTTTCAACTTTATATGTGCTGTTTTACAGGCGAATGTGTAACATACAATTTGAGGGTTTCCTAAATATTTTTGTTTATTTCTGCTTGTCCCCTACAAATGCTTTTCCAGAACATAACGTGTTAAGACTCGTATAAGAAATAGGATAGCAGTTCTGCTTTAGAAGTAACTTTTGATGTAAAACTTTCATTTTTTTGGTGAGTGAGTACGAGTAGTCATACATATTAAAATACGGATGATGCCTAGGAGTTTGTAATCAAGTCATTTGTCGATCTAGAAACTGGGTTTCGATACCCGCGGTGGGCAGAACACAGATGGCTCTTTGTGGAGCTTTATGGTTAATAAAAAAAAAACAATAAATAATTTCTCGAGACAGATTGTGCTTCAAACCCACGTCCGTAACATTACAGCTCAAGATGCATTCAAGTGAGCTTCGAAAGCTTGAGAAACGTGGGCTGAAATCATTGTTAATCTCATCCCAGGTCTTAGTACTTAATGTTATCATTGCACGATTTTACTTTGCAACACGTCTTTGTTAGTTGTTTTGAATTCCAAACGCTTTCTACACCAACAAGAGTTTATTGTTGAGGTGTATTAGTTTACGTAAATTTAGAAGTAATATAAATACACATGTGTGTATCAGATATTTAAGTACTCCACTATCTTGTATAAAGCTGTTTGTTTAGTGTAATTCAAAAGTCAACAAACTTTCTCTGATGGCCACCTATTCATTAAATTGTATCTCGACACCAGAAACAGTAAGGTACTATAAGATAGCACAGTCGTCTTTTACCTGCATTCATTTTATTAAAATGACTATTGAACGCCTAACAAGTAAAAGGAAGTAAACACCAATTAAAATTATTATATTCTTGCAAGTGATGCCATGTTACAAAATTGTCCTTGTACACATTTTATGGCTTATTGTAAAATCACGGTAATTTAAGTAATTTGTGTTTTGTTCGCGACGTCTTTATTCTTATGATGCACCGCGAAGTTTATGATCATGGCATTGTCTAATAGTCTTAATGTAGCTACTGAAACTGACAGGTCGTGAGTTTTAAATCATTAATCGTGCAAGTAAACATGTCATATCATATACCTCCTTTTCAAACATAAATAAAATTAAAACTAACTATATCCAAATCACAGATGAAGGTTATTTAGTTAAACTATAATGCTCTATAATTGGAAAATACCGAATTCACGGGTCAGTAAACTGTCGCACAAATACACTTTTATTTCCAGATTGTCGAGTGGGTGGAATTTACAACTAACATGCATGAACAAGTATAAAACGAAGTGATAAATGTATTGCTTTTATCAAACAAGAAATTATGGGCGGTCCCTAAAGTACAACACGTGTAATTGATTGCAGATGATTTACGTGCTTTTATGTAAAATATTCAGGTGCTTCTGAACTTCAGTGTTTGGTATAGTATTGTAATACAAATAAAAATTAAGGTATTGCTTACACGGTTGTAAAAGCACAAACAAAAGTTTTCTATTTGCCTTAACAGCAGGTGTAAGCAGGAATCACCCATTTCCCGGAAGGTCCCAAATTATATTATGAATCAAATTGTTCGTGATCCTGGAAGCTTTGGCTGCAGTCAGTGAACTCTGTTTTGTAAAGTGTGTATTACTTTTTATACATAAAATTGACTTTAGGTCAGTAGCCCGATGTATTGAACTCGCATGCCATCTATATGATGAACATTCGCTGGACGATATCACCTATAACATTCCATTGGACCTGCTATACCCACTTCTCTCACGCAAACTCACAAGTTATTGACCACTAACATTGAGTACACTAAACATCTACTACAGATTAATGATAACTGAAATCCCCATTTGTTTAGGCAAGCAAGGTGATGGGTTTATTATATAATTCTTTCTTTTGACGCCTGTTGATGACCCACTCATAGTAAGGCTACTTTTACTAACAAGACATTCATAATAAGGCTACATTTTACTGACAAGACATTCGTAGTATGATTACAATTCACTAACAAGACACTCGTAGTAAGATTACATTTTGCTAACAAGACACTCGTAGTAAGGTTACATTTTACTAACAAGACACTCGTAGTAATGTTACATTTTACTAACAAGACTCTCTTAGTAAGGTTACATTTTACTAACAAGACACTCGTAGTAAGGTTACATTTTACTAACAAGACTCTCTTAGTAAGGTTACATTTTACTAACAAGACACTCGTAGTATGGTTACAGTTTACTAACAAGACACTCGTAGTATGGTTACAGTTTACTTATCGATACTAAACCATCTAAATCGAGAATCAGCTGTACGCGTACATCTCAACTGAAGAAACTTCTATATATTTCAAATTTAACACTTGACAAAGCTAATTTGTTAGGTTATCATATAAAAATGTATCAAAAGTATGAGAGTTCTATGACACTACCTGTACACGCAAACGTAAGAGGGTCAAAGGTCTGAATCAATGAGAGAAATTAGTGCTTATACTTGTAAAATACAGATGGGCCTACATGTAAGTTATATATATATCTATATAAGAATCTAGGAAGTTGAAATTTACAGTTTTAACACATTAATTAACGACGAAAACTAACTACACAACATTTGATTATTTAGCTTTCGGTTGTAATACTAGTCTAACTTTACTTTTAACACATAATTCCAAATGGTACTACTTTTACAAAACATTAATAATCTTTCATACCGTATTTTTTAAAATAATTTTCTAGTTTTCAACTGAGACATATGTGGTCTTAACTTCGAATTTTGACCCAGAAAAGGTGTCCTATTTTCTTGATAAAATGATTAAATAACCTGCAAACAACTCTTATTCTATAACCAACAGTCCTTAAGTTATGGGTCAATGAAAGGAGCTAACTGGCTTCACTGAACTTACCTCTCTAAGAATTGTCGTTGACAAGACAAATTATTTAGCTTTAGGACCTGGTTGCTGAGAAAAAAAGTGTCCATAGAATAAACATAAATACTACATTTTACTCCGAATCGAAGCTAAAAAAAGTAAAGGTTATGCCAAATATTAAATACAACATATTTTGATATATTTTATTGTGCTTTTGTATCGAAAATAATGAATCAAAGAAAGTTTGTTGTTAGTTAATTAGTTTTTCTTTCAAGACAACCAACATTTTACAATACAACAACGTTAGGAAAATATTGTTTAAAAGTGTATTAATATACACTAACAAGGTTGCAAATTATCATTTGAATTAAATATATTCTTAAAAGATATTAGTAGAACGTATAAATCTTGTTAGATTTAAAATTAATCCCATAAACAGGTAAGTGGTACCCACTGTTATGATTTAGGTCGAACATCGTACTGAGTAGCATCCAATATCCTCCTATTGTTAAGGTTCAGGATGCACATCGTACTGAGTAGCATCCAATATCCTCCTATTGTTAAGGTTCAGGATGCACATCGTATTGATTAGCATAAAATATCCTCTACTCTTCTAGACTTCAAAAATCTCCTCCTGATTTGAAAAAGCCCAAATGTACCAATCCAGCTCCTATACTATCCTTAATTACTTCTAGAGCTATCCCAATGGGCTCCGTACCCAAAATAAAAAAACTTTGCTAGGACACTCACTGTGGTTTCTGAGCGTGTGTGCTGAGTTTAGTCTTGCTAGCGTGTGAGTAGGAATAGGAAAAAAGGTTTCAAACACAGGAT
The DNA here is from genome assembly GCA_011833715.1 of Carcinoscorpius rotundicauda. Lineage (NCBI taxonomy): Eukaryota > Metazoa > Arthropoda > Merostomata > Xiphosura > Limulidae > Carcinoscorpius > Carcinoscorpius rotundicauda. The sequence goes on from CM022398.1 coordinate 29,091,915, forward strand.
CAGGAACACAAATCCTGTTGTCGGATTCTGTTCATTAATCTTGAAATTCTACTCCTAAACCCCCTAACACACCTAGCACCCTTAAGCTCCTTTGATACCTCTTTGTTAGAGAGCTACAATGTTGATAAGAACATCTTTTACGCCACCTCTGCCTCCACGTGCCAAGTTTTGTCCTGTTAGCTTAAAAAAAACTGTGGGAGAAGTTACAGACAAAAAAAGACTGACATAGAAGTACAACCGATCATATCACTAAGCGTGGTTAGCGTTTGTGACGTGGTAACAGTTCTGAATTTCGGATGTAACCATCTTATTTGTGCTGACAGTAGAATTACACACAATAAAATGCTTCATAGACGTAGATCAACTTTCATTAACCAGCGTATTATTTTTGTACAAATATTTTATACAGAAAATGATTAATCGTAAACTACGTACACAGAAAATACAGATATTTATCTCGCAAGCATGACTATAGTAACATTATCATATCACATCCGTCTTACACAATATTTCAGTTAAAATTTATTTTCCCAATTTTCTTCTGTTTTTTGTGAAAAACACTGAGATAAGTTCAAAGCTTTAGGAAGTCTGTCAGTTTCTAACTTTAAAACAGTAGTACTTAAATAGTAATTTAAAATGATACCAAACTCATTAGTAGGTCTTCCCACTGGAATCATTCATGGAGCTGCAGTGTTCGAGCACTTGATTGTCATCTGTTAAGGCATTCGGGAAAATGCTACAGAGAATTGAACTTGCAAAGTAATTCAATAATATTATTACGTAACTACTTGTAAAAAAATACGAATTATCTAAACATTTATTGGATTCGATACGATGATATACTATGTTTAATTTTAATTTTCTTTACCATATTTATAAAACAAAAACAAAAAACTCTTAAATCGTCTAACAACATTTCATAACGTTTTTCTTTGATAGATTCTTTAGGCAGAGTATTCATGATGAAACTTTGTAGAATGGACGGCAACTGTCTGTTGTGGAGACACAAGTATCTGTTTGTTTTGAATTTTGAATAAAGCTACATGAGGGCTATCTGCACTAGGCGTATCTTATTTAGCAGAGTAAAACTGGAGGAAAAGCAGCTAATCATCACCACCCACCGCCAACTCTTTGGCTACTCTTTTGCCAACGAATAGTGGGATTAATTGTCACTTTATAACGCCCCACGCCTGAAAGGGCGAGCATGTTTGGTGTGACCAGGATTCGAACCCGCGACTCTCGGATTACGAGGCGAACGCTTTAACCCACTTGGTCATGCCGGGTAGATAGACACATGTGTAGAGGACGACGTTCATTCTACAAAGTTTCAACATTTTATTACGTTTATCGGTTGTACATATAAACTACATTATATAATAGGGGTGGCCAAACTTGTTTAACGTGAGAATCATATACGATAAACTTCAGATGTTTGAGAGCCAAAAGATATGAACAACTATTACACACACGTTTTTATTGTAACATGCAGGTTTTGTTACGCCCCTCAGTGGCTCAGCGGTATGTCTGCGGAATTACAACGCTATAAACCGGGTTTCGATACCCGTGGTAGGCAGAGCAGAGATAGCTCGTTGTGTAGCTTTGTGCTTAATTCAAAAAACAGCAACAACGTTTTGTTACATAAATTTTATATAAATATTAACAAATACACGTACGTAATAATAGTTATTAATGTATGCAGTTTTTAAACTGTTAATTTGGATTAGTTTCAACAATCACAAAGTACACACATATAAATCAAATGTTTTAAAAATTCTGATTGATTAACTACTTTTTAACTATATTGAGAATTTATAAATTATCTTTAGACCCAGGTCATCCTGATGATTTCAACACAGTTAACTTGATTTTCCGTAATTCTTATTAAGGTGAATGTTCAGACGAAAAGTTTTCGTGATTTGTTTCATGTTACTGGCTTTGTAATTATTGAGTAACACATTGCAGATAAGACATTAAGGTTTACCTCCTTTAACGTTGAATGCAAAATTTCTCTCCCACTCTGGATTAAAATTTCTGTTTTCATCTTCATACTTTGGCTTTTTACAATTTTATGACACCATTTTCCTTTATAAAATTTCCATAAACACTTCTGTAGTCACTTGGTTCTGTTTACTTCTCTCAAATGATCACAAGTTTCGTTATCATTCAGTTGCAATAGCCATATTATTGTGTTTTTATTTCCTTACGTGATCGTATATATATATTTATATACGTCTACAATTTATACATTTTACTTAAAATACCGGGAAGTTTACTAAATATGCTTATAATGCATATTTAAAATAGACGTTTCTTAATAGTCAATGTAATAGAATAGTGCCTTAAATTGGTACTTCAACATTTATTGCCTTGATATTTAATTAAATGCAGCCTTCGGAAAAGCCAAAAACGTTAAAATTTAACCCTAGCGCAATGATTTATCATAGAAATGCATATTTATAACCACCGAATTTTGAGTGGAATTAGAAATAAGGATGAAATCATTACGTAAAATACATGATTAGAAAATCTCAAAGCGAAGCTGAAATAAGTAATTAGGTGTCATTCCAAAAGAAGGTGGATACCATTATAACGTATTAAAATCAAAAACTTAAAACCTACATCAGCAATATCAATAACATACGATTACCACCATAAATGGTTTATTATGGCAAAATACACAATAAAAGTATGTTGTAGAGATCGTTTGGTGTGAATTTATTATTACAGTAAGTCTTGCGGACCTCCAAAGTGTATAGATTCGTGATAGGTAAAACAGAAACAAGTTTTCGTGAAATATATAATACCAGTATTGGAAAAAAATTTACCATTGACGTCAATTAGTGTATTTGTGTGTATTTTCTTTTAGCAAAGCCACCACAGGCTGTCTACTGAGCCCACGGAGGGGAATCGACCCCCTGATTTTAGCGTTGTAAATCCATAGACTTACCGCTGTACTAGCGGGGGGTCAACGTCAATTAGAGGAACACTATTTATATTTACGAATATTGGAATCAAACTGAAGGATGTTTATTTAAACTTACTCTACGCTTATAAAATATAAATAGATAGATTAAAATATAGAAAGAGTTAATACAAAAATATTTTAAACACTCAAAAACAAAATGATTTTCGTTAAATTCAAATACCTTACATTATTATAGTTTAAAAAAAATTCGACAAGGTACCTCTCAATTTGGATATTGAATTGTCATTTAAGAGCATAGAATGTATTTATTTCATAAAGGTTTTTATTATCCTAAGTTCCAAACTCTCGTGCGGGAAGAAAAAACAAAAACATAGTATTTTATTTGGTGTTTTTAACAAAGCGCTGGAAATTATTCCATATTGATCGTTTCTATGTGATAAGAAACCAACTCTTAAGTCAGACTGAAGTCTTTCTGTGGTATCTCATAATCCAAAGTTACCTGCGTCTGTGATTATTCACATCTTAAATATAAAAAGTAAAACTTCTAGCTCGTGCTAGCTTCTTCAAATTTTTCTATCACTCTTCCACTTGGGGATGGAGCAAAATAAGGCGACAAATTGACACATGCGCATAGCCAATCAAATACGAGCAATATGGAATAACTATATATAACCTGACCTCGAGACAATCAATAAATATAGCTTTATTCACATTCTATTTACAAGTATGTTTCTGACTAACTGCACAACACTTGTACAAAACGTTTTGAAACGAATATCTGAATATATGTAATTAAAGATGTATAATGCTCCAAACTATCAAACGATAAAACAGAAAATTTTCTTAACTGTTATAATGTACATATTGTTCAGGCAGTTTCTAATTCAGAAATCAAACAACAATAACATCGAAATAAATCCAGTTGTCATAACTTATATATAGTGTTGACCAATGACTGTTCCTGATTTCATCATTTATTTCGTTTCAAAAAACTATGAAGTTGAAATATCTGGTGTTATTGTCGTCTCGCTTCTATCAACTTTCTAGATAGTTAAAATAGGTGTTTATTCACTAGCAAAACTTACGCCGTTAGCAACTCTTTTCTTCTTCACGTAATTAGGTTCTTTTTGTGAGATGACGCGTCTAGACAGCATGGAGTCATAGAAAGAAAAAGCGGAACTCTTTTTATAGCTTCAATACAATTTAAGAAATATATGAAATCTTCAAAGGACAGAAAAAATTGTAGTATTATGTTCACAAATACCGAAAATCTTACCGTACCTAAGTGGAATTTTGGAAGTTCTTGTTTGTTGTTGTTGTTAATTTTAAATCAAAGTCTCAATGAGCTATCTGCTGTGTTTAGTGAGGGGATACGAACTCCAGAATTTAGTGTTGCACATCCGCTGTCCCATCAGAACGACCCCGTAGCACAGTCGTATGTTTGTGAACTTATACTGCTCGAAACCAGTTAACAAGCCAGCATTTTTGGATGATTATTTGTGCTTAATGACAAACAAATCCACTGAAAGACACTGGTTGGTTGGTTGAATGTTTTATGGCACTGGTAAAACCAAATGTATTATTGTAGGAAAATTGACACAAAGTTCACAGAATACATTTCTAGCGTCTTAGTTTAACAAATAATAAACTGTTTTCGGTACATGACGCTATCTAAAGGAGTCATTAGAAGAGTCACGGATCAAGCATGATCACTTCTGAAAAGTGCAACTTATAAGGTACAACATAATTTCTCTTCCCCACATATTTACAGTTTTCATTTTTCTTACTGGTAAAATAAACCAATAGAAGTGAAATAATTGTATTTTTTTTCCTGTTTTTCATTTTTAATAAGTCCACATATATTATCTGTATATGAATCTTCTTACGTATATATAGATACCTTTACTTGCTATACTTTTGGTATATCACATGTATGTTTGTATGTTTTTTTGTTTTACCTTAAAAAAATGTAAAATGTTAAATTCCGCATCTGTAAGGGAAACACAGCACTTTTTTGTTTGTAATCGAGCATAAAGCTATACGGTGACCTATCTGTGCTCTGTCCACCACAGGTGGATTCTAGCGTAGCAAGTCAACAGATATATCGTTGTGTCACCGGAGGAGGAATACATTAATAGTAAAAAGTAATAACAAATAGTACTGTAACAAGAGTTGACATTTGCTCTCATGTGTTTTGATTTCCTGCCCACTGTGAAATGTTACTATCTGCATGACTAACAAACCAATGTTTCTTTAAGAAAACGTGTTGAAATTTTGCTGCGTACGAGGAGAACAACAGCTTTACTATAAAATTTCTGCTAGGCTCGGCCTGGTTAGGTGGTTAAGGCACTCAACTCGTAATCTGAGGGTTACGGGTTTGAATCCCCGTCACACCAAACATGCTCTCCTTTTCAGCCGTGCGGGCATTATAATGTTACGGTCAATTCCACTATTCGTTGGTAAAAGAGTAACCCAAGAGTTGGCGGTGGGTGGTGATGACTAGCTGCCTTCTCTCTAGTCTTACGCTGCTAAATTAGCGACGGCTAGCGCAGATAGGCCTCGAGTAGCTTTGCGCGAAATTTAAAACAAACACATAAACCAAAACTGCTACGCAGTGTCAAAATAAATGTTCTGTACCTCTAAACACGTTTATAACTTTGTGTAGCTGTTCCAAACTAGCTGTTCGTTTCCATTTAGACTGATTTTATAACTGAGCAATGACAAGAGGAAAATGAACTTTCAGATTTACTAGCGTATCGAAGCCCAGATCCAATTACCTCTTTGCACTGGTAAGACTAGTGAAAAAGATTAAATTTATGATATATCTACAAGGTCTAGCGACGTATCGTGGTTCTAAGCCATTATTTATCACTCTTTCCACATCGAAAGTCGGAAGCATCGTCTTGCATCGCTGAACCCCTAAGTCTTCTATCCACCGATTGTTTCACAAACTTTAGCCAAAAATGTAAGAATAAACAAAGGCTCATTTAAAGAACTCGTTTTGTAAAGAAAGAAAGTTCTTAAAATTTTTGTGATCGTAATTCACCAGACCGGTTCTCAGTGATATATGTAATTTCAAAGCTTCACGGACACCTTTTATTTTGAGTCGCTTCGTTACTTTATGAAACGGAAGTTTTCAGAAGATTGAAGTTATCTTCTACAGTCGAGCCTTTACAGCGTGACCAAAAACGTGTTGAAAGTGGTAACTTAAGCACAAAACTTGTTGGTAATTGAGGAAAAAACACATGTTGAAGGAGGGGGGATAGATGAAGGATATTTAACAATTGGAGAAATGATTTAATCTTAGTATACATATTATTGAAACTAATTTCGAGGATTTTACTTTTCTAAAGGACTACTGAAGTTTCCTATGTAATTCGTTAACAGTATACAAATATTGGAAACAAAGTTAACTCCAAGAATAAAGAAAAATCTCTACTGTTTGCAACTGTGACAACTGAAATATTAATTTGATAAGTAATTATTTTTTAATGTTAAAATGTGCAATTAGTATTTAATGTTATACAGTTCGGAGTATCTGTACTTACTGAAGGATATTTATAATGTCTAGTTTAATTTTTCGGAATGCCAATCACATTGTGTAATAATTAATTGAAAGATGTTCATCTTCTTGATATTTTTACTATCTCACCATTCTTGAAGAAAGGTGTATACAATTGATCAATTAATTTACACCACGTTGAAAAGTATTTTAATATGTCATTTACAATACTATTTTTGGGACTGTTTGTTATGAAGCTCACAGCTACGCAAAGGATTTTATACCTGCGTTTCTGAAGCAGTAAGTCCGCAGACATACCAATGTATCAACTGGGGCTTTAGCTCTTAGGACTGAAAGTTTGCTATTAAAATAGTTTTGATGCGGTATAAATGTGCCTTAATACTCTTCATTCTAACATTTCAATGATTAATTTTTTAATTGACTGTTGACTTAGAATTTTAACATTTCATTTCTCTTATGAAAATAATATTTCGATTTTAAGAAAACAGCTCACTGTTAAATACCAGTATGAATTTTTCTATCTTATACTTTTCAATAAACTCAATAATATGTCACGGAAAAGAAAAAGAAGAAACATTAGTTTATGAGGTATCATTGATAAATGTTTTATCCTTTATATTCCTAAAAACTAAAACTATGTCAAAATACTGTTTCATCATTCTTTTATCTTCACTATACCAAAAGATAAAATGTAATGATGTATCGATTAAAATGTATTCTAACCACAGAAAAATCTTTAAAATGCCCTACTTCTTAAATATAGCTCAAGTTTGTACTAACAGAGTTAGCTACACATGAGTATTTCTGAAATAATTGTGTTCACAGATAAAATTACACGTATCACACTGTTGTAGGCTTGCATGAATTTATCAGGGAGTCTGGTTATATAACACTGTGTGACAAAATTTTGACTTTTTCTTATTCCTGGGCAGAAGGTGTTATTTCGCAATTGCTTATACCTAAAGTATGTGGAAATGACCTATTTTTCTCTTGAAACTTTGCTCTTGTGACCTGGATAATGAAATTTTCAAATTTACCCATTTTCCAAAGCATTCCAGGTAGACTCAGTACTGAGTAGCTGATAGAGAATTTTCCCGAACTTACAAGAATTTTCAAGAACTTTCTAGAATGTTGTGGAACTTCAATCGTTAAGATGAGCTCTGTTTCTGCCTCAATGTATCCGGTCTGTGCGAGATAATTGGAATTTCCTTTAACCTGAACGAGTGGTGCCTCTTCATTTTCTCTATTTTTTCAACATAAGCAGCTAAGAAATAACACATTCTGTCCAGGAACAAAATTCTTATTACATAGTGTAATATAACGCTTCAATTGAAATAACTATTGCATAAGTGTTTGCTAAAAATCAAACAAAACGCCTAATCTGGTGAGACATGATCTATTAGTTGAGAACAGATCACTTAAAGTCCAATCATAATGACAATCACATGCGTCTTTGTTAGTCTATTGCAGCTTTTATGTAATGACTGTGTAATGGAGTGTAACTATTCCTTGGTAAAAGAGTAGCCCAAGAGTTGGCGGTGGGTTGTGATGACTAGCTGCCTTTCCACTAGTCTTAGGGACGGGTAGAGCAGATAGCCCCCATGTAGCTTTGTGCGAAATCAAAAGCAAAGAAACTGACCATCCAACCAACTATTTGAACAGTTTCACAAATATTCAATAGTAATTTGTTTGTTTGTTTTTGGAATTAAGCACATAACTACACAATGGTCTGTTTTTGCTTTACCTATCACTGGTATCGAAATCCGATTTATAGTGGTGGGAGTCCTCAGACATATCGCTGTGCTACTTGGGGGCATTCAGTAATAATATTCTCCAGTTTAACTCTCTTTTTTGTTTTTGTATAAATCACATCATTCGTCATTACCAGATGGTTATGGCACTCGATTCACAATCACGGAAATTTTCGTCCTTTCAACGTTATAATATTATGACCAGTCCAACTTTTCGTTCGTAAAAGAGTTGCCTAAGGGTCAGCAGTTGGTGTTATTGTCCAGCTGCCTTTTCTCTAATCTGTCATTTCAAAATTATGGATGGTTAGCGTAGACAGTTTAATATTTTGATGTCTATTTGTTTTCGAATTTCGCGCAAAGCTACACGAGGGATATCTGCTCTAGCCGTGTAAGACTAGAGGAAAGGCAGCTAGTCATCACCACCCACCGCTAACTTTTGGGCTACTCTTTTACCAACGAATAATGGGATTGACCGTAACATTATAATGCCCCCACGACTGATGAAAGGACAAGCATGTTTGGCGCGATACCCAGATTACGCGTCGAAAGCCTTAACCCACCTGGCCATGTTGGCTCCTGACGTGAAGAATGGAATAGTGAATATACCCTTTGTTTGGTACAGCGCTTGCCAAGTGCTGTAAAACAAGTGTTTTTATTCTTTATACTGAAACATGAAACATACATAGATCTTTACTACGTTGCTATCCTGAATCATTAAAGAGCGATTATGGTAACAGAAGAATTACTCATAAGGTTTCAGTCACTTACAAGACGTTTCTCTCTTCACTTTCTCTTCACGCGCTATATTGCCAAAGGTATAAAGACAACATATTCCAGCTAGTTAATTTTCACGTGACTGTCATTACGCAGTCCTCGGAAGAGTTTTTAAGGGTAACCAGTCACTACGTCCTGCCAACTTTAATCGACGAATTAAGATGAGACAGCTCAAGCTGCAAAATACGAGATAGTGGGAGTGGTGAAACACATTAGTCCACCTGCTATTATCAAAACCTACTGTGGATGTGTTATGTAATAAAATGCAAAACCTGGTAAAAATTCATCATTGCTAACATAATGCAATCAAAGAAATTCAGCCAAGTTCAATTTTTGTCTTCAAGGAGATTCACGTTGGTGGATTTATTTGAAGCTGAAGTTCAAAAGCCGCTTACGATAGCCGCGAATGGAAGATAAAGGCTCTTGTTGTGCTCTTGACTTTGACATAAAGCAAAATAACAACAACAACCAATAAAAACCTATTCGCTACTTTCTTGTGTGCTTCAAATATATTGACTGAGGCTTAACAACAATTTGTAAACATTAAGGATGTAATGTAGAATACCAATTACAAAGAATTATCGGATAAGTGTTATAGTGGAGTTTGTTTTAGGTAATTAGTACTCTTGGTGATAGCTAAGGCAGCCACCAATACCTTATTTTACAGTGACATTTAGGCTATCCTACACTGTTGTTATGCATTGCTGGAATTTCATACAGAATAATAATACGTTTTCACTTTAATAAAATATGTTCAAAAATGTACGCTTTGATGTAAATAACTTTCATAATCTACTTTGGTTAATTCAGAACCCTCAATCGAATCTAGCTGAACCATTTTGGGATGTTTCAAAATATCACCTGATGAATAAATCCAAAATTAGATTTAATTTATTAGTGTATTTGATGAGTAAAGTGTTGTTAGAAGGGTTGAAATTGTGATGAACAACAAAGGTAAACTCATTTCTTTTTTTAAAAAAGAGCCCTAGTGGCGAAATATGGTACTTTCCTCTTTTATATGAGCCGTTTTTGCATATAAAATTCTCAACAAGTGGGTTTTTCTACATCACTGATTGGTACTTTCCTCATTGCATGCTCTTCACGTTTGTTTGGCAATATTAGTGCATCATATTTTTACAACAGATTTTAGATAAACAAAGAAACAATGACAGACAAAAAGAGGCACAGATATGTCATGGTATTTTATTACATAATTTATAATTGCTTTAACACTCAAACTATTTTTCTTTCTGAATCTTGACAACAAAATGACATCCTTATGACTGTTATGTTCAGAGACTTAGTGCTAAAGGTTAATTATATTTTATAAGAATGATGTTCCAAATCTCATGTTGCCCTCGAGTGTGCATAGTCTGATGTACATGATTACGCACTATTGTACAAATCATAAATATCATTGTAAAAGTAGCTTCTAATAAAGTTAGTAAAGTCAGTTTTAAACCACACGTCTCGATAAATCATTCAGAGATGTTGACTTTCACGAATGCATACACAATAGTCTGTTCAATTTCTATCAGAGGTTTTAAAGATAAGCGCATAGAAGTTTGCATTCTAAATTTCGCTCAAAGCTAGTCGAGAGTTATCTTCGCTGACGGTCCCCAATTTATCAGTGTAAGACCAGTTTGTTTGTTTGTTTTAATTTTGCACAAAGCAACTCGAGGGCTGTCTATGCTAGCCGTCCCTAATTTAGTAGTGTAAGACTAGAGGGAAGGCAGCTAGTCATCACCACCCACCGCCAACTCTTGGGCTACTCTTTTACCAACGAAAAGTGGGATTGACCGTAACATTATAACGTCCCCACGGCTGAAAGGGGCGAGCATTTTTGGCGCGACTCGGGCGCGGACCCGCAATTCTCAGATTACGAAGCGCACGCCTTAACGCGCTAGGCCATGCCAGGCCTATGTAAGACCAGAGGAAATACAGCTAGTCATCACCACTCACACCAAATATTTGGCTACTTTTTTATCAACAAATATTGGGATTGACTGACACATTCTAACACCCCCATGACTGAAAGGGCGAGAATGTTTGGTGTGGGATTCGAACCCCTGTCCCTCCGATTATGAGTCGAGAGTCCTAATTACCTGGCTTTTCCGGGCCAAACATAGTAGTAATAATCGTTATGTACTTATAACATTCTACCGTGAAACGTTTAATACAAATATGTTTACATTAGTATGTACGTAGTAAAAATAGCAAGAGATATTTTTAGTAGGGTATTGTGAAACATGTGCCTATCAAATGCTCCATATCTTATCAAAGAAAGAGAAGTCAGAATTTTCTGCGTGTCGTTTTTAGCTAAATTTATCTAAAACACTAGACGTGACAATAATAATTAACTACTTGTGTATTATATTGGCTATATAGAAAAAGATACACCAGAACTAGCCTTGACCATGAGTTACCACTGAAGGCAGAATTAAAAATAATTTGTACCAGGACATCCTATTCATGAAGAATGTCTAGCTAAGACTAATCAAACAATAACTGTCGTTTAAAAATGACACGAATGTACTTGAATTAAGATATATTTATTTATTTATTTACATCTCCGTAATTTGATAGTGCGGTTATTCACATTCGATTTTTTGTTTGTCTTTAAGTAGGTTCTGTAAAGAAACAACAACCTAACACTAAGCAGTTTTTTCTTCATTTCTTTTATCGTGATATTCAATCTACATATCACTAAACGGTAATTGATTGACACTTACAGGTTATTTTCTCTTTCCCTCTAATGGAAATTAGCTTCAGTTGAATACATCAAGGACACTAGTCTGAGAGAGAGACATTTGTCTACTTTGATCTTATCCTTTCAAATTACAGTCACTTACGTCTTTGAACTAGGTACATGATGTCCTTCACCCTTCGTACCAATTTTATTAGAATTCCAGGAACTATTCGGTATTAACATTTGGTTTGTTTGTTTTGTTTTTTTTATTTTGCGCAGATATACATGAGATCTATCTGCGCTAGCAGTCCCTCATTTAACAGTGTTAAACTAGAAGGAAGGCAAATCGTCATCACTAACCACTACCAACTCTCGGGCTACTTTTATCATATAATAGTGGGATCGACCGCTACTATAACACCCACACGGCTGAAAAAGCGAGCATATTTGGGGTAATAGGGATTCGAACCCACAACCGTTAGGTTACGGATCGAGCGTTCTAACCCTTTGGTGATGCTGGGCCACAACAGTTTCTAACACAAACTAGCAGGAGTTTATGACCCTTGATTTATATTGTCGAAACCGAATTACTTTGTTTTATATGCGCTTAGGGAATATACTTTACCTAACGATTTTTGTTATACACACATCTTATGTAGAAGTTTATGAAATAGTAATAATTTTATTAGTTTACATTTCTTAGGTGAAGACATGTTATTGTTATTTTCAGTTAACTCAGTGCAAATAAATTTAATGAACCCAGTATAAATAACTTTGCGAATAGTTAATTTAGTTGTTATGTATTGCACACTATTATATTTAACGAAGGGAAGAAGTAAGGATAAGGACTATCTCAAGTTCAAATAGTAGAATATTATTGAAAAAGAAACTTAAAAAATATTTCTTCCTAAGTATAACTTAAATGTCTCTATGTTTAACGGACATTTTCGTTTATGTTTAACAAGTTTAAAAGATTTATGAGTATACAATGAATCGAAGAAACTACTAGAAAGAATTCCACAGACTTGAAGTACACTCATTTAAACAACTACTATGTAAATAGAGAACGTAAATAATTTGTTAAATAATCTTAAAAGTTAGAAATTGTTCATAGAGGTTCAGCTCGAACGATTTTAGCCTATTATATTTTATTGTAATGCATATTTTGAAATTTTTGAAATTTTCTTTCAGGCTCATACAACGTAACAGTCTTTTGTATATATTTGTATATATTTTGTATATATATAAAGCACAAGAGTAATATTAAAGTTAAGATATAGCAAAATTATAATTTCTAAATATCAAATAATTAGGTCAAAAATAAGTCATGTCAAATATGCACTTATCTTAGTAGAAGTCTCTTATTATCAAATTTCAATATTCTGTAGAACTAATCGATAAGCATGCAGATGACACACTTATGTCTGTCGGATTTTATGTATGGATTAGATTCTTTATAGTAGGTGTCTGTGACTGGTTGACAATAAATTTGAACAATAAACGAACAACACACAGTCCACTTGTTTTAAAAATAATATAATAAAACAAGTCAGACGTATATACGGTTTGCTAGGCACAGAGTTTGTTATCACAATTGTATCCAGAGCTTTAAATAATTGTCTCTTTTTCTCATCAAATTCAACATAGGCTGGTTTAGTTATTTTATTTTTAGAAAACTATTATTCGTGCTCTGTTTGTGTCAAATTTCATTTTCAAATCACCACTAAATCCGTTCTTTATCACATAACAATTGTATCCAGGGCTTTAAGTAACTGTTGTTTTTTTTCCGTCAAAGTCCACACAAGCGGGTTCAGTTATGTTATAACACAATTGATAAGACAAATTATTTCTTCTCTTCTCTGTAGAAATTACTACTTTACGCTTTTTATGGTCAAACAACTCATATTCACGTAGTCTGGATCTAAATTACTCTCTATCTAACTCGAACTACATTTTGGACACGTATTCATATCTCCATAAAGGCCTAAAACGTTCCATACACTACGAGATATTATAATACAATAACACTCAATTTAAACAACGATAAAACTTAGAAGGTTCTAGTAACATTAAACAATGAAACAATAATCTTCAATTCAGAACACTTGAATGACACAACGTATAATTCATAAAGAATGACGTAAACAAACTTGCAATAAACTACCGCTTCGAAAAATAACTAAATTTAACACTCTCGTGATACTAAAGGTTTAACTGACCGGAAGAAGTCATGTATATCTAATAATTCCTATAGCCCCCCAGTGGCACAGTGGTATGTTTGCGGACTTACACACTAAAAACCGGGTTTCGATACCCGTGGTGGCCAGAGCACAGATAGCCCATTGAGTAGCTTTGTGCTTAATTCTAAACAAAACTAAATAATGCCTATAACTATTCTTATGATGAACGACTTTTATAATTTTTGATTAAAATCATTTCATTACTCCTATCTGACGGGTATATTTTTCATTCCTGTGAGACTGTAACATTATGTGAACAGTATAACTCGAACATTTTTCATCTCAATTTAACCAAATTTGCAAAAAAGGTATAGTGTTCATCAACCGTTAACTATGTGAGTGTCAGTCAAATGTCGAGGGCACACTGAAATTTAAACTTTTCCTTGTATTCCTTAAAACGGTAGAAAACTGAGATTTTGGGATAACAAGTAAAAAATCGAGAATAAATTAGATAGAAAGAACATTTGGCACTATGTTTTTAAGGTGAGGAGCTGTTTGGTTCACATTTTAGTTAAACACACTTCTGGGCAGAATTTACACGTTTATGAGGTTTTCTAGTTTCTTACTATCTATACCTTTGTCATTGACATTTTGGGCTTATAATGAATAAAATTTCTAAAGGAGTGTTCTTAAAAAAATAACTTGTTGATATTATCAGGAGTTAAACTCACAATACTTCATTCCATGCAACCAAGAATTATTCTTCTGTACTTCTCTATTTCTGCTTTTGTGTGTATGTTTTTCAATGGAATTTTGAATCGCCATGTATGTGTCTCTAATGTTTTAAAATTCAATCACGTCTTTCTGAATTTCTCCTACAAGTGATCAGAATACATAAAGTCAGACTGAACAAAAATGACTATTTGTATAATCATTGAAAGTTATTACAAAAACAGGGAACAAAGTGGATATAAAATTCAAACATTATGGAATTTCTCCCCATTCTGTTGCATAAAAATGAAATATATCACATTACAGTCACGTACTTATATTTTACACAATTATCTGCCACATAACCAATCAAACAGTATCACACCAGAAGAATGCCTTCAAAAAGCCCCCCAGCGGTTAAGCGGTATGTCTGCGGACTTACACGCTAAAATTCGGGTTTCGATACCCGTGCTGGGCAGAGCACAGATAGCTCATTGTGTAGCTTTGTGCTTAATTCAAAAACAACAACAACAACATCAACAGCCTTCAAAAAAATTGGCAATTTTATCATTTCGAGCATTCATGTGGTGAATGCTCACATTGGTCTCAGGACAAATATTTCAAACGATAAATGGGTTTTTGTAGACGAAAATTAGTCCACAAGATAATTATTTAGTAAGAGTTTAACGGATTTAGTATTGTTAATAATAAACACTGTCGAGATAAATAGCCCAAACTCTTCATAAGTTATCTCACTGGCTCGTTAGTATGATATGGTCTCGAAGGATGTTTATCTGCAAAAAATATCTTCCTAGAGTAGATAATTAAACAAAATGTCTAAATTGTGCATAAAACCTTACAAAATGAGATGAACAAAGATGGAATATTCTTTAGTGGGAATCAGAATTTAAATTGTTTGGAAACAAACCAGTTATAATTTGTTCGATTTCAGAGAAATTAATAGTATTTTCAGTTAAACATGCAGGGAACCAATAAAAGAGCTGACTATAGCTCAGCCAATAGTTTTGGAAATATATACAAAACTTGATGTCATTTATCTGTTAGGAATTCATCTTCTAGCTAGACATAATCCTTGAAAAAAATGAAAAGGTCAATGGACCCCCATAAACATTCCACAAAGTTTCAACATGAATATTATTAAGGACTTATAGCTCCCCAGTGGCACAGTGATATATTTGCAGACTTAAATGCTAAAAACCAGGCTGCGATGCACGTGGTGGGCAGAGCAGATATAGTCCTTTGTATAACTTTGTACTTAATAACGAAAAAACGAACGAAACGAATAATACCTACGCTTTTTCAGCAGAGTTTCCTTTTTTACATGTGACTTTGTTGTTGGCTCTGCATTGCGCAAGTCCCGCCTGTTTTCAAAATTTGTAAACAATTTTTTTCAGTAAGAATCAACAATATTTGTTTCACAAAAACGCTAGTTCGTCTTCGAACGTTATTGATATTTCTAGAAAAATTGCGTGAATTCTATAAAAGTAGCTAGTCGAGAAACAATAGAAAAAAACTATTATTAGACAGCTACAGCCAGCATACTAGAAGTGTCAGAACCTATAATCGTGAATTAATTAATCAGAAGCTACAGAATTAAACCAGGAACGTTTATATATTTCGAACATTACAAACCATTCAACTTCAGTGAACAATTTCGGGCATTATATACTGTCGTCGGCGAAAGCTTCAAGCTAGCTAGCGCTCGAAAGCAGTGTACAGGTGTATCAACAAAAAGTTAATTTACTCTCAGTAAACATCGATAAAAGATTCAACTTTAGACCAGATAGAAGGCTAAATATTGTTTGTAAGTTTGTATGACTCTTCTATATAAACCATCATTTGTAATAATAGTTATTATAATTTGTTTTTTGTGTTTGTATATTAAAATACATTTGTGTTAAAAACAATATATATCAATCTTGTTGGCAAATATCAAAAAATTGATACATATTGATATTTAAGTAACTTCTAAATTCTAACTCTAATTTTCGGTTATTTGAAAGAGTAATACTTAAATCGGTGATTCGTCCGAAATAAATTACACTACCTAACAAAAGGCTTATACGGAAATCGAGATGCCCAAACAGAAATAATACAATGTGTAAAATAATTCAGAACATTTGATACAATATTTCAAACCAACTTTGATAAACCAATGATGGTATAATAGCAAGGTGTATTACTTTGTTTGAGACAAGCACAAAATAGTAGTGCACTGTACAATTGCTTTTTTCTTCTAATGATTGTCGTTTATTTTTTTTACAAAACCACAAACGGGGCTAGCTGCACGTTGCTTGGGAATCGAACCCCGTATTTTAGTGGTGTAAGTCCTTAAGCTTTCCGCTGACTCTCTGGCAGACCATTTTGTTGCAATTAATCACTAATTGTAACTTTTATGTGTATCACTCGATTATGCGTCACACACCAACTAATTTACATTATTAACATAAGTATTTGAAATATTGTATACATATACATATTTGTTAATATACCAGATTTAATCCAAATTCAAACTAACAATATTACACTTTACAATATTACAAATAAATGAAATTAAAACTACGTAACAAAACTGTAACTTTGCAATTATAAAGAACGTATAAATAAAAAAACAAAGGACAGTTATTTTTAATCGACCCTTTTGAATAACATGCTATCTTTACGTTTATGTGTGAAATAAGATTAATTTGAGCTAAAAATCGACTAACAATTCACATATGTTTCCATTCTTTTTTCTGCGAGTTACACATAACGTACACAACAATCTAAAATCTAAATTACTTTGTTTCTAAATTTGTGTTAATTTTGTATAATAGAACAGGTTTCACAGAAACTTTATTTTGGTTGCTGCAATTCTAAATCTAGAAAAAAGTTTTGTCTTGGTGGTCCTTTTTGTTCTCTTGATGCTCGTATTAACATAATTGGCTCATCCTTCATCGAACCACTAAGTTGTCGAAAACATTTTTGCTAGACTGAACTTTTCACAGCAAATGTAGTTTCATATTGCATATATTATACAATCGAATATTTCAATAAATATTTTGTTACTGCGCCATTGAAACTTCGCACGTATTCCTTGTTGTTGTTTTGAATTAAGCACAAAGCTACACAATGGGCTATCTGTACTCTGCCCACCACGGGTATCGAAACCCGGATTTTAGCGTGTAAGTCCGCAGACATACCGCTGAGCCACTGGGGGGCCGATTTGTTAAAGAATGATTATATATATCGCAAAAGCTATTATTTTTATTTGGAGTTATGTGTGAAAGTACACAAAGGGCTATCTGGGCTTTGCCCACCACCGGTATACTGCATAAGAAATCACAAAGCTATGTTCCACCAAATATATTTTACAACATTGAAAATGCCACATCTTTGAACTACTGATATGTTGTTGTTGTTTTTATCCTTCAAAGTAGATTTCTCAAATGATTTTTATTTATTGATTTAGACAGTTATTATATCACATTTAATTCTACAGAGCTTATATGTTTTTCAAATACATTTACTAAACCATTTATGTACAATTCACATCTTTACTGGTGACAGAGTTCCTGAGTCACACACATAGAAGTTAAAGAAACCTACCACAAATATTGCAATTAATTCCATTAATTACTGCTGGAGTTCCCTCTGTGCTTTACGTCGAAAATGAGGAATTTCAACTAAATTTTATGACTCTGAGGTTTCATCTAATATTTGTGTCAATGCTTTACAGTGTTTTAACAGACAAAAGCAAAAAATTCTCAATATTGTGCAATATATGAGCCCCATTGATAGTGAACATTATAAAAACAAGTCGATAATTTTAAGGTTAAGGATACAATTCCTTATACAATATTAATAATTCAACATAAATAAAAAAGACAATTTTTATGGAATTTGTCATAAATTACTGGAAAGCTGATAATATCAACATGTAGCCAACATATATATACTGTTTTAATGTAACTTTCACAGCAAATAAAATATCTGCAGACATTAAATTCATACATAAAGGATTACTTCTGGCACAATTTGCTAGACGTTTCGTTCATTCCAATGACATTTCAACAAACCACCGCTCCATTCATTTACATCACACAACATTGTGAAAGAGTAATAACCAATTGTCATAAACTCCAAAATAAAGTTAATAAAACACTTCTATCACTAAAATACCATCTTAAAAAGACTTAATGTAACAAAAATTATGAAGATATCTCTGGCAAGAGATTCGCTATAGGATAGTTTAATATTTGTAAAGTCTACTACGAATACTTGCAAAAGCCAATATTAAGATACCAATGTTGATGTCAGTTTCTGTTTACTTGTTGTTAACCTCAAAGGTTAATAATAGACTGTCTGTACTCTTATCACCACGCTTGTCGAAACCCAATTTTTAGCGTCGTAAGCCACTAGGAGATTCCTGTTCTAAGATATTTTCAGTTATGTCTGCAAGCAATATAACTCACACGAAATAATCAATAAAACTTTAAAGTGTAAAAAAATTTCACACTTCTGTCTTTTTTAGGGGAAGTTTTATAAAACCGTGCTTCCTTCGGTCTTCTTTTCAAAGTAAATTTGACTTTTGTATTCGAACATATGATGTACATCGTTATAAAAGTGCGGAAGTTGGATTATTTTTTTGCCTTGTCATGTGCCTACATTTACGCCCTTTGTCAGTTTTTTTCGTGTCCTTTCGAGGGTGGGGCTGACAGGAAGATTATTTTAGTCAGTCAAATTGTTGTCATTAGTACCATGACGATGACAAGCGGTTACTATAATCGTGTTACTTCAAGCACAGCTTTCAAGGTTGAGGTTATCTATGAGCTTCATAGAAACTTTGTGAATACATTTTTTTATTCTTAGATACTCGATGTGTATACTCTCTTCCTTTTCTTTAAAAAATTCTAAACTCGCTGGCTTGCTATACTAAAAAATTATTGTAGTAAGTGTATGGTATAAATTAAGCTGTACTAAAGAACACGTAGAAGTGTGACCTGCATTCGTACTTGTTTGTAGGCTTGTGCAACTACACCACATTCCCTCCCAGAGAGTCAGAAGTGTGTGTTATTGTTTTCATATAAAAATACATTTCTCATCTACGTAGTAAATGGACCATAGCATAATAATTTTGACAATAGAGGCTCTTACAAATGATCACTCCATATCTATATGAATTGTTTGTTTGTTTATTTTGGAATTTTGCACAAAGTTACACAATGGCTATCTGCGCTAGCCGTCCCTAATTTAGCAGTGTAAGACTAGAGGGAAGGCAGCTAGTTATCACCAACCATCGCCAACTCTTGAGCTACTCTTTTACCAACGAGTAGTGGGATTGACTGTAACATTATAATGCCCCCGCGGCTGAAAGAGCAAGCATGTTTGGTGTGACGGGGATTCGAATCCGCGACCCTTGGATTACGAGTCGAGTGCCTTAACCTACCTGGCCATGCCGGGTTTCCTATATGAATTTTATTGTGCAGTTAGGACGCACGTAAATTCATTCGTTTCACATAATATTAATTATGCTCAAGGACGAAACATTACTAACAAGGTATAGGGTAGTTGAATATTAAAAGTTAACATTGTTACCTATTATACTTTATCTTGGACAAATCTCAGATTTATTATGTTACGCACTATAATTTAGGTACGTTACGTATTACGATTTCAAATAACCGGAAACTTAGACATTAATTAAATGTCGATATGTATTACATTTGTGACATAGGCCAACAAGATTGATACACACAGTTTTCTTTTTTAACACAAAAATATTTTAATATATGAACAATAACACAATTTATAACAAAAGTTATTACAAATAATGTCTTATACGCAAAAGATTTACAAACTTACAAACAATACTGAGTCCTATATCTGATCTGGAACTGAATCTTTTATCGATATTCGTGGAGAGCGAATAAATTCTATGATGATATACAGTTACACTTGTCTTGACGGCTTGAATCACACCTAAGTTTCTCACCCGATGACAATACCTAATGTCCTCGTAGAAATACTAACGTCCAAAGTTAATTCATTGAAGCTTGTAATGCGCGAAATATATAAACGTTCGTGGTCAAATACATGTAGTTTTTCCGATCAGTAAGCGTTTGTCACAAATATAGGTTCAGAGGTTTATAGTATACTGACAATATTTTATCTCAGTCTTTTGGCGCGTCGGTTTATTTAGTTTTAGGCAAGATTCTCGAGTGTTCAACAATATTCAAAGACACGCTATGTTTTCGTAAAATATATATTGTTAATTCTTACTCTCGAGAATCTTTTACAAGTGTAGAGAACAGGTAGGACTTGCGCAATACACATCTAATAATATAGGTCACATGCATCAATCTGAAAGAGATACATATATTAAAATAAATGTATAACAGTAATCTGTTACAACATTATGAAAAAATCAATACAGTTATTGTGAAAAATTAATATACTTTTATTTCAAATAAGAAGCTAAAACCGGTTGCTCTCGGTATCTCAAGCATTAGAAGTAAATTATGTTTAAAATAAATGATTTATTAGTTAATTCATTGAACAGTAAAAATAAAACGGTATTAACAACTGTAAGACTTAAAATAAGACTAGACCATTATTTTCTGATAAGCTCATTTTAAATATGTTACTGGCAGAGATAAAGCTTTCAAAACACAATTTTGAAAGCTATATAGAGATATAAAGATAGGAAACGTTTAATTTACGAAAAAAGATACTTCTGTAATCCAATGCTAATTTAGGGTTTAAAGCAAAGACTAGATTGTCTTAAGTATATATATACTATGGAAGATTATAGTATGAAAATTTATTAAATGCAACATATGAGTTGAAATTCGAGTTTCGATACCCGTGGTGGGCAAAGCACAGATAGCCCATTGTGTAGCTTTGTGCTTAATTCAAAACAACAACAACGTCTTCGCTCTTCTTCACCAGTTTACACATGAATTGCTATCACAGGTTTTTCATTTTATTTGATGAAGTTCATGTTTTACAATCTCTTATTCTCATGTTTTAATTTTATTTTGAACTACGCCCTAAGATTTTCATTGTTTTGAAATTTACTTTGCATACATAACATTTTTAGTTGTATTCTATATTTTACCCGCTTATTTTACTTTTAAGTTTCTTTAATCTTTCTAATTTTTTTTCTAATGGTGTTTCACCAAAGATCCAATTTTTACTTCCTAATTTTCACTTCACATCACGTTTTAACTGTTACTATTAATTCTCTTTTTTAAAAATTGTATTCTGTTTATGGATCTAATTATAAAGTATATGCGAGAGAAAATATATAAATCACCAGGATGTATACTTATGATAACACAATTAATAATAACCAAGAAAAGTACATTTTATTAAAAAGAATTTTGTGAAGTGACTTCCTGCTCAGTGTATGTATGTATATATATATATAATTTTGTGAAGTGACCTCCTGCTCAGTGTATGTATGTATGTATGAATATACAGGCAAAATTTGGTCCTGTAGTTTTTTTTTACAATTGTTATCAGCAGCCGAATAAAATATTTAGAAAATACAATTCACTCGCAATAAACCATCTTTACTTTCAATAAATAGTAACCAGCATTTTGTGTAATTTTCCTACTGACTAATTTTCGTTACTCACTAATGATGGTGTTCTCTATGGTCTGAACTCTATCCAGTTTATGAAAATAGCACTAAACAAGAAACTGGTTTTAACGGCCCTCTGTCACTCTGTAATAACGATGACTACATCATCAAAACCCATACGTTAATTCAATGTCAATTTTTGTATGAATCTACCAGCATCTGTACTGCTAGTTGTTGTTTATTATTAAGCCAAATTTACACAAAGGGATATTTATGCATTTCCCACCAGGGGTAGCGAAACCCGGTTTCTAGCGGTGTAACTCTGCAGACATACCGCTGTGTCATTAAGGGTTGGTACTACTATTTGTCCTTCGATTCCTTGAAGTATACTAAAAAATCTAACAATGGCAAAATACATTAAAAACTACTACTTGTATAAAATTTGTCATTTCCTATCCAAATGCTATACAAGAATCGATAAAACAAAGTTTTTATTTTTCAAATGCTGGGATTAGGAAAACCAAAATTCGTAATGCAGTTAGAGAAAGGGTATATTTGTTTTGGAATTCACACAAAACTGCGATATTCATCCCTAATTTAGCAGTGCAAGACTAGACGGAAGGCAATTAGTAAACCACTACCCACTGCCAACTCTTGAGCTACTCTTTTACCAATGAATATTGAGATTGATCATAAGATTCTAACGCCCCCACGTAAAGCTACACGAGGGCTATCTGCGCTAGCCGTCCCTAATTTAGCAATGTAAGACTAGAGGGAAGGCAGCTATTCATCACCACCTACCGCCAACTCTTTTACAGACGAATAGTGGAATCGACCACACACTATAATGCCCCCACGCCTAAAAGGGGGAGTATGTTTGGTGTAATGGGATTCGAATACGCGACCCTCAGATTACGAGTCAAACGCCTTAACCCACCTGGCCATGCAGGGCCTACTAGAATAGAAACAGCTAGTCAACAGCACCCACCACTAACTCCTAAGCCACATTCGTCTGATCAAATATTGGAATTTGACAGGAGTTATTTATAGGGCATCCACATTCCAATGTGCGGACTGTGTTTGTGGAGTAACGAGTCGATGTGCTCTTAAATTTAAAGCATATAAGTGAAATAAGAGTGTTTTATCCAATGGAAAAATATTTTTCGATACAAGAACAGATTTGAAAATAAATAATCCTTCTGGCTGATGTTTAGAGAAATAACATTTAAGTATAAATTTTTGTATCTCAGTTTTTAGAAAGAAAATGAATTGAAATAAAAACGACTAATGTTCTAGGGAATATTATTTTCTTAATTTTTGCTGTCGTTTTTTTAAACTTACTAAGTGGGAGTAACGTACTGAATGTTCTTACGAGTAGAGTTACAACGCTAAAATCAGGTTCCGTTTCCCTCCATGGACTAGTGGGATTCACCGTAACATTATAACGCTCTCACGGCTAAAAGGGCGAGCATGTTTGGCGTGACAGGGATTCAAACCCGCAACCCTCGGATTAGAAATTGAGTGTTTTGACCACCTGGCCATTCCGAGCCGTTGCAGGCAGTAAGACGGGCAGAAAATAATAAAATTCACGTGATTGTATGGAATAGTATGAAAACTTAAAAGATAAAATGTCCAATTAAAAAAAAAATTAAAATTAATAGATAAATTTGAGCTCCAAAAGATACAACGATGACTCGAGTACCGAGTGCAATATAGAAGAATTAGAGCTCAAAAATATGGAAACATTAAAAAATGTTAATTAACTTAGAAGATAGAAAATGAACGTTAATAATAGATGAGATTGTATAATTATATGAAACAAAAATATTAGTTGAAAGCTAAAGTTTAAAAGATTCATCTGATATTAAATGAATAAAAGTTATAGAAATAGAAATTAAAAAGGAAAACCTAAAAATAACCTTAAAAGAAGTATATGGATATACTTGTAAAATAAAATATAAAAACGTTAAATGTGAACTAATCATGTATGCTAATGTTTATATTTGCACGCAACAGTTATGTAATGGCGTATTCACATATCATATCTCAGTTTGGAAGACAAATACACAGATAATGTTATACGATTTTCACTTGGTACAGTTGTTTTATCGCAAAGTTATGCAACCGGCTATGTGCGTTCTGTTCATCCCAATTTTTAATGTTTTAAATCTTTAAGTTTACCGCTGGTTCACTGACGATGAACACCAGAAAAATCCACAAAGTACATACGTCGGGATAAGTAAATCTTTCTTTACTGGCAGTAAACGCACTCCACAAGCAAGAACCGTATTCGAGACATCATGTGCCTTTAACATTCACAGCTGCACATGTTGCTGCATATCTATTGTGTCTACCAGGTGCTTTATAGTCCTATATATATATATATACACACACATACGTATAATGAATAAATCATTAAATTAGGAAATAAATATTTAATAACCTTTCTTTAACAGCTGATTTTAATTTATTTCTATTTATCCAAGGTTGTTAACATTATTACTGTTGCAATGAGTCTAAGGATTTATAACGCAAAAATCAGGGGTTCGATTCCTCTTGGTGGGCTCAGCAGATAGACCGATGTGGCTTTACTTTAAGAAAACATACACTGTTGCAATATAACATCTTCTTGAACAGTGTTCTAGTATATTAGTAGAATTAAAGGGATTGTGAAAATCGAGAATAGGTGGAGTAGTGATAGAGTTTATGAAAATTAAGCTCAGAACATTGAGTGACGACAAGAAAAAACGAACAAATTGTCTTGGAAATCCCCGTAGGTTCGTGCAAACATGTCATTCTAAAACTTGTTTCCATAAAGTTCACGGATAAATGTTTTTATTATTTTGAATTAAGCATTGAAAAAAAAAAAACTATCCTCGGAATAAAGATATAAATTTTGTTCACACCAACAGTTTCGATAAAAAACTTTGTACTTTTTCAGAATTTTTGTCGTAGTCTTGTCTACATTTGTTGCTTAAGTTACGTGGCATACTTCACCCAATAAACCTTGTTTATTTTGGCCCGGCATGGCTAGGTGGTTAGGCCTCTCGACTTGCAGATTCGAATTACCATCTCACCAAACATGTTCTTCCTTTCAGTCATGGTGGCGTTATAGTGAGACGATCTCGTTGGTGAAAGAGTAGTCTAAAAGTTGGCGGTTGGTGATGATGACTAGCTCCCTTCACTTTAGTCTTACACTACTAAATTAGGGACGGCTAATGCATAAAGCTCTTTTGTAGCTTTGCGCAAAATTGAAAACAAACAAATCGTTTATTTTTTATTTGGTTATGTTGTTGCTCAGTGTCCATACGTACCACACAATATGTTACGTTTTTTCTTTATACTCTTTACTTGGAACTAGTAAATTAAAATACATGTAATTAAATGTAAATAAATGTAATTAAAATACATAAATGCCTAGCAATTAATAATTTATAATCTAATAATCATGACTGTAAATCCTGGTCTTGAGCAACAGTCAACAAATGTGTAAACTAATCACAACTGGGAAAGTGGACTAATGAGATGATCTCTTTAAATATTTAATAATTTGAAGTTACTCTTAAAGTGTATAATTTTGCTGCACTACATTTAAGTACCTTCGACTGCAAACTACAAAAAAGTGAACGTGGTTTACAGTTATTTGGTTTATTTATTATACTTTTCTCTAAATTTACTTTCTTTCATACTTTCATATATTTATAAATAATGAAAATTAGTCGAATGGACAGCGACTACCTGCTGTATGACCTGAAGACGAAAGGGGGCGAAAGACATTCGAAACGGAAACATCGTCCTCTAAACTTGTTTTTACAAGTCAGTTGCTCTCCATTCAGCTAAATTTCGTAAAGATTATTCGTATGTGAGTGTTTTTCTTATGGCAAACCTACATATGGCTATCTGCTGTGTCCACTGAGGGGAATCGATTATCTGATTTTCGCGTTGTAAATCCGTAGACTTACCGCTGTCTCATGGAATTCAGAAATATTGTACCTATGATATCAAGCAAAAAATATTTAAACATATTTTTATCACATACATTTAACAAAACTTGCATAAAATTATTCAACTTCAAAAATAGTGCACATTATATATACATACACACACACACACACACACACACACATATATATATATATATACACGCATACATGTGTATGTGTTAAATTTCGTGGAGTTGTTAATGCTGAAAGTATTAAATCATATTTTATTTTGAGGATTTCCAATCCCTCACTTGAATATAGTCATCACATGTATAAGTATTAATATTCTTTTAAAAGTAAAACGTCAAACCTACCAAGTCTAGACAGCACCTAAAGTCGGTGTAGAGCTTGTTTAATCAACAAAATAGTCAAAATATTCGTTTCAGGACAATTAACCCTGGCAAATATATGACTAAACCAAACAAAAGTGAATCGTTTCCCAGACATGGTGTGTCGTGTTACCACTAAAATAATTTATATTATAACATTTACTATATTTTATTGGTTCATTATACTGCTACAGTTTTCGAAGTTTAGCATGTTTTAAAATATTGTGAAAGACAGTTTCTTGTTAATATTGGATAGATCAAACAGAATAGTTTTTAATTTCAAACAATGCAGAAGGCTATCACACTTTTCGTTGTGGTTTTTTAATAGTTCTGTAGCAAGAAGTTAAAAACTCACAACTCTCAGGCTGTCTGTGTCGACCACGATGTTTGATCAGATTTTCTGTCGCAATTTTTCAGGTCTTCGATCGTGTAGATGCTATTTGATCCTTAAAAGTTTGGTTGCTTAAGTTTGAGAACTAAGTCACGGTACTCTCGTGTAATTATTTCCGTTGCGATACGTAACTCTCAAGGATGACCTATCAGAGAGGTTTTGCTTTATTTTTGCGGTAACATTGAAGAACAGGTAACCAACCACACTACTTGACCCGCTATACTGCCTAGCTGCTACACTAGTACATGTTAACTCTAGCCTCGTCACTCCCAGGTATCAGAGCAGCGTGACGCATGAGGCTGTTCAGTCGTGCTCACTAGCCCTACGAAACAAGCGCAAAGACCTGTAGTCAAGAGTAGGTGACTAGGAAGTGTATAACAAATCCGAGCAAATAGCTCTCACGTTGCACAAGAAGTAAGACTGCCGCAGTGACTGGACTGATCTATTCTACTGGTGGCTTTAAGGTAGCTGTAAATACTAATATTCCTTCATTATCTGGCAGTGCAGTAAATAGTTCTTAATAACTTTAATATTAAGATAGAGAAAAACAATGTTTGCCGAATGTTTAATGTAACGTACGTTTAATCTGAAATGCTCACGATGCAAGTCTTCACAAAAATATTTGTGGAATAGTTTATATAATTGCAGGCGATATAATTATTTTTAGGGTTGGTTAAAATGGCTAAAAGGCTGTACAGAGAATGAATAGGGTTGAAAGGTCATGAGTCCCCAACCTTCCATACCCTTTGACCTTCAGAAGTACATAGGCAGTAGCCTTATATCACAGCATCCACGTAACAGTAAAAAAGGAAGGCAGACTGAAACAACAGAGTTTGGAAACAACTATAGAACACGAAGAATTTCTGGGGGCATCAGTGTGCCAGTTTGTACTTGTTGCGGAGGGGTCCAGATCCAAAAGTCTAACTTTTCAAGGTTTCAAAACTATGCCTGGACCGGTATGCCACTCATTAGCGTGGCCAAAGGACGCACAAGGAAACAACAGAGCAGTAAATTCCAAAGATGGCCTTCTGGCTTCACAGACACTGAGTATAATCAAAAGCAAACAATAACTGGAAGTTCAGTTGTTAAATATAATAAGACAGACAAAGATACAACTGAAGAGGAGTTGTCTTCCATGTCGAAACTGGCACTTCATGCCCAAGGCTCTCCCTTGATTCTATCTAATGAACATAAGGAAAAAAGTGAAGATAAAGGCAAACCGAACACGGGGTTAAATACAAAGAAAAGTAAACATTTTTACATAGGAAACGAACTCTTCCTCCATCCACAGTATCACTGGACCACAAATGATGCTGGATTGGCTGGAATTAGCAGAACGTGCTCCGAAAACATTCAGTTTGATTTAAGATCAACATCTGTCACGGTTGATGAAACAGGTTCTGTCAGTGGGGAATCTGATGTCAAATCTGAAACTGACATAATTGACTCAACTCCCCCTCAGCAGAGCGACAGTCTGAGTATCACTTCAGATTCTTCTGGTTCGTCTGAGAATAGTCTCCCAAGGATTATCAAACCTCGAAAACGCAGGAAGAGAGATAGAAAAATGAACGAATTTAAAGATCAAAACGTTTCGGTAATTCTAACACTGAAACCTTACCAACCTCTTTGTTTTCCTTATACTGAGAGAGTGAACAAAACTGAGAAGAACTTTGTCCACAGCAATACCTTTCCAGAATACGAGCTGGAAAGTGTCTTTGGGTCACTGAAGATGACTAAACCCTCCCTTTATCCGTATTCTCCATCTCCACTATGTTCATGTAAACGTTGCGTTACCCTAACTCCCTTCCTGACCCCACCTCTTTCTCCACTTGGAAAACCCGAAGAAGTCATTAAAAAATCTTCTCAAGAGTCGATTTGTGAAGTTTCCACTCGTATCGTTACCTCACCATGTGGAAGTAAGGATTTAGAGATTAAATTTTTGAACATCTCAAATACAAACGACCTTAACGAAGAATCAGAACACCAATCAGAAAACTCACCTACATCCAACTTCACACCAGGAGCATCGCACTTCCTTTCACCAGAATGTAAGTGAAATTTTTCTTTTATGTATTTCGTAAGTTAGAGTTGAATGACTTAACACCTACATAACGCTTATTGATTGTTAAGTGGAGGAAAACTAGTATTATTGGATTTGTTAAAATGTTAGAAAGAGCTCTGGGAAAAAAGACACTAGAATGTGTGACATTGAATTTTTAATAACATACGTTAAAACATAGTTTTCAACATCTATACAGCACGTGAATATTTCTGTAAGAAAATGTAAAACAGCAAAATTTTCTCTCTTTTTCTCACTCTTAATATTTTCTACCCAAAACTCTGATCATTTTCTTCCGACCGCAGAAGAAATTTTCAGCCTTCATTTTTGAAACTGACTCTTCTTTGCCTGACATATTAACGGCTTTAGTCCTCTTTTCACCAGGATTTGTAGAAGGATGAAGTCAGTTTCCGGAATTGTAGCCGTGTGACGTCAGTAACCTTAGACAAAAAAAGACTCTAAACCACATATGTTGTAACCAAATTATAAGTATGAAATCTAATTCGAATCATTGAGCTATTAACAAAGAATCAGCATAAAGATATAAATATAATTACATAATGTGTTTACAAAATAAACAATTATAGTTTTGTACACTATGATATGTTTACACTACGTAACACAAATTTTGTTCCTGGATACTATGTGTTATTTCTTAATTGCTTATGTTGTAAAAGTATAGAAAATAGCCATTATTCCCTTCAAACTTTACTTTTGTGACCTGGATAATGAAATTTGGAAATTAACCTATTTTCTGCGTAAAAACGAGAAGATATGCACATTTTCATTTACATAAGTACTGAATAAAACAACATATGAATCAAGATGTACATGTATTTATACTAAAGTTAAACAAAAATGTTTGGAAGTGAGTAGTTTTTCAAGATTTGTGACTGTGATGTAAATCACTTTCACGTATCAGCCCCCAAATATATTCTCCCATCATATTTTCGTTATACGCTCCCAGATCGCAAAAGGAAAATTTGAAGAGAAAAATAGATTTTTTTCATTTACTTTAGGCATAAGTAATTGGAAAATAACACCTTCTGCCTAGAAACAAAAAAAAGTAAAAATTTTGTTACATAGTGTTTTAATAGTTTAATAACTATAGGGCACTGATGAAATCTTTCAAGTTAAATAAAAATTAAAACAAAATAATCAAACTGGATCTTTCATTAAAGTTCTTTGTAGACATCAAAAACTTTATTTTTTTTCCAAACTGAAATTAAAGTGGTGAAATAAAGTAGTATACTATACGGCAAATATACACATACATATACATGGAATTTTCGCGCAAAACTACACATGGACTATCTGCATATAGTTGTCTCTGACTTTTGACTTATAGGCTAGAGGTAGGGCAACTAGTCAACAGCATCTATTAATAGTTTTGGGGCTTTGTTTATCTGACTGATTAAGAGGCTTTGCCCGTCGCTCTTATAGCACATTCACAGTCTTAAAGTACAGAGTCCATTTTTTATGGTAGTGGTATATGAATTTCAAATCTGGATTTACAATCGCTGATCACTAGAACACATTTGGTCCAACAAAAATACGTAATAATAAGAACATAAAACACCCACTTAAATCTGTAGAAAATAACGACATTTTACCAACTGCGGGAATGCTGGTTTCAATATATTCAGTGTATATATGTATATTATACTTTCCATACATCGTTTTATTTGTTTGAAAGCCCACCGTTAAATCTTATTCTTAGGATTTCTAACACATTATTATAAATCCTGAAGCTCATTTTATAAAATTGTAATATTTTTATTAGAAATCCTGAAGATCATTTTACAAAATTTTAATATCTTTATTAGAAATCCCCGAAGATTATTTCACAAAAGTGTAATATTTTCTTGTAGAAAACTGGAAAACATTTCATTCTTTGCTAATTCTGTTAATTAAACAATCTCAAAGTCATCATAATTGGTGGTGAGTAGCCTGATATCAGAGTATGCATCGTACCCTACAGAATATTATTTTTCTAGAATAAAATAAATCTTCCAATTTTTATATAGGAATGAATTAATTCAGACTTTGATTACAAATTTAAACTTTGAATCCTTTAATTCAAAGAACAGCAACGATCACAACTTTAGACCAAACTTGATAATTAAACGCAGTTAAACGAAGCGTGAAATACTGATACAAATAAATTATTTATTGAAACAAAAAAAAAACGTTTCTCAACTAATATTTAGCTATATTCATTTAAAACCATGACAATGTTCCTGGTTTAACATGGTTTAATGAACCCCCAACGCAGAGTTATTCATAAAAACAAGAGAAAAAAAAGACCCTTTATAATGAGACAAGAACAGTTTTATGATTAACTTCTTTCTGTATAGCGACCATACGTTATATGGCTTCATGACTTAAAGAAGCAAATAAGGCAGGTTAATCCACTACAACGAATAGACTACACTATTACAAAGGCAGGTAGGAAGCAGAAGATTATCATAATAATTACTTGAATGAACATAAAAACTAGCCTGGTGAGGGAGTTGAGGATTGACTCGTGTGAGTTCGTACAGGAGTGCGTGTGTTCTGTGGTATATGATTTAAACTATACAGAAAATAGAGGTCAGGGCTGGTGATTATTCCACCATATATAGCGTGTGGTTACAAATATAAATGTCTACATATACTGAAATGCCTGGTAATGATGTTTCTTGTTCCGGTTTACGTTCAACAGTAACCAGATTGGATGTCTAATCACATCGGAAGATTTACGTCTGAAGAGAATAAAGGTTTCCCATACATCTTCAACATTGCATCTAAAGACAGTTAAATATACAAATGAACGTCTTAAAACATTAAGAGTAAATGGCGAAATAAAGGGTTTCAATGTGTAATGAAGTCAATAGCTCGCATTTCAAGGCAAACAAATAAAAACTGTTATATACAAATGATCTGCGAATTATGTTTCCATAAAATTAATCTCTTAGCTTGGACAGAATACTTACTTTCATATTGAGAGTGTGTGTTTTAATAATGCAAAGCCATAGCAAGCTATCTGCTAATCCAACCAAGAGGAATCGAACCTCTGATTTTAGACTTGTAAATTCGTAGACTTACTATTGTACTAGCAGGGTAATTTCATATTGTAATCGTGTGTATTGTAAAGTTAAAGATGTGTTTCTCGAATAAGTGAAATAAAACACACAAGTTATGTAAAAAAAAATAGTTGTTTCATTGTTGCTTCTCTCCTGCCCCCCAGTGGCTCAGCGGTATGTCTGCGGACTTACACGCTAAAATCCGGGTTTCGATATCCGTGGTGGGCAGAGCACACATAGCCCATTGTATAGTTTTGTGCTTAATTCAAAACAACAACAACAACAGAAGCTTCTCTTCCGGAGACTCACCGATGAGTTTGAGGGCTTATAATGCTAAAAATCGGGTTTCGATACCTTCAGTGAACAGTATATAAATAGCTCATTGTGTAGCTTTCTGTTTAATAACAAACAAGAGTTACAGCGTCAAAAATAGCATTTTTAAGAGTATAATATGGTGGAAGTTACGATGCTATTATATTTTTCACAAAGTTTGGTGACTATCTGAAACTCTAGTTGACTTCTAGTTCTTTCTAGAACTTAAAATAGTTTGTTAGATTAAAACGTATCTAAGCATTTTCTTTATTTCGGTGGTATGACCAAAATATTCTTTAATCTTAGTTGCTTATTCTTATGTAATTAAACCAGGTGCTCCTCACTAGTACAGCGGTATATGTACGGATTTACAACGCTAAAATCAGGGGATCAATTCCCCTCGGTGGGCTCAGCAGATAGCCCGATGTGGCTTTGCTTTAAAAAAGAAACACACACACACATTAACTCAGGGACAGAACACAGGGAGTAATTCACGACACCACATTTCAAGTTACACTTGAAGGCAATAGTATTGCAAAATATTTTCAATATTCAATTGTCTCCTTGTGGAACAAAAGTAAGACTTCGAATACACAACGCTAAAATCAGGAGTTCGCTTCCCCCCATGTAGACACAAAAACATCCCTCCTGGACACTCTATATTCATTTAACAAATGGGATTTTGTTGGGGATTTGGGGTTCATGACGTGTAGCTTTACTGCATCACCTCTTTTCTGTAATTACTTTTATTATTTGGCAGAAATTAAAATCAATTTGTGTATAACAGTAAATGATGCCCTGCTGTGCGTAATTACGTCTACAATCGGGTTGACCACTGTATTGGAAGAGCGTAACCTGACCTAGCAAGAAGTAACGGAAAAAGTCGCAGCTTTCTTTAGTAAAGGACACTCCGGGACACATTTATGTTGTATGACGAGTGATTTCCGTAGAGGTACACGCTTGTCCAGCCACGTCTTCCTGGTTTCGTTTCTTCCTCACCTGAAAACCACGCCTGTTTCAAGGTGAGGTCAACGAACTCCACTTGCCTGACCTGGTCTTGGAGACTGTACCGTTAGCTCTTCTTTGTTCAGAACCACAACGGTACCGTGTCTCGTGCCTCAGGCTCTTTGAGACGCCATCTGGGGGTAGGGAGTTACATATTCCACAACGTATTGAACGTGTAAGCATTTGCGGAAACCTACCTGAGTATTTCTGATTGTTTGTTTGTCATTACTCACATTTAGTGTTTTGGGAGGCGAATTCTCGGCTCCACTCGATAGTCGTTATACTGTTATACCTTGAACGAGTTTGAAAGACATACTTGTCAACAAATAATGTTAATTAATATTTAAAGTTCAAATAGTATTTCATTTTATATTTCCGATTCATATATGTTTATTTTGCTTAGTTTGTACTTCTTAAAATTATTTGGCAGAAAACTGATGTTAAAGGCTTACTTTTTCAAATGTGAACAAATTATTAATGATCCATTCAAAACTTCAAGTATTGTAATGAAACATATAGTAAGAAAGCAAAAGTAGTTTTAACCTGAAAATCGTCTGTTTCTGGTTTTATAAAACTAACAGTTAAAAGATTAATTTAGTTTGTTTTGAATTTTGCATACAACTACACGAGGGCTATATGCTCTAACCGTCCGTAATTTAGCAGTGCAAAACTAGAGGGAAAGTAGCTAGTAATCACCACCCGCCGCCAACTCTTGGGCTACTCTTTTCTTTTGACCGTACCATTTTTAAAACCTACTCAGCTGAAAGAGTGAGGATATTTGGTGTGACAGGAATTTGAATCCGTTACCTTCGGATTAGGAGTCGAGTTTCTTAACTACCTGGCCCTACCGGCAATTTTGTAGAACTAACCGAGATCCATTTTTGAAATATGATTATATTTTTATCTCAAAATCAGTATTCTTTTTATAGGTAATCTACGTTTAAAAATTTCTTTTGGTAATTTAATATTTACATTTACACAGTAGAAGCTCACTCAAGGAAATATTTAATGTTTTTATTTTGCACTTTGGCGATGTTTAATAATGCCTATATTCCAACCTAAAACTTATTCAGGTATGAAGTGTAAGAAAACAAGTTTTAATTAAATAACAAACTGATTCTGCTCTGATGTTTAGTTTTTGTGGGAGATCTAAATTTGTCGAAAGTGACCTAGTTTAAAAATAATATTCAGGTGTGTTATACTATAAAACTCCTTTTACAAACACCGGCATGCCATACTGTTCTTAAGACTAAAATAGATGCTTGTTTAAACAGGCGGCAGGAAAGCAAACTGGAATAAATAAAATTAGCCACTAGCTCTCAATCCACTGAGCAGATGCAAAGAACCTTTTAAACGAGTTGCATTACTAATAGTGAGCTGAAACAGTTCTACGTGAAACTAAAATAATATGGATTGACGAGGAAACTCCACCTCTAAACTCTGATTAATCTAAAAGTATGACGTTTAAAATGCTTATTATTTTGTGTTGGCATTAGGCTATGTGCGCAGGTACACTATTTTAAAAACTTGAGCTAGAAACTTCTTATGTTGTTTGCTTGGCCTAACCAATTCTTTTGTGTCTGCACATCCGTTCATTTTATAGTTTTGTTGCTCTTAATTAACTGTCTTCAATCCAAATGACAGAATGCTAAAAGTGATCCACTTTTACTCTAAGATAAAGTTGTAGTAAAAAATTTAGACCAATCGCTCAGGTGACTTTTTGCACTGGTATGCGTAAAAAATTCGTCAAATTTCAGCGGCTTTTGTTGAATATCTTTGAACATGTCGCTTATATTATACCAAAATAAAACTCTGATTATAGGTTGAAGAAATCTATCAGTTTACCATATATGAAAAAAAATCCATAAATGTTAAGTATGTTTTTCTATGAAATAAATTTTTTTTGTATTTGGTGAGAAGAAGAAAAACAAAAGAGGAAGGAACTCAATCAGAACTGAAGATATCTCAGTATGTCTTGATGGATTGCCTACAGAGTGTCTTGATCCACGTAGTATACAAAGTTTCCCAGAGCTCTTCTCACCAGTGTGATTGCGCAGAAATCTATAAGCTCTGTGTCAGACGACTTGACCGGTATGTCTTCATAAGGAATAGCACGAATATCTCGCCCCTCAGTGGCACCGCGGTATGACTCTGGACTTTCAACGCTAAAAGTTAGGTTTAGTTAACTGTGATGGGCAGAGCACAAATATTCTATTGTGTAACTTTGTGCTTAACTCAGAACAAGACAAAAAACTCAAGCATATTGATTTTATTTACCGTCTTCTCTGTGTTTGTTTGTTTGTTTTTTTAATTTCGCGCAAAGGTACTCGAGGGCTATCTGCGCTAGCCGTCCCTAATTTAGCAGTGTAAGACTAGAGGGAAGGAAACTAGTCATCACCACCAACCGCCAACTCCTGGGCTACTCTTTTACCAACGAATAGTGGGATTGACCGTCACATCATAACGCCTCCACGGTTGGGAGGGCGAGCACGTTTGGCGCGAGTCGGGCGCGAACCCGCGACCCTCAGATTACGAAGCGCACGCTTTAAAGCGCTAGGCCATGCCAGGCCTCTTCTCTGGGTATTCAATTATTGGATACATCGTGGAAGTAATTTGTGTGCAACTTGTGTTATTTTCATCATGCTGCTACCTAGATACTCTTTACTACTGGTGTATGTGTTCATGAATTCTCAGATGCTACAAGACTTAACACTTTACTTACCACATACGAATTATTAAAGGTATTTTGTTTGACGGTGCTGTTGCGCTAAGTTTATTCAAATTCCTTTATTTTCTAATGCCATAAAGGACAATGGATATCTTCATTTTGAAAATTCTAAATCTTTGATCCGAACACACTTTATGACCTGAGTGTATGAATATTTTACGTGGTGGCACCACTCTACCTACGATGTCCAAATGTAGTTCTGCTATATGACCTTTTGTCAGCTGTAGCTTCCATGTGACTTACTAATTATCAAATTAAAATCTGTTTGATATAAATTTTCAATCCTCTGTATTTCGATAGTGAGTGATATATTTGCACGTGTGCTTTCAAATCGGTGATCATTTTAAGCTGTGGGGGCATTATATAATTGACAGTCACTTTCTCTGGAGGGGAAGAGAGGGGCCGCCTTCCTTCTCTCTTATCAATAATTTATAATTACAGATGACGGTAGATAACATTATTGGTTTTGCCATGAATACAAGATATAAACATGCGTGTTATTTGATTTTCATTCGTTAATTTATTCTATTGGGGTTCACAATAATCATAAGATTAAGAAATAAGTGAATAATAGAATACTAGTTATAAAAACCGACTTGAGATATCCCTTTAGTTTTCCAGTTTGCTAACGGTATGTTTTTTCCATACGGTTATATTCTCGTTTTAATCCGAAATGGCTTTTTGACAAGAACAATAGCAGCGAGTTGAAATAAAAAGGTAAGATTCTTTTCACAAAAACAGAGTACAAAGCAGTAGCGTAAAACCTCAATAAATTATTATATGTTGTCAAAATAAATGTTCATTGAGAGCATATATAAGGATATAGTTTTTGAAAGAAAAACCAACAAAACAGGATATAATTAATTGTTCTGACAAACAAACAAAGAAACAGGCTTACTAACTTACGTCAATAATACATCGTTAATATGTGTATGGTGTTCAGTGCATAAATGAATAAAAATAACTTCCCAGATGTGAAAGATTACGTATGTTATAAAACTGTATAGTGTATTAACATAAGAGTATCATAAAATAGGTTATGGAACCACCATAACTTGAGTGATGTTGGATATTTATTTTGAATATCTTTAACATTTATAGCTACTGAACAAAACATTAATTAACCTGTATTCCAATACGGTATTTATTGTGTGTACACCTTTGCAATTTTTAAACTATCCACAAGTCACCATTACCTGAACAAGAACTTTTTAAGTGTTTTTAATATGATCAAAAGCTTAATTGTTTGTTTATTATTAAGCACAAAAGTACACAAAGGGATATCTGTGCTCTACTCACCACAGGTATCGAAATCCGGTTTCTAGCGATATAAGTCCGCAGAAATAGCGCTGTGCCACTGGTTAAATGCTTTAAAACACTTCAAGAGAGTCTTCTATCAGGATATCCATTAAACACTAATTTAGTGCAGTAAACGCGATTGGTTAAAAACGACCAAGTGCATTAAATTATATTCTTCTATCACCAG
This sequence comes from Carcinoscorpius rotundicauda, assembly GCA_011833715.1. Taxonomy (NCBI): domain Eukaryota; kingdom Metazoa; phylum Arthropoda; class Merostomata; order Xiphosura; family Limulidae; genus Carcinoscorpius; species Carcinoscorpius rotundicauda. The sequence goes on from CM022398.1 coordinate 29,129,415, forward strand.
ACTGTACCTGACATCATTACACCATTCAAAATCCTGCAGTGGTAAAACAGCAGAAGTGAGGTTTTGGTTTGGTTTGGTTTGTTTTGAATTTCGCACAAAGCTACACGAGGGCTATTTGCGTTATTCGTACCTAATTTAGCAGTGTAAGGCTAGAGGGAAGGCAACTAGTCATCACCACCCACTGCCAACTCTTGGGATACTCTTTTACCAGCGACCAGTGGAATTGACCGTCACATTATAAAGCCCCCATGGCTGAAAGGGCGGGCATGGTTGGTGTGACGGGGTTTCGAACCCGCGACTCTTAGATTACGAGTCGAGTGTCTTAATCACTTAGCCATGCCGGACCGAACACAAGTCAGGTCAAGTGTCTATTGTGGTTTTCTCCGTACTTTTATTCTACTGTCATTACAGACGCTTCTAGTCTTTTAATATTCACAATATACACCCTTAACACCAAATAAACCATCATTTACTGTTTGTATTTAAAGTAAAGAGTTTTTTGCAGCATAGCAGAAGGAAGTTTTGGAGGATGTTAAATTGCTATCACAAGTAAAGGAAGCGTCTATTGCACATTGCAAGCCTGACCAATAATTGTTTTTTTCACTCGAATTTGGCACAGTTTTCCAACTCAAAACTCTTACCTATTATTTTATCATTGTTGAAGAGCTTTGACGAGTGACAGCCAAAGAAATATGTGCTTTGGCAGTTATTCCCTTTCTAGATGGAAATTACTGTTTAAGCTAATGAATTATCTGGTACATCGCATTATTAGACTATTTTTCATTTGCACGTAAACTGAGGTTTTACAAATTTGTGCAAAAAAATTATAATAAAGTAGCCAATTAGTTAATGGCATTGAAGTGAAGCCTTGTACTGAAAGAAATAAGAAGTGATAGAACCATATCAGAGGAAACAAACTTAAACCAGGTAAATATAAATAGATTTTACTAGAACAATAAATACCTATACACACATACATATATATATGTAAATACGTCTTTAAACGACTGTCAACATGTATATTTCAGTTCTTTCATCTTATGTGTGAACCATATCCAAAATAACGAACAAAATTTTCAAATTTTTATCATATCTTTTCATGTTTCAGTTTTATAAAAAATCCAAAGATTAAAAATGTTCGTTTTTTAAATATATATATATATATTTTGTTATATTAGTGTGTGCAAAATGTCGGGTTTGTTTTGTTGTTGTTGGGTTTCTTTCCGGTCAAAGTACTGAAAAGGAAAACATTTTATAAATTCAGGCTCAACAAAGCGGTAAACTTCCTTTTTTTAAACACATTTAATGAAGTTCGGTAATTCAGGGTCTCAGAATCCTCAATGACTACACTACATGGCTTTGCCAACTGAATATAAAATTTCATTTGATCTGTTATCTTCGTATTAAAATGATCAAATGGATGTTCTGATACTCACGTGCTCTCTGAAATAGCTAAAAGAACTCATTTAAATAGAATATCAATATTTATATAAAGAGGTTTCAACATGAGCATTTCTATTAATTTTTAACAGATGCTAAACAATAATAATGATAATTTCAAAATGTTTTAGCGAATTATGCGAAGCTGGAGACATAGATCGAAGAAACGTGCAAGAAATAACAAAACGCATAATGTAAGCAATCAAAACCAATAAAATTATACTAAGTATTATACAACAAATGTATGATACCTGTTTAAGTTTCTCCACACCATTAGATATTTGAGGACAAAACTGCTTTTACAGTTTTAAAGTGATAAGTTCTCTTGTGAAAGTAGAGCGTGAGAGTAGGGCACAGCTACTGGGATGCCCTCGAAAAACAGAAAAGTTAATATTATGTACTTGGTACTAACAGTCACACGAAAATTTGGTTGCACGATGGGTTTCATATACCACATCACGTGATCTCGAAACAGTTGCGTAACTCTATAACGACTTGATTTCTCCTATTTTTTCGGTGCTTATTAATTTTGCACTTTTCTATCTCTTTATTTCATCCCTCTCCAGTATATCTACAGAACTCAGACCTGTAGAAACCGAGTTTCAATACTCGTGGTAGGCAGAGCACAGATAACCCATTGTGTAGATTTGGGCTTAATGCCAAACAAAAACCAATTAGATTGTCTCTTTTGCTTCACCAAAGAGTTTCTCCTTCAGTCGCGTTCTATTTGATAAAAAAAACGAGGTTGTTTAGATTGTAAAGTTAAATTATACAGTTTTCATTCCAAACATGTTACCTGCAACCTACTGTTTCTAAGTGACTATATTTTAGAACAGTTTTGCTACTTATAAATTTCAAAACAAGGTCCAATTTGCACACAGCTCTTTCGAATACTCATGCTCGGCATCAGATCTTGTTTTTTTAGGTCGTTGATAACCTGGGAGGGTTCTGCACATTTTCGACTTCTTCCTCCCACTTGAATTCGTTATTTAAGAGCTGTCAAGTGCTACTGGTAGTATAACACTAAACACTGATACAACTTTTTCCTACTTTCAGGGTTATGTCCTTAATATAATGCTGGCAACATTTTCAAATAGTTTAACTCATTTTTTATTTAATTTCACGTAAAAGTAGTCGAGGACTACATGCGCTTGTCCTCTCTAATTTTAGAGTGATATACTACAGAGTAAGCGTTTAATCTACACCACCCACCAACTCTTGCACTACTCTTTCACCAACAAATTGTGGGATTAAATTCCACAGTACAAAGATTTTGAGTCAAGTGTTCAAACTACCAAACCATATCAGGCCCTCTATTGCGTTCAGTAATATGAATATATTAAATGTCTTTCGATTTATCTCTTTTTAAATAAACATGATGGAAAAGAAAATCCGAAAGAACTATATCAGCAGTTTATGTATCTATTTCGTTATTCAAGGCTTGTTATACAATCTATAAATCGAAATTATCTTAAGTTTAGTAATCTTTAACGTAACTATTTTGAAACAAAATTTCAACCCTTAAGCCTACCAGTTTTAACTTCATAATCTCCTTCTTTCCCTAAATGACGCAGTTATTCTCAACAGCAGCGATCAAGTTGAAAATTGTAATGGTAAACAGTGAAACGTCTAGAATATTGTCAGTTTACTGTTACATTGTGAAAAATAAAGCATTTGCTTTTTTTGAGTAACTTAATATTTTATATTATGAATTCCTACAAAATTCGCATTTTATTAAATACTACTTATTAAATCTATTTTAAATTTAATAACTTGTAAACAATTATAAAATGAGGCTTAAACGTTTTGTGAGTGTGTGTTGTAAATCCGTAGACTTGCCGCTGTAGCAGCGGAGGACCTTTTTGGGACTAGGAAATATATTTGTCAATAAATGCACGCTCCGAATTATAACAACGGAGGGCAGACTAGAATGAAACTTCATTTTTAGTTACGTTGACTCAAGGATTTGTTTTTGAAATTCGCACAAAGCTACTCGAGGGCTATCTGTGCTAGCCGTCCCTAATTTAGCAGTGTAAGACTAGAGGGAAGGCAGCTAGTCATCACCACCCACTGCTAACTCTTGGGCTACTCTTTTACCAACGAAAAGTGGGATTGACCGTCACATCATAACGCCTCCACGGCTGGGAGGGCGAGCATGTTTGGCGCGACTCGGGCGCGAACCCGCGACCCTCAGATTACGAAGCGCACGCCTTAACGTGCTATGCCATGCCAGGCCCTTGACTCAAGGAACGTGACGAATAAAATGTGGAGAAACCAGTAAACTAAAATTACGAAAATTTATTCTTCATTAAAAAACGATAATCTAAATGTTTTTCTGGAAGGTTGGATTTTTTTTTAATTTTTAAGGAGTGAACTGAATATATCTTTTTAACGGAAGCCTGTTTAAAGACAGTTAAATTTTAATAAATGATATTGTATAATAGGAATAGTAAATAAGGATTGGAGTATACAATTTTATTTATTTTAAAGAAAACTTATTATTATTATTACTACAGACATTTAAATTACTGGTTCACAGCATACGCAGACACAAAAGTTCACAATAGTAATAATACTTTGATTATATATCACCTTGGAATTATTTTGTTTTTTGTTTAAATGTGGATTTAGTTATTCAAAGATTCACCTTTTTCAATCATTAAGAAATTGTGATTAGCTACATTAATTTGTATGGAAAGCTTGCTTTTGAATTTGCGCAATGTTACATGAAAGTTGTCTGCGCTAGCCATATCTTCATTTGAAAGTATAATACCACATGTACAACATTTAAGCCGTGTAGGCGTTATAATTTCATGGTCAATCCCACAATCTGTTGGTAAAAGAGTAGCCCAAGAGTTGGCGGTGGGTGGTGATGACTAGCTGCCTTCTCTTTAGTCTTACGCTGTTAAATTAGGAACAGCAAACCCAAATAGCCTTTGCGTGATAATTCTGAATAAGTAAACAAAAATAAATAATCTCTTTATGATCACATATTCTTCAGCTGATGACGTGTGAACATTTCCTGCTTTGCACATATGATACTTGAAGAAGGAAGCACGTTATAGACTGGCGAACAACTGCATGGTTCAACAAAAATTAAAGGCTCCCTTATGCTTGTGAAGCATTGTTTGACTACTTAATATTATTTTACAAATCGGTGTTTCTATATTGAATTTAATGAAATAAACAATCTCCAAAACAACAATTTAAATATATCTTTCTAGGAAACTTAATATTTTGTTTTGTCTTTCCTCGTAAAATAAAAAAGAAGAAAAACACTAGATAAGGTTCATACTATTATCAAAAGTTATATATACCTAGGTATATGAAAACACAACAATATAAATTATCTTCTCTTGGTAACAGTCCTTAGACTGTGTAGTTAAATGGAAATCCATATAATCTAAGTTGCGAAATACGTTCGTCAAACTACAGATATAAATATAATAAGAAACAAATTTATGTTCCTTGGCAAAGAATGAACCATGTCATTTAAATGTAACAGTCGAAATAATAGAACTAAAATAGGCTAGCAGAAGTATTGGAAAAGATATATAAGCAAAAACCAGAAAAAAGTATTCAATAGCTTTTTACTGTTAAAATCTTTTGGTTTAATACTTAAAGTGGAGAAAAAGATTTCAGTTTTATTGATGAAGGAAGGTCGTTTTATTCAAAACTGCCAATCTTCGGTTCATTAACTTCATATATATTTACAGTAATAAATAAAAGCTCTCATTGTCAGATTATGTTTTCCCCTCTGTACTAACTGAAACACTTGGTTATCTAAATTATAATCGTGCTTAATATATTTCAATGGACATCACGTTTATAAGGTGTGAAATGAGCGACTACAACTACGCAGGTTTAAGGCAAAATGGTGTCGTGTGTTTTCTTGAGTCATTTACTCTCAACTTCTCAATGTTGCAAGTTTTGTCCAGCTGAGGAAGCCGCCTTTATCAAGGCCAGCAAAACCATTATTCAATACGTGACATAGAGCAGAGAAAGTGCGGTGTAATTTATTATTGTAGATAGCTCATTTGGCGTCTTGCCAACCTTCACAAATTCAAACAGATCTCCGCAGGAAAACGCCTGGTACACTGTGCTCCATCTCTACTTTGACCTCTACATTTTCAGTTTCACAATATATGGTGTACGTAGGCAAGGTTGTGGTGTAGGTGAAGTATTCTCTCCCCTGCTGATTTGATAGTCAGCCTCGTAGCTGTTAACACCGAAGTTGTCATTATATACATTTAACGGATTGTATCGTGAAATGCGTTGTTGTTTTTCATCGCTGTTCCTAATCTGTGAAGTGATAAACCAAAAGACAAGTGCAGATAGTCAACATTATCCACGGTCAACAATTGGTTTGCTTTTGTCAGACCCTATAGTGGAGTTTGACCGTCATTATTATAACGCACATACGGCTACAAGAAGCATAGTAATGTGTGTGTGTTTGCAGTAACAGGACGTGAAACACGAAACACCCGCTCCACAGTTTAGCTACACGACAGCCCATTTGATGGAATTTAGCTGAATCGTTACAAGTGCGAGCCAGCATTATGATAGTAACAAAGAACTTTAATATAAAATATGAATCTGAGTATAAGAAAGTCTATTCTCGTAAGGTAGACAATTGTGACAAAAATCGCATAAACTACATTTTTTTTCCACACCCTTTAGTTCAATTGTCAACTTCTGGTATTTAACGAAAGTTCTCTGGGTAATTAATGACTTGTAGTGACAAAAGGCAGATATGAAATGTTATTTATAACATCTCTGATGTAGAAGATAAACATACAATTTAAGAGGAATATTGTAAAAAGAAAACAACAAAAACCCTGCAGTTTTCGTGAATTTTATAACAAATATTTGGCCCAGTCGTTTTTACTGGTTTCCCAGCTTTCGGCATTTAAACAGCAGCTTTCAGTATTACAGTGTACAGATAAAAGGTTTAAAAAAAAAACAATAAACATTTTATCTCTAGGGATATTATCACAGTGTTTGTGAAAGTAAATTTTCAGTTCTTTCTCCACAGAGAAGTGAGCACTTTCTCTGTAGCAGTTCATCTTTTAGGTCGTTTCTGTTTTGTCCACCCTTTACAATCACGAACTCTCATCAGTTTTTTACGAGCTGATTGACCTTCTTATCGCCGCCACGTTGCTGCTGTTCCGGTTTTTACTTGTACTGAAATCCTTTTGAAACATACCCTTGAGCTAATAACCACTGCTGTGACTGTGGTTTGTATGTATCACAAACCCGCTTTATCTCGACATGCAACAAACGTTTCCATCTCCTCTCGTCCATTCTGCAGGGTTATCGCCACTCCCATGACTTTTCAATAATTTTATGTAACACTAACTTACAACCCAAATTTATGAAAAGTCGTTGATGGCACCAATTTCAACATTCCACCACTTCTTTTCAGTTTTGGCGTGAGTTCAAATTACTTCTAGGCAATAGGAACTCACCTTAATATCCAGTTACTGTGGTCCATTTAGTATCTGTTTTCACTCTCTATCTAAAAGGCACGAACACCTGTTTGAGATACATCATCGCCATTCAATAGACCATCTAAAGTGTGATGGCATTCTGTTACTCACAGATCACTTCATACCTAAATAAACCAATACTAAGGAACATCTTCATACCTATATTAATAAACATAATCAAGCATCTAAGCACGCCCTCTACATTCTTACACTCACTTACACAACCCCTTTCAAACATGTGGTTAGCTATAGCCCAGTTACCTCTTTCTTTCTTTGTGAAACGTTGTTCGCTCCTCTACATAAAAAAATTTTCTCACACCAGCCGTTTTTACATATATATGTCTCTCTAAGATTCGTCTTCTAAGCGATGTTCTTTACTTTTCACCCAAAATCAGACTTTACTCTGCAACTTGGAATTGTCTTTTTTTTTTAATATCGATAGATCACCTACTGCTATTAGTTCATGTCGTCGGATCAGCTTTACTAGCGTTCTTAACGTTACCACACATTTACCTCTGACTGCCCCTTCCGTCCTCAACTCTTTACACTATACCAATTTCTCTCATTGTCCGACGCCCTTTCAAGTCACTTCAATACCAACATACCTTCCTGTTGAATGCTATTTAATATAGAAAGAGCTTTAGACATTGTCTTGCACCTTTACCTTTCTCTTAATGCAAACAGAACAGTTCAATTCGTTTTTATCTTTGTCGCAAACTGTTCCTCTTCAGAGTTACCTGAGATACAGTTCTCACTTAGCCATCTGATGCTGTCAAAGTACTGGGACCATTTCTGATGAACACCTCAAACGTCAACATTTCTGTAAAAAGTTATTCGATGTCTTCAACTCGCCTCCTCTTATGTTGTGCAGCAACCCCTCCGAGGTTTGAATACTACACTGTTTCTATACACGTAAGAACACATTTATAAAATTTTCTATGAGCTATGAACACACAGCTTGGATTTCTGAACCCTGATTCTAGAGTTCCGACAGGCCAGGTTGTTAGGAATCTTGATTCGTAATCTGAGGGTCGCAGGTCGAATCTCCGTCCCACCAAATATACTCATTTTTTCAGCCGTGAAGGTCAATCCCACTATTCGTTGGTAAAAGAGTAGCCCAAAATTGGCAGTGGGTGATGATGACTAGTTGCCTTCCTTCTTGCTTTACATTGCTGAATTAGAGACGACTATCACAGATAACTCTCGTGTAGCTTTATATGATATTTAAAACAAACCAAACGAAACCCTTCCGGAAATGTTCCCATTGCTAAAATGTTTTGCCTCCATGGAAGACGTATCATTTCTTCATTATTCACCCTAAAAATGGTTTCAATAATAGCATCTGACGAATACGTCCGATGTTCCCCATACTTTCTACTCTTGTATTCACCTTCATTGCTTATATTGTGAAATATACCTTTTCATCAGTCGTTTCTTTTATCTAGTCATCGTATCTGCATCTGTCCATTATTTATATTCTCTCATGACTGAAGATATGGTGTAACCATTTTACGGCCTGCCAGCCTTCCGATTGGAAAGAAATAAGGATAAAAAAACAACAAAATAAAATTATGATTATGATACTTAACGAAAAGCCTCTTGGGCAATGATTTTTTTGGTAACAAAAGATAGATTTGAAATGCTGTTCTTGCACACATATCCAGATACCTGTAGAATGCAGGGAACAGATAGCTTATTGTGTAGATTTGCGCTTAATTACAAACAAACAAGAACCTTCAATGAAGTTTGATGTCATAAAATTACAAGAATTTGTAGGGAAAAAAAAGATCCACAATTGAACTTTATTTCATTTGCTCATGCTTATTGTTTGATATTGCAAGTAAAATGACTTTTTCAGCCATTTTGTTCTACTTTATTAGAAATATTCAATGTTTGAATCTGGTATATTTTGTACTTTTTCCAATATCAACACCATTATTGCAAGTTTAGAGGCAAGATTAAAACACTTGTGTATAACATCTATTCAGTTTGGTTTGAATTTGCGCAAAGTTACATGAGGGCTATTTGCGCTAACCGTCCCTAATTTAGTAGTGTAAGAGTAGAAGGAAGACAGCTAGTTATCACCACCCACTGCTAACTCTTGGGCTACTATTTTACAAACGAATAGTAGGATTGATCGTCACTTTAGAACGCCCCCATGTCTGGAAAGTCGTGCATATTTGGTGTGTCGGGGATTCGAACTCTAGACATTCGCATTACGAGACTAGAGCCTTACCCACCTGGCCATGATGGGTCGTCAATTCTGTTTAAAATGCAGCTTGAAATATCTGCTATTAAATATACACTACATGGCCAAAAGTATGTGGGTGGTGATGACTAACTGCCTTCCCTCTAGTCGTACACTGCTAAATTCGGGACGGCAAACGCAGATATCCCTCGAGTAGCTTTGCGCGAAATTCAAAACAAACCAATTTTTACCAACGCCCCTGGTGGTTCAGCGGTAAGTCGATACCTCTTGTTAGCATCTTTGTACTCAACAATAAACAAAGACACATTTCTACTAAAAGCAAAACAATTATGAAAATAATACAATATTAGTTTCTATTAATTAATAACGTCATAAGAATAAACTGAGCGCAAAGCATACAGGTGTATATAACTTCAAAAATACCTGTTGTGTTTGTATTGTTAGTTACGCCGTTTTCTATAAATATGGGGTCCATCTGCTTTCATTGTTTCATTTCATGCAAAATTAGATCACCATAATCTGCATCTGATTCTTTCTCATATGAGTTTGATTTGAATTTCGCGCAAACCATCACCACTCACCGTCAACTCTTGGGTTACTGTTTTACCAATGAGTAGTGGGAAAAATCACATATTATAACTTCTACCCGGCTGCAAGGGCGAGTATATCTGGTGGGACGGGAATTGAACTCACGACCCTCAAATTGCAAGTCAAGCGATCTAATCACTTGGCCATGCCGAGCCGTTTTACTTATATTAAACACCTCTACGGCTGACACCCCTCGAGAAAGAACATGGAAACGTGTGTAAAGTAATAATTAAAAAAGTCGACGTTTGAAGATTAATGCTTGATATCCCCTTTTATATTTGCATTCTCAAAGAACAATATTCATTTTCAAAGTTATTTCTGAATTTGCCTGAAAATGAATAGACACGTAAAAGCGATAGTTTGAAAAGACAGTCGAATTTTCTAATATGTGTAGTTTTATTGTTAAGCTTAGAAACGTTACCTCTTGTTTTTTACATGTGCTACAAATTTGAAGCTATACTATCAAATGACTATTATTCGTGCGTGACTTCCAACGTTAAAGATTTGGGCAAAAGTTCAAAAATGGCATTTACAATCATTATACTTACAGCTCTCCCGGAAATGTGTATAGTTAATAATTTACTTCTACATTATACTCGGGTGGATCACCTACACATACGTTGTTTCAAAATATAATTTGTACACTTCAGTGATTAAGTATTCAATCATTAACTGATATTATTTGCTTCCTGAAAAATGTTTTATCGAAATAAGGCCCGGTATGGCCAGGTGGTTAAGGCACTCGACAAATATTCTGAGGGTCGCGGGTTCGAATCCGCGTCACATCAAACACACTCGCCCATTCAGCCGTGGGGTGTTATAATGTTACGGTCAATCCCCATTATTCGTTGGTAACAGAGTAACACTAAAGTTGGTAGTGATGACTAACCGCTTTCCCTCTAATCTTACACTGGTAAATTAAGAATGGTAGCGCAGATAGTCCTCGTGTAGCTTTGCGCGTAGGCTTGGCATGGCCGAGCGCGTTAAGGCGTGCGCTCGTAATCCGAGGGTCGCGGGTTCGCGCCCGAGTCGCGCTAAACATGCTCGCCCTCCCAGCCGTGGGGGCGTATAATGTGACGGTCAATACCACTATTCGTTGGTAAAAGAGTAGCCAAAGAGTTGGCGGTGGGTGGTGATGACTAGCTGCCTTCCCTCTAGTCTTACACTGCTAAATTAGGGACGGCTAGCACAGATAGCCCTCGAGTAGCTTTGTGCGAAATTCCAAAACAAACAAAGCTTTGCGCGTAATTAAAACAAATGAAATAACGAATCACATTTTCAGTTTTAAACATTGTTTGAATTTATAACTTATTTCAGATATTGTATGACGTGAATATTATCGGAATATTTTCAATTTTTTTTTTGATCCTACGATTGAGTTAAAGTTTTAATTCTAAACAGTAGCATAAATGTGACCAGGGAGTTTTCATTCAAGTACGAAAATAGGGAGATTGTTTTTCATTGAATTGTAAGTATGTATTCCAATATTGCTGTCTTCTGCTAGCTTGAAAGTTTATAACAATATATTTTCTGTTAAATTCCTGCGGTGCTCGAAGAACAGAATGCATTGTGTATCTTCGTACTCAGAAACAAAACCAACAAACAGTAATTACAGTGTTCGAAGTCATTGTATTGAAAATTTACGTCGTGTTTTACCAAAGTGAAAGGAAAAACATGAAATATCAAATGGTTGTTAGTATTTTACTGTAGTAAAACAACAACAAGAAGAATAAAAAACTCATCTGGACAAAGAAGGTAATATTTTCATGCTCTCATAAAGGGAAAATAAATTAAAATATTTTGAACGAACCCAGAACTGTGCAGAATGTCTGTAAACATCAGCAAAACTGCTTGAAAACAGTAAACGAATATGATTTATGGCTTGCTTATACCAAAATAAACTTCACCAAGTTTTCTGAAATGGGATTCCATTAAATTTAATAAAAAAATATTATTATCATAAAATAACCATCTAATGAGAAAATTAAACATTAAATACAGGCAAACCATAAATAACAAAACTTAACAACCCAATTTGCAAATTTAAAAAAAGTTTAATTATACGACATCATTTCTGATTTTGGGTCGGTTTTTTTTCTCTCGATTTCATGTATTTTCACAGATTCAAAGTTTACAGAATGGGTTAATTCTCCATGTTATACAGTGTATAAAAATTGTTTATAACGTGATATTAATGTGAAGAAACCAAGTATGTGTTTTTATGTCATCGATCGGAAGAGATTTTTTATGAAACATCCTAACTTTGTTTTTGTAAAATATACGTAATGAGCTATTATTAGATTGATAATGGGTAAACGTGACGTCCGATTTGCTTATAAGATCAAATCGTAACGTAGTTTTGGGTCGCGCTTTACGATAATTTATATTATCAACTCTTTCGTTTAGCATGACCTACATGGCTACGATGTGGTATAGTTACCTAGTGACCTATAACTCTACAGAGGCGCCATGTCATTATCACTGAAAGTTGTACCGTTACTTTGTATTTTTATTATTATTTATTATCCCGTTCTATGTAGAGTTTAACATCAATAAAACATCGTATGTGTATGTGTGTTTATTTCTTCGACCTAGACTGTAAATGATAACGCGGTGATGAATGCTGACCTAATATTAGAACGGTTAAAAATGATCTATTTTAAGTGGTGTGAAGGATATGGACTGTGTAACTGATAACGAGGACACCTCATTTACCTGTCCTCGTATTTGATCGCTGTAAAAAGAATAAATCAAGAGATTCATTTTTTTAAAAAATTAGTCTATAGCAGTGGTGCAAATCGAATGTAAGCACATAATTTTCACAACAATTTACTTGTATTATTGAATTGTAATTATTATCTTGAAGTAATATTGCCCTCTATTGCCAAACGCTGTTCAAGCTATAATACTCGTTATTTCTGACATCTACAGTTCTATCTGTTACCATTACGGGCTTTGTTTTTAACGCAGGCGACGCATACGTATTTTTAGAATTATGTTTATCACCGAAATAACGCATTCAAATAACAACTACGAATAAGGAATAAACAACCATTTTGAAGGCGGAGACCAAAGACAAGATTTTAGTCCTCATATACGCCAACAGTACAAATTCCTATCTTTTTTCTTGAGTTATTATAGGTCTATCATATATTAATTTTTATTTTGAAAGCCTGTCCAAATAAAAACTCGTTATAGAATTTGTACTTTAATTTTAGCATTTGTTTGTTTGTTTTTATACGCAATCTATAGAGCTATGCTAAAAGTTACCAGAACCTAAAATTTAAATTCAGTATTTTCGAGCAAGACAACTTAATGCTATGTTCTGTATAAGAAGTAGGTTATGCCTTCTCAAGTTCAATAATATATTTGAAAACGAAGCATTACACACAAAACATACGAAATATAGAATTATGTGGCTACACAGTCCAAGAGCTGATCTAATGTAATCTTGAAAAATTAAAGTTAACATCTATGCTTGGCTTAGAGTGACAAGAAACTATAAATTAATCAAGTTTTTGAAACTATTTTGAAGGAAGACTTAAAAGTTTTATGTTTTTTACCCTAAAATTTGGGCATTAAACACACTAAACATTTCGGGAGTTAACTTAAAATTTTTTTTTTAATATTTTGCACTAAGATTCAATGACTTCATCACGAAGCAAATATTTCATTTGAAAATTATTTAGCTTGTCAAAAGCATTAAAATAAACATATTCTTTTTCAACCTTAGTAATAATACCATCTCAGAAGGCTCAGCATGGCCAGGTTGTTAATGTACTCGAATCGTGATCTGAGCGTCACGAGTTCGAATGTCCATCACCAAACATGCTCGCCTTTTCAGCCGTGAGAATGTTATAATGTTACGGTCAGTCCCACCATTAGCTGGTAGAAAGGTATCTAAAAGTTGGCAGTGGATGATGATGACTAGCTGCCTTCCTTCTAGTCTTACACTGCTAAATTACGGACGGCTAGCGCAGATAGCCTTCGTGTAACTTTGCGCGAAATTCAAAAGCAAACATACTATTTCAGAAGAATTTCTATATTTGTAGAATATTTTATTATTTGCATTTTTGGATAGTTATATAATCGACTTAACGAACATCTGCAGATAAGTCTCACAAGATAAGTGCAAAATTCCACATTTTACTCAACAACAATTCTTAGACTCTATTTGTTTGTTTGTTGCATAACCGTCCTTAAGTTATATTAAAATGATATTGGAGCCTCGTCACGTAGTTACAATCCAATTAGAAAATGGTGCTTTCATTGAGCCTCAGAGGTGTACTGCAATTTTTTTCAAGGCTAGGTATCATAACATAACATTTTGGAACAGCAAGGAACCTATTGGTCCATCGCATCTGTTCCATCCTCTAAACTAAATAAAAATAACTTAAAAATAAATTTAAAGCCAGCCCTCATTATTCATACACTTTTCACTTTTTATTGTTGTAATTCCTTTCCTGAATATGTCGTGGAAATATCTTATGTAGCCATAACATGGTTGCTCTCTATGTTAAGTTTCTTTCTAATTATATTGTGTACTCTTGCTTAGGACGCGGTTTCGTTGATTCTCATCTATTACAAGACGCCAATCTCTCTTTGCTTAAGATGACTGTAGCACGCCTTGTTCTAGCTCTCTTTATGAATGTCCACTATTTGTTGGTAAAAGAATAGTTCAAGAGTTGGCGGTAGATGGTGATGACTAGCTACTTTCTCTCTAGTCTTACACTGCTAAATTATGGATGGCTAGTGCAGATAGCTCTCGTGTAGCTTTGCGCGAAACTCAAAACAAACCAAACTTTCTAAATCACCTATGCATCCCAAATTCCTTTGCGATTCGGTGAAATATTCCTACCTTGGAAATTTTGATTTCTTACTTTGAACCTATTGTTATGATTTGAGTTATGTACGTTTTCCAGCGGAAAAGGCTGTTACTCGTTCTTTTCACTAGAATCCTCCTTTCGGTGGCGTCATATTGTACATCGTACTAACAGTTTAACGTCAAACAATGCAAAAACCTCATTTTGCTACAAGATGTTTCTCTACTATTTCATAACGACTGTGGTTGTCACTTTATTTGCAAATGAAAATCCACCTCTGTAGAGGGAAAGCATCTACCGCCAAGTCTGAAGTTCCTTTAGTCTGGTCGCAAAGTGTAATTTCAGCCAGATTAAGTGGTTGCCATTGTTAAAGAGTACCTACAGCCCCAACCTCATTTGGCTCAGCGGCGCGTATTTAGACTTACAATGCTAAGAACCGGGTTTCGATACTCGCGGTGACACAGTAGAGACAGTGTATCTTTATGTTAAACTACAAACCAACCAAAAATATCGAGTGCTTTTTTTCTTGTTGTTGTTGCGGAAACGAGACATGAAGTTTTGGATTAACATCCACACTCATGATAATTCTTAGAGAAATTATTGTCTTGTAGTACGTATGAGTTTTCATATCTGTTTCGTGTTTCTCAATCATTCTATTTTTTCAAAAAAATTAATATATTTGTTTTATCTTGTTTGCAATTTTGGTAAAACACATTGTTCAAATAATTTACTTGGTAAAACGAAATGTGTAGAAAATCGTAACACAGAATACAAAAAAAGCCCAGTATTTTTAAAAACACTGAAAATTATTTGCTGTCAATTTTACTTCATCGTTTGACAATTGCGCTACAGTAAAATGTATTGTTTTATAGTTTCTAATTTTTTACTCTTTGTATACTTTGTAGATGCTGAAATACATAATAATTTCTCTCGTCAAAATTCTAGAATTCCGTTATAAATATTTCTAATATGCAAAGTATTTATCTTGGTTCCTTCAACTTTTGACTAGGCATGACAAGGCGGTTAAGGTACTCGACTCATAATCTAAAGGTCGTGCGTTCGATTCCCCGTTATACCGAACATGCTCGCTCTTTTAGCCGTGTGATCGTTATAATGTAACTGTCAATCCCACTATTCGTTGGTAAAAGGGTAGCCCAAGAGTTGGCGGTGGGTGTTGACGACTAGTTGCTTTTCTTCTAGTCTTACGCTGCTAAATTAGGGACGGCTAGCGCAGATAGTCCTCGTATAGCTTTGCGCGAAATTAAAAATGAAAGAAACCTTCGTGTTTTATTTCTTTGCTTGACTGATAATTTTAAAAGTAATGGCACTGTTTAACAAAAGTGTTTATGGGAAGAATTCTCCATTGTTCATGATACTTGGACGTGATATATATATAATTCTGTATATTTTTATGTGATTAGTTGCTTTCGGTCACAAAAGCATCACTGTGCTCACTCACTGACGCTGGTAGTTTAAATTCAAAAATTTATACCTGTCGGAATTTAATCTCTTAGCAAACAGATACATATATTACAGAAGTTTGAACACTTGAATAAGCCGGAAATAGATACCAATATTGTGATGTATTAACATGAGTACCTTTGGAATTAAATCCCTAAACAATGTGAAAAATATGAATAACTCATTCCAGATGAACTGAAAAAGGTATCCATCTCTGTTGCTCTTAATGTGTTTTTAACTACACAAACTACCAGACGTCTAGGTTACTCTACCGGCTGCTCCAACATCCTAATCAGAAGTTTGTAGCGTCGTGTTAACATATATATACTTGTATATATATAACGTATATATCTGTACCACGAAGGTACGTCACAAAAATAAACACAGTCCAATTGTTTGGAACAATGGAGAACCCTAGGTGGTTTTCGTAAAGTCTCTTTTACTATGTTTAGCATGTTTCAATTAGAAGCTTAATTTAGTTTCAGTGACACAGACGGTTACGTTTCGTCCCGTATCTGTCTGCATCTATGAGCAAATTCAAACAACTTAATAACGTGGAACGAAATATGGTGAAAAACTTTGAATATCGTCTTTCACAAATGGATCAGGCGTATGATTAATTTAGGTCAAAGATTCAAGTTGCAATAAATAATAACCTTTTGTCCTGAACTGCAAATAAAGCAAAGATGTAATGTCTCTAAAAGTAAAGGCTAAAATTGTGCAGGCCTTGCATGGCTAAGTGTTTAAGGTACTCGACTCGTAATCTGAGGGTCGTGGATTTGAATCCCCGTCATACCGAACATACTCGCCATTTCAGTCATAAGGCGTTAAAATGTGACGGTCAATACCACTATTATTTGGTAACAGAGTAGCCCACGAGTTGGTGGTGATGAACAGCTGCCTTGTCTCTAGTCTTACGTTGCTAAATTAGGAACGGCTAGCGCAGATAACCCTCGAGTAACTTTGCGAGAAATTCAAAAAACAAAAGCAAACGAAGCATTTTGCAGGTTAAGAGTATGTACTCTACTTGATAACCGATTTATTTTCTGTGAATATTTCACAATTTGAATCGTTAATTGTGGAGTGGAATTTTTTTGTAAAGTATAGAATGTTTGTTTTTGAATTTCTCGCAAAATTACTCGAGGGCTATCTGCGCTAGCCGTCCCTAATTTAGCAACGTAAGAAGAGAGGAAAGGCAGCTGGTCATCACCACCAACTCGTGGGCTACTCTGTTACCAAATAATAGTGGGATTGACTGTCACATTATAACGCCACCACGGTTAAAAGGGCGATCATGTTTGGTGCGGCGAGGATTTGAACCTTCAGATGATGAGTCGAACGCCTTAACCCACTTGACCATGCCGGACCTGTATAGAATGATAGTGATGTTCCCTCTTCTTATTACCACATAGAAAATAACGTCACATGAAAATAAAACATATCTAATGCACACGTGATGTTAATGTTCACAGGTGCTACTCAAGAATACAGTAATTGAAAAATACGAAATTTTATTTCTCAATTCTTCTTGGATTGAATGTGACCAAATGGGTATAGCGAGAATTTCACCAAACGAATAATAATTAAGAACATAAAATAAGCTGTACAAAAAATATACATGTGACAGCAGGGGTGTTGCACAAATCAAGATAAGTGGGTTAGGGTGTTGTCAGCGAAAAGAGTTTAGGAGCCACTGGGTTAGCGTGCCCGGACTGTGAAACTGAAGGTTCATGGCTCGCATCCTATCTGCACAAAAACCATCTGAAAGCCTAAATTAACATATTGTTTTACATATAAATAGAACACAAATTTATCATGCTCCATTTAACGCTTTGCTTAATGAAAGCAGAAGTACAGTTAATTCAGTTTGTTTGTTTTAAACTTGTATTTGGGTAAAAGTTTGGAGAACAGAACAAATAAATTATTACTTTACACAGTAAATAATTCCTAATTCTTATATGTTTACAAAAGAAAACACATTCTTTCAGGTTAAATACTACCTAGTATATCACTATATCTAAATGTGTATCAAAATGTTTTTGTTATGATACATATACACGTACTTATTGCCACCTAGACACCTTCTAGGTAAATTATTACATGACTTGCCCTAATATATAATGTACAAGCATACTTTAAATATAAAGATAGAAGTGTAAATCTAATAGTATAAAATTACCTAGGTTTCTGTTCTTTTACAGACTACTTTAGTTGCTACTTTATATTTTTCTGAAGCTGAGTTTTCTTTAAGTACATATCATATGTTATGCACGTCATTATTAGGCTTTTTCTTTTGCAATGAGTTTACTACTTACGTTATCGTATCCTTTAGAGGTAATCTTTCTTTTTGCACTCGGTACAATTTCCAAATTTAAGTTCGCCTTTCGGATAAAAAATATCAAAACTTCGTACCTTAAAAGTACGCTATTGTATCTTAAGACATTTCAGGACTTGTTTATTTGCAATATGTCGTAAGAAAACGATCATGCCTTTTTGAATGTTTTAAAAGAAAATGCTGTCTCGCTGAAGTTCATTTTGAAATTTCCATCGCACTACGTTCAATTCAACAGTTATTAATAAATGGAAAGGAAGACTTGATGTGTTTTTAATTACAGACAACTCATTTTAAAAATAAAATTACAGCAAATAATTGCAAGTAAATCTTAATTTTCTAGCAGTTGAAGTTATAATTGCTGTTTATATAGATAAGTAAGTCACACAGTTGTTGATTTGTTCATTCAGCATTTCGTATTCTAAGCATTCGCAGTTCCTCCTGAGGAAAGATTCATCTTTCACCATCGCTCAGATTATAGGGTTTTTATTATTTTGTGTTAAGACTTCTTGAAATTACGTGTTGTTGTTTTTCTAACACTATATTCGTATTCTTACTCGTTACGTATCGTATGAAAGATAAAAGTGTACACATTTGATACCCCGCAACTGGCACATCAGAATGTCTCTGGACTTATAACGCTAAAAATCGTTACCTGTGGTGGACATAGAAAAGATGGCTCTCGTGTAACTTTGTGCTTGATTTCAAACAATTTAAATAAGTTATATTTGATAAGGAAGAAAACGATATTTTTTATAAAAGAATTGTATAATGTACTAATGATCTTAAAATTTTCCTTACCGTTTCGATACTACACTATGATGCTCAAAGGCACAATAAATAATATAATAAGAATATTAACAATGCATGCTATGAGAGATTAAGACAAACCTCAAATCACTAAATAATATACATCATCACATTAGAAACATTTCAAATCAACATTCTTTTCCACACGTGGATTAAACCATCAAAACGAAAACTATGAGATTTAAGGCTTATCAGTTCTTAATTTTTTTTCAACTAACAAGATGAAGGGCAGCCAGTCAGCAACACCTGCAGGCACAAGAACTTTAGCTGGTTCTTTAAACCGAATAAAAAGACTGACTGCTACCTCTATAATGCACATACAGTTGAACATGCAAAGTATGCTCAGTGACATCACGTTCTAAAAGCCAGATTCTTCGATCTGTAAACCAGTACGCTAAACACTGAAACACGCCCAGCCCATTAAAAGTATTGACTGAAAAACAGAAATATTTTTTAAATTGTTTCACGTCGCTTGTTTAGAAAGTGTTCAAAGTGTTTACTAAATTTTCTCTTTTATTATACAGACAATTCGTTGATAGTAGCATAGCTCCCTGTTTCTTTAACCTTTTATTATAGGGAAGAGAGCAAAATATTGAAAAGAAGATAATTCTGCAAAGAAAAAAATGATATATATATTTTTTCATTTATTGCCAAACCCACAAGCTTCTGTAAAACTTCTTTAAAGAGAAGTCCTAATTTAATTATAAGTTTTACTCCTTACTTATGTTCATTTTAAATATTATAATAAAACAAATTTACAATAATCATCCCTGGAACAAACACATCGATTGATCAGTGGTGATTGCTAGATGCAGTTATATGATATTCTGGCTATCTAACGTATGATCACGCTTGGCTGATATCTGCTACAGTTACATTCCACACAGCCCTTGAAAGTATTCCGGTGACTGTCAAGGCCATGACAACAAACCTCTTTTTTCCTAAATGAAAAGCTGCCTGAAACGATTTATGTGAAAGTTTGTTCGTGGTTGTTTGTGGTCTAAAGTGTTTTCATTGCCAGAATTTGTCGTTGTTGCTGTTGTTGTATTGGTGTCAATATTAAATTTATACACTACACACGCATATATACTAACATGTGATCGATGTCGTATCGTACACTATTTATGAGATACCTTAACTGTAAAAGAATACAACGAAATAATTAAGAGTTAATAAATATATCAAAATTAGTCTACTTGTGTATTAATCATCTGTTACTTGCGTATTAATCCTTAAGATAATGTGAACTAGCGTGTTTCAGGAAATTTCTTGGATAATTTACCACAACATTCATTAACACTCATTACAAACGATATTTGAAATATAAAAACCTTTTGAAGTTATCTAACAGTATAAACATTATCTTTCTGTAACATAACATTTGTCGTTTTTTTAACACTTTTAATTAATATTGTTGGGTTTATTTACTTGTTTCAGCACAATGCCGCATAATAGGTTCTGAGCTCTGTCTACCACGGGAAATCGAACCTCGAATTTTAGTATTTCAAATCTCTAAACTTACCGTTAACTCCTTAGGAGTAGGACATTAATATTATTAATAAATATATTTGAAGGAGTGTGTGTTGCATTCTATCCCCACTCCTATACAAAGTATGGTTTTATAATAATTTTGTATACAAATCTACAAAAAATGAAAATCACTTGTGGCACTGGATTAATGTTGTCTCTTAGATATTATTTTTGACACTTGTATGTATTGTTAAAATAATAAATACACAAGACACAACGTTAAAACAACATACAACATTTAAAGTCGTGTATCAATGTTAACGTTGTGTATTATTTATCTATTATTTTAACGCTGTCTCTGTCGATTTGTATGAATGTGTTATATCTACATATTCTTTTACAATTACTCTAAAAATTATCATTTACCAAACAACATAATCATTGTAAATGAACTACTGAACATTATAAAATGTGAATTGAAGGGGTTGGATCCACTGATACAAATTTTAAACCGTCACGTTCGCAACAAGTCACCAGAAAAGTATCTGCAACACTTGAAGAACTTGTAAGTTTTTAACATGGTGGAAACAGTGAAGTATAAGGAAAGGGATTTCAAACTAACCAGTGAAATATTAGCACAAAATATTAATGGAAAATATGAAAAAAGTTTTTTAACTTAATACATCTATAAATTATACCATGCTCTAGACATTCGATGGGAATGATCCTTTTGATGGGTCAGTAGTAAGTGTTTGTGTGTTTTCTTATAAATCTGAGGTTCGATTGAACAATGCACATTAGTGTAACTTTGTGTTAAACCAACACTAACAACCACCATGAAAATATAGTTAAGTAGATATGCAAGAAAAAGAAGAAAGTTGCACAGTTATATCTTAAATATGGCATAACAGGAATTATTTAATTGTATATATGGTGTACGCTGCAGTTGGTGGTTTATCTTCAACTTTCGCGAGTGCTAAAGGTGTTTCATTACACTTGCTTATCCTAAACACTTGAAGCCGGATTTAATTTATATATACAGAACATAATTATTTATTGCGAGACAAACAAAAGCAACGTATAATAAAGGTACACATAGGCTATATACCAAGGAATTAAAAATTAGCAGGTTATGAATAATCCATATATATTCCCTGCTTTTATGGGTGGAGAATAGGTTGTCAAATTTAAGAAGGTTATTATTGGAAAATGTTTGAAAAAAAACGAAAGTAGAAAGTTTAAAGTCCACAATTAATCCTGATAAAGAGTGGTCACTTTCTGGCAACTGTCTTTCAGACAGTAAAAGGTGTATCCCCGATGGGCCTGGCATGACCCTCATAATTCGAGGGTCGCGGGTTCGCGCCCGCGTCGCGCTAAACATGCTCGCCCTCCCAGCCGTAGGGGCGTATAATGTGACGGTCAATCCCACTATTCGTTGGTAAAAGAGTAGCCCAAGAGTTGACTATGGGTGGTGATGACTAGCTGCCTTCCGTTTAGTCTTACACTGCAAAATTAGGGACGGCTAGCAAAGATAGCCCTCGAGTAGCTTTGTGCGAAATTCCAAAACAAACAAACAAACGTATCCTTGCTAGTACAGCGGTAAATCTATGGATTTACAATGCTAAAATCAGGGGTTCGATTGCTCTCGGTGGATTCAGCAGATAGTTCGATGTGGCTTTGCTATATGAAAACACACACACATTAAAAAGTGTTAGAACCCCAATATTACCTTTTATTAATTCGGAATTTTATCCCGCTGCGCATTTATTTCAGATAGCCCATTGTGCTGATTTGTATTAAAACAAACAGCAGTAGCTTTATAATCTAAATACTAAAGGGAGAAAAGACTGCAAACAGTGATTAGACTGTATCTTTAGCACGTAACTGTTTTATTGCAGTAACCTATAAAATAAGGTACGTTTGCAACTCAACCGTTTTAGTACATCCTGTGAGTACATGAATAATTTTCGCTCCAATTTCTAGTGTGTTTTTTTTAGTCCCTTTAATTAACTACGATCATGTAAACGTGTCCTGAAAATTGTGCAAAAGGTGTGAAATGAACAGGTAGAGATTTTCTGCCCTTGTTATTACGTAGTGGGAACATTTTAATTGGCTAGTTATGTAGGAAGCGTTGGAAATAGACTGCGTCTAATGGCGGCAAACCTTAGCTTAATAGGAAGATACAGGTTATGTTTGTGATCATCTTATTTAAAAACTATCACCATCCGACTATCCAATTCAATTAGCACAATTACAGACACTTTATTACGTCACGTGGCCATGAGTAAATTTGCATATTACACTTCTGTCTGACCACAGATAGCTCAAACAATATAATAGACTAATGCTGTACAGGAAGAAGCAGTTAAAGTGCCAAAATAAATCTAATGCAGCATTATAAAACAAAATGAAACAACAGATTCAACTATTATGAAGTTATAAAAGTAGATTAAGCAACAGATAAACTAAAATAAGGCACGGCATGGCCACGTGGTTGGCAATCGGCTCGTAATATTAGGGTAACAGGTTCGAATCCCCATCATATCAAACCTGCTCACCCTTTCAGTCGCGGGGGCGTTATAATTGACCATCAATCCAACTATTCGTCGGTGAAAGACTAGCCCAAGAGTTGGCGGTGGGTGGTGATAACTAGCTGCTTTTTCTCTAGTCTTACACTGCTAAATTACGGAGGGCTAGCGCAGACAGTCCTGGTGTAGTTTGTGCGAAATTCAAAACAAACCAAAACCAAACTTTAGGCAAGAAACTCCGTAGAAAATGAGTAAATAGTTTTATTCGCGTGCATGATTGTAAATGTTCCTGATATTATAAAGTATGTATATTTCACTGAATCACAAACTGAGATAATATATTGTCAGTAACAAAGCTCAGTAGTACCGTGTCATACATATATAAAAAGTTGTATTGTGTATTAGAATAATACGTAAATTACATTCCTCAATTATAGTTCGTCTGGCTTACTCTTATAGCATTTAAACAGTGTAGCATATGAAACGTTATTTAAATCCCATTATTAAGTTAATTAATTAATTAATCATTAATTTTTTCGCACGGAAATGAAATATGATATTACAAATACATATTTCTTACAAAATGAGCGAATTAATTATTTGCAAATTATCCAAAAACGTATGTTAACAGGTTCTGAAAAATAATAATCTTTACTTTTACAGATTCCATAAAATTTAATTATTGTATGTTTGTTTGTTTTTGAATTTCGCACAAAGCTACACAAGGGTTATCTGTTCCTAATTTAGCAGTGTAAGACCAGAGGTAAGGCAACTAGTCATCATCACCCGCCGCCAACTTTTGGACTACTCTTTTACCAATGAGAAGTGTGGTTGAACATTACATTATAACGCTTCCACGGCTAAAAGGTCGAGCATGTTTAGTGCGACCAGGATTCGATCCCATGATCCTCAAGTTACGAGTCGAAGGCCTTAACCCACCTGGCCATGCCGAGCTTATCATATGCTACCAAACATGTTTACAGAATGGAATTTGGATATTTCGGAATTTCAAAACAATAAAATTTAGTGACTAGCAGGTTTAAATCCTAATATGTTCTATATTCAATATATGTATGATGTATACTATAGTTTTAACCTTCACCTTGAATAGTTAACAGCTGGGTGGAGTTTCGTTTCTTCGCGCAGGCATAAAACGAAGAAATAAAAAGTATAAGAATAAACTGTTTGTCCTTGAAAGCTCACCAGCTTTAAAGGAAAGAAAATTTCATTTTTAATCCCCCCCTCCACTATCAGCCTCTAGCAAGCAGACCTGACTACAATTTCTTCTAGTAACAAGGACATGCTATATAGTTTATATAGAATATATCACGTTAAATTTTTGCTAGTATGTTTTTCACTTCAAATCTGGTTTCGAAGGACACCTTAACATTCTATGTTTCTCATTACAACGTTTTTATTGTATACATTTTTGTTATGTATGCATGAAGGGAGCATTAATCATCACATGAATTGACGACACTGACCAAAAAAAAAGAAAACAAAAACTGACTGACATTGAAAACACTTTTTTAAGGGGGGTATGTATTCTTTTCAGCGTAAATCAAATGTATAAAACTAATAACATTTCCAATAAACTTTTAAAACAAACTGATATAATCTTGATTGGATGTATTTATTTCCTTAAGTTCATCTCCTACTCGAATCTAATAGCTAAATAATAAACAAACATATAATGTTTACAAAAATGGTTGTTACTCCTAGTCATGATTCTATCTTTTCGGTAAAATAAATTAAGGATGTCACTAATCTTAAGAAATAAATAGAGAGAATCAATGCATAGACTTCTGTACAAAGGGACGATGATACCCTACCTACTATATAAAGAGGCCAACACTCAATTCACTTATAACAGATGAAAATGTTCAAATGACTTTGGTAACAAAAAATAGAGTCGAAAATAAGATAAAACACAGAATATCAGGAAATTGGTCGTTAGTGCTTATTTTCACATCAGTATTTTGGAGGTTTGATCCTAATTTCCTCATTCTAATGAAGGTCGCGGGTTCGCGACCGCATCGCGCTAAACATGCTCGCCCTCCCAGCCGTGGGGGTGTATAATGTTACGGTCAATCCCACTATTCGTTGGTAAAAGAGTAGCCCAAGAGTTGGCGGTGGGTGGTGATAACTAGCTGCCTTCCCTCTAGTCTTACACTGCTAAATTAGGGACGGCTAGCACAGATAGCCCTTGAGTAGCTTTGTGCGAAAAATCAAAACAAACAAACAATTCTTTGTTTCTTTGCTGTCGAACCCAAAGTTACACAATAGGCTATTCATGCCTCGTCTCAAACTCCAGGAAACTTCATATAAGAGTGACGATCAAATCTCACTATTTACTTAGACTGGAATAGCTCAAAAGTCAGCTGTGGACACTTGATTAACAGTCTATAAACTCAAAATTGGAACGGCTGATCGAAGAAAATCTGAAATCAACAAACAACTTTCAACTTTACCCTCCACTCGCAGATTACGAGTTAAATAATTTGTTCAATTTATGTTGGGACAATTAAAGAAAACTATTGCAATATATATGTTGTAATTATGCTAAGTAACTATTTTATTAAGTAGTAACTATCTCTACCCAGTAATAACGAGTTCATTTAGAAATATTCCTTTTGGACGATAGTATTGTACATACCTGATAGAAAAGGTATCGTTTCGTAACGCAATAATCAGTAGCATGAATGAGCTTTTTGTATCTCCTCTAAGTTATCGCTACATTGTCGTGTAATGACGTACGTCTTTATTCGTATGTACATTCTGCTTTCTGAGTCAAAAGAAATGTATTAGAGAAGAAAAAACTAGATTTACGTGAGAATTCCTGAGTAAGAAATTACGTTTATTGGATGTACATACCACGTTTTTTTCGGTTTCGGCGTCGGAACAATGGTTGTATAGAATGAAATTGAAGTAATAAAAAATTATTTATGTCAGTGTTAACCCAGTTCGTGTAAAAAAAAAACTTCGTTAGCCTAAGGAGCCCCAGTGTCACGTGAAACTGAAGCTCTACAGTAAAAAACCCTATTGGGTATATGTGCCCCCTATCGTCTATTGGAATTAACTATATTTCATAACTAATGTAACAGTCCAGATTTCCCCACCTCCTACTGTTGAGCACTTAAAACAGCATACTTTTCTTTTTCCATTTAGTTTTTCTTCGCGAAACACACATATAAGAGTTATGAGAATATACTCATGAACGCTATAGAGTGAATAGACATTTAATAAATATACTTTCGTAAAGCAACTGCATTTGAGACTTAAAGTTAGTTATCCTGGTGCAATAAAAAATAACACAGTATTATTTATTTTGTTTGTAACGTAAAGATTTAATTAGGTGATATCTTTACAACATTCAATGAAGGCTGTATATCTACTTAACACATTGTTTTATACATAACTGTGTAGTGTGAAAATATTTTACTGGTAATAGTATAGGAGACGACACCGTTCTTAACAAACAGGCTAAAAAAATATGGCCGCTATATATATAACGTTAAAACTTGCCCTCAGAGATTATGTTTCCGCGGAAACTGTTTTTCTATTTTTGTTCCTCTTTCTAAGACTTTTCAACGGATCACTATTCCTTCACTTCTGGGCAGATTGACTTGAAACCTGATAGAGTTACATCTTGATCCAATACATCCTGCCCCTTTTATCATTTTCTTTTTATTTAGACCACATGGAATGAAAGATCAAACAACCCAAAATGTATGTTTTCGGCTCCTGTGCGGTAGTACTTACTGCAACTAAAATGACATCAACACATATATAAATGTTTGTGCAAACAACACGTTAAAAATGTATTTGCCCGTTTTGTGTCTTGTTACGAAAGAACTTTGTTTGTTTTTGGAATTTCGCACAAAGCCACTCGAAGGCTATCTGTGCTAGCCGTCCCTAATTTAGCAGTGTAAGACTAGAGGGAAGGCAGCTAGTCATCACCACCCACCGCCAATTCTTGGGCTACTCTTTTACCAACGAATAGTGGGATTGACCGTCACATTATAACGTCCCCACGACTGGGAAGGCGAGCATGTTTGGCACGACTCGGGCGCGAACAGGTGACCCTCAGATTACGAAGCGCACGCCTTAACCCGCTTGGCCATGCCAGGCCGAAAGAACTTTCACAAAAATAATAATAATTTTGGGGTTTCTGGTCAATTACTTGTCTATATTTTAACTAACTTAGATGAAATATGATACAAAAATATTCCTTACAGATTTCAAACGGAGATGTAAACAATTTTGGAATTCCTCTCTTTTACTCAAATTTCCAGTAAGAAAAGTGCAATTTGCGGTTTTCGTGAACTATTCATGTGTATGTCAACTAACTTACGTAGAATTTCGTACAAAGACACCTTCTTATGGACCTCAAGCAGTGATATAGACAATTTTCAATTTTTCATGGTGTTAAAATTGGCCATCTTGGAGTTGCGCGTCGGAAATTTATTGCGTTCACCGACGAATGTTTTTGTATATGATATAGAATAATTAGAGAGATAACGTAACAGCAATTTAACTATGAAAGTAAAGTAAGAAACAAACCACTCAGGGTTACAGGATAGCGTTGGAAGTCAATAACTTAGAAATTTATTTTCCGAATTTTATATTTGTAGCTGTAATGAATATGCATTCAAACTAGGAATGACTATTACCTTGATCGGGAATAAATAAATATTTGGATATCACAATTGAGTTCGGAAAAGTCCTGATTCAAGTACTTAAACTACGAAACTATTGTTTTGGGTGGGCACAGCGTACGGCGCCTCTTAGAATTACACTGAGTAACTGAATGAATTGAAATCTTGGGCAGAAAAGAAAAGCACTTTATTTTCCTTGAAGTTTTTGGGTGCTTTAAACTTTAATGTTTTATAATGTATACAAAATTAATAATAAAAAAAACTGTAGAAACCTAAACTACATATGTTTGAATGCTATAAAACACATTGTTTGAAAGTTATTACACCATCAGAGTCTTTCCTTAAGGCACTCGACTCGTAATCTGCTTTCCCTTTTGTCTTACACTGCTAAATTAGAGACGGCTAGCGCAGATAGTCCTTGTGTAGCTTTGCGCGTGATTCAAAACAAACCAAAACAAACTCGTAATCTGAGGGTCGCGGATTCGAATTCCCGTCGCATCAAACATGATCGACTTTTCAACCGTGGAGGCGTTATAAAATTGACGCTCAATCCTA
This sequence comes from Carcinoscorpius rotundicauda, assembly GCA_011833715.1. Lineage (NCBI taxonomy): Eukaryota > Metazoa > Arthropoda > Merostomata > Xiphosura > Limulidae > Carcinoscorpius > Carcinoscorpius rotundicauda. The sequence continues at coordinate 29,157,778 of CM022398.1, forward strand.
CCATTCGTTGGTAAAAGAGTAGCCCAATGGTTGGCGGTGGGTGGTGATGACTAGCTGCTTTATTTCTAGTCTTACGTTGTAAAATTAGGAACAGCTAGCGCAGATAGCCGTCGGTTAACTTTACGCAAAATTCACAACGAAACAAAGTGCGATACCATACCAAAATGAATGTGAATGGACCTAACAAAGCGGGCATTTTGTAAAGCCTTTTTATTTATTTATTTTTAAATGATTATTATTTAGAAATAATTTTGTCTTGGTGACTAAAAAAACACACATCTGAAAACAAGTTTGTTTTTTTTAAATAAAACCGAGGAGACAATTGTATTAAAAATAGGTTTTTTTAGCACTTTTAAGGAAAGCTGTTTCAACTCACTTCACACGTCACAAAAACGTCTTTACAGACGAATTTCTTAAAGCAAGGCAACACAGCTCATTACTGGAACATTTGAAGGAAAACGATGTGCAATAGTGCAATGTCAGATAAAGTTTGTTTATATAACCGTGATTTTTTGTGTAAGGCATAACGATAGCTTCAAAAAATAAATCCGATATATTTAGTTTACTACGATTTAAAATACACTGTTTTCCCAGCCAAAACCAGCAAGCGGCTTAATTAAAGTATGAATTGTTCATTCAATTATTTTATTATTTAGCTACACAAGATAATAAACAGTACCTTGAAGAAACTACAGGAAAAGTCATAAAACATAAATAAGTAACAACAACAAACTAAACTATTCTGTGGAACATTATGTTATATTAGAAGAAACCATCCAGTTCGTGGGCAGGTAGTGTATACTTGGAAGTTTTGAGTTCAATGGTAAATTGCTTAAAATTAATAGATAATGTTGGATCAAACACCGTGCCAGACCTACTTAAACACGACTTAATTATTGTTGTGTGTGTATATTACCTTCCATGCCGTTTTTTTTATTATTCTTTTAACCCCGTTTCCTGTAAATAATGACTAGTTTCGATTAAAGTTAATGTTTGCGGGAAGGATGAATCTTTTTTGGGCGGGAGCTAGAGGGTTTAAATAGCATTGATATAAACCATGCACGTGTCTCTCTCTGAGTTGGAAGAATGACTTACTGAGAGTTACTATGGTTTAGTTGTTTTTGAATTTCGAGCAAAGCTACACCTATTTGCACCAGCTGTCCCTAATTTAACAGTGTAAGACTAGAGGGAAGGTACCTAATCATTACTACCAACCACCAACTCTTGGGCTACTCTTTTACCGACGAATAGTGGGATTGACCGTAACATTATAGCACTCTTACGGGTGAAAGGGACAGCATGTTTGGTGTGATGGCGATTCGAACCTGTAACCTTCCGATTAAGAGGCTTAACCACTTGATCATGCCGAGCCATGTTTCTAGGGTGGCAACCATTCACCTTGGTTGAGAGAGTAATAAGTTGGTGTGATAGAAGTCCTAGATTTTTACAGATACCATGTAAAAACGGATTACCAAACACATTTTTATTAGTGCAAACATACGCGGTAGTAAAGTATTGTTAAACTCACCGTATTACCAAACTACATAAAACAGCTGCAAAGACAAAAACCATGAAAATGAATTATTAAAAATGTTTGTTGGACACAGCTTCTGTTATATTTTATTTAGTCACGGGTTTTTAGTTTTATTATTACTTATAGTATTTAAAAAGAGCCGAAGTCTTGTTAATAACAAGTTATTTACGAAAATATTCGAGTCTCTTATTGAATTCAGACAATTGTATCCTAAATTAATTTTCTACATCAAGACGTTTAATTTATTTGTTTTTTGAATTTTGCGTAAAGCTAATCGAGGGCTATTTGTATTAGCCGTCCCTAATTTAGCAGTGTAAGACCAGAGGGAAGACAGCTAGTCATCACCACCCACCACCAACTCTTGGGGTACTCTTTTACCAACGAATAGTGGGATTGACATTATAACGTCTCCACGGTTGAAAGGATGAGCATATTTGATGCAATGGGTACTAAAGCCCGTGACCCCCAGATTACGGATCGCACGCACGCCTTAACGCGCTTGGCCATGCCGGGCAGAAAATTAGAGATCAGTTGTTGTGCTAAAACATTTAAACTCTTTCTTAGAATAAAATGTAAATCTAGAATTCAATAAAAAATGGTTAATTAATTATAAATAATTATTCCAAAATACATCGAACAAAAAAACATCAAATATGAAGCAAAGGAAATGTTAATGAAATCAGCAACACAGATTTCAGTATTTATGGAAATGTGTGTCATCCTGTTTTACAGTAAAATACATTTTATGTTTTTTAACTTCTCTAGCCCTGAAACAGAGAAAACCTTGTCTCATTCTATTTCTATATTTATACAGTAAAGTACAATATCACACATAAATTATCAAAAGTAAATAAACCAGGTGCTATCATGTTCCATTGTTTGCAAAGAAACGATAAAATAAAAAATTTTATGAATAAACCAAATATGTTAACTTTCTGGTTCTTTTAATGAGGATATAATAAAACGAAAAATTAAAGCTTTGGTTCGTTGGAAGTTTAAAAGCTAAAATTCGTGGTTCAATCTCCGTAATGGAACAAAATACTAAATATTTTAATGTTATTTTTGAATATTAAAGTTTTTATGCATGATCATTATTTTAAAACTCACTCTTTTATTTTAAGACCTAACCAATATTATTTATTCTATTTTCGAAATAGTTGATGTTCCGGTACCGCCTCGGTCATGGATGACGTCACGTATCGTCACTACCACCAGAGACGATACACCAAAATGTGAGTTGTTATGGAAAAGCATGCTAGTTAGGACCACTGGTTAATAAAACGTTGAAATGTCACAACGTCGCGTTAGCTCCATAGGTCTAAAACAATAATTATTTTAAAATAATCCGTTGCACCTTAATAAGTTGAGCTTGCATGAAAACGTTTCACTTTACTGACGAAGTTCATAATTATTTGGGACTACCAACGTTGCTACAAACATGAAAATTAGTAACTATTCTGGTGCTGGTAAGAGTTTTTGATTTTGTTGTAGGCAACAACCTATCAATGTGATTACTTCCAAAATTAATTTTGAGTTACTCGAGGCTCATCTAAATTGGCTTATTGATGAAATTTGTAATTATTTGGATATTTTTATACTCATGGAAACATACACATCACGAGATAATACTTACACTCTAAAGCTTTCGTAAAAATAGAGATACAATCTATTCCCATTTCAGTTACTTATCAGTTGAAATTATTACAGATAGTTTAGTTGTTGACCCAAACTTTGAAATATTTATGAAGTTTTTATAAATGAACGTAAACAGAAACTTTTTTTCCTTACGATCTCAATACTACATCTTTTGATCAACTTACGTTTTAAAAATTAGAATTGAGACTTTCAGCCCTGTATAAATTTGAGTATATTAATAGAAGTATTTAAATATATTTCGGTGCAGGTTTAAGCTTTGTAGAAAATTCACTGCAAAGAATTAATTGAATTTCGTTGTTTTCCTCCCTTTAATTTCTGAGTTTCCTGACTTGTTTTTATATCATTCACTACCGGTAGGGTGTACATGTTGCATTTTACTGGATGATGTTATGTTGCGTTTTTTTTGCATCTAATAATATTCAGTGTAAAGAACTGATAATAAATTTGAAAATATCACTTTGAAAAATACAAGGAACAGGGTAATTTCATTAAATTGTTCCAAACGATATCCTTCATTAAGGTGAATGGCAAGTGATGTAAACATTTTCTTTTTAACATGCTACGATGAGTAGCATTTAAAATGGAAGAGAAACAATGTCACCAAATTTATAACAAGAATAACAAAGATATTTGAAAAATAAGTCAATAAGATTATTTGTAAAAAGCAGAATATAAGCTAGAAATAAGATAAAGTCCGTTATCACGCCTGAATTTAGTTTTGGTGTCACATGTTAGGCATTATTCAAAGAAATTTAGTGTATTTTACCTGTGACCCCGATCAATGACCTTGCATCATTTCTAGTTTATAGTATGGTTAGGCGTAATAATATGTTATTATGTCAGTCGTTCATTTTATACTCCGAAATATAGCTTATAGTAGGTGGTTTATTTAGCAGTTTAAACAAGGAATATGGTATAACAGACTAGCTTGTACTTATATTGTCAAGATTACGTTTGGGTGGGATAGCACTTGTCAGTATGCTAAGAACGGTTTGAAAGCATTTCTCGTACAAAGAGGCTTCAATGGTCTTTTGATTCCTTCTAAAATAAATAAAAATTAAAGACAAAGGCCCATGACAGTAATGCTGTAAATAAAAGACGATAAAATTCAGGCTTCGTATACTGTAAAAATTTCCTACGTTAGAGTTTTGTGGTGGTGTAAGATTTTACAAAAATAAAGTATGATTATTTACATAGATATCATAACAGGTTTGTGATTTTTATTCACATATGTAATGTAAGATTGGTCAAACGTATGAACAGAAAAAACTACAACGTTGAAAACTTAACGTAGAAAAAACAATAAAAATATATGTACCTTCATTGTAACAAGTCATGCATGTTATTTATTTTTAGCATTTTTGCAGTGTTATTACAAGTAACGAATGGATTGTTATTAAGTGCGATATACCGTGTGACGTTTGCTGAAAAATTTACTTTAAAAGAAACACACATTTTACTCAGACGGACTAGGATCGTAAAATGCCGCATTTTTTTCCTAATTCAGAAAAAAAGTTTAAAGACAAATTTTTGGTAAACGTGTATTGTACAGGTTAAGGATCATTAATCAGGTCTCTCCTACAGTTATGTCCAAAATTTTTCTATTGTGAAATATTTTTAAGTAAAAGTTTTACAAGATAACATATGTCAAATGAAAATGAAGAGATATTTTTTAATTAATATAATTCTTTATAACAATTTAGAAATTTACGCTTTAACTCTCTAGGCAAATATTAGCAAGAACTTATCGAAAGACAAAAACTTTCTTTTGTTTTTTTTTCAAGAAATTAGTCAACGGATTTGTTTAAAAAGTTCAATATGTTTTTGACACTCGTATACATTAAACGAATTGAAAGGTGGTGTAAAATTAAGAATAATTAATTCAGTAAATTCTCAAGATTTATTATTATTATTTTGACTAACACTATTATATTGTTTTTCCTAAAGTATGTTGCTTCTACAATACCTTTTGTCGTTTTTATGTTTGTTTTTCAGTTCCCTTCCTATTAAAGGAAATGAAATTGCATTGGACCTGAGTTTTTATTGTAAATTAATAATTTATTTTCAAGTGCAATCTAATCTGTATTGTTACTAATGTTTTGCTTCGTCTCAAAGTGTTTACTGCTCATCAGAATGAATGTGTTTTTGTTTTACTTTGAGCATTTTGTACTGCTTGCGAACTCGATGGAACTAGTTTCATATATATTCCAATCACTTTTTTATACACATATGAGTGATGACTTAACAATTTTTTTATTAAAACAGGTACTTTCACAGTCATGTCTTACAATATTTTGTGTCCGAAATACGCTAATCAACAAATATACACCTACTGCCCGTCCTGGGCACTGGACTGGGAATACAGACGTAATATTATCATGGACGATATTCGACATTACTTTGCTGATGTCATCACTTTACAGGTGAGGTAGAACACAAGTACTTATGATATAATTTTTTAAAATATCTTTTAACTCACGTCAGTGTTTATCCTTCGCGTCCCTAATGGAGAGTCTAAACTGTGGGTACATCCGTATTTATTAGTGTCCGAGTACTGTAGAATAAATCTTTATCATATATCATAAACTACAGCTCTTATAAGTGCCTCAGATGGTATTATTTCTAAATGGCGTTGTTCCAATTCGAAAGTCAGTCCCCAACTGAGAGAACGGTCAGTCTTCGGACTAACAACTTTGAAATCAGGGGTTCGCTTCTCCTCGGTGGACACAGATTGTTTGATGTGACTTTGTTATTAAAAACAATAAAAACACTTTGTAAATCCCTCCACCTCTTGCAAACTCCAGTAATGTGGTGCCACAAATAAAGTTGAATTTACTTGACCAAATTATTATTTTGTTTTTCTCAAGAAAACATGTGATTACACTAATATACACAGAAAAATATTTGTTTTCATTTCCTGCAAAGATAACTATGAATGTTATTCACGAAATATATATATACAAATAACTGTTTGTTAAAGGAGTAATAAAAGAGTATTTGAAATGTTAAATCAGAATGTTTTGTTTTTATCTTTTTTTTTGGTAGTGGCTAGAATATAATTAAGCTAGGAAATGGTATAGACTAGTCTAACTTGCCTTACGCTTAATTATAGACCCCTAAAAAGTTGTAGAAACCCAGTCATTTGGAACAACGATGCGACTGCCGCAGTCATTAAAATATATTGTCTAATACCTTAAAACTACCATTAAGATACGACTGTTTTTTAAGACTAAACAATGGGCAACTCAAACGTTGGGCCCGGTATGACCAGGTGGTTAAGGCCCTCATTTCGTAATGCGAGGGTCGCGGGTTCGAATCCTCGTCGCACCAAACATGTTTGCGCTTCCAGCCGTGAGGGCGTTATATGTGACTGTCAATCCCACTATTCTTTGGTAAAAGAGTAGCCCAAGAGTTGGCGGTGGGTGGTGATGACTAGTTACCTTTCCTCCAGTCTTACACTGCAAAATTAGGGACGGCTAGTGCAGATATCCCTTGAGTAGCTTTGCGTGAAATTCAGAAACAAGAAGACAAAAGTTCTAATTCGCTAGGACTAGTACCTGTCATGATCAGAGTATCTTTAATAAAGCTTTAATGTTCCATAAGGCTTACAAAAATAAACTAGAATAATGTTGTTGTTGAGACTAATAACCCTGCATGTGAAATTTATTACTCGTGTCCTTCAACAAACAAAAGCTAAAAATTGTCTAGAATATAAAAAATGCATACATGGAATGGAGCAAGTAATATAACTGAAATTATTATTGCATTGTACATGCCTTGAGACACATAGCAGGTTGAATTTTGTGAGTTCATAGATAAGGATGTAGTAATAGTGTTTACTGTTTATTTCAATTGTGAATTAGCCATTGTTTTGAATGAGAAAGGTCAGTATTTATTTGTACGTAAGGAAAAGCATTTGAAGGCAATTTCTATTCCTTACTGAATTAAATGGAACCAGTTAATATATCTTTCCAATTCACTTCTATAAAGCAAATTCTACTTTTGGATTGCCATAAGGGCCCGGCATGGACAGGTGGTTAAGGCACTCGCCTGGTAACCTGAGGGTCGCAGGTTCGAATTCCAATCACACGAATATGCTCTTCCATTCAGCTGTGTGGCAACTAGAAAAAAAACACTACTTTTTAAGCCACAGTATAGGGAAAAATGAATGAACAGGTATTCAGTCTTACCGGTCAGATATAAATTACGAACATGACCTTGTGAGTGTGTTTCAATACAAAAACTAATTTCTTATATATATACTTATACAAAGGAAGTGGAAACTGAACAATTCTACGAGTTCTTCTTGCCAGAGCTAAGAAGAGATGGATATGAGGGAATTTTTTCACCCAAATCAAGAGCAAAAATCGTCTCTCAAAACGAAAGGAGACATGTGGATGGGTGTGCTATTTTCTTTCGTGTCAATAAGTGAGTAAAACAAGTCCACATGTAACTTGGGCACTTATTAATTATTATTTAATTTCACTTAGAATAAATAAATTGCGACCTTAATTGCAATTTTACTATATTTTACACGTAATAATTCAACTTGTAACAAAGTTACTTTGTTATAACAGGATATTTCAAAGTACTCTAAGTATTCTGCTGATAAATGACACATGAGATTATTTATTAACAAATGTAATAAAGGTAATGGTTTTCACCGAAATGTTTGAACTTGCCATTAAAGTGCAGTTTATTTGTTATTATTTTTATATCCACAACAGTTTCAGTAATAAGCTGCTACATGGATTTTTCAGCAATGATACTCTAAAACTAATTTTGGATAAGCAAAACTACTTTATTGCATTTGCTTTAAAATGTTGAAATATTCTATATTATTAAGAACTCATATTTTTACATCATGATTTTCGTTCGTAAGAATCAATAGTAAAGCAATATAAAAGAAATATTATTCTCATTTTATTAATTTCTCAAATTACTCGATAGTCATTGACTTATATATTTCTAGGTTCACGTTAATAAAAGAAAATTTAGTGGAATTCAACCAAGTTGCCTTGGCAACTGCAGAAGGTTCAGATGACATGCTGAACAGGGTTCAAACAAGGGATAACATTGGATTGGTTGCTTTACTCCAACCAAGAGCAGGGCCAATGTCGAATGGTTTGTTTTAAACATAATAATTTTTACTTAGAAATCATGAATATTCTCTTCAACATTATTTAATAAGTTTTAGTACTCAAAGATTAAAACTAATCTCAAAGGAAACAATTAATAATTTCTACTATTGTCAATTCAACATAGTATTTGAGAAATTGGTTTGGAATTGTAAATTAAGTAACATACTATAGGTATAAATTTATTTACCCTGTTTGTCAAGATAAAAAGTCATTATGGCAAACGACAATAAATAACCATAGAGGAAAAAAGAAAGATTTAATAACGACTGGGCATTCAGATCTAATCGAATATTTATATTACGTTTAACAAATTTTCAATATTTCAAGATGATTAATAATATACGTATATATATATATATATATATTGTTGCAACGTTGTTATTTAGTTACGTGGCTTGTTTTGAATTATATGATGAAAACAGTTCAACGTCCACTTTAAGTAACGATAACAAATTAGTTTTTCTTTCTTAACGTTTATGCAAGCTTAAACACTTGTGATTTATAGACCATGCTCACTGTATACACTAGCGTAAAAATAAACTTACTTATACAACTACAGGCTTGATAGATTTTGTAACTAAAAACACACGGACAAAAGCACTCTCTGACTGATTTATTCTTCTGACTAAATACAACCATGTCTTTTTTTAATGTTTCACTGAACTTTATTTTATAATTCCTTTCTCTAGTTTTCAGAAAAGTATGACATCAAAAGTTTTAGAACTTCTTGGGACTAAATTATTAAAAGTTTATATCTTAACGTCCTTAGTCCTTTTGTTAGCATCAAAATTACAAGATGAAAATATAGCTTATAATATTGGTTTCGAAATTAATACAAGAATTAAAGTCATATAGCTTTCTTTCTCAACAATGTCTTAAAATGAATTATATATACAGTAATATAAAATCAGTTTTATTAAGTTAAAACTCACCGGTGATTAACAAATACGTATCTAAAATTTCCTTCGAAAGATTTGTTTGTTTGTGAACTTCACGCAAAGCTGCACCAGGGCTATCTGCGCTAGCCGTCCCTAATATAGCAGTAAAAGGTGACTAGTCACCACCACCACCCACCGCCAACTCTTGGCCTGCTCTTTTATAAACGAATAGTAGGATTGACCGTCACATTACAACACTACCATGGCTGAAAGGGCGAGCATGTTTGGTGCGACGGGGATTCGAACCTGCGCCCTTCAGATTACGAGTAGAACGCTTTAGCCCATCTGGCCATGCTGGGCCCCTTCGAAAGATAATAATCACCGTTTATACTTATGTTTGGCTGCAAATGCTATTTAATATCATAAGCACCATCTAATTGCTTGTCAGTATGCGACTAAAAATAAAATAAAACAACTACTTACCATAGAAATTACACAAACAAAGTTTTATTTTGTTTCACTATACATCACAGATAAAATGTTTCTGCTACGATAAACCATCTCGTTGTGATCTCCTGAAGTATAGCGGTAAGTCTACGGATTTACAATGCTAAAATTTGGGGTTCTATTCCCTGCGGTAGACACATAAGACAACTAAATGTGGCTTTGCTCTAAAATAGCCAATTTTTTTCTACTACAACTATACAGCAGTTAAAGGGAAGCACGATATGTGATTAGGAAACGCTTACGTTCCACATAACACATAATGTATACCGAAAAAAGTGGCCTCTATTGGTACAGCGGTATGTCTGAGGACATACAACACTAGAAACCGGATTTCGATACCCATGTTGAGCAGAGCACAGATGACCCATTGTATAGCTTTGTACTTAATTTCAAACAAACTGATAAAATAAAAGTGTTCCGCCTTTTTATAATATCCAACAAATTTATGTTAAAATAAGCCATGTGTTCAAACAATGATCTTAATGTTTAATCTTGCAAAATAATCATTTTGTCACTCTTAATTAATTAAAGTTAATGTATGCGTTACAATTTATTTCTTTTTTAATATCTTTTGTTTGAATTCCGCAGTTTAAACACCGTATCATACTGTATTAAACTGGCAAAGAGTATTTACGTGTGTACAATCCCGGATTTTAGAAATGTTTTTATTTATCTTAATGTTAATAAAAATTTAAAGAATTTATCCTGCAAATGACACAATGTTATTGTACAGTTTAGATGGTGCCTGCTCGTTCACAGAAAAGAAGCCATCATGGTTGTGACTGTGCTAAAGATGGTTTTGGTGTTGACCTTCAAGTCGATATACATCTTGTGGAATGAACGCTTATTTACTCGCTAATAGCGGTTTCCTTTATTTACACACTTACAACACCCTCCCCCGACAACGCCCCTGTTTCAGATGTGTTTTTAACCTTTTAGTTACTTTTGAATACATTTCTGTTCCTCTTTCGTAACTTTCAAAAGCCTGGCATGACCTAGCGTTTAGGGGGCGTTCGACTCGCAATCTGCGGTTGGTGGGTTCGAATCCATTCACCCAATATGTTCGTCCATTCAGCCGTTGGTAGTTGTAAAGTGACGGTTAATCCCACTTTTAGGTGATAAAACATAGTCTAAGAGTTGATCAATCACTTCTAAATTAGGGACGAATTATATATAGCCCTTGATGTAGCTTTTCACTTAATTCAACGAACAAATAACTACGTTGCAATAAATGAAGCAAACTTTATTTAATTTCAGATATTTCTACGTCATCACACTGTCACCAGCCACTTTTGGTTTGTACTACTCACATGCACTGGGATCCAGAGTATTCTGATGTTAAACTCATCCAGACTATGATGCTAATGCACGAACTCAAACAAATCGCGCAAGATGCTGTACAGAACAACTGTGGAAGTGGACATGGATCTGTTTCCAACACAATTCCGTTGTTGCTCTGTGGAGATTTTAATTCTGTTCCGTCTTCTGGTAAGTTATACCTAATGTTTGGCTGATATCGATAAATTCCTGCTGATGTTTAGTTTTATTAAACCGTATTGATTTTTCTTCATATAGAACATATCTTTTAACTAAATACGAAATATACATATATATATTTTATTGTATCTGTATTTTTATAAGGTATGGTAGCATAATATAAATATATTTTTTTGCTTTCCCCCCAAAAGGAGTGGTAGAGCTACTAACAACAGGAAAGGTTTCGGCCGACCACAGTGACTTCAAGGGTTTTGGATACAAGGACTGTCTGCAGAAATTAAGTTCTTCTGAAACACTTAACGAATATTCTCATCCTTTCCAACTCACTCGAGCCTACATGGATGGTGATATACCCTACACAAATTTAACGTAATGACGTTCACTCTCTTTTATTTGTTTATTTGTTTTAATTTTTTCAGTATATATATATATATATATGTATATATCTTTGTGTACACTTTTTAGGCTATTGTGCAGATAATTTCAAACCATGAATTTATAAGAAATGATTTCGGTGTGTAATAACAAAAATGTTGATTGACCCTCAAGAACTTCTTGTTTAAGTTTATGTTTTTTGTGCATATTTATCTAATGACAATGGAATGTCATTGTCTCTGGAAAGGCCCTCCAGTGGCTCAGCGGTATGTCTCCGGACTTACACGCTAAAATCCGGGTTTCGATACCCGTGGTTGGCAAAGCACAGATAGCACACTGTGTAGCTTTGTGCTTAATTCAAAAACAAACAAACAAAATCTCTGAAAATGTCTTCGGCAAATCTGGAAAGCAATGTAAACGTAGTGTATACTTCCCATTTTATCCTTATTAATAAAGTTAGTTGTATATATACGAATAGAAAAACAGACTAAAGGGATTGCATTGATGCAATATTGATCTGTTTGTTATTCATACAGTTTGCTCTTTTTCTGTATTAAAAGCTAAAGAGTAAGACAGTCGATATTTATCTTATTACACTTGTTTATCATTCTACTTTCACTGCATTTTTTATCAGTGGGGCCCGGCATGGTCAAGCTTGTTAAGGCGTGCGACTCGTAATCTGAGGGTCGTGGGTTCGAATCCCTGTCGCGCCAAAAATGCTCGCCCTTTCAGCCGTGGGGCCGTTATAATGTGACGGTCAATCACACTATTCGTTGGTAAAAGAGTAGCCCCAGAGTTGGCAGTGGGTGTTGATGACTAGCTGCCTTCCCTCTAGTCTTACAATTCTAAATTAGGGACGGCTAGCACAAAACAAACAAACATGTTTATTGGCAAACTTGGAGAACAGAGTATTTATTGTAGGATAACAGTTTAGAATTCATGTTGGTTTATAAAGATTTTGCTGGTTTGTTTGTTTGTTTTGGAGTTTCGCACAAAGCTACTCGAGAGCTATCTGTGCTAGCCGTCCCTAATTTAGCAGTGTAAGACTAGAGGGAAACCAGCTAGTCATCACCACCCACCGCCAACTCTTGTGCTACTCTTTTATCAACGAATAGTGGGATTGACCGTCACATTATACACCCCCACGGCTGGGAGGGCGAGCATGTTTAGCGCGACGTGGGCGCTAAACCCGCGACCCTCGCATTACGAGTCGCACGCCTTACGCGCTTGGCCATGCCAGGCCTTGCTGGTTTGATAGTTTGGTGGAACAAAACATAAAAAACTTCAATATCGTACGTAAATTGGCAAATACACATTTTGGAAAAAGATTTTATAACGAAAGAAATAATAACAGCTATTAAGCATTCTTAAAAAAGTTTTCAATAACCAAGTTTTTTAACCTTCACAAAAATATGTTTTCGAATTTCTTGTCCAGCGTGCATTAAAAGTGTAAAAGTTGTTTTTAATTACGTTTGTTTTCCCTTGCAGAAATGACTTTAAAGGAGTAATCGACTACATCTTTTTTCCTGATAAACACATGCGTGTTGTCGGATTACTGGGACCACTTGATGAACACTGGATGAGTAATAACGATATAGATGGCTGTCCTCATCCTCTCGTACCATCCGATCATCTACCGCTTCTTGTAGAACTCGAAATGATATGTATGCCTCAGAAGTTTAGAGAAGAAGAACAAACACGCCACCATCCTAAATCGAAATAAAACAATCCTATAACAGATTTAACAGCCTTCCCTGTTGCGTACATTTCATTTTAAAGTCATAATTAGCCACTTTCTGCACATTATGAACTGTTAGGCATCAAATATTAAAATACTGTATTATCTAGATATACACTTCTTCTGATATAATCACTATGTATTGAATTATATACGTACTTACATAATCTTACAACAGTTGTGATTCAAAGTTTTATATTTTAATAAGTAAATTTCACTTAATTAACTTTAAGTGCTTGAAACTACAACCAAGGTATGTATATAGATAGATAGATAGATATAGAATAATAGAAATAATAGAAAACCAAGTTTAACTGTTTTAGATAATCAAATTGTAGCATAAATTATAGAATTTCGTATATTTTTCAATAAAATTTTACTTTCGTAGACTTTCGCTAAGAATTTACAATACTCGTTACAGCTAACTTCTGCACAACCTGAGAGAAACACGCTGTTTCATAGGGTTAGTCCTCCAGTGGTCAAAGACTTACTGATTTACAACGTTAACATCTGGGGTTCAATTCTCTTGATTGAAATAGCGCAGACAACCTGTTGTGTAACTTTGCCCGAAAACAAATGATGGAAATTAACTCCGCTCACAAAACACTTCCAGTGTCTGAATGGTATATCTGAAGGTTTATAACGCTAAATGCTGAGTTTCGATACCGGCGAGGAGAAGATCTCAGATGAGTAGTTCTGTGCTTTACAAAAGAACAAAATAACATTTGTTCATAATTAAGAACAAAGCTGTACAATGGACTATCTGTGCTATACCAACCACGAGTATCTAAGTTCAGTGTCTAGCGTTGGAAGTCCGCAACAATATCGCTGTGCCACTGTGGGGCTACGATAAAACAATGAAACACAGAAAGCATAGCACATCATATTGCATGGCGTCTAAAACTTAAGACTTGTTTCCAGTGTTGGCGCTGTCCGTGTTACAGTCATCATTGAACTTCCTCATTATTAAAAATTACCTTCGATCAGAACATAAGAAAAATATATTAAAGCATATGAGTGAAACTCATCATAACTTTCAATAGGATATTTGTTGAACGTTGCTAATTTGTGATAAACCAAGTAATTGGAATAAAACGTTGATTCTATTGGGAATGATGTAAAATTGGTTTTTACTTATGGTATAAATTGCATACAAATTGACTTTATTTTTTCTTATTTGGGTTAGACTGGTATTAGGTTTTGGGTGGTGATAGGTCTTGGGTTAGGCGGAAATAAATGTGCAGTGTGCAGTGTTTGGTGTTAATGGGAAGGGTTATTATATTTATTGACTAATTATTAATTGCTGTTTATTTAGAACGCTAGAGTTTTATTATCGCTAGTGCTACGCCACATAAAAAACAACAACATATACACATATAATTTAAGAACAACAAGGGACATGTTGGTATATCTAAGTCATCCAATCCACTAAACTAAACTTTAAAATAAATAAATAAAAACACTCAAAGCCACCCCTCATCATTCAAACATTTGTAAAGTTTTTTCTTGAACTCCTTTAAATTAACTGTAACTTTCACAACTGGATGCAACCCATTCTTAAAGGCCACCGCCATTTTAGAAAAATAGAGCTATTGTAGTTAAAAATGATCCCTACGTTGTCAGTTTTTTAATTTGTGCCCTCTTGTCTTATGATCGCCACCATTAAGTATTATACAATACTATCATTTCTCTTTAGAGTCTTAAACTCCTGATTCAGATCTTTTCTAAATATTTTCTAAGAGAAAATCATTTAAGAGATCTTAAATTCTCCTCTCATGATAACCTTTTAGTTTCCTTACTTGTAACAATGAGTAAACTTCTTTCTCAATCAAAAAGGAAGTGAAGTTCATATAACATAAAACTGTGAACTTACATTGTTATTGAAATAACTATAAATGCTTTTGTTTTTTACACGTCCATATAAAACGATGAAATTATTTTCTTTACGCATATCAATGAATTTCTCCAGCTCTAGTGTTAAAAACACTACAATGGCACATCTCAGATGTATATACAAAATTTGATTACTTACTGAGATCATTCGACTCAGGAAAAATATCGAAGTGTTTGGTTTAAATTTCGTGCAAAGCTACTCGAGGGCTATCTGCGCTAGCCGTCCCTAATTTTGAAGTGAAAGACCAGAGGAAAGGCAGCTACTCATCACTACCCACCGCCAACTATTGAGCTACTCCTTTACCAACAAATAGTGGGATTGACTGTCACATTAAAACGCCCTCACTGTTGAAAGAGCGAGCATGTTTGGTATTACTGGGACTCGAACCTGCGAATTAGCAGTCGAGTTTCTTAACCATTTGGCCATGCCGGCTCATACATCGAAGTGTGTATTTTTCACTGATATTCTTTCACAAATGTTTTTGCTTTATGTCTTCACAAAAAAAAAGTTTTAATATATTTAACCTGATTTGATAGCAATCAATCTGTAAATATTAAAATTATAATATTTATATTTTTTCACTTTTTATATTATGATTAAATTCCATTATTCTGACTGAGTATATATAGTCAAATAACTTTTCATTAAATCGCTTTCGATGAAAAAAATTAGTTTAAACATTTCGAGAATGTGCAGGGTTAGCGCAATGCCCTCTTTTTCCTTCTTCTGCATAACATTTGCTTCACCATTTTCTTTAGCCCGGCATGGCCAGATGGTTAAGGTACTAGACTCGTAATCCAAGGGTCCCGGGTAAGAGTCCCAGTAACACCAACATGCTCGCCCTTTCATGCTTTATTTAAGATTTTGTTGAAGGTCCTCGTCACTCTAGCTATTGTAAACAGGTGATCTGTTTAATCAGCTCGGCATGACCAGGTGGTTGAAGTACTCGACTCCTAATTCAGTAACACCATAGATACTCGCCCTTACAACCGTGGTGGCGTTATAATGTGGCTGCAAATCCTACTATTCGTTGGTAAAGAAGTAGCCCAATAGTTTTCGGTGGATAGTGATAACTAACTGCCATCTCTGCTAAATTAGGGACGGCTAGTGCAGATAGCCCTTGTGTAATTTTGCGCGAAATTCAAAATCAAACAAATAATTTTCTTTAGGGATTGACACATTGATCTACATTGATGGGTTTTGTTATAAATTTGATCGTTGATACCAGTCATGATTTGAAAAAAGTATCGGGTGGGTTGAGGGCCTGCTATTGGTTTATCCGACACTGGTATACACACATATTCCTCGAAACAATATAAGAATTAAAAAAGACACTATTATGCACACATTTTTGTTACTCTAAACTTATGTTTATTTGGAATGACTAATTTCAAACTAAATTTTTGCCACTTTTTGAAATGATTATTTCACAATTAAGGTTGTACTATACAAATAAAACCTGCTCAGTCGTGCTTTCGAATGATATGTTACCTAGCATAGTAAATTATAACCCTTTTTTGTAACTTGTAGAGTTTTTAATGTACCTTTAGCAGATGTCTCTGCATTTGTATTTTTTATGTATTTGGATACGATTTTGTAGAAAAAAGATAATAAAGTATATTTTTCACAACTTCCCTTCTAATAGCATGCATTTTTTTAATAATGCTAATCAAATTAAGTTTAGTAAGTAATATTCCGCTTATCTACTGAATTAATCATGTCACGTTGAACTATTGGCTTAGAGAAAATTTGTTGCTAAGCACAAAGGTACATAATTGATTGTCTGTGCTCTGTCTCCGCGGGTTAATATTATTTTGTGTAACCATGTAAATTATGAAGCTCTTAGTTGAAGAAATAAAACGCTTCGTATTATTGATTGGGTTGAAATATGCATTACTTTTACAAAAGACGCCGCATGGCCAGGTGGGTTAAGGCGTTCGACTCGTAATCTCTAGGTTGTGGGTTCGAATCCCTGTCGCACCAAACATGCTCTCCTTTTCAACCCGTAAGGGCCTTATAATGTGACGGTCAATTCCACTATTCTTTGGTAAAAAAGTAGCTCAAGACTTGGCGGTGGGTAGTGATGACTAGCTGCCTTCCATCTACTTTTACACTGCAAAATTAGGGACGGCTAGCGCAGATGGCTCTCGTGTAGCTTTGCAGGAAATTAAAAACAAACAAACAAACAAACTAAGGTGACAAAATGCGAGAGTAACTAGAAAAGAACTAGTAATAAGACAGTGAGAAAAAATGAAACTCAAAATTTGAAAAACGTCACATTGAAAGATAATGAAAAGAAAGGAAGAAAAATTAAAACTAATTAACGCAGAAAAGAAAAATAATACGGACTGAAATGGAATATAGTCGGCAAAATTTGTAATGTCAGAACAGTAGAAAGACATTGTGTAATATTTAAGTATATTAATGTTTATCGTTTTCAATATAGTAGCAGGTTCGTTATTGCTACAGTTAAATATGAGATTTTAGGCTTAGACACAGTTGCACGAGACACCCTCTAGCGGACAGCACATAGACAAAGGCAGGTCGATAACAGTCCCTTCTTTCTTTAAAAAAAGTTTGAAATGTATAAGATTTCATGAGCACTTAATCTTCATTTTACAAATAGACGTGATCAAAGTAAAGATCGTTTTTGATATACCTACCTAACTGAGGAATCCACTAATGGATTTATTACACTGAGAATTCGTTTGGTACTACCCATCACAGCTGTTAGTGGATTATGTAGCTACTCAAAACTTGCATTAATTAAAATTTAACAGATACACAATATCTTTTAATTGGTCTTTCTATCATATCGATTGCACTTTTTATCACTGAATTACTAGATTTAATAAATTTTGTTGAAGACATCTTCATTAGGAGCTCCAAAAGTTAATTTTAAGTAAATGTTGAATGTTTTGTTGTTTTTATTACTTTGTAAGTGTTGCACTCAGTATTCCAAACGTTGAATTGCTGATGGTAATTTATTTTAATTGTTAAAGTAAAATAAATTCGTGCGTATTTTCATGTAATGATAAACGTACATACCATATAAAATAGTAAAACATATTTTTAGCGTTACATCGTTTATTTGGCCTTGGCATATTTGTACCCAACATAATATTTTCATATTTTACACAAAATAACTAAAAGACATCTTAAGCACTAAACTATGGGTGCAACACGGTTATTTATTGCCCATAGGAACTGAAGTCTATATAATCGAAACAGTTTCTATAGCCAAAATTTACTTATAGCGACAAATACTCTATTGCCATATCAGCAATAATTGTTATAACGCAAAAAGATAAAGTGCAGTTATTAAAACTGAACGTTTTACCCCGCAAATCATTATTGTAATGTTGTTAATTTTCCATACATTTGAAATATATTCGTAACATTGAACAATTAGAGAAAAAAGTGAAACACACGACTTGTGAAAAATATGTTTCGGAATTCTGGATTGGTTTGTTTTTGAATTTCGTGCAAAGCTACGACAGGACTATCTGTGCTAATCGTCCATAATTTAGCAGTGTAAGACGAGATGGAAAGCAGCTAGTCATCACCACCCACCGCCAACTTTTGGGTTACTCTTTTATCAACGAATAGTGGAATTTACTGAAACTTTATAACGCCCCCACGGCTGAAAGGGCGAGCATGTTTAGTGTGATGGGATTCAAACCCGCGACTCTCGCATTACAAGTCGAGTGCCTTAACCATCCGGCCATGCAGGGCCCCGAACTCTGGAAGCCAATCTATTAGATACTGAGTGATTAAAATTCTTGCAGATATTAATTAGCCTTCCAGAATGAGGCCCGGCATGGCCAAACGTGTTAAGGCGTGCGACTCGTAATCCGAGGGTCGCGGGTTCGCATCCCAGTCGCGCCAAACATGCTCGCCCTTTCAGCCGTGGGGGCGTTATAATGTGACAGTCAATCCCACTATTCATTGGTAAAAGAGTAGCTCAAGAGTTAGCGGTGAGTGGTGATGACTACCTGCCTTCCCTCTAGTCTTACACTGCTAAATTAGGGACGGCTAGCACGGATAGCTCTCGAATAGCTTTGTGCGAAATTCAAAAAACAAACAAAGCAAACAACCCTTATAGAATGTGCATCTTATCCGACAAAACTTTCTCCCACGTGTCAGTTTCCGATTTTTTATTTATTGCAAGAAACAAAATTAGCATGCACAGTACTAGTGTATGAGTACAGTAAAAATGCCATCAATACTTATGCACTAAGTAAACAAATCGTGACATCCGAATCAGTGCTTAACATAAACTATTTTAACCTGCCATAAGGCATAAATTGTGCAATTAAGAAACTCATTTATGCAATGATAAAATTTTATCACTACACAGTGCCCAAATGAAAAAATGTCAGATTTGCTCAGTACACATAGGACATTTTATATCAAGTGTTACAAATAACTAAAAAAGTAATTCATATTCCTTTTAATAAGCCCCCCCCAGTGGCTCAGCGGTATGTCTGCGGACTTACACGCTAAAATCCGGGTTTCGATACTCGTGGTGGGCAGAGCACAGATAGCCCATTGTGTAGCTTTGTGCTTAATTCAAAACAACAACAACAACAATCCTTTTAATAAAAAAAAAGGAAGTTCAGCGGTTTCACTGTCTTTTAGCAATGCTCTGAATCGCGTGCTAATTTCTGCGGCTTCTTTAGTTTGCTTGGAATTATACACGTATGCGTTCTATCACACACCTTTCATCTCCCTTTCACACCACCGTCTGGAACATAACTGTGTACGTGAAGCTGTTCTCTTTAGAATAGCAACTAATATACATTCAAAGTACACGTGCTTAATTGAAAGGCATGTTTAAAAACTGTGGCTGCTTTCAACCGTACTCTTCTTGGCATGGTGACGTATTAAACCTTAAATCTTCAAATTGCAAAGGCATTTGTTTTAACTACATATTCCAGAAAAATGAAAATGTTTTCGTTCCACTAAATTTGACTTTTATATCTCATTAATAGCAGTACTCTTGGAGGTACACACGTAAAGTTATAAACAGAATTAGACTGAAACATTTGTGATTGATAGTTGATCTTCCTACATTACTCTAGACTTGACATGGCTTGATAGAAAGGGCTTTCAACTCGCAATATTAGAGTCGTGGGTTAAAATTCCATTAACAAACGTGCTCGCCCTTTTATTCGTGGAGGCGTTACAACGTGACGGTACATCCCATTATTTGACTAAAATAGCCCAAGGGTTGGTGGTGAGTGGGGGTAGTATTAACTACTTATCTCTCGTCTGTCACTTCTAAATAAAGGAGGACTAGCACAGATAGGTTTTGAGTAACTTTCAACGAAATTCAACCAACAAAACCTACCTTATTTATAAGGAAAGTACAGAGTCATATTCTCATCAGTTTACACAGATTTCATACACAAAATTGGTCTAGCTTTTCTTTGAATAAATTACAGATTAATCCTTATCAGCAATCAATAGTTTTCTTTGGGATATTTACTCTATGCTACTATATTTTGTTATTTTATAGGTTAAAGGTATCAAAGCATTTCCCAAAATTACGATATTTACCATGTGTATGCTTTCTTCATCATGACTGATGAATATCCCTGTTAACATCTAAGACTAACAGTACCATCTTAGTTATGCTAACGTGAGAGGTTTATCTATCCCTTTGTTTCTATGTTAAGACAACAACCCCAACGTCTGGTTAGCTATCTTGATCTTCTCAGCCCTTTTGCATTTTTTTTTTAATTATCACACCTAACACGCTGTTTACCATTATATTACTCACTTACTTCTACCTTTTCATTTGTCATTTCTGTATCACGTGATAGACGTTTATCCACCTAAGATATAAAGCTTCAACTTATCCCAACTTATCAAATTTATAGGACTCTCAGTGGCCCAATGGTATGTTTGCAGACTGCCAACCGGGTTTCGATGCCCCTCGTGGTCATAGCACAGATTGTCCATTGTGTATCTTTGTGCTTAATTCCAAATAAACAATATCAAACTTATGATATTGAATTATATAAACTACAAATTCTTTTGGACTAGAATGTGTGATAACGTATCACTGATGGACTTCTCTTAATTTTTTGCATTTTATTTTTTTATTGACCTAACACAGCTTTTCAGCAAAAAAAATAGTTGTCAAATACCTTTGTTTATTTTAAGCCACTGTCAATAATTAAGCGTTAAACACTAGTGGAAATATTAGGATATTTGTAATTTTGATATTCTATTGACATCTCTAGGAGAATTATTTTTAATTTATTTACTAGGATTTACTAGTCTGCAATGAACATGTGAGATAAAGAAAAAATATCTAACATTTTATGGTCTATCGTAGCAAAATTCAGTCAACAAATTGTTTTAAAATCGAAATACTTTTTTGTTGTTTGTACAGCAGAATTTTGTTTTTCTACACTATTGGAATTAAGAAATAACTAACAGATTTGTTAGAATACAGATATTGAGGGTGTCAGTTAAAGTATGATATATTAACATGCACAGACATTTCTCATGCTTTATTTTAGATTTTGTTGAAGGTCCTCGTCACTCTAACTATTCTAAACAGGTAATCTATTTAATCAGCTCGGTATGGCCAGGTGGTTAAAGTACTCGACTCCTAATCCAGTAACACCAAACATACTCGCCCTTTCAACCGTGGTGGCGTTATAACGTGACGGTCATCTCACTATTCTTTAGTAAAGGAATAGCCCAAGAGTTAGCGTGGGTGGTGATGACTAGCTGCCTTCTCTTTAGTCTTACACTGCTAAATTAGGGATGGCTAGCGCAGATAGCTGTCGTGTAGCTCTCAGCAAAATTTTAACCAAAAACAAAACTATTTAATTAAAATCTTAGGTTAAATTTGTACTTTCTTTCATACTAAGTACGTAATTTTTAGAATAAATGTACAAAGTTAAGACTATCCCGAAGAGCACTAAACACTAGGCCTTAACGTTAAGTGCTCAGGCTCGCTGTTAAAAGACGCCATGTATTCTTCGGATACTATCGTTCAAAGTACATCATTGATGACAAGTAGAATTTTGTGATACAGCAACACGACAGGTGGAATGTTCTAAAACCAGTTTAATACATCAACATGACAAGTATAATTTTGTGAAACCAGTCTAATACAGCAATATGCAGAATCTGAGAATAGACTAAGCATTACGATTCTATTTTCATCAAAACGCAAAGTTTTAATGATAAAATAAACTAGGATAAAGGTCAGTAGAAAGAAGTAAAAGGTCCTTATTGGCAGTAATTTAATTAAGCATTGTGGTTTTTCAGGATAAAAATTTCCTCGTAAGATTCCATAAAAACTATAAATAAACTGAAAGTCGACTAAGAGTGTGTTGAGGAGTTGACCTAGTTTGAAATAAAAAAGAAACTAGGCAAAATGTAAAACACGAAGAAAGCAATCTCATTACAACACTTAACTCGAACAAAAGTGACGTAGCACGAAACACAGAACGTTTACAAAATTGTTAACTCTCGAAACTCTTTCTTAAAGATTTGCTGCGTTTAAAACATCTCTAAAGTTATAACTTAAACTTTACTTGCTTAATAGAAATAGGCCCGGCATGACCAAGCGTGCTAAGGCGTGCGACTCGTAATTTGAGGGTTCGCATCCCTGTCGCGCCAAACATGCTCGCTCTTTCAGCCGTGGGGGCGTTATAATGTGACGGTCAATCACACTATTCGTTGGTAAAAGAGTAGCCCCAGAGTTGGCGGTGGGTGTTGATGACTAGCTGCCTTCCCTCTAGTCTTACAATTCTAAATTAGGGACGGCTAGCACAGATAGCCCTCGAGTAGCTTTGTGCAAAATTCCAAAACAAACAAACAAACTTAATAGAAATAGCTCGGTCTTATTACAGAAAGAGAAAGAGAGAAAGGGAAAGAATATCATTACTTATAAAATTCTATAACGTCAGACAGTTCAGGAACCCATGGTACTGTTGGTTATTCCAATAAAAAAAAAGGCATGAAAAAGCTTAAGGTACCACACGACCAGCCCTGTGAAAAAAGTTTACTTTGCACTAATCTTTCTCATGAGGAAGTGCAATGATGCCTTAGAGAAATGACCCAGAACAACAGAGAACTAGAGCACAGACAGCTTAGCCACACTCCATGACCATTATTTTCATAGACCTTTTCGCTCTGTCGCAATGGGCACGCATGAATGATCTGTTTCTGTGAATCAATAAATGAAAAGAAATGACTGTCGTGACTTTTGTATCTGTTAAGGAGGACTGAATCATGGCAATTGAAACATTTATATTATTTAACCACGGTATTTAGTTAAATGTAAAAGACTTCCAGACAGCTTGAAACAACAGGATCTCACCAACCCTAATCTTATAATATTACAAATTGTTTAATCACTCACAACTTTTAGTCTGTAGTTTTTCTTGAATACATGTAAACTTACTCTATTTGTTTTCAAGTGCAAATATACACAACTATCCATCCGTGTTCTGTCCACTGCAGGTATTAAATCCTTATTTTTAACATTTAAAACCATCATACTTACTGTTGAGCCACTGAGGAGGAAGAAGCAAAGTTACTATATAGTAAACTCTAAAATTACCTCAGTACTTATACAGTTATGAAGTGATGGATACCATGCCTTTTGAAATGGGGGACTTACTCGCTTCATCTGTGTCAACCATTTTTGATGAAGATATATTTTGCTGGTACTGATGATATCTCAATAAACTTTATTTCTGTTTCAAACTTTATTTATGTATCAGAAAACACAAGAAAGTACTGATACCATTTTGTAATTTAAAGACGATATTTAGCTTTATCATGCTACAGGTTGTTACATTCTCACTACAAATGGATTTATAACGAAATTCTTGCAATACAGATTTAATAATGGACCAGTGCAAGTACCATAAGATATTAATCCGTCATGGTACACCCAGAGGTGTCCGCATTATATTAGTAAAAAATTCTACTACCAAGAAAATAATGACCTCAAACACTCATCCAATTTATGCATACATACTTAACTGAGAAGGAAACCATTGGAGTCATTCAAAACATGTAATAGTCCCCCAAAAGCCCCGATCTCAACTCAGTTGATCAGATCTGGGACTTGATAGATTAAAAACATTAATAAATCAAAAGTTAATTCTATAGACATTTGGAATATAATCCCAAATTACACTTTTTTAAATATGTTCTAACAATGCCCTAAAGACTGTCTGCAATTATTAAAACAAAAGGAAGACACACAAAATATTAACTGTTTACTAAATTCAAACACTTCTATTGAGTTTCTGTTGTATTAAACATGAAGATTACAAAAATGTTGACGTTTCACCTGTGACTCACTTTCCATTGTTCTTTGAAAGCAGCCTGAAATCCAGTGTTTGATTGTGTCCTAACACCGTTATGTAGTATTGTATCGCTCGATACTTTTAAGTATACTTAATACTTTAGTATTCATGAAATTGATTCAGTCCCCTTATGTAACATGATTGGATTTTTTTGTAATGTTCACACGTGCAATGCCACATATATGTAGATATTAATATACGTATGCTGTATATACACATGTATATGAATGCATATAATGAGGTCTGGCATGGCCGAGCGCGTTAAGGCGTGCACTCTTAATCCGAGGGTCGCGGGTTCGCGCCCGCGTCGCGCTAAATATGCTCGCCCTCCCAGCCGTGGGGGTGTATAATGTGACGGTCAATCCCACTATTCGTTTGTAAAAGAGTAGCCCAAGAGTTGGCGGTGGGTGGTGATGACTAGCTGCCTTCCCTCTAGTCTTACACTGCAAAATTAGGGACAGCTAGCACAGATAGCCCTCGAGTAGCTTTGTGCGAAATTCCAAAACAAACAAACAATGAAACACTGATAGAGTTAGACAAACTGCCTTCAGGTTATCATAGTTAGTGTAATCTCTCACTGATAACGTGTTGCCATCTATGAACCATTAACTTCAACACAAAAGAATTCAGCCCAGCAAATAATTTTTAGTTAAAATTCTTCTAATCATAGTTTCATGAGTGCAGCCATTACAACATATATAAATACTCACTTACATCAACGTAGGCTAAATACAATATTCCCCAGTAAAATAAATTCACTTTCCTACACGAATACTTCCCGGTGAGACAGTAGTAAATTTATGGGATTACAATGCTGAATTAGGGGTTCGATTCCCTACACTTGACACAGCAGATTGCCCAAAGTGACTTTGCTCTAAAAGTCTAAAACAAACACAAAAATAATATAAACGTACACATACACTAGTAGTTGAATCATCATGATATTGTATCACCATTTGATAACAGTGAGATTGTATCATTATTTGACAATGAGCCACTGCCTGTAGTTAACATGCTCGTCCTTTCCGCCCTGGAGGCGTTATAGTGACAGCCAATGTCACTTTTCGTTGGTAAAAGAGTAACCCCAGAGCTGACGTTTGGTAGTGATGACTAGTTGCTTTCTCTCTAGTCTCACAATGCTAAATTAGGGACGGTTATCGCACATAACCCTCATGTTTCTTTAGCGTGAAATTTCACAAGCAGATAAACTGTAGTTAACATCATAGAAAATAAACAAAATCCTCTAAAAAAAAAGGCTTTCTCCGCTTAAATTTATAACTTTTCATTTATACATTATTTTGAGAAAGAACAGCTACTCCACTGCATGTTCGAATTATACATGCATAGCTAGATAAGGTAAACAGTTTTCGAGAAATGCTGGATAAATATTTTTTTAAATGCTCGTTAGCTTGTAAGCAGTCCCGGATTACCAAATAGGCATGCGAAACACGTGCTTAGGGCACCAACGAAAGAGGGGAACACACACACACACACACAAATAACATTTTTTAAATAATTTGATATTTTATATTTCAAAGAAATCATGGAAGTAGTAATCATGAGGAAAATCAAAAGTTTGTTATACGTTCTTACACTTCACTATACACTGGTCTTCCCATTTTTGTTTTCTACGGCAGTTCTACTATTATATGTACACTGAAACAGGAAAAGGAAATTTAGTCACCTTAATTTTCATAATAACCAAGTGAATGACAGGATATAATGTGTATTTCTAAATATAGATGTCGCCCTGTAATTTTTTCTAACGCTAATGATTATTAACTTGGTGTTTTGAATTAAGCACAAAGCTACACAATGGGCTATCTGTGCTCTGCTCACCACGGGTATCGAAACCCTGTTTGTAACGTTGTAAGTTTGCAGACATAACACTGATTTACTGGGGGTGTCATTATTAACTGATCCACAGAACGCTCTTTGTCTCAGCTAAAAATAATAAAAGTCCTCAGAGGACAACACTGTGTCAGGACAAACTTGATTCACTTTTCCTAATGTATATAAAAGCAAACATGCTTCGTCGACTCGTCTTCGATCAAAATACCCAGGATTTTGTGATCAGAAAATCTATAAAGAAGTTATTTTGATTTTAGCATACATCTAAGTTTGTTTCATTTCAAAAGATAAAAATTTATTTTACAGTTTAGTATATTTTTTATTTTAAATTATATATATATATGTGTGTGGAGCACCATTATCTTTTCAGTGCTTTGGGCCAATAATGGTCCTACTCTAGCCTTGCTTGTATGTAATGGTCACAATACCTTTTCAGTTGACCTTTTGAAATAAATAATGATAATCCTCATCTGTAGAAACAGTTGTTAGTCTAGCGGTCAAAGTTTAATAACACCAGCTATCTTGACTGTTTAGTAACTGGCCCTAACTTTATAATAATCACGTAATGGTCACACAAGGTAACACCTTTTTAATAGCTTCAAAAGAAAGATCATGATCGTACATTGACGTTACAATCAAGCGACTGTCCTAAATATTGGTAACTTATTGAGTTGCCATTCTACTCTTTCAATGACTTTTCCTTGACAAACTTATCTTGGACAGTTAGACAACTACTGTCAGCGTGGTCCTTCTCATTCAACTGCTCTGTTGAATCAATCACTGAACCAAAGAAACTCAGTATCAGGCATGGTACTAACTGTACCTGAATTTGTTTATTGCAAACAATGACCTCTCTGAAATTCTTAAAGAAGTGATCAAATCCTTTTTTGGCTTCAATAGTCTTCTCGCATGGTTTCTCAGTTAATATTAGGCTGAGGCTTCCAGATTGTTGAAAGAATGGCATATTAGGTGTGATCAGCAATTCCTATATCTATACAAATGTCAGATCTCTGTTACCGGATGACAGAATTACGAATTGTACTACAAAATGCACTCATAGGCTATGCATGTTCATAGGTTCCATGAGTAGCATGGAGGAAAGTTGTGAAACTGCTTCATAGATAACCATTTTCACCAGTTGATGTCTTCCATTTAACCTTTTGGTAAAACAGCTTAGACTGGTAGATGTTCAATAGGTGTGTCTCCAGTACCTGTTCTTGCTAGTTTTTGATGGCGACAACCAGTTAACATTTTGTAGTGTTGTAGATATTTTGCCTTTCGTTTCCATAACCACGATGCCCTTTAGTTGCCCTTGCCTCTTGAGTACTAAGATTGGTTTTCAGGGAAGAAACATTATTTACAATTCTGAGTACATCACGTAAAAACAGTTTTCCCTCGTGGGTTTACAACTGCAGTAATAATGCACTCATAGATCTATTTAGCAGTGGTTAAAGTTTGGTATCAAGAGAAAAACGTCTTGAGATTCAATTGCTTATTCAGGCTGGTGTCAACCTTTAAAGGTTATCTCTTCTTCTCGATTATAAATCTTTGACTCGCGCAAAATTAAATCAGTTTGTAAACATAATAATGAAATACTTTTGAAGAGCACTGTGGTATGCCCTTTTCAAGAGAAAACAGAAAATTTCACTGGAATAAATTTTATGGTCTTGACGCCGAAGCTTCTTCCTTCTGAAGCAACTGATATTTTTAGTATAAAAAAGGACCTAAAAATCTAGGTTTATAGAAGTAGCAGGCACACGTGAAAAAATGATGTAAAGAAATCACCTGTGTTACGAAATTAGGTTGAGTAACAGGCGAAGCACGGTTGGTTAACTAGTTTGTATTGAGAATCATGAGTTGAAGAGTTGGAAGATAGAACCAATGCCTAGCATTTCAAAAGGAGATGTTGAGAGAGGAAGGCACTAGTCACAAGTTGACGATGATAAGTTATTGACTCTCAGTACAAAAATTTTATAATAGCACCTTAACTCAACACATTGAAGTACATTTAATTACGGCAGATGGTGAAAGAAGTATAAATGAAAATGAACCCGGCTCATTCACCATCACAGTAGCCAATTTTTTTGGACTATTATTTTAGAAAAGCCCAATGAAGTGCAGAAATTAACCAATAAAATGTGAGAAGTACTTGTAGGATGGTATGCATACTACTTGATAATTCGTAGGAATACGAAGAAAATATCATTAAAAACTCATGTCTGAAGCTGAAAGTGAAGTTCTGTAAGTCTACTTGCTAAACTCCAATTCTCCAGTTTCAAATAGTGAAGGTTTCGAACCTATAATGGAATACCTCTTCAACTTTGTTATAAAAAAGATGTCTATTTCTTTTATTCAGTCAATGTCGTTTAGAAAAGAATAGTGAAGTAAGTACCTAAAGGCAATAAGTAAATATAACTTGGTTTGAGTGCTACATATGTGGAAAACCTTTTACTCAAAAGTTTGAATAATAAATAACTAATTTTTAAAAGTTTATGTCATAGCGAGAATTAAATAAACTTAATGTGTTTTGTTTAATATCAGTTTCTTTATTCTAACCATACACTTTCTCGAATTAGTGAGCTGTGGACTCCACTCACCACTGGATTCCTCAATTATATAAATTAGATGAAATCGGTAGTAAGGTCGAAGCTTCCATGACTAGCTTATGTGCCTGCCCGTTACACTTCTGCTTGTTTGTAAGATTTGTTTGTTGTTTATCTGTTTTTGAATTTTGCTCAAAGCTGCTCCAGGGTTATCTGCGCTGCCTGTCCCTAATTTACCAACGAATACTGGATTAACAATCACATTATAACGCTCCCACGGCTGAAAGGGTGAGCATGTTTGATTAAATGGTGATTCGAACCCACGACCCTCAGATTATCGAGCGCCTTAACCACCTGGCCATGACGCGCCTCTATTCGTTGTGCTTAATAATAAACTATTCCCTTTGTAAGGTTTGGTAGAAGCAAAAAATATCTAAAGATTACACCAAAAAATGTTTTGCAGATTAAACAGAATTCTCTCAGTTCTTATTGAATTTAAAATAAAGAAATACATTGAATAAAGTGTGAAACAATCTTTTCAACCCTAAAAAAGGACAGATTCACATGATGAAATTCAGCATTTTTAATGATATCAGGACTCTCCTATGAACTTAATAGAGGCTTGTAAAGAGTTTGCTGACTTTAGAATTTTGATGACTAAAATTAGAACCTAAACTTTATTTACTTGATGAAAAAGCTTGAT
Source organism: Carcinoscorpius rotundicauda (assembly GCA_011833715.1). Classification (NCBI taxonomy): domain Eukaryota; kingdom Metazoa; phylum Arthropoda; class Merostomata; order Xiphosura; family Limulidae; genus Carcinoscorpius; species Carcinoscorpius rotundicauda. The sequence continues at coordinate 29,187,445 of CM022398.1, forward strand.
TTTATAAGAGAGGATAATCGAACGAGAGTTGTTTTTGTCGTGAGATTATAAAGCTGCACAAAGGGATTTATGCATTCTTTCTACCATTGGAATTCGAACTTTGAACTTTAGAGTCTTACGTTTCTTCCATAAATTTCAGTTGTTTACTTCACTTTTAACAAATCTTGGTCCATTAAACTGAATTTTGATATTCCTGTTTTTGCACAAAACTGATTAGTTATTCAGAGATACTAGACCGTGACTCGTTGTTGCTCAGCGACAAATCTCAAGACTTATAATTTTAAATTTCATATTTCGATACTTGCAGTGGGCAGAGCGCAGATAGCTTATTAAACACCCTTGTATTTAACAACAAACAAATAATACTACATCAAAGCAGTTAGTAAACACTGGTAGTAAATTTCAATCGGATTACAAACTATGAGTAAATCTATGAAAGGAATAACTGGCATTTTTCTTCAAATAGAAGGAATTGGAGAAAGCTTAATGTTGAATCATATTATAGAATATAAAGTTGTTGTAATGTATGTTTAAATTAGATGTACATTATTAACTCATGTTTTATATTTATTTGTAATTAAGTACAAAGCTCAACCAACTATCTGTCCTCTGTCCACCTCGAGTATCGAAATCCAGTTTTCAGCATTGTAATTCTACAAACAAATAACGTGCAACTGTAGGGCCATGTCTTTGGCTCCCATACATTATGTGCAAAATCATACAAATTTTCTTTTTAACTTTAGGGAACCAAATCTCTTTACATCTAAAATTTAGGTCTTAAAACTGACTATATATTTTTCTTCGTTGGTATTTTACTGCTATTTCTTCTGTTGTTTAATTTTTACAATATTAAACACACAAAACTTCAAAATTACCTGATAATTAAGGCGCAAAACGAATTGATAAATAAAAAATAAAGCTCTCCCTGACGGTTGTTAGATAGTTGGATATCGATGAACCGGAAAGCGGATGGGATTTATGAATTATTAGGCAAAGTATTGATATAATGTCTAAGTTAAGATGAAAACAGATACTGACAATAAATGCTAAAAAGTAAACGTCTAGTTTTGTATCTTCTCTTGTTGCACGTTTTAACGTACGAAAAATGAAGAGATTTCTTTTGGTTTCAGTATTGCTTGGAGCATGTTTACACCAAACTGACAGTGATGAACACAATCATCAAGTAATTCGAATTTATTAGCAGTTATTAAAAGTTAAGCCCAAGTCATTGAGTGAGGTTGAATGTGATTATAAACTGAGTATTCTAATTACTAGTAATGAATGGAAGGTAACTTTTGGCTTAGTCATTTAGTGTTAGTTTAGTATTTGTTATAATTAAATATTGTCATGTGTTTGGGGGTCGTTTTTGTTGTTAGCTTTAATCGTGTTAAATTTTGAAACGCATGAAGTATGAACTACTACTAGTATTAGAGACTATGTTGATTTAAATCTTAAAAATAAAATATAGTTTTCACTACCCTTATTCCTATTTCTAGTTATGACAAGACACAGCTAAGCATATTGTTATTAAAACGAAAATGTGGATGAAACCCCTAAGCTTATTTTCATGCAAAATAAATATCAGGTGATTAGTCGTATGATTTGATATGCAGAGTTTTATTATCAGAGTTCATGTCTCCAGATAATCAAGTGGTAGTAATTATAGTCTATACAGACTGTAACCAAATAAATAATTACATATATGACCACTTTTGTTACCAATACATGTTGTACATTGAGGTACTAAGCCTAAAAGTGAAATGAGTAAAAAGAGTTATTTAACTGAAGAATTGTTTGAATAGTGATATGGTTCAATCAGAGTTGTTTCTAGTTAATTAACACTGCTCAGAGATGAATGATATGATGTTTAGGTTCACCTGGAACAAATCATATGCATTCAATCAGATTCAAATTCAGTTGTTTTTGCTAACTTTTCTAGGAAGTTTATACTTGTTGGGAAAAAAATTTGACCAACTATAACTGCATATCATAATTGCTTCATGACTGCATATTTGTTTAGTGTGGCATTTATTACTGGTTTTTCTTAGCACAAGGAAAAGATTAATGTGACCACTATAATTGATTTCTATTCAAGAACCAGTATGTCACCATTGCCATGTTTTTTTTTCATCATGAAATTACATTTACTTTATGAAACCTATTTCTTATGATTTCTTGTTGAGTTCTGGCTCAGTTGTTCTGAAGTGTTAATTCAGTTGGAGAAAAAGCACACTGATTGTTTTGAGCCTATACTGCCAGCCATTCATCATCTTGCAGGGTCAGTGCCAGTGGTCAATTTTGTCTACATTTCCATCTTTAGTCAAGTTTATTGGTGGTCTGAATACAAGTCTGTATCTGCTAATCATATTTTACCAGACTTATAACCAATAACTTGTGTTGAACCATCTTTTATCCATGGAAATGACCGTATATTTTTTTGATACCATTCCATGTTTCAATATCAGTATGGATCTTTCTGTAATCTGTATATATTACAAAAACAATGGGGCAAGTACTACCCCATATTTTTTAGAAAACATAGAATATATGTTTCATATACCATCCCATAGTATACTCTAACCTCATATTTCATAGGTAACTGAGATAAATTTTGCAAAATCAAGATTGACTAACAAATGCAGAAAAATGTAGTTGAGGTAGACAAATGTTGATAAATTTCTGTGTGAGCCAATCAAAATTAAGATCCTTCATGAAATTAATTTGCAACAAATTCAATGAAAAATTATTGATAAAAATCAGTTAGTTTAATGACTTCTAATATATATAAAAAAGCCAATGTGTTAACAACAAAACTATAATGTTGTTAGGCTATGCATTGAAACTAACAGTAAGGGTAACTGTTGTAAAAGGCTGTTGTAATGATAGTTTTACATAGTGATGCAGCAGGTTTTCATAGTGTGTTGTAAAAAGTAGAACTTAAAGTATCTATATACTGTTGTTGTGCAATTTGTTTTCTGTTTGCTGTTAGTATGATGACAATGAAGAAGTAGTACTGTGGATGAATACAGTGGGACCATATCACAATAGACAAGAAACCTATGGTTACTTTTCTCTGCCTTTTTGTGCTGGGCCAAAGAAAAGCATTAGCCATTATCATGAAACTCTTGGAGAAGCTCTCCTTGGGGTGGAGCTAGAATTTAGTGGACTTGAAATTAACTTTAAAGGTGAGAACTGTTTCTCAAAAGTTTGTGCAAACATTTATGTGATTGAAAGTATTTCTACAGGACAAGTTGACAAAATGAAGACAAATGTTTATTTGTCCTGCTCTAACCAGTACATTTAATTCTGAATTGCAGTCTGTCATCTTACATCTGCATCTACCATACAGTAGTACTTTAGAACACATTTCTTCTCATGTTTTGTTTGAATTTGCACATGTGATTTTTTTATTGTCTTATTGATTATTATGTTGAAGATTACATAATTTTTTTATTTGTTATATTATGTTATTTATATTAATATGATGTTGAATAGTTTGCAGTATTTTTTAAGGATTGCTTTAAATATATAAAATGTATATAATATACATGTTTTATATACTTAAATCATAATTTTAGCTATGACAAACATTTTGAGAGAAAAAATTGTGTAAAATGCAGAGTTTGTGAGTTTTAATTACTAAATTAGCATTTCTTTCTCATATTCATTGTTTGCTCATGCCTTGCTTTCATAAATTCTTGTCAAAGTCAAATTAACTCATCAAATTTTAAGAGAAGCCATGACAAAATAAAGAAGTGTAGGAAGTTAAACAGATTTAAAGAAATATTTTACTGAGTCTAAGTTTATTCTACACTATATAGTTTTTATATGAAGATTAGCAGTTGCACTTTCAAAGTTATTCAAAATAAACATAAGTCATTTAAAATAGCACACTTATTTGTGTATGACAAACTCTTTGAAAGATATATAAGCAAGAAATTTTCATTACCATTAGGAACTTTTTCACAATTATTATTGATGAATGGAAATGATAATATTTAACTCTAGCAGCTATGTAGATCCATTCCTGGCTCATCTGCAGTATTTTTTTATTGTTATATGTCAATGGTTTTCTGTGCATTTTGGTATTATGTATTATTTGGTATTATACTCTAGTAACAAATCTAGTTTTACTTTTATTTTTTCTGTGTTATTTTTATATTTTTTTTTATCAGATGTATCCATTTCAGATATGATTTTCCTTGTGTAATCATGTAGTTTGCTTCATGTACATGTTATTGACAAGCTTAAAACTTTTTAATCCTAGTTGTGTGGTAAATATAAGATGTACAACTTTATTGATGGGTATCTAATTTTATTTTATTTTTCATGCAGCTAATGTGGCTAAAACACAGTATTGTGAAGTAGAACTCACAGATGAAGTACTCCAGGCTTTTACTTATGCAGTCAAGAACCACTATTGGTACCAAATGTACATAGATGACTTACCAATTTGGGGTTTGTATAACTTTTATCCTATGTAATCACTTATCCTAAGTATTTAAATTCAGTCAGTTTCTACAGATATTTTGGTGTGCTTGTTTCAAAATCAAAATAGAAATAAAAAACATTTGTATCCATAAGGTATTTTAATAGAGTGCTGTTTTAACTAATAGAGAAATGCAAATTTTACAAATGTAAAGAAAAAACATTCTAGTTTTGAGAAGTATGTAAAATATTTGTAATATTTACATAATTCTTTTACTGCTAAAGAATACTTTCTGTTAATAATATTGATTAACAAATTTAAAAAGTACTCTAGTGGCTCAGTGGTAAATATGAAGGCTTATAACACAAAATATTGGGTTTTGATCATCGTAGGGGTAGAGAACAGATAATCTGTTATATAACTTTGTTCTTGATAACAAACAAACTTAAAGAAAAAGATCTGTATGTAAAAAGTGATTATGCATGTGCAGTGTATTTAGGTATTGCAAGTAAATATTTTTTTCTACTGGTTTGCTTATTCTATTAATGTGATTCTCTTGTTCGTAGGTATTGTTGGGGAGGTGGATGATTCAGACAATACTTTTTATATGTGGACCCACAAAAAATTTGAAATTGGTTATAATGGAAACTCCATAGTTGATGTTAATTTAACAAGTGAAGCCAAGGTTAAACTGGAAAAAGGAAGAAAACTCACTTTCACATATGAAGTAAGTATCAAATTCATTAATTCATGTTGTAAGCAGGGAATATATAAAATCAAGAAAACTCCTAAGTCACATAGAAATTTTCAGTGTTGTAAATTTATTACTGTATTTTTCCGGTTAATAAGCCAAATCGCCGAATAAGCTGAGGCCAATTTTCAGCTCTGAAAATGAGGGTTTTTGCTTATTACCGCCCAATAAGCCGAGGCCATTTTTAAGAAGTGACAAGTTTCTTCAAAATGATTTCTTAGTCTCGTTTCAGCATCAGCATGCATGTTGTGTGTGATCATTGGCATTCTGTAGTAAAGCAGAACATATCGTATTGAGACAGAGATGGAATCAATATGTCATTCGTAATTGGCTCCACTCACTGTAATTAGGTAACCAATGAAATTCCAGAATTTTTACTCTAATTAAAATCATTAACCCAGGATATAGATACCAGGGGTATGTTGTGGGAGTTTATAATTGTACCGTCAAAAGCCAAAGATGTCTACACCTGCAAAAAAAAGAATGCGTTATGATGCTGCTTTTAAACTAAAAGTAGTAGAGCTAGCCTTAAAAACCTCAAATATGAATGCCGCTCGCCATTACTGTGTGAATGAAAAACAGGTCCGTGAATGGAAGAAAGCAGAATGTGTGCTAAAAGAAATGTCAAAACAAGTAAATGTAACCAGAAAAATCAACCGAAGTAGCCAAAACTGGAAGAAGATGTAGTGACATGGGTAAATGAAAACTGGTAGAGTGGCCTGACTGTCACGTGTGCCCAGATCCGTATTTTTGCACTAAAGTGGGCTGGTCGAAATAAAGAAAATTCAAGAGACTTTAAGGCAACCAACAGCTGGTGTACCTGCTTCATGAAGCGACACAGCCTTGTACTTCGAGAGAAAACGAAGATCGTGCAGAAACTGCCAAGTGACTTGGATGATAAAATCACCTCGTTCCAGAAATTTATCATTCATCATTGCCAAAAACACAACTACCCTCAACAAATGATTGGGAATATGGATGAGACTCAGATTTTTTTCGATATGGTTGGAAACAAAACCGTTAAAAAGCTGGTGAGAAAACCGTTTGGGTTAAGATAATAGGCCACGGGAAACAATGTTTCACTGTAGTCTAAACGTGCTTTGCTGATGGGACAAAATTACTGCCTATGGTAATTTTCAAAAGAAAAACATTTCCGAAGAAGAAGAAATTTCCAAAAGGAGTGATCGTCCATGTACAAGAAAATGAATGGATGGATGACGAAGGATGCATCAAGTGGATTAACGAAGTGTGGGCTCATCGTCTTGGCGGACTGATGAAATCTAGATCTCTGCTCGTTTGGGATATGTTTAAGTCCCACCTGTGGAAAACGTTAAAGCCGCGATCAAAAGATGCAATACCGATATTGCAGTTATTCCTGGTGGGCTGACATCTGTGATACAGCCCTTAGATGTGTGTTTAAATATATCTTCTAAACACAGGCTCCATCAATGCTGGAATGAGTGGATGGTTTCCGGCAATCAAAGTTTTACTGCTGCTGGAAATATGCTCGCTGCATCACTCGCTACTGTCTGTGAGTGGGTTGTGAAATTGTGGGTTGATATTAGTGTTGAAACTGTAGAGAAGTCATTTAAAAAATGCAGCATCTCAAATGCAATGGATAGAACGGAAGATATGTTGTGGTTATTTCTCATGTCTCAGTCCTCACTACTAACACTAAGTATGGACAGTTTTCAGATGCTAATACTGTCTTTTATAACATTTATAAATAATTTTCCATAGTTATTGGGTAACACTGATTTTTAATCAATGTGTTTCATGTTTAGTGTTCACTTTCATATTATAGTCAAGTGTATAATGTATTGCTGATACCAAAAATGTTGAAACCCAGTTTTGTCAACAATGAGCATTAGCTTCACTAATGGTTTTGAGACAGTAACAAGTGCTAGTTATAGAGTTCTGTGTACCATCATTATTTGATATATTTTAAACATTTGAACTGGAAAAATGGTTAATTCATTAAGAACTAAATATTTTTATTGTTAAAATCTGACAATGACTTGTAGAATATATGTATATGTAATGCCAGGTATTCTTCATAAAAAACTTTTCCAGTAGAGTATATAGTAAACATCCACTTGACTGTTAAAAGGCTAATTAGAGGGCAACACATATCAAAAGGTAATACAATTGTAATGTAAGTATATAATTCAGAAACACTACTTTCCTTTTGACAGAACTTGAGCTTTTATCTTATTCCACTGCTGAAAATCATTTTTGTACATGAACCAAACCTTAGAATGATACTCACACTGTTATATTTTATATTGTTTCAGTGCGTGATGAGATAAGACAGACAGAGAGTGACATATTCTCTACTTGAGCATACTTTATATACTAAAAGTTTATTTTTCAATAATACTGTTTCCTATTTCTATTAATTTAGTGTTTGGATTTCAGTATTTGCTCAAAGTTTTCATATATACAAAATTACCAAAGCTATAGCACAGTTAGTCTGATTAATCAGTAATTAACTGATTGAAAATTAAATACTTCTGAAATAAGTAAGAAAACTTTATTATCTCTGTTGCATGAGATAAGAAAAAAAAAAATAACTTGTCAACAGTCCCATCATTCAAATGCATACAGTTTTAAAACAAAAAGGCCAACTGCATCAGAATTTCTCTTTGCCTCTGCAGGAGTTGTAATTGCTACACCATTGAATAGCTTCTCAAATGAACTTGGTTGTTTCTTAATGCCATCTCTCTCTTTTAAATACTTAGAGTTGGAGTGAAGAATCTGGACTCAGTGTTTTAGCTTTTTCAGCTCTCTTGTTTTCTGGTTTCAGAGTATCCAGTTTCTCTGCTTTGCTGATTGAATAATGGGGTATTTTTCTGCATAACTGTAACTATCAAAGCATAAATAGGTCAATACATTTTTGACTAACAAACCAACCAGTTGAATTTAAGAATCCTTCTCTGCAGCTTGTGGTTGGACTGAATTTAAGAATCCTTCTCTGTAGCTTGTGGTTGGTCTTCTTTTTGTTCTTCTTACCACTATTTTGAGTTTCTTATCTATGCTTGAGGATTTTTCTTGTACTTGATTATTTTTTATCACAAAGCTTTTCTTCATCTTTTCCGTATTAATTTCCTTAGCTTGCTATCCTTTATACTCATTTTTCTATGTGCCTGCCTCATCATCACTTAGCTATATTCTGATGAGGTCATGTCAACTTGTTATTTATACAGTGCTATTTTCTTCTTCAGTTATTGTCCAGTTCACTTTATTTCATTAGAAGATTTACTTCATTGGAATACCGTATTTTCTGTTTTGTCTTTGGGAATGTCATTTGACACTTTGTTTTTGCAAACCTTTTGAGTTTTATATAAGTTTCATATATACAGTTGACAAACCAAAAAATCATGAATAACGACACTGATACCAAAGATTTCCACTATAATTTATTTAGCCTAGTAACTAAGATTTATTTAGGTTTTAAAAAGTATGAAAATTCAAGTAACTAAACACACAACATACTTCCTTCAAAACTTGAATTGAAAGAATGAGGTAGTTTTTCAAAGATTAAAATGGCTGAGAAAACCACTAGGGACATTTCAAGCTGTTAATTGGTTATTCACATGTTGTATACTGTAATAAGAGTATATAAGGAACCAGTTCAAGAATAAAGAGAATTGAATGGGGTCACCATGTTCAATTCAGTTTAAAGCCATATCTTAGCAAAATAAAATATGAGGTTTGTATTTGATATTCTAGCATGTAAATATTAGTAATTTGAGATCCTGATTTTGAAAGAAATTATAGACTTTGTATTTTTACTTCACAAGCATCTAATTTTAAACAGCACTGTATTTGACATACCACACGACACACTAAAATTTATATTTAAATGTTATTTTATTATGTATTTTAAAATTTAAAAGTTAACTCATATGTAATATTAAAATTTGGATTATAATCTACAATTTGATTCCAAACTTATTGTCATAAATTCATAAAATAATAGTTCAATAAAATTTTGAATGCAAGTTAACAAGTGAGATAACATGGTCTTTGAACACTTTTCCATAGCAAAAAAGCTGAGCTGAAGCTATATAAATCATAGGAGGTGGGCTACACATTACTTAACTCTGCTTAATTAGAGGCTGCTATCATTGCTATGATAGGAAATTCAGTAATATCAGATATGCAATGTAACTATGCCATAAATTATAGCTAAACAAGGACTTGTATGGAGTTTTCATGTTTTGGAATTGACATAAAACCTAACATTAAAAAATTACGTGTTAATTTATAAGCACACTTATTGTTAAAATTGTACGTGTATTTAATCCTTTCACTGTGTCTTGTGCACAGTGGGAAGTTACATGTCTACCACAGTGAATGGGTTAATTCTGTAGTTTTGGTAAACCTAATTGTTTAATTATATAATGTATATATTATGTACAGATAAGATTAACTGTAGATGAAATGTTTGGCAGTGCTGATGGACTGATAATTATACATATTTCACATGTCAATCATGAACTGTTATTATACACATACTTGAATAACATGAGATATAAAGCACACATATTTGTACTTTTTGAAATTGATTTTTGAATAAGAGATGGAAATTGAAAAATTGAAATGTAATATGAATGATATCTTTATGATAACTGGTGAAACTTCATATTACCTATCATACAATAGTAAATAAACATAGTATAAAGTCTGAAATAGCTGAATGTGTTAGGGCTGTTTCTCAATGCCATTGGTGATGGTTTGAGATGTTAGCAGTGTATAAGCATTAATTTTCTAAGTTTAATTTCTTACAAAACATTCCTAGAATATGTACGGACCTTAAATTACGAAAATTCTGTTTTATACAAGACATGCCAATATAAATAAAGTTGTAAAATGAATGAATTTCTTCAGTTAGTGCACAATTTTGTTTTTAATTTTTGTGTTGATAAAAATTGTAATTTAACATAGTATGTCATCTTATGTTGATCAGATACTTGTACTAATTTTTTTTTATCCATTACAGTTGGTTGCTACATTACTTTAAATTAATATGCAAATTAAATATAAAACAAACTACTCTAAATAGTAAAAATTAATCTAAATTTAATAGTTGTTTTTGAAAGTTTGTGTTTGAAATTATATTTTTTGTGAGGAAGAGATATATGAAATGGATTAATCAATAGTTTGAATTATGTTTTGGATCAAACTAAATGTAAAGTACATGAAAACAATATGTGTGAACACAGGAAGATACAGTCTCTTGAGTCACTAGTCTGGTCATTAAAAAAGAATGATAAAATATATAAAACAAAAATATATAGAAACAGCCTGTTAATAAAGAATTTAAAGAGATGATTTTTGATGTTATAGAAATATCATAAACAGAATTTCTGGCTATTTATGGATCAAAACTGCTTACCTCTCTTTTAATCTTAGTTTCGAAATATTTTCCAACTAAATAGAAATAATTTATTATCATAAAGAAAGGAAAAAGTAAATTTTATTGATGTTAGAAACAACTGTTGGACAGTTTTTCAACTATTAGAATTTGAAAAATGTGTGAACTTTAGCCTGGCAAATATAACTTTATAACCACTTTTGTTTTTATAGATAATACCAAAAGTTTTGGTACTGTTTTTCATTGCACATGTTACTATATAAACTTGAGCTAGATGGAGTTTTGTGGGTTTCCTTTAAAATAATTTGTAGGTTGGCAATTCAACACCATCTTGTTCTGGTTAACTTTTTAAAGAAAAGTTATAAGTTGGGGTGATATACAATAGTGATGGTAGTATTAATAATTGTAATCTATTTGTGTTATTTATTAAAGAAAATCTACCATAACTGAAACAAAGATGCTTTAAACATGTAGTATGATAGCTATGGAAACTTTTGAAAAATACTTTTTTGTCAACTTATGATTTGTTATATAATAATAACTGTTACGTAACATAGCTGTTCGCTACACTTTTAGTTAATCGAAAGCATTATTTCATGTGTACAATACTATAGTAGGTCTAATAATAACATTATATTTTGGGACAACATAGGACTGGTCCATCTGGTTGTTTCATACTCTAAACTAAGTTAACTTTAAGAAACAAATCTTAAAACTAGCCTTTATCATTCATAAATTGAAAAATTATGGGAAAATGGTAACTCGTGAGACTGAACACAAATATAAGAAAGGATAGGTAAGAACAATCTGGACAGGTTTCTTTGAATTAAGAAAATAAGAGACACACATTTAAAGCTTGGGCAATAATATTGCTGTCAAACTTTGGAGAATAATTAGGATATGAGACTTACCTATAAAAAATAGTACAAAAACACAGCATCATCCAAGAAAGTATATAAAAAAGGAGCTGTGTGTCAAAAATATTAGTGTATAACTGTTAAACATGGGCTACATTATTAATTCCAGTATGAAAACTTGTGGCTGAATGCTCTAGTGCTCTGTTCCATATGTAAGAAAAATATAATATGTATATGGTTGAATATTTGAACATGTGTGGGTGATATTCAAAACCTCTACTGATGCTGCTGTTGCTGAACATTGAGTTAAAGAATGTGGATACCATACACAGGTAACATCTTACTTAAAAGTCAGCATTTTCTAGTGACTGAATTTTGACAAAGCTTCTGTATGCTTTCACAATGATTTATATACATATTTCGGCATTGGAATACATAAGTATTGATATAATAGGATGGAAGAATACTGGTATCTGTAAACATATGGTGTCTGTCTCCTGTTTGAAGAGGTGTCCATGTTGGCAAAGCTCAACAGTCAATTTCGAAATTACAGGAGAAGATGCTTGAATAATATTGATGCCATATTTTATTTCACAAATAAGATATTCTGCACAAAGTGTTAGGGATTAATCACACTGTTGTTCACATTTCAAACTGTGATGTAACTTGAATAATAAATATGTAGATTTACTATTTGTTATTGTTTAGAGTGAAATGCTTACAGTTACTTTTTACTCTGCGAGATACAAGTATTTTAAAGCTTTGCCTATGAATGCAACACAATTAACCTTTTAAAAATCTATGAATTAATTTAAATTTGTAGATTAACTTTTCCCATCATCAGGGATGGATACTTTTGCTTGTATAATATAAGTAATGTATTTTCTTCTACTTTTGGTTTTAATAATTCACCTCTTGTTTATTTATTTATTATTATTGCTTTAGTTTGTTTCAACATATTAACTTCAAGGGTGTGTGATATTACTACTAATTTGATCCCAACCTTTCAGACAGTATTTTAATGTCAGTTAGCTGATAATGGTGGACAAGATTGTTCTCAGTTGGATTAACACTTTTGTAGGTTATCAGCTGTTTCTGATAAAAATTTTATGTCAAAATGAAGTAAAAGTATGGTCTTTTAAGAGACATTAATTGCTATTTTATTTACATTGTAAGACAAGGTAGCTTCTTTATGTATGTAATAACTTTGTTTATATACATGTAAGATGTTAAATCATGCCTGTATGTAAATACTAAAGTAACTTATTGACAATTACTTTCTTATATAATATCTGTATAAACATAAGATCTCAGGAGTTGGTAATTGTTGGTTTACAAGTTTGTTTGGTGTGTCCTCCTAATTTTATACCTACATAGAAAAATAATTACTCTAATAATTAAATGAAAATCAGTGACTAAATCAATATTTTTTGGCTATTTATGGTATTAATGTATTTTTTTCAGTGTTTGTTTTCTCTTTAATGTTTCCTTTGTCACTTTGTTTGTAAATCAAAAATAGTAACATTCAAGGTTTATTTTCAGGTGAGTTGGAAACCTTCCCACATCAAGTATGAGAGCAGATTTGATAAATACTTGGATCCTAACTTCTTTCAACATAGAGTAAGTAATTTTTTTAGTATAATTTAAGATTTAATTTGTGCTTTGGTCTCATGCTACATCCATGCATTATCTTAACATGTTAATCTGTCATGTAAATTTATAAGAATATTGCAGTGTATATTCAGACAGTTTTATTTCCTCATTTATATATACATTTTATTTCAAATATTAGACTAATATTTGAAAGGATTCCTATTGTAAACATCTTTCTTTCATATACACCATAAGAATATGAGGTGTGGTATTAAAAAAGAAATCCTCAAACTTGAGTGTATTATGAAAGAAGAGTCTCCTTCATCTTTTGCCATTTACATGTACTACCTGATATCCTGGTTTAAAATCTTACAAACTAGCTATGCAATTCAATGATTAAATACTTGGATTGGTGTATTGTTTGTGAAAATGGAAAATAAATGCTACACTAAATAATTTATGATTCTGTAAAATGTGTGAAATTAACATTACCACAAAGTTTACCATACGTGTTTATATACAGGACCCTTTTCAGAAATTTAAACTGAATATATCGTTCATGAAGTCATATTGCTCTGAACTAAGATCAAAATGTAAAACATTTTATTTTTACTTTCTAAGAGCCAATGGGCTTTGCAGAAGGCAGCAAATATGGCAATGGAAAAAATATCAATGATTGGATTATAATCAAATTTTATAGGGTAAGGACTGTTCAGTTTGTTTCTGAGCAGATTTCTCAAAACTTTTTCTTCTAGTCTGTTTCTCCAATCTGTTTTAGGCCCAGCATGGCCAGGTGGTTAAGGCACTTGACTTGCGATTTGAGGGTCATGGGTTTGAATCCCTGTTGCAACAAACATGCTCACCCTATCAGCTGTGGGAGCATTATAATGTGATGGTCAATTTGCACTGTTTGTTGATAAAAGAGTAACCCAAGAGTTGGCAGTGGGTGGTGATGTCTAGCTGCTTTCCTTCTATTCTTACACTCCTAAATTATGGATGTCTAATGCAGATAGCCCTCTAGTAGCTTTATGCAAAATTCAGAACAAACCAATCTGTTTTAATACACAGCATGACTGAGAAAATCATTTTGATAGTACACTTGGCATCCATATCACTAGGAGTACTTGTAGAATGTATTTTTTAAGTTTGGAAACTAGTTTGTGCATGCAAATCACACTTTTCCAAAATTAATTTCTTGTAATGCCCATAACCCCTACATGTGAACTGTTTTAGTTCATTCAGAAAGGGACATTTTAGGAATTACATGTGCATATAATAGTCTGAACATTGATTAAGTAAAGTTCTCAACTCCTCATTACCAAATACCAATAATTAATCTGCATTACTAGACCATGCTATGAGGTCAAATACCTTCAAGCAGCTCAAAATATCTGGAAATCTAGTTTCTAGTATTTAAATATGTTATTTAAAAAAATTTCCACAAACAGATCCTTGTGTGATTTAAAGAATTCAGGGTTACTTCTGGCATATGTAAGAGTAATAACTCTGTATTTCAACCCTGCATTCTCATCTTCTAACGTTTCTTCTAACAGCACACAAAGGTTTTTGTATGTAGGATTATCCTCTTTACCACAGTACAGTTTTGCAAGTGCAGTTTCAGCAATAGGCAAAGGGCATGGAAGACTAGCATTGTTGCTCAAGAGGTGATCTTGCCAGTGAAAAGAGAATTTCATCAGAGAATATTGAATTCAATATTAAATTTTGCAGATATTAACATTTAAAACACTTGTTTTCTATCAAACTTCATTGGCACTTCTTTCCTTTATGTTTTTCAAGTGCTGCACTGTGACAATCTCAACTTTGAGATTTTTGGATCTCTTCTGGTACAAATTGAAAAGGCTAGCAAAATGTCCTTCACTTTTTGAAGTATGTCTCCTTGATTGTTACTATATAACAGAAAGCTCTAATTTGTAAAACAGAGATTCAAACATAGCTATGAATCAATGAATACTACTTTCTCTATAGTTTATATTGGTCTTGTATAAAAAGCACACAGCTATGATTAAGACAGTGGATAGCTACAAACCACAGATTTTCCTCTCTTAAATGATTAGCTTTGTCTTTCTTTTTGTCTAAATTCACTGTATGACTGTCAGTGCAAAAGCCAAGCAGTTTCACTGTAATTGTAGTTTTCTACAAGCTTTGAATGCAGCTGTGTGTAACCCTTCTACAATGGAAAATTTTGTCATTTAATTTGTAAATATTAAAAAAATATGTATATATCAGTCAGGTGTACAGTACTGGACTCTAAGGCTATGTGATGTAAAATATATTACATAATTTTTTATGGTGATAAAAAACTAAATATAATGCATATATAGAGAATGTTGATTAGAAAGATGACACAGCCCAGTAAGCTGCTTTTTACAAGCTTGTCCTTCAATACCTACTTTTCAAACAGTGGCTTTTTCTCAGTTACTCCATCAAGGATGAAAGAAGAAATCTTCTCTAGTTCTTTCACAAGATTCATACATTCTTTAAACTCTTGTCTGTTATTTTTGTAAGGACAGTTTTTTTGTGAGTGTAGTAAGTTAAGATTATCCAACAAAAAAACACATTGCTTGTCTTACTCTTTGTTATGCCATGAATGGTCTAGTAGCATTGTTTTGAGAATTTTTACAACATTTTTATTGGGAGTGCTTTATAACATCCTTTTTTAAGGTAGATCCTTGTATTCCTGTGAAGAACAAATCTTCATGCCTTGAAATCCTTTATATTTTGAGAAAAACTGGCAGTTTATAAAGTCAATATTCTTTCTGCTAGATTTCCCATGGAACCATATTTATGTTTATTGAGTTTTGATATTAAGTTTTTTTTATAGTTGGAATACAGGAGCAATTAATACCCTCTGACATTTTTTTGTTACAAAATTAAAAGTTTCAATTGAAAATTTCTCAATATGATGAACTTAAATCAGACAAACTTGTGACGAATTGCAATACACATCAATCAAATTTTATCTTCTAACTATGAAGTAGTATTACTGGAGAAATTTTAAAAAATGATACAAACCTTTTTCAGTGAGTTGTTGTGCATTGTCTACACACATTTCATTTTATGTGTGTTTTAGAGCAGAAAAATAATTGAATCACTGTTTTCTAGTAAGTTGTATGTAAGTATACATCACATTTATATAGCACTTTATTTCTAATAGCTTTACAATGCTTTCTACTTCCATCCCTGAGGATAATTTATTGTAAAGAGTTACAAGTTTTTTCCATTGTTGTAATATTCTAAAGTTATAGATATACTTGTGCACATTTTAATAATGAAATTGTTTTAAAATGGAAATTACCTGTTTCTACTCCAGATCCACTGGTTTTCCATATTCAACTCTTTCATGATGGTAATTTTCTTAGTTGGTTTGGTAAGCATGATTTTAATGAGGACCTTACGGAAAGACTATGCACGCTATAGTAAAGATGAAGAAATGGATGATATGGTAAAGTTTGGGTTTTTTTAATTATTAAAGTGTATACCTTTATAATAAATGCAGTCATATAATTGTGTTTTGGATTTTTAAAATTCTAACAGTGATGTTTGTTGTTACCAGAAAATAGCTAAAGAAAGGCTCGTAGTTTAAAGAGAACATTGTGGTTTCAAAGTATAACTTTATATAATGCATTATTTAAATTTTACCCAAATTTGTCAAAGTATAAATTGGTGGGTGGTAAGAATATTAACTTTATTGTAGTTTTTAGATGAGTTTTACACTTAGAATAAATGTAAATGTCTAATGGGGAAAAAACTGTAGCTTGAATATTTTGGTTTTATAATAACCAAGTATCTTGTGGAAGCATAAACACTTTCAGGTGTCATGTCGAAATTTGAAATAATTATCTGTCTCATCAAACTCGGAAAGCTGAGATACTTTAAAAATGTAACCTGTTCTTTAATATAATACACATTTAAAAACTGAAGAGCTTTATAAGGTAGCATTTGTTTATATTTTTATACAAACTTATTTGTTCATTTTGTATATAATTTTTATTCTTAACTGGTATTTAAAATGCATGGTAGAAATATTTTTTAGTAGCAGGATATTAGACTTGTGATGTGATTATATGCTTTTATTAAGATTTTACTTTTTATAAGAAGGCTTCATAGAGTGAATCTCTATTGTTTGGAACATTTAATGTTTTGAGTTGCAGAAAAGAAAAAGTGCACTAAAGTAAAAACATGGAGGGAAAATTGACAATCAAAATACTAGTATTTTGTACTATATTGATAAAACTATTTTTATTGTTACTAATTTTTGGCTATTTGAGTATTTTATTCTAAACTTGAACTGGCCAGTTAGTGGAATTTTGTTAATAGATTAATGGCTGGGCTCATTTAATTGTGTTCAATTGATCAATTATTCCAAATAATACTTGGATATTTGGAATCAAAAGTAATAATAATTGGAAACACTAATTTTTATTATTTGATTATATTGAGGTAATCACCTAGCTCTATTTAAAATACAGCTATTAATTTTTAACAAATTTACACTTCATTAGCTCATTTTATCTTTCTTAATAAAACCCTAGTGCTTTAAACAGAGAAAAACCAAATGTAAAATGTGAATATAAGTTTTAAAAAATGCAAAATAGTGCAAGCCAGAATTAATGTTAGGTTTTGAAGGTGTGAAATATGTACAGTAATACAAATGTTATAGAGAACAATTTGAAAATTGAAAACAACATTGGAAAAGTATAGAACAAAGTACTGATTGTTATTGTTTTTCTTTAGTAATTATTTTATTTTTACTCAGTATACATTGATTTTATATTAATACATATAATATACTATTATACATTTTATGTTATTAACTTTACCTAAACTTTGTGGATGTAAAACATTATGTGTCCTATAGTTCCAAAAGAAAAATAGCTCTACGGTTCATGATATGAAAAAGACACAAGGCATTGTTGTCCAGATGACCATATGAAATGGACATTGTTGTTTTATGCAGTAAGCTTTATTTTACTTCTAAATACAAAACTGTTATTAAACTTTTTATGAAGATTAGTCCAAATGACCTGGATTAGGCAACTCTTCTGTCCAATTTCACATATTCAGTAACCATTGATTGTTTAGATGGTGATAGTAGCTTGGCTTTCATTTTATCATTCTGACCTAAAGCAGTGCTTTAAAATGGAAATATACATAAATTAGTGAAAACGGTGATGGAAAAATTTATTGCATCTCCTGATTTTTTCTGCTTTGGAATCATCTGATATGAAGCCCCAGGGCATGTAGATGCAACTGTGTTTCACTAATGATGCAATAATTTTTAATTAGTAAATTAGCAATTTTATAAGGTTTATTAATATTGCATTACCAAAGTTTCTTGGCTCTTCTTCTAAAGAGTTGGTTTATAAACATTTGTTACAACATGTAAGTGATGCTACTATAGCCGAGGGTTGTAAGTTAACTCCATAGAAAAGGCAGCCTTTGTGTTTTGAGCAGAAGAGGATGTTCAACAAGGCAGATTAATAAAGTAACTAAATTTAACCAATCAACTGTGAGCAGCTTGATGTGGAGAAACTAACTACCATTGTGTTTTGAAATATGTGAGTCTGAAGAATCACTGACGACAGATCTCCTAAAAACATGACAGGAAACTTCAGAGGTTGGTGTCACCTTGCATGCCATCCAGTCTCACCTGGATTCACCTGGTCTCCCATCAAGATGATCTAGAAACACCTATTCACCAACAACTGTCTGGACTGAAGCAATATGAAGCAAAGAGAGTTCAGATAAAACAAAGTTAACCTACACAGGTTTGATAGAGAGCAGTTTAAACAACATATTTGTGTAAAAAGTTTCATCCAGCATGTTTGAACGCATCTGTGAAGTATCAACAGGGTCAGATGATATAGTGATAAATCTCTGGTCAGGGGAGTGGATGCTTTTGTTTTGTGAAAGACACTGACAGCCTTACAAAGATTATTATATGCTACATACCCAGTTTATTACTGTTTAAATGTCATGATATTTTCATTATACATTTTTGTGAAAATGTTTACTAAAGTTTCCTACTAGTAAGTAGATTCGCAAAGTTTTAAAAATACTTGTCACTAAATTAAAAAACAAATTATCCTTACACTAACAACTACAACCTGACAAACTTAAATGTATTTGTATTTACAGCCATAAACAGGTTCAAATAGTTGCACTTCCTGTAATATTACAATCAGCCAAATTTTCATACATTGAACATAATTGACATTTCACTAAATGACTACTGGAAGATATGATTGTTTTCATGATAATTTTTAAGAAATGACTTCATAGTACTTAACATGATAATGCCTTTTATCCTCCCCAGGAACGAGATCTAGGAGATGAGTATGGCTGGAAACAAGTGCATGGAGATGTCTTTCGACCTCCATCACATCTTTTGTTGTTCTCTTCTTTGATAGGATGTGGTTACCAAGTTACTATTGTTGCTTTCTCTGTAATCATATTTTCCATACTGGGAGAACTGTACACAGAGTAAGTTTTTTTAATGTTTTTGAATAAAATAAAGTTGTATGTGAAATTTTTTAAAAATTGCAATAAAATAAATGGAACTTTTCTAAAAGTGGTTGTTTATTTTTTTTCTTGTATTAAGATACTTGTTTGATTTTTATTACAAGGAGTATATAAAACAACTGTAAGTGACAACAGACATTTAATTCTTACATCAGAACATAGATTGGAAGGACACCCACTTATCTGAAGGTTTTCTGAAAAGTACACAGTTGAGTTAATCATGAAAAAAAATCAGCTGTAAAAATCAGAGCTTTGTGAATATTTATACATTAACAGTGTTTAAATGTAAAGATCATTTATATTAAGTTTTGTTTCTTACCAGGAGAGGATCCCTGTTAAGCACATCAATATTTGTATATGCAGCAACGTCTCCTGTGAATGGGTACTTTGGTGGCAGCTTATATTCTCGCATGCAAGGTAAACATTTAACCATTTAGGAAAAATGTGTGTTAAAGTTGATATACCTGAGCTATTAGAAGCTTAAACAGCAACTGATAATAGTCTTCTGTTTCAAAGAAATATAGATTAGAGAATAAATTCTTAAAAAATGAACTTTCATATGCAGTACTTAACAGATATTGCAGAGAAAATTAAGCTTTGGGAAATCATCACTATAAAACTCTCATGTGAAATCATTGTTGGTGTATAATTTTCTTATTTAAATTATTAGTGGATCAGTTTATTAGTAATTAAATGCATAAATTTGTAATTATTTTTACTAAGTGTATCTGTTTTGTTTCCTGATTTTTTAGGGTTGGAAATTATTTCCTTGAGAAAAGTAACCTTTAACTTAAGCCATGTGGTACAAGAAGGGTTTCATCTCTTATTTTGCTGTGCAGTATTTTCAGTCTGTGAAATCACAGTTTAATGGTTTTCAGCTTGTTGCTGTGTAAACCTACTCGTGGTTTAGGACCCTTGAATATGCTATATGACTGAGAGTCAAAGCCCACATAGTGACTACATTCAATATCAGACAGGAGTAGTCCATTAGCTGATCAACGAGTGGTGTATTATTAGCTGCTTTTCCTGTAGTTTGTCTGTTATAAACCAGGAACAACTATGTGCAGATAGACCTTTAAGTAGCTTTGTGCAAAAATTCTAGATCAGACAAACATTACATCTACTATTTCATCATGGACTAACCTTATTTTGGGCTGTTTGCTGTGTCTATCAGATAGAACCTAACCCCAGATTTTAGGACTGTTAAGTCAGTGAACATACTGCTTGGAACAAGTTATAAATAAATGAAACGAATATAAAATTAGCAGCATTGTTAATGAGCATTAACACGTGTTAATTTATTAATTTTAAAAGTTAGAAATAGCAGTAAGTTCACTTCTATTGGCTTGCAAACATGAAATGCATATCCTTTGTTTAAATGAATGACATACAAATTTGCAGAATACAAGAAAAGTGAGTCAGAGCATACATGTCACAACCTTATTACAGAGTTACATTCAAAATTTAATTAAACTACTCTGTTACAAATGTTTGTAAATAAATGTGATATCAAAACATAGTTAATAATTCAAAGTTATCTAGATTTTAATTCCAAAGGGAAACATTTAAATAAATTTTCACTCAGCATTTTCTCATTCACTTGGTACAATAATATCCTGACTTCTCATTTATATTTTGTTCTCTTCTTTTATAAAGGTCTCTGGTTGGTCAACTAGTTAGAAACACATACCATATACATTGACAAGCCACAGTATAAAATTTTGACATTTTTGTCTTTTTGCGTTGCTGAGATACCGCTATATTTGTTCAACCCACATGACACACCTTTCACATATTCTCTGTCTTTTAAGAAATGTTTATAATTATTTTTGAAATTGCTATCAGACAAGTGTATAACCAAAAGTAAATGTGTATTCTGGACTATGTAAATCAGATGCTCATATTTTTGTAAAAGTCAAAACCAGTAGTTTGAGAGGAGAGCTTGCTGTGTTTAGACTAAAATTTTGCTCTGGCAATGATAGAATTTTTTAACCTATTTTTAGTTACTTAAGAAGCCAGTTTTGTGACATTATTCTATTGTCTGATATATTTTTAGTCTAAATTACATATTTGAAAGGTAAATTAAATATATTTTGGACCATCAACATAATGAGAAAATAAATGACTTACTAAACCATGCATCCAAATGCAAAACACTTCAAGGTGCTGGAATTCTATATTTTCATCTGTGATCTTTATCTATTATATTTTTTAAAATCAAAAGCAACTAAAATGTAAGAATTAAAAACTTATTAGGTTAGTTAAGAAAGCTTAAGAAAGGCTTAAGTAAATTTATTGTGATCATTACTCAATAAATGCATGCAGTGTACTTGGTTTGACATTACAGGACATGACCTAATAATCTGGTTACCTTAAGCTACTCAGTATTTCATCAGTAATACATCATTTGCCATGCTGCTGGATAAAGATAAAAGTATACAAAACTAAAATCAAACAGATGTTATAAGGATCAGTGATGTCGAGAAACCCACTTGTTGAGAACTTTTATATGCAAAAACGGCTGTTCTGGGCCCAGAAAACACTTCAAATAGAAGAGCGAACAACGTTTCGACCTTCTTCGGTCATCGTCAGGTTCACGTTGTTCGCTCTTCTATTTGAAGTGTTTTCTGGGCCCAGAACAGCCGTTTTTGCATATAAAAGATGTTATAAGGGTTGAAAGCTGCAGCTGTGATGATAAATGGTGGGTGCATGATTTAGTAAGTAATCTGTTTGCTCATTATGTTGGTTGTACAGAAACCTATTAATGTACCTTTCATATTGTTTGTTACAATCTGCAGTTGTTCTTGTTTTTGACAAACAACGTTTTTTTCATTTAATTTAATATTTTTCAATTTTTCATTTCACTGTCCACAATGAATTTTTTAAGTTCATGTTAAAATAGAGAAAATAAGGGATAAAAGTGTAAAGTGTAACAATAAATAGTAAGTGATATTTATATAGAAAGTTCTGTTTGAGATGTCTTTCAACAGTTCAGGAACAGTCATTTACTGTAATTACCTATAGGAGTGTGTAACATTTATTTTAAAAGGGATGACGTGTAATCCTTTTGAACGTTAATCTTCCAACACTAGTGCAGATAAATTAAAAGTAGTTTGTTTTTTTCCTGTGTTTAGGAAAGAGATGGATTAAACAAATGATGTTCAGTGCATTTATGCTTCCAGCCTTAATCTGTGTAACAGCCTTCCTTATCAATTTCATAGCTATATACTACCACGCATCTCGAGCTATACCCTTTGGAACAATGGTTTGTAAAAAAAATGTTTTATAACATTTATCATTGTAAATAACGTCAAGAAGATGAAACTGTGAAACAACTGTAATTTTTATATTAAACATAACTACCCCTTAGTTTAGAGCAAAGTGTTAGACTTAGTGATATCATTATTGTGTTTGTGATTTCTTGTAGCAAAGCCACATCAGGCCATTTTCTGTGGCCACCAAGGTGGGAGGGGGGTCAAACCCTGATTTTAGCATGGTAAATCTAAAGACTTACTGCCAGCTCACCGTAGGATATATCATTATTGTAAATGCTTTTAAATTGTAAAGTAACAATAACTTTGGAAATGTTTTGGCTGTATCTCATATCTAAAATGGGTTCAAAATACACACACAAACAGACACAGTCAATGAATAAAATATCAATCTAATAACCTGAGAATGATGCCTAGTGCTTTAGTTTGTGTTTAAATATTGTATTCGATCTTATGCAGCTCATTGTTGACAGGGAAATGAATAAGGGAATTTCTTATTTTATTTTTGAGCTGGTTTTTTTAATATTTCTAATGTTTTATTGAGTTTTTCTTATTAATTACATAATTCTAAGATTATTACTGAAATAAAAGAGACTTTTTGAACCCACCAATACATACATTAAATCTTTTCTTTATTTATTATCATTCTTATTAAATTTACACATAAATGATTTCAACTGTGATATATTTCCATTATCCTACAATTCCATGTTTATAAATTAAACAGCTCTTTAATTCCAGGTTGCTGTAACATGTATCTGCTTATTTGTGATCCTTCCCCTGACACTAGTGGGCACAGTACTTGGACGGAATTTGGCTGGTCAACCTAATTACCCATGTCGTATAAATGCTGTGCCAAGGCCTATTCCAGAGAAGAAATGGTTCATGGAACCATTGGTTATCATCTTTCTTGGAGGTGTTCTGCCATTTGGTTCAATTTTTATTGAAATGTGAGTTACTGAATCTAAAGGCATTTTTGAGTTCTGTTTGGGAAGCAAGAAATCCTTTTAACTGCCTGTTCCTTTTTTTTTTTTGTTCACCTAGTCCAAAACGTAAGGTTAAGTATTAACATCATATTAATTGTACACCTCTTAAGTAATTTTGTGTGTTATAAGTTAAAATATAAGTTAAGGAAACTTCCTCAGTTACAATTCTGAGTAGTAAAGACTTGAAACTGTAATGGTGGTTTTTAAAATTAAAAAAAATAATTGTAAAAATGTATAAAGAAAACATTTCAGAATGTTTGATACATAAGATTTCTTTTCATAATAGCCTGTTTATGTAGCTCAAATGTGCTTCCACTGGGAAAAAAATCAGTTATGTATAAAAACATTTGTATGAATAATGATATTTAAATATATAATTACTTTCTTCATATGAAAACAGGGGCAGTAAATATAAAAATTTCAATTAATATTTGATTAACACTACATAAATGGTTCTTCATTACCAAGGGCACACTGAGATGTCAAATTTCACAGTTTAAATAAGAGTAATAATTCTACTTATATATCAACAAGTTTTTAATTTGAAAATTTTGGTGAACTGATATTTTGTATTTTGTAATTTTGCAAAATTTTTGAAATGTAATTTGCAAACAAAAAAAATTAACTGAGTTTTGATATTTGCACAATTTTAACAAGAGTTCATGTAAACAAGGCTCGTAAATATTGTTTTAGAATTTGTCAGACCATCCCAATGTATATATTTGTAATTAACCAGATTCTGCTGTCTCTCATAAAAAATATTTATTCAGTTTTTTTTGTTTATTACAATACTTGAACTTTGTTTACTCTAATGATTATTTTTTAGAAACTTATTGAAAGCCTTTTATAGTGATACACCAAGTGGTTAGGATATTAACCCGTAAGTCTTAGCCTCCATACAAGATGGAACTAATGATTAAACATAATTGGATATAACACATTCTTGTGTAGCTTTGTCATTGTAAAATTAATAACTCTTGGGTAAGCTTTAATGTATGATAATTTAAAGAGTGGAAGTTCACATTGTGGAGAAAAAAGGATTCTAATGTGAAACTTCCAAAATTGGGATTAAATGACAAACCTGAAATTTTTAAAAGTTTTTTTACTAAATTATAATTTGTAATTATTTAGTTATGTTACATATATTTTACAATTACAGGAATATTCTCATATGAAAATAAGGTAAGGGTATTTAGGGTTAGTGAACATAGAAACTAAGACTTATGCAGTGATAGACTATTTAGATGGAAAAAGCTTTTCTTTTATTTGTATTAGTATTATAAGTACTCTAACAGCATATTCAAAAAATCATTAATTATTGAAATGAAACTACTTTTTAGCAAGAAGCTGAACTTGATGGAGAATCACTTATGTTTTTAATGGTTGCTTTCCTTGTAAGATCTTGTATCAGGATATGAGAAAATGAGTATTTTATTATTAGAACAATACAGACACAACAGTAAAGTTGTATTGAAAAAATAAATTGGAACAGTTACATGATTTTGGGTAAAAAAATTGTGACAAAACAAAGTATTTTTAAATGGTTTTTAAAACTGTTTCATAATAGAATCTCTGAATATTCACAGTCTAAAATATTATACATATATTAAACAAAAATGTCTGATGCTTTTTAATGCAATAGCCATATACTATACAGAAAGTATATACCATATTTCATTCAATTATGTTAAGCATTGTAAGTGTGAAAACAAAATAAACAGGGGTGACATAAGTGCACCGTGCCAGTATGAAATAGAATTAATTTTCCAGGAATAACTTTTTTGAGGAACTTGAGAAAATGGTGAGTTATTTTTGAAGCATATGAAATGTGTTGTTTAACCTTTAAACAGCTCACCACAGAAGTAAAAAATTGAGGGGGGATATCTTAAGTATAATCTTTAGCATTTTTATTTTGAATTTTGAACAAAATATGAAAGAAAATGAAAATAATAAAGACTTGTTTGTCACAAGTTCAAATGTTTAGGGTATGAAAATCACAAAAACATTCTCCAGTGCACAGTGCAGCTTCACCTTCCTTATACCAAGTGGTTGTCATCTTTTGCTGCTTTTCTTTTCTTGTTGTATGCATATGTATGTGACATTGTCTTTGTCTACTATTTCTAGCTCCTGAGGATGAAATGCTTTCTGAAAAGTGCCAACAAAATGCTTCTTTTCAGACAAGTCTATCAGGAATGGTAAGGCTATGTCTTCTTGAGAAAGGTCTTGTCACCCTTCGCACCTTTCCAATAATTAGTAAATTACATTGTAACTAAATTGCCTCAGTGATGGCTTCTCACCAGTTTTTACTAGATACTTGTTATAAGAATTGAGATATCAATTAGGTGCCAAAAGAGCTTCTTGTAGCAATCAGTTTGTCCAATTTGCATGTCATTTTTATCAACTAGCCTCTTGTTGATAATATAATCTAAAACCATGTTGGGTTTGGTTATTGGTTGTTTTGTTTTGTATTCATCCTTTCTACTGTATTACATTTTACTTTTATGTACTGTACTAAGCAAAGTAACAGGATGTTTGTCTTTTCATTGAAGTGCTAAAATATTCCCTTGCTTCTTGGTCTAAACATCTCACTTCTTCAGAGGTACAAATATAGACATGTTCTCCCGAATAGTTCTAACTGTTCCACAAAACCCAGTCTTATTTTCAAAGAAAAAGTTGCATAATTCCAGACTTGTATATATATTATCAGTATATCATTTATGACTTTTCAGAATAGTCTTTTATTAATTGCTTGACAACTAATTGTGAAAATCCTAATTTGGGGATCTTTAGAGACATATACATCAGTTGCAGAATAGATAATTTTATCTATTACAATTCCTGTCTCACAATCACATAATGCAAAGATCTTTAAAATTTCAAATCTACAGTGTATTGCTTGAAAGCAGTGCAACTTTGAAAAGAATCAAAGATTCATCAATAGCTACTTTTTGAAATGGAGAAAAAGATTCTTTATCTTTATTCTTCACCATTATAAACACTTCTCGAACTTTTCATAATCGAGTGTTTGCATTCAGTTCTTTGTTATTTGCAAATGTCTAAGATTCGATCTTGAGTAATGAATTTTGGAAAAATAGGAGTCCCTATAAGAGAATCATTCAACACATGCTTTTTTTACATGTGGCATAAGCATCACCAGAGCAAAAAAAACTTCATATTTTTTCAATAACTGTATCTTCCCATTTCTTATTTTGTTAAGTAGATGGAGTGCTGCTTTCACTTTTTCAGAATTCAAGTATTTACAAAACTTATAGTATCTGTTTATTTTTCACACAGTATGACTCATTATACTTTGATCAAATATAGCAGTAAAAATTTCATATTCTTTAGATTCATCTGTGAACCTAATTTTATCTGCAAATTCAGCATTTCTACTATCAAAAGAATGAATAAATGGATTAAAACTATGACTATTGATAACTTATAGATTCTAACTCACTTATGAATTCTGATTCACTCTCTAAATCACGTTCAGAGCTTCAAACAATTGAATTTGATGAAACATCTGAAAAGTTTTCTTCTTTATTGCAATTATTATCATGTAATAATACTTCAGTTTCATCTTTTTATGAAAAAACATTTTCGCTTCATTCTCTTAGCTGATGCACCCTTCCTTTTTTGTTCTGTGACATACACTGAGAAAATGACTCAGATGCAATGGTTTAAGTGGGTACGTTCGTTAAGGTGTGAGGGGTTTGCTAACTGATGTGTTTAGCCTGTATCATTAATTGGTGATAGCTGTACTGAGCACAAAGCATAAAATCAGCAATTGAAGTTGTCTTCCTTTTTAAGGAAACATCAGTTGATGAAGGCTGCTGTGGATTAATTCTTAAATTGCCCAGCAGAATCTTTTGTAAAAATGTATTAAAACATACTTGCTTTCCTATGAAAGCTACAAGTTGTTTCCATTAAAAATTCAAACAACAATAAGAAAAAAAGTTTGCTAATTGGTAGTAATGATTTAAATTTGGAACCAATGTATTAGTAACACTAGCAGATGTATCAGCATGATTCAAGGTGAAAAGTTTATTAAAGTTAATAAATCACTTATGCAATTTATTTATTGGTTTTAATAGAGAATAGGCATTAGTTTGTTTTGTCTGTGGTTACATCTAGAGTTTCTGACTATGTATGAAGAAACTTGCCCAGGTTGGTATTAAGGTACTTTGTTATGTACGTAGAGGAGATATCTCCATTTACATCAGTTTCTTTAGTAGATACATTTTATTTGTTTTTAATAGTTAATAGTACTTCATTAATGAAAGGAAAAATAGTTTTAAAAAATGTTATATTCTTTATTACATGCTCCTAGCAAAGTGTGTAAATAATAAAGCACACACTGTTAATAGGTATTGTTTATATCAATGAATATTAAATCCATTAAATGATTGAGATTTAGAAACAAACTTTTTAACAATTATGAATATGAAAACAAGTTTGTTTTTTTTCCTGAAATATGCCAATGGCAATATAAAGGTTGAAAATACATAAGAATAACATTATTTATGTCCACAGAGCTTCATAATTCATATAACATTTTATTTTATTTTTTTTTATTGAAGCAATGTATGGAAAAGAACCCTCTCAGTTGATTAATGGGATTTGAAAACAAAATGCAGTTGTGGAATTAATGTTTTACTAGCTATGATCAAAAATACTTGTACTGTGTGTATAATTCATGTAATGAAAGAGAACTTCACATCAGTACTCGTAGTGGATACCCCCCACTGACTTATCTATGCTTACACTTAGCTCTTGAGCTTTGAAATCTATGCATTTTAAAATAACATCTTCATGACACCACCAAAATCAAGGAAGACCATAGAATTTTGGTATTCTATTTTCAGGTCTTAAAATTCATGGAAGATATTTAACATACAATAGATATATTGTATTCCACTAAACATATATTTCTAAGTTTCTTAGTTTTTATATCATAATTTTTTTTTTAATTTGTATACAGAAACAAGTCATATTTTACAGAAATATGGTCATTATGTTTGATTATGTGGTCTAACTAGTGCATAATTGATATAATGCTACCATTTTCATCATGTGTTTTCACCTTCACCCAAAAGTAATGAGAGTTATCATGCTTTTTTTAGATAACAGTCTAGAATGCAGTTAAAAACTTTAGTGAAATCTAGGTTGACAAAATATGCAGTATTGATGATTGGAACTGAAATTAAATGTAAAACTTATTTTCCATCAGTTAACTGAGAGGAATTTCTCAAACAACTAACAAAATATCTAAAAATGAAATACTTAAGTATAGAAGTAAATTTCTATTACGTTCAATATTTTATTAAAGGACATCTACTTGAATAATGTCACATAGGATGTAACATGATTGAATGTGTGTGTGTGTGTTACTTTATTACTAACTTCTAGCCTATTTGTAACACATCCTTTTTATATTTATGAATCAAACTGAGTTTGAATGTGCTTCTTTTGAATAGATGGTATTAAGCATAGATAATTGCATTGTGGAATTTTGTCTTGGTCAAGTATATGAACCCAGGAAGAGTTATAAGCTCTGTAGAATGACTCTAAGCAGCAACTAGATATAAAACACCAAACAGAAAACATTTGAAGAGGTGTTTCTTAATATACTTGAATAAAAGAGTATTGTTTTGTAATTTTAGGATGGTAATATCAGTTTCCAACTGCTACTGAAGAAATACTGAGTTTTAATTGTTTTTGTTATATTTAAAATATTTTTATTTTTTAAGAATTTTATTAATGTTTTTCAAATATCATACTTAATATTTGTTTAAATTTATACTGATACAGTTTGTGTTGTATATAAATGTGTGTGTGTGTACATGGTATTACTTCTGCACTGAGAAATTGCTATCTTATAATGAAATATTTTCTGATGAGTATGTAATTTTTAAAAATCATATTTTCTATAGTAAATTAACCCATCTTTTCAAATTTTATTTTTTCTCCACTGTATGTTATATGTTTACCCTTTTAAACCATATATACTCCACCATCTTGTCCTTTACACAAGAAAGTAAGTTTCGTGTTTCATACAAAATGCTGTAAATATAGTTTAGAATGTTTACCGGCGTGACTAGTATTGATAATAAACTGTTTATGAAATTCATTTCTCATTTTCTTTTTTTACTGTAATTATGAAATGTTCAAATAATACACACATTGCAGCAATATCAAGTCATACAGATTAATTATGTATGTATACACACACTGATTTTATTTTCACTTGTTTTAACTTTTTTTTTTAATAAACCACATCACAATGTTAAACCTATTACAGCAATACATGTGTATTTACAAGCTGTTATATTGCATTCATGTAATTTAAAATTTGTTTGATTCTAAGGTACTGATAATATAAAGTACAAAAATTATCTTGATTTTCATGTCTTGGTGTAGTATTACAATCTGGTTAAATCGGCAGTGTGACAGGTATCTTGTAACTAACATCATGTGAAACTTGTGTGATTTCAGGTACTTCATATTTACCTCATTCTGGGCCTACAAGATTTATTATGTGTATGGGTTCATGCTGCTTGTGTTTTTGATCCTGGCAGTTGTCACAGTATGTGTCACTATAGTCTGTATTTATTTCCTTCTCAATGCTGAAGATTACAGATGGTAAGTGGTGTTCTATTTTGACTTTTTTGAAAGTGTGAACAAAGGAAATTCTCTATTTGGTGGTGTTGAATTTATGTAATTATAATTACATCATCAGACTTGTAAGGTGATAATTAATATAAGTAAACAACTTATAAAGTATTTATTTGCCTACTTAATACAGTTTTAATGGTTTGGGAAAGCTTTTTCCAATTATTATTGTTAAAAATTTAAATTTCATCAAAAATTATTAATTCAAATAGTGAATGAGTTTAATGTAGTCTATCATCTAAATATATTTATAAGTTTATTACATGCAACATACTATGCATTTTAATAAATAAAAATTTGATAACAGAAAAGAACATGAAAAGTTGACTTCCTCTATTTGAGCAAAACTGGAAATATTTTCATGAGAAAACCAATTTTCAGTTTAACTGTGAAAATTTAATAGACGTACTTTTTGTAAATACTCAGTCTTTCAGGTTTTTTTCGTTCTTCATGTTAACTTGAGTGTTATAATGATCATTGTACTTTACTAGGATCATGAACCATTTATAATCTGTTGAGTGATGTCAAAAAAGTAAAAATAGTTTTTAAAAACTTTGTGATTTGTCAAAACTTAGAATAGGTTGTGAAGAAATGTCCCAACTTAAACGTATATTGGTAAAGTACAGTGTAAACACAAAATCTGTTGAACATTAAAGGTATCAGATGGGTTAAAAAATGCTTGAATCATAAATAAAAAATAAGTTATTTATATTATTTTTTATCATGAATATTCTTTAGAAATACATGTTATTTCAATTGTATGGTTAAAATACCAAATATGATCAACTTCTGATTAAAAAGGTATGATGGAAAATAGCAGTAAATATGTACATCACTCATACTGAGTTATTCTGGTTCCTAATGTAATAAAAGTTCATTTTCACTTTATCATAGGGAAGATCATTTCTCAGTATCAATGTTTAATTTACATAACCAACAATTGTAGAGAAAATGCCATTTATATTGTTCATGTTTCAAGTATTTAGTTGTATTGTTTATAATAACATTTTGGATAACAAATGTGATAAACATGATAGTAGAACAGAAACTTTTGTGTTGCTTCTCTCTCTTTTCCAAGTCAATACAAGTTTACATAAAAACTATATGAACTTTTCATATTCTTATTTTACACTCCTGTCTTGTACTTATGAGGCCGGCCAGGTTACAATATGTGTACATAAGTTTGAAATGCTGATACCAGCTCATATTTTAACCATAAATGTTATGCTGTTTATTTTGTCATTGTTCACTGAGGGTGTTTCCTCTAAGAAATATGCATAACCTTGTGTGTGTGTGACTTAGATGACCTTCGGCTATCATTTTTGTTACTTAGTTGCCATGATGACCTCTGTACATAAGTGAGTTTTTTAAGTCTTGTTAATGATCTTCAACCAGGTCATTTTTTATTGAAATGCTACTATAATTCTTTGTAATGGAAATCTGTTTTGGTCCAGTTACAGTGTGAGAAAAAAACATTTATAGCCCTAATATGCTGTTTTTGTTGGGTTTTTTTATTCCAGTATTTTAAAACATAACATATACATTTGTATTAATAACTATGAGACACGAGCAAGAGAAACTATTCATGAAATTTTAATTTTTATGGTAGCAAAATGTCTTCATTTCAATTTCTTTGTATTCATAATTGACATAGTCAGAAAAATTCATTTACTAAACTTGTTTCAGCCACAAGATAAATATGCAAGACCCTTCACTTATTCATGAAATTCTTAATTTATAAATATTTCATAAAACAATTTATTATAGTTTTGTTCTTTTTTTTTCAGGCAGTGGACTAGCTTCTTGGCTGGTGCTTCTACAGCTGGCTATGTGTACTTGTATTCTTTGTATTACTTCTTTTTTAAAACTAAGTATGTTGCCATTCATCTTTAAATTTTAAGAATGATGGGTTCTTGTTTTCAAATGATGTGTAGAAATATATTTATAGTATAGAGTTTATTCTGTAGCATACTTTTAACTTTGTGATTATTGGTAAGATGATTTAATAACCAAGTGTAAAATGACAACTAATTTTGAACAAAGATTTAATATAAAATGTAAAAAACAACCAAAAGTACAAACTATATTGTACAACATATATTAAATTTTATGTTAACTTGTGTAGTTGATATAATACCGTTCTTTAAATGTACCACTAACAAAAGTTTAATTATGTAAGTTGTAGTTACCCCCTTTCCAGTTTAAATTTACAGATAATTTTTGTTCATTTCAGCTGCTGCTATTGTGTAGCATTATGGTTTTTAGGGATCATAGGTGTTTCTGTTCATATAAATAAGACAAAAACATTCAACAGTTACCACATGTTATGTTTCTATAGTCATATTCTATTATTTTTTTCTCAAGACACTTAAGGTGGTATATAAAGTACAGTGTGTTCAGAAAGTCACTGTGCAGTTTTGTAACCATATTTTATTCAGTCTATTTCAAGCCAGTAACTCATAGCAGAATTTAGAAACAAAATAAGAAGGATCTAGGCCTGTATTG
Source organism: Carcinoscorpius rotundicauda (assembly GCA_011833715.1). Classification (NCBI taxonomy): domain Eukaryota; kingdom Metazoa; phylum Arthropoda; class Merostomata; order Xiphosura; family Limulidae; genus Carcinoscorpius; species Carcinoscorpius rotundicauda. The sequence continues at coordinate 29,220,433 of CM022398.1, forward strand.
ATGCCAATGGGGGTCACTTTCAACATTGTTTATAATTGTCATTCATATTTACCTCCTGTATTCTGTTTTGAAACATGTCTGTTAATAAATATACAAGTGCACAGTGACTTTCCAAACACCCTGTATTATTGCTAACAGTAACTTTTATACTGTACAAAAATATTGTGGCTGTGATATGAATAAGTATTGTAACATTAATATAGTTACAGCCAGGCCAGTTTTTAGCAAAGGAAGGACTTTTTAATGATGCTTTATGATGTTGTAATTTGAACTTACTGTTTAACATGAGTAACTGAATAAAAAAAAGTAATGCTTAAAAACAGTCAAATGGAGAAATAATATGTAATATAACAATAATTGAAAGCACCTTGTACTATTGAGGATAGAACATTTGATTATATCTTGACCAATACAATAATATTAAGTTTACTAAGAACATTATAAAACATTTCAGTGACAAGGGTTTCTAGATTGAAAATCCAAAGTAAATGTTGCTAAAAAAAACAACAACTTGTGTATTAACTGTGACTGCACTCAGCTTTGTAGTGCATGATTTTCTCTTGTGAATAGATAGAAGAATTGTGTTCTTAAACCCTTTGAAATTAATTTTCAATTGAAATTTAGTTCTAATTATTTTCTTCTAAGATTGGGTGCTTTAGAGTGATAGATCTCATGCTGAGAAATATTTTTAAGCTTTTGGAAAAACAGCCACAGCCTATTTCTTGGTCAGTTTCTAAACAGTTGAAATCTTGTTTAATTGAAGATTGGTTAGAAAATTATCCTGTAACTTTCTTGTGTCTATTTTATTGTGATATAAAACTTGGACATTGTGAATACTGTAGCAATGCATAAACCAAGTAGTATGTTATAAAACCTAAATATAAAATTCAGTTGTTAAAAGTAATACAAATGTTTGAGAGAGTATTGGTGCAAACTTTATATTTGTTATATTAAAAATGTGCTTAAAACTGTCTTATAAGTAGAGATTTAAACAAATGGATTGTCAACTTTGAAGGACAAAACATATTTATCATGTGAATACAGTTGTCCCTATTTATAATTTTAGATCTAAAAACATTTCAAGTTTCTGAAATGTGGTAAACATAAAAGGGTGGTAAACAGAGTTATGGGAAGCCAACTCCTGTATTATGTGTGTGTGAATTGAAGGAGTGGAAAAAAATTGGTACACATACAGATCATCAGAAGCTAAATATTGAGAGCTACCTGTCAGGGTTACTCCATCTGTGGTGTGTATGCCACTCTTCAACTATCCATAACATTCCAGACAAAAACCAGTGAATAGCTAAAACTGAACTTATTTTCATTCATTATCTTTCTTCAACAAGCCTAGTACCTACCTAGTTCTAGTAGTAACTATAATTTTATTATCACATGATATAGTTTAACACTTCACAGTCCTTGATTACCTATTTTATTATTATTATATGCAAAATTTATATAATGCTTTAATACACTCTATATTGTAGTAACTCACATGTTTTAATAAAAACTTACACGTATTAGGAAAAACTTTTTGCTAAATTAAAAAATTACGTAGGGCTGCTTACTGAACTTGAAAAAGCCTCAAACAAGACAGGAATGTAAGTGAACATGTAATAGATCTGGCTAATGGTCACATAGCAGACTTAGCTGTCTTAACTTTATATGGGGAATAAAATTTCCTATACTACCAACTTTTTCACTGCCAAAATAAAAAGAATCAAAATTCCCAATCATAAAATGTTCACTGTATTCTAAATTTGTCATAGAAATATTCTTTTGTTGAGATTTTATTCAAACATCAAACTTTCTGTAGATAATGCTTGCATCTTAAGGTCATTATAAACAGCAAATTGTAGAAAAATGTTTGTAGTAGTATGTTTGGATTAAAATTTTAATGTATTTTTATATTTCATATGCATTTGATCATAATCAATGGAAAATGTTTTTTTCCTTTCTAGAATGTATGGCCTTTTTCAGTCTGTTTTCTATTTTGGCTATATGGCTTTGTTTAGCATAGCTCTTGGAATCCTTTGTGGTAAGAAGTTTTATTTCAAATACAATTTGACCTATTTATTTCATAATTTCACTAATAAAACAACTCCAATAATTTTTAGGAACAATAAATAAGCTATAGTCTAATAAACAATAAAGCCACCATTTTTGCATCATTTATTGTTTTTACAACTTTACTTTTGCTTGATTGTATTTCTAAAAAAATGAGTTGATATGATAAAGGTACCCCGCTTTTTTTTTTCCCCTAATAAATCAACCAGGGTTTTCATCATATTATATGTGCTACTTTAAATGTTATATGAAAGCCGGATCTCAGTTTTGGTAATTATTGTCTTAGATTATTCAAAACAGTTATTGTTTCTTGCTAGTCAAATTAGTTACTCTACAGGGATGGAGAAGAAAAAGTCCCCCCCCAGAAAGTGTTGTTGTATTTTTTATTAGACAACAGGAAAATATGTAAAATTATATACTTCTAGACTGCACTCGACAAGATCTATTCAGATATGACCTCAAATCCTACTTTCTTTGACCATTTTGTAGGCTAATTGGAATGAGATCATATAAGAAATTACAGCAGGTTTAAATATATGAAAAGTTAACGTATTTACAAAAGTCAGTGTTAAAATTAGGATTTGAGATTATACTTAGTCAGAACTCATAGAATGCATTTTAAAAACATATAGTTTGACATATTTCTTTAATATATGATAAAAGATATAACATTTTCAGGGAGGAAACGTTTTTATCCTTGTCCATATATCATTTTAGTTGGGGTTGCAAGTCTGTCACATTTGAAATACAGTTACAAAATTCTGCTTATAAAAGCTGATATACTTATGAACATTGAAAAGTACCTAAGAGAAATATCACTTGTTCTTAATAATTTAATATTTCATAAGACATTGCAGCTTTAACATATAATTTAAAGTACTTTTATATACTGCATAATCTTAAAGAATAAGTCATTCTATAATTTATTTGTAACTTTACGTAAGTTTGTATTTTACAAGATAAAGAGAAAACAAACACCACTTTGTTTTTTTCTTTACAGGCACCTTTGGATACATTGGGACCAGCACATTTGTCCATAAGATTTATTCTACTGTAAAGATTGACTGAATTTTCTGTATTAAAATCTGTGTTGGGAGAACTTTGTACTGGAAAAGCTTAACTGCATTATACACCACGAGGTTTATGGGATGGCATTTTAGTTCTGTATCAAAGGACAGTGTTGGCATATTTGGGGTAGCCAGAAAATGAGTTGGGAAACTTGTATAAGCTTCTGAAAACTATGACACTCAACATGATTACATAAAGTCTCATTTCCATGAAAATTATTCAATTGCATTATGAACATGTTTATCTTGTTTATTGTTAGAAAACAAAATACTGCCTTAAATGGTTATTCTTAAAAGATTTATATTAAGCAACTCAATAGTAGTTCTCATAGATTTTGTTTAGAATAGAATAAATATGCATTAATAACAAGAAAGATGATAATATATAGACTTGTGACTTATTTCTTTTCAGTACATTTCAAAATAATGTCAGTTTTTCTAAAGTTTGTATAAAGTACTACTTCTGTTAACTTTATTATACTTTTATTGAAGTAAAGGTGAAAACATATTACCGAATTACTGTTGTTTTCTTGGTGAATAACATTTACTATCTTTATAGGAAAAACGTTTCATTATACCTGAATAGGTTTTGTTTTCTGGATTTAAATACGTAAGATCACTAAGGGAACAAAACAGAATTACTTCTGTTTCTCACACACACACTCACGCATATAAGGAATCTCATATTTGTTTATTTATAGTGCTGAAAGTGTTTGGATTTTCTTTTATTGCAATGAATTTTAAACTAACTTACATTATATTTGAAAGTACTACAATGCTGTATTGAAAAAGGTATTCTTACCAGAGAAAGATGTCTTCCTCCTTTTGGAGGGATGTGTTACCACAAGTGATTAGGTAAAGATCATTAACGAAACCAGCCTAAAAACTGTAGAGTATTAGTAATTCTCATCTTAAAATGATACAAGTTTATTTTTTGTAGAAAGAATGAAAGCTAGTTTGCATTTAAATTTAAAAAAAAAAAATTACCTGGTCTCTTTATTTTATTTCTTCTTCTAAAGAAATAAAAAATAATAAAATTACAAGCATAATATTGTAATTTTGTATATGCTTTGTCAGTATTACAGTGCTTCATAATGTCAGTTTATCATCTCTCATTCTGCTTTTAAGTATATTTACTTAAACCTTAATGTCACATGTATATCAGTTTCAAAACAAATTTGTGAGAAGTAGGTATTGCTGTTTAAAACATTTAGGTATCCTGATGTTATTTCCCCTCCAGAAAAATGCACATCATAAAATAATATTGTAATTAATCTTGTAAAATGTAATACATGGTTTTATTGTGCAATGTAATATTGTATATCAGACTGTGCCAATTTAGAACGAGATATTGTATATTACAATATTTTTAATAGTTTCTTTTAACTTTTGATGGATTAAACACTGGAAAAAATATCAACTGGTTAATGTACGAATAGGAACATTTTAAGAAAGATTAAAGACACAATGTGAAAATGATTTATTTTCTTACCCAAATCTAGATCGTGATTAAGTAACACTGACACATCTTAATCCATTTCAACTCATTTCTTCAGCTGGCACAATTATTTGGTTAAATTATTTTTTGTTTATATCCATATTAAGTTTTAAAAATATTAAAGCTATGCAGGTAAATCTAGCATTCAAATTTTAGCTCATCCATCTGTTGCATTATATGTCACAACTGTTTTATTTGCTAAATAGAAGTAAGAAAACATGAATTATTTCATGAAACATTACCATTGGTATAACAGGGCTGACATAAATTGAAACTTCACTTCTCTGCAGGTTTGATCTATGTTTTCTCACTTAATGTGAACTTGTACAACTTATCCAAAAGCAAAGTGAAGAAAACCTGAGTTATAAATAAAGCAGAACAGTGGTGTGTGAATAAGAAAAAACTAGTTAAAAGTTGAATAAACAAACCATTAACATGAATATTTATTTCCATTGTCAGTAAAACTTTTGTAGTAAATATTTATTAGAACAAACATTGTAATTAATTCACATTTCAGGCAATTTATATTCTCAAAAACAAGGTTCTTGTTTCTAGAGTTAAAGTTATTTTTGAAACATACAGGTTATCCCTAACTATAGGGATAATAGTTTACTTTTATCAACTTAAGTTTTTTTAAAGTTCCAATCCTAATATTTCATACCAGGTTTAATTGCATTGTTATCATCACATTTTTCCTATAGCTTGGTGTTTTGATGTATATTAGCTGATTAATCCCTGTATTTTATTACCACAGTTACCAATAAAACCTTCAGAAATAAACTGCTTGTATGAAATGAAATGTAAAATGCTGGGTTCTTCTTAGTACTTTTTATTGTATAGGATTCTGTAGTTTTTTAAAAAATGTAATTTAAAGCAAAGAAACTGTTTTATGATTCAGATAACATACAGCTTTTGGTTTCTCCAAGGCCTCTTAAAATGGTTTTGACAAAGTTATTGTAAAAATAAAGTACATCAACTGCCTACTTTAAAATTATAAAGAAGGTAGGGGAGTGGTGTCCAAGAACTCTGAATCTGTAGGAAAAAAATACATAATGTATTCTTATTTATTATTCAAACTGCTTGCTACTAACAGACATACACATCAATTCTTGATATGCTCTTGTCATTAATGTTGTTAATTTCCTGAAATATGTTTAACTTTAAGACCATAATGTTTCTTTTTCCCTATGGATCTACTATTTTGAGACATCCTTCTTGATACCAAGACAGTTTTGAAATTAAAACTGGTTAGTTCTTTGAATTTCCATATGGGCATTTATTATTCCCATGTAACAATATTACATTTCTTACTTAAAAAGAAATAGTTGGTTTTGGATGTCTGGTTCAATAGAATATATTGATAAAAACAAATTTAGTCAAAACAATCCTTATTTAAAAGTAATTATGCTGACACAGTAAAAAAAATATTTATTCTACCAGATAATACAATTCCTATGAAATCAATAATAATTTCTATTGTATTTTATTTTTTAAAGTTGCATCACACTTGATTCTAAATCCCAGTTGTGTTTTCTTAGAGTATGACTGTTATTTACAGGTATGCAGACTTTAAAAACTTGTGAAACTGTTGGAAAGAGGTATCATTGGAACTTAAAAAGACTAGTCATATTAAGATAATTTGCAATGTGAGAAAAACTTGGGTATTCAACATTAAAAGACTTGTTCATCTTGATTACTTCAAGTCTAGATAGACATACTTTGAAAACTACTAAATGAACACAGTATAATCTACTGATTACCTCCTAAATGTCATTGTGTACCTCAAGTTTTGCAACAGGGAAAAACTTCTCAACACAAAATAAAGATAACGAAAAAGTAAACCTCTAATATGTAACAGTATGAGAGCTTAATATAATCAAAGATGCACCTTTTTAGACCCTCTGCTATGTTAGAGATAAAAATGGAGTTAACAACTCCCTCTGCTAAGGACAGAAGAGAGAAACATGTCAGTTAGTATTACCACAAGTAATGTTTTGGGTAACTGAAGCATGGCAAGGTCCACAAAATATATTAACCAGTGTTCCATTACTAAGCCATTACATACCAAGCTGACAGTTTTGAAATTTTTCAGATGTCCATCTGGAATTGTGGTTCATCCTGGTTTTCTAAAAAATATAAAATTATGAATACTTGTATTCTACAGCTTCAAAAATTTAAAAAGCAACTGTATAAAATAAAACTTAGAAAGTATTATATGTATATGTTTGCACTGTACAAAAATTCAATGTTTATATTAATATGTGCTGGGCAATTAGTGGTATTTTGCTAGTGGATTAATTAGGAGCTCAATTAATCAGTCAGTAATAGTAAAAATAAGTTACTGGAAGGTGCCAAAAATTAATTGCCTTAGCACTAGTCAATGGTTCAAAATTAGTGAAAATGTCAGATATACTGAGCAGCTTTGTCGTAAGAAACACGTAGCAATGGAAACCCAACATGAGATCCTGGTATCACTAAAATTGAACAAATTTGAAGTAAAAAGATGTAAGGCTAAAATTTTACAGAGCACATATAGCCCATTATATTGTTTGTATTTAACAACAAACATAACAGCAATGTTTTGATCACTTGGATAATTGGAATAAAAAAACTAATACATACAAACTGATTATTTTCATAACACCAAACTGCATCATAAGTTTGGTGACTTGATCAGATTACACGAATATAATCGATGTAAGCACTACTCATAGGTAATAAATTAAATTGCTAAATTATAATAATAATAATTTAAAAATTAAAATAATTTCAATAACTTTATTCATCTGAGGTTTAATCTATAGAAACATTTTGCAACCTTAGTAATGTGGCCTCACATGACTTTTAAATCTCAAACTTTACAAATGCTTTTTGGTAGTGATTTTATAATTTCAAAATATTTATACTTATAAAAATAATAGTTCCTAAAATTCCAACAAGTTTTAAGCTTATCAGTAACTAATTTAAGTACTTCATGTATGATTATTGGTTCTTGTTTGCAGTTTATTGTTAACTCTACTTAATTATTTCATTTCAACAGTACAGCATATGTCTTTCAAAAGACTTTTCTGTTTAGTCCTTTTACAAGATGACCAAAAATTATGTATTAAATTTACACATTTGCAATGTAATATCAAATAACAAAATGCACATTTAAGGACCCTTTAGGATTTAGTTTGTTGTTTATTTTATAACAGACACCTATTGGGCTATCTACTATGTTAACTGCAAGCAATCAGACTCCACATTATAGCATTATAAGTCCAGAGACTTATTTTTATCTTACTATGGGACAGAATTTATAGAATCACTAAATTGCATAACTGTAATTTAAGAAACTTTAAGGAAGGAGTTTAGCAGTTGATGCTAACCTAACATTTTGTAGCATTTTAAAAGTTTAAGAAAAAATGTGTGTACTAAAATTGAATTTTTAATGAAAAAAAGATAAATAATTGTAGTTTTCCTATAGCTAAAAAAATCAAGTACAAAGATTAGCTACTGGTAAAATATTAAAACTCACTAATTGTATAACTTATAGAGTCATTATATTAACAAGCAGTACATGTAAGAGATAACTTAGCAAAGGATAGCATCCTTTACAGTTATTATTTAAAGAAAAATCAATTATTAGGTAAAACATCCATACATTTGCTTTTTTAAATTGTTTCCTCTTGCAAAAAAACAAGATAAAATCTAAAGAGTATTATATGTATATATCCATACACACACACACACACATTGTAATAATTAAAACAAGAATTTCTGAATTAAATTAAAAGAACAGTGTATGATGATGTGTGAGAAAAAGATTTACTTTATGCACCAGTGATGACCATTCAACTTAAACAAGTTGCCCAGTGAACCTCTACTTAATTATTTCATTTCCACAATACAGTATATTTCTTTCAAAGATCTTTTTCTGTTTGGTTCTTTAATAAGACAGCCATAAATTATATAATAAATTTGCAATAAGATAGAATCAAAAGACAAAATGAACATTTTAACACCATCTCCCTCTAGGATTTATTGTTCTACACTTTAAGACAAATGATTATTTCAGGTGAATGATTACACATCTTGAATAATACTCTCAAACCAGAGATCATAAAAAAGAAAGTGGGATCTCACCAGAAATAGAAACATCATGGCAAACTTTATTTTTTTAATTTTACTCTTGCAAATTAAGTTGAGTTTTCCATAAACCATCCAAGTTTCTACATACCAATTCAACTACAACTAATAAAAATGTGATGAAGTCATATGAAATTCAAATAAATGTTTGGAAGTGTTTATAATTCACATGTACCTACCACAATTTTTTATATTATTTTTTGTTTTTGACAATTTTACAGCCTTAAATTAAATTCAAGGCCTAGCCATCAAAATTATGTATTTTCCAGACCTGTGGAAAACATGAAAAAAAACTTACAGAGAGTAGACCTCAGTTTTGAAAAAAAATTGTCATTTTAAAGTGCAAGTTTGAAATTCTAACAAATTTAACACACTTTACAATGTTTCTATCAGTGCAACAATGCTAATAAAAAATTTTAAACCTTTAATAATTCTCATCCTTTTGACTAAATTTAAGTAAAACAGTTGTATTCAGTGGTCAAGTAAAAAATAATGATAATGCATGTCAGAGGTGTAGTAAGCTGAAAACCTGTGGGCAGGGTGTACTTGTAATTTTTGTTTAGCCAGAATATACACCACTATTGTTTCAAATAAATACCACATTACATGGTCATGCAGTAGGTTTTGCATTCTGGCACTTTTGTTATATAGTGCTATGCCATGATTACATGTTCATTTTTAAGACCCTGGTGTTTCAAAAAGTAAACAAGCAGTGTCTGCGAGTAAAAAATACAAAATGCTAAGTGAATATCTCAAGTAAGGCAGCACAACTTGCAGGTGGAATTGGTAGGTTGATGCTTTTACTGATAATCTACTTCCTAAAAATAATTTTAATCTGAAAAATGGTAAAAAGAGAACATTTAGCAAACAAAAATGTATTCTAAGGATGGCTGGTATGAGTACTGAAACTTCAATTAGAATAAAATACAGAACAATGTTTTGACCTCCTTAGGTCACCTTCAGGTTAATGGAGAGTTTGCAAGTAACCACTGCTGGGCACGTCTTAAGGACAAGAAAATGAACAGGTAAAAGATTTTGTGGGGGAGCGTTATAGTTAGATGTTACACTATTCATTAATTAATATAGGTTTAAAGGTGTTCCTTTATACTGGTTTGAATATAGCAGACAACCTCCTGCTTTCAATGACACTCCTCTATTCTACAGTACAGGTTGGAGTTACACCTTGCACATGATATTAAATAATGTCCATTTGCATATTTTTATATAAATATATGCAAATGTGTTTTGATTTATATTGCAAATAAAAGAAAAAAATATAAATACTAAACAACTAACAAAGATAGAGATCACATAAAAAACTATCCTTTCAGTGCTCTTAAATTAAAAAGCAGCTACTTGATTTCTGACATCATTCACATACATGTTTTTGATGCAATTTTTTAGCCCAAGAAAGAACATGGAATTATGTTAAAGTAAAAATAGTCACATCATGTGAAGAATAATATCTAATGTAACACAAGTTTGTAGCTGAAACAACACTTTCTATAAGATTATATTTTTATACAGGTTTTACAAATTCTGATATTAAAGCAGAAATGATAAATTTTCCACCTAATTGTGTAAAAATGATTTCAATATAACTCACTATATGTGTGTAAAGCTTAGCAACCTCCCACAGTGTATATCTCTATTATTATAATGTGCCAGATATGAAGTGTATAAAGTTAATTTAATTAAATGTTCCTTTTTATGTTTATACTAATTACATTTTCAATTTGTTTTTAATACTAGATATGTTTGCCAAACAAAATACGAAAAACAAGAAGAACCCAAACCTTATCTAATGCATGATATCATTATTTTTTTTCACTAAAGCTAGCTAAAATATAAATTATTACAGTTTTGAAAGTTATACAAGTGTAGTGGCTGGCAGAAAACAACTTGTAACTGAAAAAAACAAAAATTGTCTTCATAACTACCTCCAGTTGCTACTTTTTCAGGTCTTCCATTCTCCATGGGTTTGTTCTTCCCCATCTCAAGACTAGAAGTTACACCTGGTATGACTGGCAAGTTTTTGGGAGGTGTTTTTGCAATAGGAGAATTTCGCAACTGCATAAGAAATGCTCGTTCATATATGATTCGGGTACCTAAGATATACAAGTGGTGTTGCAATTTAGTCCAGACATTTCTTTAAACATCAATTCATAAAGTTTTGTTCTGCTGTAGTATAATTAATTTGGTAAACATTCTTTGCACAGTGATGAAATGTAAACTGTATATGGGCACTAAAATAAAACAGTACAATTATAACATACTATTGCCAGTTTATTAATTATTAGAGTCTATTCAGTAGTAAAGCTATTAAGGCTATCTGTTGATGTCCTTAATTTTGAAATGTCAACCAAAAGGAAGGCAACTGGCTGGTAGCACCCACTGCTACTCTTTTTACAGACAAATATTATATATCAACCGTCATATTATAATGCCTCCACAGCCGAAAGGAAGAGCATGTTTGGCACCAAGTTTTGATCCTGTGATACACAGATTGCATACTGAACAGTAACCAACAGACTATATCAGCCAATTATTAGTAAAAAGTAAAAAATTTTAAAATATAATTACATAAAATAAATTTCATTTATAAACAGTACTGCATCAATCTTATTACTGACATAGTTTGTATTTGGTAATAGCTAAGACTTCTTTTACAACTGATTATCACATGATAAACAATTTTTTTTCATGAAATACTTATAAAAATGGAGTTTTTGTTGCTAAAAAATTTCATACTATTTCTAAAAATCTCAACATTTGTAACAAAAATATGTATTTGGAAGTTTACACATTGTTCGTAAAATACATATTTGTATAACAGCTTGACTTTTTCTTTGAACTTTATAGTTCTAACTATAGTTCGAATAATCCAGATTTTGGACAATTTTCAAGGTGACCCCCTCAGAATGCCTTGAAAAAAATTCACATGTGCTCATCTACCCATGTAATGAAAAACTGCCAAAGATTAGATCAATATCTTTAATAGTTTCTGATTTACAGCCCTGTAAAATTTAATTAATTTTTTTTTTATTGTTGGCAAATTCATTTTAGGGCAACTTTGGCAGCTTAAAACTGCAAGAGTATTGGTGGTAGAAGGCTGATATTTGCTACAGTGACTGAATTAATCTCACAGAATTCACAAATGGTCTCAAACCAAGTTTATCTCTCTTAGGATTTTCATAGTGAGGCTGTAAAATCATCTGAAAACCCAAAATTGTAAAAAAACATTGGTTTATTTAATAAGCCATAGCTCTAAGACTTAATATGATACAAAGCTGAATTTCATTTACAAATTTCCTATAACATATCAGTTGATAAATCAGCAATTTTTGTAATTAAAAATCTATTAGATCTACTGTAAAAAAATTTAGTTGCATGCAACTTTTTATGATTTAGCTAAAAATAGCCCTACTTCAGGTCACAGTTTGATCATGTCACCAGTTATTCAGCCTTTTCAGATTTTTATCATATATTCCTACATCTCTGAATATGATCTACAAAAACAATCAGGATGGTGTTCAACCTACCTTTTGAGTTATAATTTTTTAAAGTATCCTCTGACAATACATTACTTATTTGAAAAAAACTTCAATTCAGGTGTGTTACTGTGTGCACATATATCCATACAATTTTGAAATAATTTATAAATCCAATTGAAACATTCTAATCAGCCTTTACCATATATTCTTTTACATCTCTGAACATGATCTTTAAAAAACTCAAGGTTGTGAAACATAATAAATTATCAAATTTGAAGTGTCTCTAATATGTACCATTGGGCAAAGGACTACATTCAAGGCATTCAGTTCTTTTTTGTCAATCAGGAATCAGTCCTGCAGAGCTGTGTAAAGTTTCATCTATTTGAGCTCTATGAAAAATGCAAAACTGTAACAGGTATTAGGTCACATAATAGCTTTATTCCCCATTCTACTAACAAACTGTATATGAGAAGAATATCAGATGGACACAACATAACCATAGAAAACACTAAAATACTAAATAAAGAAACAAACATAAACAAACGAAAAATTAAAGAAGCCTTACTTATACAACAACTTATACCCAAAATAAACCAATATAAAGGAACGCCATTATACCTATATTAATATTATAGATTATTATATATTCAAACATCTAACCGCGCCCTCTACATTGCGACACTCAGTTATACAACCCCTTCCAAACATGTGGTCAGCTTCCGGTCAGTTACCTCTTTCTTTGTGAACCTGACGATGACCGAAGAAGGTCGAAACGTTGTTCACTCTTCTATTTAAAATATTTTCTGAACCCAAAACGAGCCGTTTTTGCATATAAAAATATCAGATGATTATGTGTACACAGTTGTAACTGTTGGTAGTAGCAGTGAAAGTGATGCTACAGCAGCTCAAATAGGGTCTAATGATAGCAATGACAATTATCAGCCAAGGAAATATGTGGCATGCAGAAACAATCATGAATGGTATGTGGGAAGCATAAAAGATAATCAGATGAACATTTTGACGTGTTGGTGTCATTTATGAAAAAATCAAGAAACAAACTGTTCTCATGGCCTGCAAGGTCATGTAAAGATGAAAGCGAGATTCCTTTCCAACATATTTTTGTCCAATAAATGCACCTACTGTGTAAGGCAGTAGAGATCACCACTATGGACTAAGTCAAAGTGATCTCAACATAATCAAACTCGAATTTCAGAAGTTTATTCAAGCTGTCTCAACAAAGCAATGTTTATTTGATGTTGTTAAAGCTAATATATCACCAAAGCAGTTTTTGAAACATTTCATTGTCACAATTATTGCAATTTGGTGTGACTGTAATCTTTCTCAGTTATCCCCTGTTGTAGCACTGTGCTTTTTGTGTTTGATTTACCTTCATATTTATTATATTATGAATCTTAAACTCAGCCATATCTGCATAACTGTTATGCATACACAATATACTGCATTGCCATGGGCCTGGCATGGCCGAGCGCGTTAAGGTGTGCACTCGTAATCCGAGGGTCGCGGGTTCGCGCCTGCGTCGCGCTAAACATGCTCGCCCTTCCAGCCGTGGGGGTGCATAATGTGACGGTCAATCCCACTATTCGTTGGTAAAAGAGTAGCCCAAGAGTTGGCGGTGGGTGGTGATGACTAGCTGCCTTCCCTCTAGTCTTACACTGCAAAATTAGGGACGGATAGCACAGATAGCCCTTGAGTAGCTTTGTGCGAAATTCCAAAAAAAAAAAAAAAAAGCATTGCCATGTGATCTAACTAGTTATGTCAATAAACTTGTTCAGAAATAAACTAATTCTTTTTTTTTCCTTACAACTTCATTATTTAACATTGTGAAAGGCTAGTTAGAATATTTCAGTGGGATTCATAAAATTCTGACAGGTGTTATTCAAAAGTGTTTCGATATATTTGCACACAGTAACACACCTAAATTTAAGTTGTTTTTTTCAAGTAAATAATGTATGGTCAGAGGATACTTTAAAACATTATAACTCCAAAAGTAGGTTGAACACCATCCTGATTTTTTTGTAGATCATATTCAGAGATGTAAGAGTATTTGGTAAATATCTGAAAAGGCTGAATAACTGTGGCCTGAAGTTGGGCCATTTTTAGTTAAATCATAAAAAGTTGCATGCAACTAAATTTTTTTACAGGAGCTCTGAGAGACTTTTAATTACAATAATTGCTAATTTATCAACTGATATGTTATAGAAAATTTGTAAATGAAATTCAGCTTTGTATCATGTTAAATCTTAAAGATATGGCTTATTAAATAAACCAATGTTTTTTACAATTTTGGGTTTTCAGGTGATTTTACAGCCTCACTATGAAAATCTTAAAAGAGATAGACTTGGTTTGAGACCATTTGTGAATTCTGCGAGATTAATTCAGTCACTGTAGTAAATTTCAGCCTTCTACCAACATTACTCTTGCAGTTTTAAGCAGCCAAAGTTGCCCTAAAATGAATTCGCCAACAATAAAAAAAATAATTAAATTTTACAGAGCTGTAAATCAGAAACTATTAAAGACTCTGATCTAATCTTTGGCAATTTTTCATCATATGGGTAGATGAGCACATGTTAATTTTTTTAAGGCGTTCTACGAGTCACTTGCAGCACCCTGGATGATTTGACATGGAATGACCCACTCTATTCATCTTGCAAATCTATAATCCTAACTTTTTCAGTTAACAGAATTATACTGGTCAACTGTATTTCTATTTTTAATATTACAAACAGAAGAATAAAACTATTTTGCAATGGTAACTGATAACACTACTGCAAAAGTCAGGTTGTGGTTTTCTAAATCGTAAACTCATATTACACGTAATCCTCAGAAAGGAATACTATAGAAGTAGGTCAATAACAACAATCGATAAACATTATGCCACGTGCCTCTTGGGTCGTCGTGACTATGATTTAATTATTAGCTGACAATGAATCACAACTTTATGTAACTGTTACAAACAGCAATGAATTAATCACAACTTCATGTTATACAAGAAATGTAAATATTATTTGAATATTTAAAAATTACGATAATTCAGTGATTTCGAAAAATTATGTCGCGTAATGTAAATAGAAAGTTACATTTTGATCTACTAATCTATTACGACTCCAAACAACGTCACGTGCCTCGTACCATGATTATTTTGAAAAAGTAGAAATTGTGAAGTGGTTCAAATGTTTATTAACAATTTTAATTTGTGTGACAGTAGCTAAAATGGGTTACACAACAAAAAACTTTAAATTTTGATACGTAAACTAGTTTAACGTTTTTGAAGTAAAGGAAATAATAAAACATTACAAATAGTCATACCGCCTGGTGTTGTTGAGAAGATTGTGCCTCCAGGCGTTGAGCTGTAATCATTTGGGAAATGCGATGCGTCATTCAACAGGATACTTCTTGCTGGAATACTAAGTCTTTCGTTATTCAATTGCTCTGGAGAATGTGCCGACATTTTCTGTATTGCTTATAAAAGATATAAAAAAAAGAAGTAGAACAGTACTATTCACTTTTTCCTTTCGCTTCTTTTTGGTCTCTCCTATCACTCGCTACAACTTTCACCTCAATCTATTCTTACACCGACAGATGGCGTCTTTTTGAAAGAGATAGGAAATGCTGATGTATTTTATATGCAAAAACGTGGGTTTCTCGACATCACTGATTGGAATGCTGATGTAGCCATAGGTATAAACGTGTTCAAAAGCAAAACAACGACGCAGTTCACTCGTCACCTGTTTCAGAAAAGAAAAGAAAAATCTGTTGTTGCTACTTCATGTGAAAATAAAAACATAAAAATATTACATATATATATATATATATATGAAGACTTATTATGAAATAGCTTTTTAAGAATAAGTAAACTAACTAACTAAACACAGCATAAATATACCTGTGGAAACTTTAATCTGATGTTTAATTCAAACTTACGAATGAAATTTAATAATAAAATAACCAAGTGAAACGAATTAAATTAACTTTAGGCCACTTTTCAGATGCAACTGTCAATGTATATTCTATTAGGGGCAACTTATTCACTTATCTAGAGAGTTGCGAGTATTTTCGTATATGAGATTTGGTCTACCGCTGGTACGGCGGTAAGTCTTCGGATTTACAACGTTAAAATCAGGGGTTAAATTTCTCGCGGTGAATTATAAGAAAACTCACACACACCATTGACTTAACGAGAAGGAGATCGTTGTATTTCAACACGAAAATTACATACTGAGCTATCTGCGCTCCGTTCACCTTGGGAACTCGATTCTTGGATTTTAGTATGTAAGCTTACCTCTGAACCACGGAAGCATCGATGATATCCCTTTGTCATTTGAAATATATTATTCGTAAACTATCTGCAAGTATAATGCTTTAACTAAAAAATTTCAGTTATTTGCTCACAGAGCATATAATGCATAAAAAACAAAAAGAAATGTTAATAAAAAATAAATAGGTATTGCAGTTAATGCCATTAGCTGCTGTTAAAATTCTCTATGTGTTTGTGAGAAAAAACAAACACAACAACAACATATATATGGTAAAAGAGTGGCTCAAGAGTTGGCGGAAGGTGGTGATGACTCGCTGCCTTCCCTCTAGTGTTACACTGCTAAATTAGAGACGAGTAGTGCAGATATCCCTCGTGTAGCTTTGCGCGAAATTAGAAAACAAATAAATATGAAAATATTAAACTTTCTACGAAAACCGTCTCTAATTTTGAAATGATAGATTAGAGGGAAGGCAGCTAGACAATAACACCAAATGCTGACCCTTAGACAACTCTTTTACAAACGTAAAGTGGGACTGGCCATAATATTATAATGCTGAAAGGACGAGAATTTTTGTGATTGTGAATCGAGTTCCATAACCATTCAGCAATGACGAACGATTTGATTTATGCAAAAACAAAAAAGAGAGTTAAACTGGAGAATATTGTCATTGAATGCACCGAAGTAGCACAGCGATATGTCTGCGGACTCCCATCACTATAAATTGGGTTTCGATACACCATTGTGTAGTTATGTGCTTAATTTAAAAAAAAAATTATTATTGAATATTTGTGAGACTGTTCAAATAGTTGGTTGGATGGTCAGTTTTTTTGCTTTTGATTTCGCACAAAGGTACATGGGAGCTATCTGCTCTACCCGCCCCTAATTATGTGGTGTAAGTAGCCAACTCTTGGGCTACTCTTTTACTAACAAGTAGTGGTATTGATCATCACATTACAACTGAAATGACAAGCATTTTTGGTGTGACGATGATTCGAACCCGCAATCCTCCAATAACAACTCGACTGCTCTAACCAAATGGCCATGCCGGGCCCAACCTAAAAAATGGGGTATCCATCACGGGTATCGAAAACATGATTCTAACGTTATAAGTCCGGAGACATACCGCCGTGTCACAAGGGGCACCACTGTAGTATAAAGTCCATTTTTCACAATTTATTATTAACGAACGTTCAGCTCATGATTAAAATATCATGGAATTCATGAATTTGACTTTTCTTTTTAGTATGGACTGTTTTGAATTTTTTCTTGGAATAGGTATAAACTATTTTGTTATTATTGTAAGATATTTACTTTTATACATTTATTCTATTATCTACGTTTGTTTTGGTTTTATACATGTTACGTATAGTCATGTGAAAATTTCAGGAGACCCTGTGAAAACCTGTGTATTTTTGAAAAATTTTTGGGTATATAAATATTTAATCTCAATTTTAACAACACTGAGATATTATAGGAATATAATTAAACATTTAAAACTGAAGAAAAGACTTTTCAAGATATTCTGTAAATGTAATTTTACAAAAACGCATATTCCAACTGAGGAAAAGTTAGGAGACCCTAACCCCTAATAGCTAGTGTTTCACCCCTTTTGACTGAACTAACTGCAGCAAGACGCTTCTTGTAGCCATCTACCAGTCTCTGACATCGGTCTGAAGAAAGTTTGCCCCACTCCTCATATAGAATATTTTCAGCTGTGAGATGTTTGAGGGGTTTCTTGCATGTACAGACCGTTTTAAATCACCCTACAGCATCTCAATAGGATTAATATCTGGGCTTTGACTCGGCTATTCCAGGACTTTCAATTTCTTAGTTTTCTGCTCATCCTTGGTGGATTTAATGGTATGTTTTGGGTCATTGTCGTGTTGCATGGTCCAGTTTCACTTCAGCTTTAATTTTCGTACAAATGGTCTCACATGATCCTCAAGCACCCACTGATACACAGTAGAATTCATGGTGGATTCTATGATTGTGAGGTGTCCAGGTCCTGCTGCAGCAAAGCAGCCCCAAACCCTGACACTTCCACCTTCATGCTTTACAGTTGGCATGAGGTTATTTTCCTGAAATACTGTATTTGGTTTACGCCAAACATGTTCTCTGTTCTGGTGTCCAAATAATTAAATTTTGGACTCATCTGTCCAAAGAGCATTATTCTAGAAGTCCTGGTCTTTGTCTACATTATCTCTGGTAAACTTTAGTCTGGCCTTAATGTTTTTCTTAGAGAGCAAAGGTTTCCTCCTTGCACACCTCCCATGCAAGATACACTTGTGCAGTCTCTTTCTGATTGTAGAGGCATGCACTTTCAAATCAACAGTAGCCAGAGCCTGCTGTAGGTCCCGCGATGACATGTTAAGGTTTTTGAAGACCTCTTTTAGCATCTTACGGTCTGCTCTCGGGGTGAACTTGCTTGGACGACCAGATCTGGGCATGTTGGCAGTTATTTTGAAAACCCTCCATTTGTTGACTATTTTCTGGACAGTGGGGTGGCTGATTTCAAATTCTTTTAAGGTCTTTATAAATCACTTACCAGACTCATAAGCTAATACAATTTTCTTTTTAAAAGCCTCAGACAACTCTTTTGCTCTCATTTTGAATTTATTTACAACAAATGAAACAGGACATAAAATACATACAAGCGAAAAAAAAGATATATGTGATGCGAGAATGGTCCCATTAAAATGCGGGAGGAAGAGGGCCAGAAACAAAACGCAGCTGCAAGCCCCCCGCACCTCCCAACTGTCCTCACTCTAGTCAGAAAGGCAGTGAAGATTGGGGAAGTCAAAGATACTCAGAAACGAGCTAGGTGACGGTAGCTCATCCAACGTCAGTGTCTACGCCTCGTGGGAGGGTGTCGGAACAACCACCATTCCCAGATCCAGCGCCGAGGGTCCCTCAGAGCCACTAGCTGTAGCATCACCAGTAGGTGAAGCCTGAGGCTCCACGGAGTCCTCGATCACCCTCACTGACCCATCCCAAATAGGGTGGGCAGTTCCCTCTGAGGAGGGACCCTCCGCAACAATTACAGGGAGAGCGGGATCGCTGACGCTCAAACAGCTCCCAGCCCCCATGGTGACAGAAGACGTCCCAGGGGCACTCTGTCCGCCCAGAACCCCCACAAGGACCCCAACCAAACCAGGGGTCGAAGGATGGGCCGTAGCCTCCTTAGAGACCCCACCCGAAGCCCCACCCTCCACCTCAGAGGTCGTAGCCTTCACTTCCAGGGCGGGCGAGATATGACTCACCTCAGAGGACCGAGGCACCCCCTTATCTGACATTGTAGGCGCCCGAACAGGCGCTCTCTCAGGGACCCCACCCTCGGCGCCGCGGACGACGCGGGAGGACGAACGGCTGCACCCGCCTTCTTAGCCCTGGTCTTCTTGGGTCACGAAACCGTCGGCGGCACCACAGACACTGAGGCATACGTCATCACACGCCTCGGGCAACGCGAGGGCGTGTGACAACTACTACAAATATTACAAGTTATATCACATATATCATTAACATGTCCATATATCCCACATATCCCGCAACGCGGGTCTAGCATTCTGCTAACAAGTGGCCCTCCAAGCCACAGCGTCGACACATACGACGCATGCCCGGGTAATTACACATTACCCAAAACCCGTTGACGAGAATTTAGTTTGGGACTGGTGTTCGCAGTGCAGACATTCGGGCGCGACTGTTGTACCTCATTCTCAATATGGCGGACCATACCATAGCCGACAACATGTCTTTGATGACGTAATGGGACATTTCAAATGGGGCCGACCAGAGGGTGATCAACTTAATGTTTTGCCAGGTCGGCTCCACAAGCACACTCTGGTCCCCCAAGGGAAAGTCTCCCCGATTCAGAAGGCAACGGGCATGAGAGGCCGCCTCCAAAATGCTGGAGGCTCTCAGTCTATTACCGCCGAGTAGGAGGTCGCGGGCACCACAAAGCGGATGGCGATACTGACCTACACTGGGCTGTTCACACACACACACGTATAGCTACCGTGCAAAGACAACAATAATTTCATCTCTTCCAGAAAGCATGCTCTACTGACGTCAATGATTATAAATAAGGAAGTTATAACCTCAGGAGTTAATAAACTCGCCAATTATTGAAGTACAGCAGAAACTATATAGTGTATTCACCTACATGTCTCTTCAACAATCTATTTCATGAGGAAACTTTCATTACGTTAAAGGGGAATGACCCATAATAATAATATACAAACCAATTACCCACTTTCCAGAATTTATCTACACCAGACAGCGGCGTTTAAAGCATCTATTACTCGTCGAGGGTAGAGAGGCCGCGGGCTCCACAAAGGGGATGGACCGCGGTCGAACAGAGTACTGTGGGATGGCTGTGGTCATACTGATCTACACAAGGCAGTTCACACACACATACACACGAAACGGCTGCTGAACAGCGCGAATACAACACAACACACGGCGAAGTAAATTAAAAGAAAAACAATAAATAATAGGATATTGTAACAATGTTATTGAGGTTGTTCAAAACAGATTTGACCTTATCGAAGCAGCGCTATTACGTAAAGTTGGGAATTAAATTATAATAGATGGTATGGTTGGTGTTTTCCCTATGTGTGCGAATTGTGGAGTCTGGTAGATTTGTTAGTTTTGTATCGGGTCTGCTTAATACTGCGATACGTTCCCAGGTGTAACTGGCATATAGTTTTGCCAACACATACGTCACATGTATCTGTGATCCTGGAACACGCAGGGGTAGGCAACAGGTCCTTAGATCTGAATAAATTTTGTATTTTGAAAGGTGATGTAGTTGAATTTGTGAATAAAATGTTTTAATTATCCTTAAAATTTGCGACTTCATTATAAAACTTTGCTTACCTAAAAGGAACGATCAGTCTTCATGTGTTTTTATCAACAGTGTATGGTTTCCTTAGAGTTTTAAATCTGTGAAAAAGGAACTTGCTGTTAGAGCTTGATTAAAATACAAGGGATAGCAGTTGTTTATCAAAATAGAGCTTCGAAATATTTAAAACGCATCGACAACATGCCTTCTATATAGAGCCAGTTTGTATTCAGAAGGACACGTGTCTAGCCAAGAACGCTCTTAACAACAAAGGGATATCGTGTGTCGAATTTTTTAGCTGTGGCAATGACTTGACCACTCAAAGATTGCTTCCCATGTCGATGATGAAGCTAATGCTATAATTGATACGTTCGAATGAAGACATAGTGACATAAAGTTGTTCCTGTGTCTTCTGATATCACAAACCCCTGTCAGCAGGTGGCGTATTCCTGTTAATGTGAAGCCAAGAAGATCTTAGAAACATACAAAAGAAAAGTGGTTCAACCTCAGAAAAAAAAGACTTGTTTTATTCAATATTGTGATAACAATTAACAAAACTAGTTAAAGTACCGATAGACAACACACTGATTTAGTTCTGTGTACAGATGGGTACTATTTCATTTTTATAAACATCAATAAATTAAATTAATGAACGAAACTCATAATGTCTACGTGAAAATAGTTGCTAAGATTTCATTTTCCATGGATATCATATGAAGTACTTA
This sequence comes from Carcinoscorpius rotundicauda, assembly GCA_011833715.1. Lineage (NCBI taxonomy): Eukaryota > Metazoa > Arthropoda > Merostomata > Xiphosura > Limulidae > Carcinoscorpius > Carcinoscorpius rotundicauda. The sequence continues at coordinate 29,242,532 of CM022398.1, forward strand.
AAAAACTGTTAGGTTACAGTCGATGACCTGTCCAAATTCGATTAAGATGTAACCAAAAACAAAAAACCGTAAGCCGAAAACTGCCCGGAAAAGTCACCTGTTTTAATCGCAGTAATGTTTTGTCTGACATTCAGTCAGTAGACACTAACTGATGTCACATAAAGGTTTTGAATTTCGCGCAAAGCTACTCGAGGGCTATCTGCGCTAGCCGTCTCTAATTTTCAGTTTAAAACTAAAGAGAAGGCAGCTAGTCATCACCATCCACTGCCAATTCTTGGACTACTCTTTTACCAACGAATTGTGGGATTGTCATGAAAGGCAAGCAAATTTGCTGTGAAGGGTTGTTGTTGTTTTGAATTAAGCACAAAGCTACACAATGGGCTATTTGTGCTCTGCCCACCACGGGTATCGAAACCCGGATTTTAGCGAGTAAGTCCGCTGACATACCGCTGAGCCACTGGGGGGCGTCGTGAAGGGAATTTGAATCTCTGACAAAACAAAAAACAGAACTTATTTTTAATATAATAAGCTAAACAGGCCCGACATGGCCAAGGGTGTTAAGGCGTGCGACTCGTAATCTGAGTGTCGCGGGTTCGAATCCCGGTCGCGCCAAACATACTCGCCCTTTCAGCCGTGGTGCGTTATCATGTGACGATCAATACCACTATTCGTTAGTAAAAGAGTAGCCCAAGAGTTGGCAGTGAGTGGTGATGACTAGCTCCCTTTCCTCTAGTCTTACACTGCTAAATTAGGGACGGCTAGCGCAGATATCCCTCGAGTAGCTTTGTGCGAAATTCCAAAGTAAACAAACAAACAATAAGCTGAACATAATGGTGCAATAGGGAACATTGTATTAAAAACATTCAATGCAACATGACGAAACTATGGAGTGGGAAAAATTTATTGTGTGTATGAAAATATTAATCTTTACTACAAAAAATTTCTAGGCTCAGATTTGGCCAGGTTGTTAATTCGAGGGTCGCGTGTTTGAATCCTTGTCATACAAACACGCTTTCCCTTTCAGCTGTGGGGCGTTATATTGTTACGAACAATCCAACTATTCGTTAGTAAAAGAGTAGCCCAAGAGTTGGCGGTGGGTGGTGATGACTTGATGACTAGCTGTCTTCCCTCTAGTCTTACACTGCTAAATGAAAGATGGCTATCGCAGATAGGCATCGTGTAGCTTTGCGAGAAATTCAAAACAAAACAAACAAACAAACAATTCAGAGACTTTCCTCGCGATAAACCTATAACCACAAATGACGCATGTTGGGATATTTTAATTGCTATGATATCAAGACTATCAACTTCATATATATGAAAATTATCGACATTTTATCAACCTGCAATTGTGACCAACCAACTACGGTCTCCTTTGCTATGTAAATCTCGCAGAAGAATGTAAGCACTGTGTGAGAACTAACGAGTCTGAAACTCTGACCAGAAGAATATTTTAAATTTTTGATAGTTGAATTAAGCACAAATGTATTTGTGGATATCTGGTTAGCTGTCCATAATGTCAAAGTAACAGGCTTAAGGGAAGGCAGCTAGTCTACGCCACCCACTGACAACTCGTGAGCTTTAACAACAAATATGGTAAGTAAGTGCCGCAGCAAGTTTAGATGACGTATCCTACAAAGTGTCCTTTTGTTGTTGTTTTTTTAAATGAGAAAGCAAATGATATCTCTCTAACAGTAGTTTTATGATTTTATTTTGTACGCATGTTTCGTGAGCTGTTATAGTTTTTAAAACAATCTTAAAATTTATATTGTAAGTTAAAAATATAAGGAATTTTTTTTAAGCATACATATTTGTTAATTTGAAAATTTAAAATCAGAAAGTTCCCAAATTCGAAAATCTTCATTGAAGAAAATTACCTAAAATTATCTTTCCAAAAATTACAGTTACATACCCAAGACATATTAACTGAGTAGTAGGTTTTATCACATGTTCAGTTTTATCTATAAGATTTACTGCTCATTATCTTAAGGTACCCATAACAAGTTTATGTATGAATTATTTGTGAAATCGTGTTCCAATAAGCGTAATCCATTAAATTCTGAAGTCAATATCTGTTTCTTTTATTTTCTGTGCTTATGATTATATTCAATCACTGACAAACTTTGAGAAGGCATTTTGCACCTCTAAACCAATTTTTAAAAAATAAAAATCATAAATGCAGACAGAGGACGCAAAGAGAAACGAAATTTCTAAATTAGCATACTGGTATATCCGTTTACTAGTGCTTGAAAGAAAGAATTTATCATTAATAGTAAATATAATTAACATGCTACAGTTATAAAAGCGGGAAATGCTTATAAGGGTTGTTAACGGAAGATGGCGAAGGGCATAGTTAGATTGTGGTTTCAGTTTGGTTTTACATCATATGGTTTTGTTTTGTAGTTGTTAATAACAAAGCTATACAATTGCCTATCTGTAATCTACCTATCACGGGTACTGAATTTCGATTTTTAGCATCGTAAACCTGAGACCTACATCTGAAAGAAAATTAGGTTTAAATCAAAAGTATTTCTTATTTTGTTAAAACAAAAGAGGTGAAAGAATGTTTTCATCCCCATTTCACTGAATTGTATTTAAATTTATTTTTTTAGTTTTTCTTGTAATCTTTATTTATAGCATGTTTTTTATTTAACCCTCTAATTTGATATAACCTTTTGACATCATTTACTTTCTAAGATTATTTTGCTATTTTTTCTCAAAATAACTTATAATTGGATAACGCTAAAAAAAAAAGTAATGTTCAACCTATTAGATAAGTTACCACAGGAAGAGACACAAATGAACGGAGTTTAAGAAATACAGTGATTTTAGGCGTAGGACAACGTAAGCCCAAAAAGTGTAAAACAAATTTAGTTTTTACAGAAGTATTTCTATCAAGATATGCATAAATATATATACAAAAGCTAGGACGTAGCACTTATAACGTAATTATTTCTGCTCATATTTATACCTTCCCTATAAGTGTTATCGAAGCTTTTTCTCGTTAATGGATGTCCAAAAAACATGATGTGATATTATACAAGGATGGAAACCAAGTCATGTACTAAAGTGAAGGAATATCCTAAAATAAACAAGACATGGATAATATGTTCAAAAGAGATAATAGTTGCTTAACAAACAACAACCTACACTTTGTGGTGGACAGAAACATTCTCAGAAATAAAAAAGAGCGTTATTTTCAGACGAGACTTCTCTGATTGGTGCGGATTTCCCAAAGTAATTGATGGATGGCCTAGTATAAAAATACAACATGACTTGTTTTAGTATTTCCCAAATAAATACATCATGTTATTATTACCTTTTCATTACTGTGTGGTATAAGTAACTGTAAAGAATAGTGTGTTAGTAGAATGTACTCAATATAATACAATATGGTTATGACTTTGTTCTTGTCTTACTCCTGCATTCTTATTCTGTTGATTTGCGGATAGTGGAATATTTAAAAAGACAATTTTGAAAGTTTTATTCCACACAGTAAGCTTAATGTTACTGTGAAATTTATTCATGAAGTAACAAATAAACTTGCTTGGTCTTTTACTTAAGGTCAGTAAAACTTTTTATCAACAAATCGTTTGTAACAAACCGACTTGAAATTAGCTAGAGATTCATTAAGTCTTTGTTTTTCAGAACAGGAAAAGCATAGTAAATGCTTATCTGATGGTCCAAGGTCAGAGCCCGTGATATGTTACTGAACACGCTTTGCACCCTCACCTACGTAGCTTTATTAAAGTGACTGTCATTTCTACAAGTTGGTTTAGAATAGTCGTATACACAGGCAATGGTTGCAACTGATTGGTTGATCTCTATTGAAATAAAAGTTCGAAAATAACTGTGGCTATGCTTGCACTTTAATATTTCTAACGTACCTATTTATCTGATGTGCCGCATGAGTTTCTATTTATCGACACTGGTTTACATATTGACCCAAAAAATGTTAGATAACGATTAACCTACTGAATTATTGCAGCTTCACCTACATAATCACAGGAGGACTAAATATGAAATCAAGCTATTTAATAAATTCCTTGAAAAGAAACTTTTGTAACTGATTAATTCAGGATTGATCTTCAGAAACAATACCTGAATGCTTAATCCCGTGGTTCGGTGTATTGGTATATAAAGATTCAATGTCCAATCTGGCACACAACACATTTACTCTTTTTACTTTTTGCCAGATAGCACAAGTTCAAAGCTTTACTTATTTTTGCATTTATTGCTGACTAGCACCCTAAGAAACGGATTTGTATATTTAGCTTAACAATAGTTCCAGGGATTGTAATGAAGCAAAACATCGAAACGTATTTTCTGACTACATTCTAATCTGATAAAACATATCTTTTATATTTTTATTTAATAAGGAATATTATTTTAATGTATTTCATTTATACAAGTTATGTCAGAGAAATCAAAATTATTGTGAAACTATACAAATAATGACATTTATGAAATAAACATAATTCATGACTAGTTTAATTTAGGTCCTAACTGTTGTTGTATATGAAACAAGTGGTTGTCAATAAATTATTAAGCTAGTGTCCATATCCCTCATGTGTGTTATTTGTTCAAAAATATTAAGAGGGAGGTTATGTTATTAAGTAACTAATCTAAGGGTGAGTCAACACTACACAAGCATTGAGTGCTGGTTATAAGAAAAAAAGTTGGTAACTTTTCGAACTACCCTTCAATTTTGACCTGCAGGAATTTTTTTTCATAGATTGGGAACCGCTGTGTTTGAGATTATTTCGAAAATTGTAGCTTTGAATAGTTTGGATATCACACAGAATAGAACTGTTACATTAAAGTTTCATTAGCAGCAACGAAATGCATGTTTCTGTCCTCGTTTTTATCAAGGATCTTCTGTCCAAAGTTTTCTACTTCAATGTTTTCCAGTGTTGTTCCTTTTAAAACAAAAAGAAATCTTGCAGTTTTCAGTAGCAAAAAAACATGAATATTCAAAAGAATGGAAGAGTAAGTTTAGCTTTATATCATTTGTGTGAGTAATTTCTGTCTAACAATACATTGACCACAATCTTACCAGTAATTAATAGAACTGTTTTATCTTCAGAGACATAGTCATTTAGCTTGCTTTATTTTACACATATTGAAATATTATAAAATTGTTTAAGTTGCATATTCATACATAAGTAAATAAAATACAAGATACAGATTTGCACAAAAGTGTGTGTTTATCTTTTATTAGCATGATAATTTTACTTATATGTATATATATATATATATATATGTACAAAAACGTCCAAAAATAAGATCAGAACAAAGTAAAATTAAACATTTCCTATCCACACTGTAGTCGCTTGGCTGAATGCACTGTAAAACCAAGAAAACATCAGAGAAGGACATCCAAACTAACCTACTGTTTTAAAGCAGTTTCTGATTAGTTCTTCATAGAAAGGAAAAATCTTACCTATAATTCTGCTTATATTGACTTGGTTAATTAATGTTCTCAAACCACGAATTTCTAATTGACTCTGCTATTTACAAACATTTTTTAAAGAACTTATACGAATAAAATAACGGAAATTATGGCTGAATTCATCATTTCTTTACTTCCCTATGTTTGAATATTTTTGGCTTGAGATATTTGTTTAAGTACAAATATACCTAACAGGTTATGTGTGGTCTTTTCACCGCGGATACAGAAATCCAGCTTTTATCGTTAGAAACTTATAGACTTACCGCTGGAATACAGAATAAAGTTTGAGACCATATTCATTGTTTTTACTGCAAGCAGTTTTTACAGTAAAATCTCTTGTCGATTGTTACTAATCAGCGAGATTATATGAAATATCGTTTACCACAGTAACATTATTCAAGGAAAGTACTCGCGACCTAAGAGTTTCCTATTTAATTAACTTTCGTTTTCAGATATATAGTATGAAAATAATAGTTACAATGCATCAAGAGTTAAGTTCCAAATTTTTATATTGCCATATATTAACAGTTACATTCTTCTCCTGTTTGAGATGCTCCATTCGAAGGGGTGGGTGAAGTCGGTCCAATAACGACAGGGTAAGGATCTAACAAGGGAATTTGTTTTTTGGAAAAACTATTTGGAAATTCACCAGGGCCTCTTGGGCGTAGAATAAATCCGTGCTGCAATAAACACTGAATATCTGGGGCAATGTTCAACGGTCGAGTTGAAGGATCGTAACGCATTAACGGTTTACCGTGCCTGTTCACCAGTATCTTTTCGAAGTTCCAGCGGATGTCTCGGTTGTGAATGGGTTTATAAAAAAGTCGGTCTGTACTCCGGAAGCTTTCAGTAGGAGATGGACAAAATGTCTGCCAGAACAAACAATAAAGGAAAAAGTTGAATTACATACAGAACAAAGTTATTCTAAGCTGTACGTATTTACGAAAAAAAATCGTGACAGTTATACTAAATAAAAGAAAATCAATTATGTTAAAACTTCGTAGATCAGGTCTGAGTTTCGTGCAAAGCTGCTCCAGGGTTATCTGTGCTAGCCATCCATGATTTAGCAGTGTAGGACTAGAGAGAAGGCAGCTAGTCAACATTAACCACCGCCAACTCTTAGACTACTCTTTCATCAACGGATAGTGGGATTCGTTGTCACAGTATACAGGGCAAGCATGTTTAGCGACGTAACTCGAACTTCAGGTTTGCAGATTGCAAGTCGAGAGCTCTAATCAGCAGCTCAAATAAGGTTTGTAAAACATTCCTTCATTATATTTTCTATCAACACACGCCGCACTAACTTAGTAGTTTACATACTTCTAATAAAAACATATTAGACATGAAGTTGAATTAGATAATATAGGTTGTTAATACACAGATGTTGGTTAGAAATCCTAATTTCAATAAGCATGTAAATATTTTCCAGTTAGGGAACCTGCTTGTACATTCGGCAGACAAATTTAAACCATTAGTATGAGATATTGGAAGGATATGTTCGGCGCTGTGCTTCAGTCCATTATGAGTCCAGCACTCTAACCACCAACGCCATGCCTGACCCACCCCAGTGATGATTTCTGATTAGTTAAGGGTAAGTCTATAAAATAATGTCAGCATGGATTTCAACCGTATAATTCTGAAGTACAAACATAAGAGCGGAAGGACACTTTCGTGCTATAAAAACGACCAAACACCGAGGCTACTTTGACAAACAACGAAAAACGGGAAAAAGCAAACATCAAAGTTCGCTTAGGGTCCATTTTGGAAACCAGCAACGAACTCCACACAAAACTGAAAAAAAGGAAGCTGGGTCGCCATATTAGTTGTTGTTTTGTTATTAAGCACAAAGCTGCACAAAGGGCTATCTGTGCTCTTCTTACTACTGGTATGATACGGTTTCTGTCTGCAGACATACCACTTTGCCACTTGGGGGCCATCATATTAAAGACAATATGCAAGCTTTTCATTGATCGAGATACTAATATTATGTATGTTGCGACGATATACTGGTCATGATCGCAAACTGTTGATACAGTAACAAAAATTATTAACTCAGAAACAAAAGGAAGAAGGATGATAACCATTAATCACCTTTCTTCTGATAAAAATGATTTATATTCGTGTGATGATAAAAAACACACCATCAATGATTTGTTTCACACGCTTACATATGGGATGAAACAATCCTTACGGTGAAATCAAAATCACACTGTAATGTAGAACATTAATCCGACTGATGACACTGTCTTTCAATAATAATAATAAAAAATACCTAACCACATTGTAAGAAATCTTTCAAAATGCTTAATAAATCTAAGAGGCTCAGCATAACCAAGTGGGTTAAGGCGTTTGACTCGTAATATGAGGGTCGCGGGTTTGAATCCCTGTCGCACCAGACACCCTTTCAGCCGTGTGGGCGTTAAAAATTGACGGTCAATACCACTATTCGTTGATAAAAGAGTATCCCAAGAGTTGGTGGTGGGTGGTGATGACTAGCTACCTTCCCTCTAGTCTTACATTATTAATTTAAGAATGGCTAGCGCAGATAGCCCTCAAGTAGCTATGCGCGAAATTCAAAAACAAACAAACTAAATCTAAGGAAGTTTTCAAACATTTAGCCTGTTCCTTAAATCCCATAATTAGTCGTATTAAGCCATTATGGCTTATATCTTGTTCTTTGGGGTTCTTCATATCAAGAACCATTATGGAACACTATTTAAGCATATTTTGTCATCATGTAAATTTTCAGATATTAAGTAAAGAATTTGAGACGGTTATGACTGAAAAAAGGCTTAATTTCCTTTCAGAACTTCGAACAACTTATGTTTCACTGTCAAGCACAACTAATAGAAAGTAGGCAATTTTTATATATAGTTTTAAAAGATAAATAAAAGCGTTATTTAATAAATAATAAGTTAAATTTATGATCATTAAGTGATGAGAAAACAATAATGGTGGACTCTAACGGCCTGTTGAAAAATTTGAGTTCTGAACAACAGAGTGTTGATAAAAACGACATTCGGGTGACTTTTATTGCCACTTTTGGGGCTTGACGTCATCTGGTGGTTACGGTCCTCGACTTTCAATTTATGTGATACGAGTTCGAATCCTGTCACCGAACACAGTCGCTCTTTTAGACGTAGGGGCGTTATAATGTGACGCTTAATCCCACTATGCGTTGAGAAAAGAGTCAAGAGTTGGAGATGGGTGATATTGACTAGATAACTTCCCTCTAAATTAGAAACAGCTAGCGCAGATAGCCGTCGACAATCTTTGTACAAAATTCAAAACCAAAATAATGAATTATCCCTCTTTAGTGGGTTTAATTACGTACTTTCTCACGTTATGCACATATATATGATAAGATAATATTTAACAAAAGCTTTACCAAAGTTACAAGAATTACTGTTCACAAAAATGTCACGTTGAACATATTTAATTGCGTCTCACCTTTAGGTATGCATAGAGTGGATGCTGGTTGTCTCCGTTGACGTTTATTTTGTTGAACATCACGAAATTCGGAGTAAAACCATTCCCTGGACGAACACATTTCAGACCATTGATAATTTCTGTGCCATTAGCGCCTGGTTCTTGCTATGGACAGGATTCATTTTGAAATATACAATAAATGTCAATATAGCTCTCTGATAAAACGTACACTGTATGTCAGTATAGCTCTCTGATGAAATATACACTAAATGTCAGTATAGCTCTCTGATGAAATACGCACTAAATGTCAGTATAGCTCTCTGATGAAATATACACTAAATGTCAGTATAGCTCTCTGATTTTAATATAGAAATCATTAATAATTCTCACAAGTTGCACAAATAAAATGAAATTTGGAATATTCGGTGATCTCTTCATTTATTTAGCAAACTGAAACACACGTTTCTATAAAGACGGACAGTTTAAATGACGTTTAAATATTACAAAATATTATGATCTTATATTTCATTGTCGGTAAAAATAAAGGAGCCACGTAATATTCAATTTTAAAACTTGTAACTTTTAAGTAATAATATAAAAGATATGTGTATACATATACACACACAATATACAATATACAATATATGCAATAAATATATATATATATGCAAGCAAAATAATATTTATGATAAACAGAATTATTTATTAAAATATTTACATACTTATACCTTCCTATTTAAAACAAACGCTTCAAAAAGCATTCCTATTTGTTTATAAAGAAAAAGGTACCTTATCAACAAAACTGAATTTTATATCGTTCAGCGCATGATACGATTGGAGAGCTGCGTTTGTGAATACAAAAATAAGTACCTCAATAAATATTATGTTGAAATTAACAGCATGCTATTAATATCAAAAGTACATTGATTTACTGACTACTCAAAGAAAAAGAATGGGTGAATTTGTTGTGTTATGTCTGAATATTTTGACTACGATGACATCTTGTTTCAGGCTAATACTTTAGTTATAAATATGGAAATCTTAATATGTTGTTTGTAACATCACAATTTTCATCTTTCCTTACGTTTTTAACGTACTTTTTTGGACAAAAAGATATTTTAATAGAATAACCAAAGAACCATTTCAGCTCAAACTGCTGAAAAACGTTTCAAGTTGTCCTGTGATGATATAATTACTCACCATAATTTAAAACCAGCACTAAACAATCTTAAATAAAGTTTGGAGAAGTCACTAGACAGTGAACATTTATCATCATTTAAGTTATTCAATTTAAATACTCGTCATACAATAAATCAAGACGTTTCTTCTGAGGATGTTTGATACAATGAACTTAATGTGAAAACTTTTACATCAATACAACGAATTGCATTTATTCAATTTATCCATAATCCCTTTGATATTAGTACAATGCTTATTGTAGTACTATAATATTCTGCTAAAAAAAGAAAAGACAGAGAGAGAGAGAGAGGAAGTGTATTTTTCTACAAGTCTAACAGTCAAATAAAATGAAATAGCAATATACTAACCAGTCCAAACTGATTACAAGGAAAACCTAGAATTTCAAATTCTTCATTGCTAAACATTTTTTTGAGTGCATTCAGTTGAGGATAGTGCCAATTAAACCCTCAGTAGGTTGCCAGATTGACTATTAGTACTACCTTACCCCTGAAATGAGCCAAGGGGATATTGACTCTTTGTAAAATGTCAGGTGAAGTGTAGTCATGAATAGAACTTTGTCCAGGATCCCTGTAACAGGCTCGGCTAATCAGTTTGTTTTCTTGGCCGAAACTGGCTGACTGGAACAGAACTAGCCATATTACTTCTTTCCACCCCATTCTGATTAAAAAGAGGGCTATGTATTATGATAACTTTTCATCTAACCTGCTATCTCAGTGTGCTGAATTCGAGTAGAACGAAGAAAAGTGACCAATTTCATTCGCTTAAACCGAGTTTATATACAAACCAGTACAGCCTACCAAGAATTAGCTGGTCACGGTTAACAAAATGTACGTTGGTAATGTCATAAAGCTACTTTTCTAGTTTTTACATTTCATGTAACGTTTTGATATATAATAACTTTGTTTCTCCAGCTGTCTAAACGACGGAACATGACTCAACACTTTTCACGCTTCCACGAATGTATCACGTGATCATAGCTTCTCAAAGAACGGAAAACGTGCAGTATAATTTTCAGTAGAAAGGGTTTGTTTGTTTGGAATTTCACACAAAACTACACGAGAGCCATCTGTGCTAGCCGTCCCTAATTTAGCAGTGTAAGACTAAAGGGAAGGCAGCTAGTCATCACCACCCACCGCCAACTCTTGGTCTACTCTTTTACCAACAAATAGTGGGATTGACTGTTACATTATAACGTCCTCATGGCTGAAAGGGCGAGCATGTTTGGCGCGACCGTGATGCGAGCCCGCCACCCTCAGATTACGAGTCGCACCCCTTAACCATCCCGGTTCCAGTAGAAAGGGACCATGGTTTTAAGGTATATTTGACAGAAAAATATGTTGTGAAACATTTGCCTTGAAAATAATGAAAACAAAATGGGTAACCTCAGATTGTTGCATTATAAGTCCTTAAACTCATCCCTGAGCCATTGGTTAGAAAAAAACACACGAAGTAATTAATTTTTAAATTAATGGGGGATCTTTATTGTCATAATTTACTATTGTAAGCTTCAAATACAATGACCAAACTCTATACCGTATTAACTACTCTATAAGGCCCGGCATGGCCAAGCGCGTAAGGCGTGCGACTCGTAATCCGAGGGTTGCTGGTTTGCGCGCGTGTCGCGCTAAACATGCTCGCCCTCTCAGCCGTGGAGGCGTATAATGTGACGGTCAATCCTACTATTCGTTGGCAAAAGAGTAGCCCAAGAGCTGGCGGTGGGTGGTGATGACTAGCTGCCTTCCCTCTAGTCTTATACTACAAAATTAGGGACGGCTAGCACAGATAGCCCTCGAGTAGCTTTGTGCGAAATTCCATAACAAACAAAATAACTACTCTATACCGTATTAACTACTCCATACCGTAAGTAGTCATAAAAAAAATCAACCTTCTTTATTTGTACTAAATATCGTACACAGAATTTGTCCTTTAGAAAATTAGGTCTCATAAAGTTGAGTTGTTTTTTTTTATAAGTTCTTAAGAAATTAAACCTGTTAGTTAGTTTTATGAAATCTTAGAGAAATTTTACACCAATCCAGTGTTTGGTAGCATAAGTGCATGTACAAATTGTGTGTGGTATTTTATTATGTATCAGCAAGTTATAATTATCTTTTCTCTCAACTGTCAAATATATTCCTAAATTAGCAGAATTATTGATTTAATATATCTTTATTTTTGAAAGATGTTCTAAGCTTTTAGGCCTTTAAGACGTGAAGAGGGCATATGTGCATAAAATTTGTTGTTTTATTTTTATCTTCTGCTACGAATTAAATTTGCTACCATATCCTCTTTACATCTGTTTACTGTCAAGCTTAGTTTGGGAACTAGTTTTGTTATAGTTATTTGCTTTAAGCCACCTCTTATCTTACTTTATTATTATTTTAATAACAATGGTATTTTAGTAAGTTGAACATAACGTTTTCTATACTGTTTATAATGGAACGCATTGCGCTGCTATTCTCAGCAGAAAAATACAAATTCTAAATTCATTGCTTCATAATCACTGTATCATCACATCTTGTTTGACCTTTTTCCTTTGTTTTGTTGTAATGTGCAAAACTACACAATGGGCTAACTGCTTTGTAGCCACCACTGATATTGAAACCTGATATTTAGTGTTTCAAGCCTTTAGACTTACTGCTTAGCCAATGAGGACTTATTTTAAATGTCACGTGCGTTTATACATTATATTTTTCTGCCTCTTCTCAAATTGTAATTTTATTCCTTTCTGACAAATTTTATTTTTACGCAATGCTGGTCTCACATGACCTATTGGTCAAGGCACTCGATTCACAATAGTGGATTTTAATCCCGTCCCCGAACGTTTTCAGCCGTGGAGGCTTTGTAAGGTGAGAGTCAATCACACTCTTCATTAATAAAGAGTAATCCAAGAATTGGCGGTAGGTGGTGTTAGTTAGATGTTTTTCCTCTGTCTGTCAGTTCAATATTAGAGTCGAATAGTGCTAAAAGGCCTCAAGTAACTTTCTGAAAACCTTAGAAATAAATAAACAATATATAATGCTAGAGATCTGACTTTAACAAAAACATTACTATAAATAATGGAAAAAATGACTACTTGCTTTGAGCAAAAATAAAAATAAAAAGTAAAAAGTTAAACAACAAAACCCTGGCAACCAGCGTACAAAAATATGTAGAATAAGTTAATAACCAAATTTCAAAGTGAATTTGTCTGTCACCTATGTTACAGAAAATAACTGTTTTCGGTTTGTTTTGAATTTTGCGCAAAGCTACTCGAGGGCTATCTGCGCTAGCCGTCCCTAATTTAGTAGTGTAAGACTAGAGGGAAGGCAGCTGGTTATCACCACCCATTGTCAACGCTTGGGCTACTCATTTATAAACGAATTGTGGGATGGAGCGTCACATTATAACACCCCAACGACTGAAAGGGAATGTTTGGTGTGACGGGGATTCGAAACCCGTGACCCTCAGATTACGAATCGAGAATGACTGACTAGTGGACCAGTTAAGTAAGCACATACATGCAGGGGCGGATTTAAATATAAATGTTTAGTCAACTTAAAAAAAAAAAGAACCCGGCGTGTTCTATTCATACAAATATTTTACATTAAGCAAAGCAAATAAGAGCCAAGTCTGAAGACGGTGGCCGGTCAGCTTTAGCTAAGCTAGCTGACCATTAAATCCGCCTCAACAGGCACGAGGAAACACTCAAGAAAACCAAACATAATGCAAAATCTTGTTTAAAAACTCTTGGTCTTTTGGCCCGATTTATTACCCGTTTATCAAAGTCGTCCATCTGCACTGCTCTCTGAGAAACCTAATTCAGTTATAAATCCACTAACTATTCTACAAAAGACAAAGAAAAGCGTCGTGATGATGTTGTTGTTGATCCTGTCTTGTGTTCATGGTTACGAAATGAATGTATTAGTTATAACAAATTAAATGTATTCACTGTCCAGATTCAGTTTCTAAAAGAAAACTGGTTCCTTCCTGGTTGAAAGAAAAAGAAAGTAAAAAAAATGTATCGCATCACTAACCCTAAGAATGCCCGTAAGGTAATTTATCAACCTACCGGGTGTAATTTAAAACCGAACCTTGTCAGTTACACTTTGAATATGTCACTTATGGCATTTTGGTGATGTGGTAAAAGAGTAACCCAAGAGCTGGCGGTGGGTGGTGATGACTAGTTGCCTTCTCTCTAGTCTTGCACCGCTAAATTAGGGACAGCTAGCGCAGATAGCCCTCGAGTAGCTTTGCGTGAAATTCAAAAAGCAAACAAACAATAAATGAACCACGTGCCAGTTTAACCATACCCGTACCCGTATTTTTTTTAAAGTAGATGAATAAGTTTTGGACTCTTTGAACAAATAATTTGTTCACCTTACAATATATATCTTGTCTGTATATCCTACAGGTAACCATTGTCTTGGAAAACAGCGGTATAATTATAGTCATAAACAAAATGCGAAAGTATAAGTCAGGTAGTGTCAAGCGCCAAGAAATCATCCAATCACACTCTATAAAATTTATCTTTCAATTTAAATTGTCATGTTATCACATCTTTAGCTGAGAAGAAGTAACAAAGATTTGGCTTTGACACCAATATTTTTATCAACTAGGTACGATAATACCTGTATTTTATTCTCACATATTATACCTGTTCACTCTTTCCATGTCGGCATTCAGCTCATAACGACAAATGCAAATAATTAACTTTCGAACAATTCGATGAAGCAATAATTTCGCCTCTAAGGTATATTTTGTACAATTCATATTTAATTTTTTTCTTCTTTCTATTAACGTTTATATAGAATTAATGGTATCGTCCTCAAGGTTGTTTTATTTAGGCTTAAAACGACATGTTTATATTTTTCCTTTATTTTTCGAAAAGTTTACTTAAACCACATATATTCGGCTGGAGCCTCCAGTTGTCTTGCTTTATGTGATGAACAGAATTAAACATTATTAAATGTTTTTTAAGGGTGTTACTTAGTTTATCCTTGCACAACATATGACAACCGTGTATCTACGTATTTGTTCCTCCCGGTGATACGTCTGCGGACTTATACTGCTAGAAATCGGGTTTTGATACCAGTGGTGGGCAGAACATAGATAGTCTTTCGAGCTTAATAACAAACAACAATTTATTTATAACATATAATAACAATATTTTCACTAGATTTTTATCTACATAGTTTCCTTGTCCTCAAACAAACGCAATAAAAAATACACGAATAATACTAATTTATTCGTTTTAGCGGTAATTGTTTTATGCATGGTGAATACGGAAGCAAACAATTTACCTTCAAGTAACCTACTTTAAATGTAACATTTTTTTTTACGTGACTCAGCATTTTAAAACTATTCACGATCTGATATTTAAGTTATGGCAACGTACTCAATGCTTCAGTTTAGAAAAGTTTATAGTATTAAGTTTCATTCCAGATAAAAACAGTGGATAATATTAGCAACTAAATAAAATCAAATCCTCCCTGTTCGTAATAAATCCATATGACAAGTGCGGTGCAACGTTCGATTGGAGTCAATGATCTGGGTACGACTATCGATACAACACTTTTTAATAGTTCTAAGGCGAGACTGTCACAAAGGAGCCAGAGTAACAGATTTTGTGCATTTAACAAGTTACTTAGAATGGCGAGGAAAGTCAAACTTTAATAAACTATTCGTCTTTGACGACACAGCGAGTGTTGTGTGAAGTGTTTCAAACCACTTTCTCACAAAGATTACACCAGGATCAGCAGCCTCTGCAAGATATCTGAACACTTCCAGTTCATCATCAACAACATTGTGTGTATTGTGTCCAGAAGATTAAGTACATTCAGAGTCTTTATGGAGTTGTATTGTGTAAATTACATCATTACTCTCTATTCCATTTTGCATTCCTTCAAAGTAGCAAGACCTAGCTACTAGTTCTTTCAATCATTTAACTAATTTTTCAAAACCAGTGACAGCTTAATTTATTGCTTACTCTGTCCACATAATTATGTAGACAAACTCAGTTCTTTTACACCTTAAAAAACATAAAAATATGTCCACTATTATCAAATTTTAAATCAAAAATAATAACAGCATTTCAAATGCTCAATAAAAACCTTATTTAGTTAACGGCCAACATAAAAGACTATATGTTTCGGTAGCTTTAGACTGCCATCATTGGGATTAAAAACATACGTCACAAGTGGGTACAGCCTTACAGAGAAAAAGTTTAACTTATTGTAGAATTCAAGGTGGCGTTAATATAGCACATGAAAAATAAACATTTTTTTCAACAATCTGGCAGCTGTCTTTGGTAAGTTTGGATGTCTGAATCGGACACACCATCGTGTATGTCTTTTCCTTTTGGCGGTTTTCTTCTACAAAGCTCCCGAAATTTTTGTTGGATATTTATTGGTCTTTAGGTTTGGCATGAAATCATACATATGTATTGTCAGTTGTTGATGTAAATTTCTTGATCAATATGGTCACGCCTCTTACTTGATAGAAAATGAAATCTAAAAGACAATCCATTTGATTCTTAGTAGTATATCTTCTGGGGTTGTGATTTTAAGATTATTAAACGTCATTTTGGGTGTTTACTGATCATGTTTTATACGATTATAGTTCTGAAAGTCGCATTAATATAGCTAATACTTTTGAAATATTGACCATTACATCACATAGTGTCAGGAAATAAGAATATTCTAAAGTCTAAAAGTTAACGTAAGACATTTCCCACACTGTAAAAAATCATTGTTTTCAATGGCGTGTTGAAACCCGTTTTACTTTTTCTTGTTTTTTCAATTGTGAGAACTTTGTGTAAATGTTCTAGCGATCATAAGTGCCATTCATTATGTTTTCTCAGAAAATATTTTTATGAGCAAGGAGTTAAAGTCGAGTTATTCGTAAAGATGAACTTTTGAATGAACCCTTAGACCTAACCAGTATCTTAAACTTTCTAAGTCTGTCCAGGATTTTTAACACGTGTTATATTTTAAAAAGATTTTCAGGCCTTAGTATTTATGAGGCATTCATTTTTAAATATCAGCTTCAAATCAGCGCACACTACAACATTAAAGCAAATTATCCAAACCAATTATATCTCAATCATTTGGGTGCTTAACTGAATGGCAAAGATTCAATAAGATGTGTATTAAATTTAAAATTTGATTGTTTCTCTCTTTTCATATTGACAAAGATATAATTAAATGTCTCCATTGTAACTTACTGGTCTTATCGTTTTTGTAAAAGCTATTATTACAAATGGAAATACCTACTGCAATTACACATTTTTATCCATCACAATCTTTTAATCACTTCAGAGAAATCTTGCAAAATTTCTTCTGTGAAAAGCATTGAAACGTAATTACGTTGCATTGATGTATTAATAACAATCAGTTCACATTTCAGAAATGGTACATGTGTTATATTTCTCATAGTTTTGGGTTTCAGCATCACTACCACCAACAACTTTTTATATTTTCAAGCTGGAAAAGATACACTTTTAGGTTTTGGTTTGTTTCGAATTTCGCGCAAAGCTACACGACAGCTATCTGCGCTAGCCGTTCCTAATTTGGCAGTATAAGACTAGAGGCAGATAGTCACCACCACCCACAGCCAACTCTCTGGCTACTCTTTTACCAACGAATAGTGGGATTGATCGTCACATTATTATGCTCTTACTGCTGAGAGGGCGAACATGTTTGGTATGACGGGGATTCGTACCCGCGACTGTCGCGTTACAAGTCAAGTGCCTTAACCACCTGACCATACTTTTAAGGACTTGTCAGATTATACAGAAGATGAGTTTATTATATTAAAACGATTTTGTAGCTTCAAGGCCTGAAAGTTTATGTCACTACATCTAGTCACGTTCTATCTTACAACTATGCTTCTTGACAATAGTCCTGTAGGTGAAGGTTTCAATTTTAGTTTTCCAAAGAATCCACCGTAAGCCTTTTTTTTCCCTGAGAATAATTACATTAAATAAAATAAACATTTATTTATTCTAAATAAAATTTTGGAAAGATTAAAAACAAGTGAGAAAAAGCTGAAGTTATTAACTGAATTATGTTCTAACAAGTATTATTGTTGAGGTTAATACCAAGGATAAGTAATTAGATATTAATAAATAGATAATACACGATTTTAAGTGGCGTCATTAAGCATTTATATCTGATGAAAGAGACTTTCTTGAAACTCTATTTTTATAAGACAAATTTTGACGATTTACTTTTTCAATAATAAAGTTCATGTAAACAACATCCACCGCCAACTTTTGGGTTACTCTTTACCAGTGAATAGTGGGATTAACTGTTACATTATAATGCTTTCATTGCTGAAGGGTCGAATATGTGCACTAATGGGTTTTCATCTCGCGACTCCCACCCAGACTTCGAGTCGATAAATCGAGCCATCAAAACACAGTTTATGTCTTGTTTTCGCAACTTTTAGCGTATTTTAAGAGCCCCCTGGTGGGACGGGGGGAAACTTACAAACTTAAAATCTAAGGGTACCATTCTCGCAGTAGCTACAGCAGGTAACCAATTCTGGGTTTGCCCTAAAAATATTTGTTAAGTAATTTAATAAAAAAAATATTACCTAAAATTGAAAGTTACTTTAAAAAATTCTTGTACAAACGCCTATTTTAAGCAAATCCTGATATCGAATATTAAAAGAATTACAACGTTCACATATTTGTGTTTGCAAATTACGGGGAATTTCGTTTGTGAAGAGGCTCGACATGGCCAAGGGGATAAGGCACTCGGCTCATAAGCTGAGGGTCGCGGGTTCGAATCCCCATCGCACCAAATATACTTGTCCTTTCAGCTGTAGGGGCGTTATAATGTGACGATCAATACCACTACTTGTTAGTAAAACAGTAGTTCAAGAGTTGGAGGTGGGTGGTAATGACTAGCTGCCTTCCCTCTAGTCTTATACTGCAAAATTAGGGATGGTTATCGTAGAGCTCTCGTGTAGCTTTGCGCGAAATTTCAAACAAATCAAACCAAACCTTTAGAAAGGGAAATAGTTTGGTAGTAATTTTTCATTACTTGTTCTTGATTGCATTGCAGAAAATGTATAAATTTTGAAAGTCGCTCATATGAAAAGTTTGACAGATGTTTTGGCTGACTTATAGCTACATGCATCCTGCACTGGACATTGGATCTGAATAAGCTGTGCAGCATACCCGAGAGTTTCAGTTTAACAATAATTTTATTGTATTTTGTCTGAACTTATTAAAAATTGAAGCGTTGCTTAGCTTTTCTTTTTAAATTAGCTTATTTACATTGCTAATTTTACCGAGTTTGTGTGGAATACATTTCGCTACCGCTTTTTAACGAATGTTTATTTTAATTGCAAAAGCACTTTACCTTAAACTCTGAAACTGATCTTTGTTCTGATATTTTAATGGGTTTCGGTTGTATATGTTTAATTTGTGTTCACTTTGTACCTCTCTACAGATGCTACGGGTAATAATAATGCTTCGTTAAGTTTGATCTGACGTACTTAAGACCTGCAGCATCGTGACGCCATGTTTAAAAATATCCCGAGAACATATACAATGAATGTACGAAAACGAAGCCTGCAACTTCCTTTTCAAAAGTAGACTAACGATTACAATGATAACTGTTTACGTATGATTATGGTTAATGTTACCCACATGTTTTGTTTAAGTGTTACGTGTTACAGTTTCAATACCTGAAGAAAAAAGAAAAGAAACTATAAATTAAAGGATAGTACAGTTGAAGAAGGCGGCAAATAAGAACCAAAAGATCCATTAAAATGAGAAATAACTTCTTACGAAATCTAAATACACGTATAAACATACAAACTAGAGCAAGAGATAATATAAATCGTATTGTGTCCTGAATACTTACACCAGCCGCGACCCGCAAAAAATTACAATGGTTTTCATGCCTTTTGCTTGAATTTCCTTATCCTATCATTTTCATGCATGGTATTTAAGCTAAGCCTTCTCGCAAGCGTTATTTGTTGGATCAATAAATTGTGGTGTGTTTGAAAAATGTTTATATCAGGCAAACAAATACACTTTATCAAATAAAGTTACATCAACACGTAAAGTGAACAGTAAAGAATGGTAATGGTATCTATAAGAGTTATGAACCCTCTGTGTATGGCATACGACTTCAAACAAAGAAATTCACAAAAACAAAAAATAAATCCATACTAAAATATGTAACTAAGAGGTATTTATAGCAGTTCTTGAAACAAACAGAAGGTAAATTATTGCAAAACAAAGTAAATGTAAATTATGTGATAAAGGTAAACTTAGCATCATATGCATAAACGTCTGAATGCGCGTTTGCAATGTAATAAACACATGGTTTTGAACGAACTATAATAAAAACTAAAGTTGAAATCCAAACTAGTTGTCACGTGATAACAACGATATAGCCATCATGTAGCATACTCGTCGCATTGAGAAGTCTAATTAAGCAAAAAAAAAGATATATATAAAGTAGTTCTGAATAGATAAGCCAATATGCAGCCTAGAATCTTCGAACAAAGAACCATTCTAACGACATTAGATTCGTAGCGTTTGATTGAGAAATTTGCAAGTTCCAGACAGATAAATGCAAGCCTGTTATTTATAAGTGTAAACAAGTGAAATATGATTTTAATCAAATAATATAATGAAATGTTTGGTTGTGCTTCCTTAGTGACACAAATGAGTGAATAACACTGATAACCTACATTTCGTGAACTTTGAATGAAGTACAGTATTTTTGTATTCATACCTTGTTTTTTTTGAAAGACATCTACAGCATGGTGAAATCAGAAATGATAAATGCGGTGATTGGTACTTCAACTACCTCGCTTCCTAAAATAATAGACAGTTTTCCATCAGGGTGGAGTGTTTGAGAAATCTCGTAGTATAGAGATATTTTTAGCAACTACTAAATAATACGTTTTTCTTTCAGTGAGATTTGACATTTATATAACTTTAGTTTTTAAATTATCCTTTGGGGGATTTACCTTCTGTTGCTATTCTTATGCAGAACAAAAAATCTTACGAGCCTCCTTTGAAAATAATCACCAGTGTTTCACACATTGTCACACCACAATGCTTTTTGAGTTCTGAGTGGTGATTTGGTGAGGGGGGTTTGCAATCTTTATTCTACTGGGAGTGATGAAGCTGATTGAACAGGATACAACACTTTGATTAAGCTGGTACACGTGGTGTTTACATTTCCAATGATATTTTATCAAAGTGTATAATTTGTTTTATAAGTATGTCATACTGTTTTTGTTTTAATGCAAAGCAACACAATGAACTATCTTCACTTTTCCGGACATAGACAATCGAACCCAGGAATTTAATGTCGTAAGTCCGCAATCTTACTTTTGATCTGACCCATCAGAGGTATACGTTATACTTAACTGTTAGCGTCACGAATAAAAATGAAAAGTATCCCAATGAGTGAAACTTTACCAAGAGACTTAGAAATCAAATAGTTTTTCCTGTGAATAAGCGTTTTACCTCACATTCTTAACCGTTTATGCTGTATACGGAATGCAGAATAAAGAAGAAAAAAATTCTACTAATTTTATAATTTCTTTATGTGAACTAAACAATATATGTTTTTATTTTCTAAGCTTTTCCGTGTCTATTATATACATAAACATAGAGTAAAATGGCTTCATGTTTGCTCCAAAAGCTACTTACACTGTATTCTTTTTTAATGCAACCTTCGCTAAAAGTACCAGTTAGAATGTTTAATACACTATTTCTACTACATATTTTTATTTAAAAATATTTTGTATTGTTAGCTTAGTATAAGGACTTAGAGCTCTTCTAAATATCCCAAGCTAGCCAAGCTTTGCTAGATCTTATTGGAATTACGACCAAAAATATTACTAACTATGCAGGTAGGCTCCTTTGATTAAAATTCGATATTAATTAATCCGGCATGGCCAGGTGGTTAGGATGTTCGATTTGTAATCTGAGGGTCACGGGCTCGAATCCCCGTCACACCAAACATGCTCAGCCGTGGGGGCGTTATAAAGTTACGGTCAATCCTACTATTCGTTGGTAAAAGAGTAGTCCAAAATTGGTGGTGTGTGGTAATGACTTGATGACTAACTGCTTTCCCTCTAAATTAGGGATGGCTAGTGCAGATAGTCCTCGTGTAGTTTTGCGTGAAATTAAAAAACAAACAAACAATATTAGCTAAAATTATATAGATACTAACTTCACAAACAACAAATTAAATATAAATTCGAGTCTACTCCGTTGCTTAAGAAGGCATTACAAAAATGTAAGTGAGGAGTTAAAAAAATAAAGAAATGGAAAACAGTGAAAAGCTTCCTATCGACCATAAAATCTCTTAGGACATGCTTTCTTTATGCTGCAATACGTACTTTATGAATGAACCAGCACCATTAGTCAACAGTATTTTTGACGATACCCTACTTTACATAAAATTCTAAACTATAATTTTTGTAAAAACTATATCTACTGTTTGAAGCGGCTTTCCTTGAGTAACTTAACATGCATACGAACTACATGTGCCATACAAGTAAACAAAAAGATTCTAGCCAATCAAACCTTAAGAGAGATGTTTGTTTGGTTTGTTGTTGTTTTTTCGCGCGAAGCAACATAAGGGCTATCTGCACTTGTTTTTTTGTTATTGTTTTTTGAATTTCTTGCAAAGCTACATAAGGGCTATCTGCACTAGTTTTTTTGTTTTTTGAATTTTCCACAAAGCTACTCAAGGGCTATCTGCGCTAGCTGTCCCGAATTTAGCAGTGTAATACTAGATGGAAGGCAGGTAGTCATCACCACCCATTGCCAATTGTTTGGCTCCTCTTTTACCAACGAATAGTGGGATTGACAGTGACATTGTTGCGCCTTCACGGCTGTTTGGTGTGACGGGGATTCAAACCCGTGACCCTTGGATTATGAATCGAACGCCTTAATCCACCTGGCCATGATGGGCACATCTGCGCATAGGAAACGTTCGTATGACTTTCTTTCAGAATTTCTTGTTGCAGGCATTATATGTGTATAAAGTTGAAAAATTACAGACAATATTTAAAAATTAACAGAAACTGAACAAAGTATTTGTTTGTGTTCTTCATACATACCTACACACAAAGCACGAGCACTCTTTAACTCAGAGCGAAAGCATTCATTATTTAACATTTTTATTAACTCGTGCAATACAAAACCTGATAAATTTTCTGTGTCAGAACAGCGTGAAAAATGTTTAAATGTTCCACATATTTAGAGTATTGGGGTAAAGGTCAGTCATTAAGGAAAAGAAAACAATACCCAATCATTAAGAAAAAACTTTTTTAAATGAAACAGTTGTTTTGAATTAAGCACAAAGCTGCACAATGAGCTATCTGTACTCTGCTCACCCTGTTTTTAGCGTTGTAACTCCGCCGACAAACCGCTGAGCCACTGGGGGGCAATGAAGGAGTGTATTGAGTAATTATAATTCGCTGGTACTTTTTGTTGCAGAAAAGACTGCCCTTTGATATTACAACATGAATTATTTTTTAACACATGTAGATTTTTCAATAAAACGACTTAAATGACAAATCATAAAACTATACAATTAATATAATAACAATCAATAAAAATCGTTTCTCAATAAAAAAAATAATGAAACTAAATAATTCGACAGCATATCATCTATGGAATTTGTTACAAAACAAAGCTTTACGTAGAAACCAAGCAAACAGTATTTACATCAAAGTTAGAGTGTATCATTAGTAAAAATATACTAAGAAGCAGTCAAGAATATGGTTTGGGTTTCATTCTATCACACACAACTTCAATCTTATGATATTCCTTCGTCAGGAAATATGCAAAACTTGTAAGCCTCACGCTTCTACTTTGGCTACCACTGCATTGGAACATTTGCTTATATGATACTGCCCTTTTTGAAAAAACTTTCTCTCAGAAAGACTGACCGCCATTCATAATATTATCTATAGAAAATAAAATTGTTGATATCCTTCGCAGTACTTGTACTTTTATTTATGACCTTCTGTCTCGGCATGGTCAGTTAGTGCGGGCGCTTGGCACACGAACTGAGAGTCGCAGATTTCAATCCCCGTTCCATCAAACATTCTTGCCCCTGTAGCCGTGGGGGCTTTATAATACCGCGGTTAATCCCATTATTCGTTGGTAAAAAAAACACTTAAAAATTAGTGGTGGGTGGTGATGACAAACTCCCTTTCCTCTATCTAGTCTTTCGTTGCTAAATTAGAGACGGCGAGCGAAATTCTAACCAAACAGTCATTGTCTTTTAGAACGTTCTATAACATCTTAATTTTCTTAACAGAGCTCTGTCAGGTGATTTGTAATAATGTAACAAAATGTAACTTATTAAATGCGGTTCATGCGATTATTGTGATTGAGTTGGTAAATTCATGAAATCAATGGTGTATAATTCCCGTTAAATATGAAAGTATTAAGTTCTGAAAATTCTTATTTTTTCTAAGGGATGAAAAGGCTTTTTAAAACAACATTATTCCTTTTAATAAAAAGCCCCCCACTGGCGAGCCCGGCATGGTCAAGCGTGTTAAGGCGTGCGATTCGTAATCTGAGGGTCGCGGGTTCGCATCCCCGTTGCGCCAAACATGCTTGCCCTTTCAGCCGTGGGTGCGTTATAATGTGACTGTCAGTCTATTCGTTTGTAAAGGAGTAGCTTAAGAGTTGGCAGTGGGTGGTGATGACTAGCTGCCTTCCTTCTAGTCTTACACTGCTAAATTAAGGACGGCTAGCACAGATAGCCCTCGAGTAGTTTTGTGCGAAATTCAAAAAACAAACAAACAAATCGTTGTTAGATGTACAGCATAAATCTACTTGATAGAGTACATGTGCTGGGGGAGGTAGCTTGTGTTCTGAACAAATTAATTCCATTGTACAAAGCAAAAATCAATTTGTCGTTGCTGTTATTAGCAAAATATTTCACTTACCAACACGCCATTTTATATTTCAATTTTGGAGTGGTTTGTTTGTTTTCTTACGTGCAAAACCAAATACACTGAACTGCCACCCGATGAGACAGCGTTAAATCTGCAGATTTACAACGCTAAAATCAGGAGTTCGTTTTCACTAGGTGAGCTTAGCAGATGGCCCGATGTGGCTTTGCTATAAGAAAACACATACACACACTCTTATTCACCGAGCTATCGAGAGAATGAAATATTTATCCTCAGGATTCCAACTCACAGACATAAAATTATTTCTGTATTCCCCTCCAGGTGCTCAGCGGTAAGCAATTTGAAGACTTATAGCGCTAAAAACCGGGTTTCGATAGTTTCATGCTTGATACCAAACAAACAAATCTTTTGTGTTTACAACTTTAACTTTGATATTAATATTTTTTTATCTAAAACGTTTATATTTTCGTATTTCATTCGATCATACTTTTCCTTACCTTTAGTGGCACAACGGTATGTCCGCGGATTCACACAACTAGAAACCGCGTTTCGATACACCTGGTGGTGGAAAAAGCACCCATAACCCATTACGTGGTTTTGTGCAAAATGAAAAACTAACACACTTTTCCACACCTAACCTAATGAAATTAAAATTGCTTTTATTTTTATCTACATTTATTGATTTTAAAAATAAAAATATTATGATCGAAATGATTTCTGTTTTTATGGGATCAGCACGAGTTGTATTTGACAAATCTCGTCGAATAATGAAAATAAACATTTTTGTTTTTGATACAATACTATAACTCTATTAAGAGTAAAAAGCTCAAATTCGGATACGATTATTTTCTATTCCAGTTACTCAAGTTGTTTTAACGAAGCAATTATTTTCTGTTAAAAATACTTTATTAAATATTCAATGTTATAATTTTGATATCTGTTAATTAATTAAATTTATAAGTTTATTACAACAGTGAGCCAATCAAAATTGAAGTAGAAAAATAGAGATATTTTAATATTCTAGCTTTTCCATTGAAAATATAGCAGTCAAGTGAAGACAACAGCAAACAAACTAGGAAATACACTTCAGTCTGAAAGCTTACAGCAGGAGCAAATATAATTTATGTGTGTTTTTTATGTTATATTCTTTTGCCAAATGAAAATAAAAATCACGTTCACTAGTTACTTTTTAACCAGTTTTTCTTGATCAAAACCAATTAAGTCCGGACTAAGTCTGCAGGTAAAGCACTTCAATATTTTATATCACTGATGCTAGGTGCTATAAATAAATGTATAAATGAAAGGTATAACAGTTTTAAATGTCAGTTTAACGAACGAAGCTGACATATTTGTGTCTTAGAATGGCTGTGTGTCAGTATTAACTATTTTGCGTCAATTTGTGTACTCTCGAAATATGTGCAATCCTGTTTGCAGAGGAACCATATAAGCGTTCTGGAGTGGCTATCGCAGTTACCCGATCTCAACCAAATTGAAAATGTTTGACATGAGTTGAAGACTAGGGTTCATCAGCGTCATCCGAAAAATTTGCAAGAGTTGGAGGCCTTTTGTAAAGAAGAATGGAACAAAATACCAGTCGAGTACTGTCAAACGATCATGGAGGATTATAAGAAGAGATTGCGCCAGGTAATTCACCTAAAAGACTACACAACTGACCATTAAAGTAGACGCACGGACACTTTCTGCCCCTCCTATTTTTGGTTATTTGTTCATAAACAGTTTATTTGTCGTTAAATTTACATAATTGAGAAAACTATCGTTAAATTTACACTATACGTTCATTACCATAATCGTGAAACATTTTACGTAATGAGGAAAACTACTCACGAAGCAGGGGTACGAACACTTTCTGTCGTAACTGTACGTGTTAAAAACACCGCTTGCGGCGCCATAGCAGTACTTTGTAGATTGTCATACACAGCTTGTGGTTACAGAATGTAAGTATCATTCTCTGAGGAGTTGAAGAAAGATTACTATATTAGTAAATATTCATTTTGTTAACACTTAGCAGAAACAAATAATTATGCCAAAAAATTATCAGTGCTTTGAGAAACATTGCATAATCGACAACTGATAAGCGCAAAGAATTTTAAATTTATTTCTCTAAGGGTTAAATTTTGCAAAAGCGATTAGTTACAAATATTGTAAAGTACAAATCAGTTTTGACACTATATATACTAAGTACACTTTGTACAATTTTATTGTGGACACTGCATTTATCATCCTTATGTTTTTTACGAAAATAGTGGATTCAAAACCTCTGTCCCTTGCTGGTACAACAGCAAGTCTACGGATTTACAACACTAAAATGTGGGGTGCAATCCCTCACTGTGGACTCAACAGATAGCGCAATGTAGCTTTGCTAT
Source organism: Carcinoscorpius rotundicauda (assembly GCA_011833715.1). NCBI lineage: Eukaryota > Metazoa > Arthropoda > Merostomata > Xiphosura > Limulidae > Carcinoscorpius > Carcinoscorpius rotundicauda. Next base: position 29,269,895 of record CM022398.1, read on the forward strand.
TAAAAACACACTTAAAACCTATAACATTACATTAAGGCTCATGAAATTTAAAGTTTTAATATTATAACATAATTTTGTCTATAAATTACCCCAATAAATTATCACTTGAAAATTGTGACCATTTTAATTCACTAATTAATTAGCACTTGGAAAGGTATTTTAATGGTTTATGTAGTAAATAACAGAGAAAGTATATTCCATAACTTGTTATATAATCTTTTCAAAAGTATACTAGAATTTTTGAGCATTTTCTGCCATTTAATATTTCGAAAAATAGCACTTTTTAGACGAAGTAAAAATATTTCTGTAACTACACGGACATAATTCGATTGTGTCGCTATCTATGAATACGTTTTGAATCTAATGCTGAATATCTATTGTATTATTTCATAAACAGCACAATATAATTTTATGACAGACTATCTTGTGTTCAATCCGGCATTGCCAGGTGGGTTAAGGGGTGCGACTTCTAATTTGAGGATCGTGGGTTCGAATCCCCGTCACATAAAAAATGCTGGCCTTTCCAGCCGTGGGAGAGTTATAATGTGACGGTCAATCCAACTATTCGTTGGTAAAAGAGTAGCTCAAGAGTTGGTGGAGGTGACTAACTGCCTTCCCTCTAATCTTACACTGCAGCATTAGAGACGGCTAGCACAGATAGCTCTCGAGCATCTTTGCGCGAAATTAAAAAGAACAACAAGTATTTTTTTTGTTTTTTGAGATGGAAAAAAATTGTGTTTGTGTACGGATAGTGTTTCTGTAAATCAACTGAAACACCTAAAGCAAGTTATTTTTACCTTTTAGATTTGGTTTAGTTTTCGAATTTGGCGCAAAGCTAAATGAGGGATATCTGCACTAGCCGTTCCTAATTTAGTTGTGTAAGACTAGAGGAAAGGCAACTAGTCATCACCACCCACCGCCAATTCTTGGGCTACTCTTTCACAAATGAATAGTGGGATTGAGCGTAATATTATAACGTTCCCATGCTTGAAAGGGCAAGCATGTTTGGTGTGACAGGGATCTGAACCCGAGACCCTCGGATTGCGAGTCGAGTACCTCTACCACCTGGCCATAGTGAGCCTTATAGATTTGGAAAGGTGAAGAATCCTTTCAAGCTAAGATTAATTGACTGACAGGATCTAAGCAATTGAAAAGTAATCCCCTTCCTCGCAAAAAAACAACAACACGGTTATGCAAATAATTAAACTACTTTGGAATAATGTATGAATACTGAATTGAGGTGTGCAATATTAATATTCTTCGGTGGGTCAGCGGTAATTTTATGGACATATACATATAGCATCCAAAATGTGGGATTTCATATGTCACAGTAGACAGAGCACGGGTAACCCGTTATATTGTTTTAAGCTAAATAAAAGAAATAATAAATTTAAAATTCACATATTTTAGTGGCTGTTATTTCATTATGATTCTTTCAGAAAATGAATTGCATAAGCCAAGATTAAATTGTACATTCGTATATAACAAAGAAATATAACTTCGAAAGAAATGTTTAATATTTGGTTTTGATTTTTGAAAAGTAAAATCAGTATTATAGTTAACAATATTTACTTTTACTGTTCTAAATACACTCTTACCACTGTTCAAAGAAAGATAATATATTTTTAAGGCCTTGTGGTTTTAATCTTTTATATATTTCTAATGTATAATTACGAATTTCTGTAAAAACTAGCGTCTCTTATTTCTTTTATGATTTTTTTAGAGATAACAAAATGGGTAATTCCTGCACGTGGTATTTTACCAGATTTTTTCATATGCCTAATACATTCTTACGGATATTAAACACTAAAAACAGCTAAAAATCAAATGTTATTATTAAACTACACATTAATTCATTAATTTTTTGCTTAATTCAAAATAATTAATTGTCAAATAATATCAAACCATCTTTAATGCTAATTGGCGCAGATTAGTGTTGCAAACTAATACTTATTTAGCGTGTCTCATGTTACATTTAATTATACATAATTTGCTATTAAGCAATAATGAGTGTTTACTGTATTGTAGTAACTACTAATCTAAAAGTATTTGTGAAGACTACCGTAAAACATCATCAGTGCATTACCAAAAGCATTAGGACAGCTTATTTTGATAATGGAGAATACTATTTCACCTCGGAGACTCCATTTCAATAAAGAATATGTTAATCATTGGCATTATTCACACATAAGCTCTGGTGCTTAACACCACCAACAGGATCACGTTTAATGCAAATAGACTGACAATTCTTTTATAAATAAGCATATGTAACGAAACGTTGGAGGGATTTTTTCGTTTCTGTGGTATTTCAAAATATCTCAGAATTGTTTATTTGGATTTAAGTATGGTTTAGGGGATCTCCAAATCATATTGTGAACAAAATTAAACTACGGCTGAACATAATGAACGTTTAAATAACGTTTTTCTAAATAAATATTGTATTTCGTTATAGATTGTCAACAACGCAGACAATGTGACATTGTTCAGAACGTCCATTTACAGTGGAATATCCACAATTTTGTCAACTATTAACAAACAGCTAAATCTTTAGTGTCAGATCATCCCATAAGTAATGTCCAAAATGTTAAAACAGGAAGTGCATTTTCATTTTTGTCTTTGTAGAAGGCTTTAATGACTAATATATGTAGTAGGACGTGTATAAATAAATGTTTAAACAAATGAAAGAAACTAACCCAACTCCATTTTTTCAGATAATTGATCAAATATGAAGACTGATGTGTCTGAGGAGCACGTTAGGCATATAATGTTTTATGAGTTTAAGAAAGGCAATAGTACAGCAGAAATTATAAGAAACATTCAAGGTGTTTGTTGTGCAGAGTCTCTCAATGAAAGTAAATGTCGAAGGTGGCTTCAGAAGTTCATATCAGGTGACTACAGATTAAGTGAAGCGTCACGTTCAGGTCATCCTATTGAGTTTAATGATAACTTGCTACTGGCTGCGCTTGATGAATATTGTGCTGTAACAGTTGAAGAACTGGTACAGAAGCTTAATATAACCTATTCAATAATTCACCATCATCCTCAACAAATTGGAAAAGTGTCAAAACTTGGAAAATGGGTCCCCCATAATTCGACACAAAACAATCTTAGAGCAAGAGTGGACGTTTGTACTTCTCTGCACTCTCGCGAAAGTACTTCACCTATTTTCTTAAAACAAGTTAGTGACTGAATTTGAAAAATCAATATATTATAAAAATGTTAAGCGCTGCAGACAATGGCTGAGTGCAGATAAACTGGCAAAAGCGCAGCCAAAAATTAACCTTCACCATAAGAAAGTCTTTTTGAATTGAACGTTTGGTGGGATATCGCTCGTGTGATTCACTTTGAGTTGCTGACACTCAATGTAACGATTACATCAGAATTCTACTGTCAACAGTTAGAGAGCTCAAATGTTGCACTGAAAGAAAAGAGGCCTGCTTTGATCAATCGTAAAGGTGTTGTGTTACACCACGATAATGCACGGCCAAATAAAGCTCTTGTTTTGTTGTTGTTTTGAATTAAGCACAAAGCTACACAATGGGCTATCTGTGCTCTGCCCACCACGAGTATCGAAACCCGGATTTTAGCGTGTAAATCCGCAGACATACCGCTGAGCCACTGGAGGGGGGGGCCAAATAAAGCAAGAATCACATCTGCAAAGATTGAAAAGCTAAACTGGAAAATCTTTCACATCCTCCTTATTCTCCAGACCTTGCTCCATCTGATTATCATATATTCCAATGTCTCAAGATAACAAAACTATTCTCTCTACATTTCTTTTCCTCCAAACCACAAGAATTTTACAGAAGTGACATTCAGAAGCTCGTGAATCGTTGGCAGGAAGAAATTAATAATAATGAAACATACATTATTGATTAAATAACATTAAAAGCATTTTAAATCCTTTCTCATTTTCTGAACCGAAAACTGGACATTACTTAAGAGATGACCTCATACATTTTGTTGATAGCAGACGAGAAATAGCAAGGTATGATTACTTTTCGTGATTATCCATTATTATTATTCACTCTAATTTCGAAGATCAGAGCACCATACGAATTGTGAATAAAAGTTCATTTAAGTATGAATAGGTGACTTTAGTTACGTATGAGACTATTGTTACATTCTCTAAACATTGATGTTTGAAGTTCTGTGAACCCTTTTCTTCACGCCTCTTATGTCTAACTAGTTGTACATGCATCATGAAAATCTAATGGAAACAGGCCTCGCCCCCCTTCGCTAGTATAGCGGTATGTCTTTGGATTTACAACGCAAAATCAGGGGTTTGATTCCCCTCGGTGGGCTCAGCAGATAGCCCGACGTAGCTTTGCTATAGGAAAACACACACGGAAACAGGCCAATTATCCTTGTTAGGGATTTACTATTTCAGTCATTTAATACAGTATCTATACTACATTTGATGCTTTCATGATGGCTTGTTCAATGTTGACCAAATGGCTACAGTCAATGCGATGTCAAGAATGTTCTGACTTTTAATATTTATTACTTAGATGACAGACTGAGGCTGGTTCAACATTGGCACACGTAAGCGTAAATTTTTTCAACAACATTTTAAAAATGTTCTGTGTATTTATTAAAATATTCACAGCAGTAAAGTCGCTGAAATAACGACGTTATTCTGTGAAGTAGTATGGAAAATACCTTATTTCTCCCGTTTACCAACAAAATGGTAACCTTTCTATTTCCTTCAAAAATAATAATTTCCATTTTTGTACAGGGTATTTAGTATTAAAAGAAAAGTTTTTTTTTCATTTTAGAGAAAAATCACGTTGAGCTACTTGCTTTATTCACAACGGGAATAAAAATCGACTTTTTTTGCATTGTAACTCTGTAAAATTACCGCTGTCCCACCCTAAACCATTCTATTTTGAATAATAGAATATATATATATTATTATGACATCTCATTGTCTATTTATATTTTATTAAAATTAATTACAGAGCAGCTTATAAAACAAAACTTATACGGAGTATACAGTTAATAGCGTATACAATAATTTAAGTATGATTATTTATTAATTATTTTTGATTAGCTACTAATGCATTTGCTCCATTAACGCAATTGTAACTCTTAATTTGCTGTGGATTTAAGAGAATCGACAGAAAGATTATTTTTGTGGTTGTAAAGGCTGAGATTCGAATCAGTCTTTTTACGGAAAGTTTATTACAAATGTTAGCCAACAAACAAACATGAGACTAATTTCCGGAAAGAAACTTAACAAAATTAAATAATGAATAAATTCATCACAGACAAAAATAAGTTACCAACTAAACAATGACTAGACTACCTACTTTTAACTTTAAGACAAGTAAATTTTCATCTGTAATGATAACTTCAAAGTTTCAAAACGTAAGATTTATATTTCTTTATGTCTCAAGACTAACGGAACGATTTTTTGAAAAATGCAGAAATATCAGTTTTTAATTCCAAGTGTGAAAATCCGTATAATTCAAACTTTAATGGTCAACTTGTTAATTTCTACAGGGCGAATTAACGTCTACTACTATTAATAGTTAACTAACTGTGGTGCCCCCCAGTGGCACAGTGGTATGTCTGTGGACTTACACACTAAAAACCGGGTTTCGATACTCGTGGTGGGTAATGCACAGATAGCCCATTGTGTAGCTTTGTGCTTAATTCTAAACAAACAAACAAACTAACTGTGGTAAGTTGAAAAGCTTGAAGTCAAAAAACAAAACAATAAGAACTAGCTTATTAGTTGGGCAGTTTGTATTAAACATTGAGTAAAATGTTAATTTAAATAAAAAATAATATTAATAATAAACAATATGATGTTTAAATTATAAAATTAGTTTGATATCAGTAAATATTCTAATCTATGCAGCAGTTTAAATCATTTGAAGATAACTAAAATTCACTAACATAATATTGTTTACTTTAAAGCACGTTGTACACACAGCTAATGATGTGAGTGGTGTCTCGACCAATACTATCTGTCGGACTTCAACTGCCCTGATGAGTTTTGCTAACTAATAAATATTCTCATCTGTATTTAATACATTACAACATTCTTTTCTTCCTTTTGTACACAAGTTATAATCTGTTTCGCGATCTCAAGCAAAATCAGTACTTCATGTTCAAGACAAGACAAAAAATGTGTTTTATAATCAACGATGTCGAGAAATCCCACTTGTAGAGAAAAATATATCTGTAAAAACGGCTCGTTTGGGTTGATAAAATATTTTACGTAGAGGAGCGAACAATGTTTCGACCTTCTTCGATGATCTGACCGAAGAGCTGTTTTGACATATATATTTTTCTGTTTTATAATGTTTATCCTGAAAAAAATACAGTGACTTGATTTAAATCACCAATGATACCTTTAAACAATTAAGCTAATATAAAGTTAGAAATAATATACAGTTAATCCAATAATAATTCATGGAATAAAATGCGTTATGACTTAATAACATATTGTATTTGAATTATCAGGGTTAATAAAATATCAAATACAATTGTAAATCCATCACATCTCGTTTATGAAAGTATGTTTTAAATTGTTATTGTTTATACAACGTAACTGAAAAGCAATAGAGGGCAGTAAGAAGCAACGCCTCTCAATCATGGAGGGTGAGGGGATAGATGTGAAAGATGTCCAACTACGAAGAAGTGAGTTACATGGATATGGATTTTCTGTGCTTGGAGGATCAGGTCTGGGATTACCCCCCGTAATATATGAAGTTGTCGAAGACTCGCCAGCAGCTCTATGTGGGGTGGTAAGTTAGTTATAAAACTTTATAAAGTGTCTCAACCGTAAATTGCTTATCGTACTTCCAACTGAATGTTTGTGAAGTTAAGTCTGAAGTGAACCGATCCGAACAATGTGTGAAACTAAGAGTATAAAACTATGTAGTATATGAGATATAACTTACTAAAAGTGTTTCTAAGCGCAATATTTTGTGTGTTATGGAACCTCAAAGAGTTTGATTGATTGCGATCTTTAAAAGCGGACTAAAAGTAAAATATGACCTCATATTTTTTTCTTATTAATAACTTAGAACATGAATAAATAGTAACTTGTATGCAAATAAAAATGTAAACAGTTTGAAACTTGAAGTTTTATGTATCTTCTAACGCTTTTCCATCCAAACGCCGTATTTTTCAGTTTGACTTTTTATCAGATTATGTTCAAATTGTGCCATATTTGATATTGGACTTCTACTGTCTAGGAAGGATTTGAATTAAACTTAGCAAACATCTAATATTTAATGTTATTTGTAATTGAATATCGCAAGAAATTAATTAATCTACAGTTATCACTTAATTAATAGTACAGGCTATAGTTAAAGGTATTTTTTTCATTAAGAATACCTTGTGCTTTAATAATTGTAGGTTTTGTCCTCACTTAGAACTAGTATTAGTAGTAATTAATTTATGCACTTTTCAGTTATTTGTGTAAGGATAATATATGTTCTTGATGCTGGTTGTGAGTGTTAAAAGCTGTTGAAATGTACTTGGAAATTTTCTGCTGGATATTAAACAGAGCAATTAAATACATTTAAAAGAGAGTATTTTGTAACAATGAAAAACAAAATTAAACTGTAAATATGTGATGTGCGAGTTTAAAGTGTATTATAATTTTACTCATGAAGTGTATTTGGGAATCCTTTAAAAGGCAAACCATTGAACACTGTAAGTAGTACAGCTAACATATTTTGTTTTCTTGCCTTTTTGTAATAATTTTACTTGTAATAAAACCACTTTTGGAATACCTGTAATTTGGGACTTCAAAATTTGTTATTATTCATTTGCTTTCCAGACAGTGTAAAAATAAATGTAATGTATTAAACTCGGATTCAAATGTAAAATTCAATTTTTTTTTTTTTTACTGTAACCATGCCTTTGTACTAGATGTTCTGTGATATGTATTTTACTTATGTATGTGATGATAATAAAGAAAAATGCATAATGCATATCAGTAATAATCAAAAGCCACAGCCTTAACTTACCATTCATGAATTATAGTCTATGTTATTACCAAAAATAAAGCTAAATAAGATTACAAAAGTGCTTGAAATTGTTGCAGGAATTAAGAATGACTTGTGGGAAAATATTAAGCACAAATAGTTAAATCATTATTTGAAACAATATCTACTTAACCAAGAGTTACGCTATATTATATTTGCTATTTTTTATTATATTTTACTATTTCTCTGTTTCATGTATATCAGGATGGAATAATATTACAAAGAAACGTATGGGATCATTTTTTGTTCTGATTAAATCAATGTTATGTAAAGGAAAACAAAAACTTGTATAATTTTAGATTATTATCTAATCCATTAAACATGTAACATGGAAATATATAATTTTATATTCATCTTTGTAAAATATTGCTTATTTTGAAGGATTGTATTGTATCATTAGAATATGTAATAAAAATTTGTAAGGTTTTCATAAGTAATATTGAATTATTTAAATGTAAACAACAGTTTGCTTATAATAACAGACAAGACATGGAGACAGAAGATCATTTGGTCTTCTAAGGTTACCTTTCATACAAAAGTAATAAAATAAAATAATAGGATAAATTATTTTTATTTTGTTTAATTTTTTTCAACTAAGTTAACCATGTTCATTCTCATTGATTCAAATCCATAGTATAAATAACATCATAAAGTAAACCATCTCCTATGTCTGTAATATGAGTAATGTATCAACCATTGCTGTATCTCAGCAATCTGAAGAGTACTGGTATTAAGCAAAAGTCTTCTTGAAACTGGATATAGCTGATACATGTGTAATGTGATTGGGATACTATTTTGCATTCAAAACGTAAACATATTACACCCTTATATTTAAGTTTGTGATGCCAACTTTTTGTTCTACATCTTGAAAAGACTCTTGGGAAGACTGTTTAATATATTAGAAAGTGTAATATCAGAATCAAGCACTCCTTAATTTTTTTGCTGCAGAGGAAACAAGACCATAATCCATGTATACTAATATGTTGACAGGATAAACTGCTCAAATAGTTTCTTCAAGAGAAATTTTCCTAAAGTGCTATAAGCACATAGACAGTTTGGGCATTTAATTGTATCTGTGTAGATTGTATTAGTGATGATGGTACACATTAATTATGTACCAAATAATGAATGACAGAACTCTGTGAAATTTTTTTTATGTATGTGTGAACTTGTCATCCCTTATAAACATAATTTCTTATAGTATGTAAGTTATGCTACTTAGTTGTTTGGTTTGGTGTTTTATGATGCAAAGTGACTAGGCTATCAGTGTTGTTATGTAACTTACCATAGGATATTAAGTTTTGAATCTGTCATACGTACCATTTCAGCTGTGCTTTAGTTTTGGTAAACTCAATGATATGACAAAGGAAGTTTTGAAAAAGGAAATAATAAACTATAGATAAACACAATACTTTAAGCACAAGTACTTTAAGTATTTATTTGAATTATTAAATATATTCCTTATAGCTGTAAATAAACTGTTTAAAAAATTATAAAAAGATGCAACTAGCCCATTCACATATATAAAGCTAAGTTTAACTGTGGTTTCCTAATAGAGTGTGTGTGTTGAGAAACAGTTGAACTGATATCTAAATTGTACGTGGAACATGGTACAACAGAATGTGACGTCAAACGTTATCAGAGTTAATTGTTCCTTTTTATATCTGACTGAGAAAAGGTTTGAAAAAATGTTTCATAGTTTATCATAAGTGCTGCCCAAATTGTTATCAATGTATACATGGAGTATTTTGATATAATGTATATGTTTAATTGATCAACAATAATAATTTATATGAAAGTATTACAAAATTTGTGTTAAGCAATTTTAATGTTCAATGTATTACCTGTATTGAAAGGGATGAGTAGAGAAAGACTGAAAAAGTAATTCTCATTTAGGGTATCAAAAACATTTTGAGATGCAGTTACATATGCCAGTTTTAAGTGTTATAGATTGGGGGCCATCAAATTAGTTTTAACTTGATTCAATAATTTTAGTATGTTTGCACCTGTGGCTTTAAGATAGTTAGCCTATAATTTAGAAGTTAGACACTATGTAAACTGAAGTGATTTTAAGCTTGGTAATAAATATTTTTTGTTTTTTAATATTATTTTACTTAATAAATATATTTATATACAGTAATAAATTTTTTAAAATGGACTATGAATTTTCTTGAAGAATATTTTAAGGTTTTCATAACCTCATCAAAAATCATCATAGTATTTAAGGTTTAATTTTGTATTTAATTGGTTTAATTTGGATAGTGTGTTAGATAAATTATTTGTGTGGAGAAAATTCTCTTTTATTTGTAGTTCATCAAAGCAGTATGTGTGTTAGACTTAAACAAGATATTTGTTTTTTACCATGGGTTTAATTGCTACAAATCTGACAGTCAGGCTTTATAAAAGAAAGAAACCCTTTTTTTTCTTCAAAAATTGCTGCATTAATTTCTAAGTGTAAAAATTGATGTGGAATGAGCCTTCTTTTATTATAGAAATAATAGGTAAGAGGTGTAAATTGTATTTGTTTCATTAGTATGTTTACTGTCTTGAATATTTGTATCATTTTATTATGAATATCAAATTTTAGATAACAGAAATATCTGGATTTATGCAAATATACAAAGTTAAAAATTAAGCAAAAGTGAAAAATTTATTGACAAAATATCTAAAAATAAAAAATATAGATTTATTGTGAATTTGTGCAATTTAACATTTTAAGTATAATTGATGTGAAAATTTCTAAAGCATGGTAATGTATTTGTTATGGTAATTTTGTTTATTGAAATTTTATGCAGTTTGTCTTCTCCACCAATATAATAAGTGGAACAAATTTAAATTCATGGTTTAAGTTAGTTGGGTACCTTTCTAAAATTGTAGGTACATATACCATCATAACTAGTAAGTGGAATGTGTAAATATTTAATTGTCTTTTTCAAACAAGTAATTCTGAACCTCGTGTTCTTTTATTGTAAGTGTTTAGTAGCTTTAAGTTATGGATATGAATGCAATTTTTAGCTTAAATTTATTTTGTTTTAATGAATTAATCAGTAATGTGGTCAGTCTTTTATAAGTGTGTGAAATGAATATAGGTGTTATTTTCTTGAAATTAAAGAAGCACATTTTTTGTTTGTAATTTCATAACCTGTTACTGAAGTGAATATTCTTGGCTGGGAAGTTTAATACACTTTAACTTTGAAGATCTAAGAATTTTTTTTATGTTAATTGTCTATTAATTTGAAAATGTGTGAAATTATATCCATTAATCTGCTGAAGATGAATAGCAAACATCTTTTGAAATGAAGTGTTACAAATAGTCTTTCCTCTGAATCTTTGGTGTATCTTTCCATCTTTGGAATGGCAGTTTTCTTATTTGTCAAGAATAAGAATTGGATACATACACGTATGTGATATCATCATATAGGAAACCAAATGTTCCAAGCTTTTATGATGTGAAATGGCATACCAGGTACAGTCAGCCAAGCAATGAAATCTTTTCAAAGTTAAGATTTATTGAATTGCAATAGATATTTTATAAAGTTGAAGGTGGTTTAAATGTAGTTGTATTTTCCCATCATCTGTCTCAAAAAAGATTTCTTGTTCATTTTATAGAATATTCCAATGGAATTACTTGATAAGTTTGACAGAATGTTCATAACAAGAGCTGACTGTTTCACAATTATTTTGTCTATATTAAAAATTATACTTCTTTGAAACTGAACTTGTGTAGGGATAATAACATTTTAGATTTTGACATTCGGATCTGTATAAACATATTTGACCCACATCCGTAAATGTTTTATTATATCTAGATTCAGTATGGAGTGACAGTTCTTTTATTTATTTTTTTCTGTCATGACCATTAAAAGTCAATACTTTGTGTGATTTATTGACAGTCATATGGCTTAAAATCTTGGCATCACCTAATATCCATTTGTATTTTTTAAGCAAGTTGCTTAATACTTTGTAACAGTGTGCTATATGGGTTTGAGGGTATGTAAAATACAGAGGGCACTTACAATTTGATGAGATCTGTAATTTTATACTATATAATCTTATATAGTTTGTTGTTGTATTCATAATGTTTTTTACTACTAATTTTTACACATTCCTAAAAGCTTGTTTGTCTGGTCTATCAGAATTTGTCAGTAAGAGATTTTAGATGTAGTATTATGGTGCATAACATAAACTGATAAAACAAGGTCCATTAATGAGTTATAAATATACCTTACCATAGTAAGACTGAAACTCATTTTAATAACACCATTCTTTACTGGCTTAAAATAAGTGTAGAAACGAAATAGATATGTTGGTATTTCATTAACATTTACTAGTTGAATGATACTGATTAGGGGGCATTTTTAATCAAAAACAAAATTATTAATGCCACAAGTGTCTTCACTGAAATAATAACAGTTGCTAATCACTGCTATATTTTTACGACAAACAGGTTTACAGAATGATTAGGACAAGCATATGAATTTGTTGCATATTCTATAGCAGTTCTGTTTTTTTTCTTAGTCTAGATCGGTACTTTTTTATGAGGTTTGGATTATGTACATTTAAATTGAAAAATAACCCCTGCATTGTGTATCTCAGGACAGCTTTCGCGAGTATTAACACGTTTACTAATAAATCAGAGAACAACGTCCTCACGAAATTCACATGCATTTTTGTGATTTGCCCAATAAACTACGCTTATTTGTTTGTTGAATAAATTTACTATTTACCCATTGGCATATAATAAAAATGTTTTCGTTCATATTATTTGAACCTTCCCTACTTTTAAATACAGTATATATGTGTATATAGGGTTATTGTAGTGACCTGATTTGCATATGCAATATCATGGAAGCAAGTAGTAAAATATGTTTATGACATGGTAGTGGTCGATGACTTTTGAAACATTTTTTTTTTAAATATTGCATTATGTAGTATTTTGTCGATACACATGTTCTAGCTGTAATAAGACAGATTTGAAGTGGCACATTTCGTGCACAAGTTAAATACCATAAAATACGCGCAATTGTAAAACGCTTTCATCTCATCGATTTAGATTAATTTTCAATCTTGTTGTTGAAGGCATTCCTGTAATGTAACAATATATATATATATATATATCGCATCTCTTGTTTGTTTATATCAAAACGTGTTGACATTATCTAACTGGAAACTCCAGTTCTCTCAGCCAAAGTGTATGTTTATTCAGATTACACAAACCTTTTTAAATTTATAACACATGTTATCTGGTTATTTTTGTAATTATGGGAAAATATTATCCATTCATGAATATGTTCACAAACAATAGCAAGACGATATCCACTGGATTCCTACTTCGAGAATTCGGATAGAAAAATATGTTTTATAAAAATCGCTAAGCTGTATTGTGTTTGCGACTGTTCCATAGAATTGGATGACAGTGAATGAAAACCCACTAAGTTAGACCAGCAATTTATTTTTTAACTAGTCTCTTGGTAATAGTGAAGTGTAATTGCTGTGGAACTGAGAGAACGAAAATTATTTTATACATGCGTGTGTTTATTTAAAACAATTCTGCTTTATCGAGACCTTCGGATCACATTAGTTGCTTGAGGCTAATGCTTAACCAAATGACCCTGTTTGAATTTCCAGCTAGATAACACCCCAGCCTGCCCGACCTACCACCCGCACCAATTATGTCAAAGTTTGTATTTGAGTTTCCCCTTTAATCGAGGATATAATACAAACCAATATCTTTGTGTAACAAACACTAAGCACAAAAACCATCAGGCAATGATATTTCTGAGCACTGATTTATCAAAACATTTTCTAATTACTGATGTGATTTACGGTGGTGGTAGAGATTTGCTTTGAAGTTTAATTTTAATAACTGACCACAGAAGTTAAATAACTTTTAAATCTGGTGACTTTGATGGTCAAACTCGTGTTCTTTGGGCCAGTCTTGGAACAAGTATTTAGAATTTCAGCAGTAAGAATTGGTGAAATTTTTTTCTCAAGCAAACCAGTTTCTTTTGTGGACAGTGTTTACTGAAAGATGAATCTTATTTATGATAAGGTTTATGTGATCATTTGCTGTCACGTTACTTCGCATAAATTATAAACCCTGTACTATTCCAACATAAAGTTGCCCAGAGTCCATCATGGTAAACTAAAGGCATCCATGATTGCAAACTTCTTTCGGTTTTATTATTTTATTGGAAAGATATCCATTTGATCAAAACACATTTTTTCACTGATTGTTTAGTTCAAGGTAAGTTTTCAGTAGGTTTTTTTTTTCATATTTTGGTGTAATTAGACTTTTGTAAACGACAGATCTACTGTCGAAACTCATCTTGTGGAGTTATTACGGGATAGTTTGATAAAGATTAGTTGCTATTTTAAGCTATCTTTATGCTTTACGTACACTTCTGACGCTGTCGATTTTGTGTTTGTCTTATTTTTAGCGCTTGTCTGTCAGTTTAGTGTTTGATCATTGTTATATTTGTTTGATATGTTTTTATTTTGTAATAGCCGAGATGATATTGCTTTTGACACTGTTCTTTTGAATACACTTATTAATTCAAGTGTTCGTGCCCCTGGGCATGTCATGGCCAAGCGTGTTAAGACGTTATCTCGTAATCCGAGAGTCGCGAGTTCGAATCCCAGTCGCACCAAATATGCTCCCTCTTTCGGTCTAGGGGGCGTCATAAAATAGTAGCCCAAGAGTTGGTGGTGGATGGTGATGACTAGCTGCCTTCCCTCTAGTTTTACACTGCTAAATTAGGAACGGCTATCGCAAAAAGCCCTGGAGTAACTTTGCGCGAAATTAAAAACAAACAAAAACCAAAACCCTAGGAAGCTTGCGAGACATTCACCTACAATCATGTAGCTTTGATAATTTGATGTTTTTTTTAAATAGGAAATGTTCAGAAACTTTATCTGAAAAACACTAATATATTATTCGCATACGGACAAATTCGCAGTTGGATTACCATATGACTTCATTTTCCTCTTAGAGACAAAATACAGAATCAAAAAAAGGTGATATGTTTCCTTTATTGTGTTTTCTCCTTATACCTACCTATCTTATCAGAGGCTATAAAACTGTTGTTTGTTATTTCATTTTCGTTTTTGGGTTTTTAGTATACTTTGATAATGACCTGCAGCAAAGCTATGGTCGGATTATTTTCATATTTTGAAAGAAAAAACGGGAATTAAATTATAATATAGAATATGGAAATATGAGAACTGGTGTAAAGTTGGACTGAGTCTCAATTCAAAGAATGATTACTGTTTGTACTCAGACATAGTAATTAATAATAAACGACTCTATGTATATTTTCTTTTAATGTGGAAATTGGAAATATGACGATTGTTTTTAAATAGCTATTTGCTATTGCAGGTAGCGTGACATAGGAGCCAGATATCTGTGGGGTTAGTAGATTTCTTGTGCAATTTGAATATTGCATGTGTAAATTTGTAATCGTGAAGTTAATATGTTTTTCAATTACTGCCAAAATTAGGATTGTTCTAGAGACTTGCAGAACTGAAAGAAACAGCCCAAGGATCGTGTTACGATTATTTTGATTTCAGTAAATCAGCGTGTAATACATTTTCGTTATACAGCTATTTATATTCGAAATATATTTCATCTTGGATTAAACGAACTAAAACTTGCCAATTTATCAGTGAATTAAATCTTGAATATACACTATTTTACAATACTTAAAACATTTTGTGGAAACAAGACAGGATTTTAGGCACAAGCAGGTATTCTTGATAAAATAAAAACACATTTGTGGTTTATGTGATGCTATGTATTAAATATGCTAATAAGAAGTTAAGTTCCTTTTTTAACTTAATATTTACAGTTGGAAAGAAAAAACAACAACAAATGAAGGCTTTGAGCTTGGTGCCTGTTGTACGAAAAATATATTAGTATGGAGTCAGACCCCCCCACCCCTTTAGTCCCCCACACCCCTTTATCGGAGGATTAGAGCGCTCGCCACGCAATCTGAGGGTTGCAGTTTAGAGTCCCAGTTACACCAAACATGCCCTTTCAGCCATTGATAAAATATAACCCAAGAGTTTGTGGTCGATGCTGTTGACTAGCTGCCTTCCCTCTAGTCTATCAGTGCCAAATTAGGGACGACTAGCGCAGATAGCTCTCGTCTCTCGTGTAGCTTCACGCGAAATTCTAAACAAACCAAACCTTTATCGAGATTCAGACGTACTCCCGTTTAAACTTAAGTGTTGTACAAAGGTTTATATCCAGATAACATACAGGTCGTCTTGTTTGACGTAAGCGTCTGATGAAGTTGCTATGTCTTTTTGAAGTCTTGTGCTTACTGAAACACCGGTAGAGGATTTCTTGTTAATAGAGACACTTTAGAAGTAGATCATATTTCTTAAGCATGTATGGAGCAACCTATTTTTATAGTTGCTGACGTCAGTCGTCAAGTGTATACATGTGAGTGTCAACTATATATATATCATCGCAAATTTATGTTTCAGAAATATTGTTAGAAAATCCAATGGAAGTATCGCTGAGTGTATAACGAGTTATTTTGTAACAGGACGGTCGATTATTGTGTGATAAATACATTGAATTAATATTTCCTCCGTCGTTATTATCCCTTTGTTTTTATTTAAGAGATGGTCAATTTCGAATTTATTGGGGATGGCCGATTACAGTTTGTAAGCTTGTTTACGATACATGTAGATGGATTTTTTTTCACGATTTTAATTAAGATTATTATAAAAAAAAACGGATGCTTTATGTCTGATTGAGCTACAGTGGATCAACCGTCAGAGGTAATAAAAGTTCCCATTTAGCATTAATAATATCAGAACGAATTTGTTCTTTCATTATTCTACTTCGTGGCCATTGAAAATTTATAAGATTACTCAGAGGTAGAGAGTTGAGACCTGAGAAATAAGCATCTCATCTCCATAACATCCTGACCCTATCTACTATATAGTGAATCACAAAACAACGACAGCAACAAAATTATATGATGACATTCCAGTCAATGTTCAACTACATAATTTGCTTTTTTTTATTATTTCTTTAAATATGACACAATCTGGTAAACATTGTATCAATGGTTAAGATATAACAGTGTTACCTTAATGTGTCCTCACCCCACAATTACTTAATTACACGTTAAACGTAGACGTTATGAAACTACTCAAAAACAAGTTATTAAACCAGCCTTCCTAGTGATTTATAACGGTGTACTAAGTGATTGGTTTAAAAAAACCCACAGAGAAACGAGGTAAATATCATTAAGTACGGCTATCAAAAAGTGTCCGTTTAAAATCATCTTCAGAGTACCTCAACACCAACAATGGCTGTTTCACAGTATTAGGCAAAACTGAAGCTCGTTTTACTTATAAAGACGCGTAAACATCTGTATACATGTTTACGGAGTGAATGAACATTTTAATCTTTCAACAAATTTCTGTCCCCCCCAGTGGCTCAGTGGTATGTCACTCACAACGCTGAAAACCGGGTTTCGATACCCGTGGTGGGCAGAACACAGATAGCCCATTGTGTAGCTTTGAGCTTAATTCAAACACAACAAAAAACAACAAGTTTTTAGTAAGTGACTTTTCCAGACAATTGTTTAGATAAAAGTGACAAACTTATCGCTCTGATTTCTTCACAGAACTCTTCCGTGTCGAGTGCCAATGATCCATTCCTCTCCTGTACTGAAAAGGATAATAATATATATACGTATAAGGTCCGGCATGGCCAGGTTGGTTTAGGCGTTCGACTTGTAATCTGAGGGTCGCGGGTTCGAATCTTCTTCGCACCAAACATGCTCGCCCTTTCAGCCGTGGGGGCGTTGTAATGTACGGTCAATCCCACTATTCGTTGGCAAAAGGGTAGCCCAAGTGTTGGCGGTGGGTGGTGATGACTAGCCGCCTTCCCTCTAGTCTTACACTGCTAAATTATGGACAGCTAGCGCAGATAGCTCTCGTGTAGCTGTTCCCCGCTAGTACAGCGATAAGTCTATGGATTTACAACGCTAAAATCAGGGGTTCGATTCCTTTCGGTGGACTCAACAGATAGCCCGATGTTGCTTTGTTATAAGAAAACACACACTCGTGTAGCTTTGCGCGAAATTCAAAAACAAACAAATGTACGTATAAAACGAACGATGCACTATTTTGGGCAATTAATTAGATTTTCGAGTAGGTTGATGTAGATCGTGATGTGTAACAAAATGTAATTGGGTGTACGTGCGCCCTACGCTTGGTATTACTGGCGCACGAAAATTTAGCTTATAAAAAGGAAACTAACTGGCATAATAAAAGAATTTAAAATTCATAAAGACAAGCAGGGGTCGATATATACGTAGTCTAGCTAGCTATAATAATATAGGAAGTTTTAGTGACACAAAAAAGTCAAAACTACAAAAACTGAGTCGCTTATAAAAAAGTTGTATCCCTACTTAAGCATAATTACAGTGATTTGCTTTTCTGTTGCATTAAAGCTTCCCATGTTGCTTTACAAAATTTAGATTTTTTTATAGTTCTTACATTAAAGGAATATAGCTGGTGTTATGCCATTTATTATAAAGTTGGAAGGTTTTTTGTTGTTTTTTTCTAATGCTTTTAACCGTTCTGTACTAATGTAGAGTTTAGTTTTTTCTTTGTTACTCAGTGATGTCGAGAAACCCACTTGTTGAGAATTTTATATGCAAAAACGGCTCGTTTGGGCTCAGAAAATATTTTAAATAGAAGAGCGAACAACGTTTCGACCTTCGTCGATCATCGTCAGGTTCACAAAGAAAGAGGTAACTGACCGGAAGCTGACCACATTATACAACCCCTTCCAAACATGTGATCAGCTTCCGGTCAGTTACCTCTTTCTTTGTGAACCTGACGATGACCGAAGAAGGTCGAAACGTTGTTCGCTCTTCTATTTAAAATATTTTCTGAACCCAAACGAGCCGTTTTTGCATATAAAATTTTCTTTGTTACTGTTGATGTGACATCTCGGAGAAGAGGAAGGCGTGGATAAAAGGTAATATTGAAACATGTTTTTCGCCAACTAATTGTTTTCACACAGTGTGAACTTACGGGTACGTTCTGTGAAGGCTGGTGTCACATTGTACTGGCGTTTTGCGGAGGTTTTAAGTAGTAAATGAATAACTGAAAATAATTACAGACATCCTAATATTTTACTTGACTGTTAAATCTAGTTACCGAAAATTATAATTATTCGTATCAGACTATGAATTCGAGGAACATTTATTTGCATCCCGTAGTCGCAAAAGTGTGCTTCACGGTTTGAGGTCGTGTTGCTACTTTAATCAAATTGTGGAACCTGTCCGTTCTCGACTCGTGATCCGAGGGTGGCGGGTTCGAATCTTCGTTGCACCAGACATGCTCGCCCTTCAGCCGTGGGAGCGTTATAATGTGTAGTCAGTTCGTTGGTAAAAGAGTAGCTCAAGAATTAACGGTGGGTAGTGATCACTAACTACCTTTCTTCTATTCTTACACTGATAAATTAGAGACGGCTGGCGCAGGTAGCTATCGTGTAGCTCTGTGCGAATTTCTAAAACAAACTGTCTATTCTTGATCAGCTGTCTTTCCTCTAATCTGTCATCGAAAAATTAGGGACGACTAGCTTTAAGAAGTTGATATCTTAATTGATATTTCATATTTCAACAATTGTTTAGTAATTAGGTACGTGTGACATGCATATACATTGTATGTGTGTATATGCTCCCCGCTAGTACAGCGGTATGTCTACGGATTTACAACGCTAAAATCAGAGGTTTGATTCCCCTCTGTGGGCTGAGCAGATAGCCCGATGTGGCTTTGCTACAAGAAAACACATACACACACGTGTGCATATATATACATATATTAAATCAATTAAAAAAACAGGCCTCAGTCATAAAAACGAAACTGGAGACGTTGCCTGAGTTACGTGTTTTTTGGGGGGGTGGGGTGGGGGATCGCAAATAATTTGATTTGAAATATTTACAGGTGGATTTTGGTTCTTTTCTTTTTCGACGGTTTTTTATTTTGTTTTTACTTTGAAATACTTCTCTATATTTTCTTAAATTACATCGAAAATGAACGGTTAAAAAAGAACTTTTAAAATTTTACGATGATTTTTAAAACTATACACTGCACCTTAATATATTACTATTTCTTAGAAGGTATGATAGTATTATAGTTTGTCCTCTGCTGGTGCAGCGGTAAGTCTGTAGATTTACAACGTTAAAATCTGGTGTCCTGGTGTGGCTTAGTTAATAGAAAACACACAAACATATACTACAGTTTGTGGTACAGGTTTTAAATTTCTTTCATATTGTTCAGATACAATAAATTATTTTTAGAAAGAAACTAAACTGCAGCAAAGACAACGATCAAATTACGAAGTAATGTTTCTTTTTTTTTCCTTCTGCTGTATAAATTCGAGCGTAATTTGGTTTTAAATCTTAATATCGGAAAAGAAATTGTCAAAGTTCGATTGAAAACCTTTTCAGAATTTTGTTCTTTTATTGTAATTGGAATTAGGCTAATTTCTTCTTTGCTTTTATTTGTTAAAATCATTTTATTTTTTTGATTATTTCAAAACAAAATATTTTAAACTTGGCACCCCAGTTGTGTATCACGAAAATACAAATTAAAAATTTCATTAATTTATTTTGTAGACGATAAGTCTAAGGAAAAAAAGCCCTCTAATAGTTATCTAAACAATAGAAGAGTAGTTAGGTGAAAAAACAACAACAGAGGGTTATTATAAATAAATTTTAATCAAACTGGTTTAATGTCTTCGGACCTTTGCTGTTTCTGATTTACATCAGTGACGTGTATTTGATGACACTATTAAGGTCTTTTGCGTTGCTGGCTATGTGGAAGGTGCCGCTGCTGTTATACAAAAGGATTTAGATAATCTCGTAAGTTTGGTGAATAAATGTCAGATGGGTTTTAATTATAATAAATACAAGATAATGCAGGTAAGTTACCGTAGTTAAATTAAAAATATGTAATGAATCAGGATAACCTGAACAATGTTATGAAAGAGAGGAATCCAAGCACGTTTTCAGATTGTGTCTACATAAATACTGAATACAAGTCTAAAGATATAATATCATTGTATAGGCCACTGGTTTGGTCACTTACTCGAATTAGAGGTTTGTTTGGGGTGTTTAAGATTTTTTCTCTTGTTGTCCCTAAACATTGTCATTTTTGGCCCCCGTTATGAAACAAAGGTTTTATGAGCCCGGAAGTTTTGTTTGGTGATTGACGTCTTCCAAGGTGTGAGAGAAGTGTAATTAATTTATGTAACTTAAAGTTTGAATTTGTTAGAATAGTTTTTTACTTTTAAATTTAGAGGAGATCGAATGAGTTGACAGCAAATGGATGTATTAAAACTGACAACAAATGGATACATTGAAACTGACAACAAATGGATACATTGAAACTGACAACAAATGGATGTATTAAAACTGACAACAAATGAATGTATCAAAACATGTTTAGTTGAGTAACTTTTCAAATAGGAATAAGAAGTTGAGTTATGTGTTAAGACGTGAATAAGAAATTTTTCAGTTTGGTGAGGGGTTGAGTTAGGAATAAAAAGCAGTTCAGTTGAGTTTTTACAGATATATTTTTCTCTACAAGTGGGTTTTCTCGACATCATTGATTATAAAACAGATATTTTCTGTCTTGAACTTGAAGTGCTGATTTTGCTTGAGATCGTGTAACAGATCATAATAACTTGTGTACAGATAGCCCTCGTGTAGCTTTGTGCGAAATTCAAATCAAACCAAAGGAATGAGTTTTAGCTGAATGACGTGTTTAAATTAGAATTTACCCATTTGAGTGATTAGTTAAAACAGGAGTTATAACTTGTTCAGTTGAATTGTTGGTTTTAGTACATTAATATATTTAATGAATAAATTTCTTTTCATAAATCATTTCAACTGTTCTTAGTGATTTATATAAATACACCTGTAGAGAGAAATGAGAAGAAGCATTTTTCACGTGTGAATCATTTGGTTTTATTTGTTGTAAAAACTGAGGTTAAATAAATTGGTCAGTTACAACTACTTTTTACACAGTTACCTTCAGTGTAATACTAGGGATTATTTAACCCATCTACGATTGTGCTTAAGGTGCAATATGTTCCCCGTTGAAAATTACAAGCCCTGTTAGTTGCAGAAAGCCAGGATTGGTTCTCACAGCTGTGATGGAAGTGAAGAGTTTGTTCACTGGTATTTATGGTTTGGACAATTAGATATGCAGCCCTTACACATTATATCATATAGTTCCATAACTCACCACTAGGTTAGAATAAATCATATTTTTTTCATTTTTGTTTAAGAAATCCAGAAAGTTTATCTTTTAGAGAAACGTCATAAAAAATAAACGATTCAAGATAATTTCCAATACAGAATAGTACAAGTGAAAAATAAAGTTTTATGTAAAATAATGAGCGTACATTTTTTATTGTTGTACTCAGAAGTAGTGTGATACTTTGAGGTTTATGTGTGCTGTGTTGTTGCTGCTAACAAACAGAGTGATCAAGACGTGTTTGGAATATTTCTTTTTTGTTTTTGAAACAAATGTTGCATTAATAAAGAGGTATAGCTGAAACATAATATTTGGAACATCTGTGTCTAAAAATGAGTGGACATCACTAAAATTAACACACAATGATTGTTTTATTGTTCCAATCTGTGATGATATTCGATCGCCAAATGTGATCAAACAAGATGTACACACATTTTTAATAGATTCGCCAAACCAAACAGTGTTTAACACTGCTTCTTTCTGTACTTAACAACGTATCTATAGTATATTAAGATAGCCCACATAAAAAAAAAGTAATTACCAGAGTATGACTTGTTTTCTTTTGTTTATTTGGCTCACATGGCCAGGTGCATAGGACTCTTGACTCGCAGTTTGAAGGTTGCGGGTTCGAATCTCCGTCATACCAATTGCTCACCATTTCAGCAGTGGGGGTACTATACTATGAAGGTCGATTCCACTACTCGTTAGTAAAAAAGTAGCCCAAATGTTGGCGGTGGGTGGTGATGACTAGCTGCCTTTCCTCTAGTTTTACACTGCTAAATTATGGACAGCTAGCGCAGTTAACCCTCGAGTAGCTGTGCGCATAATTCAACCTAAACAAGCATCAGCTTACAGTCATAAAAAGGGAAGCAAAAACTCGAACCATTGATTGTTACGTATGCTGTGCTCCTAATGGTGCTTAAGAAATTCAGTTCCTGCAGTATACGTGTATGCATGTATATATGTATACATATATACATTTAAAAATATTTGGCCACCCCTCGAATCGTAAGCGAAATGTCCTACTTTTCAGTACGCTTTCTAGGAAAACATAGAATGAATCGTCCCAGAAAGGTAGATTAGTGGTTTCGATGTGCATGTATCCGAATTGCCAAAACATCGCGAATTATTTGAATCTGACACAATAGAAATATTAAGTTCTAGATATTTGAGAAAAATAATACGTAAAATTGACAGCATTGATTTGTTACACACGATATTTAAAACGTAGTGTATATATACGTATATCTAAAAATATTTGGAAGCCGAAGTACAGTAAAAACAATACAATTTTACAAGTTAGCAATGTGCTTAGAGTGAAGAGGAACCACAGATTTATGTGGGTATTTTGGTAGGAGAAAGAAACCTCATATCAGTCTTGTTAGTATGTATTTGTATAACATCAGAAATATACGACTTGTCGTGCGTTTTGTGCTTGGGTTTCACATTAACTATACATATGTCTTTGAAATGTTATAGAGGGTTGATTTTAAAGCCTTGTATTTGTCATCAACTCGATAAGCGTTTAATAAAATAGCAGAAAGGACGAGGATACGGAACACCTGCTGGAACGTAATTGTGAGCGTGCCTCACAGAAAAGCGGTAGTTATTCCAGCCATTAGGACAGTGGTCATTGGAGTTTCTCTTTATCGGTGTATGTAGGTATACTTTATGCGAGCCATATGGGTACAAAACTAGAACAATATGCAATCTATATATGTGTGTGTGTGTATATATGTGATATTTTCAGGAACTTTGGTTTGCCCCAGCGATATAATAACTCATAGAACGAATGAAAATGTGTTTCAGAGACAAAATGTGAAATTTATAACTGCTTGAAGTGGTATAAAAAAGTTGGATATGAACTGGGAAGAAAAGCAAAGTATTCTTTGTTAAACAAAAGAAGAGTGCAAAACAGTTGGACGTGTTCATAAGGACAGCACATCTGTAAAGTTGGAGAGAGAGAGAGTGTTCTGGATTATATGTGATATCTGAATAAACATTAAATTAGTAAATTATTGGATTAAAAAAGATCATTTTTCACAGGGCAAACAATAATATTTTAGTTCTATATTTAAAATAAGCAAGGAAAAGAAATGCCACGTGTACATACATATAAGTATCCTCATATTTACACTTTAGTGGCACAGCAATATTCCTGCGGACTCATACCACTAAAAATTGGTTTTTGATATTCATGGTTGGTGGGTATTTTCTTATAGCAAAGCCACATCGAACTATTTGCTGAGTCCACCGAGAGAAATCGAACCCCTTATTTTTGCCTTGTAAATCCGTAGACTTACCGCTGTACCAACGGTGTTCCCCGTGGTGGGCAAAGCATAGATAGCCCACTGTGTAGCTTTGTGCTTAATTCCAAACAAACCCTCCCTACTTGGTGTCACGTGCTTTTAAGTTATTACAACTTACTACATACTGCGTTTTGTAATGTAATTATATTTTCCACGGCGTGCGCGATTTTAATTAACTTGAAAAATGGTTGTCATGTTATAAAACTCGCATTTTTTATCCTACTTTAAACCTCTCTTCTGTATGTTTGTTTGCCTGTTCAACTTGTATGCATGTATTTTAATGTTTGCCTGTTAGGAAGTTTTGCTTTTTGTTGTTTCACTATCCTTTAACATAATTGCAGTTTTTCGCAAATTTATCTGTATTCCAGTCATTCTGCGTATAATCCAGTTTGTAATAAGTAATTTTTTATCCTGTCATTCAGCTATTTATTTGCTGTATAAGCCTCAACTATCTGTATATAATTAATTTTGTTTGCTATCTAAACCTAATCTGTCTGCGTATACTTCATTATGTGTGATATCTAAGCCTAATCTCCCAATAGATTCTTCTTTTGAATAGTTTTAAGCGTAATCTGTCTGTATATACTTCTTTTCGTTTGCTGTTTAATCAAGTTATGTATCTACGTATATCAACATTAGTTTAATACGGTCCGTACTGGCGTCGCTTAGTTGTTAGTGTGTTGGGAAGTTCTTTGTTCGAGCCGAAATGTACCTTGGAATACTTCAGTCTATTAGTTGTGGGAAGCGTTATAACTCTGACAGTCGATCTCGCAATGTCTCCTATAACATAGTGGTTAAGGTGCATTACTCGCAATCTGAGATTCGCGGTTTCGAACATTTGTTACTAAACATACTTGCTTTTTTGAGCCTTGACGACATTGTAATGTTAAGGTCAAGCGCACTGTTTGTTAGTAAAGGAGTAGCCACAGAGCTGGCGATGGTTGATAGTGTTAATTAGTTGTATTATATGTAGTATATCACTGCTAAATTAGAAACGGATGGCGCATGAAGCCGTCGTGTAGGTTTGTGCGAAAATCAAAACAAACCAAATCAGTCTCTCAAAACAACAAAAGTCATTCCATTGTAGAGCTTTGCATTCACCGGCAGCAGGATGACATTCATGGACATGGGCTTGATACAAGAAACGACAAATAAAATATAAAAAAGATTACAAGACTACTTTAAAACAACAGCCAGGGAAGAGGTCATATATTCATCTCATCGAATTAGTTTAAGGGGAGCTGTGTGGACGTCGTGTGCTGCCGATAGATTGTCTTCTTCTGACTCATTAGCAGCTTCTGATCACTGATAACAGTGTTTGAACGTTATTTATTTTTTCATTTCGTAAAAATAGAAAAGGCAATTGATGTCAAGAAAGTTGGAGTAACAACTGTATAATTTCTGCCATGTGTTATGGTAAAGAGTCGTAGCTGTGTTAATCAGTTATTGCTGTATTATGTATTAGAAATGTAAACCGTTTTTCACGCTTACACTTGCTTTGTACTGGAACAACGCAGGGTTAAGATACGATTGTTGTTACAGAAGAAAGTATTTTAATGAAGTTGTGATGTATAAGTTGGAAAATCATCTTCACTTGTAGTAAGAACCATACATCTTTATTATTAATTATTGCCGAATAGCATGTGACTTGTAATATGAAGACAAAGTTTGGTTGTTTTTTTCTTGCGTAGGTAGACTTTTTCTGTGACAAACTTTTAGTATCAAACTATATGTGTATGCATCTTGCCTATATACGTACGTGTGTATATATATTTCTATGTGGATAATTTATTGGTTTTAGTTGGGTGATTTATAAAAAAACAAAAAAACACAAAATCAGGAAGGTCATACTCTCTATCCTAACTTTTCTTGCCATCAATTTCTACAGGTGTTTCTTTTTCATTCTCTCTTTCTCCTTTAATAAGAGCATTGAACAAAGTACGATTATATCAGTTTTTACGTAAATAACTCTTTATATGGATATACTATACACAGTAAACCTAACGCTATAGAGAAAGTAAATAAAGTGTAATTAAGTAAGCAGATTTTGATATAAGCACAAAATTGTACCATTACTGACTATTATCAGCATGTTAGAACGTACAGCATATTGCATATAGAACTTCCATTTATTGTGTAGAGATATAATCAAGCTAAAAGGGAAGGTAATCTGAATAGATAGCAATTCAAAGCTTCGGCGTACAGGTTTATACGCGCATCACAAAGACAAAGAAGGTTCGAACTAACAGTATAGTTAGTTTCGCAAAGCTCTTTGAGGTAGGAAACGAGGATAGATATTGTATTTCTGGAACCTAGCGCATCGTGCGTTTTACCCTTATAGTGATGCTGTAAATCTTGTGTATCTATTTCTGAATTCAGTTTCAGAAGGCTTGAGTGTATAGAATAATTAATACTCGAGTAGTTGAATACTTCATTCCTGTTTCTTTGTATGAATCTCTTCAAATGAAGCTGGCGAACCGAGATTAAGGCTGATAGACGGTGTATCTCCACCACAGTGTGTGTTCTACCTCACAGTTACATTCAAAACTGGAGGCATATTTGTATCCAATATGATAACTTGTACCTTGGGGATACTTTTAATCCATGTACCGCCTTTAATTTAATTTTGTGTATATTTATCGTGTGTAATTATATATATATATATATATATAAACACACAATTGTGTAAACTATGTAAGATTTTTGTGTGTGTACCCATTTACATTTTCTGTCTAATGAGGTGGGATTAGGGGTAGAATATTTTCTAAGTTTAATCTTATGATGGAGTTACTTCCTGTTGAAGAATTTATCTTGAAAGAATGATCAAACTCTTGTTTTCTTTGGAAAAAACAGAAGAGAGAGCGTAATAAGGCATAAATGTGTGCGATGCTGTGTGTGTGTGAACAACAAATCTTGGTATTATGTGGGATATTACTATGTGTATTGATCAGAAAACTATTTATTATAGAAAATCGTTACTTTGATATGGTAGTTAGAAGGGATGAAATGTGCCGTAACCATGACAATGTGGTAGATGTTTGTCTCGTGATAGTGTTTCATTATTTCAAAAGCTTTCAAACAGATCTGACGTTAAATAGAAGTTGAGAGGTACAACTTTTAAGTGGATTATTTATTTTGAATTTTTATTTAACTTTATTGCAGCGTTTCGACCATTCGTGTGACCACCATCATGTAACCCTCGTTTGACGATAGCCAAACTAGTGGTCGAAATGCTGTAATAAAGTTAAATAAAAATAAATAATACATTCTGGACTTTTATTTAAAAGGCACAGCAGATTTTCTTTCCTCACAATAAGACATTAACTGCTAATGTTTACTTTGTCAGTTCTTTTAATCACAATTCAAATATATGATATCTGTATTACTACATCACTGTGATGTGTTAAATTAATTTCTTCAACTGTAAGAAATTAGTAATAATGACAAATACGAAAAACAAGTAGTTTTAAAGAGTTGGGACTTGTCAAAAAAAGTAAACACGTCCTCTGTATTTGTTTCTAGTTTTAGTGCTTTTTACTGACGTGCAGTAAACAACCCGAGTTTTCACTGTGCACTTTTCACTGTACTTATATAATGTTTGATTCTGATTTTTGTGTTTTCTTACACTGACTGAGAAATGTACTCTTCACTTTTATATACGAAAAAGGAAACCAAACAAAATATCTTGGCTTTTAGTGCTGCTTTTTTAAAAACATTTTTCATACTTCTAAGTGTGATTTAATTTTATGATAGAACTACGTAACTTTGCATGCAGTAATGCATACTGTTGATATAAGTACAAACATACTTGTAAGATTCATGTTTTTTTGCTAGTTCGTTTCTAATGTTGTATCGGTGCTAATTGTGGATATGAGTGCCCGTGGCTCGCGCCATGTTACCACCAAAGTAATAAAACAAATAATAAAGCTCCGGACGTTGGAGCCGCAGATGCGTTGTAAGAGTAACAGTCAAATATAATTATTCGGACTAACAAAAGTAGTTCAAGAGTTGGCGGTGTGTGGTGTTGGCTGACTGTTTCCACACTAGCTTACCACTTCAGAATTAGGGACGGCTTGGTTAACGTGTGTGTGTGGGTTTGGGCGAAATTTAGCAAACAATTTCAAATGTTTATGCATTTAGTGACATATCAGTAATTACTTATATCGTACAATAAATCAAAAGGGGACCGTTGAAAATTTGCACGGATCTGATTCTTGCCCATCTGAAAATATCAGTTATGTTACATGTTGAAACGGAAACAAAAGTTATAATCCTGTACGAAGCAAATATTTCATATACATGTATTAAAATGCTGGTTTAAATGTTACAGGAAATGCGTTGGCTTTGGATCTATAGCGAAACTTCGTATTGTAAAAAACTTAAGTAAAAAAGAGTAATATACTGCTCTTAGAAATTCACATACACACACCTCTTTTATACGAACGCTACAAAAATCAAGAAAGATTTATTTATTTTTGGCGTATTCCACGTTAGCCTATTTAGTATATAGTTTAAGTGCAATTCAAATAATTAAAGAAGTTGTATCATATTGATTGTATCGCATTTTAAGGGTTTTGATAATTCTATCGCATTATTTAAATCATAATTGCTGTGATACTTCAAGCAACGTTCACGAAGTTTGCTTGATAAACTCTACCACAAGTAATGCCAGTTTTCTGTGCCTCACCATTCAGTTTTGAATACTACCATCTTATATGTATTCTCTCGGTGTGTAGCCATTCCACCCATAATTATCAATAGTTAAACATAATCATGCTAGTTTATTCGATAGTTATTTTGTGTTTGAACCAAGTCATTGAAATCATATTTAGAGTAATTCTTGTAATGGCGACATCAGAAAGAACGTGTAAATTTGACTATCACTTCTGATTTGGCTGAGGTTTTTATATTTCAGCCACAATGACAAAGTCAGTGGTTCTCAGAAATTTCGTTCGCAGACCAAACGTACCACCAATCGGTCCTATCCCACCCGCTTTCGCATTCCACTTAAAAATACAACACAAAACGCATCGGAAATAGTAGAAGAAAGGCACAGCATTTATAAAAAGTTCAATTTCGGACCAAGCCTGTAGATCACGTGGAAGATCCTTTCGAACAACCAGCGATGTGATCACACTGAAAAACCACCAAGTTCATGATTTATGATAACCTCTACAATATGGAACTAGTTTTATCATCTACCTGTTTTCTCCGAGTCAAAGTCCAGAGGGTGTGTGTGTGTTTTCTTTTAGCAAAGCCATATCGGGCTATCTGCTGAGCCCATCGAGGGGAATCGAATCCCTGAATTTGGGATTGTAAATCCTTAGACTTATCGCTGTTATAGCGGGGGGCGCAAAGTCCAGAGGAGTAGAATCGAAAATCTATTTATATGTGTAACAATTTGTAATTCATGTTGTTATTTGTCTGTCTACTTCACTGATGCAATCTAAACCTGTGCAGCCGCATGTTTTTTTGTAGTTTAAGTGGATTTATTATATATCTTTTCACGTACAAAAACAGTTTATTGTTATATCTTGCAGTGCAAGTTAGTGTCTGAAAAAATCACTTATCTGACCGTGACAGCAAAATTACTCAGTGCAGTATATTCGTATCTAGCATTTTCTCTTTATTTCGGACTCTGTTAACTTCTGGTGCAATGCGTTGAAAGGGTGGTTTGGACAGTGTTATTTTTGAGATTTCTGTATATAGGTAATCAACCAAATGTCAAATAAATCTGACTTATGACTGTCACAAAACTGACGTTGTAATAATTTTCCTCCTTAAAATATAGATGTTTGATTAAAGCCTGTTGGTCACGACATGCGCTGGAGCTTAAAATTGCGAGCGTTTCATTTGATAACAATTTTGAGAGAAAAAATATATAACATATGGTGAACCCATGAGTTTAAGACGCTGGATGTTAGTGTGATTAGTATATTTCTGTATATTTTTATATTTAGTCCGAGAATTAAAAAATGGCTTATTTTGGAATGAAAAAGTAAATTCAAGGTTTGACTAGATGTCATAAATGTAATTCATCACAGTCAAAACTTTGATGTAATTACACTGGTTTAAAAAAAAATATTTTTTGTCTGAGGCAAGAATGTGAATAGGTATTTTTTTACTAATTTGGGTGTGCTGAATTCAAATTTATAAACAGTTTTGCTCTATCACCTCTAGTTTTCTGGCTTTTAAATAGTCTCATTTTAGTATATACAGAGTATATACGTGCTTATTTCAACAGTTGCAGCAGCTTATTAAAACAGATAAAACAGGATAGATAAAGAACATTGACGGAATAAATATACTTGGATGACACAATGTACATAATTCATAGTACCGCAGACAGTTAGAAGTGTGTTTTCTTAGATGATCTGGTGTATTTTGCCTCCGGGATGTCACGCAAGAACATCCAGCCGAAGTCTCCCATCATGCTGGGGTTCAACTTGCCTTGGTAGTTGCTCTCCATCTTCGTAATGTCTTGGTGGAATCTTTCTCCGTGCTCATCACTCACTGCACCAAGGTTTGGAGGGAAGAAGTTGAGGTGGGAATGGAGAAAATGAATTTTGAGTGACATTCGGCATCCCATATCCTCATAAGTCTTTAGCAACTTCTCAATACAGGCTTGGTAATTTGGTACGCGTGCGTTACCAAGGAAGCCACTACAGACTGACTTAAATGCTTCCCATGCTCTCAGTTCCTTTAAGGTAAGAAGCTCCTCAAAATCAGTATCCTTCAGCACTTCTCGGATTTGAGGTCCGACAAAGATGCCCTCTTTAATTTTAGCAGCACTGAGACCTGGGAACACAGTAGACAAGTATTGGAAGGCAGCACCATTTTTGTCCATGGCCTTCACGAAATTCTTCATCAAACCAAGTTTGATGTGAAGAGGAGGAAAAGCACCTTCTTCATGTCAACCAGAGGATTCTCCTTGACGCTGTGTTCGCCAGAAATGAAAGTGCTTCTAGACACCCAGTCTTTCTGCTTGTAATGCTGGGATACAGCTCGACTATCCCAGAGACAGAGAAAGCAACAGTACTTTGTGAAGCCCGCTTGCATACCCATAAGAAGACCAATGACCTTGAGGTCCCCACACAGACTCCACTGGTACTGGTTGTACTTAACAGCTTCTAAAAGAAGCTCCATATTGTCATAGGACTCCTTTAGATGCAGAGTGTGCAGTGGGAATGCTGGGATATTTATTCCCGTTGTGCAGAAGCACAGCCTTGAGACTTCGCTTGGAAGAGTCTATGAAAAGACGCCAGTCTGAAGGATTATGTGGCAAACCAAGGAAAGTGAACAAGCCAGGTACATTTGTGCAGTAGCACAACTTGTTTTCCATGTCGAAAAATAAAGCAAGGTCTTTGTTCCGATTCCTGAAACTGGTGTTCCGTCTTGATATATATAATGTAATGCTATCATTTACATTTATTGCATAATAACTAAAAAGGAAGACATAAGTCACACAATCTTAGAAATTAACCCTGAATCCATATACGCCTTTATGTACAGTATGTGTACAAAATGTACAGTATGCATATCTAAAAAACTAGAGGTGATGAGTAAAAACGGATTTCAAATCTGAATTCAGTACCCCAAAATTAGGTTAAAACAGCTATCTTTGTGCTTGCCTCAATTTCTTTGTAAACCAGTGTTATCTAATTGTTTCGAACGATGATTTTATTTAAGGTTAAATACTATATGGTTGAATTGTCCTTTTCTAATCACACTGTAGAACATTGTATAACAGCATGAAGTTACCATACGTCAAAGTGAAGGATATGAATAATACAACAAATTGGATATTTTAATTGGAGGGAGTTTATTCTTAACATGTTCTGTAGTATATCACTGGTCACACATTTAATGCCTTGAACACTTATAATAATGCGCATTGTGCGTAACCTTTATCGGGCCATGCCTTATGTAGGATATTGGATTAGTCTTTGATAACTGAGGGTGACATCCAACGTTGTGTCGCTATGGTTACATAGTGGTGATGATTAACTCTGCCACTCACTGGCCATTTTCTAAATAAATAATACACAGTACGCGTTACATGTTGATTAGCTCCCATAGCGACAGCGTTACGTGGGTTGCGTAATGAAAACAAATATCAACTTATAACAAGCAGACATACACACACACACACAAACATGATTTTACAGATAAAAAACGTAGACATTACATATAATAGCAACAGAACAACCGGTATGTTTTGCTTAGCAAATACGTGAGACATTTTAAGTGGATTGAAGTCCATCGAACTATTGGGATGTTTATGTTCCACAAACATCTGGCAGATAAAACAGGATTAGAACTAGTTAAGACATGCTAGTATTTACATTAACCCAATAAATTCATGGTTCGCGGCCTGTTGC
This sequence comes from Carcinoscorpius rotundicauda, assembly GCA_011833715.1. NCBI lineage: Eukaryota > Metazoa > Arthropoda > Merostomata > Xiphosura > Limulidae > Carcinoscorpius > Carcinoscorpius rotundicauda. The sequence goes on from CM022398.1 coordinate 29,302,895, forward strand.
TTCTCACTCTTCTCACTCATTCATCATAAAAGTAACTGTCAAATTCCACTATTCGGTCAGTTCGGACAAAAGTAGTTCAAGAGTTGGAGGTTGGTGATCAGCTCAAAATTATGGACGGCTACGCGCAGACAGCCCTTTATCGTTGCGAAAATTCTGAAACAGACTTGTGAAACGTGATGACACTAACGTTTCTCAATTATATAAATACGGTGTTTGACCAGTAATTTAAAATATAAGTAAATTAAGTTGTATTTTCGAATTTTGCCATATTTTGCTTGCAAAACACTTAAGTAGGATTTAAGGCTCTAATAATTGTATAGTGGTATTCTATATACGTGCAAAAGCATTTGAAGGACATTAAATCCAGTCTGCTTCTGGAGTAAATGTTATTAGTTTTAAAATAGTCCTCGTGATATTATTGTACGTTAATTAAAGGTGTAGAGTCCACTCAATACGAAATAAGAATATTCATTAAACTAAAAGTACTACTTAATAAGGTTCAGACGTGATAGAACTCTGAACTATCGTAAATATTTTTTTATTGAATTTAGTTTGTTAATTGTGGTACCAACAGTTTCCACGATGAAATAATTTTAAGCTGCCTTGTTCATTCTCATTAAATTTGTGTTTTATTTCGATAGGCTGCTGTCAGCAAATACATTTATTTTGTACGCGTTCTAGTGTTTGGGAGAGAGTTTGTTTTTGTTTTTAAAATTTCGCACAAAGCTACACGAGAGTTACGTGCACTAGCCGTCCCTAATTTAGCAGTGTAAGATTAGAAGGAAGGCAGCTAGTCTGATATCACTACCCACCGCCAAGTCTTGGGGTACTCTTTTACCAACGAATAGTGGAATTAACCGACACATTATAACAGTGGTCATTCCCACTGTTCGTTGGTAAAAGAGTATTCCAAGAGTTGGCGATGGGTGGTGATGACAGCCCTCGTGTAGCTTTGCGGGAAAGTTAAAAAACAAAGAAACAAAAACAAACAATTAAGCCTAAGTATACACATACTTAATTCTTTATACTTTCGTTTGAACAAAAGTGATTTCTTTATTCAAAATTTTACAAAAATAATGTCCCCAGTCATTGACAGTTTAATAAACTATAACAACGTTCTCTGACAATGTTTAAAGTTAATAATGTGTTTATTTGTTGATGAAAATTGTTGTTTTCGTAAGTTTTTCAGGTCTTAAAATGGATTAAGATATTTTTCTTTCTTTTCTTCCACTTTGATCGATTAATATATTTTTAAAGGCACGCAAGCCTTGTAGTCATCCATTGAGTTTGGTTAATGATGAAATGTGTTTTCGCTAGCATTGTTTCTGATGATTCGTGATTGAATGCTGTGTGATCCTACGTTCGTTGCGAAATAAAGCTTTGTATTTTATGTTTGCGGTTTGATTCAGTTATGAAAACCAAAATATTTTGTTCAGTAATTAGGTATAATTATTTTTGTTACGGCCAAATCTATGTGTGTATGTGTTTTCTTATAGTAAAGCCACATCGGGTTATCTGCTGACCCCACCGAGGGGAATTATATCACTGATTTTATTGTTGTAAGTCCATAGACTTACCGTTGTACCAGCGAAGGGCGCGGCCAAGCCAGTCGTATGCAAATATCTTTTGAAATTCTATAACAGAATTGTAATATTTCTCTTAATAAAAGGTTTCTTTGTATGTTTAATCAATAGTAGATTAAGATTTCTTTATACTGTATATTTTAGAGCAGAACTCTAAACAAAAGTGTTGTATTTCTAAACTGATTGTATATGGACTTGGAATAATTCTATTTTAAATCTGTAGGGCAAATGGTTAACTGTAGTAATTTTCAGTGTTTGCAAAAACTTAAATAGTGAATTAGTTAGTGCTTTGGAAATTTACGATATAGAAACCTAAACAGAAAACTTTGTACTCTAGTATGTATTTTCTAGGAACCTTTTCACTCTTTATTATGTTATTTCACTCACGGAAGTAATCGAAATTATTTGTATGTATGTTTAAATTAGTTTGAAAAATGTCGATAATCCGAGAATATAGTTCATATTTTTGCCGAGAGAGGCCCCGCTGATCATTATTAGTTTTGATGCTTTGCTAAAGCTGCACCTGTGCGTCTTTTCGTCATCAACAGATAGGAAGAACTAGAGAACTCTGCAGTGGCAGGTGATACACAATACCAGCTGTGTTTCTTGTCTCGTGCAAGCTTGTGATTCTTGTAATTTATTTGTTGAACAGTGAGCAACAGCAAAATCTGTACCCAAGTTCTCAAAAATAATATTTTCTCTATTTATTCGCTGTAAGTGGGAACAATGACTGTAGTGGAGTTTGCGCCGGCTCCGATGTTGTAAGGTTTGTTTCTCTGCAGTGGTCATTGTCATCACGGTAAACTACATGTGCGAGGGAAGTCTAAGTGCAGCAGCGTCCGTCGATATCGTCAAGGAACGAAGTCAGCATATAGAGGACAACAATTTAAATAAACATTCAGCCAAAGGTAAATAATTTCATAGCTAGTTCTATTGTGATCATAAATACTGAGCACAAATTCACTGTAACGAGGGATAAGCCGTTTTAACATAGGATTTTGTGGTGTAGTTCAGACAAAATAACTTTAAATGAGTCTTCTATGATTAGAAATATTCAAAGCGTGTTTTCTGCGAAGTCTTATTCAGGGCTATGAGTAATAAAATAGCGCAATATTCTATTAATCTTAATTTATAGATAGGTTTGAACAATTAACTTGCTATACGTGTTTGAGTGAATTTAATGTTTTGACATGTAAGACGTGCATTTCAATTGGTATTCGTTATGTAACAATTTTCTGTTTGTTTTACGATTTGTAAAATATTGGTTTATTTTCGTTAAATATTTATAAGTCTGAAACCAACTATTGTTAAGTGGTTAATAGAGAAATATCTACGGTATGATTATTTTTTATTGTGAATGAAATGTTTGTAAACTGCTATAGTTTCATAGGAGAGCTCAAAGAAGATTTTGATAAACATAGTATCACACGTAAGAAACATTTTCAAGTATATAAAACTAAGTGATGTCTTATTTTTACCAAAAAAATGGTATCTTATTTACAGGAGGATAGCTATTAAACATATTTTTTAATTTTCTGTGTTTATTTTATAAAGGAGAGAGATGTGTGTTTATGCAGGGTGTTTGGAAAGTCACTGTACACTTATATATTTATTAACAGACATGTTTCAATATAGAATACAGGAGGTAAATATGAATGACAATTATAAACAATGTTGAAAGTAATCCACGTTGGCATCAATACAGGCTTGGATCCTTATTTTGTTTCTAAACACCGCTATCAGTTGCTGGCTTGAAATAGACTGAATAAAATATGAAACTGCACAGTGACTTCAAGAACACCCTGTATTATAAACAAGAGATATGGATTGAATGAATAACATGAAGAATCAGGCAGGCGACCAAAGTATTTAAGACATATTGTTAAATATAAAACTGAGAAACTTACAAAAACGAGAGATGTAGAATAGACTGGAAAATAATAAACAATGTCCAGATATTAAAAACAATGTAAAAGTGTCCGTGCAAAAACTAGAAGAGAAGAAATACGAAGTAGGAGATTGAAAGTGACGCTGTCCAAGTATTAAGTGTATCATAACAAAGTAACAGTTAAAAAAAGATTGTTCAGAAATATAATTTAGAGTTTATATTTAAATATATAGTATTGTGTTTCTACGTCTCTCTACACATACGGCCCGGCATGGCCAGGATGCGAAGTCACTTTGCTTGTAATCGGAGGGTTTCTGGTTCGAATCCCCGTCACATCAAACATGCTTGTCTTTTCAGTTGTGGGGGCGTTATAATGTGACGGGCAATCCTATTATTTCTTGGTAAAAGAGTAAGAGTTGGTGGTGATGACTAGCTGTCTTACCTCTAGTCTTACATTACTAAATTAAGGACAGTTAGCACAGATAGCCCTCGTGTAGTTTTGCAACAAACCAAACTACAAACACAGCATGTAAAGTGGGGGATGGGGTCTGATTTCATTAAATGTTGATAAATTGTTTCCTTTGATTATTTGAAGTTTTCTGCTGATAACAGATCTATAAATATATATATATAAATAGCGTTAGGTCAGTAAAACACTATTGATTGAAGTAGTAACAGTTAATTTAAATACTCTTATACCATTCTATAATTTTACAGATAACCCAGTGCTCCCCAATGGCAGCACGGTATGTTTTTGGACTTGCAACGTGGTGGGCAGTGCACAGATGGCCCATTTTTGTAACTTTGTGTTTAAGTTTAAACAAATAAGCAAATAACCCAAAATACCGTTTGTGATTGTGATATAAATCAAAGTATGAGGTTACTTACGTTATTTACATTAAGTTTTTATTAAACATTGTCAGTTGAAAAATCAAAAATGCATTGTGAAGCTAGCCTGAATTTGAATCTCAAATGCAGTTTAGAAACTAATACTATGCGTGTCCATTAATTCTAAAGGGCGTATTTTCTATATTTCAAAATAACACAAAAATGTTAACAATTACATTTCTGATATTAACTTCATTTAAGAAATAATTATTTTCTCTTCTTTAGTCTACACGAATATCTCGGATTTTAGACAATACCGTGTTTTGCTATAGTTGCAAAATAATATTTGCTCGTGCTTGCGTCGCCTTACGTGTAGCAACTCTAGTTTTTACAGCATTTGCAACTTCAGATTACGGAACTGTTCATTTCTAATACGATTTACGAGCGAGAAAAGATAACCTGCAATGTCTGTCTGCACGTGTTAGTTTTTTTGTTTTGTTTTTCCTTTTTGGATTTGTCCAACGAATTGAAAATTGTGAACTGTTGCTTTAGGCTTAAGTAAGTGCATAATGCATTACATTAGTTTGGTTTGGTTTGGTTAGGTAAGGATTTAATCGAGCTGCACAGTTGCATAATTTCATTTAGTATTCTTTTTCATAGCCAGGTGGTTTGGGTTTATGAATCACAATGCAAATGTTTCAAGTTCGAACCTCCGCTCAATCAAACATGCTTGTCTTTTCAGCCCTAAAAGAATTATAATGTGACTGTCAATCTACTATTTATTGGTCAAAGAGTATCCCAAGAAGTGGCGATGGGTGGTGATGTTTAACTGTATTCCGTTTAGTTATTCATTGCTAAATTAGGGATAGCTAGCTCAGATAGTTCTAGTGTAGCTTTGCACGAAATTTAAAATAAACCAAATAAATCTTTTTTTTTTTTTTAAGAATTAAAAATATTGCTTGGGTATGAACTGTACATGGCTGGGTGTTCCATATATATTTGAACACTTCAGTTTATTATGGGAGATGTAAACTGTTATTTCGCTGCATCAGTTTATTATAGGAGATGTAAACGTTATTACGCTGCATCAGTTTATTATAGATGTAAACCGTTATTACGGTGCATCAGTTTATTATAGGAGATGTAAACCGTTATTACGCTGCATCAGTTTATTATAGATGTAAACCATTATTACGCTGCATCAATTTATTATAGATGTAAACCGTTATTACGCTGCACCAGCTTGTTATAGGAGATGTAAACCGTTATTACGCTGCATCAGTTTATTATAGGAGATGTAAGCCGTTACTACGCTGCATCAGTTTATCATAGGAGATGTAAACCGTTATTACGCCACACCAGTTTATTATGGGAGATGTAAACCGTTATTACGCTCACCAGTTTGTTGTGGGAGATGTAAACCGTTATTTCGCCCCACCAGTTGATTATGGGAGATGTAAACCGTTATTACGCTCACCAGTTGATTATGGGAGATGTAAACCGTTATTACGCTCACCAGTTGATTATGGGAGATGTAAACCGTTATTTCGCCCCACCAGTTGATTATGGGAGATGTAAACCGTTATTTCGCCCCACCAGTTGATTATAGGAGATGTAAACCGTTATTAAGTCACAGCATGCTAAGACAAATAACCTGCAGTGGCATAAATTGTTATTAAATCCAAAAGTAGTTTTCTCTGTAATTCACATGTATTAAACAACAAGTGGATTAAAGAAAACGCAATTATCACAGACTATTCAGTGATTGATTGTAATTCAACCCGATTTCTTAACTTACACGTATACGCGTGTTCAGATATTGGTTAACACGCGCATGACATGAATTCAGCCTTCGTTATTAAAGTTAATGCAAGCTGTAAAGTAATCGCGAAAAAAATGATCGAGCGTTTTGTACGCTGAATAATCTCGCTGTATGAATTTACACTTGAAATTCCTCAATGAATTATTCTCGAATTCTGTTAATATTGTTCAAAACTGTCTGCGCGGGATAGTTGTGGTGGTACACGTGAAGAGATAGAAAAATAATATTACGAGAACCAAATACATGAACTACGAATACTTTCCAAATGTCTGACTATACGTGAACAGAAAAGGCTGTATTTCTAAGTATCAGTTATCCTGGTAAAAAGAAGTAACAACAACAACTAACAAACTATGAAAATTGATCTGAAAGTTTTACTGAATGTGTAGTTTTTAAACTCAGTGCTTGGATATTTACGTATATAAGGATGTCTTTGTTTGTGAACCTGCTTATTGAACCTTGTTTGACCTCTGTTATTGAACGTTTTTAAACGTTTTAGACGCCCAAGTATATTAATGTTTGGTAATATTAACCATACTAGTAAAAGTGGACAGAGGATAAATACCTAAAGCATTTATTGTTACATACGGAATTTCACGTTTGAGGTGAAATTGTCTCATTCCTATGATTTTATATGTTTTGTACTTGTAGTTTTACTATATCTCTTTTTGGATATTAAAGTTTATGACAGATATAATCCTTTTTAAAACATCTAAGGTTACTCGCTTTCATCAAATAAATTCTCATTCGCTTTAACCTTGTAAGTACTGAGAAAAACTTCCAGACTTTTGTTAACATTCTTCACCTGTTACTCTATTGGATATCGAACACTAGTGATTGTCATAGTCGGTAAGACTATTACACCGAAACTACTAGCATGTCTATTTATCTATAACTTAACCTTATTTTGTCATACATAGAGTATAATTGTTATTAGAGTATTATGGTGTTTGCATATAGTTCTGTTGACGTATTTTATGTATTTACAAATGCATGGTTACATCTTTTAGTTCTACCTTTAAGAGCAAACCATTTTTAAAAATAATATTGTATTTAAGTAAATGAGTTTGTTCTTAATAAGTTGGGCGACTGTTTTTTAGACTGTGACATGCAAACTATACTTGTATTTTTTGAATATCTTGTTCATGTACACATGTCAAGTACAAGTGAAATCTTTTGTGCATTTGCGATGTGCGAATTATTCCGCCTTAGTTAAAGTCTTCAGTGTTACATGAAATCATGGCCCGGCATGACCAGGTGAGTTGAGGCGTTCGATTCGTAATCTGAGAGTCGCAGGTTTGAATTCCCGTCGCACCAAACATGCCTGCCTCTTTCAGCCATGGGGGCTTTATAATGTGAAGGTCAATCCCACTATTCGTTAGTAAAAGAGAAACCCAAGAGTTGGCTGTGGATGGTGATGACTAATCGTCTTCCCTCTGGATTTACACTGCTAAACTAGGGACGGCTAGCGCAGATAGCCCTGATGTCGCTTTGTGCGAAGTTCAAAAACAAACTATATGAAACCATGCTTCACGAATTTTACAATGTGCCGTAATCACAATGAAATATGACACTCCCTTTTGTTTTTGTATCAAAACCGAGTTTAAACCAAATTACGTTAAACAACTTTGTTTTATTGTTTATTTTATATCTCGTGCCGAAGGGATTAGGAAAGAATGGTACAAGACACCTTAAAGAGTTAAATAATGGTGTATGAACAATAATAAAATGAGCAACAACTGAAGTTGTTTTTTTCAAAAGTGTAATGGAAATATATAGAAACTACGTTATATGCAAGAGTTAGAGGTTTGTGTCTTCTATGTATAGATGGCACTTTGTTTGGAGTGTAGGTGTTCATTTACACTGAAGAAAGCAACTCAATGATACTATCTATAGATATATATATTATGACGCATGTAAAACAATTAATCACAAAAGTGAGAGCCGCGGGACTTCTCATTTGTTCAATGTTAAAGGTATTTAATTATTTTAATATATCACATGAAAAATAAATGTTTGGGGTGATCAAAACTATTTAACCAAAGTTTTGTTGATTTATTTCACAAGTGTAATTTTGTAAATATCATTATTACTTTTCTCCCATGTTAAATTAACACCAGAGTGATAATAGGAATCCAGACAATCCTCTAACAGCGCATAAGGGAAGTGATGTTTGTACAAGTCGTTTAAATTATGGAAAGTTGGGAAAATGAGTTTAAAAGCTTTCAGTTCTGAAAAAAAAAAAAAACAACTACAAAAAGAACCGGATGTTTATAAGTGATAAATTGGAAAAGCTCTGAAATTTCGGTTTCAATATTTCGAAAAAAGGCAATGAAATTGGCTTGATTTAAAAAAAAGAATAATAACCCCTCTCTCTCAGAAATATTGAATATCTAAAGTGGTTTGCTTATGTTTCTTGTCGGCCGTGTGAATGACATGCCTTGCGAGATCCGAAGCTTGCAATTTCTGTTGGTGGGCACGTTTCACGAACGAAACTATCAGAAAAAATGAAAGTTTAATCGCGAGTGGCAGGATTCGAGAGCCTCGGAGATTTGTGTGTGAATCCCGGAAAGTCTATGAATTACATTTCGCCAAGATTGTATGAACCGTATAACGTAATGTCATTAATAGCAGTTTTTTTATGTTCACATCTAGTATTTCGAAAGCAATCTCTATACAATATTTCGATGCCTATAGGTGTATGGTTATTTGATAACACACGTCATTGGAGGCACATACACACGCGTCTGTCAATCTGCGTCATACTAACAACGAACATACTAAAAGTCTATATAACTCGGAAATATAGGAAGATAAACTATTGGTTACTATTGGATTATAATATTAATTCTGTAAATGTACAAGTAATGCATGACTGGTACCATTCAGTACGTATTTTTACATACAAATGCAGGTAGCTATTTAAAACTTTGAAATTCGTGTGGAAAACGGACGACATGGAATTTGTTTGTTCGATTTCTAATGGGAAAGAATTTTCAGTCTGTATAGTAACCAGTAACTTCGTACATAACATTTAAAAGTATGAAGAAAGTTTTCTGACGTATATGTTATAAATGTGATCCTTTTACATTGCACTATTTGAAAGTTACTTAACAATTATAACAGAACACAAGAAAACTGTGTCTGTGAATGTGATGATTTTGCTGCTTTTTTTTTCTGTTTACGGAATAGATGTCGTTATTTAGTTATCCTTTTATTAATGCTTCGTCCCAAGAGGCCCGGCATTTCCGGATGGTTAAAGCACTCGGCTCGTAATCCGAGGGTCGCGGGTTCGAATCCTCGTCACACCAAACATGCTCGCCCTTTTAGTCGTGGGGGTGTTATAATATGACGGTCAATCCCACTATTTGTTTATGAAAGAGTAGCTTGAGAGTTAGCGGTGGGTAGCCTTCCCTCTAGTCTTACACTGCTAAATTAGGGACGGCTAGCGCAGATAGCCCTCGTGTAGTTTTGTGCGAAATTCAAAACCAACAAAATAATTTTTCTTATGTTGTAAAATTTATTCAGAGTTTGATGTATTATTGTCTCTTACAGTTCCGTTTCGTTTTGTAGGTCGATCAATTACCTGTAGAGAAAGCATATGAAAAGTATTTTGCACAGTCTAGAAGTTTCGAGTAAACTTTTAAACAAAGAAATCTGTGGAGTAATTTGTGTTGTACTGTATTGATGTCGCTAAATGTATACCGATTTCTATTTTTGTGGTTGTCATTGCTTTTCAAGTAATATGTTACACTCAAAACATTTTGATTTACCGACAGTTTTTACTGTTAAAAAACAAAAACTTTCCAGTTTCTTTGTTTTGCATTATCAGCATGTGGAGCTGTGACCATCACATTCAACATCTGAAAATTATAACTGACTTGCTGAAAAAGGAATAATAAAATCATTATTTCATTGTCTTCTTCAGAACATGAACTATATTGTCGCAAGTGTATCAGTTCTGTCATTACTACTGTTTTCTTTCCACGAGATATGCAATCTTAAACAAATCAACTCCTGTAACTTTTAACATGAAGAGCTTTTAAAGAATTCTGGAATCCCTATTATAAAGTTGAAGGTTAAACCAGATTTTAAGCTCGGCATGGCCAGGAGGCTTAAGTTGTTTGACTTGCATTCTGAGTGTTGCGGGTTCGAATCCCCGTCACACCAAACATGCTCGTCCTTTCAGCCGTGGGAGCGTTATAATGTGACGGCTAATCCCACTATTCGTTGGTAAAAGAGTAGCCTAAGAGTTGGCGGTGGGTGGTGATGACTAGCTGCCTTCTCTCCCTATATTTTATTGAGAATAATTTACGAATGCTGACAACATAGGACAAGTTTAAGGACAAGGACGTAATACGGCTTATGCTGCCAAACACGAGTAGGAAGGAACAGATATGTAGTTTTCTTGTTTTGTGGACTTTCAAGAGATCTCTGCACTAGTCATCTATAATTTGGAAGTAATAGACTAGAGGAAAAGTAGCTAGTCAACATTACACACCACCAATCTTTGGGGTACATTTTACCAATGAATACTGGGATTTGTTGTTGCATATGACGCTCTTACTGCCAAAATAACGAGCAGCTTTGGCGAGGGGATTCGATTTCGTGACGAGCAGATTGTGAGTGAAATGGCTTAACCAGCAAGCAGGAGTTGTGTATGAAATAAATTACTTCTTAGCAATGACTTAGCAATCTGCTCTATTAGACATATTTTTAACTGAAAAAGTACTTTAAACTGGTACTTTGAATGATTGGTGTTAAAATCGTAACTCAACATTTAAATTTTCCTCAATGAAAAGTTTGTGTCTACCCTTTTCAGATAGTTGGTGATATAGTCGAAAAACATTTATTTATAAGTTTAGGTTGCAGATCTTACTAAAGTTTCATCAGACAGCCTTTTTCTTTTCGCGAATAGTTTCTCTAAAAACAGCTAATTGTGTCATTTTCAAGTGCTTGTAACGCTAAAACCCGCGTATCGATACCGTGGTAAGAACAGTACAGATGATCCAATGTGTCGCTTAGGTGCTCATCTATAAACAAACATTTAAAGTAACAGACGCTGATGATGATATTAATAAACCTTTTAGACGTTATAGGAAAAGATGCATTGAATATGTTTTTGAACATATTACGTATAATATAATGTCTAAACCCGGAATATTAGATTTTGTGTTGTTTGTAGAAGCCTATAATGTAAATAAAATAGGTGAGTACAACGCTAACATTATCAGAAATGTAACACGTTAAAATAGCAGCAAATACGAACGCATATTACAGATATAAATGACGCAAGTCAAAGCCAGAACGATTTCATTTATATATATTGATTATATTTTCATCCCCTCCCATGTATGTTCTTATGGGATATGCGTATGATAACATGAAGTAAGAAAGCACTGAAAATATATCTTGACTTTTGCGACGATTTATCACAAAACTGATTTTCGTACTCGACGTTGGCTACAAGTTTTCATTCTTAAGTTTAGTCAGTACCTTCAAGTTAGACTGTATAATGTCCATATCTTTACGAGTACAGTACAAGCCCACTCGGTGCGAAGACTAACTTGAGAGAGGTTGATAAAAAAGTCATTTAGTTACTTATATATGGCGCAACTCTTTGTTAAACATGCACGAAGAGAAAGAATGTTTGGCTGGTATATATATATAGTGCCATTTGTTGAGTTATGGTAATATATGCGGTTTTCAACAAAATTTGGTAAAACTAGAGACTACAGCGACCCAGTAATTATGGTATTTTCGATAACTACAATTTTTTACAACACAACGGTCCAGGTGGCGCTTAGAGATAAAAGCTGTAGAAAGCGAATTGTGTTTGCTTTTAGCTGACAAGAAATCTTTTTTTTTTAATGACGTCAAGAGTTTCCTTTTAAAAGAATGTTACTGACTGCTTTCAGTTCAACAATCGAGAAGCCTTCTGTTATTTTGATCAAAAATAATAATTTCGAAATGAGTTTTTTCATAAATAAAAATTTGTTTTTTCTTTGGTGCGCTAAAAAGTTAACCCGTTAATCATAATAAATTATAGTTCAAGAATATGAAGGGTTATATAATATGGATAAACATATAAAAGCGATTTTAAAGTATGGTTAATTTGTCGTATGATGTATGATTACTACTGCATCAGTTTTGACAAAATTTAATGCATTGTTTGAATACCCCATAATAATTCCTGGTGTTTAAGTTGTAGGTGTGTTATAAGAATTATTGTGAATCCATTATCGTATGTGTGATGGTTGGTACCGTAATGTTTACTGACCATCTTCCCTTTGACTAGTACTTCAAAATTAGAGACTGTGGTAGATACAGCTGTGCAATAAATAGAAATGTGTTAGTCCATGTAACGAAATGTGCGTTTTAGTAAAACAACAAAAAACACTTCGGTGGTTTTACACCCCTCCCCCCACAATAATTTATTTTATCTCTTGCATGGCGGCTGTATTTTATATTAAATGTTTCTTCTGTGGTTTCACAGAGATCTGCTACTTTCTTGCGCATAATGTTCTTATTGAATATATTTATATTATATATAGCGTATAACGTATTAATGGAAGAATTGTATATTGACGTGTTTCACTTTCTCTGGTCAGAAAGTGACAGGCATGTTACACTTAACTTTTGGGATTGAACTTTTGAAGTACTCGTTTTATATAAAACTTTTCCATGTGACGAGTCAAAAAATGGTTTGAATTAATTTAAAACCATATTAGTGGTAAAGAACAGCATGGATTTTGATGATATTTGTAGCATCAAATATGCCCCCCATTTGCACAGCGGAATGTCTGCGGTCTTACAACGCTAGAAATCGGATTTCGATACACGTTATGGGCAAAGCACTGGTAGCCATTATGTTTGTTTTGTTTTTTGAATTTTGCGCAAAGCTACACGAGGGCTGTTTGCGTTAACCTCCCCTAATTTAGTAGTGTAAGACTAGAGGAAAAGCAGTTTGTTATCACCACCCACCGTCAACGCTTGGGCTACTCTTTTACCAACGAATAATGGGATTGATCGTCACGTTATAAAGCCCCCACGACTAAAAGGGCGAGCATTAAAAGATGATTGCCGCTCACTCAAGAAAGTGGCCAACCACTCAGGTTGTTCATTTTTCTTTTTGTTTCAATCGAGATAACTCTATAACTGTTTTATCACTATATGTAGTTCTTGGCACTACACGATGTTATAGGTTAGCCGTAATGACTAGCAGTAATTAAAACAATGTCATAATTCTAGTGTAGACCATATTACCATTAGCCTTTAAGTTAGCTTTCATACAGAAACCTGATGTTTCTTTAAGTAAAAAGCTCAAATGTAAAGCGAAACAGGAATTACCAGTCAAAATTAGATAAACTTTAAATGACTAACAAGTAGAACGCTCAGTGCTTTGCACACTGTACAGTCGGTGTCTTTAGGGAGTTAACTCCTATATTATGTGTGAAGTGAAAGAGTAAAGAAAAGAAAAATTAATGCACATTATATTAAATTTCATCACACACATTTACAGAATATATTAACTCTCAGTCATTGTTAAAAACGTCACAAAATAAACAATAAAGACATTTGCTAAATGTAAAATGATGTGAGAATGGCAATGTCAAAAAGAATGCAAATAAGAATATGTCGATAACACAGCTATACATACATCATCCCCTAATTGGCTTTCAGTATTAACATTTTAATATTACACTGTAAAATACATATTTAACTTAAATATTACTGCAGTTGGAAATTATATATTCCCGGAAGTTGTGTTGCATTTTATTAACCATAATATTTTAGCTCTTTCAGGGTAGGCATCAGTGTAGTGTAACTAGTAGCTTAGGGCTTAACGTACAAGAAAAACCAAGCTGAGTCAAAACATGTCTTAAATGTCACAGACACTCGCTATGAAGTCAGTCTTATACTCGTGCATTTTACATCGTAACATTAAAGTTTAATATTGAGAGTTATGTAGGGACTATCTGTGTATAGCTCTATCACTACCACTGTCATCCTGACATCGTTTTATATTGAACACATTGATATTTGCTATCTGTTTAATGTGTTTTACAAAGTCAGTTAAATTAACTCTGATAAAACCATAGTCGGTCATTAATTGCATAATTTTGTAGAACGTTATTTGAGACACTTTTAGACAGAGTCAAACGAAGCCTTTACCTAGCCTTTATATTTCACCTATAATATTATTGCTCTATCACCGTTTAGATTATTGTAATGGAAATGTGTTTGCTTGTTTGTAGTTAAGCAATGAACTGACTATGCTTTGTCCATCACGGGTTCCTAAATCCGGTTTCTTGGATTTGTAAGACCACAGACATGCCGCTGTGAATTAAAATGTGTCAACACACATGTAACGGTCACCGTGATTCGTATAAATTACACTATGTAATGAAAATTTTACTCTTTCTTGTTCCTAGGCAGAAAGTGTTATTTTACAATTGCTTATATCCAAAGTAAATGGAAAAGACCTATTTTTCTCTTCAAACTTTGCTTTTGTGACCTGGGAGGGTATAACGAAAACGTGATGGGAGACATTATTTGGGGCTGATACGTGAAAATGATTTACATTACAGTCACAAATCTTGAAAAACTACTCACTTCTAAACATGTTTGTATAACTTTAACATAAATACATGTAAATCTTGATTCATATGTTTTATTCATACCTTATGTAAATAAAAATGTACAAATTTGCTCGTTTTTGCATATAAAATAGGTTAATTTCTAATCATTATCCAGGTTAGCAAAGTTTAAAGGGAATAATGGTCATTTTCTGCACTTTTACAACAAAAGCAATTAAGAAATAACACATGCTATCCAGGAACAAAATTTGTGCTACATAGTGTTTGTTATACGTGTAAATTAAAAGTTAAAATGTTTTAAACCTATTGTACATATATTACTATTATTAAGTAATATAATAAGAAAAATTAACGTAGAAAAATGATATGTACATTAAATGCAAAAAATAGGTTATACAGAGTTTATGGAGGCGTAACAAAACATATGTTTGGAAAGTGGGGAGCCATCAGAAAGCTTGTTCACCATTGCATTAATAGCCTGTAATTGCCTATTGATCGAAAAAGGGACAATGTGTCTGCTTTTACACTGAGGCTTCAGTACTGAAGCTGAGATATTGTCCCTTATTATCCCCTCTTCAATCAACAAGCATTTGCACTCTCTATTAAAATTCTCAACCTATTACATGATACAATTATCAGGTGTGCGTTGATATAAAATTACTGTAAACTGAGAGAGAACAACATGAAGTATTGTCACTTCTATGTTTTATATATCGACTATTCATAATACATGCTACATAATAAAAAACAGGGTTTTTTACTGTATTCTTTCATGATTGAGTGTTGTACTTACGAGCACAATACATTCCTTTGCTAGTACAGAATTACTGCAAATGTATATATTAATGTAATTAATCAAGACATGGTTTCAAGTAAACTCGCCCTTTATCAGGCTACACTGCCCAAAGAAGGTTGCAGGTGTTATTTTGTTACAACTTACAACTTTTAAGTAAGGAAGATAATTTTACAGAACAAGTTCGACGTTTCTGTTGCTGGTAAGATCATATTTCAAGTTCTAATAATTTTTATGTTGAGCTACAGGTCCAGTTTTAAGTTTAGGAAGATTGGTGTTAACATTTTCTTTTTTACACGTTTTTAGAAGGTGAAGTATAAAAAACACTTTCTTAAATTTCCTTTTCCTTTTTTGTGATAAAATATATTTCTTTTATCCTATCTCTCCATATCATAGGTGGATTTTGTTGGTGAGACTTGTGTTGTTTGATGGTTACATTAGGCTTTCATGGCTTTTGTAGGATTCATGATACGGAAATTAGACTGTAACTTGGATTAATAGAGATCATATATATATTTTTCTGTTTCTTATGGCTGCTTAAAGTTTTGGCGTTTTATCCGAAGTGCTGCTGCTTGGTATTGATTCACGAAATAGGTTAGGCCTGTAAACGTACTAACCTAAGACTAATAAGAGGAAAGTTGGAAAAAGGACGCATAAAATTATGTGAACAAAACTCAGTTGCTACTGTAGTTTGGATTCATAGTTTCGTTTTGGGCTTACTGATTATATAACTATGGTTTGATTTGAGGGTTGGTAAGCATTTCTTTCTATTCGTATGTTCCTATTTTGTTTCTGTTTTAACAGAAAAATAGAGTATAATTATATTCTGTTTGGGTTTTGCGTAAAAAGCTACTTAAGGGCTATTTGCGCTATCTGTATCTAATTTAGGTTATGAAGAGAAGGCAGCTTTTCAGTGTCACCCACCATCAGTCTGTTTACTACTCCATACCACCAAAAAGTGTTTCTGAACATCACATTATAATGTTCCCTGGCTGAATAGACGAGCTTATTCATTGACGAGGTTCGTGCTCGCGACCAACATATTACGAATTGACTGACCACCAGGACGTGACAGCACACACACATATAAACATAAAATACAAAATGAATATCTTATATTCTAAATTAAGCAGACTAATTTGTTAATTTTATAAGCTCAAAACTATACATTGAATTGTTTCCGTTCTGTTTAACATAGAGAATCTAATCCTAGATTGTAGGTTTGTAGGTCTGTAAACTTATTGAGTTTAATCATAAGTTATTCCTTTTTTGTTTGTTCTAACGATTTACGTTTGGGGTAATAAAACAAATTATATTTGTTTGTATGTATATTCATGAATAGTTGATGAAAAAATATTAAACATTGAAAAACAAAAGTTTTACTACACGATTTTCGTTGGAAGGAAGCGCGAGCTAATTTATTTAAAAACTTAAAGAAATTAAATTGGGTTAGAATGAACTTGATTAAAGCTAATATCGAATCTACTGAAAATCAGAAATATTGTAACAACATTAGAGAATGGCCAATTCCATCAGTTATTTTGATGATTGAATACTCAGGTTGAATACAAAATTTGAAAATTCTAGAAGTTGTGGTTTTTAAGGGTAATTTCATCAAAGAAAATTGAATTACAATAGTTTTTTCATTGCTTTCGAAAATATCAATTAATGTAATTTGTATAAGATATTAGATGTTTAACAAGTTAATTATGAGTACTGAATAAGCAAGAATTCGTCTAACCAAATTAATTGAAAAAGACTAAGTGTTTTTGAAGAAGTGTATGACAAGGTATAGTTTGTACCTCTTTCATAATAAGTTCTCTTTGTGTGCGTATATTAATACACGAGGTAGACAGGAAAAAAAAACGTTTTGAGTTAACAACTTGTAACATTCGAAAAACAAATTGTTAAAATATTTTAGTTCCATTTATTGCAGTATCTGGTTTGTCAGTTAATTTGTCTCAAGAAACAAAGAAGGTAAGAAGTTTGTAAAGCACAACAGACATTGTCATGCCGATTTAAGTTTGCTATATCTCAGTCAGGAAGTTCCAAAGTTTTATTGTTCATTTCTTAGAATACAGTAATAGAGAAAGCGTCTTATAATGAGCAGGAAACTTATCGTCAAGTAAAAAAAAGTTTAAAGTGCACGACTGTTTCCCGAGTTGAATTGAATTAGTTTTCTGTGGGAGTGCCACAGAAAAGTACGTGTATTTATTATCTGTTAATAACGTAATTGTTGTGCAACATTATCATCGACAATCAAGCCAGAACTTTTAAACATTGAAATGATACGATGAAAGCTTGTTCAACTCAGTATCATTAGTAATTTTTATCCTGTACAACGTCATAGCGTGTATGTTTTCTTACAGCAAAGCTATCTGCTGAGTCCACCGAAGAGATATATGTTGTATACCGAAAAAATTACATTTAAATTTTTAAGCCATGTTTCTTCTGGATCGAGCTAAACAGTGGTATGTCTGTGCTCTGTATACGGGAATCGAATCCCGGATTCTAGCGTCGTAATTTATCGCTGAACCACGGGATAAATTTTCTTTTTAATGATAATATAATAATGGATTTATATTTTAGTTAAATGGTAAAATCATAAGGAAGGCGTGCGTTAAAAACAGCAAATTTAAACCTCTGACTAATTATATTAGTTTTTTATAACTCAAAAATAAGCCGAAACAAAAACATAATTAAACAAAAAGCTGCATGAACTGAAAAGATCCCAGGGTACAAACTACTATGTGGGATTATAAAATGTACCGTAGGTTTAGGAGGTCCGAATTGGACCAACATTGCGGTGGGAATGTGTCGTCTATCAATGTATCCTCCGTCTCCAGTCACCTCTGAAACCTAGGGTATGTCAGTCACCTGATCTGAACTTCTGAAACCACCTTCGACAGTCGCTAATTAAAAAAATCTAAACCAAAAAGTAATTGTCTTATCAAGTCTTTCTCTCTTTCTTTTTTGCGGAATCCGAGTCGCGCTAAACATGCTCGCCTTCCCAGCCGTGGGGGCATTATGATGTGCGATCAATCCCACTTTTCGTTGGTAAAAGAGTAGCCCAAGAGTGGGTGGTGATGACTAGCTGCCTTCCCTCTAGTCTTACACTGCAAAATTAGGGACGGCTAGCACAGATAGCCATCAAGTAGCTTTGTGCAAAAATTAAAAAACAAACAAAAACAAATTTTTGCGAAATCCATTCCTAATAATTAATAATATGAAAATTTACAATGGTATTTTGTCCGAATTACAAAATATAAACTTTTGAGTTCATGTACTTATTTAATTTTAGCTTCGTTTTCATAAAGTTAGGGTTTAATTTCTGAAGTACACACAGTTATGTTTCAAAACAGTAAAGAAATTCAAGTAGTCGGTATTGACTTTCAACCCTTAAACGGCGACCATCATCAACTGACACAGCTACCTTCATCATTCCCTCCGGGCTCAGCATAGCCAAGGTGGTTAAGGCATCCAACTCGTAATCCGAAGGTTGCGGGTTCAAATCCTCGTCACATCAAATATGCTTACCATTTCAGTCGTGGAGACATTATAATGTGACAGTCAATCCCAATACTCTTTAATAAAAGAGCCCAAAAGTTCGCGGTGGATGGTGATGACTAGCTGCCTTCCCTCTAGTCTTACACTGATAAATTAGGGACGGCTAGTGCAGATAGCCCTCGTGTAACTTTGCGCGAAATTAAAAACAAACAAACAAAACAAACTAGCGCAGATAGCTTTCGTGTAGTTTTGTGCGAAGTTAAAAAAACATTCCCGTTGTTTAAGGGTTAAGATTAAATCATAAATTTGCAAGAAGCTTAATTTATAAATAAATTGAAAATACTCTAAAAATTAATACTAAGATAATTTGAAAAATTGCTTATTTTTGTTTATTTATCACGAAGTTACACAATGAGCTATCCTTTCTTTTCCCATGCCCGGTGTAGAAACCCAAATTTTAACATTGTGAGCTATGAGACTTACTTCTGAGCTTCCATGGGAGGATTGCATATATTATGAAAAGTATTAGTTCTCATCTGGAAAATAGAGCATAATAATAATATAATATTAATATTTTCCCTCATTTAAGAAATGGGTGGTAATTTGAAAGCTGAAATATTGAATAAATTAAAATAATTTCAATTTTTAAAAACAAATTACCAATATCAGAATGAGCAATTTGTTGGATGACACTTCTTAACATGTGATTCCAGAAGTACAAATACGACAGTAATTATTGTGAAATTCACTTATTTTATATTTAAAGGACGTTTCCAATTTTGCTAGTTCCCTGGCGAGTCAGCGAGAAATGTACAGACTTGTATTGGTAAAATCCAGGGTTTGATTCTCGCAGAAGGAAAGGTTTGTTTTGAATTTCGCACAAAGCTACAGGAGGGCAGTGAAAGCCTAGAGGAAAGGCAGCTAATGATCACCACCGATAGGTCAACTCTTTTACCAACGAATAGTGGGATTGACCGTAAAAATAATGCCCTCACGGCTGAAGGAGCGAATATGTTTGGCGGAACGGAGATTCGAACCCACGACCTTCAGATTGGTAGTCAAAAGCCCAATCACCTGGCCATGCCAGAGCCGAGGAGTAAATAGACCAGACAACCTGTTGTGTAGCTCTGCGTTAAAATGGATAAATCAAACCACACGTTCGAATACACCAAGTATTTAGAATGTTTCCGTAACTTGATAATGCACGACAGCGGGAGGCGTTAGTGATCACTTGACAGCATAACGTTCATTGCGTGATGTGATTGTCAGCACGAATGTTCATTTGTTTTTAACGATCGAAGCTGTCTCTTTGTATTACGAATGTATGTGGCAGAATGCCTTTCCCGGAAGGGGTGGAACTTTCGGAAAATGAATTAAGGAATTATAATTTTAAAGGATCTATGTAGTGATTTAACCTTGCATAATAGTAGATCGTATTGGACATTACCTTATCACGTGAATAGAACCTGATAAAGCTATGGCAGTATCCAGAACTTATTGCTATTAATTTAAATAATATATTTTATAACAATGTAAGACATGATTTTCAATGCATATATCTGTATTTTGGAATTTGAGCCCCATAGATTCTGTATAAAATAAAGGGGAAAATGAATGAGAAATTATTTAAATGTATTTTATTATAAAAACCTATTGGGTGCTGTACAGTTACGAGGAGCAAACTGTTGCAAACAAATCGTTAAAACTCTCTTTATGTTGTGATTGTAATTTGTGACTCAATAATATTTAACTGTTCTATATGTTAATTATATAGTACACCTTTTATTTTTAATAATAAGTTCCATTTTGATATCAACGGTAATTATTATAATTTACGTTATTATGGCAACACTACAATTGCAGAAATAAAAGAGGAAAAGACTATTTTCCAAAGGACCTGCATGGTCAGAATGTTAGGGCGCTCCATAATCTTAGGGTCGCCGGTTCAACTCCCCATCAAACCAAACATGCTCGCTCTTTCAGCCTTGTGAGCGTCACAACGTGACAGTCAATTCCACTATTCTCTGGAAAAAAAGAGTAGCCCAAGAGTTGGCCTGTGGGTGGTGGTGACTAACTATCTTTCCTGTAGTCTTACAATGCTAAATTTGGGACGGCTAGCGCAGATAGCCTTTGTATAACTTTGCGCGAAATTCTAAACAAACAATTTTTCAAGTGGTAGACATTAATGTATGCAAAAATAAAGTTGTAACATCTATTAAGGAAAGGGTATTCAACTCCATCTTTCAGTATTTTATTGGAAAAAAAAACAGTCTCAAGAGGTATAATGTTTGGGAGTTTCTAACCAAATGTAAAACAATTCATATTAATTGGCCTGCTCACTGAACAGAGAACTAAAATTGTATAACAATAAGTTTATGTTGGAGCTGGTGATTCTTCCTGATTTATACTTCGTTAATGTGGAAAAATTAAGAATAGTGTGTGATCACCGATGTTTTGCTTAGTTTTGTATTGCGGCCTACATGTATTTGTGTTGTAATATAGTGTGCTGGGCAGTTGATCTGAGAGTTTGGTTTCAGTGGGTCCACATAAGAATGAGGGTCAAATTCTTCTGTTCTATTTTAATTGCCCACGAAGCGATATGGTTAGTATACTGTGTATGTTTTTCATATATCAAAGCCACATCGGGCTATCTGCAGAGTCCACAGAGAGGAATCTAACCTCTGAATTTAACGTTGTAAATCCTTAGACTTACCGCTGTACTAACGAGGGACGATTAGTATACGCTAGTCTTCTTGCTTTTAATGGATATCTGTGTTGTTAAGAGAGCTATCTGTGGCCTAACAAAAGAACTGATTATTTTAAAATTTTTATTATTTATTATTTTTAAATTATTACAGTTTTTCATTGGAATTTTTTGACATAAATCTTTCAGTCTTTTAGCAAACAACTTTTATGAAGGTCATGTGTGATATTTCCCGTAAACGGTTAATATTCAACTTATTATGGGTAAAATTGCTATGGAGCAGATATAGCAGTTAAGAAATATAATAACGTTTCTGCTTGAAGGTTTCATCAAAACTTGTATATTGCATGCTTGAGTCGATTGTAGTGCTTTAAATAAAGAACAATCAATAACATAACACGTGTTGCTTCTATGCCATGTTTGAAAGGACTGTTTCGAAAACAGTGGGACACTAGATGTTATACATACGTGGTTTTAAAATAACTTCTGAAGCAGTAAAGTCTCAAGAATAACAAAGTTGAGCTAGAAACTATTCGAATATTAGTTGTTTCAAGACATGCATAAGGTTTTCACGGTATCAGTGCAACATGAATTATTTATAAGAAAAAAATTAAATGAAGCACGATATTAATAACACTTTTGCTGATTAAAATAGAAAAATAGTTTTATGTTAATAATTTTTTATACGTACAGTTCGCTATAAATTGGACAAGTTGTTTTCCTTTAATATTACTAAGGTTTAAATGAGAACGTCTTTTTTTTAAAATAGGTTTTGTTAATGTTAAAGATATGCAAGCGTTCCACTAGTCAATTAATAAACCTATTAGGCCCACAAATTATGTAAAATGATGAAATTTCAGTGTTTGAACACTGTCGTTCAGGTATGTTTCGAACATTTCCATTCCGTCAAAGGTGCTTGTCGACAAGACGCAATCGGGCGTAATTAATAGTGTTCTTTGTAATCTCTATTTTTTATTAATTAATTTCATAACACGTTTTCTGTTGTTTTTTGTTGTTTTTTTTGTCATGCTCAACTAAACGTTGATTTGCGTGCCTTGTGTGCGTTGTAAGCCTTTACTGGAAGATGTTTGGTTGTTTGGCGTTTTTTGGCACAAATCAACTTGAACTGTCTAAAGCTTACTGCAATTACAATGAAATGAATGCTATATCGTGTAATAGCACTATATTTTTATGCGTACCAACACGAGTAAAATTATTACTTGTGTAATAAATCTCCGTACATCCCGTTTATTTTGCGCTAGTTGACACCAAGCACGGGAAGTGTAAGCGTAGGCTTTGTAAAAGGAAAGTGAAAAATTATATACACTTACCTGTGCTGTGGTATTCAAGTATTTACCACGATATTAAACGTGTGATAATTTTATTACGTTACGGAAGACAGGTTATGCAAGCCAGGTAAAGTTGTTCTCGGTATCTCCACTTTCCTGTGTTATGTTATGGTTATCATGTACACTACAGTATCAACAGTGTGGCCATGATATTCTGTTACGAAGTCAGGTTATGCAAGTCAAATTTAGTTGGTAGATACGCATATGCTCCTGTTCTCAACTGTATCGGATGAATACGCTTTATGTTTAAAGTGTCCTCTTATTAACACTGGTGGAGATGAGGTACAAGCCTCAAGACTTGTGTCATGTGCTATTTTGTGGACCCCAAAATACAGAACATTTCATACTTCCAACTACAATACTGTAGTTTGTTTACATTTTTAAATTCTTAGTGTAACAATTATCTGAGTACAGTATAGCGTAAGACATTTACAGTAGTCTAATTTAACTGTTTTTAGCCTAAGGTCAGCAGACAATTATTCGTCTACAGGGTCACAACACATGGAGGTGATGCAGTATACTGTTTTTGAGTGGTTAAGATTATGGACAGTTAATAGAGAAGTAACCTACCTCTAATGAAGAAATAACGTCCTCGGGTTATCTTGTGACTCCTTGGTGGCTCAGTATTAAGTATTTGGGTTTATAACACTAAATATCAGGTTTTATTATTCGTGGTGAGGAGGGCACAGATTGTTTACTGTGAGGTTTTGTGTTGAACAACAAACTAAGCCAATCATCATATAACTAGATATGTATTTTTTGAAAATTCCTTTTATTTTCACAGATTTTACTGCTTTTCGTATCTTTGTCATTCCTTTTCTGCAAGTTCCGCGTTCATTAATGATTATGCAAGATATAGAAAACAAAGTTCTCTTACCGAGCTGATACAGAAAAAAGAAGAAATGGTAAATCTACTCAACTTTTGTTTGTGCCACCTAAGAAAGTAAGACACGTAAGATCTGTTCTACAGCACCCTTCGACAGTCCAGACAAACTGGAGAAAAAGAAATAACTTAGATCTATTAAAAAGATATTTTTTTATGCTGAAAGCTGACAAAGCAAGAGAAACTGCTTGGCCTAAAATTTGTGAGAAACATCACGTAATCAGCAGATTTTGTTTTCTTCCACTTTCCTCTGATTTTGTCAATTTCAGATTCCAAATCAGAGACGTGTAAAAATAGCAATTAAGAATTATATTTGTCTCCATCAAATTCTCCCAAAGATGCCTTTCGCATAAAACTATAACTAAAACTTGTCAGTTGGGGCAGAAAGATGAGAAACGGAAACAGATGTGAAATAGTTTTACACACCACTGATTTGGAACATGAAACGGACAAATTAACAGGAAAGTGAAAAGAAACATTTGCTATTTGTTGTTGTTGTTTTTCAAAACGTTAAATCTTCCGGTTTCTATTGCTTTACTGTGTTCTGAAGTTTAAATTATAATTTAAATTTTTTATACTGAATATATACAGGGTGGCCCGTAAGTCCCTACCCATCCATATGTTATTATGTTATATTCAATTACGCATGTATTATAAATTTGTTTCTTTTTCCTCAGAGAAATATGGCCGATGTAAGTCCATTTACACTTGAAGAGCGTATTGTGACAAGCACGTAGGTACATGAGCGCAAGAATACTGGTGACAGCACCTAGATACACTGGATAAATAAGATATATGAATGGGTAGGGATTTACGGGCCACCCTGTATATATAATGTTTCAGAATTTTTTTTTTTTGTCATCTTTTCCAACTAACAGTTTCTAGCAGTGATCAAAAGGCCTTTTGGACGGCAATTTGAAGGAGACATAATACAGATATTAAATGCTATTTAAACCTACCTGTGATTTGGTATCTTAAATGGACGAAGTGAGAAGAATGCAGGGAAAAAATATGTAGTTTATGCAATTTTTTTTATCACAAATGTTATGCCTAGCCTTTTCACTACGAGATATTTATGAACAGTAAGCATGTACTGTTTATGAGTTGAAGAGGGATGGAGGTTGGTGAGTTGCCGAGGTTAGTTAGTCAGAATCCTTTGGTGTTTAATTTTCTTTTTTAATTTCTTGTTAATGTGTTAACTGATTGTAACATAAGAGTTTTAGTTTTCTCTCTTGTTACATGGAGGATATCTGGACTCGAAGCTGTCATAAAGTTCAGTAGACAAATGTTATAGGTCAATGGAGACATATAGTGTGTGAGGTTAGTATTAAGATTTCACATTTAAATTATGTTGAATCTTACACATACTATGCCTTTTAGCAGTATCTATACATTGCTGGCCAAAATCTTAAGGCTAATGAACATAAAGAAAAAAGATGCATTTTCTATTGTCAGACTCAACTACTTATTTGAGCAGAGCTTCGAAAGATGAAAATAAGAGAAGGGAAAATAAAATTACAAAACTTTTATAGAATCTAATATGGAAAATGTGCACATTATGAAATTAGCCTAAATACTAGCTGGTCAAAAGTTTAAGACCAGACAAAAAAAAAAGTCCTAAATAGGGTAGGAAATGCCCAACAAGAGGTTTCAGTAGTGAGTTGCGTGGCCGTCATTGCAAATAACTGCAAACATTCGTTTTGGCATGGTCGATGTAAGTGTTTGCGAAAGGTTGACTGGAATGTCATTCCAAGTGGTGAAGATGGCTTCACGAAGATCATGCACTCTTTGGAACTGACGCCAATTTCTATAAACTTCCCTTGCCATCCTCCCACAAATATTTTCAATGAGGTTTAGTTCTGGCAAACACGCTGGATGTTCCAAAAAATCACGTTATTCGCCATGAAAAAATCCTGCGGGCATTGTGGATTACAGTGTTGTCCTGCTGAAAGATCCAGTCATTTCCACACAAGCGAGGGCTTTCAGTCAATAAGAATGCTCTCTCCAACATGCCAATGTAGCCAGCTGCTGTTGACGCCCCTGTATAACCTGAAGCTCCATTGCTCCATGGAAGTAAAAGACACCCCAGATCATGACGGAATCTCATCCACTGTGTCGTGTAGAAAATGTCTTCGGTGGGATATCCTTATCGTGCCAGTAACGTTGGAAGCCATCTGGACCATCCAGGTTAAAAAATTTTTTTCTCATCAGAGAACAAAACCTTCTTCCATTTATATACGTTCTATGTTTAGTGCTTCTCAGCAAAGTTTAACCGAGCTGTTTCGTGGTGTGGAAGGAGGCGTGACCTTTGAAAACGTTTACGTTTTTTAAAGCCTTTCTCCTTTAGATGTCGTCTTATTGTTCTTGAGCTGTGTTCTGAGTCCGTAAGAGCCTAAATCTTGCCAGACAACCCGTTGAATCCTCCTGATCAACGCCAGCGAAATTTTCTTGAACCGACCACTTGAAATTCTCGTTCCGTATCCTTCAGGGTATTTTAAGAAATTTGCAACACCGTTTTACTACGCCTAATCTCACCAGCAATGGCACGTTGAGAGAGACCTTGCTTTTGCAGCTCTACAATTCTGCCACGTTCAAACTCTGTCAGCTTTTAAGCCTTTGCCATGATTTTACCCAATGTAACACTGAAGATGTCAGTTGGAGATGTTGACAACGCTAATGCTTGAACACAAATGACTAAATTTCGTTACATGTTTACAGATTAACGCTTCGTTTCAGAATGGTCTTAGCCTAAATACTAGTTGGTCAAAAGTTTAATTTCATAGTTTTCACACTTTCCCGATTATATGCTAAAAAGTTTTTTTTATTTTTCCTTTCCTTATTTTCATCTTTCGAAGCTCTTCTCAAATAAGTGGTTGAGTCCAACAACGCAAAATGCATATTTTTTCTGTTCACTGGCTTTAAGATTTTGGCCAGCAGTGTACACACACACACACACACACACACACATTCTTATAGTTAATGTAATGTTTGTGCATGATACTTACACAAATTTAGTGCAACAATAATTACAAACGAGCAATTCATGGTGTGCAGAGAATTACCGCGGAAACGTGCTCCGCGCTTTGATGCTGTTGGTACACTAGAAGATTAACTGTAAAATCCTATTTGATCAAACAAGGGTTAGCAATAGTTAAGTATTTCTTTAGTATTTCTATTCACAATTAAGGTGAACTGTGCGAAGATAGACAATTCGTTATGTAGCTTTGCACTAAAAATTACGAAAAAGAAAAAGCTCTGTCGAAGCTGTCCAGTTTCAAATATCTTAACAACAAAAGTCATATAAAAGCAAGACAGTTCGTTTGAAAGTTTGAAATCAATAAGTATCTCATAAAACAAAAAAGTCAAAATTTAGGGTTATGAAACGCAGGTCAGTAGGGTCACCCAATGTTTATTTTTGGCCATTTGTTTTTGTTATTTTATAAATATGTGAATGAACATTAAATAAGTGTCTGGTCAACTAAGATATCTTTATACTTACGTCCATTGTAAGTCCCTCTAAGAAACTAAATCTGAAGACGTTGGTTTCCAAGTTGAAACTACAGGTGAAGATATAATTTCATGTACTCGAATGGGAACTGAATATAAGGTTTCTCACAGGATTACCGTTCTACTGGAATTATTTTTATTGCTGTTTGAGTGTTTGTTTTCTTAATAAAAACTATCAATTTTGTAAAAGTATATTTTTGATATTCGAAAGTGAACATCCTGTTGCAGACCTGTATGAATCAGGAATCATTCGAAAACTTAGTGATTAAGACGAATCACTCGTCACTTAGAATGACTATCTCAGATTTAGTATTATTATGTTTTATTAATATCTTGAAGTTGACTAATATTGAACACAGGATCATTAAAAAGGATACACAAAATATCACAGAGACATAGACACCTGACAAATCTATTATAATGTTTGCGTGCATCATCTAAAGTAACCATTAAATGTGTTAGGATTATGTTAGGGTAAAAAACAGTGTCTTCAATTAGTCTAAATTTCCCTTGCTCTGTTGACCCTCTAATCACCTACTCCACTTTTTCGATTTTAATTTAATATCGTTGAGATCGTATTAAAAACCGGTTTGAAAATTCTAACTTTACTCACTGGTGAAAAAAGTATCAGCGCGAGTCATGTGGACCTGCACATCAGACAGAAAGGACGTCTGACGAAACAACTGTTGGCAAGAGTATCACGCGTACTTGGGTATCAGACAAGACGTGACAAAACAACTGTTGGCAAGAGTATCACGTGGACTCGTATATAAGCCAAGATGTTTGACGAAACAACTATTAGCAAGAGTATCACGTGGACTCGCGCATCAGACAAGATGAACACAGGCACTATCGATTCTAAAGACCAGACGTGAAACACTCGTGTATGTTCGTGAAGGCATTTATGCCTAGTCGCTGCAGACTTCATTAAAAAGTTAAGTGCAATGTGCTATCCAAGATAACGACGTTACTAGAATATTGAACAGACAAAAAAGTAAAAAAAGAAGAGCTCAAAAATAACTCCATGACAGTAATTTTAGTTTGTAAAATTCGTAGAATGGTTAGCTTATTCCAAAGAACAACGCTTCCATTTATTTTCTTAGAAATCTGAAGTAAAATAGATAACGATACTTTAAAAACTGTTTATTCTAAATATTATTATGCCAACATTTCATAACATGTTATATAACGGAATATATCATCATGATGCCTTTAGGGAAGGCATTTGTTTTCATCAGGAATTAGATTGTCTTCGATAAACAGTAGGAAGTTTTAATTTTAATTTATCAGTTATCCGAATTTCGATATATATCAGATATATGTTATTTGCTAACAACATTGATATACACAACATTTTTTCTCAACACAAATATATTTTAATATACAAATATAAACCAATACATTTTATAATAATGGTTATTTCACATAGTTATTTACAAGTAATGATTTATATGTAAGTTTTACAAACTTGCAGACAATACTGAGTCTTAAGTCCAGCACAGAACTGTATGACTGTATATAAATATATGTATATGTGATTATACTTTGTTCAAATAGTACATGCAAGATCTTAAGGAAATATGGTAGGGTGACGTATTTCTTACGACACACACTGATTTAAAATTTATACACTCAGACTCAACTATGTGCAACCAATCTTTGAAATTAAAAATAAATTTTATGAGAAATAACTTATCATCATTTACATTGTTTTTTGTTTTGTTATCATGATGGAGAAAGTTTAAGTACATTATATTGGTCACTGGAATTTTTACTTTTCAGAAAAATTGATTTTTTTTTTTTTTAAAGGAGCATCTTTTCAAAAATAAATCAATAAGCAGATGGTGAACCACAGAAGTCATCTTGCTTATCTGCCTTGTTAAAATCCTCCCTTAATAACTAGTAGTGAAAACTTACATTTGTGACATTCAAGATTGGCATCTTAATTGCATAAAGTGTGTTCTCCCAGTCAGTACAGATGCATGCCTGAATCATGCTTGATCTCAGTTTCAATTCCTTTGAGATACTTTCCATATTTATTGGATGGTATGGCATCCTTTCGAAATATTTCATATTTGTCATATTATTGGATTATTTTAAAATAAATTTATGTACTGAAATGGAACATAATTTAGTAAAGCTTTGAGAATTTTTGGTTTCTTGGACAACAATTTTAACTGTTACATTGTGGATGTAAAAACATGGTATTACATGTTTGCTGATGTACTTTTCTGCTAATACAACATGCAAAAATAGATGGAGTCAAACCGAAGGTTTATTTAGCTAATTAGTTTTGTGGTAAATGTTTTGTATCATTTGTTTTGATACTCTGAAGAGTTGCAGTCTGTGTATTGTTTCATTACTTTACAAACAAGAAAGTAAATTTTATAGCTTAATGCATTTTCAGATGACAGAGTAAGTAAAAACAACTGTTTAAAAATTATAAACCCAGTTTGTTTTGTTTTTTGTCTGATCAAATAATAAAGCATTGTTTCATTATAAATTATTAGTACTTAATTCAATATATATATTTAAAATTTAATTGCAAAATAAATAAATGTTTTAAGTGCTTCATAATAATATTAGTTTTTGGAGTGATTCCATGATAGTTTCAGTGGAACTTTTTTTATTTCTGTTTTCCTTAAAAATTGTGTTATATAAACATTTGAATATCATTACAGTCTGTTGTTAAAATTAAGTAGATGTGATATTTGCTCAGAACAAGAAAAATTGTAAATTTACCAAGGTTTGTAATTTGCCTTGAAGGCAATTTTGAATTAAAAATAACAAAATGTGGGATACATTAGTATAGATCAGATGATCACGCCAACATTGAAAATTCTATTGCGAAATATACATTGTTGTTTTCAAATACTAGAGATAGCAAACTATTTCAGTTTGATTCTTGTAATTTGCTTTTATTGTATTTTACTAAACAAAAGACAATGGAAAAAATAAAAAAGGAGTGAAAGTAACTAAAACATTTGGTCTGGATTTTTCTGGAATTTCATTTACTCCATATTCACCATGAACAGTTCTTGTGTTCAGAACTGCCAACTCGTATAGTTTTATTGTATATCACAGAGACTTATGGTGCTTCACATGTTCACATTATGAGGGTACTGATACCATACAACTGAACATATTGAGCTTTTCTGAGCTATTTTTATTTCTCATTCATCATGGACAACCACCTCAAAACTGGGAAGTAAACAAATTATAACATCTACAAGTAGGTGGAAAGGTAGTATTGGATAGTGATTTGCCTAGTGTAACACTTAGTGAGAGATTACAGTTAACTATTGAATTGCATTAATTCAAAAGTATTACAATTTTATATTAAAATGAATCTGCTTCAAATTTGTTACATTGTGGTGTGACTAGAATGGGTTGCAGTACCAGTATTAGTGAAATTTTTATGCTTTCCAAAATTGTGTCCGAGTATCCTTTGTCATGTGAGACAATTAAAAATGTTTATTGTACTTATACCTCAGTAAAATAAACTTTACTACAACATATTTCCTGCTTTGGAAATGGGAGTCATACCCCTTCCACAGAATCACACTTGATGATTTTGCTTCTTTTGTACCTGTGTATGAGTCACAACATTTTTCTGTCAAATGTTGACAATCCTAGTGCCTTCCATATATGATAAGATATAACTTGTCAATTAGGTATTGGGACCATCTTTTGAAGTTTTCCTTATTTCCAAATTAACCAGTAGGTTGTTTTTTTCTTTCTTAGCCACTAGGAATCATCATTAAGTAAATGTAGAAATTTCTACACATTAATTTGAGTCAGAGATTTCTCATTAAATTTTAAACTAATTTTCTGCTGTTTAATGATACTGAACTTAGTCAAAAATGGAACTGTACTTTGTATGCACAACTCTAAATTTGCTTTTGAAAAACATATATATATTCACACACGTGTATCAATTCACAAAATAAAATAACTTGAGCTCACCTTTTTATTGTTATTGTGATTCCATTGTTTCAAATAAACCTGTGTTGTAACTTTAAAAAATTCACATCTTAATTTATTTTGTTCTCACAGGTAGCTAAGACATGCATGTATTATATAATAAACTGCTTGCAGTTTTGTCTTTAACAATGATTCAAGATTACAATATAAAATAAATGTTTTATTGTTTCACTTACATAATGATACAAGAAGTAAAATAAAATTTAGCTAGTATCACATACATAAAAGAACAGTTAATATGAAATATCACTATTTGCATCTCATCAAAGAAGGTTAACCTGAAGATGACCTAAGAATGTTAAAACTTTGTTTTGTACTTTATTGTAACAAAAGTTTTAATACCCATACCAGCCGTCTTGAGATACGTTTTTACTTCAAGTGGGTTTCTTGTGTGAAATGTATGTTGAGCTAAGACCACCAGTGTTAAGATATCTGTGTGGAGCCTAAGGAATTTTTTGGCATTAACCAATCTACATTTTAATTTATGTGATATATTTTATGTGTGCGTATGCTCCATCACAAATAAGACAAATAACTGACAGATCCGTTTTTTCAGTTCTTTGTTGCATAAACAATGAATCCAGTAATTTCTATCAGTCATTATAGTAACTGGCTTTTGATGTAAACTGGATTATTGCAGCAGATTTTTTTAATTTTTTCAGATAGAGCCAGGTGATGTAATTGAAAGTATCAATGACCAAATTGTATTGTCCCTAACAACGAAAGAAGGTAAGTTAAGATTTTAAACTGAATGATGTATGTGCATGTGCAATTTTTTCATAACTTATATTATTGAATATTAACAAGAACTTAATAACCCTTACATTGAGGATGTGGTTGTTTGCACTTTTATACCAGGATTTATTTTTTCTGTATGTATATGGTAGCATTTACTTTCTTAGTGAGTAAGAGAACTAAGAAAGAAATGCAACATAGAAGAATAGTAACAAAATATACATATATTAGTTATTCTGAAGTTCTAAACAAATAACCCTTTGCTCTACCAGACAAGATAAGAAGATATATGCTAATTTAGTTCTAAAGCATAAGATAATTATATTTAAAGATCTGTAATTCGTGAAGCATAGTTAATATCTTAGGAATTAACAATAATTAGAGGTGCAGTACAGTAAGCTTGTTTAATCCCTACATGTATCTGCTTTAGTTTTAATTACAATTTAGACACTTAAGGATTAAATTATTGATTAAATGATGAGGTTGACTGAACTTGTGGGTGAATAAAATTTTGTGTTGGTGATAATGAATGATCTTTAGTTACATTTTCTTTACTACTCATTTTGGTTTGTTCAACAATTTTTGTGATATGTGTAACAAGTCTCAAAAAAGAAGAAATACTGCATAAAGTTAAAAATCAGTTTTGTTAAATACATAAAATTCTTTAAGATTGTTCAATATAAACATTTAATATTAAAAGAAGAGCCTGTATAGTGAGTTCAGAGAATAATATTTAATTGTGTAATGTCTTCTGTTGCTTTTCTTTGCCATCTGAATAGTTATTATCCAAGACAGATGCTGTGCACAGAAACTTTCAGTCAAGCAATTGTTGTTTTTTTTGTTTGTATACAGTAGGAGAGGCCTTTCTATTTTCTTAATTTTCAGCTATCCTGGTATTCCATCAGTGATGTGATTTATATGTCTTTAAACTGTAATTAAATCTAAATTGACTAAAAATAAGTTACTTGGTTGTCACTTTAAATATTTAATTACTATCATTTTCTCTTTCATGAACTGATCGATGTGTAATTCACCTTTGACCATTAATACCTTCTTTTTAAGGAAGAAAAAAAAATCAGTGTTTTTATGTTGTTTCACGTTTTATACATAAGAACACATGCAAAGTATTCATTGTTTTCTTTTCATTTAGATTTAAATTTGTGTATAATCTGTAATGAATTTTAGTTCTGAAGATTCTGTTACAAAATTTTTTTCTTTTTAATTTTTCATTCAAATTTTTCTTGTTTGTTTTTCACATTACATTTCATTCCTCCTTTTTCTCTTTACTGGAAGTTTATGCTACACAATTTATGATACAAATATGCATGCATATCATAATGAGGTAGTCAGTCACAAAGCCATTAATTTTTTTTGTCAGTCTGAATATGTAATTAGTTTTTGTTCTATTTCAGTTTCATTACTGATGAATAACAGTCAGTAAAATCACTTTTTATTTTGTTGTTTTAGTAAAAGTAATGAAGTTTTTTTTACACAAATTCCTTTTTCATACTGCTGTAATGTTCTGGAGGTTTTGTAAATACCTACAAAATGCAGTATCAATGCAGATAGCTTATTCATCTTAGATAAATGAAGCTAACCTGACCTGATGAGAATTATTTGTAATTACAACTAAATACATTATTATCTTGAAAGATACTCAGTTGAAAAAGTACGGGTATAATTGAAACTATCATAAATATAAACAGAATACAAACTAAAATATGAAATAGTTACAAGAAACAATGTTCTAGCGATTATATTCAGTGACGTTGTTAGCTGAGTATCTTTCATGATAATAGTGTATTTCGTTGTAATTACAAATAAGGAAGAACATACCTCAAACTTAATTACCCCTATCAATAAGTATTAACAACATAAAGCACTTTACAAATAATCTCAGATCTAAAGTTAGTAAAGATAGTGAATGTAAAAGTATTGGAGGTATGTTTATAATTATGCAACTTGCATATATAATGTGTGAATATGTGTATGTATTACTAATAAATGTACTTAAGTCATACTGGATAAAAACAAACAAACTTTTCATAAGTTGCTGGAAAGTTGCAAATGGAACTACAGCAGATTGCCAACAAGGCATCAGGAATAACCTGTTTCTTCTATTTACTTTTGTATTACTAATGAAATAATGATGTGTAAGCACTAGAGCTTTACTCCTTCCTACCATTTGCTGGATTTTGTTTCTTGGTGGATCAGGTGTTGGTTAGGTTGGAGATATGCACAAGTGGAAACAGGTTTTAGTAAGTTTTGAAGTAAAGAAGTAGCTGATCTTCTGTCTACCATGGAAG
Source organism: Carcinoscorpius rotundicauda (assembly GCA_011833715.1). Lineage (NCBI taxonomy): Eukaryota > Metazoa > Arthropoda > Merostomata > Xiphosura > Limulidae > Carcinoscorpius > Carcinoscorpius rotundicauda. The sequence continues at coordinate 29,337,384 of CM022398.1, forward strand.
TTTTGTACAATTCCAAGTTCCACCAAATGTTGAATGAGGTCAAACTAGCACAATGTGCTGTAGCTTTTCAACATCCAAGGGTCCCATTAACTGGTAGTACACATTATGGAATTCCTTCATGTTTTTCTTCATTTTATGTTCATAACATATTCATAAAAGAGTAAGGAGTATACTTGAATGGTTTCTCTTTGAGCACTTCCTTAAAGTAATCAATGTGGTATTCTACCTATTTTCTGAGGAGGTATGATACCGTACTGAAAATTAACATTTTCTGAACTTTAAAATATATTTTTAATAGATACTATCCCCATCTCCAGTGATATGTTGTTTAGGTATTCTGATCAATCTGGAAGTGACTAACAAATGTTAGTTGAAGCCGAAAAGTGAGCATTGAACTTATGCACCAATAGAGAATGGTACTAATTGAGAAAAGCAATTTTATAAGACGAGTTGAACGTAATTTTAAATACATTTTCAGTCCAAGAAAATTTTAACCTTTCATCTCACAACTTCTTTTGCCTCTAGATATCAATGTCTCCTGCATAAATAACAGCCTTGCTGATTACCTTTAGGTACTTGAGACAAAAATTATTTGAGTCCCCAGTGCTCTCCAGTTTCCTTATGTTGTTTTTCTTTCCAAATGACTGTTTCAGTTATCTAACTGGTATAGTAAAGTGGTATTACATGCTCATTTTAAACATTCATTTGAGTCCTTAGCCTCCTACACCATCTATCACCTTTCCTTTAAGGTTTATTTTTTGTTGATACTGACTTGTAAATGTTGCTGTTCAGAGTTGTTTGTGCTGCATGTGTAAAAGACATTTTATTATTCTACCTACATCCTCCTATACTACCCAGACAAATTCTTCTTACCTAAGACATTGGCAGTGAGAGAAGAGGATAAATCATTTTCACTGATTTATCTGACTACTATTTCTCTCACCTTCATGTCTGATCAGATTCCAATTGTTAGTTATATTGAGTGTTATATTGCTTGCACTAATGCCTTTAGAGGCATTGGATAATGAATTTTTATTCATTGGGATACCTCAGCTTCCTGAGTTTTATTCCTAGTTACTTTGTCAATAGTGGGTACAAAAATTGATCTATATTGCTTTTATGGGCTCTCGTTGGAGGTAAGAAGACTTTTGAAAGTTATGTCTCATCAGGTTTGTCACATTTCTGTTGAATTGTCTGGTGGAAGACAATATGTTGGCCTCCTCCAATACTTTTATCACACATCATTTGCAGTATCTTTTTCTGAAGGTTTTTGACTACCTCTTTTAACTATTGTAATCATGTCTGCTAGATTATGAGGAACTGTAAGTATCTTCAATATTATTTGCTCTTTACTTTCCAGTGTCAATTACCTCTTTTTCCCAGGATTACACTCTGTCACAAATGTTGCTTGAGCAGATGTGCTTTTATAAAATTAATTCTGTACTAGCAACCATTAACACAATATACTTAATCTAGGTTGCAACAGGCTTTGCAGAAATAGGGTGTTCCATAAGCCCTTCTAAAGGCAGACTTGGTGATATTACTGTGCTTTGAAAGACTGCTACTCATGGACTGTTATGAGTAAAGTATTAGAAGATCCTGACCATGCTTGCTGATCATTGGATTGAATAAATTGTGGTCAGTTTGCTTTTAAAAATTTAAGGATCTTGATTCACCTCTTTAACTGTCTCTAGAGCATTTTTTTTCAGTGGTCCTCAATGCACATTATTCTCTAGATTCTACTTATGGGGCTAGGGTAGTTCTTAATACACTTGGTTTTTAGTCACGGTAGTGGTGGACAGAGGTTATTCATCCAGAGTTTTCAAGTGAATGTATTCCATTTTTGGAGAAGAGGGTGAAGTTTGGGCCCTCTTCTTACTTGTGACACTGGATATTTTTTCTTTTCCAGATGTTAATAAGAGAGGCACAAGCCTGTGTAGAAGCCTACTCATAATACTGGTTCACATCTGACACTCAGCTTTCCATTTGGGCTGAGCGTGGGCCTTCTTTCCAATCAAGACTGGTTCAGTATTTTGTTTATGAAAGAGGGTACCTTGTCTCTTCATAATTCTAAATGTAGAGGGGTTCCATCCTGGGTCCTTGATTGACCCCAGTTTGTTCCACATACTCCCCATAATTCTGGAGACAATTGGTTGAAAATTGAGAATGATAATTCATAATCCTGAATAAGATGAATTTTGTTTCTTCAGGTTAGGTATTGCATACAGGATCCTGTCATTCTAAATTTGGGGTGTTTTCTTTTGGACTTACTCAGGTTTATCCATTATGGGGTTATTTACCTTCTCACCATGATTCTGAAGGCTTGCAATGCACCACTCTAAAGCTTCAAGTTGGGATACATTCACAAATATTTATATTATGGCTTAAATGCTTCAACCAATAATATGAGATTTATGGACCATCAGATTGTAATTCCAACCCTGAGCAGTGGAACTTCAGCTGTCTTGTTGAGGCCTGGCCAATAGTAATGGAAGATTATGTTAACTTTCATTTATAGCACATGAATTAGGCTTCAGATGAAGAGCATACCTCTTGTGGATTTAGTTTAGTTTCTCCACTAGGGTACTTATCTTCTCTTGGGATGTTCACAGTTTATGCTGATGCATTCTGTAGGAATGATCTCCTCACTAGTTACTCCACCTTAACAATGTAGGAATCTACCTGTAATGTGAGTGGTGGTTAATATGTTTTGAAAGTTCACATTTTCTTAAATCAGAAATGTATTTGCCTCCTGTCACTCACCCTTCTACCCCACTAAGAACCAGTGTTAGAGACTGGTCAGTTTTGGAAAAGTGATAATATAATCTGAATGAGGTTCTTGTCTATAGTATCAGGATGGAGGGTGCAATGATGAAGGTAAAGAGTGTGATAAGAGAGACATTATCAAGGGCAGCTAAGTGGGGGTTTAAAAGACTGGAGCCAGTGAGAAAAAATCAGATTGCTGTTTAGATGAGCCGAGGAAAGAAACCCTAGCAGTTGAGTGATAGCTGAAGTGTGAGGGACAGTAAGTATAACCGGAAATACATTTTTTATTTAAGCAAATGCTAAGGCTCATCTGCATTTGCTTAATTCCTATTGTTGAGAGTTTTTTGTTTTTTTTTTGAAAGACTGATTTAAGTGTCTGTATTCATCTTCATAGCCAATTTACATGAGAAAAATTTTTAAAAATTACACCACTGGCTTACATCTGCTAAATATTAGCTGTGAACTAGTAATCCTTTCCTGAATTGTATGCAGTGTTTATTTTCATGAAAAAAATAAAAAGTGAACCTGTAGGAGGGATTTGAAGTAAACAGATCACATGGTATTTAGTAGGTAAAATAACTGAACAACTTAAACAGCATATAATTTCAGATTACCATAACGTGTACATATCACCTTACAATCTATATAACTTTAGTTTTTAAGCATTTTATCTGCTATAAATTAATAATTTATGAGTACTACAGATAAATTTTAATTTTACTATAATTAGATTTCAGAACAGAAAACTGAGACAGTCCAGTCCATGCACCTAATTTCAAAATAGGTATTACAAATTTGAAATAATTAAACTTTTATTTAACTTGCACTAAATGTATTAAACTGTTCTGCAATATTTCTAAATATATTAACACTGGCATTGTTTATGAAAGCCACAAACCACATGAGGAAAAATAGATAAATTATATTTAAAATAAATCTTTAATTGATTACTTTATTCAGTGATTTTAAAACAACCTACATTATTCCTGGATTTACTTAAGATCCATAATATTTTCAGTCATACTACTTTTAGGTTTTGACATTGCTTTGAAACTTTATGAACATGTTTTTGTGAAGAAAGAATGGAACATAGAAGCTGTTTTTTGTTGATGTTTTTTTCATAAATAGTTAATTCAGTTTATGACTATACCTATGTAAGGTGTGTTTGATGATGAGCACTGTGCTAACTGTCTCCACATTCAGACATGTCAGACCTTGGTTTCCCACTAGACACAGATGGAACTCTCAAGAGATTCTCGTTGCAGGAATATATGTGTTACGATAATGTGCTTGTCATGTAGGCCAATTACATTCATGACTCAATGTGACTGACAGTTTGATGTCTCCATAACAAAACTGGGATATTCTGTGCATTCTGAAGACATCTGGTCACTCTAATAGATATGTTACCAAATGTGAAATACATTAATATCAAAAGTGAAAAAGTAATACATTTAGGACTAACACATTGAAATTATATGTAATTGAATTCTAAATGTAAGAATCATGCATTTCTGTATTAAATTGGTTATATAAATAAATATTAAAATGTAAAGATGAGCCAGTAAAGAAATTAGACCTGATAATGGCATTAAAAAAATATTGGTTTTAAAACTCAAAGATTTTATCTCTCGTTGTGACAAAAAAGCAGTATATTGTTTCTGTTAGTTTGTGATAGCAAAATGTGCTTGGAAAGGATTCAATTAGTCAGTTATCTTTACAATACTTAAAGAGCTGGAATAATAAAAAATAGTAATAATATAAAACACTGCTTTTGATTAGTTGATTATTTTTATGAACATTAAGAGATTTAAATGTATTTTAACTACTCAAATATCTTACATGACACTTATCAATGCACTCAATGTCATAGGTAATTGATTAAACACTCAGCTCTTACACTTATATGATTTCACTGAACTTTCAGGAAAGTTATGTAAGAGGAGTGAAGGGTTCTATTTTTGTTTTGGTTTTTACTAAAACTTTTGTTGGAGACAAATTACAAAAAGAAAATGAGTAACTAGGCTTATCAAAGTCATGTATTGACCCTCCAAGCTGGATCCTGAAATAATTTCTAAGTAACTTTATTTCAATAGAAATTTTAGTTGAATAGGTTCCCAACATGTAACATTCAAAAGGGTCTGTATGTGACTGTGAAATTCAAAGACATTGGCTTTAGCCAGGTTGGCTAAAGGGGTAAATATTTCATACTGTGGACGTCGTGCTATTAAATTTGTTTTTCTTTTGGTTTTATTTATTTTGTTTGTTTTTATTTATTGTTTTAGTTAACAATTAATATTTTATTTCTGTAGTGTTAAAATGTCTGAGGCTGTCCAATGATGTAGTCAACTTAAAAGTACGAAAAGGTAAGGATTTTAGTCTTGAACTCATGAATATAAACGTACAATTCAGTCAGTGTATCTTACGCATTTTAAAGGACCCAATAGTGTGCTTAAGAATTGAGCAAAATGGATATTTGACATCAGAGGTGGATTGATGTCATAAAGCTAGGTTTTTGATATCACTTTTTTGTGATCTTCTTTAGTTTTCATTTTTCTCTTTCTGCTTTTTATCATTCTATTGGATGTAAGTGATTTGTGGTCAAATTTTGGTCAATGCATTTTATTTGACAACCTTAACTTTTGACAGCTTTTTCTTTGATTAAAGCATTGTTGGGAGGAATAAAGGTCAAGTTATTGGTGGTTGATATGATTACTACATTTGAAAACGTGAAATGTAATTAAAATTCACTGAATAATTATCAGATAAATTTAGAGCTTCTTCCAGTTGTTTAACATATAAAGATTCACATGATCACAGTGAAATAACTGGTAGCAAAAGATATGTTTCTACCTTGTTTGTTATATTCAGATGTCTGAGAGTAAATCTTACAGGGTAGTTTGGATGGACATTTGATTATGACATTACCTTGTTGAGTTATTATATCTTTGTTAATATGTTAAAGTGGTAATAAAACTGTCTTCATTTCCCATGTTAGTTGTCTTCAAACTTGTGATATTCTCATAATCAAATTTGATGTTATCAGTTTCAGAAAATCAGTCTGTGAAAATCAAGTTTTTCTGACTTACCCAAAAGTAAAAAGAAACAGATTTATTTCAAGAAATCTTTGAATGTTCTTCAGAAAAATTTTGTGGTTGTTATGAAAATTTAGTATGTTTACTTCTGTAAATAAGTTGATGCTTGTGAAAGTGTATTGTTTGTCTTGTTTTCTTTGTATCAGGAGGTTATTTGCTTCAGTTTCCTAACAATAATGAAATATATGAATAAACTCATTTAAGAGGTGAGGCTACTTTTAAACTTTGTATTAAAAAGTATTCTTTAAGTAATACTTTAAATTGTTAACATGAAAATATTCAAAATTGTGAGTAATTATCTTAAGAATTTTACTCACCTGAATATTGAGTTGGTATCAGGAATCATTATTATAGTTAAAATAAATTTATTTATAATTTCAGTATTAAAAAAAGGTTTACTGGTACTTGTTGAACAAATCAGGTTTTTGTTTCATGTGTATTTTTTTTTAATCGAAGCATTTTCTTACAATGGATTATTCTGAATAAAAGAAAGCTTGTTAACCATCACAGAAAATGCTGGTTTTAATAGGCAAGAATTGGAAACAACATTTTTCTTGGAACTATAAGCTAGTTTATAGAAATTATTTTTCAATTAGTGGTTGGGTTATTGTTACAGTAGCTATAAGTTTTTCATTTATGAAAGAACTCTATTTAATGCATTTTTAAAAGTACTTTCTAAAAGTATCTGTTATATTTTATATATATATGCACACATTTTTATGGCATTTATATTACAAAACATTAAGGTGTCAAACTAGATGGTCCTCTTTGTGTATTTTAACCACATTTCCACTTAATACCTCTAAGATTTTGTGTCATATATATATAAATGCTTGATGTCAAGGTGTTTATATATTCCATTTTCATGAAGAATGACAGTTTTCTATAGTTCTGTTGCACTTTTCAGCGTGCATTTTTATCTTAAAAATGTTAGTTTCTTTTATAAATAGGAATTTATTAATTGAAAAAATCAATTATGTACAAGAAATTGAAACTTGTTTATTTTAAAGAAAATATTTCATTGGTACAACATGCATTTTAAAGGGTTTTTTTTCAGTTTAAGTTTTATGAAACCTTTTTCTTTTTCATAGTTATATGTCTCAGTATGGTTTCCAGTTCTAAGTATGTGTACAATAAAAATGTTACTAATTAACAGATATTAATTTGAATAGATGAATTATAGAGCTCTATTACTTTTACAAGTGATTATTACGAATTATTTACTCTAAGTATTACTAAGGTCTTTCAACCAAGCAAGTTGTACCAGAAAGTAACAGGCTGTTTTGGTTATTTCATATGGCAAATAAGTGTCTTATAAATAATGTTTTGATTATTGAAATAAATATTAGATGTTCATTCTCTATGGGTAGATAAATGCTAATATTGGATATCAGATTTTATTGTTATTTTCCTTTCAGATTGATCACTGTTATGAATGTTTTTCTGGTTGTGCTCTATGTAGCTTTCTGTTGTAGTTAGAAGTGGTGTAGACCATTAAACTTATCTTAAGTTAGTCAGAGGATGAATGGATATTTTTTTAAAAAATTCTTAATTTGTTTGTGTATTTTTTTCTTTATTAGATCCTTCAACAAAGGAAAAGGTCTGGCAGCATATTTCTGCCTCCAATGAAATGGAAGCCTTGCATAAATCATCCCACCATGAAGATCATCATGGCATGGGTGATGGGGTTCCTCCCCCAAAGTCTGACTCTCTTGAAGCTAATGGTGCAAAAGAAAATAATGAAAATGTTCCACCTTCACCAAGGCATGATTCCACATATCAGCAAAGCGATTCTGATACAGAAAGTGTTAAATCCAACAGGTCTCAGACCAAACAACCTAAATTTGAGGCCTTTATGATGACAGGGGATCTCATCATCAATCTTAATGCTAAGACATCTCATTCATGCTCATTAGTACCCCAGAATCGAAGGATAGAACCTTCATCCTACACCCATAATTCAACACCAGCAAGTCCTGAGGATAGTGAGTATCGCTCTCGTTGTAAAGGAACAAAAAGAGAAGCTCCCAAATTTCATAGTCCAGTTTCAGAAAAGAAAGGTAGTTTTAGTTATAATAGCAGCTTTGTTAGGACTTCTAGAAGTGAGGATCATTTACAAAAGGCTTCTGTCACAACTGTAAATATTGACATTGATGATGATATGGCTTCTTCTTTAAACACTCTTCTCGACACTAAACAGGATACTTCAAATGAGAGGATAGTGTGGACTTATAATGCTCCAATAAAACCAGGAGAATTGCCTGTCAGTCCTCTGACATCTCCAAAGAGTTGTTCTTCATCCTCTTCCAGTAAGACAGTTTCCCCTGTGAAATCTGTAAGTCAGAACCACACAACACAACAATATGATACAGAGTTGTATGAAGATGGAAAGTTCCCAGACATTGGACATTCATTTGAATCATCTAAAAATTTTGCACAGAATAGCCAAAGAGACTATCACAGTGAAACAGAAGGTAGCAGTGAAATAATTTCAGCTTTTAGCAGTTCTGAAGACACGGAGCAACTCCCAATAAGCAGCTCTGATCTCAGTTCACCTATAGACAATTTATCACCATCTGAGGACCTGAGGCAGGAGGACTGGGTTGTAGATGTAAATGTTCAGGAATCTGTCAAAAATCATGAACTAGTCAGTGAAACACTTAATAGACAAGAAATGCCAACTATAGAGAATAATTTTAGTGAGAAAGAAATTACAAAATCTATTGTAGGTGAAAATCGACTGTGTTTACATGTGAGCTCTGAATGGCCTCGGTCTCCTGAATCTAAAAGTAGTTCCTCATCAACATCCAAACCTGATATTAAAGAGAAATTTGATAAAAATATTGATCGTTCACCATCGACAACTTCTGAAAGCACTATTGAAGATATGCCATATCAAGAACTTAAAAATAATCAGGATGAAGAACCAACTTCAACAGTTACAGAAGATGACACAAGACAAACTGTTTCCCCACCAACTGATGATGAATCCGACATTGAAAGTCTTCATAGTTTTCATTACAGTCCAAAAGCTATAGACATGCCCTCTGCATCACGTCTAGCCAAAAGACTGTACAACCTTGAAGGATTTAAAAAAACAGATGTTTCGAGGCATTTGAGTAAAAAGTAAGTTTATCTGATGGAAACTCACTTACTTACTATTTGTAAAAGTAAGCAGTAAGACTAAGCTTCTAAAGTAATTGAAAGTAATAAATCAGTTTGAAGTGAGTTTTAGGATTTAGATTTTTACTGATGACAAAAATAATACTAAAAATAACAGGAAAAACCTGAAAATTAATGTGTAGCTATGAAAGTAGTGATGAAAGAATTAACACTGAAGATCACCACAGAGGTCAAGTAAATTTTAAAAGACCCAGAGATTTGATTTGGTTTGAATAGATGACTTTTTCTTCACCTGAAGAATAGCTATTCAAAAGTGCTCAAGTTTCTAGGTCTTTTAAAATATGAATGTATGCATGGAAAACAGTGATTTGTAAATGTTTTTATATGAACATTGTCATTTGAAGTACAGCTGATGGCTAGTTCTGTTAATTTTGATTTATACTAAGTCCAGTTAGAATTATGAGCAAATAATACAGAATTTGCTATATATAATGTAAATTGTAAATAATTTCAATACAAATTATTTTAAAACTATTTTAAAATAGGAGTACTAAAAAATAAAATATTTATAAAAAGACTTGTATTGAAATTAATAACAACTTACATTAAATTTAGTAAACTCTATATTATAGAAAAGGATTACATTGTGCAAGCATATGTGGCAACAATCAATTTATCTGTAGTGTAATTAATTTATAAACCATACGTTTATGAAGAGAATATTGTTTTTAAGCAAAACACCTTGATAAATAAAGCTCTAAGTAATAATTCAGATTTTGTTTTTTGTACAGCTTTACAATTAAGGCATTATTTTGTGCTTTGTTTTCATTTTTAATGTTACGCTTCATTTATCTTGCACAATTTTTGGAATTTTGTTTGTTATGCACCCCATGGCTCAGTAATAAATCAGTTGGCTTACAGTTGTAAAAACAAGTTTTGATACTTTTGATGGGCACAGCACATGTAATGCAATATAGAATATCGTCTTACTCTGTTTTATGTGTGGTTTGGTGTCCAGTCATGTTACGTTTTTTTTGTGTGGACTGAACGCAACAGAAAGACACAGATAACAGCTTATATAATTTATTACAATAAACTATCTTATATGTGACAGATATAAAATAAATTATATAATAACAATGACAGATATTCAGTTTCAACCTTCAAAATTAATTAAAATACAAAATGGTACTGGCCTGTGTCTAATATAATGATCCATAATGAAAATCCAAAAGTCCAGATCAGAAATCCAAAATTCCAGTCTAGGGTGTGAATTTGGTCCCACGAAGAAATTCCGAAGTTTGAATGGAGAAGTCCAGAAACAATTCAGAGACCAATAAATTTGACAAAGTTTTTTATTACGATGTTTTCGATGAATATCTCAAATTTGTAGTTTTCCAACTTGCCACAGTCTCCCCTAAACAGTCTTGTACGTGTTGACCTTCAGTATAACCAGTAATTCGAATGAATCGTAAAGATTGACGAAATAAAATCACAGCTTTTGTAGATCTAGCTCCAGTCACAAATCCAAGTTGAATAAACACAGAGTAAACGTTGAAAAATTTCTCAAACGAAGACACATCTCTTGAATTGAATAAAAACGAATGACTTGCTCACTCTCTCTCCTCACATCACCGTCTGTTTATATATTAGTAGGCCTAGTGTGTTCTCGAACAATCGCGTAACTTCCACAGAATTCCAGAGTAATCTGCGCGTGTCTGTTTTTGCATGAGACTCATCTAGACACCAGGCCAAAATACATGATCGATCTACCTAATTCTAGAAATTTCTACATAACATATTTTATTGGTTTGAACTTCGAAACCATGATATAAACAACAACATGGCATTCCAAACGCTTTACACATAACAAGTCATGAGCATTACACTAAGATATTTTGAAAATACAACTGAATCTGGCCTAGTTTTTCAGTGGTATATGTGTGTGCCGTACTCAGGATTTGTTTGGTTGTTACTCCATCTTATTTAGTTATCATGTCTCATTCTCCTTCATACATAAGTATAGAAGCTTTCTATCTTACAGAGCTATTCAGATATTTTTTTTGTTAGAGATGTAGCATTAAAAGTTACTTTCTGTACTCTTATTTACATATATGTGAGACATTTAATGAAATGTTCTCTCTCTCTCTCTCGTGATTATGAGTGCATCAAAAAATTATAACAGCAAACTGTTAGTGAGTTAATAATTGTTAATTAGATGATGTTACAGATTGGAATAGAATCATAAATGTCTTTCTTTTTTTTTTAGTATCTGAACAATAAATAGTCTTGCCTGTCCATACTTAGTAAACAAATTACAGTTTTAAAGTGAAGGATCAATGGGAAGAGTTTAGTTACCATGTGCCACCATAAATACCACAAGATAATTTGCTGTGTACTGCAGCTGTTAATTAATAACCTGAAAGTTAATAAAGGTAGAAAAAAATTGGTTTTTGACAGTAATATTCAAGAATTTTCATAAAATATCCACATTTATTTTTAATAATTTCAAATCAGTTTGCATAGGAAATACTCTTCACATATGTTTATTAGGTATGGCAAACACAAATTTATTTTAAAAGCTTAATTTTGTCCACCAGAGAGTATCACATAAGTTACATATATTTTATAATCTTCAGTTTTGACAGGGTTTTAATGCATGGGATTTTGTACCTGTATTTAACTGTTAAGAGAAAAGTAGTTGCTATTATTGCCACTTCCATTTTCACAGATAGAAAATAAAGAAATTGTCAACCTCTGCAGAAGATAAGACAAACTGTAGAAAACATTGTACGCATACACCTAGACAGAAAGCAAAATCAACCAACAAAAGTAAATATATCTCACAAATCAAAAAATCAGGAAATCATATACTGCTGTATACCATATATTCCTGACATCAGCAAACAGATAACCAATGTTTGGCAAAAACTGGTAACAAAATATGACATTTAAGTTAATACTAAATTTATTCAAAAAACCAGGCACAAATCTGAGGTTTATACTATGTCAGAACTATACTGACAAACACCACACCAAAGTTATTTATAAAATACAATGTGATAACTGCCACGACTTCTATATTGGAGAAACAAGTAGGAAAATGGAAACCAGATTCAAAGAACATAAAAAGTCACCTTCACACATTTTTGTACACTGTAAGTCAAATAAACACAACATAACCATAGAAAACACTCAAATGCTAAATAAACAAACAAACATAAACAAACGCAAAATTAAAGAAGCCATACTTATACAACAACTTAAACCCAAAATAAACCAATATAAAGGAACACCATTATACCTATATTAATATTATAGATAAAATTATATAATCAAACATCTAACCCCACCCTCTACATTGCGACACTCAGTTACACAACCCCTTCCAAACATGTGGTCAGCTTCTGGTCAGTTACCTCTTTCTTTGTGAACCTGACGATGACCGAAGAAGGTCGAAACGCTGTTCGCTCTTCTATGTAAAATATTTTCTCAACCCGAACGAGCCGTTTTTTGCATATAAAATTATCAACAAGTGGGTTTCTCGACATCACTGATTGTTTTGTTTTTTTGTTTTGTTCTGAGTTGGTAGATTGCTTTGGTTGTAAATTAATATTAAAAAAAGAATAAATAGAATATTCAGCATTTGCTTATTATGTCTTTCTTTTGCTTGGATTATTGGATGATATTTGTAGAACTCTGTAAATGTATGATATGATTCAAAAACTCAGGAAAGTAAAACAGAAAAATTCTAATTTCTTTCATATTTCAACTGGATGTTCATTAGTGTAATGGATTCATTATAACAGAGTTTCTTAAAAAGAATAAAAGGCTTTCCAGCTATAATTATTGTAGTATGTAATGAAATTCTAAGGTGGCTTGTTTTTTTGAATTTTGTTTGCATGAGCTAACAGTTTTGCCCATTTGATGGTGAGTAATGCAGAGCTTTTAGTGTCAACTGTAGATATGTGGACTTAGTTCTAAATTATTTCAAACTCCTGTTTCTGTTAAAGGTAATTCAAACAATCTTTGAATAAATTTTGTTTATTCTACTTCTTGTTGGTTGGAATATATTACTGTCATCTACAGTTAACCACCTTTTAGCAACATTTAGCCTATTTGTGATGAACTAGGCTGTCTGGGAGAAATGTCTCATCATTCTCATCTACTTGTGCCACTTGAAACTGGAGATTGAAAGCGACTGGCCCTGTGGGCCTTACAATTTACAAATATAACTTTTACACTTAACAAACTAAATTAATTGATTGTTATTTCTTTACTAAAACCATTACATATATACAACATAACAAACATAGATTACAGTGTTTGTTTAGCTACCTTCATTTCTTGTGAAAAAAGTGTTAAAGGTGATACACTATTTTTTTACAGTTGTTTTAAGATATTAATGAATGAGTAAAAACTGGAACTATGCATTCTGAAATTTATGTTCTTTTTTGCTTGCTGTGAATATTCCAACCAAATAAATTATTAATCTGAAACATCACAGTTTTCAATTAATCACTTGATCAGTATTAGGATGGAATTATACCATGTTTAACTACATCTGACTTTATCAACTTTATTCAATTTACATGTTTACCACAGTATCTGATAGCATTGTTAACAGTTCATTGTAGTGCATTATGAAATTCTTTATATCTTTATTTAAGCACAATATATCATGTCAATATTAGCTTATTAAAGTTGGAATAGTACATGCTTAATATGCACACTTGTATGTTTGTTTTATTGTTTAACTCTCATCTATTTTGATATTTTCATTAATATTATGTATTTGTGTAACCAAATACTCATTGTCTTTTTATTATTATTATTATTTTATTTTCAGTAATGACTTCAGTAGAGTAGTGGCAGAGGAGTACCTCAGGTTTTTTGAATTTACCAATGATACTTTGGATGTTGCACTACGAAAATTTCTCAAACAGTTTTGTTTAATTGGAGAAACTCAAGAACGTGAAAGAGTGCTGGTCCACTTTTCTAAGCGTTACCTGGATTGTAATCCTGGCTCCTTTAAGTCACAAGGTTTATATTTTTTAAGTATTTTTATTCTTGTTGGGTGCTTCTTTGAGCATATCTTCCTTTAATTATGGTAGTCTTGGATTACTTTAATATTGTTTGAAGGATTTTAACTCTTCATTTGATATGGTTTTTAAGTCTTCATTTTAATGTGAATGAATTAATTTCAAATAATTTTTTTAAGAATACTTACTGTGAGGGATTATTATAATTTTATATTATTTCTGAAGGTCCTGCAACTAGATGGTCATTGGGAAGGTTTTTCACTATGAATCATCTTGCCTTGAATTTTACATTACTTGCATATTTGATATCAAGTAGTTAAGATTAAATAAAGTTCATAAGTCTATAGCTTAATCTGAAAATACTAACATATTTGATATTATGTGTATGTAATAGTTATATAATATAAATTTATAGATTTTGCCACATATTACTTTCCCATTGCTTTTGTTTGTTCATACGTTTGAGGGAGTTACATTACTCAATACTTGGCATTATTGTTGTTGTCACATCTGACATGTACCAGATGGTATACTATTTCTGTGTATGTTATTGATTTTTGTTTATGGACCACTTAACTTCAAGTTATGAATATTTAATAACCAAATGTAAAGGGCTTTGATACAATCATCAATGTGTTCAGACCATAGAGAGGGCTTACTGAAATACAAATTAAGTCTTGTTAGGCTTCCAACTAGATATGTGGGCTGTGACCGTGTTAATTCTTATATTCATCATTGTATGTTTGAGTGATAATTAAAAAATTATACTCAAGTTTTTTAATTCATTCATAAATATACTTTCATATTGACATAAAATATTTATCTTCTGTTATTTCAGTTTCTTTTTTTTTACCTTTTTATTTTAAAGTATTTGTATTTGTTTAGTCTCGCATGATAAACAAAGTTAGCTCCAACTATACATAGCCATACATTTGTTATTTATAATTATTCAGTTAGGTATAGTATAATGAAAAACCTATTGACAAATGACAAATGTTTTTTTCACATCTTAGAAAGTTCTACACTGAGAATTTTGGTTAGAAACTTTAAGGAATATTTTTAAATAATTTAGATGATTACTATAATAAAATGTACATTATATTTAACTTTGCAGGTTAAAATTACTTTTACAATTATTATGCTAACATTGTTTTTACAGATGCAGTCCATACTTTAACTTGTGCACTTATGTTGTTAAACAGTGATTTACATGGTGAGGTAAGGGGACAAATCAGTTACTAGAGTATAATGCATAATAGTAAATTAGTAATGGCAATTTGCTCTTCAAATTTATGAAGGTAGAATATTTAACAAGTTTATATTTTATGATTATTAAAATGTCTGTGGAAAAATTCTTTAGTGATAATTATTTTATCATTATATAATTATACTATAAATCCTTTCTTTTTTTTTCACTATTTTTATATATCAGGTTCATCAACATCTTGTGTGTAGTGATGGAACATTCAGATAATTCTTACTTATAAAAATATCTTTAGTTACATAGCTGTGAGTGTTGCTGGATCATTCCTCTCAGTTTTCTTGTGATTACTAATTGCTTAACTTCTTTTTTCTTTTAGTGTTTTCAAGACATAAAAATTTAATTTTGAAATATTTTGTAAACTTCAATTAACCTGATTAAACATATGATTATCTTTGTAGTTAAGTATTCATCCAATTGATATTTAGAAACACATGATAGAATCTGTCCATAACATCATTATTGAGTTTGGGAAGGTAAAGACTTTAATGTTTCTCCTGAAATAATGGGAGATACAACTGTAATTCAGATGTAGAATTCAGACATAATATATGTAACTACATTTAAATAACTGTCAAGACTTAAAGGAATAATATTTATTGATACAGTTGTAATTTTAAACTCATTTCATACTCTGCCAGTTATAAAAATATTTTGTATTCATGCTCAAATACTTTTACATTTTTCTCAGAGTGTTGGGAGGTTGATGACTTGTTTGGAGTTCATAGAAAATCTTTCTGAGCTGAATGATGGTGAAAATTTTCCAAGAGATGTTCTGAAAGCTTTGTATCATTCCATCAAATCATCACCCTTAGAGTGGGCAGTGTAAGTGTGCTTTGTTTGTGCTTCTTCTTTGGTGAAAATTGTCTGTAAAGACACTTACTGTAAAGGATATATGAACTATAAAGTTAAATGATAATTTGTTCTTCATAAAAGTAACTTTCTATAAAACTATTTATAATGCACAACGCCATTAGAATCAAACTATGAATAAAAGCCAAGTGATACAAAGATAAATTATAGTAGCAATGCAAGAAAATTCACTAAGGCACAACTTACAGTGTATCTATGTAAATTATATTTTGGTGTGTGTTTTTCAAGTTATATATTATTTAATAGATGTATACTTATGTAATCTATCCAAGTTTTAACTATGAAAATGTAACCTTACCAGAAAAATAAAAAATCAACTATCAAACAATTACACATGTATTAAACATCTTAAGAGTATAATATTTATGACTGTTTTATTCGTATATATATATGTTAAAACTCAGAACCTTAACTCTTTATGAATTCTTGGACATCTTTTAGATATCAAGTGTATACCTTCCTATAAAATTTAAGAACTTGAGTAATAATAATAATGTTTTAACAGTATTTATTCAGGTATAGTTTAAGTTGATTTTTAACATTTATTTACACCTATACACTTATCAATATTTGTAGAATTTTCTTGTCCGTTTAGAAGCAAAGGTTTTTATATGCCAAGAAACCACCATCCCTTGAAAATTCAAATAGTCAAGTCATGTTTCTCTTGTGTCTTTGTTTTTTGTCTGAAGTTATCTGTTCACATGTTGTGAGGCCATAAAAGGATAGGAACAACTATTAATAAAAACAAATCCTTTAAAATAACTACATCCAAAGCTCAAATGGTAGTTGATAGAGCATATTATAAGCTGTATATGTCAGTGTAAAGTGAATAAATTGGATTAAAAAGTAATTTATGGTTTTATGAGAAAGTGAAAAGAAGAATAACAAATTTAGTGTGCAGCTTAGAAGACTTGGAAACAGATACAAACCTGTACATTTTTATGATCTCTTTAGACTTTCTTTTTGTCCATGAAAATGTTTTGTGCAAATTATATTATTTCAAATTTATGGCAGTATTCTTATACGGCAAGATTCAAGTCTTATTTATTAGTCTTAGAGAGTATAGTAGTGACAGCAAAACATTTTGGTACTAATTTTCTAAATTCTTAAATGCTATTGTTAAATTAATTGTATTCATATAATACACATACACAAAAGAACTTATAATTTATTGAAAATAAAATATATGTATCAGATATAAATTTACTTTGACCAAGAATATTGTGAGTAAAAAGTAGTTTTATTGGCTTGACCTGATACCATTTTTAAAGGTTGGTCTTTGGTCACTAATAAATCATTGTTAGTTTGTGTGGTGTTTTTTCTAACTTGTAGCTTGAAATTGTAACATAACTAGAGCAATATGCAAAGTAAAGTTTGAAAATAAGTACATTTCTTAAAATGAATCCGGATTATGTTGATTGGATACACAAAATGGAATTTACTAATCAACAAAAGAACAATTGAAATTCTCGAATAAAAGGAAGTATTTTCAATGTGTTTTTTTTTCTTTGTTCAACCAAAGTGTCTTGCAATAATATTTTGAAAATTTCGTAATGTAAATTTTAGAAAAATAAACCTGTGCTAAGTTTCATGCATTTGTTTAAGTCTCATCCTTGTTCAGAAATGATTAAAGGGCTTTATAGATTTATCTTTTGTATTTCACCAAATATTCTGTGTTATTCAATGGCTAAACTTAGTATAACATGTAAAAAATGAAATGGATAATGTCTTTATTATCATAAGAGTCCACACTTACCTGAATTTAATTTACAAAGGGATGAGGAAGATGATGGAGAGGGAGAGTCTGGAAGTCATCGACCTTCTCAAGATGTACGACAAGGTTATATAGGACAAAATCCATTTTTAGAGGTAGCTTTTGATTGAAGTCAAATAATGTTATACAAACACAAACACTTCTTAATGATGCTATTCAGTCAACTTGTTTTAATTAATATATAAAAAATATTTAACTTGGAATAATTTATTTTTCATGACATCCCAGTTTTTCTTTGTGTTCGGTTATGGGTTCAAGTGTAATTAATAAATTGTGAAAACAGATTAAGAGAACATAGTTATTCTGATCTAATATAGTGTAAGTAGTTGTATTCTTCTGGTTATTGTATGTTCCATTTGTTATAGATAGTCTAAATATAGTTTTAAAAATATTCTTTGAATCACTTGTTATTTTAAAATTATGAAAAATATCACATAAATCTCTCACAGATGTTCTTCTTAATTCTTTACATTTTGCAAACTGAGATTCCAGATAAGCAAGTAACTATCTAACAATTAGCCGTTAAAGTACTGTAAGTAAAGTACTGTTAAAGTTCTTGGACAAGAAAGGATTGTTTAGTCCTATTTTAGACCTGTCCACTTGGGCTCAACTCAAAGTTGTTTCAGTGAGATTTTAATCTGGTAAAATTAATTCTTTATCAGTAACTTGTATCATAAGTATTGTGACACTGAACCCTGTGTTGTAATATTGTGTCCTGTGATGTTGTATCCAAAAAAAATTCAATTACTGTCTGAAAAAGAACTTGTTATTGAGTTTCTGTGTGTTTTGGCACAGTTAACTTCAAATCAGTTGTTATGTAGCATATAGCAGACTGGTAAAATTTTTGCATTTTTCTTTGTAAAAGATAATATTTTGTTTTTTACTGTTGAAAGGACTAGTTTCGTAGGATTGAAAAAACTATCGGCATTTTGAACCACATTCAGTTAATAATGTTATAGTAAATATGCTTTATTTTTATGAAATCTTTTAGCTTGTTTGTATTGTCCTTTGTGTAAATGACATTGAGATAGCTTAGCATGCATGATTGCTGCTAGATCTTATGCTTGTTAAGCCAGATTAATTGTGTTAGGTGTACATTAACACATTTATAGATAGCAGATTTGGATTCCTTCAGCTTGTAACCTTTTTTTTTTTAGACAAATAATATTATTTCAGGTGCCTAATCCCAGTTGTGCCACTGAGTACAAGAAGGGATATGTCATGAGGAAGTGTTGTGTGGACCCTGGTGGAAAGAGAAGTATGGGACTTATCATTCGTTTTTTTTGTATATATTTTGAAAAACAAAAGATAAAACTTTCAATTTATGCAGTTAATAATAATTTCTAGGTTATTATTTAACTTTATAGAGTCAACAAAGTATCAGAAGTTTCATGTAAGAGATTGTTCTACAAATAGCAAAATTAATAATCTTAAAATCAATTCTTTACTTCACAACAAATTTGCAATTAGACCCTACATTTAGAGTTTATTGTACAATATATTAATTTTCATTTCTAAAATGCTTGTACTATAGTAACATGGCATGATAAAAACTAAAATGGGCAATACTAATATGTCTTGATAATGAGTCATACTCATATATTGCATTCTAAAAACTCTTGTCAGGTGTTTTATTTGATTTGTACATCTACCCTGAATGTATGCTCAAACTAATCAAGATTTTAACTTATTTTTTATTACGAAGTCATAATCTACAATGGATGAACTGTATATTAAGTAATTTAGAATTGAAAATTAAACTATTAGAACTACAGTGTGATAAAATGGATACTAATATAAGCTTGATACCATTTTTTGCTCTATATTGAGTTACTTAAACAAATTTGGATACTTTTAGTCTTTCATACACACAGTTGTATCATTAATAACATTTATGTGTTATCACCAGATGAAATGTTTTGAAAGTACAAGGGTGACAAAGGCTTATATATAAGATGGAGGAGGTGATATCATTTACTTCTGTTTCAGACTTTAACTACATACCAATGTTATAAAAACTCTAGTTACCAGAATTTGATGCCGTTTCTGTTCTATGCTAGTTAAAAAATATAATCAACTGGGTTTGAATCTAACTCTTAATTGAATTTGATTTGCATTATTCAGTTCAAGCTTTTAATATTTACTAGTTTCATCCAACAGTAATTCATAGCTGTTTGTTTGCTAAAAGTATCACTGACCCTTGAAGAGTATCCCCATTATTTCAAATATTACATTTGTCACATTTAGTCTAAATCAAAAAGTTTAACCCTCTTCAATACAAATAAGTCATTATGTCTTAAAGGCTGTTTTCTCAAAACTCAGTTTTATGTTGGGATAACTAATTTATTAGCAAAATAACTTCATCAAGTCAATATCAACATGAAATTTAGCAAATTACTAGTTGTCTTGTTATGAGCTTTATTGCCAGCATTAATTATACTCAATTGCCCATAGCTAATTAATGTTGCTGCAAATTTGCTGAATTTTTAATTCAAGCTGAGAGAATGTTCACAAAGAGCCAATGTATTAATTTCCACATTTTTATCTCTTCTAAGTTACAGTGGTAAAACAGTTTATGTTGTGTATTTCTTTACCCCTCCTGCATTAATTATGTGTACTTTCAGGGATTGTGACATCATACTTGTGTTTTGTAGTTATCTTGAAGGTTATAAGATATGTTTAATAATGTATCCTCTGTACATAAATTTTGCCAGTTTTACAGGTCAATGCTACTTTAATCCCGCTAGAGAACTAATGCTATTTAATGAAACAGTTTGCTTATGCTTATGCATAGGTGCATTGCTGCAAATACAAATGATGGTTCCTCAGGTTACATTCTTAATGCCAATAACAAAGAAAAAAATTTGTTCACATTGTAATATTAAATAAAGGGTTTGACAATGTAACTGGGGTTTAAGATATGTTGTAATGGTTTTGTGTGTTTTTTTAAAAATGAATGGAAATAATAAAAATACAGCTTCACAATAAAGACAACACGTGACCCTTCTGTGTATTCAAGACTTTCATGAAATGTTGATCTGAAGACTCAAGTGTGCAGATGTAGGATTCATTTCCATTTGTTGTAGTACTATTTTGTTGATCTTACTTTTATGAAAAAGATAGAAGGGCTGTTTTAGAAAAATACAGGAAAGTACATCAAATTAGTTATGAAAGTTATTGTTTTTATGGAGATAAGTATTATAAGCTTACACTGAAGAACATCAAAGTGAAAGACAGAAAGCCCTGCTGTTGTGAAAAGAGGCAGACCTTGTAGGATTAGGTCAATCTGTAATGAATGTAACTTTCTTGAAGCTGAGTTATGTTTTAATTGCCGGGCCATTGTTCTTTCATTCTGTATATAAACCTTTGTTTTGTACATGTTTTTGAACTGTGTCATGTTGTAGTTATTAATGGAAATAGTATAACCCACTGTTGGGAAGTCCTGGAAATAATGTGTCTGAATTTCTATGACATTCCTTTGTCTTGGATTTTTCTTAAATATTGTACATAACAAACAGTGTTTAAAAACAATATCTGAATAATCAATTGATGTTGTTCAGATGCTGTATAAGATAAAGCTCTTATGCCCCCTAAGCTGGTTAAGGACTGTTTATTTTTATCTCCCCAAAACTAAGATTGTTTTTACACCATTTAGAAGTGATTGTGTTTGTAATTGTTGTAATTACAAATTTCCCAACATTAATGTAATCAACATTTTTCACTAGTTTCTTGTCATATTTTATATAAAGATTTTTGAAGTTTAATCTGAAGTAGTGCTTTTTCTGACATTTATATATAGAAAGTCTTCCTTTAAGAAACTAACTAAAGCAAAAATGTCAGAAGCAGTAGTTTAGCAAAGGTATGAAAGGTCCTGGATATCATTTTTCTATGATCTTTTCTCAAGCCACTAATTTATTTTCTACACATTTGTAAATGCATGTTAATTGCCTTTCTTTCATGATATGGTTCCTTAAAGCAGATAATATTTTACATGAATCCTAAAACAAAATATCATTTTAATTTGAATTTAAAATTTAGATGTAGTTTATATTTATTTTTTTTAATATTGCTTTACAAAAATTTCTGAATCATCATCTTACTAACGGTACCTTGAAAAGGTTAATCTTATGATTTAATTGATGTATTTTTATGGCCATGGCACACAGTATTATTCTTGCATTCCACTCAATTTGTTGTTAAAGTTTTTCATGAAAAGTTTTGTAATTTCTCAAACAAACAATTTGTTCTATAAACAATAAGCTGGAGATAAATGTTTTTCACTTTGACAAAGACTGATAGTAGTTATTTTAAATCTTGTTTGTTGAATGTACTCTGTTTTCTTCTCATGACTAAATGATATAAAAAAGAAAAATTATAAAAGCATGACTAATCCTTTACAAGAAATCAAATTATAAAAATATTAATGTTGTTCAGCTTGTTTTCTTAAGAATCCTTTTGGATAATTTATGAACAGAAAAGAAATTAACTGCTTACTGAAGAAGTTTGTTTATTTTCTTACCTTTTAGTAAGAGTTATTGTATCACAAGTGATCAAATAATTTTTCTTCTCCAATTTGGTAGACTGTGACTTTTTTTTTAAATACATGAACTGAAAAACGTGAATAGCCATGTTACATCGTATAACTGCCAGAATGTGAAAATATACAGAACTATCTATAAGTAGATTGTTCAATATTTGCTTATTTACCCTCATCCCCAGAGGAGGGGGAGGAAAAGATATCACAATTGGTCCCATGTTTATCTATCTGTGTGTTTCTGTGCATGTGTCCCAAAGAATAAATAGACTTGTGTACACAACTTCTTTACAAAAGATGTGAAGTTAGTATGGGACAATCTTCCCCAAATTTGATTTGGATCTGGTTTCTGGTCAGCTTTGAATCATTTTTTTATAATGGGGAAATAAAGCATTTTCAGTTTGGGTTTAATAACTCTGTAAAGAGAAATTGAGTTTGTACCAAATTTCATGGGCACATTAAAGTTGAGACTTCTCATCACACTACATAAAAAAATCTTGATCATTTTGGATCTGAGAAGGATTATTTTTCAGTTTTTGAAGGTGATATTTGATGTTATCCAATACAAATGCATGTATTCTCAAAAAGGAGTGGCAGGGTGAGGATATGTATTTTGCCTGATTAATCTTTTTATGTTTTAGCTTAATAGCAAGGTGAAATTTTTAGTAAATGTGTGTGCTGGAAATTTCACAATGCATGTGTTTTTAGAAACTCAATTGTGAGCCTGTACTTTCTCTCATTTAATGACCTAACACTCAAGACGTTTTTTAAATAGTAGGTTTATAAGAATTTTGAAGTGAATATAACCTGGTTATGATAAGAGTGATCATCACTTTTAGCTTTTCTTCTATTTCTTTTCAAAAACAAAGAACAATGAAAGCTAATTATCCAGGTTAGGATAAGCACTGGATTTCCATTTTTTTAGTTTTTAACTTCATTAGAGTCGTATGTAATTCCTAAAACATTGTACTATCTTTTGTTTCAAATTAAGTCATAATGTGGATAAGTAGATTATAGAACTTAATAAAAAAAAGTCAGTCTGGAATTTTTTTCATATTTCATAATTTAGCAAGCCAAGCATTTAGACTTGGCTCTGGCAGAATACGAAGTTCTTAAAAATATTGTTGCAAATGTTTTATTTTTTTGTTTCTGTGATTATATATTACATTGTATCTCACTTTAATTTTAATTATAGATGAGATATTATTTTTAGACACATAGATCATGTGTTCATGCAGGTTTTTAAATTGTGTACTTGATATATCAAAGAATAAAAACATATTCATGTACCTATGTATATCTAGGGTTTAAATCACATTAACTTATTACTTGTTCAATAATGAAACTCTTGCTTACATGATGGTACTGGAAAAATCTTTTTTATTAAGTGATCTGCAATCTCCAACTTCACAAAAGTTTTATCCTGTGTGCATGCATATTTGCAATAGGGGGGTCATGATTTTCCCATATTGTTTTTCATCATGGAGAACTTTATTTTTCTCCATTCTAATGCACAAATAAAAGTTGGGCAGCTAAATTTGTTGCGCACAGTGGAGAAAAATGAAAGTGAAGAGATCAGACACAGATTTGACGTTTACAGAGTATTTTGGAAAAAACCCAAAAATCAACAGATTTTACTATATGAAGCTGCAAGTTGCTTATAGCCACCATGTACTGTCATCCCTACCAATTGTTGGCACACTAAGTGTCACGAGTAGTCAGCTAGTTTTTATAATTGCCCAACCATGTTTAGTCTTGTATAAAACTTGTGTAATTTTTTAGGGGTTTCTCAGATCTCCATATTTTACTTGCTTTACTTATTTCTATGTTGATTGTTATTAGACAATTTAAATAACTGTTTATACATTTAACCTTTTCCAAATAGGTAGATGCTACAAATATAGTAATTTGCTACTTCAATCAATACAGTAATTGAACCAAATCAAAGTGGAAGGTTTTGGTATATTCAATTTTTGTTTATTGCCTAATTTTACTATTACATTTTTTATATCTAATAGATACGCACTGTTCTTGCAAAATACAGCTGTGAAAATACTGATTTTTATTTAATAAAGGTTTGCAGTTGCATGCCTATGTGGACAGGGCATGTTTTAATTTGATAGGAATTGCTGTATCAACTATTAACAATAACTTAAAATTTTAGTTTATGTATAATAATAATAAGAGTTGAATGCTATTTTTTGTATTTCTTTATGTGAAAAAGCTCCACTTGGAAAAAGAGGCTGGAAGATGTTTTATGTTACTTTAAGAGACATGGTGCTCTACTTGCACAAGGTAAGAATGAATTAGAACATCAAAACATAGAAAGCTCATTCTTTAAGCAACTTTAAATTTTGTAGTGCAAACTGGAGAGTTCTGATCATTGTTAAAAGGAAAAATAAAACAATCTATTACACTAGAAAACACAGTTGGCTTTATTTATCCCAACATTTTACTATTACGGTTTCATTGGAGCAAACAAGATACTTTGCTAACTGATTTAGGCTTTTGCAAAAACTTTAAAGACTCAAATTATTTTGAAATCTTTTTATATAAGCCTAAATCAGTAGGCAGTTATCTTGTTCACCTCAATGAAGCCCTACAATGAAATTCTGGCTTAAATAAAACCAATTAAAACTCGTTTATGTTTCAGTTAATGACAATACTTTCTTTTCATATGCATTCACAGAAGTTTGTATAACACTTTTCTCTTAAGTCTATAATTACACACAAAATATGTTGCGTATTAAAATAAACTCAAAATATTTTTAATACAATTCTAAATTGAGGTGATCAAACTTTCTTTTATTGTAAATACTTGATCTCCACATGCAAAAACGGCTCGCTCGGGTTCAGAAAACATTCTAAATAGAAGAGCGAACAACATTTCGACCTTCTTCGGTCATCGTCAGGTTCACAAAGAAAGAGGTAACTGACCGGAAGCTGACCACATGTTTGGAAGGGGTTGTGTAACTGAGTGTTGTAATGTAGAGGGCAGGGTTAGATGTTTGAATATATAATTTTATCTATAATATTAATATAGGTATAATGGCGTTCCTTTATATTGGTTTATTTTGGGTTTAAGTTGTTGTATAAGTAAGGCTTCTTTAATTTTGCATTTGTTTATGTTTGTTTCTTTTATTTAGTATTTTAGTGTTTTGACTTGCAGTGTTCGAAAACGTGTGAAGGTGACTTTTTATGTTCTTTGAATCTGGTTTCCATTTTTCTACTTGTTTCTCCAATATAGAAGTTGTGGCAGTTATCACATTGTATTTTATAAATAATGTTGGTGTGGTGTTTGTCAGTGTAGTTCTTACATAGTATAGACCTTAGTTTTGTGCCTGGTTTTTGAATAAATTTAGTATTAACTGGAATGTTATATTTTGTTACTAGTTTTTGCCAAATGTTGGTTATTTGTTTGCTGATGTCAGGAATATATGGTATACAGCAGTATATGGTTTTGTGATTTTTTGATTTGTGAGATATATTTACTTTTGTTGGTTGATTTTGCTTTCTGTCTAGGTGTGTGCGTATAATGTTTTCTACGGTTTGTGGAGGAAACTTATTGATGTTGATGAAGTATTATTTTATTTTGTCTAATTCATCGTTAATTTTATCTGGTGAGCATAGTTTTATGGCTGTGTTTATCTGGTTTCTTAGTATGTTGAGTTTTTGTTTTGTTTCATGTGCTGAGTCCCAAGGAATGTATAGTCCAGTATGGGTGATTTTTTGGTGGATTTCTGTTTTGAATTGTGTGTCGATTCTTATAATTTTGAGGTTAAGAAATGATATTTGATTGCTTTCTTCCTGTTCACATGTGAAGTTAATGTTGGGATGTATGGAGTTAATGTGAGTGAAAAAATTGTTCTGTAGATTTGAATCCCGCAACCATGTTATCTACATATCTGTACCAGTATAGTGGTGGATGTAATGCTGTATTAATTGCTTGTGTTTCAATTTGTGTCATAAAAATATTGGCTAGAACTGGTGATACTGGGTTGCCCATGCTTAGGCCATTTGTTTGTATATATTTTTGGTTGTTGAACATGAAGTTTGTCTTTATTGTGGTGAATTCTATGAGGGTTGCTGACTGGTTACTGGGAATGTCTATAATTGGGTTAGATGCTCGGATATAGAGTTCTAAGGCTATCTTGGAGGCTTCTGTTGTTGGAACTTCTGTAAAGAGGGATATAACATCAAAACTGGCCATTAAGGCTTTATGATTAAGTTGATTTAGATTAGACTTGAAATTAAAAGAGTCTTTGATGAATGAGCTGGCTGATGTTGCATATTTGGAGAATGTTTTCTGAACCCGAGGGAGCCATTTTTGCATGTGGAGTTCTCAACAGGTGGGTTTTTCGACATCACTGATTGAAATACTTGATCTATTTTCATTGCTACAGAATTTAATTCAAACAAATAATTTAGTAATACTTTAAAGGCTAGGATTAAAATTAGAGTATTTTCCATTTTCAAATATTAGGCCCCTTGAAAAATTTAAATGTTCAAAAAAATTTTTTTCGAAAATTACTTCACCTACAATTTGTGACTTGATCATTCAAAAATTTATAAAATATTTTATAAACTTTCATATCATCAGAACAATCAGCATAGATTTTTCACTTTTGATTGTTGAATTGCTTAGACTGAGGTTAAAAGAGTCCAAAACCAGTACAAAAACTAGAATTAATTTTTGATACAACTTCACGAGTCATTGTTAAAGTTGACCCATTTTGGTTAGGATAAATGCTGTCTTAGTGTAAATTTGGCCAGAAACTTAAATGTTTCAGCATAAATAATAATCAGATGTGTATTAGTAAGTGTAATAAGAGACAAAATAACAAGATAGTCTCTGCAACATATGATAAAAGGAGAAGGTAACATCCAAATCACCATTTTTAAGATCGTAGGCAACATGATCTTTTCTAATCAAAGACAAAACAAAACCCACAAAGCTTTCTTATTTTCATTGTAATCCTTATGAAAACTTTGTTCTCTCTCTTCCTTTTCACTGTTATGGTAACATCGACATTGGCATAATGTATTGCACTTGAAACCTTTGTAAGTAACAAGAAGCATGGAAATGCCTAGTGATGTTTAAATAGTGTTCTGCATTTGTTTTTAACACTTTAAAATGGTGAACAGCAAAAAACATGAAAAAATAAACTGTTGATCAGCAAATGGAAAATATTTATCTAAGGAAGGGCACAGACAATATTGAATATATAAATATATATACACACACACACCTTCCCCTGAAGAAAGCTACTGACATTTCATTTTCTTATAATTGAAGCCTTTTTCACCAACTACTATTCTACTATATTTTCACCTAAGTTGAAATATTTTCAAATGTTGTATACTAGCTTGGTCCATGGCTAACTAATAAATCTATGATTAAACAAAAATGAATGTTACATTCTAGTTTTAATTTATAAAATATTAAATAAAAATACTGATGGAAAAATATAAATAAAAATTCTTTTATTGATCACTACTGGATAACTTCTCAGTTTGCTTTAGTTTTAAGATTTTACTTCACATAGTGGTGACAGAATTGTGTTTTGAACCATTTCTTGACATTGAAATAAAATAATAGTGATTTATAATAACATATAAGAAGTTAAAAACCCTATGTTTTCACTAAAATATTTATATTTCAAGCTGAGCAAGCATCAAATGTTTGGCTAAAAAGTACTAAGCCTAGTTAAGGAAATACCTTTCATATAAATATGTATAATTACCTTTTCATGGTTCAGTAAATTTGAAGCATTTTCTTTCTAACAGTCTGAACTCACTTAATTAAGAGAGAATTTTTTATACACTTGAGTATTTTCAAAACATTCTAATAGCCGTGTATACATACATGCAGTCATACCTATTCTCTTAATTCTTCATAAATTAGGATTGTTTGCATATATTGGAAGAGTAGAGCCAGCTTTATTTTATTTTTTTCATTTTTATATTTTTGAACCTGTGTAAATGATTTTAATTTTTTTCTCCAAAAAAAATCTTGGACTTTTCAAGTTTGAATAAGCTTTAATTTTTGTTCTCAGAATAGAAAACAGTTTAGTTTTAAGACATTTCTTGGTTGCATTTGATACCCATATAGTCTTAGTTGCTTAAAGAAAGCAACAGAATTGTGTAACTTGTGAGGTGAGAGTATAAAATTCACATCTATATATCATAATAGTTAAAACATGTTTGAGTATGATTAATTTTTATGCTTTTTTCTTTAATTGTCAATTATTTCTCCAGCTCGTATAGAATGTCATTTAAAATTCCATTTTAATATCAAGTATTTACAGCTTTTTAAATGATAAAATGGTTTGAAATAAAAAGCTGTGATTGTGATTTCACACATCTTCAGGTAATGTTTTTGTACTAGACACTGCTTTCTGGAGCTTTATTCCACTTCCCATTTACGATTAGAGTGTTTTTGAGATGTTGCATCTTCTTTCTGAATAGTTTAGGATAAATAGTTGAGAATAATTCCAGTTGAATGTTTGAACTAAATCATCAGTGCAATATAGTGGCAGGAAACTAGTAATCATGTCTGATTCTGTGGTTTGATAAAGAATGTAAATATAAGCTTATGATTTTATTACATTATATCTGATGTTTTGTTTCATTTTGAGAATTTTTTTTCTACAACTTATATTTTACCACAGAATGAGCAATGATGCACTATTCATCAGTTTTGTTCTCATGCTGCTCTTATACTTCTAGTTTCTGAATGTTGGATTAGCTTGGCTGATAAGTTTCTAACATTTATATTTTAAAATATATAAGTACTTTCTGAAATTAAAATCATACAGTTTCATTTTTACCCTTAAATCCATTGTTAAAGTTCAATGTAGTTGAGAACAGGATTAATTATTTTAGGTTCTGAAATTTTCCAGCATTTAGTAAATAAGTCTGAAAGTTTTCATGTTCCAAAAACTATTAAGCGTATGGGATTGTAATTTTGGGCATTTTCGTTATTCATCTCGTCATGTGTTTCAGCTGACTCACATTTTTATATGCCAAGTGGATTCATTTGATATATAAAACTCCTCCATTTTTTTTATAGTGTTCTACAAATAAAACCAGAGTGCCTGTTTTTCATATTTTACTGTGTGTCCTAATAAAGAAGTGGAAAACAATAGTACTTATTGTAATTTATTTTAATATTAGCCCTTTTTTGAAAGGCTACACTTAGAATGAAACTTTGCTATGATTTGTCAACTTTATTGTAGTAAAGAAAATTAAAAAAAACTGCAACACTCACATACATTCACGTCATCCAACAGTTTAGAAATTAGTTTTAATGCTATAAAAAATTTTTTTGACTCATTTACCTTTTACAATGACAGGATGAACATGGATTCAAAAGGAATCAACTGTATGACAGTCTCCATAATGCTATTCGAATGCACCACTGTTTGGCTACAAAAGCCCTAGATTATACAAAGAAACAGCATGTCTTCCGACTTCATACTGCTGACCAAGCTGAATATCTTTTTCAAACAAGGTATGCTAATAAATATGATGTTTAAACCTACAAAAAGACATTTTTAAATTCTGAAGTGTTTTATGAAATGTTTGTAACTTCACAGATGTTTTGTATTCAAAAAAATATCAAATTTGTTAATTAGCTAAAGGAATATTCAAGTATTACTGTTACTTTTTTGTCCCAAATTGTTTCAGAATTATGGCTTGTGTCTAATACACTGTGCAAAAGATCAGGATGTCTTAGTGTTAAAGATGTATAATGTCATTATCTTTGTGAATACGTGACTTTCTTAGAATATTAGCTTTCTTTATAGGTTTCTTTAACTTTTTTCTTACCTCAGTTTTGTGTAATTTGTGATCAACATTAAATGTGTTAGCACTGAAGAACAAGGTCACAGAATTTTGTCCTGACAACTGAATGTTTCAAGCAGCAAATAATGATGGTGAGTTTTACCAACTGACTCTTAATATGTGGGGATAATCTGTATGATATTCACATTTCTAATCTGGTGAGAGCTGTTATTATTTGTTACTACAATCGCTGCCTAATAATCATGGTATCAAATGTCAGGTAATAGATTTCAAGCAGAAACTTACTGGTACAGTTTAATGATAGTAATATAAACGTTTTGCTATAGTGACTCAAAAGAACTTCAAAGTTGGATTGATACCATCAATTTCGTAGCTGCCAGTCTTTCAGCAGCTCCTCTTCCAACTGCAGTGGGCTCTCAGAACAAATTTCAGCGGCCTCTAATGCCAGTCAGTCATACTAAGTCAAATCTGGTAAGTCTTGAAAATGTAGAAATATAGTTCTTTCATTGCATTACAATGAAAAAAAATGATTAAAATTGCATTTCTTAAGATTCTCTTGGCCATCTTAAATTAAATTAGCCATTCTGGTTATATGCAAATAATGATTTGAAGAATATTGTCTTTGTTTTCAATCTTAAGTTTTGGTTTTATGGATGTGTATCTGCTCTCAATCGGTCAATCACACTGAGTCAAATGTATGTACGCAAATCTTGCTTTTTAAAAAACAATTTTCACTTTTACTACTTAAGTCAGACACAGTGCACCTAAATTCTAATTTTCTGATCATTCACATGCTTTTAGTTAGACCTACTGACTGAGAATTATTACTTGCTAATCTGCGTTTTGTGAACTTAATATACTTAGTTTTTAATTTTTTAAACATTGATTACCTGTTGTGAGTAAATACAAGTGAAGTACATTGTGTATGGTCCTCCTGCTTTGTTCCTGTGAAAAACAAATGAAACTCTACATTTGATTGTATTGAAAGTGTTTACAACCAGACATTTTCAATAAATTAAGCTTATTTCATAATTGTATATGGATTTACAAAACTATCATGTGTAAAGCTTTGAAATTCTTGGTTGTGGGGACTTTTGCATGTTTTTCATGAACAATTCTCTAAAATGCTTGTAATGTGGAGATCTTGATTCTGTAATAATGTTATTTGCTTTCAGATTTAGTATTTAAAGTATTTGAACTCTTGTTTGTAATATAATCTCCACGTAGCTTTGTGAGACATGATTACCAAACCTTTGTAACATAATTTGTGAAGAAAATTATTGAGTTTTGTGATAAAGCCATCTAAACAATTGAAAAGCATAAGATTAAATCATTTTTTGTAGCAGGTGAAAGGTGTTATTGTAATACATTGCTTTATGAAACAAATGTGTAAGAAATCACATTTAGTATAACACTTGACAAGGTATGAAAAAACGTTTCCTCCAATAGCTGTTTATTTTTAATCTTTTTGTGTTTCACATGTCTAAAATATTACAATTTGCATGTTTCACATGAAAAATGTGGTTCCTGAGATTTGTGAAAACTCTTAGAATTTAAGTGTTAGATTCTAATTTGATGCTGGGAGAATTCCCAACAACACTTAGCTGAATATCTGAAATATCATTAAGAACAGATGCTAACCCTATTTCCATCCTTAAACATAATTAAATAATAATGAGATTAAAAAAAAAAACTGGCAAAATTACATATGTTTGATAGCTTGTAAAAAGATTTGTGTCATGATGCTATGCAACTCATCTTACACAAATCACCCTGTTACATATGTTTGAGAGCTGGTAACAAAATCTTTTTTGTAATTATATAGGACTGGAGCTATAACTCACCTTTTGGGGCTCACTACTTCCACTATATACAAGTTTCCCAGATTTTTTTTTTTTAATTTCACATTCATGTTGGATATTGTTTATATAATTTTACACCTTTCAGTCGTGAAGTTTGACCTTTATTTCATTTAGCATTGCCATACATGATTAAAACATTTTTATGGTAATGAAACTTGGTAAAATTTTAAACTGTTGCCAGTGAAGTTTAGCAAATTTAGTTTAGTGAAATTTATGTAACTCATTAATGAAGTGTTTATTATCAAAGGTTAACAATTCGTGTCTCATTCTGTGCAGGTAGCTTTCAAGTAGTTTTTTTGTAAAATTTGAAACAAAACGTTTCTCATTCTTATGGGTCATTTTGTTTTTCAGTAATGACTCAAGTAACTGCTAAAGAAAGAAAGAAACAACCAAATGCTGATATAATAAGATCTTGAATAGTAAAGTAGTATGTTTTAATTGTATTAAAATAAGTAAATAATTTTCTTAATCTCTTACATTTTTTGGGCCTTTTTTCCCTGCTAAACTATCTCAAAATATTTTAGAATATTTCTAAATATTCCACTGCCATCCCAAGTTTCATTGCATTTTGAATAATATTGAATTACTGTAGTTGCCCTAAATATTTTAAAATTATAATGATGTCGTCCTGTTGGCTTTTTCTTGTGTGTAGTAAGTGTAAGGCCAGTAATTAATGGGTATTCTTTGAAGAAATGACCATGTCTTTGGTTTACTGTATGACTGTGTCCAAACATCATTTTACAGTTTTTCACATTTCATTGTTCATTTAAAATATATCTATTCCACTCACATTAGTGACCAGAAATATGATAGTCTTTGTTCAGTCTTGTAACAGTATGTATTTTAAACTCTAGTTACCTATAAAACTCGTAATTTTATCTTTAACAGAGGGAACAACTCCAAGACCAAGAGAACCACATTGTCTGGTTAGAGAAAGAACTTGAAGAGCACTTGGCTCACACTCCTGAGAAAGGTGCCAAATCTCGCATTATTCATGATTTTGTTGAAAAAGAAGCTTACTTACAGACTGAGGTAAGAATTGAAATTCTATAGTCAGAATTGTTCTTAGTGCAGTAAGAAAATCCCATCTCTTTTTCTGGCTAGAATCATAGCTGTATTCTACTAACCCATCTATTCTCTAGCTAGATTAACCTTAATTATCAACTTGTTTTTATATCACGTACATAGTCAAATTATTAAGTGATATTTTGTTGTTGTTTTTCCTGTAAAAACATCTAATGTGAAAAACTAATTATAAGAAAATTTCAGTTAATTTGCATTGCTCATTATCTTTATAAAATAAATAAAGAACCTCAACAACTGTAGAATTAATTGCAATAATAATGGTAGTTTTATTTACATGCACACACAATACATTAAAGAACGAATTTCTGCTGAAAAGTTATTCTATGGTAAGAATAAAAATTCCTTGTATTCTATGACATACCACTGTTTTAAGAAGTGTATGGTATGTCTTTTCTTTCCAAAATTTATAATTCTGTTAATGAAACAAAAAGTTACAATACTGCAGGTATATGCTATACGGGATCAGGTATGGCCATGGGTGTTTCGGTGCTTGACTTGCAACCTGAAGGTTTGAATCCCTGTCACCAAACATTCATTCTATGTGGTTGCTGACTGGGCCAGCCACTCAGGTGTAAAAAAATTGGCTTACAACAGTACTGGCCAACCCAAAACTACTTGTAATGAAGGTTAGAAAATAAAATTATATATGACAAATTATAAATGTCTTTAACATAAAAGTTTGCTATTCTGCAAAAGCATAATTGGGGGTGATGAAGTATGTTGAAAAGGTTTTCAGTAGAAGATTAATGTGGCAAAAAATTTCGGCTGAAACTGAATATATAAGATTAATCAGTTTTATAATCATATGTTTTAACATATTAACACATTGTTTCTTATGTAGTCATCTAAAAGTAATTGTGTGTGTGTGTACAAATAGTTTACTTTTTACATTGTATTTTTGCAAAGAGAAACTGACTCATCTCATTTCCTAATTTGGAATATAGCTATTATGCCAAATAGACTTATTTCAAGAAAAAATGGAAATTAAAGTTCTTACGTGTAAAACATTTCTACTGAACTATGTTTTAATCATTTCTTACAGCTTAAAAGATACAGGACTTATGCCTTTCTGCTACGATCCAAAATGGCTCAATTTCCAGAACTCGAACCTTCACTTGTAGAGACATCAATTGGTGAAGTCGAGGAACCTCACGAGAAGGTAGATCGTTCTCAGACTCTTCCTTCTACTCCTCCTGGAGGTCGACCTTCAGGAAAACGCTCCTTACCAGATAGATACAGCTATCGTGCTGCTATCTATAGAAACAGCACCAAAGATGATTGTGGCTAATGAAACATAATACCAAAAAGTTGAAGAGAACAAAATAGTGTACTTAGGCTTTAAATGATACCCAAAATAACTATATTAAAAACAGTGTGACATTTATACATGTGTATATATATATCTTTGAGAATCTGCCTTGATAGAAAAAACAATCCCTAAACTTGGCAATACAAACAGAATAGAGGCCTAAAACTAACAGAAATTTAAAGAGCCTGATATTTTTGTTTAACCAGATGTTTAGGAAATAATTTCAAAGGAATAATGTGTAAACATATTAAACCTACTTGATGAAAAGGGTATCGTGTAAAAAGAATTCATCTAGTGTACAGATCTGCTCTCCATGAGAAGCATTCACTTCATGGTTTATCTCTGGTATATACAAACTTGAAAATGTCAATGAAAATAAAACAAACCAAAGCCTTGGAAACAAAGAGAAGTTACTAACAGTGTTGTCCTACATTATTAAACAATTCTAACAACTCATATGAACCTTTCTGACAAACGGAAAGTGTTTCGACTTCTTGCCTTCTTTATATGTTTGCAACAGAGTTTATATGAACCACAGAAGAAGAAGAGAAAATCCATATAAATTTGTATATCAACAGCATATAAAGTTAATATGAAGAGTCAAAGCAGAGAGTTTCATTTCTCTGAATATTGTTGCAAATGTCATCTCTTTTCTAGTGGCAGCTAATATTGTGTCTGGCCTTGTCCAGTGAAGAGTTTACTGATTTTCCTCTTATGCCAGTCTGATGGGGCTATTTACTTGCCTATTGTGGCAGATTAGGACTAATAATGAAGAGTTTTTCCTTCTTAATCCAAAATATTTGAAGGTCCAGGTTTCACCTCAGTCAGAATTTTCTGACTTGCCTTAGTGTAAATGTTTTTTTCTTCTCACAGATTAAGATTTAAAATTATCCAAACTAAATTTTTAAGTATCTGTAGCATTAGTATTCATGGTTAGAAACAGCCTGTCCTTAAAGACAAGCAAATATGTAATTTCATTAGGTTACAGTATGTGCAGACAATAGTCTGGAATACATCAGTAGAAAAATATAACTTCAAGTATGTTCTTATTATTGTATTTTTTCTTTCATTTTAGTGTAATCTTTTATATTTCTTCATCCTGTATATCTTTTGTTCTTACTATTATTTATTTTCATTAATTCTCAACAGCTTATGAATAAGAATATTACTGTTCTGTAATGCTCACTTAAATATTTGTACTAATAATTTTTTTTTCAACCTACTGTTAAATCTTAAGTGAGGGGAAAACAGTTGTGTATTTTGTTTGAGAAAAATTTGTTTTTTGTGTTATGTTACTGAAGTTGAATAGAAGTAGCTTGTTCACTTAGATAATCTGGCAAGTTCATTTCTGATGTCATAGACTATGGTGTTGAAAGGATTTATTATTTCGTATATTTACACAAGAAGCTGATTTTTTTAATATATATTTATCTTTATTACATAGTGCGTGATTGCAGCAGCTTCATGATGACCATTGTGAGTAACCAAGACAAACATTAGTTTTCATTGTTTATGTTGAAACATTTTAATGTTTGTCCCATTTATGTGTGTATAATAAGTAATGCCATTTTATTAGGATACTGATGTTCTAATAAACATCTTTACACATACACACTTATATAATTACATTTAATTGTGTTTGCGAAGAAAATACAAGTTTGGTTGTTCTTTTTGGAATAAGGTTATTGTGTTATTATGTGTGAAAAAAAATTATGACTTTAGTAGAGCATGAAAGTTTCAAAATAAGATTGAATTTCCTAAATCGTGAGTAAAAATTCACTATCACTACAAAATAGTCATTATAATTTAGGTGACTGAAAATTATGACGTGTGTTGTAAGGCAGTTTCTGAGGAAATCTTTGAGATTTTATATTATCAGTTTCTTTGTAAATGTTATGGCAGGTATTGTTTTTTTATCTGAAATTTTAGGTTTTGTACAAAGTTACTAGTCGTAATCAATTACTGCATCTATTTTTGTTAGTGTTTCTTTGTTCATTGTTTGTGGTTGCTTCTACATAATTCTGTTTTCCATAGAAGTAATTTTGACACATTTTTGGTAACAACTTCAATATTTTCTCTGCTTATTAGTTTTATTCCATTGTGAGTAAATTGGCATATTTTAAAAACTTTTAAGATTTTTTTTAAAGATTGAATAGAAAAAGAGCAGTATTTTTATTTGTTTTTACAAAATATTTACACATATTACATAAATAGGTGGCCAAAACTTATAAAAATAATAGTATTGACTGAAAAAAATGTTTGTTTTTCATTTTTGGTCTTATGTTTTCCTGATGTTATATTGCTTGTAACAAGATTTGTCGGTGAAGGCTTTCTTAGAAATATTTCTTAAATTTATTATTTTTTGGAAATTATAGACTTAAACCAATATCTACACTTAAAGTTTTTATGTGAAAATTATACCATTCCATGTTAGCAAACACAAATGACTCAAGTTTTTTTTTATGAGTGTAAGATGTGTTTCTGTTGGGATTTCTTGAGTTATTTATTATTTGGACAGACCAAAAAACCATAAGGTCATTTCCAATGAATGATTATTTTATAAGTTTTCATTATCTTCATAAAAGATTTAACAGCAATTTAAAAAACTAACACAATACACTTATGTGTTTTTTTTAGCAACTTTGACTCTTTTATTACACATGGCTTAAATTTTGGCTTTTAGGTTTCATTAAAGCTCTTAAGAGATTGATGTTGGAGTTAATTGTTTTTCTCATGCAAATAATAACCAAGCTTAACAAACATTCCTAAGGTTTTCAGAATAGGGTTGTTTTTTTTAAATAATATGCCGTATTATATAATGCACTGTACATTTCAAACGTCTTTGCTTTTAAAAACCTTGAAAACTTAATGATAATTACTAAATATGTAGCTGTTATGTTCTTTAACTCTGAAATGTTTTCATAGCTATTGCATTTGCTTTGATTTTTATAAAGATTTTGTAGAGTTATAAGACACTGTCTTTAGTCTATACTTTATTGGCAGCTTTGAAGTAACAAATAATCAAAATAAGTGCAGCAAATAATTTTTTAATTTAATGATAATTGTGATAATATTTGTATCTATTATTGCAACCACAGGTTTGAAATTGTTATTTAGAACTTACAATTCACTTGTCAAACTTGCTTTCATTTTCAGTTATGTTGTACGATTTATCAGTTTTGATCTTATGTGATTTCCTAGTATCATGAGTAATTAGTATGGTCGTTGGTATCACGAAAACCCAGATGTTTGTGTTTCATAACATATTCAAAATCTATAAACGTCTATTTTAGGTGACATATTTTATACGCAAGTTAGCTGAAGTGACTTTTTTATATTTTCTTCACTTCTTTAAAATAAACAACTAGTTCTCATTCTAAAGTCATGATTCATATTGAAATTGTAAGTACAATTTTTTTTTCTCTTTGACTGAATTACAAATATATTTCAGCCTGATAAGCCTAAGAATTATAAATCCTTTTGAAATCTAAATATAAATTTATTTGAAAAAATGTAAACCTTGTTTTTGGAATTTCTAGCAAAGTGACAATAGCAAAACTTCAAAATCAAGGAAAGGCAAACTGTAGACCAGGAACATTGCAACTAGTGGGAAAGTTTTGTTTTGTCTTCATTGTTCCAGAGGAATTAAGAAGGAAAATGTTAACAAATAGAAAAGGTTAAGAGAGATGGGATTGGCTCTCTTTTATTATTATTATTATTATAGAAATAAACCATAAAAAGATGGTTTTATTCAAATTCAGAGACTTTAAATCTTTGTTGGGTCACTTAGCTGGACTCATTTTGAAGAAAGTGGTTAATTTCCTGGTGTATTTCCCTTGTTTGTTGGTAAGAAAAATGACCATGGCTAATTTCAAAGTATTATCAGATTAGTTTTCTTGTATCAAACTAATCAGTAGAAATTAAACTTAATAACAGTTATATTAATGTATCTCAAGACAGCTGGTATGGGTATTAAAACTTTTGGGTATTGTGGCAATCAGAATTTTTATCTCTGTAACATACCCAAAATACTTTTATTAATAAATGTTTTAATATCCATACCAGCTAGCTGTTTTGAGATACATTTTTACTTTAAGTGGGTTTCTTGTCAACACGAAAAGTTATATTAGTTCTTCTGATGGTTGCAATGTGAATTTGCATAATGAAAGAATTTATCTTCTGCAAGTGTGTCCTGTTTGAAAACCTAATACTCCTGCATGTTATTTAATTGCAATGCAGTAATGTACTACGTGTGAATATATTACATATTCAGTTGATAAAGATATAAAATATTAATATATAGCTATGCATTTTAGTGTTGTTACCTCTAATACAGGGAGAACCAATGGTAAAGTATGGTGAACAAGGAATAAACAGCATATGGAAAGAAAATTTGCAAAATTTTCTTCAATTACCATTTGATAATGTTATGAAGAGGGTTTTAGGTACCTAGTAATTAATAAAAGCTAATTTGCTAGAATGAATTTTTGATAATCTATGAGGATAACATCTAATCTCATAGATTATCAAAACTAATTCTAATCTTTATGACATCCTGATGCATATTCATATCTGAAATCTTCTCTTATTTCTTGACCAAATCTTCAAGATCCTTTGTATAATGGAGTAACTTCTACGTAGTTTGCATATAAGATGTTTTTTCCAAAATATGTTTTTTCAGCTTTTGGGTATGTTACAGAGAAAAAAATTATAGTTGCCACAATACTTGAAACAGCTTGATAAAAACATTTCCAGGTTTAACCTTAAATGACTATGCGTACTGTTTATATGCTACTGGTTTATAGACATTTTGGACTTCATATAATGTATATGGATGTTAGTGGAAGTTTTAATTTGATATTCCAGGTGTCAAGTTCTGATTTAAAATTGAGTATAAGTTTAGAAGTGGCAAAAATTATTGATTAATACTTGAAACAAAATAATGTTAATATTGTGCAGAAGTCTAGAATATGTATGTGATTGATAATTCAAGTGTTTCATGAAAGTATTCTAATGGGTCAGTATTTGTATAGTATTTTAAGCATTTACAGTAATTTGGTTGCATAAAATATAAGATTTGTTTACTTTTCTTTTGACATGTTTTCTGGTGAAAGTATTCTTTTCAGTTAGTATATCTTAGGCAGTACAGACAGGTTAATTTTTAAGTTTTTTAATTTAGAGAGAAAGTATTGAAGTTTTAGACTTGAAAAAAATATTCATTTACTTCCTGCATATCTTAATTAAGAACATTTAAAAACGAGATATACTTTATTAGCATTTTCAAGAATAATAATAATACTCTATTAGAATCAGTAAAAATATGTGCTTGTAGGATAAAACTTTCAACATAATAGGGAATAGTCTGTGGAGACTTTCATGTTATGTTGCTTTCAGTAATGTAGACAACAGCTTATTAATAACAGCTGAAACTCTTTAGTTCGGCCTTCTGTGGTTTGACACAATTTGAATCTGCTTCTATTTGTTTGCAAATTGGCCAAGAGAATGGCACTGTTAGCATCTCCAACGTTTGTTTACATCTGAAGTCAAGTGTTTGGTTATACATTGCTCTTTTAGCATATATTTTGCCTTTATTTTAAACCTATGTTGTGTCTTCCAAAAAACCAAGAGTTGTGGAAGGTGATGCCAGTGCTCTTTTAAGTTTTATTCTACCTTTTATGACATAGTAATAAGTAGGTAAAGAAATCTGGCAAACTTAGGGATAAGACATATGTTTATGTTAGGGGTTCTTAAAGAACAAATCCTGTGGTCCAGCATTTTCTGTTATCTGGTTTTTGTCAGGTCCCACTAGTATCAGAGTAAAGAGTTTCAACTGTATTAATTGTCCTAAAAAAGTAAACTCTATAATAAGGAGAGATTTTAATTTTGCTGTTTTTACCTTTATATCTGAAAGTTGTATATAACATGAATTTCTGATAAGAACATTGTTTTCAGTATAATAATGTCCATATAGTTTCAAATTTTCACATTTACATGCTCCATCAGAAAATATTTAAATTAGTGAAAACTGTTAAGTTTATTATTACATGTTTTATTTTCAGAATTATAGCAGATAACTTTGTAATACAGAGGAAACTTCTCAACATTTTATATATAAAAATGTGTACATTTTATATATAATGCTCTGGAAAAATGTGTACATTTTCCCTTTGACGTGTGTACTGAAATGATTATTCTTTGGAAAGATGAGCATTGCATTTCTAGGTACAATTTTCCTTTGTTATTCCTTCATAATATTTAGTCAGTATTAACTAGAATACTTTTTCTGGTAGTATTAAGGTTAATCTAAGCTCAAATAATACATATCAACAGATAGGTTGTCAAACGGCTAATCAGTGCTACAAGTTCCTGCTATCAGATTCTACCAAAATCCATTTGTTTAGGAACTTTCATATTCTACGTGTTCATTAGCAAACTAGGTATTGTTAAAAAGGAAATTTATCTCTAAAAATTCTTTCCTTCAGAAACATATTTATTGGCAAATCAGCCTTTCATTGTCTTCCAAGAAGTCATGAGGTAAAAACGAATCAATTGTGTTTTGATTTTTCATTACATAAAATACAAAATATATTGAAGAAAAAAGCGAATCACATTTCAGTTGTTTCTACAAAACTTTTTAAAAGACTATTTTCATTTTTAGGAAATTAGTTTTCATATTTACAATGAAAATGTAAAAATGAGGTGTTTAAAAGTAAATGTCCCTTTTTAGAAATATATAAAGTTTTTTGAAACCGTTCAGTTTTAAACCATCTCATCGTGGCAAGATGTGAGAAATTCACGTAAGGATTTTAGGTGAATATAAAAAAAACAACTGAACATTAAATAAGTTTGTTTTATAAGTTTCAAGATGTATAGTGTGAAAGTGGGTATTTTTTCAATACATATAATTTGGTTAATTTTCTAACTTATAGTTATTCCTCCTATGTATAAGAAAGGCATGGAATGTGGTGGCAGTACTACCAGTACGAGTTAGAACATTTACAGAAATAGAAAATACCAATGTTTCCCGTCGATGCTTTTTACCATACTTTAACTTGTTTATCCAATGCTAAGTAATTTTAATGATTTTTTAAAATCCAGCCCTTGTTTACAAATAATCAGTCCTAGTGTGAGTGAAATGTGTTATCTTTAGTTTAAGATTAATTATATCTCAACACATTTTAAGTAAACAGTTTATTTGGTTTAAATGTATTTATACACAAAATACATATAAAATGAACTGTATCTCAAACTACTTCCTATGGATACTAAGAATGTTTTAATCGAATTCGCTAGATTTGGTTTATTGTGTCATATATATTTTCGTTTCAAAAACGAGTAATGTTATGAAAATAGGGCGTAATAGCAGCCCAGTTTTAAAATATGTTAAGGTTTAGATATGCTTGGTTACAAACAACCTCGGTGGACTCAACAGATAGCCCGATGTGGCTTTGCTATAAGAAAACACACACACACACACACACAAACAACCTCATGTTGATGTATATACATATGGTGAAGTGTTCAATGTTTTAGGTTAGTTAGGATTAGCTTATCCCAGAAAACATGGAGTGTAGAAGAGGCGAAAAAAATCCAATTTGTGAACAAAAAGTTCGTGTTTAGGTTTGTTGTTTTATTA
This sequence comes from Carcinoscorpius rotundicauda, assembly GCA_011833715.1. Classification (NCBI taxonomy): domain Eukaryota; kingdom Metazoa; phylum Arthropoda; class Merostomata; order Xiphosura; family Limulidae; genus Carcinoscorpius; species Carcinoscorpius rotundicauda. Next base: position 29,379,551 of record CM022398.1, read on the forward strand.
CATATTATAAGATTTAGAATATGAATTAAGCAGTATTAAGCATTTGCTCTAGTAGCTTACCTTATTTCTTAGAATTTATCAACTTCATGTATATGACGGATGTGGAAAAGTGCACGCGACTTTATATTATTCGCTGATTTCTCTATGACAAGAAACGGAGATGATTATATTCCAAGTAGCTAGCTATCAGCATACACGTTAATTTTTATTGTTTTTTTGCTGTTTGGAAATGATTTAACTAATTGTTTATATTAACTGTCATAGATATTTGATATAATTTCTTGAAGAAATAGATTTAACTTAGTATTTCACTGAAATAGTTAAGATGGGAATGGCGAATATTTGATTTCTCGGTAAAACAAAGAAAAGTTTAATTTTAGCTTCTGAAGTAATATAACTAATTACTCGCCAACAATTTTCTATCCAAAGTATAACCAAACGCTTTCACTTGTGATTTATGTAATCGTTTGATTAATAACAGTAGACAGCTCACAGCTATAAACGTCCCAAATGTAAAATTAGTGTATTGTTAAATATCTTAGATGACACTTGAAGGTTTGAAAACTGTTCAAATTTAAGTTTATAACGCTATTAAACTGTACAAGTTATTAACATTAATTAATCTAAGTGACAAAAGTTGAACTATGTGCATATAACGATTGACAAATTATTAATTTTGTAGTAGAGTACCATATAATGGTGTTTCAAAAATATTTTGTTTAAAAACTAGGAAACTTCAAATTATAATTTTTAGTTGTGTGTGAAGGGAAAGAAAATAAACATGATTTATGATGTTCGAAATCATTAAATGAATGTGCGAAATAAATGTTATATTAAAAATATGTAAAGAACGGCAGTTGTATATTTTCATACTAGATATGCTATGTTTCTGGGTAGCAAACAAAAAAGTAATGGACACATACATAGTATGTGATGAAATGGTTGAATTGTTTACATTTGCCAAATGCAGTTGATTTATGAAAAAGGAAACTAGCAGTGGTAGTAAACGGTAATAAAGAGTAACTTAGATAGAAATTGCAAGTTCTATAATTTGTTTTTAGATTAGTATATTCCTATTTCTCGTGCTATTTTGTGCCAAGTTAAAATGCGCAACAAAATTTTGCGAATAGCTTATTTTAGTCGCCATGTTTATCTGTATACTTTGATATACTGCTGTTTATGATTATTTTTAGGCTTATTTTATATTGTGCGCTATTCTCTTTTTGAGCGATTTGTCGTTTTTGTACATAACTAGTAACATTGACAATGCCTTGCGCCAGAACAAAAGTACGTCGCTTATATCATAGGCTCATAGCAGTGTTGTTCAGTAAAGTTTAAACGCTCAGGGTTTTATTCTAAACATTTGATTGGAAATGGTGAGAAAGAGAAGCATCATGGCCACTGGTAGGGCCAAGAGTACCTAATATTAAGTAGTTTTAGAGTGAAATTGTTGATAAAAGTGAAAATTATTGGAATGCTGCCTACATTTTGGTGAAATAAAATAATTGAGAACAGTTCTTTGTCAGTCTCTTTTTATATTTTTGGGGCAAGTCAGAATTTTTAATTTATTGCAGTTAACAGTTCAGTGAATAATTGAAGACTGTTAAAAACTCTCATATATACATACCTATTCCTATGACGTAAAAGGGCACAAGATAACCTAGGCAGAAATGTATAAAAGAAACATCCCCATCGTATTGTGAGTACGTTATATGAACGACAGCTAGTTCCTTAGCGTGAGTGGTAGAAAGGTCCTGATTGGTTACCTTTCTTTACGTGTAATTCAAAATTAGAAGCGGCAGGAGATAGAGTTAATAGCTTTGACATAAATACGCGACGTAGAAGAAGCCCAGTAATAATAATAGAAAGTCTTTTTGTGAAATAAAAAACCGTTATCCTTTAGGAGTAATTTGGGATGATGGAATAAACTATACAGGTTTAAATTGTTAACGTTTTGTGAAGAAAAGTAAGTAGAATTTACTCTTAGTGCAGACTGTTTGGAAGCACACAAATATATAGATCACTTTTATATTTAATAAAAGTCTCACCAGGTAAACAGTAACAACGTTAAAAAGAATTCACTTTGAATGAACTTTCATATTAGGACATATCTTGGGATATGTTCAATGTCGAAGCTTTAATGTAGATTATTACAAATAAGCAAGCTACGAACATAGTCCATATTTCTGTGACTATACTGCTAGTGTAAAAAGAGCCCGGCCTGGCCAGGTGGTTAAGGCGCTCGACTCTTAATCCGAGGGCCGCGAGTTCGAATCCCCGTTACACCAAACATGCTTGCCCTTTTAGCCGTGTAGGCATTATAGTGTTGCGGTCAATCCCACTATTCGTTGGTAAAAGAGTATCCCAAGAGTTAGTGGGTGGTGATGACAAGCTGCCTTCCTTCTAGTTTTATACTTCAAAATTATAGACGGCTAACGCAGATAGCCTTCGAGTAGCTTCGCGCAAATTTCAAAACTCACCAAACCCGAATTGTTTTAAATTGTGATAAAAGAAAAGAAAAGGTTGTTTTGCTTGATTTCAGCTGGTGTGTACTACCTAAATCCTTAATGGCCATTATGCTTAACTGATCAAAATATTTGTCAACATTTGAAAATTTTATGGTATTTTTATCTTTTGTAATCCAACGTGCATTCAAATTATTGTCAACCAAACTGAATTCATATGCAGCACAATGGGCAAATAAATGTAGCTTTTGAATATACATTCTCTATTGTAGCTTGCATACCATTTTCTTTCATGCAAACGTAGAAAACCCTCATATCCATATACCCGTAGTTCTTTTATTTTAGATTTAAGCCAAATTTAATACGCTAGTCACTAACTATATTGGCAATGGAAGTAGCATTCATTTTTCAAGTGTTTCAAAGAATTCCTCTCTGTTAATAATTTTGTGCTATCGAAACTTTCGCAAGTGATAGTTGCTTCTTTCATCAGCAATTGTTTAAAATTTTCTTGACAAGTTGGCCAAAAAAACGATATCTTGTTTTACAGGTATGCTTGCTTTCAACTTATCTTGATCAGTTTGTTTATCACACGGATAAATGTATATATTCTGTAGAGTTCTATCTTTTGTTTCTGTGGGAAGTTCAAACTGGCTTTTTATATTTCCATTTTGCCGCTTTTCTCATGTGACACATATTATATTGTGTGTCATAGAATTAACTTGATGAGAATATTGGAATTTTTTTTTTTTCTATTTTACTCCATAAGATTCTTCACAGACAACTATCATACTGATAAACGATGCTCTTTTTTTTCTGGTAATTTTCTATTCCACCAAAACGCTATTTTTGTGTCAAGTACAGAAAGTATAATTTCTTGAATTTTCATGAAAGATTTTGTACTTGATGAAGGGTTTAGTGATAAAAGTACCCAATGTTCTACGGTGAACAGGCTCTGGAAAAATAGTACAATAATTGACAAATCTCCCCTTCCAAGTGTATGGAATAACTAAGCCATGGCGAATATTGACTTTATCATAAATGATGGAAACAGCGAGACTCCAGTGCATCAGTCTCGAATTCTTAATTTGCTGGATTTGTATCAAACATCACAAGCAAATTGTGTTTAAGATAATCTGATACTTTTCTAGGTAAATGAATGTATAATCTAATATATTTGTTATTGTCAACATCAACACGACTTCGTTGACTAAATTCAGCTGTTGTGTTAAATCTGAACGGAGGGAGCCTGTGGTACAATGTTGCTCGTTATTTCTTGTTTCTTTGTATTTTCTTATCTCAGCTGCTGATTTTCTAATTCATCTAATTTTGCACTTTGTTAAAGAAATACCTATTGTCCATTTCCACCAAAATAAGGAGATCGTTTAATTCTAATACAAACACAATAAACAGTTTAATTCGAACAGTTCATTTAATTAAAATTTATATAAAAGAGTGCGAAATGATCTCATGAATAATTAATTTCGTTATATAACGAATGGTAAAAAATTGCAGATTTTTCTGTTTGCTGCATTCCACCATTGATTCAGCGGTATGCCTACGAACTTACTTAAACAGTACTGTTTACAGTTCCTTCATGCTCTCTATTATACTTGTAAATAACGCAAATGGTATTTATAGAGAAAGAATAACTTGTTTGCTTTTTTAAGTTTCGCGCAAAGCTAAAAGAGGGCTTTGTGCGCTAGCCATGTCTAATTTACTAGTGTAAGACTAGAGTGAAGACAACCCACCACCAACTCCTGAGCTATTATTTAACCAACGAATAAGGAATTGACCATCAAAGTATAGCGCCCTCACGGTTGAAAGAACGAGCATGTTTGATGTAACGGGAATTCGAACCCGCGACCCTCAGATTATGAGGCCATGCTAGACCTTTTGTATGAGACTACCAATGTTATGTGAAACATACACTCAGTGGCCACTTTATTAGGTATACCAGTTTAATGCAAATAGCCAAACAGCGAATCATGTGTCTGCAACTCGGTATATAAAGCATGCAGACATGGTCAAGAAGTACAGCTGTTGTTCGACCAAACATCAGAATGGAAAAGATATGTGTGATCTAAGTAACTTTGACCATGGTGCTAGACCTGATGGTTCCAGCATCTCAGAAACTGCTGACTTCCTGAGATTTTTACACACTACAATCTCTTAGAGTGTACACACCATGGTGCAAAACCAAAAAAAAAAAAAAACATCCAGTGAGTGGCAGTTCTGTAGGCGAAAACACCTTATTTATGAGAGAGGTCAGAAGAAAAAACCAGATTCGTTCAAGCTGACAGGAAGACCACAACTATTCAAATAACCACTCTTTATAACAATGATGTGTAGAAGGGCATCTCTGAACACACAATGTGTCGAACCTTGAAACAGATGGGCAACAGCAGCAGAAGATCACGCCGGGTTCCTGTTCTGTCAGCTTAGAATAGGAAGTTGAGGCTACAAAGAAACACCAGAACTGGACGACTGAAGATTGGTAAAACGTCGTCTTGTCTGACCAATCTCGATTTCTACTGCATCATGCAGATGGTAAAGTCAGAATTTGGCGTTAACAGTATGAATCCATCGATTCATCCTGCCTTGTGTCAACAGTACAGGATGGTAGTGGTGGTGTAATGATGTGGGGAATGTAATTTAACACACATTAGGCCCATTAATATGAATTAAGCATCATTTGAATGCCACGGAATATCTGAGCATTGTTGCTGACCATGTGCATCCATTTACGGCCACAGTCTGTCAGTTTTCCAGCAAGATACTGTGCCATATCACAAAGCACACATCATCTCACGGTGGTTTTACGAACAAGAAAGCGTCTCTAGTGTACTCCAATAGCCTCCACAGTCCCCAGATATTAATTCAATAGAGCACCTTTAGAATGAGGTGGAACGGGAGATTCGTAGCATGAGTGTGTGGACGACAAATTGGCAGGAACTTTGTGATGCTGTCGAGTCATCATGGACCAAAATTCCAAAGGAATGTTTTTCAGAACCTTGTTGAATCCATGCTGTAAAGAATTCCGGCTGTTAAGGAGGCAAAAAGGGGTCATACCCGGTATTAGATAGGTTTGCCTAATACAGTGGCCACTGAGGGTGATTCTAACACGAAAAACTAGAGAGTTTTAACTTTTTTATGTTACACTCCAACAGTTCAATAAATGTATTAATTCTACAGTAAAATATCAGACTCGTGGTTTTTACATAATTTATTCATGCATATTTTGCCATGACAGTACATTGAATAAAATAAATACATAGTAAAGTATTAAAAGGCATGGAAACAGAACTCTGACCTTTGATGACGTCTACTATTCTGATCGGCTTTTATACGATCATAAATGTCATGCTGCTAAATTAATCAGCCAAGGGAATAAATCTTGACTAATGTTATACTAAATCATTACGAACTTAACATTAAAGGGTACTATTTATGAGACATTTCATTTGTTTATGCATATTTGTAAATAGTACTAACTGTTAGTGGCGTAATTACAATAAATTTCCCCACACACAAGCATTTAATCCCCTTGTCAGCAATTCTTAATTGTTATCAGGCTTTTCTGACCTCGTTTTGTCTCGAGTGGCCCCGGGGGAAATACTTATGCCACTTGTAACAATTTATGATATGGAAATTTAATTTTTAAATTCTGTATTTTTTGTATTATATCAAAATATAAAACAAACCCTGCGAGCCCTAAACCACAGCTTAATATATTATGTGTGTTTAAATGTTGTATACTTAGTATAAGAGTTACACGCGTGAGATGCAAGAAATCTAGAATACCTTTGTTTGTTTGTAATTAAGCACAAGACTACATAATGGGCCATCTGTGCTCTGCCTACTACAGATATCAAAACTCGGTTTCTAGAGTTGTGAGTCCGAAGACATACCATTGTACAACTGGGGTGGGGGGCGTGTAGAGTACTGAAATATTTGAAGTGCAAAATAACTTATGAACATAATTTTGGGTGTTGGTATATTAAATCATTTTTGTGTGTTTTTTATGGGGAAAATAATTGTGCGGATAAATGAAAAAATAAACTTAAATTGCGATTAATAATACTCGAAAAACATTTAGCTTATTAGCTTCCAATAAGCCCCCTAGTGGCTCAGCAGTATGTCTGCGGACTTACACGCTAAAATCCGGGTTTCGATACCCGTGGTGGGCAGAGCACAGATAGCCCATTGTGTAGCTTTGTGCTTAATTCAAAACAACAACAACAACAGCTTCCAATAGTTTTTTTCTTTGTTAAACATCCTGTTTCTAGATCTAGGTAAATAATGATTAGTATTTCAAGCACATAATATTTATGTAAAGTGATAAATATATATGACATAAACTGTCATGAAAGCACTATCACACAAATCAGTAAAATCTCATATTCAATTGGATCTTGATTTGGTTGTTTGGGTATTGTGTGCAATTAGTAATTAATATTTCTCTTTTAAGACAGAAAAGAAATCTAATTTATAACTTTCCATAGGCAGAAATACACAACAACCGTAGAAGAAACGTACAATATCATTTTTAATTACCATATTTAAAGACTGATACGTCATCAACACCTCATTTTTTTTCCAAAAATACGTATATAATTAACATAGAAAAATGAGGCATATTATACAAAATCACATGTGGCTATTGAGCTAACGACAAAACACTGGATTTAACTTCACACGAAGAAATGAATATACATTTCCTTCACTTCCTAGTTGAAAATAGGCCTAAACAACAATTAAGAAACAAATTTGTTCGAGGATTTTAAAACAGGACCAATATTTACATTTGTATAAAGACAGATACAAACACTCGTAGTTCTAAATTCTATTCCAAATTTTTTTTCTTTAAACATACACTATAGTAATAGGTTGTTATTTCATTCCTAACAGTATGAAACTAAAGGTGACTTTCAAAGATTTCGGTAACAATATTAGGGAGTAAACACACTAACTGGAACATCATTTAGAAAGACATTAGTAAATACAGTTACAAAAACTTGTCGCTTAATGTTTTAAATGAACACAATTCATGATCCATTTTGACAAAAATGATGACAGCCTTGGTCACTAAGATCATTATTTCCAAGTCTAATAATATGTAAACAAGTTAACAAATTCTCCTTTCTGTCAATATTCCAAGTCAATGGAACCTCTTCAATGGATGAATTAGTCGACTGATCCAATTTTACCTGTAACATCACAGGCATTGACAATTTCTTACATACTTTTATTATTAGCTAAAATTATATAATTAGCAAGATGCTTTAAGCATTATCATCAGCTGAAAGATCTTTGTTAAAACATAAATGACAGCTTATTAGTTAAAGCGTTTCTAGGCGTCACGCCTGAAACACAATAACGTTATGGTTTTGGGTCACCACTGATTTCGAAACAAATCTTCTGAAAGATTTATTTTTCTAAAATTATTTTGTGGACAACAGGTGGTCCCTTAGTTTTGTTAATTATATATATACAAATACTCAGTATTTTTACACTGATAAAAAGTAATTTAAGCAACAAAATGTGTAGATGTCCATGGTAAAATATTTAACAAGGAAGAAAATACCATATCGTTGTCCTGTCTTATTCAAACACTATTATATGTACAATACAATGACTTAACTTTTTTTGTCCTCATTGTCTTTACTGTATTGTTTCTAATCCATCATTACGTTAGAATCAAGTTCAGAATATATCGCAAGAAGTATACAACAGATTGAAGCCATTTCCGGTTACTCTTGATTTTTCAACTTAATAGACTGCCCTAATATTGAAGTTTTACGCCACGCATTTACTCAGTTGAAGAAAACCCTCCACGAAATCATGGCTTATTAAAATTAAACGAGGCAGCTTTTTAATTGTTTTTGAGAGTTTGGAACTCTTAATGTAGTAGTTTCTTTATATACTGGTTGTTTCGGGCGAGTGAAAAATATTAATATTGAATATCTCAAACCCTTTCACTGATGAGCTCTGCAGCTGGACAAATTCGTGATCCAGGGGAGTCGGTGGTGTCAAACTTTGTGTATATTGACCTAACTATAGGGCTCTGTGCCGTATTGGATTGGCTGAAAAAACTTCCATGTTTTGGCTTCAGGTGACGGTTGTTCATTTCCATGTGAACTATCCGCATGAATTCTATCTGCGCTGCCAGTTTTTGAACCTCCTCCTTAAAATCGAAACGTTTAACAACAATTCATTTTGTCTTCAAAGATAGCAAAGACAATTGAACTTACAAAATACTTTACCTTATTGGTTAATCATATTGAAGTTTTTACTTTAGAGAAAAATAAATACAACATAGAATCCCCTAATTTTGTAATGAATCTTGATCAATGATTTATGTGTTCTTTTTTTTTGAAGAATCCTCGACGCAGAAAGTTTAATGATTTTCATATTTCTTGTTTTCAGTTCCGGTATTAAATTCACAACTTCAATAAATATCAGTTTCTTAACAATTCGTTTTCTCTTTTACTAATAAGTTTTGTTTTATTTTCATAAATACATTTCTTTATTTCAGTTAAGACCCTTTGCTCATGATTTGGGTTTAAAAGCCATTACAAAGTAGATATTCAATATATGATCTAAGCCTTCAAAACTACTGCATAAACAAGATTATTAAAAAGTACATTTGCACATTGAGTACAGTTAAGATTTTTACATCTACCGCTGAAGTATTAGAAACGGTTCAAAGTAACAAGGATCACTAGATGTCACTACTATGTACGACATTGTACGGAACGTTATGCGCATTTTTATATTTACCTAAATCAACGTGTTATTGCTCTTGTTTCTAGACTAGAAGCGGCTAATTAGAATTATCTAAAGTAGCGCTTGGTGTATGGTAAACATAGTATATATTTAGTACACGACTCGTGTGTTTTGTTATACTTATTCCTTGTATTACATTACTTGAGTTTCTACCTTACCTTGAGCTCTTCGTTTTCTTGATACAAATCTGTAGTTTCTTCGTGTACCAATCCTATACCATTGAGCGAGAAGGATGCCGTCACCCCACGAGCTCGGGCCCGATTGTCCCATGTGTCTCCTTGACCTTTAAGAACTCGGTAGAACTGGATAATTGGAGAAAGTGATACTATTATCGTACCCATTTATGGAATAATCATAATTTTTAGTGCTGGATTTTTAATCAAATATACTGAGAATATTACAATAGTCTATTTATTAATCGATTTATATTATTACAAGTTAATTTGTTTGTTCGAATTTTAACACAAAGCTACACAGGTAGCGAAACCCGGTTTGTTGAGTTACAAGTCAGCAAAACAACTACTGTGCCACTGGGGAGTCAAATGGATTTCTATATTGTTTTTTGTTGTTTTATTTTACTGTGCTACAACAAAGACTTCTGATGATCAATATTTTTATATCTCTAAAATGTTTATAAAACAGATATCACACTTTGCATAAAATATAAAAAGAAACCTGTAATTATTAGTATTACAAATATGCATAATAAATTATAATATCCAAGTATTCTATAATGATATTATCAGAATGTTACCTTGGGCCCAAAAATAAAAACTATGGTTACTGTTGTGCTTAACTGAGTTCGAATGAACCCGAACAAGTACTTCACGTCCGGATCAGCGCTTGGTAGAATCACTAAACTGGAAGAAAACAGCGCTTTAATCATATAAACTCCTGACTAGTTTCATGAATAAAACGAGCTATTTATTGTCCAAAAACAAACTTGTACAATTATTTATCAAATCTAGCGTTGTCAGTAGGATTGTGTTGATTTTTTAATACATAACTTTTTCATTTGCAAATAGACAACAAATGAATAACTGAAATTATATAATACGTTTTATCATTATGATTATTTATCAAACTTAATGTTGCTAATGAATTTGTACTTATTTTCAATGTATAGTTTTTTGTTTGAAAATAAGTTGGTTTGTTTTGAATTTCGCGCAAATCTACACTACGACTATCTGCGCTAGTCGTCCCTAATTTTGCAGTGAGACAAGAGAGAAGGCAGCTAGTAATCACCACCCACTGCCAACTCTTGGGCTACTCTCTTACCAACTAATAGTGGGGTTGACCGTCACATTATAACGCCCCCACGGCTGAAAGGGCGAGCATGTTTGGCGTGACAGAGATTCGAACCCACGACACTCGGATTACAAGTCAAATGTCTTGACCACCTGGCCATGCCGGACCGAAATAGACAGCAAACGAAAATTAAAGCTATATTATATAATGCGAATTTTTTTATATCATGGTAGGTATAATACAAAATATCACGTTAGAAGTGGTAGTTCTGCCGTTTTATTCTTTCATTATTATTAGTTATGTACATTTAATATTCCATAACAACATTTAGCTAAAGCACCTGATTATTTTAAAAACTAAACTTGATTTTTCCCTCAATTCAATGTCTTAAGAGTTATAAATATGAATGGATCACAATGAAAGTGCTAGAGAAAATAGAAATGTTCGTCTGCAACAGTTTTGTTTTTTTACTGCAGCTTACTAAACACTACTAAATTACTTACTGTATCATAACCATAATTATATTGACACAAGTAATGTTGTAAATGGCCCAACTGATGTGTTTTGCTTCGTTGAAGAAGGACTCGGCATTTCGAACGTTATAACATACACGGATTCCCCACAGTAAGAAAAGAAATTCCCCTGAGAGAGAAATTAAGATATTAACATAGAGGCGCAAACAATTTCACATGAAATAAATATGTTCAAAATAAATACATCATTCGTAGATACTCTAATAAAAGCACTGTACATTCTTAGGTTAAGAAAAACAACTTATTATCGTTTATTCTTCACCTAATATTAACACGATGTATCTACAAAACTAACCTATGGCCAAACTGTGATCCCACCAGTTATAATCACACTGGCGAAATCTTAAGTTGAACCAGTCATGGATATAGATTGCCTCAGGCGGTGAGGAGATTGTCCAAGAGCCCAGGTAGATCCCCATGATAAAAAGAATAGGAAATAACCACTGAAGAAGCTGCCTATCTGTTAGTTTTAACTTGTGGGCGGATTTCACACGATACGTCAAAGATACCCTGCAATAGAATAAGAACTACTTTAAGGAAATGATAAATACAGGGGAAAGATGAAGACGATCAGAACTAGAGTGAGGTATCTTTATAATCCAGATGGATAAGAATAAAAAGGCTCAAACTTTTAATTCGGAAAAACCCACCTCCATGTTTTTAGCAATAGACCACTGTACGTTAGACAAAAACCCATATGACGAGTCCACTTAGTGGCTACACAGCTATATACGTCAAGGGCAGGAAATATGGCTGCCATCTGAAAAAAGACATTAAAATTTGAAGGCAGTTGGCAAATAATTCTTGATGACAAGAAATCCACTTGAAATAAAAATGTATCTCAGAACATCTGGTATAGGTATTAAACACTTTTATTGATAAGAAGAAAACAACGTTTCGACTTCCCTAGGTCATCTTCAGGTTAACATTATGCTCTCCTTATCAATAAGTGTTAATACCCATACCAGCCGTTTCTGAAAAACATGGTAAGTATTTCATTTAATATGTAGAGCTTTGTATACGTATTATATTGACTTGTATGAAAAAAAAGTAATTCTAATGAACTTTTACATCAAGTAATTTCTTTTTTTATATGCTGATTTCTTGCTACTAAATTCTCACTCTTTATGGCCAAATTATAAACTATTGCATCTGTTTATATTTATTGAAATAAAACCAACCAAGTGTATACTTACTTTGGTCAGCTCTTAGTGACTATTTTTAGACAACAATGAGTGCAAAATTTGTTTGTTTTGGAATTTCGCACAAAGCTACTCGAGGGCTATCTGTGCTAGCCGTCCCTAATTTAGCACTGTAAGACTAGAGGGAAGGCAGCTAGTTATCACCACCCACCGCCAACTCTTGAGCTACTCTTTTACCAACGAATAGTTGGATTGACCGTCACATTATACGTCCCCACGGTTGGGAGGGCGAGCATGTTTAGCGCTCCGCGGGCACGAACCCGCGACCCTCGGATTACGAGTCGCACGCTTTACGAGCTTGGCCATGTCAGGTCTGAGTGCAAAACAACGGAAATAATTATTAGTTCAGCTTTAACTACTAATTTCCAAAGAGTTGTTATAACATGGCTGATCTTATTTATATACACGAACAGCTAGCTGTCTCTTCGTAGATAAAGTTTGAATATATATTTCAGTGTTTTATTCTAAGCACGCTACAAACCAGAAAACAGTTAGTTTTATAAATATCAAATGGTAGAATATAATTACTTTAAATTTTATTATCTTTTGAAACGATAAATCTTGACATTTCTTGTTCGATCCACTGATATAAGTACCTTAGTGTCCCGTCATTTGCAGTATTGTTAAAGTTGTATTTTGGTAACATCACCTGTTGGCTGAACAAAAAATCATTTTAATAGAATGTCATGTTTTCACAGGCCCTAAAGCAAGATATATCATTTGGGTGCAAGTTTGGAAACATTTGTTTGCTTTTTTTCCCAAATTAGCACAAATCTAAATCTGTGTTATCCACCCCTAATATAAAAATGTTAGACTAAAGTTAATACAGCTAGTCAACAGTACCTACTGCCAAATTTTGGGTCACTCTAATAGAATACTGGAATTTAAATGTCACTTTTAAATTATCCACAGCCCAGAAATGAGGAATGGAGTTTTGCTGCTACAGGGGATTCAAACAATGGATCCACGTAGCCAACTCCGGCAAGCTAACCATTAATATATCGAGTCATGAGCAGGAAATGTGGAAACAAACAAAATTTTTAGAAGAGAGTTTGCGAAATGTATTCTCAGGATGGCTGGAATGGGTACTAAAACTGCAATTAAAATAAAGAACAAAACAACATTTCGACCTTCTTAGATGATCTTCAGGTAAGATAGCCTAAGAAGGTCGAAACGTTGTTCTATATTTTATTTTAATTAAAGTTTCAAATGCCCATATCATTTGTCTTGGAAATACATTTTTGCTTCAAGTGGGTTTCTCGTCATCACAAAGAATTTGCAAAAAATAGGTGGGAAGTAAAGGGTTTGGATGCATGCTCCCTCACAAAAAAAATATAATAAGGATAGTGTTTTAAGCCTATTTGAATCTATGATTGTTAATATATTGTAGAAGTGAAGAGAAAAAACCAACCAAAATTAATGTAATACAAATAAGAAGTATTATGACCAACTTGCATTATCATATGTTTTTACCATAATCACTTTATTTTGTTTATTCACATTTTTTCTCCATTTAAGAATCTCCATGTTTACATCGAGTCGTTATTTTGGACAAGAAAAATCGATGATATTCTGGTAACTCGTGAACCTGTTAACATTTGTGAAGTGATGTTGAATGAACTTTTTTTTTAATAAAGAGAAACAAGAAACATACCTCCGTATACATAATGGCGCAACCCAAGAGAGTAATACAGAGAAAAACTGGGCTTGCCACTTTGATAACTTTTAGCTTCCGATATCGGTAAACATAACAGGCAAGGACGATAGATAAAACGACGCAAAGTATGGAAATTACTAGAAGAGAAATTCTAGAAGAAGAATCGTTTTCATTAATTATGTCTTTATACAGAAATATAAATATCGTTGACGTTTTCCAGCATTTCTAACTAAAATCATCTGTTTAGTATTTCAAGAATAATTTGATTAATATGAATAAAAAAACTCCTATGGTAAGAACAGTGGAGTAATATTTTTCTGTTTACTATTTGCAACAATATTGACATTAGATACGTGAATGGCTTTTAAAAACTTATTGATGAAACTATTTTTATAGATTATTTTTTATCCAAATTACAACGTCTGAAACAAGAAGGGTATATTATACAATTTATATGTAAAAAAATGTTTTCTAAATAGGTATAGGCGAAATATTCTTAACTTATACAGCTGGTTACTTTATAAAGACCACTATGTACATATGACAAACACTTATGATTAATATATAGAAAAGGGGCCATGCAACTTATCATCTTTAACATTGCAGTCTACAAAGTAATAAGTAAGAGCAAGGATCTATAAAACTTAATGGGAGGTATTATGGTGGATGTTCGTCTAGCAGAAGCTTATATTAAAAACAGATGTTATTTCTCAGCACGTTACATTAAAGAAGAAATATAAGGAAAATATCTTCTATTGAGAAACTTTGGTAATCAATTACTAATAAGATATCAAGGAAAAAGATAGCTAGCCATGTTTGTTAAGAGTAGCAGAAACTGTTTTCTAGTTGACTAATTGCATCAAAAATAACTTGATAAAAATGATACCAGAGCCATTATAAAACTAATGACTGGTAACATTCAATCTTAGTTGCTTTATTTGTTAGCATGATTAGGGAAAAAATCAAATGAAAAAAATCTAACTGTATTTACCCCCTAATGATTCAGTGATTAGTCTGTGCACTTAACCCTAAAAGCAGGTTTCAATATCCGTGACAGGCACAGCACAGACAGCACAATGTGTAATTTCGTGCTTAACTATAAATAAACTGTATTGCCTAAATGTGTATTTGTATAAGTAAGAACTTAAGGTAAGACATGAAATTTTCCTCTCAAATTTCTCATAATGCCTGAATTAAAGAGTTCAAGGTTCCAGATTTATCTAGTATGAAATTTAATTTTGAAATGTGATTTTGTACGATAATTTTTCTGCTAACATTAATTTATTTTTTGACAAACAAAACAAAGCATAAAACCAAACATCTATTTTTTGTTCCTCTGAAAAAGCTTCCAACAGTAAAGTGTCCTTCTGCGAAATATAAGAACTAAAATTTCACGTGAAACATTTACAGCCTTATAAAAAGTAAAAGAAAACATCTCAAATACTTGAAATGAAATTGAATTTCAAGAATGAGGTTTACACGTTTATTTTCTTGTTATTCTACTCAAATAGGTAGGAAAGACTGAAAAACAGAGAAATGATACTAATGTATACTGCTTTCTATAGCACACTACAAAATTTAGCTTTTAAATAATTGCTTACAACACTTGGCACCGCAATCCCAATTCAGTAAAAAAATTACAGAGCTAAAGTTAGAAGTTCGATTCCTGCTGTGAACAATCGCAGATAACCCATTGCGAAGCTTTACGCTCAGGCAGACTAAAAACATAAAACAACTTATTATGACTGACATAACGTTATAGACGACTCACAGTAAAATTTCAAAATACCGTTTAAAGTTTTAAAATCGCAAATTTATTATTTTATTATATTAGTAAATTGTTTGTTACTATAATGTTGTTTTGGCGGTAAAATCTTTCAAAACAAGTCTTTAGTTCTTCAGGTCACCAATAAGCGAGTTGCTTTAGCAACTGATTTATTCTGAAAGGAAGAATAACCTCTACATTTACATAATATTTGTTTTACAATAAAATACTTTGAAAAATAAATAGAAAATTCAATATATTGTATTGAAACAATCCTTGAATGTATAGTTGTTTGTAAATAAGAAAATATTTATTTAACAATTATTTAATTTCTCTGTACGGTACTGTTATATTATAAAATATATATCACTGTTTTTGTGTAAAATAGAAATCAAAGGAAAATAATACTAACCCATTACTTGGTAAGATTATATCTTTGGTGTAAGAAGAAAAAACTGTTTTGGAGATCAGTACGTGTTTACGTTCAAAAACATTTCTAGGTCCCACGTTCACATTCAGTGCCAAACGCGTTTATTCATTTTTATTATAAATACTGCAATACACAGAATTAATTCTGATAACCTAACAAACGTTTACCAGCATCAGCTAAGAGAGTACTCCAACCAACACACATATACACGTGTGTGTAGCTTCTCTGACCAATATATGTAAACACTTTCAACAACTTAGTTAAATAAATGTTAAGAAGCACCACCGATATGATCATTTGGTTTTAGGTTAACTTGTACTACGTAATTCACCAGACACAAGAGGTGAAGAAAATTATAATGCTCACATTAAAACGTAGATATTTCGTCACAAAGTACACCCATCTGTCACACTTACAGATACATAAAGCTCTATTATAACGTAGTATAGCATTGACTTGTCGGTGAAGTATATGGAGTTTTCGAGAATTCAGGTTGTCACAGTTCAAGGATTGTTTTTTTTTAGTTGTTGTTGTAGTTTTTTTTATATCGCGTAAAGCTAAGCAAGGGATATCTGCGCTAGTCGTCCCCTAATTTAGCAGTGTAAGACTACAGGTAGCTAGTCACCACCACCAACTCTTGGGCTACTCTTTTTATCCTGAGCTAATATCCAAAATAAAATTACACAATGCAGAATACATCAACAAAGTCTGACTTCTGCTTCCAAGTGACATGAAAAACACGATTAAAATAATTCAGGTCAATTCTTTAGTTATTTTGATATACGACAAATGTTTCAACAATAGGATGGAAAGGTTTCTTAAGTTGAATTTTGGAGCCTTTCTGTATATTGCTACACTATCAAACTCTAACGGTTCACACGTGTAAACGGGAAAATTTTCACCAATTCATTAATAAACACTGAATCTGAAACGTAGAAAGGAAAATGGATAAACGTTAATTTTCGAAAATTCTAATATTTGAGATGGTTGTGTTTGTGTTCATGTTAATTGAGCCTTAATATAATTTTGCGGAGATATGACCTAAGATTAATTTCATTAAAATATTTATTTTAAAAGATTTTGTTTTTAACGAAAGTTGTATGAAATATCAAAATGATTATATATATATATATATATTCATACCAGTAATTGAAATATTTTCTGTTCGAATTAAAAATAAAACATTTTAAGAAAAATAGTTAACCTTCGTTTTACAGCTCTCTATGAAGGGTAAAATAGCATACCGGAAAGCCCAGTTATAAGGTGACAGACAAGGTGAGTCATCTACACAAATTTCACATCCTGGTGGGCAAGGTTTACATGTATATAGGAGGTCATAGTTCGGGCTAAACAGAGGAGAAAAACTGATAAAAAAATGGTTCGATACTTTTATGGTCTAAATATATGCCTTTTTGTTTCGTCAGTCAAACTCATAAATTATACCTAAATAATATCTCACTTATGTATTACTATAACCTACAAACAGTTAGGGGCATAATATATGCAGATCAACAATAACATTAACTAGCTGTAACATCAATATCTACGGTAAAATGCTTATAACAGCGAATGAATGTATATATATATTTGTGATTATAACATGGTTTTAAATAGATTGGGAAAGCTCAGTAAAGACAGGAATATACCAACTTTAGTTTACAAATTAAGTGTTACTTTTAACTATTTTTCAGCCGTTTGAATCACAGGAATATTGTTGTTTTTAAACAAGAATGGTTGAGATATATGTATAATATATCTTAGTCTTGTACAATATTAAATGCGCTGTTTTGTAAGTGCATTCCTAAATATTAATTGTATTTCCACAGAGTCTCTGAAGCTGTTGTGTTTTAAAAGTAAATAAAACCAAAATTAAGGTAAACAGTTTTTTTCTTATTCTTTTCAAATTCATAATACTGTGTAGTAGTATACAGAGTGCATGATTCTTCTCGTGATTAATGGCATGCGCACATTTTACTGACGTCACGATAGTATAATTTGCAACTTAACCATCCTTTATGTGACGCCATTTTAATGCATTATTTATTACCACATTACAGTGGCACAAGAGGTTAAAACAGATGACCTATCCAGACGGCCTGTTGCTCTTTTTCAGGGAAATGAGTGGAGAATAATAAAGTTACACACAAAATTAACCACAACTTACATGATCAAAAAGGCAAGTAAAATAAATATAATCTCTAAAATATATAAGAATACATATCATTCACTTTCAAAATCGTTTCTTCTCACATTTAACAGTAATTCATCAAATTACAATTTAACTTTGGAAATACTTCAGCTTTGGTGAAGTAAACCGAAAAGTGTGGAAAATATTTCCAAGAAACTGATCATCGGCTAAATAGATCTACCTGTGTATAGCTTGTTTCTCCCGCCAAGCAGATTCCACCAATGTACCATTGAATTCCGGACTCCTCATAGCTGAATAGAAACCATTTCTACAGTGGCACCTGTATGCTCCGCTGGTCCAGCCGTTGTTCGGAGAAAACATACACTGACACCAGAATATAAATAAATAAATAAATATATATATATATATATATAACGTTTGTTTTTAAACTGTCTGTCTTATTACTAAATCAAGCAGGAATATTTAACATTTATCTTTCAATACATCACACCTTCTACCTCACTCTGTTTTTTTTCTCTTTATATATGTATGTGTGTGTATTTTTGAAATATTTTATAATATTTGAACTTTATTTGCTTTGATCGTTTATAGTTAAACAGAGTGTGGTAAGTCCGCAAACATACATTGCTTTACCACTAGAGGGCTAATTGCTTTGAATTTAATTACTGTATTCATTAGAGTTTTACTTTTTTATGCTTTTATACTAGCATACTGGTTAGTCTTTTGTTTAAAAACATAAACATAATAAAAAATGTTATCCCATTTTTCAATAGTTGCCCGGCATGGCCTGGTGGTTCAGGCATTCGGCTTGTAATCTGAGAGTCGCGGGTCCGAGTCCCCGTCCCACCAAACATGCTCGCACTTTCAGCTATGAGGGCTTTATAACGTTACGGTCAATCTCACTTTTGGTTGGTGAAAGAGTAGCCCAAGAGTTGACGGTGGGTGGTGATGATTAGCTGCCTTCCCTCTCGTCTTACACTCCTAAATCAGGGACGGCTAGAGCAGATAGTCCTCGAGTAGCTCTGCGCAAATTTCAAAAACAAGAAAACAAACAAGACTTCCTCGTATTTCCCAGCAATTATGACGTTTGAAAAGTCACTCTTTTAAATTCATTTTTACCAAATGCTACAGAAGTTTATATTGTTGTGGATTAAGTGGACTTGTGCTCGACTTTCTTTCGCCTTTATAGGCTTAATGTGATGAAATAAGAAACTATATTAAACTTTTTCTAACATATATGACAATATTATGTAAAATAATCAAATGTAAAACTAAGGTAAAATAATTTAAGATCCATCTATAAAGTCTTTCGTTTTACACGTGATTGTGATTTTATTGTACATACTAGTAACTATACATACCATTAAACATATATCATATTTTTAGTACCTACTAAGGGCACTATTAGTAATTTCATTATATACTATGGTACAGCTGACCTAATTGTTATCCACGTTATCTCTATAATCCAAGTTTATCTTGTGATTCAAGATACGGCCTGGCATGGCCTAGCGCGTTAAGGCGTGCGCTTCGTAATCTGAGGGTCGCGGGTTCGCGCCCGAGTCGCGCCAAACATGCTCGCCCTCCCAGCCGTGGGGGCGTTGTAATGCGACGGTCAATCCCAGTTTTCGTTGGTAAAAGAGTAGCCCAAGAGTTGACGGTGGGTGGTGATGACTAGTTGCCTTCCCTCTAGTCTTACACTACAGAATTAGTGACGTCTAGCACAGATAGCCCTCGCGTAGCTTTGTGCGAAATTCCAAAAAAATAAAATTCAAGATACACCTGTAATATCAATTATTTCGTCTACAATACCATTGTCTACCGTGATACAGCCCACTGCTGTCATTAAATTGTTAATCTCGTTATGTATTAAGACACAACAGACTCAATTGTAATCCCTTTTATCTCATGTATAATCCACTTGTCTATTTTGATAAAACACTCATAAATGTGGGCTCTATCATTTCATTAATGTATTGTATACACGCCTCACTACAACAGGTACAGTTTAAAAAACTCTTTTAATTCAGTACATTTATTACAACACGTTGATTTATTCTCCACTGAAGACGTGTTAAAATGTAATTCTTATGAATTACGAGTCTAACTACCACATCCATTACAGTGGAACTTTATTATATAGGATTAAGGGAGATATGGAAAAACTATACTAATAATCATTAGAACATTAGAGTCACAAATCTCAAAAAACTACTCACTTCTAAACATTTTTGTTCATTTTTGTATAGCTTGTAAATCTTGATTCATATGTTGTTTTATTCAGACCTTACATGTATAAATTTGCCCGTTTTTGCATAGAAAATAGGTTAACTTCTAAATGTCATTATTCAGGTCCCCTTTCTATCAGCTATATTTTCGTGTTGCAGCAACACCAAGCATGAGGTATGCATATACTCCATTTGATTTTATTACTCATCAGGAACTCTACCAAGCTACCCTCAAGTTGAAATTCTTTTAAGTAGGATTAAAGTAGATAAATCTATGATAATTTGGACGTGGTCAAACACATCAATTGAAAGAGCTTGACGTTCTAAGTCAAAAACTGTAATTAGATCTCAGATCGGTCTTGAGATGACGTAGCTATGAGCTAAAAATTTGTACTTGAAAAAATAGAAAAGAAAAACAAAACTCAGAGCTGCTCTGTGAGCTGTTATGCCGCGGCTAAAAACAACAACATAAAACTCACGAATTTACAAAAGTTTTCTGTAAGAATTGTTCCTGTATGCTTTAAACTTTGAAATTGACCAGATTTTATTTCTTAAAAGATGTTTGAAGTTACAGAGGGAATAAATAAAAGACAAAATTGGCGTGTTTAAAGATGTCTTAGAAAGCATTAACTTAGCTTCATCTTATCATTAGTCATTGAGAATTCCACGCTAACGCCGATGGAACATCGAGGCTATGTAAGTTATGAAACAGTTTAAGTTATCATTTATAAGATACTGTTAAAATAGTAAATCAAAGGTATTCAAAATTTATATTGTGAAATGCAAAGACTTCTAAATGCAATCTTCGCTTCAAATTCGAATATTATATGCATACAAGGAATGGTTTAGCGATAATAAGGATCAACAACCTTTTTAAAGAGAGTCTCAACAACAAAATTTCTTGTACTTATATCCAACAAAACAATACTAGATAGAAAATCGCTTTCTTCAAATGTAAGTGTGATGTTCTAGGGTCTACTAAATATCTTTTAAAGATAAGAAAAGCTACTGCAGTTAATTGGAAGAACAGGAGGATATGTGATAAAGAATTGAACAGACTTTGAAGAAACAGACCAAACAAAATGTAAACCAAAGTTTCAAAACAATACTTACTGGACACAAAAACAATCAAAATGAGACTCGTGTACAATATATTATACTCTGAATTACAGTGGGAAAACATTTATTAACTAAATTAACGTTGTATCACCCAGAACACAGAACTTATGCATTGATTATTCTATCAAAACAAGAAGAAGAAGAAAAATCATATTTTATTCTCTAGGCGTTATAAATCTCGCCCCATGGTTGAAAACACTGTACAGTTATCTCTTTTATAGGAAAGACTTGTGTAGTATTCAAGGGAACTAGCCTGTGACAGTAAGTAATCAGGGTACTCACGTGTTATTTGCACTCCAGAACTGATGAAACTATAAATCAATTTCATCTTTATAGTTAATAATTAAAAGTCCAGTATGCTACGCAACGAGAAAGAATTTGTTGTAGTATATAATATTAATACGATTTTTTTTTCTTTCCCAAACAGTCCTAGAATTTGATTTAAACGCAAGTAAAAATAATTCAGCAACACGTATCGTGCTATTACGAATAAATTATCAGACATGGTTATTCTGCAATTTTGTAATTAACGTTATAACACTCGTTGTTTGTACTACTTCATCAACCATTGTTACTTGTTTATTTATCATTAGCTGGCAATAAACTAAATCATTGTTTGTCATTGTACAACAGACATATATTTTTTTCTACACAAATACTGTACTTTAACTCATTTCTGTCTTATTAATTATTCCCCAACAACAATTAAAAATAAAACATTTTAAGAAAAATGTTTGAACCAAACTAGCTGGTCCTAAATATAATAATTCATAATAGTATACTATAAATATCACAAGTCAACTTACTTTTTCCTAGAACTCTTGAAACTGTCTGGAGACGGTAATCAATGCAGAACGTCAATTTTCACAGTTGTTGTTTTTGAATTAAGCACAAAGCTACACAATGGACTATCTGTGCTCTGCCCACCACGGGTATCGAAACCAGGAGTTTAGCGTGTAAGTCCGCAGACATACCGCTGAGCCACTGGGGAAGGGCAATTTTCACAATTTTCGTGTTGATATTATTCTAAAATTCTCAGAAGTTGTGACTAAAATGTGAACGAATTATACCTATATAAATATAAGTTTGTCCCTTCAATTATGGATCTATTTGAAGTAAATCACGAAAGATTCACAAAAATTCCCCCCCCCCCAAACTAACTTTATTGGTGCAATAACTAAATTTCTAGTTTTGTTATACTTAATGAAGTTCGTTTAGTTTCGCTGTCTTTTCTGTTACACTTAATGAAGCCCGTTTAGTTTCGCTGTAAGACAGCTGCGGTTTTATTCACATATAATATTCAAGAGTGAAAAAATGAACTTCTTACCTCGCTAGTTTTGTTATGACATTTGTGAGTCCCTAAAAACGCGTTCATCTGCCAGTAGGTAATGCTAGAGTTGTTGGGTTTCCAAGGGCTGTCGCACTGATTAATATCCATGTTGGTGACGTCGAGGTCCACACTTAGTGCTCCAATCAAACTGCACAAACAAATCGAATTCTATTACTGGTATTGACGAACTGGACGAAAAACAAATGGACGGTTTAAGCTCATCAGAGATAATCTTATGGATTTATAACATCTTATTCTGGTAATTCTTGAAGAATTAAGTCTCGAAAATAAACAAGTGTCTAAAATATGTTTATAAACATATAAGATTAGTTAACTTGAATATTTAACAATCCAGATCATTATGATATCATAAGTTCTGTAATTACGAATTACCAATTGCAGAGTTTTGCATCATTCTAGATGTTGTCGAGCTTCATTATAAATAACATATGGTTTTACGAACAAATGTTCCCTTGGGGAATCTCAACGATAGATTTGTTTGTTTGTTTGTTTTTGGAATTTCGCACAAAGCTACTCGAGGGCTATCTGTGCTAGCCGTCCCTAATTTAGCAGTGTAAGACTAGAGGGAAGGCAGCTAGTCATCACCACCCACCGCCAACTCTTGGGCTACTCTTTTACAAACGAATAGTGGGATTGACCGTCACATTATACACCCCCACGGCTGGGAGGGCGAGCATGTTTAGCGCGACTCGGGCACGAACCCGCGACCCTCGGATTACGAGTGCACGCCTTAACGCGCTCGGCCATGCCAGGCCTCAACGATAGAACTAATATTAGAATATTACTGTGAGTTGTCGTAATTGCCGAACTGTCGTTACGAATCGGAAGAATGTGCCTTTGTACGTGGGATGCATTTGTTGTTGTTGTTGTTTTGAATTAAGCACAAAGCTACACAAGGGGCTATCTGTGCTCTGCCCGCCACGGGTATCGAAACCCGGATTTTAGCGTGTAAGTCCGCAGACATACCGCTGAGCCACTGGGGGGCACATGGGATGCAATTAATGTAATGTTACTATAACACAGTGGAAAGGCAGCTGAAGCAAGAATGACGGAAAAGAGAGAAAACTTCTGAGTTCCTTTAACTTTTTCAGGTTACCTTAACATAAATGTATATTACAATTATAAAACAATTACAATATAACACATAGAGCTCGACCAAGAGATTTATAGGACTAGTACAACACTTTTTAAACAGCTCCAACTAACACATAAACATAAACAAATAACCAACACAATCATTGTTGATGCTCCCAGTGGCACAACGGTACGTATATGGACTTATAACTCCAGAAACTGGGTTTCGATCTCCTTAGTTAACAGAACACAATTGTGTAGGTTTTTTTTTTTTCAAAAAAAAAGATCCCCGTTAATAATACGGCACAACAATAACAGTTTGCTTATTTAAAGTTAAGTACAAAACTACACAGTGAGCTACCACTGACATCCAAACCCGGTTTTTATCTATGTCCGTCAGCAGACATACCATCATGCTACTAGTTGGATAATAGTTTGATACAGCCAACAGGAAATATGGTAATTGTATCGCAGTACAAGATAACGATGTGTTTGTCCCCCGCTAGTACGGATTTACAATGCTAAAATCAGGGGCTCGATTCCCCTTGCTGGGCTCAGCAGATAGCCAGATGTAGCTTTGCTATAAGAAAACACATAGACACACACGATATGTTTAACTATATTTATCAAGAAAATCCTTCTGATCACACCAAAAGTTAATATTATTATTTGTATATATATACTATTTTCTCATTAATCTTAAGCATGAGTGGAAATTGTGATCTTGTTAATTTGTCTATTCTGAAAATGAATTAATCAATCAAAGGTGCTTTAATATTAGTTGTTAAAATTTAAAAAAAAACATCAGCATAGTTCTCAGGGTTCACATTTGTAAAGATTAAAAATTCACTGACACACAAACCGCCAACATCTCTATTACGACTACAATTTAACACTGACTTTCGTAAGCCTACTACAAGTCGGCATAACATAATAATTGTAAGAAATCTAACATAAATTTTATCTTAACTGTAACTGTTTCACGGTAGAATCACTTACAGATATTTTGTTAGTTATTGTATATGTTTGTAAAGTTTAAAGAAAAAAAGAATTATATTGTTTTGGCCTTATTAGTCACAAGATAATTGTTTAGGTATAATGTGATTTGTAATTTATTCAGACGATAACGGTCCAGTTTTCATTGAGACCATAATCCAAAATTATGTAAATGTATATATAATACTACAGACATTATGATGATTTATAAAAGCGATAATTATTGCTGTGATAATTATTACGAAGAAGTAATTCCGCATTGCTAAGTGATTTTGTAATAAAATGTATACACAATCAACTTATATTTGTGATAGTAAAGCATTGAAGATGGAAACATGTGAAATCATGGTCTGGACCGGAAAACGGACTTTGCATTCAAACATCTAAAAAGATAAGTAACATTCATAGTGCAAATCCATCTTTTTCTTCAGTCGTGCCCCCCAGTGGCTCAGCGATATGTCTGCGGACTTACACGCTAAAATCCAGGTTTTGATACCCGTGGTGGGCAGAGCCCAGATAGCCCATTGAGTAGCTTTGTGCTTAATTCAAAACAACAAAAACAATCTTGCAGTCGTTTGTAATTTTTTTACTTGTTTCGACCCTACGATCAGAAATATTATTACACTGGCAGTCAATCAACGAACGTGTTTTTTTTTCAAATTTTAACTATTTCATTCCATTCAGTTGACTCTAGTTGGTCTAATCTAATTGATCAATTCCTCAAAAAACACCAAATGATTTCAATACTACCCACAGTTAATTATGTAGATTCCCCAAACCATCTCTAAAGTAAATACCTTGTAGATACAATGTCTACATTAACAAATAAAACATCTTCACATTTTAAGAACTCAACTTATTTTGTTTGTATTGTAAAATGAACCGTGACAACAATGTCAAGACACAATGTGACATGTCCAATCTCTGACACACTGTACATGCGTCTCAAACAGCTTGACAAGAAACACACCCAACTAACAATTTCCAAAACAGCATAACTCAGAACCTTCTCTATGAAAACAACTTAACTTCCAACATGAAGATGAATACCCTTAGCTCCTATCATCAGTACTCAACAATTTCCACATTAAAAATTTCGAAGCTAACAGCCACTTTACGTCCCAAGATTTGAATTAGATATGTTAGCTAAATATTCGTAATGCGACTACATAATACAGATAAGGTTTACAATTTCGTAACTAAAATGAATAGATAAAAATCTCTTGGCACAATTCAAAATGAGAATAAGAAAAAGAAAAAAAAAAGGAAGAAAAACTCTCATTACTTGTCGTGTTAATTACCAAGATAAATAACTCTTATATCACAAGAGTTCACAAGAAACCCATTGATAGGGGTGAATATCTCGACAAGTAAAACCATCCTTGTAAAGACAGATGACATAGTCTGCCAAGTTTTCAGAATGGAGAAAACTTGTAATACCGAAGAAACTAGGCTACTAAATATATAATGATTGATAACTTGTCGCCACAATCTTACATTTAGTTCGAAATAATTTATCTTTTCTGAATCGATGTCAGTTGGAAGGCCCGGCATGGCCAAGCGTGTTAAGGCGTGCGACTCGTATTCTGAGGGTCGTGGGTTCGCATCCCGGTCACGCCAAACATGCTTGCCCTTTCAGCCGTGGGGGCGTTATAATGTGACGATCAATCCCACTATTCGTTGGTAAAAGAGTAGCCCAAGATTTGACGGTGGGTGGTGATGACTAGCTGCCTTCCCTCTAGTCATACACTGCTAAATTAGGGACGGCTAGTACAGATAGCCCTCGAGTAGCTTCGTGCGAAATTCCAAAACAAACAAACAAACAAAGTCAGTTGGAAATTATAAATGTTTAGTTAAATAGAGTCAAAACCTCACTAATTGAAGGGACTTATATGTTACTTTATGTTAATTTTTTTTCAAAATATTACTAGGTCTAGGCTAAATGTAAGTTTTTGGTATGTGTGTTATTAAACACAAAGTTACACTATGGTCTGTCAATGCTATACTCCCCTTCAGACTTTTATTAAGAACAAAGCTACACTATGGTCTGTTAATGCTATACTCCCCTTCAGATTTTTATTAAGCACAAAGCTACACTATGGTCTATCAATGCTATAATCCCCTTCAGACTTTTATTAAACCCAAAGCTACACTATGGTCTGTCAATGCTATACTCCCCTTCAGACTTTTATTAAACCCAAAGCTACACTATGGTCTGTCAATGCTATACTCTCCTTCAGACTTTTATTAAGCACAAAGCTACACTATGGTCTGTCAATGCTATACTTCCCTTCAGACTTTTATTAAGCACAAAGCTACACTATGGTCTCTCAATGCTATACTCCCCTTCAGACTTTTATTAAACCCAAAGCTACACTATGGTCTGTCAATGCTATACTCTCCTTCAGACTTTTATTAAGCACAAAGCTACACTATGGTCTGTCAATGCTATACTTCCATTCAGACTTTTATTAAGCACAAACCTACACTATGGACTGTCAATGCTATACTCCCCTTCAGACTTGCCACTGAACCACCATGAGGCAAAACGTACTATGAACATTACCGTAAACTCTCTCTCTTTTTAGATACTTTTAAATTATCTTTGGTCTTTTACTCTTACTGACCACCATTAATTCAATGATAAGCACCCAATTAATTTGTGAAGTGTCACTTGAAAAGTTTAACTAAACTAATAGAGAACTGAGTAGTTACTACCTTTGTTTACTGCCTAACAATTAAAAAAAAGTTTAAAAGCAGTAATGCTCAATTTTATAAGAATTTTTATACACGTACCGTTCACTGGCTTTCTTACTTCTACCTCCTATAGATGTCGTGTATAACAGGTTTGTGTAGGACAAGAGCCACTTCCTTCCATTACAAGTGTAGTACGGATTTGTCCACTGTCCTAGAATATGATTGCTTGACCCTGAAATCTTTTCTTCCGTTTTTGATTCGCTCTGAGATGTTGTAGGTTCGTCGTCCAGCCAGGGTCTGTCCTCCTCCAAGGAGTAATTGTGACGCTCCTCCACTTCGGTAGCGATGTCACTACTGCTACTGGAATCTCTTCTGATCTGAACGTAGTAAAGTGGCTTCCATATTGTTCCATTTCCGTTCCAGACGATGCGGGTCGCGAACACCACGTCACCAGATCGAAGAATTTCTTTCACAAACGTCTTTAGTACTCCTGTTTGAAAATTAGGAAAAATAACAATTCAGCACGATATGCTTATTTATGGTATTTATTGTAAATTCCTATAAAAAATCTGCTTTATATACTTCGGGTTTCCCCGGAAAGACTGAGAACAAATTATCGAATTTGACTTGAACTCAGTGTGTTGCACAAACATCTCAACGCATTAGTTATTTGTGCAACATTACATCATACGACCTTTGGTAGCACAGGCTTGCGACGGTTTTATTGTTTTGAAATTTTTACATTTTCTACAGTAATTTCTGCTCGCTGATTCCAAACATGATACTCACTTTTCTTCATTATTACACGTTTCACGAAACGTCATAAGTACTTTTGATCAAGTGAATCATTTTCATTGTAATCGGGTCACTTTACCCCCCCCCCCAAAAAAAAAATGTATACTGTGGTAAATGACAGAATAATTTGATCTAAGTAAGTCTTTTTTTTTTGTTCCAATTTGTAAAACAAAAAATCCTTACGTGATAGAAAAATATATAGTATTATTTTCGAAGTATTCGTAGCTGAATTATGGAAAATCCGTTATAAAACCTAAGCAACTTTTATCAGGTTTAAATTCGCAGACTTGTAAAATAATACATCTTTCTTCACTGGACTT
Organism: Carcinoscorpius rotundicauda; assembly: GCA_011833715.1. Taxonomy (NCBI): domain Eukaryota; kingdom Metazoa; phylum Arthropoda; class Merostomata; order Xiphosura; family Limulidae; genus Carcinoscorpius; species Carcinoscorpius rotundicauda. The sequence continues at coordinate 29,408,366 of CM022398.1, forward strand.
ATGCGATGTCACATATACCACCGATGTATATCTAGATCACACTTGGTTGGTATAATGCCCGGCATGGGCAGGTGTTTATGGCGCTTGAGGATAGTCCTATCAACCATTGGGTCGCTAGAACGGTCAATCCAACTGTTTGTTGGAAAAAGAGTAGCCCAGGAGTTGACTGTGAGTGGTGATGACTAGTTGCCTTCTCTGTCTGTGAGTGGTGATGACTAGCTGCCTTCTCTGTCTGTGAGTGGTGATAACTAGCTGCCTTCTCTGTCTGTGAGTGGTGATGACTAGCTGGCTTCTCTGTCTGTGAGTGGTGATGACTAGCTGCCTTCTCTGTCTGTGAGTGGTGATGACTAGCTGCCTTCTCTGTCTGTGAGTGGTGATGACTAGCTGCCTTCTCTGTCTGTGAGTGGTGATGACTAGCTGCCTTCTCTGTCTGTGAGTGGTGATGACTAGCTGCCTTCTCTGTCTGTGAGTGGTGATGACTAGTTGGCTTCTCTGTAATCTTGCTCTGCCGAATTAGGGAGGGCTACTGCAGATAGCTCTCGTGTAGCTGTATGTAATTCAAATCAAACTGTTCGTTGGTATAAGGTGTTATGGATAATAACTATGTCGACACATGTATGAAAGGTGAAGAAGTTGGCCATGCATACAGATAGATCATGAAAATTAATCTAGCAACATCTTTGTTTCTTTGAAAGACAAAGAAACACAGTAACACGGGTCAGTTTCGACAATGACCCTTTCAACAGTAGAAACTATGGATACTATAGATTACTGAGTGGTGTACTAACAATGTTATGATTAACCTATACAAACAAGAACCAAAGCAACAACAACAAAAGTCTCTTAACTTTGATATGAAACTACTTCCGAAGCACTGAGATCCATAACTTATGCATTTTTACATTATTTGTGTTTTATGCTTTTATCTCTTACAGTGAGAGCAACTATATTCCCATAAATGGCAGTAAATGACAAATTAAACTACATATTTCAAAATCTACATAATTTTATGTTTTATATGTTCCTTTTTTGAAGTTGATGTGACAGTTGTACTTTTGGTAATGCAACCCGTAATCACAACCATTTTGTTCAAAACCATGAAGCTTGTTTTCTTTTTATCCATATAAAACACGCCAATATGCAAAGAACTCTGTTTGTTCAATAAACTGAAGACGTTGCTTTAATTTGCCAGAATGGATTTAGTGTAGTGAGAAAATGCTTTTACAACAGACAGGCTGTTGACCGTAGGAATCAAGCCGTTTGTGGAAAAATGTGTTTCAGTTCACAGTATTTTCGTGACTATGGCACATAACTGAATAACAACGACATAACCTGTCTTGTGTACAACGACTTTTGACACTGGCCTTATAGAATGTAACATTTCATGTTCATTATTGCAAATTACAAACGTTTCTTTCTTGAGACTCATTAGTGTTATTAGTTGGGTTGATGATTTTTTGAATTGCAAATTACACACGTTTTCTTAATTTATCCGTCCACAACACCTTTTTTCAATAATTAACTGTCCATTTTGTAAGTTCTAACATATTTCAATCTCTTGACAATATTTGGAAACTGAAGTAAACGTTTATAAGTGTTACATGACCAGATATTCCATTCTTATTAAGTCTTCTTGATACTGTACATCCGGACACTTTCCTGTCATTTGGTACATGATTATTCATCTCATGCTTGAGATCAGTGGCGGTCTTCCGCCTGTCCTAAAGGCCACATAAACAACGATACTTAACATTAATGTCATTTAACAATCAGTGATGTCGAGAAACCCACTTGTTGAGAACTTTTATATGCAAAAACGGCTGTTCTGGGCCCAGAAAACACTTCAAATAGAAGAGCGAACAACGTTTCGACCTTCTTCGGTCATCGTCAGGTTCTTTGTGAACCTGACGATGACCGAAGAAGGTCGAAACGTTGTTCGCTCTTCTATTTGAAGTGTTTTCTGGGCCCAGAACAGCCGTTTTTGCATATTAATGTCATTTAGTTTAAATGTTCTGCCTTTTCCTTTCCTATTTCCAAATTAACCTATTTCGGTCTCACGATCTAGGATTTACTTGATAGTGTTTGTAGAGTATTTCAAAAACTTAGTGTTTGACATTGTTTTTATCAAGTTTTATTTGCAGAGTGCTGTTTAGTTGATTTCTTCTGGTATATACCAGTACTATATGCTAGCTCCTTGCTAACTTTTCTTTATATAGTTATGACACTATATAGGGTACCATGACAGTTCTTTAAGACCCTAAATTTGATCAGTATGTTCATTCGAGTTTATGACATATCCTAGTTATAAGTATATAAGAATTTTACAGAATTATAAGTCTCCCGCTAGTACAACGGTAAGCCTCCGGATTTACAACGCAAATATCAGGGGTTCGATTCCTCTCAGTGGGCTCAGCAGATAGCCCGATGTGGCTTTGCTCTAAGAAAAACAAACAAACAGAATTATAAATATTTTCACCATTCCTCATTCAGCTGTTAACAATCATCAGTGGCATTACCATAGTGTTGAAATTTACATTTTGTAATAGTACGAAAGAAGTGGTCCCATAAAATGGAAAGAATTACAAAACGTTATATTGTCTTAACATTTCTGCACAGTAATGTTTCTGATGTATACAAATTGCTTAGATTTTAATAAGCTACTAGCGAATTAAATTTGTCGATTCTGAATATTATTTTATAAAATACATTTAGCATTCAACTTGTATTTTATTTTTAGTTGATTTTTCGGAGAAGTTGCTTGCTTGATAACACTAGAAAATCGTGTCGTTGAAATTTCTTTGATTGGAAAATAAAACAGTTTAAGCTAAATTCTGTTAGCTATTGAATTTATATTAACTTCCTAACAGCCAAGTTACTCACTTAGATGAAACTTTCAGTCACGTAATATGTATTGCTAATTAAATAGACTTTTATAGAAATATCACCTTTAAAAACTATGGTAGTAGTAATTTATTTATGTGGCGACGTTATATGCAGACGCTTTCTTTCAAGCCAGAAACAAGCCTGTTTCTGCTGGGACAGGAATAAGTCTACGGATTTAAAAAGTAAAAATTAGGGGTTGAATTCTCTTCGATAGAGTCAGCGGGTAGCTTAATATGGTTTTACTCTGATAAACACACAATGTTCCCGACTGGGCTAGTCAAATTGTTGAAATTAAATTCTTAAAAAGAACATTGTTTGTTTATGAATTTCACGCAAAGCTACAAAGGGCTATCTGCACAAACCGTCCACAATTTTGTAGTATAAGACTAGAGGGAAGGCAGCTGGTCATCATCACCTTCCACCACCTCTTAGGTTACTCTTTTACTAACGAATAGTGGGATCGATAGTCACATTATAACGCCCTCACAGTTGAAAGGCCGAGCATGTTTGGTATGACGGGGATTCGAACTCGCGACTCTCAGATTACGAGTCGAATGCCTTAACCCACCTGACTATGCCGGGCCTGACAATTTTTTTTTATATATATACTCTCTAGAAAATTAAGTTTCTTTGACTACTAATGTACAGGTCAATATTGCCATCTAGTGTAGAAGAATAAAAATAAGTATTAAATGGAGTAAGATGGTTTAATTCCAAAAATCAATGAAAATCTCAGATATCTGGCAGAATTTACAAATCGAAATCAATCCAATTATAAAACTACTTAAAAGTGGGTAAGTTAATTTTGTATTCACTGAATTTCTTTCAACATAAAAAGTAAGCGTGAGTTTCAGGCATTTTGAGTAGAAGTGGAAAATTACAATTGTTTTTAACTAAAAGATGCCGCCACCAACGCATCAATGATTTTTGATTCTGAAAGTTTTACAAAAACCCACATATAAAAAAAAGGCTGTATGTGTTTAGCTGTCCTTAATTTTGGATTCATAGATTAGAGAAATAGAGAAGCTAGTTAACAACACTCACAGCCAACTTTTGGGATATTCTAGTCTGCTCGGAAAAATGGGACTTGGACATAATTTTTATATTATAACCACTGCCCCGGTTTCTCGGTTGTGCAACAGTAAATTTTCGAAATTACAACACTGTAATACGGGTATAATTCCTTACTGAGAAGAAATCGCATATAGTGATTTCATTACGTAGCACTTACATACACATACAAAAACAACAAAAAACAAATCGATCCAAGGCATTAAGTTTGTTTCGGAATGGAACATTTTATTCACATGGTGTTTCATCGACTTGATTATGTTTCATAAACTTAGCCAATGACTAGTTAATCCATGTTTTTTTCATTGTTTTACTACACGAATGAACAGTAACACATTTTATCTTCAATGAAGATAAAATCTTAACCAGTTACCAACGGTAAAAATTTGCATTTCAAATACTACATTTTTTGTGATGTCAAGGCAATGTCATAATATTTTTGAAACTTTGACACCTAGAGAAAGATATAACAAATAATGAGTTTTGCTACCGAATAAAACAACAACAAATCAATTGGCTACTTTCTGTAAAAAAACAAAAATCAACTTTCACAATGGTTACTTACATTGTATGCTAAAATTTGTCAAATGTTAGATGTTTTTGTTACTACTGCAAGTCATGATTTATGCAATGAAGTACCATGAAGTGTAGATTCATCATTTATAATTACATGTAAATTTTATAAACAGAAGCAATTAACACTATCTATGTATTCTTTTCCATTACAAGCGTTTTATGTATTACAACACTTTACGGCTCAACAGATAGCCCAATGTGGCTTTGTTATAAGAAAACATACACACTTTACGACACAAACTTCTAATAAACCGCTCCTGTCTTATTTCTTCTGTAAAACAATGTTTTCTTTCTATTACTACTTTAAGAATTCCCCGTGTGACGGAAGTAAGGTCATGGAGTTGTAACGTTAAAACCGGGTTCCATATCCCACAGTGGACACACCAGCTAGCTCAATGTAGCTTTTCTGTAAAACAAACAAACTATTAAGAAAGTTTTAGACATATATTAATTTTAATGTGGGAGCATTATTTAGTTATATAGAGCGAAAGTTAAAGTTAAGTTGTTTTTAGAAGTGATAGTTAGGGCAAGTTTGCTTACGTAATTGTTTACGAATTATTTATTGTGCTTTATTGTATAATTTAGTTACTGTGAAATAACGCCATATTTCTCGAACCTTCTGATTTTTGTTTTTATTGCTTTAAGTTGGAATTGTTCGATCATAATGTCTCATAGTTTGTTGAATAGGAGACCAAGTTGGTGCAAATACGTTAGAGAAAAAAAAATGACAGAGATAGATACAGACTGGGTTCAGCCATAAAGTGTGTATAGTGACAACTTTTAAAAGGTAATGCATTGCAATAACATAGGAGAGAAGAATAACTTGCCTTTCCAATTGGATTTTAAAGCGACTGAACAATCTTTGAAAACTTTTGCAAAAATGAAACAATTACTTAAAGCTTTGGATACACTGCGATAACCAATAGTGTAACGAATTATTTTCTTGCATACGTTTGACTTGTTTCGAATAAATTATTTTAAAACAAGTAGATTATGTGCTGTCCATTTATTGTGGAAATATATCGTCAACATGTTACAGACACCCACTATAATGAATCGCATCCCTATAAAACCTAAAAAAATATACAAAATATTATATATTAAAACGCATCTTTTCTTATTGTTTTATATTTTATGCATAGAACTGTTTTCATTGAAACCCTATAGATTTATAAACAGCGTACAAATTGATATTGAGAAGATAACTTTACCAAATACCAACTCCAGATTTTCAGAAATTTCGCAAGATTGATCAAGAACTTCTTCTGTCAGTGAAGGTCATTGCTTTACTTTGCTCCATGTAATAATTACACCATTTTGTTTATCAACGTATATTATATCAGCTTGGTATTACAAGTGACTACAACTTGGCTGTAATGAGCAGAAACGACCCACAGTAACAAAAACTATCTCATCATACGTCAGACGAAACTTGAATGCCGCCTCTGTAATGATGGTTCTTTCATGTATTATGCGTTATCTTATCTCTGTTATGTTATATAATCACTACTGTCTGATTGGAACCATAACTTCCGCTGAATACTTAACTACTCCGACTTTAGTAATAATCACGTGACTATACCTAAAATGATTATAACAAATACTATTAAATCTGTGATGTCGAGAAACCCACTTGTTGAGAATTTTATATGCAAAAACTATTAAATCTGCCCGGTATGGCTAGGTGGTAAAGATACTCGACTCGTAATCTGAGGGTTGCGGGTTTGAATTCCCCGTCGCATCAAACGTGCTCGCCCTTCCAACAGTGGGAGCGTTATAATGTGAAGGTAAATCCCACTATTTGTTGGTAAAAGAGTAGCCCAAGAGTTGGCGGGTGGTGTTGATGACTAGCTACCTTCCATCTAATCTTACACTGCTAAATTAGGGACGACTAGCGCAGACAGCCCACGTGTAGCTTTGCGCGAAATTCAAAACAAACAAACAAAACAATTCAATCTTTGTTCAACGTTAAGGAAATATTATTTATGACTTTGAATATTCCTACCCAACGTATCTTTCTTTTTGTAATGTCATGATTCTATTCGATAACTCTCAGGTTATTTGGTAGCAACTTATGTCTTCTTGGATCTTTATGTCAGTACATTTTTGGAGAATTCAAATTCCTCGAAAGCGTTACTGTTTTAATGCATCTTAACTTAAATTATTTGTATGTATAATATTACAAGAAACTCTCATAACAAAATATGCATCTTTTACGTGAAAATGTCTAAACGATCAAAGACTCATTAACGATGTTTTATTAAATTCGATTCATACTGTCTTTTTAAATATCTTATTTACGGTCATATAAATGTTGACCTTAACAAATTAGTGAATTATTTATAGCCAAAATAACGCTAAAGAGGCCCTCTAGTGGATAAATGAATGGTTATTACTAGCAGTGTTTCATTATTGTACGGTACTGACAATTTACTTCAAGAAACATCAATGGGCAGGTGGTTAGGGCGCTCAACTCGCAATCTGAGGGTCATAGATTTGAATCCTCACTTCATCAAATTTGCTTGTCCATTCAGCTTTGGAGGTGTTATAATGTTTTCTTTTATTCACTGGAAAAAGAGTAACCCAAGAGTTGGCGATCGAAGGTGATGATTAGCTGCCTTCTCTTTAGTCTTACCCTACTAAATCAGGGACATGTGACTTTGCGCGAAATTCAAAATGAACGAAATACCAATTTTATATTAAAACAAAATGAAAAGACTAAACTCTTCACAGAAGCTGTTTGCTTTAAGTTTAACTTTAATATGTATTCGAGGTTTTAAGCGTTTTATTGATTATTTATAACATGCACAATCAACAAATGTCGTTTGCAAAATATATACTAGTCGTAACAACTAAATATGGACGATCAATTTGGAATAATAATTTGTTCAAGCTTGCAACTGATACACAAAAGACACAAAGCAGCTGATGTTAGAATGAGCAATATTTAAAGTTCCACTGTAGTATTCCTCATTTAATTACGTTTTAAGTTCATAAAGTTTAAGCATGTATATATAATATATTTCAAGGAATGTAAGAGTCATATACCATCATGAAATGCTAAAAACAAATGAATGCATCTTCCCCAACAATGATATCAAAGCGAGAGTTGTTCTTTTCTTTCAAGCACAGTTCTTCAAAGATTATTACATTAAACAAACTACATGCACTTCTATTTACCTTCATTCTTTTCTGGGTAATAGCCTTCCAGAATCTTAGCAACTAAATCAACCTTCTGACGAACAATATCAAACAAAATCGTCGGCATCTCCAAAGGAAAAGAGCGATAGACTTTGTCTGTCTCACAGAAGTTTGGATTGATTACTTCTTCGATCATATGCAGTACCAAGTCCAACTCGTTTACTACTCCCTTTGTGATTTTCCTGTCATCCTTAAAAATAAAAAACGATATCATCTTAGAGCATAAACATAATTAAATACTTAATACTTAATAGGGTATCGATTCTACAGGGTGGTCGCTAGAAAAGCGGAAAATTTGAGGGTCAGATGAGATCATGAATAAAATGTGTGCTTACTCATTTCCATTTTGATTTCTTTACATCATGAATAAAATGCATGATTTTAATAATTTTGAGCATCTATGAGTGTAATATAACATATGCCTTTAAAAAACTTTGTAAAAGTTATTCTTTGTAAAAATAAATAGCTGTTTGACAAATTTTCCGCTTTTCTAGCGACCACCCTGTATTTATAAAATATATATTTATGTGTGATATCAAAGGTTCAATAGATACCTCAACATTTTCTTAAAAAAAAAAAGAAGTCCATTACAATAACTAATATATAACTTGCCAGATAAGAGAAGAAAGTTGTTTTACGCATTTAATTATGTTTGACGAGATAACGCGAATAGCATTTTTTAATCTTTACAAAAGCAATTTTTCAGTTGATATTTAAAAAACAAATGGACAAAAATTACCATATTTGTTATGGTTTTGATTGGTATTTTTTATCTGCACACATAAAAATATTTATTTATTAAAAATCCCATTTACTTCCTAAGTAGAACATTTTAACTACTTGGTTCTAAAGAATGGAACTACCGTTTCTTAAATTTAAGTTGAGTCAGAAGTGTAGTTTTTCATGACGTTTGAATGACATTAGTCACTTTACTCAGAAAATCTAAATCGAGTCCACTAATTAAAAAAGAAAATTTTCTTCTTAATTTATTTTGAACTATAAAGATAATATCTTACTGAATATTTATCTATTTTTTTTCTAATTGGTTTATGTTTGCACTGTAAGCATCCTTCAGCTACCAGTGGAGCCATTGCTGTCCACAAAATTGCTATGGCAACGACTAATAGAGGAGCTGAAAACAGCCGTGTACAGAATTCTTGTTTCATTTTATGGCGTTCAGTCGAATTTCCGATTCGTTGAGAAACATCCCGTTTAACTGAAATGAAATTGAAATCTAGTTAAAGAAGTTATGAGTTGATTTATTTTATTATTTTAATGATCATTGCTAAGTTACTAATGAAATAATTATATTTTCCACATTTCTTTTATACTTATCTCATTAAATAAAATTAATAAATTTACGTAAAAAATAAATGAGTAAAATAATTTGATTGCTTGTTGTCAAACACAAAGTTGCTTAACGGGCTGTATCCAAGTGTTGAAACCTGGTTTCAAGCAAGGCCACTGAGGAAGGGGTTAACTCACATTCTTAACCTTTGGTCCAAACTGATTATACACAGTAAATAAAATTTTATCCTTTAAAAGGGATCCAAAGCCGCTTATCGTGGCCTCTCTGCTATAATTACAAGACGTTAGTTAATGTTTATTAAACATTAGTTCTATCTACACATATTTACAATACAAGCAACTGTTCATAATTCAGGTTAGTAAAGAAACTTGTATCACAAGACTAATCGTGTCCCAATTGTTCCACAAATTAACTACATTATTTAACAAAACAATCATGTGATTATTTATCAGGTCTACAAGTATTTTCCATGAATAATTCAACTGTATTTCAACTGTCTACTCAATGTAATTCTTCAAACACTGTTATCTTAAATAAGTTGCGTATTTAAATACATTCTAGTTGGTACATCAGTTCATCGCACGAGAAAAACATGGGTGGCTTGGTTCTCTGTGAATATTCTACAGCATCGGTTTTTTTCTTCAGAAGCTTTATTTGACCAACAGTGGTATTTGTTTCTCCGTTGTTTTAGTTATCCTAATTATTTCTAGTTTTTTTTTTCGATTTTGTCGTGACATTCATCTACTTCTCCTTTCTCTTGTTAAGAAACGTTTTCTTTCTCACGCTGTTTCTTATTCAGAATTGAGGCTTAGAATTCATTTTATAGATGGTTTTCGAGATATTCGATTGCAATGAAAACCTGTAGGGTGTATTGATATTGTAAACGTGCCGCATTTTAATTCGAATATGAATCAATACCTCAGATCTCTGATTGAATCTATAATAATCCCAACGCATAATCCCCACTTGAGATTTGAATACAAAACTCACACAAGAGAAGTAAGCACTGTAATAACGACGCCACTTTTACATTTAGGAATTTACATCTACTTTAAATAAATAGTATTAAAAAATCATGGTATTCACGTTTATTGAATGTTGAAAGAGCTTGGTCACTTATTTAAAATTTGTGCGTTCTTTTTTCTTTCTTTAACAATCCACCTTCATTGAGGGGTATAATAAAAAATATGTGTGTGTATTTGTGTTTTTTATAGCAAAGCCATATCGGGCTTCCTGCTGAGCACATCCAGGGGAATCGAACGTCTAATTTTAGCGTTGTAAATCCGAAGACTTACCGCTGTACCAGCGGGGGGCAAACAAAAATGTATCAATCTCTCAATATTTCTCATGATAATGACTGTACTTATGTGGATTATAAATAAGTGATAAATAAAGATAATTATTTGAGATATATACATAAAAAAATAATAGTAACAAAAATAAAAAAGATATTACCAAACTTATGAATAATAAAATGAACTACAAAAACTGAAAATTAATAAAAAACAAACACAATTATCATTTCATATCATTGAGTGCTGTAAACTTTCCCTTAACACATGCGCAGATTCACGATAAATACCATAGAAATCTGACAGTTTTTCAAGTAACCGAAACTGTAAGAAATAGAAATAAATTTTAGTTTAAGTTGAACCTGAGAAATTTTTCACGAAATTAACACCACTTAATACAATCTTATTACGACTAAATATATCACAAACTTAAGTCATACCCGTACAGAAAAGTAACAATCTGAGGTGACGAGAACTCAGCTAAAGTAAAAATTCAAACAAAGATATCTGCTCTTTCTCATGATCCAGTAACTCACGTTCTAAAACTGTCTTCAACAAACTAAAAATTAAATTTCACGTGTCCTGCGCTCTGGAACATTGAAAAAAACAACAAATGAACAATAGTTTCTCGAGCAACACCACAGAAGAAAGATGAGCTCATAGAATCATGAAACATATGGACCAACTCAATATTGGTAGTCACCACGTGATGCCAAATAAAATATTCTAAATTACAATACCGATTACCGACAAAGGAATCAAAATAACCTTTCCAAATAGATGGTCAGTCAGTCAGTCGTGGGTGTGATATTTCTCCAAGACTGATGCGGAACACAGGGATGAGCATTGTCCTGTACAACAATTAAATCTTTCACAAGTAAAGACCCTGAAGTACACTAAAATTACCATTGTTACTTGAAAAATACATAGTTCGTACGAGAGAGTATCCACTTGAAGGTAACCTAGAAGTAAAGATAACCAATCCTGGGAAAGAGCCGAACAAAGTGGGCGGAAAGGCTCACTAATGAACTTCTTAGTGAGTTCACTGTTAGTGGACAACGCTAACTCAGTAATCATTGATTCTCGGAGAAAACAAGGGATAATTTCATCATGTAAATGACGAAGTCGCATGATACCTGAAGTTAAAAATTGAGGAAAATAAAATGTTCGCCTACGATTATCCACTAAATTAGAGTTAAGGAATAAAGGTTCTTCGAAAATGTCAAGAAAAACGTAAAACCACCAGAAAATGTCATCGCAATATATGGACGTAAAACATACATAAAATGAGGAACCATTTGACAAGAAAATACGTCAGCACCAATTTTCATATTACCATAAAAACCAAAATAAACATCTGGTAACGAAATGTAAGCCTGGTGACACTGTCCCCATGAGCAATTAATTCTTAAACATCTTTAATCTATAAATATATTTACGGAGACAAATATCTAAAAAAGTTGAGCTTCCCACCATCGCGAACTAGTTTAATAAGTTCCTTATAACTAACTTTGTGTATTCCTCCATCCCATAGAAAGGTCAAAAACTCCTTCCGTAATAAAATAAAAGTAGATTCTTTCACATGTAGAACTTGAAGATGATACTAAAACTAAACATTAATAATAAACACCCGATCCTTCAGGGATAAATCTCCACGTCGTGAAGATGTTAAAATACGAGTGACTCGTCGACAGTTTTCATGTCAATTCATATGATATATCTTAACACTATCAAGGTGAAACTGTATATCAAGAACCGTTAAAACTTGTGAAGAGACATATCTCAAATATCTCCACTCCTCAAAACACCAAACTTCCAAGCCACAGACCTCTACTCTAATTATAATTAACCAGACTATCTGACGCAGGCCGATAAAATTGATAAATTCTTCTGACAGGAGTTATATAAAAGACATCACTACGTGTCAAAGTAGTATCATTAATATGTTAAAATATAAGAGCAGTACGAGAAAATAATGTAAAACCAAAGATATTAACATGACCAACAATCTTATCATATAAAGGTTCTGCATAAAGGATGTATAACATCGCCGATAGAGGACACAACTGGTAATGTTGATGGTGTCATTAGTATAACGATTATATTTGATAATACTACAAATAGTAAAATAACAAAGTTTCATCCATCGAAGGACATTGACACCACTGAAGCATATAAAACAAACAACCATATTCAACACGATAAAAAGCCTTCGTCTGCTCAATCTTGAACAAATTCTTACCTATTCGTGCTTGAATTAAGTAGTCCATTAATAACTTAAAGAGAAGGGTAATCACACTCCTACCTGAAACCCAACCAATATGATCGTGTTATACGAGTCCACGTATAACTCGAGACAATCGATTAGCTAATGTTTTAGTCAAAATCATGTAATGACAATTCAGTTACGTTATCAGACGACAGTTTTCTGGCAATCGCCAATTTTCTCTCTTTAGAATCCCCACGCTTCATTCTTTCAAGAGGAAAACCGCGTGAGAGGATCTCACGCAAAATCTTCACAGAATTACCAGCAAAAGAAGGTAAGAAACAGTATAAAATTAAAAAGTGAAACCATCTTCCCCTGGAGATGTATTCCCTTTATGGTGTTTTTGAGCCTCATGGTGAAACTGTATATCAAGAACCGTTAAAACTTGTAAAGAGACATATCTCAAATGTCTCCACTCCTCAAAACACCCAACTTCCAAGCCACAGACCTCTACTCTTATTATAATTAACCAGACTATCAGACAGATGACAATGAAATTGACAAATTCTTCTGACATGAGTTATATAAAAGTTATATAACATTTTCAGCTATAATATCAGCATTACTACAGAACAGATGAATAGAATCACTTAATGTTGCCAAAACAAAAGACAAAACCTCATACAAAGCCAAATCTTCGATACACTTGTACTTTGTAAAGTATAGAATAGTATTTGTGTAAAATTGCTCCAATATCTTTGGTACCAGAAAGTATTTTACTCTCTAGTGTGAAAACATATCGTTTTTGTTGTTTTTTTTCTGGCTCGAAACCGGTCAGTACGTAAAAAGTACTTGTTGGATTGTTCTCTCTCCTCCAACTACTTCACACAAGACCTTAAAACTATATCAGTCTGTTAATTCATCCTGTATATCACTGAGTTTCTTCAGGTGTGCATCACACTCTCTGAAAGCCCGAACCAGCTTCCTTCAACTTTACACACTACTGGCAATTATCATTGAGATAATCAGGCCAACCCCGACTTTGTCTATTTAAAAGATGTATCGTTTCAATACAATCTATATCCATTAACAGAATATTATTAAAAAAGGTATTATTAATACCATCTCATTAATCATATAAGTGTTTAATAATACTGTTTATATTTCACACTCAGTTATATATGTCTTTTATTTGATAGCTAAAATTAAAAAAACGATTCAATCGTTAGTTGATAAAAACAGTTTGAGTTAGATGGAATTTTTCAAAAACATGACATCCATAGGGGAAACAATATTTATAAAAGGGGCCCCTGATAGTTTAACCACTGCTCTAATATCTGTTCTTGAGGATTTATCTTCGGTATATTACTTATTCTCGGTATGAAACAGCGATATAATTATTGAATTTTAAATACAACACTTAATAATGCTTACAGTATTTCAATTTCAGTAATTTCATAACTCATCTTGGTTCTTCATTAAATAAAATAATGAAAACACAAATTAGTCTTACAGAAACTTTATACTGGTTTGATAATTTGTTCAGACTCTGTTCAGTTAGACATTTTAAAGTGTAATGAGACATAATAAAACTTCAATAATCTTGTGTATTAGTTTTTTGTATATAAAACTTAAAGAAAAACAGCCATAAAACTAAGTTTTAGCAAAATAACCAGATGGTTAGGGCGCTTGACTCGTAATCTGAGTATCGCGGGTTCGAATCTCCGTAATACCAAACATGCGCTTCATTCACTTGTGGGGGCGTTATAATGTGATGGTCAATCTCATTATTCGTTGGTAAAAAGAGTAGCCCAAGAGTTGATGGTGATGAATAGTTGCCTTCCCTTTATTCTTACACTGCTAAGTTAGAGACAGCTAACGCAGATAGCCTTCGTGTAGATTTGCGCAAAATTCAGTGATGAAACCACTGAACCCCCCAAAAAGGCAACTTATTAGGCGCAACGAGAATTTTGTCAATACGAGATTGAATTAGTGAACCACGAAAAAACTTCCTCCACGTAAATCTACGTCTATCACCATAGAGGAACCAAAACACGTCCGAAGAAAGATAAAAATCTCAACAGATAAATGAAAAGCTGACAATTAGCATATTGGTAAAATTTTATTGTTGATTTATCTCACTTAACATTAGTGATTCAAATAAAATCACCTATTGCAACTAGATTTCTTGCAGCTGGAAAAAGTGTAAATAAATAATTATAAAACAGCCGGCTCAAAACCACTAGAAAGAGGCTACACATTAAACAAGACAAATTAAAAATTGTTAAAATTGCGATTTATATCTATTAGTATCTCCAGGTTATCAGTATAGTATAAACTCACAAACTGAGATAGCGAAGAATGCACAAAAACTGCCACCCCTTGACGACCACTTACCGCCTTTGACATAGAAAATGGCTTTGGCCAGAAGTTATTAATTGAGTAATGATGACAATTAATTACAAAATGTCTCTTGAAAGTCAATTAAAAAATAACGTGAACTATGTCACATAATTTTTCAATTTACCAAAGTATCTCAACACGTTACAGTTTACCAACTCTATCTTTAATAGATTCAACATTCTGGGGAAAAGATAATAAAATTAGCTTACTTTTTGTCCCTGGTTCTTGTCTAGACATACGAACCTTACTACGATAAGTATCAGAAAAATGCAACAGAATCTTAGCAACAAATTTCACCTTGTTCCGTTCAATATCGGTATAAAATATGTACAATCTTGGCCAACATGTTGTATAGTTCTATATTGATGAGGCCCGGCATGGCCAAGCGTGTTAAGGCGTGTGACTCGTAATTTGAGGGTCGCGGGTTCGCATCCCGTCGCTCCAAACATGCTCGTCCTTTCAGCCGTGGGGCGTTATAATGTGACGGTCAATTTCACTATTCATTGGTAAAAGAGTAGCCCAAGAGTTGGCGGTGGGTGGTGATGACTAGCTGCCTTTCCTCTAGTCTTACACTGCTAAATTAGGGACGGCTAGCACAGATAGCCCTCGAGTAGCTTTGTGCGAAATTCAAAAACAAACAAACAATCTATATTGATGTTATTGTTTATATGCATGGACTAGTTAATGAATAATTACCCCCAGAAAAGGTGATGTATGATCAGATAAACATGTACCAGTTGTCACATTGGTTTGTATAAGTTGTTTTGAGAATTTGGTCGTCAAATATATATACCTGTTTTGTATTAAAGGGTGTGATTTTGATATAATCTTTTTTCAAAATAGTCCAATGTTTTGTTCATAAGATTTCTTTGTGCTTGGTGTAAAGTCACGTGTCTTCACATATCAGAACTTATATGGCGTTAAATTGCTAAACTTTCCAGAAAAGGTGTAAAACAAACAGGTAGTACTAGAACAGTAATTTACCGCAACTGTAATGTATTCATATTCCTGAAACGTCACAGAGCTATAGGAAACGTTGTCCCAGAAAAGTCTATCTGTAGACGCTGAAAATCTGCTACCAGATAAGGCCATGTTTTGATCACATAAACGCGTCAAGATCGATAAAGAAGTTTTGCAACATCTTACGACAAGAATGTCATAAACACATTCATTCCAGGGTGCTCAAAAGAAAAGTCAATATAAGACTGGCCAAAAAAGGTTGGTTTGCAAAAAGGACTATCTACAAGCTAATATTAGTCAGAATTTATCGCTGTAACAGTATTACTTGGGCAAAACACAGTATAGACACTGGAGACTTATTGTTTTTTTTCAGAAAAGTCTTGTTTTCGGCTTGTTAAAACTGATGGTAGTACTCGTGTTCGCCGTTTGCTTGGAGAGCAGATGAGAGAATAATATTTTTCCCATAGGAAATGGCGCAGTACATGTTTGGGCAGCTAATCATCATGGTGAAAAAACTGCTCTTCATATCCTCCAGGAAGGAAAACGACAACGCTGCTTCCTACAGACATCACATGAAGACGATATTTCTGCCATATGTTAGGACAGGGATTGGCAAGAACTTTGTTTTTAAGGATGGTAATGCCATTGTCAACAGTACACGTATTATGTATGATGATGGTGAATAGGAGGATGTCACAAGATTGCCATGGCCAGTAAATTCTCCAGATTGTAATAACATTGATAACTGTTGAGCAGAACTTTACTGAAAAATTGTTAACCTCGACCTTAAACCAGCTACTGTAGCTGAGTTACTTCGCTCTCTAGTGGAAAGTTGGAATGGAACCGCGCGCGATGGATTACATCAATACCTTCATCAATAGTACGTCACATTGCCTTGTGGAAATTATTAGAGCACTAAAAGAACCAACCAGTACTGAATGTTTAATATAATTGATATAAGGTTGTGTACGCTATTTATAATACAGGGTGGTCGCTAAAAAAGCGGAAAATTTGAGGGTCAGATGAGATCATGAATAAAATGCGTGCTTACTCATTTCTATTTTGATTTCTTTACATCATGAATAAAATGCATGATTTTAATACCATAAAATGCATTTTGAGCATCTATGAGTGTAATATAACATATGCCTTTAAAAACTTTGTAAAAGTAAATAGCTGTTTGACAAATTTTCCGCTTTTCTAGCGACCACCCTGTAGTATGATGCTATAATTACTTCCTTTTTTACTTACAGGTATCTTTTAGTCATATTTGTTGTTTATACTTAAAATCATTGTTTTGCTGATAGATGAATTTCTGAATAACAGTTCTCAGTTTGAAAGATTGGCAAAATGGAAAACTGACTGTACCTGTCAGTAGTTAGGATACCACATTTTCATGTATGTTTGTTATACCACTAGTTGCCTCAGTTCTATTTTTCTTTGAGCACACTTAACTGTGATGCTGCTTTGCTCTTTGCCATCAAACAAATTATCATTGATTGTTGTCAAACATTTTTAATTCATCAGCACACCATCCTTTTGCAGCTTTGTTTGAAATCTATGTTCATTACAGCTTGCTTGTTTGTTTTTGAATTTCGCGCAAAGCTACTCAAGGGCTATCTGCGCTAGTCTTCCCAAATTTAGCAGTGTAAGACTAGAGGAAAGGCAGCTATTCATCATCCCCTCGCTAACTCTTAGGCTACTCTTTTACCAACGAACAGTAGAATTTACCATCACATAACGCCCTATGGCTGAAAGGGCAATATGTTTGGTGCGACTGGGATTCGAACTTTCGATCCTCAGATTACGAATCGAACGCCTTAATTCAACTGGTTTACTTATTTCTTCAAACCCTGGATTTGGAGTAGCTACACATCTTTTGAAGCAATTTCGTGCTAATGTGTATATTTCTATTCTGGAGGTAACATTCACACCTGTAGTGACAGCAAGGACATTTGATATGTCTCTACTAGACTGTTATGTTAGGCAAAAAATAAAATGCCCTGAGTTCTTCAACATAAATTTGAAGTGTTTGGGAATTTTCTGCAAACAATTTTTTATTAAAAACCTACTTTTCACGTGCCCTTTTCAGAGTTACTACTGAAATATGAAATTTCGCCCCAATTCGGCACATAAATTAACCTTCAAAAACCAAACTTTACGTTTTACACGATCGTTAATGGTATTCCTGTCTTAGAAACCATGAGTGCAATCACCACTTTACTACTGTGAATGGTATAAGTTCTCGTACTTTTATTAGATATTAAACTGGAGTGGTACTGTCTGCTTGACCGTCAAATAAAGTTTAAATTATTAATTTATTTTGATACCTAAAGAAGGAATAAACTTATAATATTTTCTTTGTATACTCATTTTATTCAGTGCTGTTTTATGCTATCCAGTGTAAAACAATTTGATGAAAGCGTCTATATTTTATGTAGTTGAACTGCAAAATATTTTTAAATGGTAGAAGGTTTGAGATGACTACAAACGGAGTTGTTTTCTCCAACATCCCTCGCAAACAAAACCTATCTGTAAACGACAACGTTCATCAATCAAGTGCACCCCCATTATCATCCTTACGATACTTAGGTCATTACCAAGAACTGTATCATTTCTATTCCGTCTAGAATTGGACTTTTAAAGACAAGGGAAAAGTTAATTTGTCTTTCGAGATACATCAGGTTTAATAAGATAAGTTTCAATATTAAAAAAACAAACGAGGAAAACATTAAGTGAATTGATTGTAGTTGTAGGGAGAGGTCAATATAGAAGCAAATGAGGTAAAAAATCAGGAAATTAGATAAAAGTAGCGAAATTGATGAGAAAATCATGGAAGGCCTTTAGGTGCACGATAAATCTAATTAATGAAATATCGCATCCATTAGTGCTGAATTAAACGAGATAACGGGAAATTTTAATGATGGATTTGATGGACTGTTTATGTGCGTAAAAATGTGAAAAGAAGTTTTGTAACTATCACTATGAATATTATGGGCATAGCTACATAATGTAAGATCAAGCAATACCTAAAAGACAGTAAAACAGTTATGTGTTTTATGCTTACATAAATGTGAAACAAATCTTGAATTTATAAACATACCATTGTTATAATGTTATAGTGCTTGCATAAGTTCGTTACATAAATTTGAAATATTTAAGATTTTATAGATCCATCTTTTTCACCTTTAAGTGTGAATAAAAATTTCAAGAAAAGTAAATAACAAACCGTGGATGTTACGTTACGTTACACTCGGGTTTCGTAATGAGCACAGTTAGCCCATCGTGTAACTTTGTGCTCAATAAGAAACAACAAACAAATCAAAATAATTAAAAATCCGTAACTTCGTATTTGTTTCTCTTCACATCAAATAATTTTACTTATCTGAATGACAAGGATGAGAATATATTTATAAAATAAGTCAAAACATAAGAAGAAACATTTTACATGTACGAATATATTTATAAACTATCAAAACATGGGTCAAAATATTTTACATGTAAGAATGTTTTGCTTGGAAGTTAAATGTTCGTTGACTTTTCCTTAAATACCATGCAACTTGTCAGTAGGTCCAGCATGGCCAGGTGGTTAAAGGGCTCGACTCGTAGTCCGCAGGCATTGAATCCCCGTCGCACCAAAGATGCTTGCCCTTTCAATCGTAGGGACGTTATAACGTGAGGGTCAATCTCATTATTCGTTGGTAAAGGAGTTGTCTAAGAGTAGACTCCATGATTAGAATGGTGGTAAAAAAGCAGTTAAAGCGTTGATACTTGTAGTGAAACTTAGGTCTAGTACTTGCAATCGGAACATCACCTTAGAGGTTGAGCCAAATTAAAAACCTCTAAGACTAAGACATATCCATCATTAATTCACGACTTTTGACTAGAGAAACGATATCCAATTGACATTAATAGCCGCTTGCACAGCTACAAACAGAAGAGTAACTATAACTAACTAGCGTACAATGTCTATGATCCCCTGTGGGGCTCAAAGCCCCTCTCATTACTGACAGAGGATCCGATTTATTAATCAAGTTTATCCAATATCTTTAATTTCTTTTATAGCTACCCCAAATGGTATTCGTAGGTGTTTATAGGTTTGTTTGTTTTGTTATTACACAAAAAGTTAAATCACGGGCTATCTGTGCTCTGCTAGCTATGGGTATCAAAATCCGGTTTCTAGCAGTATAAATCAGCAGACACACTACTGTGTCATTGGGGGCAGGTGTATGCGGATAAGCAAACAAAGAAATACATGTGTAACGTTTATCAATGTTTATCAATACAAGGATAACGCGACTGCAAATGAAAGCTTGGAGCGTGAGCAGTGGCATATTGTTGGTTTCGAATCACAGCTCGACAACTCCCTGCTGGTATCATTAGGGCGATAAAACTTTAACAGACTTTCTTCAAATTTTACACTTTTAATTAAATGAAAATTCTTACTTTCACAGTTCAAACTATACAAATTTAATAGTTAAAGTGTAAAATAAATATAAATTATATGTGCAATTCAAACAATGAATTGCAATAGTTGTATTATAATTCAGGATGGCCAGGTGTTCATGGCACTTGATTTGCAATCTAAGAATTGTAATTTCGAAACCGTCTCCCATCAAACACGCTCACTATTTCACTTGTGAGGGGATTATAACGTGACGATCAATTCCAATAATCTTTGACAAAAGAGAAGACTACAAGTTGGCGGTGAATGGTGGTGTCTTCCTTCCAGTCTTTCACTGCCAAATTAGGGATGATAGGCGAAAATAGCCCTTCACGCGAAATTCAAGACAAACCAAACCAATTTTTGATAGTTGTCTATTCATCAACACTTATGGACAGATACGAGTATGATGTTGGTGAAATAGAAAAATGGTTTCAAATGTGACGTCCGAGTTCACTTTAATATTGTTCAGTTGGGCTGAAGTGGTAATAATTCGACTGAAGTCAGTGTTACACTTCTTGGAAACAATGTTGGAAAATACTAGCTCTGTAATTTGATTCAATATTATCTTGGAAAATTTTTGAAATAAGTAGCGTAGAATATACTTGATCAATAAAATCATTCAGGTATACTTTGTTCGTTGTTCACTTTCATAATATTCAATAAACTACCACTGCCATGTCACGAGAACATTTTCAATACCATTATAACACCACCGGCACCTTACACTGTTTGAACAGTAAGGCAAATTAAAGCAAATACCTTGTATCGTTTTCTATATACTTTTAGTGTAAAATCAATATTAATGAGTATTGATTGATCGGTAAAATGATTTATCAGTCCACCTTAAGAAGTTTGATTTATTCTTTGCTGAGAGTTTGCACGCTATTTGCTATTTAAAAACTTTTTGTTTTCTGCTACAATTTGCTTAGTGCATTTAACTAGCCTCTTAAATATTATTATATCTCAGTTGGCAGCCACAGGTTTCTGCAGGATAAAACATATTTTGATGTCTATTTACACTTATGGTAAAAAGACCATAAACTGCTTTAAACAACCGTTCCTAGAGATATTCTTTAATACGATACTTGTGCTAGATAAGATATCATCACGTGATCACTTTTTTACAGGGTGTCGTAATAAAATAACCAATCAATGCATTATGAACAACTGGTGCTCCCTCATACGCTGTGCCTAATATCTGCTTATAAAGCAAAACGAAATGTACTGTACAGTTTAATTATGTTATTTAATTACAGTAATTTAGAAAACATTATCTTAGTTTGGATTTAAGTGAAAGAAGTTTGGTGTATTATTCTCACGCAATTCATCAAATTGGGAACAAAAAAGTAATTTGTAGAGATCATCTTCGATTTAAAATTCTAATTCGAGCTCTAATAATGTCTAAACGTTTCTTGTTTCTCATACTTTTCTTAAAATATGATAAAGATGTAACGAAAAAAATGATACAAAATGTCTTGCAAATAGATACAAAGACCGATACGTTAAAAGATGATTTGAAATTTTTGTTTAGGTTTAAACTCTGTTAAGAAAGTCGGGGAACAAACTAAATTTATTCACTTTTTGTCAGGTGGTTAGGATGCTCGAGAGTCGCGAGATTCTATCTCCGGCACACAAAACATGCTCGCCCTTTTAGCTGTGCTAACGTTATAAATTGCAGTCAATCTTTTATTCGTTTGTAAAAGTGTAACCCAAGAGTTGGCGATGGGTGGTGATGACTAGCTGCCTTCCCTCTAGTCTTACACTGCTAAATTAGGAACGGCTAGCGCAGATAGCCCTCGTATAGCTTTGCGCAAAATTCCAAAAACAAACAAACAAATAAACTCATCTATTAAAACATGTGTACCATAAAAGTAAGTTTTTTGTAAAATAATACTTTATAAGATGACGAAATAGGAAGGAAATTTAGAAACCTGTTAAATGATGTAGAGGTATAGGAAACAGATTATTTATGTTTGTGAAGCTGATTTTCCGCTTTGTTTCTTACATATGTTTCTTACCGTGAGACAATAGAATATAGCATACAGTGGTTATTTTGCTAAAACTTAGTTTCAACTGTTTTTCTTTAAGTTTTATATACAAAAACTAATACATAAGATTATTGAAGTTTTATTATGTCTCATTACACTTTAAAATGTCTAACTGAACAGAGTCTGAACAAATTATCAAACCAGTATAAAGTTTCTGTAAGACTAATTTGTGTTTTCATTATTTTATTTAATGAAGAACCAAGATGAGTTATGAAATTACTGAAATTGAAATACTGTAAGCATTATTAAGTGTTGTATTTAAAATTCAATAATTATATCGCTGCTTTATAATGAGAATAAGTAATATACCGAAGATAAAACCTCAAGAACAGATACTAGAGCAGTGGTTCCACTATCAGGGGCCCCTTTTATAAATATTGTTTCCCCTATGGATGTCATGTTTTTGAAAAATTCCATCTAACTCAAACTGTTTTTATCAACTAATGATTGAATCGTTTTCTCATTTTTAGCATTCAAATAAAAGACATATATAATTGAGTGTGAAATATAAACAGTATTATTAAAAACTTATATGATTAATGAGATGGTATTACCTTTACGCCCCCCCAGGTTGGGAACCGCTGTCCTAGAGTGCCCACAAACGAAAGTTTGGCACACATGCACACCTTTCAACCAGTTGAAAAATTAATACGTATAAATATGTAGGCATTTGTACTCTCTTCACTGAGATCTCCACTGTAGTCTGTGGCTCACGTATAAGTAACTAGAAATATAAACCCATCAAACACGCTGCCTGCTTTATATGCTTTATCGAATAAGAGAATAATATAACTGTCACCGAGTCTCATGCGTCAGCGTGTGATTCAAATTTAAGAGCTATAGACTCAAATACTTCTATAAATGTACAAAAAGAATGATATTTCCAATAAATTTGTATTTCGTCAACATCGATGCCTACCTACTGTTCGCGCATATCCCTGTTGACATCACAATAAAGGCTGGCGATAAAGACGGAAAGAACACTTTCTGCGCATGTCTATCGTCACTTTCTTCTTAAATCTCATCTAAAGAATTCATGCTCCTCTTAGCAATTTGCCAGGTTTAGATTTTTAAGAGGCTGTCGAAAAAAATCACGAGAGATTTTTGTCGACATTTTTCTCGACGATCGTTGACATTTAAAATATTATTAGACAAAGAATTCTTATTTTAAAAATCTCCTGTGGCTCTGAAAATTTTTTGTTTGTTTGCTTTGAATTTCGCATAAAACTACTCGAGGGCTATCTGTGCTAGTCATCCCTAATTTGGCACTATAAGACTAGAATGAAGGCAGCTAGTCATCACCACCCACCGCCAACTCTTGGGCTACTCTTTTACCAACGAATAGTGGGATTGTCCGTAACATTATAACGCCCCCACGGCTGAAAGGGCAAGCATGTTTGACGCGACGGGGATGCAAACCCGTGACACTCAGATTACGAGTCGCATGCTTCAGCACGCTTGGCCATGCCGGGCCACTCTGATATAGTAAAGTGAGACAGTTGCTTTAATAACGATAGAAAGTAGGTATTACGAGATGAAAAACTAGTTTAAAGTTTTTAAATAGAAACCGAAGGCATCAAGAGCATACTTATAAGTGTTTATAAAATCTTTGTGAAATAGAGCTCCATCCTTTTCCCATATACAGTAAAGTTTAATACACACCTTAAGTGGACATTAGTAACTATTGCGAAATTTTATGAGAACTGTTTTTTTGGGAAAATATTGTAAAGTCTCTTGTTTTATAAGTATCATAATACAAAGCTTTAGTCGGTGATAAATAGAACTTAAATAAATTCTCTTTGAATTTCATCATACGTAGCCAGATGGTTAGGCGAGCGTCTGTGATCCTGAGGGTTTATGGTTCTCATTCCATCATCCCAAATCGTGGGTGTGCTATAACAGTTACGGTAATTCAAGTGTAACTGCCCAGAGTCTAAAAGCATTATCAAGTTAGTATGAACTTTTTCATTGTTTGTTTGTGATCAAACACCAAGCTATGTATTGGGCTATTTGTGCTCTGACCACTACAGGTATCGAAACACGTTTAATAGCAATGTACAGTCATGTGAAAAAATTAGTACACCCTATGAAAGCCTGTGTATTTTTGTAACATTTTTGAATATATAGATATTTAATCTCAATTTCAACAATACTGAGAAATTGTAGGAATATAACTAAATAAGTAAAACAAAAAAAAATACTTTTCAAGATCTTCTGTAAATGTAATTATACAAAAATGCATATTCTAACTGAGGAAAAAGTTAGGACACCCCCACATTTATTCCCACTTAAAATGATTCAACTCACACACAGGTGTATCACACCAGGTGCACATGATTAGAAGATCGTTACTCAGCATTTTGAATGAGGCTTGCCCTATTTAAATCTCAGACATTTAGTTTGGTGTGCTCCTGACTGTTGAAGTGAGAGTGAGCACCATGGTGAGAGCAAAAGAGCTGTCTGAGGCCTTCAGAAAGAAAATTGTAGCAGCTTATAAGTCTGGTAATGGATTTAAAATGTGATTTAAAATCCCAAAAGATTTTGAAATCAGCCATTCCACTGTCAACAAGTAGAGGGCTTTCAAAACAACTGCCAACATGCCCAGTTCTGGTCGTCCAAGCAAGTTCACCCCGAGATGCTAAAAAAGGTCTTTAAACACCCTAACATATCATCACGGAAACCTTTCCCTTTTAAGTGAAACATTACGGCCAGACTGAAGTTTGCCATAGAGAATGTAGACAAAGACAAGAACTTCTGAAATAATGTTCTTTGGACAGATGAATCCAAAATTTAATTATTTGGACACCAAAACAGAGAACATGTTTGGCGTAAACCAAATTCAGCATTCCAGGAAAAGAATCTCATACCAGCTGTGAAGCATGGATGTGGAAGTGTCATGGTTTGGGGCTGCTTTGCTGCAGCAGAACCTGGACAGCTCACAATCATAGAATCCACCATGAATTATTCTGTGTATCAGTGGGTGCTTGAGGATCATGTGAGACCATCTGTAAGAAAATTAAAGCTGAAGCGGAACTCGACCCTACAACACGACAATGGCCCAAAACATACCAGTAAATCCACCAAGGACTGGCTGAAAACTAAGAAATGGAGAATCCTGGAATGGCCGAGTCAAAGCCCAGATATTAATCCCATTGAGATACTGAAGGGTGACTTGAAACAGGCTGTACATGCAAGAAACCCCTCAAACATCTCACAGTTGAAAGAATTATTCTTTGAGGAGTGGGGCAAACTTTCTTCAGATCGATGCCAGACACTGGTAGATGGCTACAAGAAGCGTCTCACTGTAGTTATTTCAGCCAAAGGGGTAACACTAGCTATTAGGGAGTAAGGTGTCCTAACTTTTTCCTCAGTTAGAATATGCATTTTTATAGAATTATATTTACAGAAGATCTTGAAAAGCCTTTTCTTCAGTTTTAATTGTTCAGTTATGTTCCTATAATCTCTCAGTATTGTTGAAATTGAGATTAAATATCTATGTACCCAAAAATACATAGGCTTTCATAGGGTGTCCTAGCTTCTTCACATGACTGTAAACCTGCATACATACCGCTGTACCAATGAGGGGCTTTATTATGTTATCGACCGAGAATAAGATCATAAACTTTAAGGTTATCAATCAAGAAAAGGTTTTGTTTTAAGTTGTATTTATCAATTTTTTTCTGTACCTTAAAACATATCATCTTCCAGTTTATTTTAGAAATTAGACGGTTTTATCATGTTTGAGCTATGTTTAATATTGTTTGGATGAGATACGTACGTTTCATCAGATTTGTGTGTTTTTCTTATAGTAAAGCTACATCAAGCTCTCTTTTGAATCCACCGAGGGGAATCGAACCCCTTATTTTAGCGTTTTAAATTAGTAGACTTACCGCTGTACTACCGGGGGTGTGTTTTCTTACAGCAAAGTTTTATCTGGCTATCTGTTGAGCCCATCAAGGGAAATCGAACCCCTGATTTTAGTGTTGTAAATCCTTAGACTTACCGCAGTACTAGTGGAGGCACGTTTAATTAGTAATTATAGAGTTAAATAGTTTTGAAGATTTTTCACTATTTAAATTTTCTATTGATGATTGAAAACTAACAATTGAAAATAGTGCGAGGCTTGCAATAAACAAATACAGATAGTAATAATGCACCGGAATGTGTTTTAGATTATTTTATATACATTAAGAATAAGAGAAAAAAGGCTTGCACGAACAAAAATACAGCTAAAAAACTAACAACTAACAAGCATTTTTGAAGTTTACTCTCTTACACGTGAATCCTGTTCTATACTCTTCAACCCCTGTCATTTGTCACACGTTTCTGGTCACACAGGAAAATGAAATTTAAAGTATGTTTGTTTGTTTTAGAATTTCGCTACTCTTTTGCCAACGAATAGTGGGATTGACCGTCACATTATCACGCCGCCACGGCTGAAAGGCAGACATATTTGGTGTGACAGGGATTTGAATCTGCGACCCTCGGATTACGAGTCGAGTGTCTTAATTAGCAGGCCATGCCGGGTTCTTAAAGTAAGTGGTCAAAATGAAATTTTTATGTAAGTAAAATACTCTTAGTATTATGACTAGCGTTAGTGCTATGAAGAGAATGGCCGGGAAAAGGGCGGATAATACTAGAGTATTCGTAGCCAACATGTAAAACATTACTGTAGTATCTACCGCATACTATTTGTACGTTATATACACATATATACCAAATTGACTTTTCATCTCTTTAATGAGCTTAAATTATTTCAGACAATTTAAGCTGAATCATATTAACGTACCTTTTCGTTGTCGTCGTAACATTTGATACAAAATACTGATTCAGAAAACATACAGAAACAGCTGTTTGTAATTAAGTACAAAGCTACACGATGAGCTATATGTGCTCTGTCGTGTATCAAAACCTTATTCTAGTCAACTAACAACCGCTGTACCACTGGGGGTCTATAGAAACAAACCAACTGCTTTCTTTCTTTTGTTTTAATGTAAAGGTAGCTAAGTGTTTCAGTTGATTGACGCAACATAAAACACAATGAGAGTAGTCAGTGATGTCGAGAAACCCACTTGTTGAGAATTTTATATGCAAAAACGGCTCGTTTAGGTTGAGAAAATATTTCAAATAGAAGACCGAACAACGTTTCGACCTTCTTCGGTCATCGTCAGGTTCACAAAGAAAGAGGTAACTGACCGGAAGCTGACCACATGTTTGGAAGGGGTTGTGTAACTAAGTGTCGTAATGTAGAGGGCGGGGTTATATGTTTGAATATATAATTTTATCTATAATATTAATATAGGTATAATGGCGTTCCTTTATATTGGTTTATTTTGGGTTTAAGTTGTTGTATAAGTAAGGCTTCTTTAATTTTGCGTTTGTTTATGTTTGTTTCTTTATTTAGTATTTTAGTGTTTTCTATGGTTATGTTGTGTTCATTTGACTTGCAGTGTTCGAAAACGTGTGAAGGTGACTTTTTATGTTCTTTGAATCTGGTTTCCATTTTTCTACTTGTTTCTCCAATATAGAAGTTGTGGCAGTTATCACATTGTATTTTATAAATAATGTTGGTGTGGTGTTTGTCAGTGTAGTTCTTACATAGTATAGACCTTAGTTTTGTGCCTGGTTTTTGAATAAATTTAGTATTAACTGGAATGTTATATTTTGTTACTAGTTTTTGCCAAATGTTGGTTATTTTTTTGCTGATGTCAGGAATATATGGTATACAGCAGTATATGGTTTCGTGATTTTTTGATTCGTGAGATACATTTACTTTTGTTGGTTGATTTTGCTTTCTGTCTAGGTGTGTGCGTATAATGTTTTCTACGGTTTGTGGAGGAAACTTATTGATGTTGATGAAGTATTGTTTTGTTTTGTCTAATTCATCGTTAATTTTATCTGGTGAGCATAGTTTTATGGCTGTGTTTATCTGGTTTCGTACTATGTTGAGTTTTTGTTTTGTTTCATGTGCTGAGTCCCAAGGAATGTATAGTCGAGTATGGGTGATTTTTCGGTGGATTTCGGTTTTGAATTGTGTGTCGGTTCTTATAATTTTGAGGTTAAGAAATGATATTTGATTGCTTTCTTCCTGTTCACATGTGAAGTTAATGTAGGAATGTATAGAGTTAATGTGATTGAAAAAATCAACCAACAAAAGTAAATATATCTCACGAATCAAAAAATCACGAAACCATATACTGCTGTATTCCATATATTCTTGACATCAGCAAACAAATAACCAACATTTGGCAAAAACTAGTAACAAAATATAACATTCCAGTTAATACTAAATTTATTCAAAAACCAGGCGCAAAACTAAGGTCTATACTATGTAAGAACTACACTGACAAACACCACACCAACATTATTTATAAAATACAATGTGATAACTGCCACAACTTCTATATTGGAGAAACAAGTAGAAAAATGGAAACCAGATTCAAAGAACATAAAAAGTCACCTTCACACGTTTTCGAACACTGCAAGTCAAATGAACACAACATAACCATAGAAAACACTAAAATACTAAATAAAGAAACAAACATAAACAAACGCAAAATTAAAGAAGCCTTACTTATACAACAACTTAAACCCAAAATAAACCAATATAAAGGAACGCCATTATACCTATATTAATATTATAGATAAAATTATATATTCAAACATATAACCCCGCCCTCTACATTACGACACTTAGTTACACAACCCCTTCCAAACATGTGGTCAGCTTCCGGTCAGTTACCTCTTTCTTTGTGAATCTGACGATGATCGAAGAAGGTCGAAACGTTGTTCGCTCTTCTATTTGAAATATTTTCTCAACGCAAACGAGCCGTTTTTGCATATAAAAAACAATGATAGTAGCTTCGTCCTAAACCTTTTCATGTAGAGTGTTTATATATGTGTGTGTATTGACATTTATATAAAGCAACAGAAGTAATTATGGAAATATGTGGGCGATGTACACACGCAGTAATCAAAAACAACAATTAATCTGTAATTAGATGATGAATTTATTACGAGTACGGAATAGTATAAAAATACAGAAAACAGAAAATAAGTTGTATAGTACACCTGTTTCTCATGTGAGCTTGTTATCATAGATAGAGAAATATACTTTCTTTTCTTGTTGCTTTGTTTATTTTATCAATATCAATTGTAAAATATTGTTTCAAAGGTACTGTATTTTATCCATGCTCTTTGATCTTTTTGTTTTTGTAAGCGTCATACATCCGATATGAAGATTTTTGAGAGTCTATGAACATATAAAAACAAAAACATTTACAACTATAATTTGTTCTGTATGTTTCTAGTATCACAGAACGGATGTGATACTAGAAACGTCAAAACGTTATTCCCTGCTTTATTAGTGAAAGTGTTAATACCCATACCAGCCGCCCTGAGATATATTTTTACTTCAAGTGGGCTTTTCGTCATAACGAATATAATTATGCATGTTCCAACGGCCACTCTACCACAAAGATATTATTTCGCCACATTTACTGTATGTACGAGATTATTTTTTTTCTTGAAGATGAATCTTCACCTGATGAGTTATGTTCTTAAGGAAGTGACATTGTGGATCCGAATTAGTATGTACCAGTCAGCAGTCATGGCACCATCAGTTTTGTGTAGATCCCTAATATTGTTGGCAGCTGCAAACCTTCACTGCTCCCATACATTATAGTAGATGTTGAGCGTTGAATGTGATACCACTTGTGTTCTCCGTTGTCAAATAAACTGTCATAGCTTGTTGCCGAACAATTAAAACTTAGATTCATGTGTAAATGCACAAGTCTCATGTTTTACTCGTTGAATATTTTGGTCTAGTTACCTCTTTTCAGCAGTGATTTACAATCAACCACATATCCATCAAGACCATTTCATACTAGTATATATAATGTTATAACTGTAACATGCATTTAAACCCGATATTTACAGTTACGTTGTTGTTAAGATCCGCATTCAAATATTATTTATGTATCATAAGATGGTTAGCACTCAGCATTATTTTTGCAGAGTTTTTGTTTCTACATTGACAAGTTCTGATATTAAACATTGCTCTAGTTTCAAGTAACCTTTTAATCTCCAGTATATCTCTTACTAAAACATGGAGTTTTACCACAATGTTTCAATATTCTTGTGTTTGTGTCTTTTTGTAACTGAAAAACATCAGGCTATTTGTTGAGTCCACCGAGGGGAATCAAACCTATAAATCCGTAGCCTAGCGGGGAACTAATATTCTTGATCGCTAAAACTTTGAGTTCTACATATTTTTTCGTGTGGCATTTCGGTCCTGGAAGTGTTGATTGGATTCACATAGCTACTACAGTAAATAATATGACTATCTGTGCTTTCATAGGTCTAACACTAGTGTGATATTTTTTAAATGGTTGGATGACAATTTTTCACAAAATAAGCTATGAACCAACCATGACTGTATCCTGGTGTATCATGATAAACATGAGGTATTCCCCTACCACTTACCTCTCATACCCTTTGTCCTGACCTTTCCCATAATTATTTCCAATACTGTATATATATGTGTGTGTGTGTGTGTTCTTACTTTCCTGATTCAAGCATACCCTATGGAGGTAATAAAGAGCCACTCAGTTCACACCACACTACAAAATATATGACACTATATTGTTCATTAATTTCCTTTAGCGAGATTATTGCTACTAAGAGGAAAGTGGTTCGAGTGGCTTCCACTGTGAAGTGAAAAGTGTTACTAACTACTGATGGTTGATCGACGGTTAATGATGCGATTATTTCTAAGGGACCACCACTAAGGATTCTGTAAAGATCGTACTGATCACAGTTCGCCTTTACTGTGTTGAAATATAAGTACACCGTCAGTTAACAAGTGAAAAGACTCATTCGTTATTAGAGGAGAGATGAAAGTATTAGGCCTAAATCTTTGTAGTACTGACATATATTGTCTGAACTAATTTATGTTATATGGACTTCCAATACACACCTTACAAACTAGACATATATTCATAACTAAGGATGAAGTTAAGAGTGTCTTGAGCCTTGAGTATGTGCCACACGAATCAAAGGAAACCTTAAGTGTCAAATACATGTAACTTGTTCTGTTATATATATATATAACACCGCTGTGGTTAAAATTGTACACCACGTAAAGAATTATTAGGCCAAACGAGAAAAACATTATCGAAAATTTTGTTATCGTTGTCATAAACATTTTCTAATGTCTCGTTTTAATAATCTTATACGTAGTACTATTTATTATTGAACAAAATTTAAAATACCAAATCTCTTGATATGGTAAAATATCTTTAAGATGGGGCTTTCAAATACACTTCTGTACTGTGTGATAAAGTAAAATTTCAGCTAACATCAAAAATATTTAATTAGTTGATAACATGCTATTTTCGTTACCATAATTTCAGATGTCTATCTGACGCGACGAAAGTACGTCGTGTTTTAACGTGCTTTTAAACTCATCTATTAACAGTGTATAACATGATGAAACTTTGTAGAATGGACGGCAACTGCCCGTTGTGGAAACACAAGTGTAGAGGATGACGTTTCGAAAGTCTCCCACATTTCGTCTTCACGTCAGTGAGTGTGTAGGTGTTATTGGTCTCATATAATGTCGGGTAGGATTGTGGAGGGCGTGTTATGATTGTTTGTATTATCACTGTGTCTGATTGTATGTATCGTTGCAGGAACAGGGAATTTCATAGATGAAACGGGAAGAAAACTTGCGACAAGAATAAAGGAACATAAAGACAGTACAAGACTCATGAAAACACAAACTTCAGCCATTACAGAGCACGCCACGTCAACTGGACACAGAATAAACTGGGAGACATTAGAATCACCTACACAAACAAATCATGGAAGACAAGAAAAATCGAAGAATAATTTATATTAACACTATTAAGCCTTCAGTAAACAGAGATTTCGGATTAGAGGTGAGTAAACTGTGGCTGCCATTGGTTGAATCTAGAGGAAATCTCTCCTCCAATTAGAAACAGTAACAATCTAACACGCTCTCCACAATCCAAAACGATACTGTAAAAAAATCAACACCTACACGCACACTAATGTGTAAATAATTGATTCTATTTCTTTACAAAAAATACTAACATGGACAAAACTACAAAAAATAAAATCAGATGAATCACGCCTTAAAAGTTTTAAGTGATTATTTTTTTTTTACCTATTTATGCAGAATCATTAAAACTGATCTCTTGGTGCAGCGATAATCTCAAGGGCTCCTAAAGTTAAAATCCATGGTTCGATTTCCCACGAAAAACAACACTGTGTGACATATTTTATTCATTGAAAGAGAACGCTAGCTACAGAAAAGACCAAAATACTGTTGCAGCGAAATGTACAGAAACTAAAGATAAAAAAATCCTCAACAAATATTAGTAGGGTAGCGTATCTATTAATATCAGAATATTAATATGAATTTAGTTGCGAATGATATTAAAGTATTGTTTGTCATTTAAGTAATTCTTCGGGCGAACATAATATCAACAGGTAATTGAACAAAAAGTGACAAGAAAATTAAAATATTGTTCAGATAGCCTCGAATTTTACAATGGAGCAAAAGACACGACACTATGTATGTAACGAGGTTTGTTGTTTTTCTCAAAAATCATTGAACTCAATTTTAATTTATTATGGCAAGCATACAGAATTCACTTTAATTTTACTTATTTTCTCCAGGAGCAAATTTTTCAATTGTACTTGACCTGAGGAACAATGGAAAGGTGTAGAAGAAATAAATGAAAGAGAATACGCACGTGCCGAATCATATTCGTAGCTGTAACAGTTTGTCGACCGAGCTTCATTTTCCAAGTAAAATAGACGCTACTGCTGCATTGCAGTATTGCCATAGCAACCAAACTATCCGCATGGTTTAAGACAGACTAGCATACACGCTTAGGTATACACAGATGTTCTTCGGTTTTTTTTTATTTTTTGACAGAGTGCTCATCCTCACGTGTTTGATTTCACTCACACTTCGAGGTCACATCCAGGCACTTTACATATATGCTGCATGCCCACGGAGGAGTTAAGTTTACAGTCTTAATTACAACACAAGGCAGCGATTCGTTTATAATGTACTCATCTGCAGAAATATTATTAACGGTGAGATTTCTTCAACGCAGAAAAAAACGTTGCGAAAATATCATGTTCCTATTAAGAAACAAATGAGTGTGGAAATGAATGTGCATACGTAAGAAATATCGTTCATTCGTAACTGTAATGTGAGAGTATTGATTTACAGCATTACAAGTAAAGAACAAACTTTTCGAAAAAAGGAAATAAATGTAGAAATGGCTGATATAAATCCTAGAAAAACGATGCAAACGAGACAGTAAGGCACACAATATTGGGATGACGATAATGCCATCTCTACCATCCTGTTTTTTTTTTTTTTTACTTGGGTTTCCTAATGTATTGTTTCAATAGACATAAGAAGGTTGTATTTATAACACTTTCTAAATACAGTGAGATTCCAGCTATAAAGGTTATCGTTTTTCTATTACTGGCTGTTAATTCCTGTTTTAACCTGTACTTTAGCGTTTTCCAAATGAACATAAATGTCTGTAAGATAGCTAACTTCGGAGGGTAACGAATACCTCTTTACACTAAAATTATTATTTTTTATTATTACTAGTTATAAATAATACTTATAAAAGCAAACAATGTTTGAAACTATGTCACCTCAGTGAACTTGTTTGACACAAGTAACTGCTTTGTTTTTTTACTTTGTAATGAAAAGGAAGCAGAAAAAAAAATAATATTTTTACTATGACACAAAAATTCCTGGACTTTGTAACTCATTACATAGATATTGTTGTAAAAGAAAACACTGTAACTATCGCTACGTCAGTAGTGCTACCGGCTGTCTGATAAAGTAAACCTAAGGCAGAGAGAAATACCGTGTGCACATACCTGTTAACGAACCAGAAAAACCAACAGATTGGTTATCGCACACTTCTAAGTAAATATATATTCATTAAATTTATACTATTCCAAATAGGTAGTTAATGCTTAAATTACCTACCTATATATGGCGATTTCTGAACTATCGTTTAAGAAACGGAATTTTTTTTTCAATTTTAAAACATGAAAACTATTGTGTTTTAATGTTGTAAAAACTAACTTTCACAGTTCAAATAAGAAACGAAAACTGGTAAATGATAAAGCTTGTATGACTGAAATACTTTTCACATAATTCTTACTTCCTTTGCTATCTTAACAAATCTTTATTAATTAAAAAGTCCCTATCTGTTAACATATGGCGCAATTTTTTACACTACTTTTGTATGGAAATATAAAAACAGCTTTGAGTTGTAATTTGCAAATCCAACTTTGATATATATTCTTTTTTTCTCAAAAACCATCAAAAACAAGAGATATCCATGACTTAGAAATGCTAAATTCCAGATCTGAACATATCCCCGTCGCACCAAACATGTTCGCCTTTTCGTTATAAAGTGACGGTCAATCCCACTATTCGTTGGTAAAAAAGTAGCCTAAGAGTTGGCGGTTGGTGGTCATGATTAGCACTACTACAAAACGCCAAACATTGTCAAAATGTAGTTCCAAAGCATATCCTTTCACAACGATATTATGGTTTAATATGATATATTTATTAATATAGCGTACTCCATCCACTGTTGTGAATTCAGATCTCGTTGTTTAAGCAAAACTATATATAGCATTAAACCCATCTTAAATATAAAAGTAATAGAAAAAAACAGCTTACATAGTTTACTCCATTATTTGCATTCTTTGAGTAGTATTAGAATAAACCTGTAAACCAAAAATAAAAGGTGACAAAAAAAAACATTTTGGTTAAGTCGGAAAGAAGGAACTGTTCGTTTGTTTTTTTAATTTCGCGCAGAGCTACTCAAGGGCTATCTTTGCTAGCCGTTTACCCGCGTAAGACTAAAGGGAAGGCGGCTAGTTACCACCACCTACCAACAACTCTTGGGTTATACTTTTACTAACGAATAGTGGGATTGACATTAACATTATAACGCCCCTACGGCTGAAAGGGCGAGCATGTTTAGTACGACGGGGATTTGAACTTGCGACCCTCGGATTACGACTCGAACGCCTTAACCCACCTAACCAAAGAAATAACTGAATGCTTTCTTTGTGTATGTGTTGTCGATTGAAAAAGCTGCACAATAAGCTATGTATAATATGCCAACTCTAGGAATTGGATCTCGAGTTTTAACAATGGAAACCATTATATTTATAGCTAAGCTTCTAAGGGTGCAAGTCTTGGTTTGGTTTTTGTTAAGTGTAAAGTGTGAGCTTTTCTGCCTACGACAGATAAAGAAACTCGATTTTTTGTGTTGTAAGCCTGAAGACATACCGCTGAGCTTATTTTCTGAAGAATGAATACCAAGTATACCAATTATCTACTTTTTTGTGTGTGCGCAGCGTTTGCTATCGGAGTGAACCTAATATTATACCATACTGTGTAGTTTATGGTCTCGCATGTTACAAGACTTAGTTTAAAGAACTGACCAAATTAATTAGGTAAAACCACCCATTTTTATGTAAAATAAATAGGGATAAGCGCTAGTTAGTAAGATTAATCGCTTAAATGATAACACTTTTGTTTAATTTTTTGAGAGATTCGTATATTGTTAGGGACGCTGTAATAAAAGGTCATTGATCTGTAAGTAACGTAACTCATGAATAGTTTAGAAAAAATATGATTAAAGAGTTTAAAAACTCGGCTGTTTTAGAGTTAAACTTACCCGTATTAACCTAAATGGATTCGAAGCAACGGAAAACATTTGAATCTGGATAAGTTAGGCAAAAAACAACTAAGAAAATCAGAAATTTGTGACTAAGCCTAAAAGATTATCGACAGCAAGTAAAACACGGGAATAATTTTAAACGCACATAAATCAGGTAAAGTGAAACGTTGTTGTTGTTGCTGTTGCTGTTGTTTTGAATTAAGCACAAAGCTACACAATGGGCTATCTGTGCTCTGCCCACCACGGGTATCGAAACCCGGATTTTAGCGTGTAAGTCCGCAGACAGACCGCTGAGCCACTGGGGGGCAAAGTGAAACGGCAGAGGCTGCAAAGTTAAAAGTAAAAGAAAGAAATTCAATCATATAGTTTTACCACTAAAACATTACTGTTTTAGTTTTATATTGTTATTGATATTTGTCGTTCAGGTAATATTTTTGTTATTTCATTGACCCTTTGGTAGATATATCAGTTAGCTGTCGTTAGGGCTAATCAAAACTGTTTGAATGATTCAGAGCAAGTTTCCTTAAACAATGCCAGAATATCGGTTAGTATATAGTAAAATATAATCACTTTGATTAAATGAAGTATGGTGAGTTTCAATCGGTTTCGTGGATTGACTTCTGACCATTAAATAAATGTTTATAAAGACATGATCGTTTCATCGGATATCGAGTCAAAAGTCCTCTTTTAGGTACGAACATTGTAGCACAAACAAAGGAGAACAGCTTTGGCTATAAGAAACAACATTTAAATTTATAAATCATCTGGGAAAATGAAAATAAAAATAACGACTACTTGAAAATATATTTTTTATTTATTTTTTTTCTCGACTAACTTCAATTTTTGAGCAGTTAAGTAGACACTAACTTTGACGATTTGTCTTCTTGTTGAGTCCCTTAGTGGAACAGTGGTAAGTTTACGTATTTACAATGCTAAAATCCAAGGTTCGATTCCACGCAAAGAACACAACAGAGAGTCTGGTGTGACTTTGCTTAAACAATAACTCTTTGTTGCGACCAAAACCACATTGGGTATCTACTGCGTTCACCGAGAAGAATCGAACTTCCGATTATAGTGTTGTAAATCCGTAGACCTTCTGTTGTCGTAGTGGGGGGGGGGGGCGCTTTAGTGGACAGAGAAACACTCTAATAAATTTCTAGAAAGGTGTTATGAATAAGTGATGTATTTTGTTATTTTGCCCCTTGAAATGTTTTTTTTTATTTCAATTAAATACGAAAGCGCGAATAGCGGCTAAGATGTTCTTTCTTTCATAGGATTTGAGTTTGAAATATCAAAATCCTCCAACTCCATCTGGTTAGGAATTCGACACTTCGTTCTACTGGCATGTTTGACACATATCTATATAAGGCTGAACGAAACTGCTACCCAAATATATTATTACTGCTGAGAGATATATATGGTGAAATACTAAATTGTCTCGTAGGCTCGTATGCAGTTCAGTCTTTTGTCTTCGTTTACACCGAAAAATTAAGATATGTCTATAAAGAATTTTGATAAATTTGGGATCGTATAAGGCGTTACAAACTGATTACATATTTGCTGACGTTCATCTATTAGTTACAACGATTTATTCACTTATGAAAAAAACAATAATTTAAGCAATGATTGAATTGTTTGATTAAGAAGTGAATATCACGTTATGAAAGAGTGATACATAAAATCGGTTATCAACACACAAAAAATCTGACAAATGTCATGCAGATGATGTGCACACTATGACGCTGTAAAAACATAAATATACTCAGCGCTTTCAGATAATTAATGATGAGCTAAGCGATTTGGTACAGATATTCTCATATTTCAGCAACAAATAAGAGTTGAAATAGTAACAACATGAAAAGTTCCACTTATAAATGGCTGACAACATAGGTCATGTTTGGGATACGCAATGAGCTTACAATTGTTTTGTTGTTGTTGTCTTTGCTAAACAGAAATAAAGCTAGAATAATAATTTGATATCAGTTTTAAAATTGACAGCTGATATTGAAAGTTTATTGTATTTTTATTTATAGAAAACGTTTACTTTAAAATTTCGCATACAAGTTCTTAATCCAGTACTCACAAAAGTGCAAAGCTTAGACAAAACGATTTATTAATGCAAAGAAAAATTACTAGATTTTCTACATGTGTTTAATATGTAAGACTCATAACCTTCACAATATGAGCTGGAAACGAGTTTACGATTTTTCTTTCAATTTTGAATTTCATTACTCTTCACTCTCTGGGAAGGGGTGGATGGCTGGTTCAGTGTTTATTTGTGTTTTTTGTATTTTATTTTTATGGCAAAGCTACTAAAACTACCTTCTTTCGTCCCTAAATTTGAACTACTAACCAAATGACAGACAGTAGTTAGTAACAATCAGCTACCCACCAACCTCACTAAAGAATTTAGAGATTAGAGTGCGAGGGATATTTCATGGTTTCACCGAGATTTTAGCCTGTTTTGGCAGATGTTAAGTACAGATCTCTACCATAAGGCTAAACCGTTTCACCTGTAATTCTTGCTAACGTGCCAAAAATTATTTTAATCAATAATGCTACTTAAACTCCAGTTCTAATTAAAATAACATCTATCAATAGCTTCTGAATGAAATAAAACTAATACAGTATTTAAGCTCAAATAACTTTTGGAAAGTAAAAACAACTGTGTAGTAGTAGATGAATTCCATATAAATTAGTTACTACCAATTAAAACGAAGAAATGACTAATACTCATAATAGCATTTGGAATCTTATTTAGAGAAGTTTAGACTATTAGCTTGTATCCAATCAAAATTTAGTGACTTTGTATTTATACATACATTTGGCAGTATTCCAAGCAATTTTTATAAGGTCAGTTAACCTAGATGAGTTCGACTGAGCCCAAATACACATAATGAATCAGCAGTCCGAATTAGTATACTTAAAGTTGTTTTAGTTCATACGTTTTCTTTTAATTTAATTTTTTCCAAAACAAAATAATCATTATAATAATTAACAGAGAGAAACAGAAAAATTCTATAATTTAATTAGAAAGTTGTTTTAACACAAAGTAACAAATGAACATTCTGTCAACAGCAAGAAATCGAATCCTGGATTTTAACATTGCAAGTCCGTAAGCTTATCACTGTCCCACCGCAGGACCCGCAGAATTAATTAAGAAAGATACTAATAGATGCAAGTCTACATAAATTGTTCGAATAACAGCGAGAAACAAATCAAACCTTGGTATAGTACCACTGACGGACTGCGTCAGTTACCTTACAGACAGTCTTTGGCATTACAAACCATAAATAAGAAAAGCCTTTGAGACATTGAACACACACACACACTGATATATATATATATATTTCTTATTGTGCATACACGATTATAAAAGACATTTCACATACTAATTAATAAATAATATCTTTTTGATATCTTAACTAAAGTCTGTTTGTTTGTTTTTGTTGTTTTAATTTCGCGCATAGCTACACGAGGGATGTCTGCGCTAGCCGTCCCTCATTTACCAGTGTAAGACTAGAGGGAACGCAGCTAATCATCACCACTCAAAGCTAACTCTGAGGCTAATTTTTTACCAACAAATAGTGGAACTGGTCATTACAGGTGAAAAGGTGAAAATGTTTGGTATGACAAGAATTCAAACCCTCAACCCTCAGACTAGAGGCAGTGGCCACCTGGCCATGCCAGACCTGTTAACTGAAGAAATCTTTAGAACGTACAGAATGTACAATAACTATAATAGGTGAGCAAGTTACAAGAGCCACGTCATTAGGTAGGATAATGAGTGGTGGAATAAAAATGGCGTTCTCGTTAGATATAATAATTTCGAAAATGCTGTGGTAATTTGTATAATTTCTGTTTCTTTGTTTATATATAGTTAACGTTAAGGAGCTATATATATATAAATACAAATATATGCCCCTCAGTGGCACAGCGGTATGCCTGTGGACTTACAACGCTGAAAACCGAGTTTCGATACCTGTGGTGGGCAGAGCGTAGATAGCCCATTGTGTAGCTTTGTACTTAATTCAAAACAGCAAAAACAATAAAAATATATATAGATAGAAACGAATATCTTACTTCTGTTGATGAAATATTGTGATGTTGGAAAAAATAAAGGCTTGAATATACTCTAATGTACAATATTTCTAAATTCTCCCTTATACCAAGTTTCTTTCTTTAAAGCGCCATTAATTCTTTGAAGATGGTATGATTACTTTTGATGTTCTCCAATGGGTTAGCGGTACATGTATGAACTTTAAAACTCTGAATTCTGGGGCTAGATTACTGTGATAAACAAAGCATAGATAACATATTGTGTAGCTTTGCGCTAAAACAAAGAAACAAGTCGTTTTTGTTTTTACGAAAACCCTATTTAGATTTACGGTGCCAGAAATAACGAAAAGTTATTAATGAAATGTCAATAGCTTTCACTACATTCATTTGTTTATAAACCTATATAGGTACCTTATATAGATTATCACTCATAGACCTTAATAAATTTTACGAGTCTGACAGTATATCAGATACACACACATATAAAGACGATCAATTACTTATGAACACGATACATACATATTAGCTGAACTCACATACAAACGTGTTTTGTTTTTACTTGATTATTTATTCAGCGGTTTGCTATATCTACCGCGGAGAACTGAATCCCGGATTTTAACGTTGTAAATCCATAAACATTACTCTTATTTTATTTATAACAGTTCAATGACATCAATTACATTACTCCGATAAAAATGTTGTCTTTAATATTAAGTATTTTGCGATTTCAATCCTTTCATACTTAACCAAGAAAGCACGATCCACTTTGTTTAATTAGTATCTTTATATGAAATAAACATTAAAGAGTACGTGTGCGTGTGTGTTTTCTTATAGCAAAACCACATCGGGCTATCTACTGAGTCCATTGAAGGGAATCGAGCCTCTGATTTTAGTGTTGTAAATCCGTAACGCTGTACCAGCGCGGGATAGTAAAGTGTATTTCTGGCTGAACGCAAACAAAGACACAATCACGAATTTCTTCAGCAATTTCAACTACTTAAATTTATCGATAAACGTGTGTACAAAGCCATCGATCCAACATTGCTTTTGTGCTCTTAAAAATAGGCTTAATAGTCCCTAAAAGTATTATAATATAAATGTCCAGTTTTGTAAGTTACTAGTCTAACAAAAGATAACTGATCAACTTTTTCAAAAATAAGAGATGCAGAAGTCCATAAATTTGCACAAACATGTGGAAACGTTTGATTTACAATTAATTCCTTTTTGAACAAAATTAACATTGAAATAATATCTGGGCTTGTTTGGGGATTGTTTATTATATTAATATTAATTATACGTCAATGAAGGGCACCAGCTTGAAGGTGCCCCTTGTTTTAAAATACTTTCAGCTCCTATTTATCAAAAAACAACTGGATTAAGTTATATATTCAAAGTTCTTTGATCGTAGAAAAAAATAAATAATATGGAAGATGACAGAACGAAACATAGAGATTGAATATCCTCAATACTTAGTCAAAGACATCAAAGATGGTCTGAAAGCGAAACAGTCTTTACATAATGTACCTGATACAGATAGTGAGAAATCACATGATCTGAATGCGTGAAGGTCACTCACTAAAATTTATTTACGATTTGTCCATAACAGTATATATATATTAATATTGTTTGGTTTGTCACTGATGCATCTACCGAGATTGATGACTGGAATAGGGTAAGTTTCAATAAAACAAGTCATAAAAAGGTGTTTCAGTCCAGTTCAGGATATTGTAACTCAAGTCATGAGAATACCAACACCAAAACAGGT
This sequence comes from Carcinoscorpius rotundicauda, assembly GCA_011833715.1. NCBI lineage: Eukaryota > Metazoa > Arthropoda > Merostomata > Xiphosura > Limulidae > Carcinoscorpius > Carcinoscorpius rotundicauda. The sequence continues at coordinate 29,450,355 of CM022398.1, forward strand.
AGGTTTTCCACTTTACATTTTAAAAGATACTCGAAATAAGAGGATTGCAACATTTTTAAACAGATTCGGAAATTCTGTAAGTTACTTGGCACCACAATGGCACAATTAGAGAGTAGTCAAAGAGATATAGATGGGTTATTTACTTTTCCAATGGCGTACAGTTTAAATTCATATACTTTGCAATTGATAATTTATGTTTTCACAGTATAAAAAAAATGGTACTGCAGTTATACCGGAATTATCATCTTTTATCAGTATACAAGAGAAGCTAACCAACATCACAGGTTCAAACAGCTCTTTGAAAAGCCGGGCAAAATCTTTAGAAGCACCTAAGCCATTGAGACTTCAGTATTTGAATGTACCACTGAAAAAAAATCATTAAAAGTTTCATTTTTTAGCATAGTTATCGAAAATGTATTGCAGTGAACCTGTAGTAAGAAAAAGCATAAAAACAATTCTTGAGGAAGTTGGAAATGCTGGATTTTAACGTGTTGCAAGTGAGAGCAAACACCCACGGCCTCGTACCATCGCGGTATTACAAATTTTTTACACAACTGTAGATAAATGGCAGTTAATTGATGGTCTTACTAGACATAAGAATAACTCTCAAATATATTTAAATAATCTTTGTGGATTTTAAACAGTAATGAATAAATAGCTATGAGTTTTATCTTAGAAAATTAGAAAGAATTATTATGCACGAATCTTTGCTGCCTGATGTGATAGATTTTGCAGTAGTAGGCCGTGATCAAACCTCATCAATTTGATTTCTCAACATCTGTATATTGTGAGACAAAGCATAACATTTCTTATACTTTTAGGGACAATTTATCCCAGACTTACTTTGCACGGCTCATGAAATAATGGACTTTTTTGAAAATGGTACTTGAAACGTGTGACTCAGTAAAGAAAGAATGCTCTAACCTGAACGAACGTTATGCAGGTCAGGCAATATACCTTTCATACCTCAATAGTATATTGATAACCTACGAACGTACTTCCGTCTATTTTTTGTCATTTTAAGATGATTATTAATGTGCTTCCTCAGAATATTTTTCCACAGTAAAAAAGTTATACTCAGTATAATGAAAAATATATTATTTACAATAATTTCGAATCCATTATCACAGCTGAACCAAAGAATATCACGTGACAAAAATGTTGGCTTGTTTTTTGGTTTTTTCATATTAATTTCTTACTTGCGTTCGAGATCTAATTAGCCAAAGATGCTTAAAAACTCGGACGCACAACTCAAATTTAGAATATAAACCAACTTAAAAAATTGTTCCGAAAATTAAAATTTATATAAATTATTTTATAAACAAATGAAATTTAAAAACTAATAATTTTTTTAATTTCTCATTGTGTACATATCATAGTTTATGTATACAAATCTAAAACATTGAAAATTAAAACAAACAATCTAAATTTTGTTTTCTATTACTAGATCTTTGCCACCATTAATTCGTAACGGAAAATGTCTGTGGCCATAGCAACCAAACTTGTTGGGAGTATTCTACCTTTCAGACAAGATCCAAGCGCAGATGTCACACTAGCCACCAGCAATTATGGTAAATCAGTTAAGGGTTAGCAGCTGAGTGCTTGAACCCGCCATGTCTCAGCTCCCACTGCCTTACACTATCTGCAGCCAGTTGTGGTATAACAATCACCTTTAATATTTAGATACAACCTAAAAGGATAATTTATTTCTACACAAGTACTTAATGGGCCCAATGTTTTGGCATTAGGCTACCTATTTACGACCATGGATACATAACGGACCCATGTTTTTTGCATTTGGCCACCTGTTTACTAACATGAGTATCTTATGAACCCACAGTTTTAGCATTCGGCAACCTGTACACTCACATGGGTACATTATAGACCCACAGTTTTAGCACTAGGCCGCATATTTGCTCGCATGGTTATAATTTGGTCCAGTACTTTAAAATAGCTAATTAAAGAAATTATCTCCCCCCATTAACTAAAACAATCCATAGATGATACTTGTTTGGCTCGTAACTGATGCATTCATTGCGGTTTATGACAGGGGTAGGGTAAGTTTCAATAAAACAAGTCATGAAAAGGCTTAAAAATGTATATAGCCAACATGATATGTATTATAATAAGAAGATTTACAACAAAATGTTACTGCAGAATAGTATCTGTAACATTTGAAACAAATAGACATTATATTCGTTAGCTAATAACCACGATTGTATATTTGCTACACTTACGAAGCTGAAGGAGTGAGCGCGTATGTTACATAAAACGTTTGTTTTTAAACACAAAGATATATGAGGAACGATCTGTACTTTGCCCACCGCGGTTATGAAAACAAAATTTTTAGCGCTATAAGCTCTAGGTGTTAGCGATACATCACCAGGAGGAGGGGTGATTACATAAAACTATGAACAGCTATGTTTTTATGTTTATTGTACCTCACTGATCGTTTACATTTCAAGGCTAATACAAGAATGGCAGAACTGATAAACATTGATCGTGGATCAATGAGGGGGGAATGTAACTGCATCACGTTTTTTGTGAGACATGTATAAATCAGTGGTTATTTCACTCAACGTCATGTTTCTTCTAACTTTATGATAAAAAAATTATTGCTAATAGCATAATTATTCGGACTAATAATTATACCATTACTAATACCTCGTCTCAATCAATCCACAAAACCATATAGAAATTCTTACTGAAGGAAAATAAAGGAGTAACATAGTTCGCTTCTTTGGTGTAAAATACAAACCTACACAATAAGATTTCTGTTCTCAGCCCACCGCGGGTATCGAAACCAGATTTTTAGCGTTACAGGCTCACTGATTTACCAATGAACCACCAAGGAGCAAATAAGAAAGAATAAACGTTAATGAAGAAAAAATAAAAAATTAACAAAACAAAACCTTGAATAAACAGACAGTATTAATAACACCTGTACCATTTAATTTTCTCCTTAAACATGGCGACTGTCAGAAAGATAAAAAAGGACGTTATTTGGTCGGATGCTCAGCCATTACCGTTACTGAGGAATGAACTGTTCATCACCTCACAAAGCTGAACTAATCGATCGATTTATACTACCATGAAATGAGTGAGAACTAATGATGGATATATATAGGAAAGTCAGGCTAATTGTTATAAGTTATTTTTTTTCTACAGCCAATAGACTTTTTATTTTAACAATCCTTTTGCCTTTAACTTCATACCCATCGAGCAGAGATTGCTCCCCAGTGACACAGCGGTATTTCTGCGGACTTACAAACGCTAGAACCCGGTTTTCTATACCCGTATCACGAGCACAGATAGCCCATTGTGTAGCTTCAGGCTTAATTACAAACAACAATAATAGTTATATATAATTAGCAAGACGAAAATACGCAGATGAGAATACTAAATTCCAAAACCGAAATCAGAGATTAGTGTTTGTTGAGAAGTTTTTCTCGCGCCATGTCAACAAAAGCACAAAATACGTAATCACACAATAAAAGGAAAATAATAGATACGAAATAATTGCAAGAGAAATTTACAACTTACCTTTACTATTGCTGAAAAATCAAATCGGTTAAACCTAATTCCAAGTACTCTGTGGTTACTTGTGGGATAAGACTAAATCTATAACATACCTGGAATAAAAAAAATTTAAGCATGTTAACAGCACGAAGAAAACTAAAGATACGAGCAACTTATCTTTCTGTATATATTAAATTTATCTCAGGTTAAGACAAAGAAGCAGTTCCTATTCTATATTTTTGGTTATTTTCTAACACTAGAAAAAGGTGATCTATATCATTTCGTAACAAATGTCTACAATTGTATCCGCTTCTAATCGGCGAATCGTGAAACCGTTCAACATGGCGCGAATGACACAATGGTCGGCGTTCAGCTCTACTTTGGACGGGTATGTTCACCAGTATTACATAATTTGAACTAAAACATTTCTAAATTCGTTTTAGAATTGCATATTAAAATAATTAATTTAATTCCAATAGCTTATTTAAGTGATTTATTTAAGTTTCAATGCTCAGTAGGGATGATTAAGTAGAGTCTGATATTTGAGATACGAATTTATTGTTTGTCGTTGAACTGGAAATTAATTATATTTCGGCGTAATTATCGAGCTATTATTTGTGATAAGCCGATTACCAATAATAATGGCTATTTTACACATGTTTATAGAAACTGATTACAATGGACTATACTAGGCATTTTTACACATCCCCCTCCTTTAACACCTTAATCCCAAATGATGAGGTCGTTCGATTTTTTTGTACGCCATGAACCTTTACACCCTGGTGGTTGGCCCAGTCACAGAGTATATAGCACCAACACACTAACCGCCACGCCAAGCCATACCCATTTTCCCGCCTTATCTTGAGACTGTTGACAAGAAAATTAAAAAAAAAATTCACTAAAGGGGGGAATTTTTATACTGTGAATTTCGCTAAAAGCTAAATGAGGGCTATCTGCGCTACCCGTCCCTAATTTAGCAGTGTAAGATTAGAGAGAAGTTAACTAGTCATCATGACCCACTGTTAACTATTGGGCTACTTTTTTACCAACGAATAATGGGATTGACCATAACATTATAGTGCTCCCACAGCTGAAAAGGCGAGCATGTTTGGTGTAACGGGTGAAACAACTGAACTGGTGTTTTAAGGCTTACTTAATATATATGAAAAAATATTTCCAAAGAGTAAGCTTATCACTATTCTCCTTGCATTCAAACTTAACATAAAACTTTAGTATATTTAGGGAAATTGCTTTATCCAGCCTTTTGTACAAATTATACTGGAAAGGATGCGGAATATTTATTCTTTCATTTTTTATCTTGCCACAACTGGCACATATATCAGTTTTTGTTTCACTAGCACGCATCAGTTTCTTTTTTCATCTTATCACACTGAATAATTAATTATTGATTGAGATCCATTAATGCTATATTCATTTTAACAGCAGTATAAAAGTGGGTCATGGGATGACTTATTTTTATTCTTATCATACGCGAGAGATATGCCTGAAGAAGGCCTCACTATAGAAGATTCAACGCTGTCTTTTTTTTTATCTTTCAAAACACAGTCACAGTCTGTTAAAGTTTTCAAACATAACATATAATATTTTTATATGATTATTTATAAGGATAATATATGGGAATGTAAGACTATTTTATAATAATTCACTTGTGAACCAAACCAAGCTGAGAATAATATGTCACAAATAAAAATAAAGTAAAATATACATAATAGAAAGAAAGTTGACATGTTGACAACTGGCATTAGTTGAGACAATCACAATTAATGATAAACTCATATTCGATACAAAACTAAAACACAGGGTTGTTTAGTTGTAATTGAAATATTTATAAAGAGTTGGGTTTTATGTCAGTTTTACTTATTAGGTTGTTTGTTTTTCATATAAAATTCACCAAGGACTCTATGCATACACTTGGTTACCTATCAATACGTTCGTTACCTATACGTTCTATATGTGGATCATATGTTAATTTATTTACGTGAGTGAGAATTTGCATGGCAATTCATTCACGTCAGCACGCAAGGTTCTACTGAATTTATGATAAATTACTTTCAAGAGGGTCTCGTGTTGTAACGAGTGCCAAGATTCTAATTTTCCTTAAGTTCAACACATTAATGAACGCGGTCCACCTCATAATTTAATGTAACGTTAACAGATGTTTGTCAGTATTTTTTATATTGTTTGCTTGGAAAGGTTGCATTTGCGGGATTGTGGCTTTATGGAGATTAATTAATAACATAACGTGACACACGTTAGAACTTGTGAATCATAGGCTGTGTATCTGAGAGCGATACAACAGTGCATTTGAATTACGTATTACTCCACTGTATAACCTCTGTATAACTTTGTATAACCACTTGATATTACATCAAGCTAAGCCATATTGATTTCAGATCCAAATATATTTCTCCTGCTTAAGGAGACAGGTACGAAATGTCAGAACATGTTAAATCATTAAAAACAACCTGAACATGTTGAAACATTAAAAACAACGTGAACGTGTTGAAATATTAAAAACAACCTGAACGTGTTAAAACATCAAAAACAACCTGAACGTGTTAAAACATCAAAAACAACCTGAACGTGTTAAAACATTAAAAACAACCTGAACATGTTAAAACATTAAAAACAACCTGAATATCTAAAAGAAATATTCGTACGAACAATACAGTGGTGGTGTTTCAAGTGTCCTCATCATTTATCAATCCACACTTTTCATGGAATAAAGGTGATGAAAGTCATCAAATTATTTACCAACTTTATTTTAGTTGAGTTACATGAATGTACCTCGTAATCTTTCCAATAATAAATGTTACCCAACTGGTATTAAAGCTATAGTAAGGACCTTTTCGTGTGTGTGTACGGTAAAGCAAAGAAATGTGCGCTCTTTTCCAAAGGGCCATTAGTTCTCTTTCGGACCTGGTACACAAAGAGACAAAAATAATACAAGTTCTAAATATACTTTTATGTCTTTAATTGTCTGGCATGGTCAGATAGTTAAGGCGATTGACTCACAATCTGAAGGTTGCAGATTCGAATCGCCATCACAACCAACGTGATCACCCTTTGAACCGGGGGGGGACGTTACATTATGACAATAAATGCCACTATTTGTTGGTAAAAGAAAATTCAACTCTGAGATGGTGATGGTGATAACTAGCTGCTTTCCCTCTTAGCTTTCATACCTCAATTAAAGCCAGCTAGCGTAAATAACCTTTCTGTAGTTTTGCATGAAATTCAATACAACTCAAACCTTATCTCTTTGATACCGAACGTATACCGAAAATTCTTTGGAGACGTTTACACTTCTTTAGCCATTTTTCACAATTCTACCTATAAAAGACTGGTAAGGATGCACTGTAAAGATTACAACGTCAGCGGACTAAAAGCGTCCATATTTTTCTTCCTCTGGTCTTCCGGCTTTTCTTGTAGCGACACCTTGTGGATTTGTCAATACACAATGACATTCAGAACGTAGACATTATTAGGTATTTCAGATACTAACTGACATAAAATGAAAAAATAAATACTTTGGACAAGTAAAATTGACTAATGTCATACATGCTTACAAAAAGTAAAAAACTAAATTTTAGACATAAAACCTAAGGGGTTGGTGTTTCTTTTACAATATTTTGGGAACTGTAGGTGCACTTTTTGGTTTGGTTGGGTTTGAATTTCGAGTAAAGCTACACAAGGGTTATCTGCGCTAGCCCCTAATTGAGCAAGGTAGATCTAGAGGGAAAGCAGCTAATTATAACCACCCACTGTCAACTCTTGGGCTACTCTTTTACCAAAAAATAGTAGGATTGGTTGAACTTTATAACGTCCCCACGGCTGAAAGAACGAGTATGTTTGGTATGACGAGAATTCGAACCCACGACCCTTGGATTACAAGTCGACTGACTTAACCAACTGACCATGCCGACCAGGTGCACTATAAGAATGACGTTAAAATTCAACTATTTAGTTAAATAGAAGAAGCTCAATGGATGGTACTAAACGTTGTCCATTAGCTCCTTCTCTATACTTTATCAGTTAAACAATATCCACACTTCTGATTATCTTTCTTTTTTTTAACTTTCAGTTTCACAGAATGCAAATGTGTTTCTTAACACCGCCCAAACTAGATAGACAAACAGTCCCCCGCTGGTATAGCGATAAGTCTACTGAATTACAACACTAAAATCAGGGTTTCGATTCCCCTTGGTGGACTTAGCAGATAGCCCGATGTAGCTTTGCTATAAGAAAACACACAAACATTAGTTCTCTCTCTGTACTTCACAAAATTGTGCTTCGATAAACTAACGAAATATCATTTTGGCTTCACACCCGCACCTATTCTGTCACCTCATTTTGGTTTATGTCACCACAGTTCTGTTTATTTAAACTTTATTTTCTATCATGCAGGGTAACAATGTAAGAACAAGACCTATCTACTCAAGTGAGTTCTGAAATTGTGGATTCGATAAGAAAAAATTAGTCAACTATTTGTAAAAGTATCGCTCTCAAAAGTAGTTGTACAATTTAACATATAAAAATGAATTATACTGAGCTGTAAACAGTTTATAGTAGCTTTTTGTGTCTACATCACAAATACCTTTTGTATCGAACAATTCAGTTGCGAATTATACATTAGTTGATGAGTGTTCGAATACAATTAATGTCAAAAGAATGCTTTTTTAAGAGTTTTTAATGTGCTTTATTTGGGATTTGTTTTATTATTGCATAGTCCGATATTATAATTTTGTTGTCTAACATAATCACTTCTACTGTTTCAATTAATTTAATTTAAAACAACTCCAGAATTATTCGTCATGACTGGTTAAAAAGATGGGTGTTGTCTAGTATTTGCAGTTCCAGAACAGTAAGTCAGTGGGATCGTGGTATGAATTCCGTTTGCGCAAAAATGCACTTCGCATTTTTAAGATGTGGATGCAATAAGAGTGCCAGGAAAATCACTCTGTTCAATCAGACAAAAGTTAGTCAAAAAACTTGCAGCTCGCGCTGTTAACTAGGTGGAATTTTCTCTAGAGTGTAACTTCCAAACTAGAAATGGCTGTTTAATTTAGTTCTATATATCGCTTTCCGCACGTGTGTGTTTTTCTTATAGCAAAGTCACATCGAGCTTTCTGCTGAGCCCACCGAAGGGAAACGAACCCCTGATTTTAGCGTTGTAAATATGTAGACTTACCGCTGTACTGGGGGGTATTCTCAAATTCTGAAAAAAGCATTGTTAGGAAACCGGACAATGTTCATTTCATTTTCGAAGAATATTCGTCTTTACTCTATTTCATTCGTCAAAATGCAGATAAATACAAATAACTAACAAGAATATGGCAAAAACAAAGCATATGGCTTTTTCTGGATGTTATTACAAGTTTAATGTGGCTTAATGTATGATTTTGTGTAATGAAAGTAAATTAAAACTGGTTCTATTAATCTAATTGTCTGAATTAGAGCAAAATGTTACGCTTATTAACACTAGATGAGGAAAATCTGGACAAACTTTATTTACTTAAGGATTTATATTGTTAACTTAACCATTTGCTTTCGCATTTACAGTAATAAGTTGCTGGACTTCACAAATTCTAAGACATGTTTGTTGACACGTTAAGGTTTCAAATCTGTATGTCACGTTCCTTCTAATAACTAGCGATTTCAATATTAACTGTATCTGATGTTTTTAAAATAGGCTGTCTGATTTAAAATAAAATATCTTTCTAAAATATTTTAAAATATATTTTGTAAGATTGTATTAAATATTCAATAAATACCATCTTAAACGTCACTACACAGAATGAGTGAAAAATAAAAATGATGCAAACAATAGACAAAAATAACTATTTAACCGCATTCTACAGGATTTGTTCCTTATTATTCAGTTGAACATAAAAGTGTCTGGTTTGTCTTACTAACACACCGCTGTTTTGTATTCCAAATTATTATTATATTTTAATTTGATAGTTTCCCGGAAGCTCGGCGATATATTTGAGGGGGGTTGTCACGCTAAAATTTCGAGTTTAGATATACGCTGTGGTCAGATAACCCGATTTGTAGCTTTGTGGTCCACAACGAACGAACAAAATGAATTTGATAGAAAAATATCACAAATTTTTATTTTTTAGAAAACGTGAGATAAATGTACTTTAATGTAAATATACGGATTTCAGAGTTAATGAACTGGGTTAGAATCAGCGAGACACTACAAGATATTCCCTATATTCACTTAAGCTGTAGGTGCGTTATAAAAGTCAATATTTTAGCATGAATTGTGGATGGTAAAGTGCTACTAACAAGCTGATTTCTCTCTGGTCAGTTCAAAATTGATGAAAACATTATATAGCCTTAATAACTCCGGCATAAACACAAAATATAAATACAGAAATTCATATTTTACACACGATATATCTTAAGAAGGTTAAATTGTACAGCGGACTAAATTTATTGTGAGGATGCAAATACCACAGTTGTCACAATTTTACATCAAGTGTTCCACTGTTGGCTTTTTATCATTTCACCAGTGTGTCTATCAATCACAATACTGCTAATTTTGATCCCAGATTAACCTGAAGATGACCTAGGAAGTCGAAACGTTGTTCTTTATTTTATTTTGGTAAAACCGTTATTACCCATACCAGCATTACCAGGTTGGGCATATCAGAAGTCACGCGTGCACTGGGGGCAATCTTGAAAAAATATAGAGCTGAATGATGTAATTTCCAGAAAGCGGACCCCACACCAGATGAGACGGCCGTTGTTGCTCTAATGTCCAATACCAAAGTTATACAATGAATATTGTATGTTGTAGAAACATATTTTGAAACAGTTTCTGTAGTTGATAAGACATTAGATCGTAGTGGCGCCCCTGGTAACACCTGTGGTATTTGTTTATTGTTGTGTGAATTGTGTGTATGCATGACACCCTTAACACCTTTCAATTGCACCTTCCCGTTATCCTACGAACTGTGAGATATAAGACACTGATCAGTGAATCTTCCTTTCTTCACAATCATCCTGTGGATCACTAGTGCTTCAAATACATGAACCGAAGGTGTATGTTCTTGAAAAACTATTTAACAAAATAAGTTTATTTATCATGTCAAGACTGTATTTCTGCAGATCTATCAAAGCAGTTAGCAATCCCGGACTATGAATCCAGGGATTCACAGTTTGCGGCGGCCCGTTGCTACAAAAACCCACTTTTCACTTTGGTATTTCGGGTGTTGGATAAGAAAGGCGGTCAACTTCTACCGTTCGATGAGACAAGAGCAGCTCAAGAGTTGGAGAAGGGCTTTATTGCCTTAATGCTTTTTCTATAATCTCAAAATTAGGTAAAATCCTTCGCATGGCAGGTTTGGGAAAGCCGAATTTTGAACACTGTTGAATGAATCAGATCAGTAGTTAGCTCAAGAAATAACGGTAAAATTTAGAACTTCATCCTCGCTTTGGACACGCCACAAGTAGCATGTTTTACTGCATCCTCTGTTGTTATTGTAATTAAACCCAAAGAAACACGATGGATTATCTGTGTTCTTCCTACCACGAATATCGAAACCCGGATACTAGAGTTGTAAGTCCGTAGACGTCCCACTGCGTCACTGGGTTTGTTTGTTTTGAAACTTCGCACAAAGCTACTCGAGGGCTATCTGTGCTAGCCGTCCCTAATTTAGCAGTGTAAGATTAGAGGGAAGGCAGCTAGTCATCACCACCCACCGCCAACTCTTGGGCTACTCTTTTACCAAAGAAAAGTGGGATTGACCGTAACATTATAACGCCCCCATGACTGGGAGGACGAGCATATTTGGCGCGAACCCGCGACCCTCAAGATTACGAAGCGCACGCCTTAACGCGCTAGGCCATGCCAGGCCACGTCACTGGGAGGTTATTACTTTCTAACCGTCATATGACTACTTTTGTTTAATTTATACACCTCGAGCACCCACCTGATATGGAATATTTTACAAAGTTGCCAATTAGTTCATGAATTCAAAGTCTTAAATCAAACAATTTTAATTGTTATGCAGTTACCTGATTTAAAAATCCTATAATCCGTGGTTTTAATGAACATGTTTATAAACTTTTCTCTCAATAAAACAATACAGTGTCTATCAAAACAAGTACTAAATATACGTGGCACTAGAATTAACGTTTCTCAAGTGTGTTACTGTTACGTGCAAGTTACCAATATGTCTATTTCCCTACAAGACAGTATCAAATAAATCACACTATCGTGCATCATCGTTTATAGAATTAAGATTTTTTTATTTAAATCAGACGGTCTATTTTAATCAGAAAACTTCTAGATTCTATTTACAAAGGCAAAACTTCGATCATACAGATAGAGATTTTAAATATTGTAATTGAGGAGTAAATTCATTTTAGATTATTTAAAACTGGTTAATATTATGCTTTCATTTTTTATGAGAATAAATACACATACCACATTATGTTTTATTACTTTTCATCGAAATACATCAGTGTCGTTACAGTAACTGGGATAAAATAGCCAGTCTTTTACTGAATAACAATATAATCAGAACGATACTTCAAGCAATAAAACTTGAAGTGTCAGTAGAACCATTTTGGTGTTATAAAGTATATATTTAGAAGACTGAAGCAACTTACCGAGTCATTAAACTGGTATAAATTAGACTTTGAAAACCAAAATAGTTGCACAACTTCTGTTGAGCAAAATAATCAAAGAAAACTCTTTTACTAGAGCCCGACATGGCCAGGTGGGTTAAGGCATTCAACTCCTAATCTGAGGGTGGCAGGTTCGAATCCCCGTCACATCAAACACGCTCGCCCTTTCAACCGTGGTGACGTTATAATGTGACAATTAATTCCATTATTATTTGGTAAAAGAGTAGCCCAAGAGTTGGCGGTGGATCCTACACTGCTAAATTAGGGGCAGATAGCCCTCAAGTAGCTTTTCTCGAAATTCAAACAAAACGCAATCATTTTCTAGCGTATTTCAGGAAATGTAATAAGACAATATTCTGATCTTCTACATCCTAAGAATTATGAAAAGCACAATATTCTTTCTGATACTCGTCTGAAAAACAGCTCAGTCAAAAACGTCAGAGATTATTGTAACATAGAAATAATCAAATCAACGTTTTGTAAATTCTTAACAACTAATAAATCATTTGATTCAGCTGAACGTTTGGCACATACATGGAAAAGTATTTGCTTTACGTTTCATCTGGTAAGCAATTTATTATGTTTGTATTCAAATCATTAATATATATATATATACATATTTATTACAATAATCTTTTCTGAAAAAACTTCATATTCAAAGAAGGAAAGGTTGTTTCGTACGCTTATGATATCACAATAAGACACCTAATAGGTTTAACCCATTATTCTTTACTGAACACTACAAATTTCGATAAGAAAACTTTGTAATAACATTTTAACCACACTTTATCTGCTAATTCGAAAAACGCCACCTTGGCAGGCATACATGACGAAACAGATTGTAGTTAAAATGTTGTCATACATTTTCTGACTGAAACATTTTCTCTCTTACTCTGATGTAATATTACACGTATTATTAACTACTAAACTTTCACGTAAATGCTGTATCTTTATGGTATAACGTTATTTAATACAAATTTATCATCTGCTAGGTTCAACTGGTATAATAATATTTAACACAAATTTAAGAGTTGCTTGGTTTAAATGACATGACAGTATTTAATAAAAAATTCTCAGTTGCTAGGTTACTCTGGTACCTATTCGAATTTCAGAGTTACCAGGTTCAACTGGTATAACTGAGTTGCTTGCAAACATTTTATGCACATTTCAAAAATAATTAATTCAACTGACACAAATTTTAATGCACATATAACTACTACATAGCTCAACTGTTGTGACAACTTAAATACGTATTTCAGTGTTACTTGTCTCAAGTAGCGAAACATTTAATACGAATTTCAGAAGTACATGGGTATGAAAAAAGCACGGCCAGTAGTTAGTTTGCTGAATTATGGATTTGAAATTCCATATATCCTGTCTTGTTACTGCCTTCAGAAGAAAAGAACATATAGCACACATTTTAGGAAAGTGGGTGCATTAAAGAGTAATGGTTTAATCATATTATTAATCCTGATAACAGTAGCCCCAAAATTGAGGATTAATGGTATTGATCTTTTACTTCAAAAATTAGTAATAGCTAAAGCAGATATATCTCTTGGAGTTTTGCAAGAAATTCAACAAACAAACAGGTAAATTAGTGAGAAAACGTTTAATACACACTTCAGAGTTCTTTCATTCAATAGGTATAATAATATTTAGTGTACCTTTCAAAGTCACTTGGTTCAATAGGTATAACAACATTTAATGTACATTTCATAGTTACTTCATTCAATAGGTATAACAACATTTAATGTACATTTCATAGTTACTTCATTCAATAGGTATAACAACATTTAATGTACATTTCATAGTTACTTCATTCAATAGGTATAACAACATTTAATGTACATTTCATAGTTACTTCATTCAATACGTATAACAACATTTAATGTACATTTCAGAGTTACTTCATTCAATATGTATAATAATATTTAGTACATATCTCAATGTTATTTACTTCCCGTGATTTGACAACACTTAATACACATTTCGGTGTTACTAAAACAATACAACAGTACTCAAAGAATATAGTTAAAACCATGTCAATGTTTTATCCTTAAAAATCAAACTATGTGTTATTTTGAATACACCGAATGAAAAATTAAAGTTTCAGCATCTCACATACATTGTAGATACTTCGATGGCTTTTTTTAATATTTCCAGGTATCTAAAATGTAATTCTTCAAAAGAAGTAAACTTAATATTTATTAGAATATACAAAACGTGGTGTGAAAAACCTACCATCTGCCATTATTACGATAATTGTGGAAATCGAAAATATTTCAAATTTATCCTCTCATAAGAATAAATATGCAATACTTTCAAACGTCACATTGATATCTTGTTGAAATTAAATTGGATGTTTATTATTTCTACACATTCTTGCTACTTACGTTTAGAAAAAAATAATTGCATGTCATTCGAATGAAACTGTTACTTTTGTCTAATGGGCTGACAGTACAAAACGATTTTTTTTCAAACAAGATATGGTCACGCAAAACTAATCTTCACTGAACGAAATATAGTAATATAACCTAAGGTTACTGAACGAAATATAGTATCATAACCTAACGTTTCATAGACTGGTTAATGCAGTCGTAATTTATTTGTGAATTATGAAATTTTCAACATCTGGAAATAAATGTTTTTTATGTAGATCTTAACAAAACAATATTACATTTAACCTTCATGAGAAAATGTTCCAGTCAAAGTAATTTTTATTTTTACTTGTACTTTAGAATGCAATGCTAGGTCTATCATTTTTTTCGAACTGTTAATTTTTGTATATTTATTTAAATGCAAAAGTAATCAATGGACTATACGTGCAGCATTCGAACTTACTGTTGAACCACTGGGCAAAAAGACAGACGCATCGAACTTAAGCTTCAGATAATCATATGACATTATGATTGGATAACATAAGTAGGTTTGTAACATTTCAAGAAGGTTTCATAAATATTTGCTATTTTTAGCATCCTTTCGTAAAAAGACAATCAATGATACGAAATGTCACAATTTTTTCTGACAGTGGCCAAATTTTAAAATCTAATACTAAAAACAAAAATAACTGATCAAACTTCGAATTGTAACTAACAATGCTGAGCGTAGGCAGGTGGTGATCTTCATTTACTTTTAGTATGTTAAAGTATAGTCTTATAACATACAAGGCCTGGCATGGCCGAGCGCGATAAGGCATGCGCTCGTAATCTGAGGGTCGCGGGTTCGCATCCGAACATGCTTGCCCTCCCAGCCGTGGGGGCGTTACAATGTGATGGTCAATGCCACTTTTCGTTGGTAAAAGAGTAGCCCAAGAGTTGGCGGTGGGTGGTAATGACTAGTTGCCTTCCCTCTAGTCTTACACTGCTAAATTAGGAACGGCTAGCACAGATAGCCCTCAACTAGCTTTGTGCGAATTTCAAAAACAAACAAACAAATATAACATATAAGGAAAATAATATTAAAAAATCAAAGACTAAAAAATACTTTCAGACTCTCTCTCTCTCTCTATATATATATATATATATGTAACGTGTTTTATATTAAACTAGTAATGTTTTGATGTTATTTGTTTTTAAATATGTGTATTTTCTTATAGCAAAGTCACATCTAGGTAACTGCTGAGCCCACCGAGAGAAATTGAGCCCCTGATTTTAGCGTCGTAAATCAATAGACTTACCGATGTAATAGCGAGAAGCATATATTTTTAAAAGATAAGAAGCATTAAAGAAATCGATATTCAGTTCTTTACTTTATTCAAAGAGAAGCCTTTAGACGAATACATACTTTTATGAATCCTTGTCGAAAGGTTTAATGTTTCGCTCATACGCTTCAAATAAAATAGCGGTACATAATAGCTTTGTCATTCTTTTCATTTATCAACGGCTCGGCATGACTAGGTGGTCAAGGCGTTCGACTCGTAATCTGGAGGTCGCACCAAACATGGTCGCCCTTTCAGCCGTGGGGGCATTATAAAATGACAGTCAATCCCATTATAAGTTTGTAAAACAGTAGCCCAAGGCATGACTAGCTGCCTTCCTTCTGGTCTTACACTGCTAAATTAGGGACGGCTAACGCAAATAGCTGTCGTGTAGCTTTGCGCAAAATTCGTAAAACAAACTTATCAACGTCTCTTCATGCAAGAAAATGTATATAAGAGTCTTTTATATGTGAAACTATAAGCAAAAGTTTCTGCATACGAACATTGTCGTTAGTTATCGTCTTTCTTTTATAGTTAAATGTTTGAAAGGAAAGAAACGCATTAACATTCTTATAAGGTCTAATTTAATATTATAGAATGAACGAACATTCTTTGAAGCTAAAACATATTTTTTCTACACAATATTCTGTATGAATCTTTATAATATTTGTTATTATATCTTTTAATTATTTTTGTTACTATCAACATTCAAACGTAGTAAACGTGAATATGTTTTTGTTGACGATAAAGAAATAAATTCTTATATGCATTCTACATAGATGGGGGAAAAGCTGACATACGATCGGACAAAATAGTTTACCATTAAAACACAAATCCAAGAAAATACTTTGGTAACAATCCAAAATAAGTAAAAAGAAACTTTAGGAAATAGTACACTCAGTTTCATGAGAAATCACTGCAAAGGACGTTTTATTCTTAATCTAATCGAATAAAAAATATTTCGATAGATGAGATTGACTTTCAATCCATTTCTCCGTGTTGTGACCGTCAAAGGAAGATAAACGTTTTTCTATTCACTTACGACTTACACGTGTATATATGGAATGGCTCCACGGAATTATGAACTCTAAGGAAAGTTGTTGATAATTATATAATTTTAGGAGTAAATAAAAATATCAAGTAACTGGATTTTAGTATTCAGGATAAAACTTGTTTAAAAGCATATTTTAGTTTAGATTCCAAACACATAAAACATTAGGCATTAAAAACCGCCTAGTTTTCAAAACAATTTATTTTATGCGTTTAAGTGAACTGGTTTGCTTGTCGGAAACGAGTTATATCCCGACTTTAGAAAACTGTGTAACGAGTAAACCCATAAAGGCAGTAAGAAAATATATTCAAAATTTGTAATGGAATAAATACGCGTAGTTAATCAAAGGCCTTCATGCCATTTTCATGAATTACATTTTTCTTTCAAGTTAGCAGTAACTTAAATTCTACAAATTACTTCGAGTCTTCACGTTTAAAGATGAATGTGTGAAGTTAACGTTTTTTCATCATTGTGAAACCAGAAAACAATTATAAAATTGGTAACAACGATAGGAAATGGTTACTCAACATTCAGAGATTTATTTCGTTTAAAAGCTTTGCAGTTATTAATTGTGCCACTCCTATTTAAGGTAGCATTATTTTCAACAATAAAGTATTAATGATATTAATATAAAAAAATCAAGGTTCAAATAAGTGGCGACTAAAAATTCTAATGTAAACATGTTAAAAATATTAACATCTTTACATTTTTTCTAACTAAAATTGTTTATTATAAATTCTTCATCCATGGCATTGGTCAAGGTAATTAATATAACATTGTTCTTACTTGTACGACAGCATCCAAAAACATAAATTTTGTTAAATGTAGCTCAGATAAAACAATACAAATGGGCATATGCTTTGTGAAGTTATTTTTTTCCTCCATTGGCTGTGGGGGCTTACACTGCTAAATTAGGAAGCCTAGCGCAGAAAGCCGTCGTGTAACTTTGCGCGGAATCCAAAAAACAAACAAACAAGCCATTGGCCCCGTATGGAAAAGTTTTCAAATAAGGATGTATTGAATATCTATTTTGTCAAAGTAATACTTTTGTTACACTGAAAATACTATATTTTTTCTTTTATTCTTTTTCTCCCTTTTTACGTTTTCATATAAAATAGATTGAAATAATTATACATCGGTATAAATAACGTGATTCATGAGTAAGAAAATGTTGCAGACGTGCGACATCTATCGTAAACAAATTAAGTCTTACAATAAAGGTTATTTTAGAAATTAGTGACTCAAAATTGACTGCCATTATAGCATTGAGAAAATTTAAGAGCAATTTTCTTTGCAGGTATTTTAAGATAATGACTGAACGTCAAAGAACATGGAAATATGACCTGTACTGAATGTATTCAGTACTCGTGGTTTTCATGATTGCTGTTTGAAAAGCTGACATTTTAAACACCTTCTATAATCAATAAATACGTATAGACAGACATTCGGCCTACTGCAATAGTTTTTTAATAAATCCTATTCTATAAAATATTACAGTCATTCAACCTATTGTAACCGGTTATGGGACAACTTGAATATTTAAGTCATTAAGAATTAAACAAGAATCTTTGTCGTTACCGACAAAATCTTTATAAATTGTAATCATACTGCTGATATTTCGAAATTGTCTGCAACCATTTCAGTAAACTTGTAACGCTTATTTTTATTTGTGGAGTAGAAAGACGAAGAATGTTTAGTAAATTACGTATCATATAATTTTTCAGGAATCCCATATTTGGTCAGTAGAAAGAAGGGTGATTAGAATTATTGTTGGTGTCATTGTTAACTTAATTCAAATAATGAATGCGATTCTCTACACATAAAAGTTGTTATTGCTTAAAGTGGATAAAAAATAGTTAATAAGTGTTTCTTTTGCTCGAAATTAATTAGTTGTTTTGGAATCTTTGCTATGAAATATAAATTACATTTTAGATCTAAACATAATTAGCTGTTTGATTTATGAAATATTATATAAGTATTTTCACAAACGAAATGTTTTGAAACATAAACAAAAAATTGATACTCTTTAATTACTATAACTGATACAATATAGATTTTGATCTAAAGTCATTTTTAAGATTTACTCCCCAACAACTCCCAGATCCCTTTCTGATAGTCCCTCCCCCTCTGTGGAACAGCTTTAAGTCTTCTGATTTGCAATGCTACAATCGTTGATTCAATTCCCCTTGATGGGCACAACAGATAACTCGATGTGGCTTTCTCCCAATGAAACCACCAAACACCTTTCTGATAAAAATGATTTTTCAACAGTTATCAGTTTAAGATTACTACAAATTTTCGTAGTCCGTGTGCGATGTATAAGTTCGAGTACCAGTTGCATTATGATGAGTTACTTTGAAACGATAAATAAAAGAAATTAAATTATTGTAATTTATAGAAGCGTTAAATGAGTATAATTGTTTCTAGAACCATCTTTAAATCGATACGTTGCGTTAAAAGTCTACAATGTATTAAACAAGAGAATAAAAATGGGTCTACCGATTGTCAAGTATCATTTTGATTCCTTTCTTAAAGATCACAAAGTATAAACATTTAACACGGTACTCCCTAGAGTTCCAGCAAAGTTAAACGTCATTTTTGTGGCATTTTAGCTAACTTTAATAGCACAAAGAACTACTGCATACATTAAAATGTTAAGTGCATATCTAAGTTATTAAAATTGAAAATAAAGATATAAATATACTTCAATTTGAATTATCAGAAAAATAATTATTCAAGTAAAAAGTGTTTTAATTAAAATCCTTATCTGTGTAAGCAACATTTGCCAGATTTAAGGATCTGGAAATTTTCAGATTCAATGGGAAAAATATGGCATAAAGGACTGTTTTAATTAGATAAACATAACGTGTTGTTTTATTTTGAGTGGATAATTTGTGAAAATTGATATTTTATTTATAATTATGCAATTAAAATTTTGTTTAAAGAATTTGAAATCAAACACTAGCTAGTCACTTAATCAATACTACCTCCCATGTTTGGCTAACACTCCATATTTTGATGTATACAAAAACAACTAATCATGTGGTGTGTTAGGCCATTTCTTTAACCTCTTAAATAGAGAAAAGTGCAGTAATAAAGTGGTTTGTTTGCAAGACACTACAAATGAACAAAAGGTTTTGTCGACATTTCATGGCATCTAGTAATAGTGTTTGCTTTAATTGATTGTTCAAAAGAATCTGTGGCAAAAGACTACAGTATCTATCACTAAAATCTGAGTCTGGTGACAGATGATATGACATATTTGTTAGGTGCAAATTACCTCGATCCCATTGGATTTCTTTGGAATGAATATAAACACCACATTGGCCACTCCTGTCCTGAAACTTGTGAAGTAATTGCAGACCTTATTTCTCGATTAATGTGTTACAAATGGAGGAGTTATCTTCCATCATCTTGAGGTGCTTATAACATGTCCAGGTTATTATTGAGTCAAAAAGCTGTTCTTCCCCATATTATATTGAGTTGGGTTCTAATAATAAGGTAAGTTGAGGAAGCTCACGTTTTCAACTCCCTTCCCCATTTCCATAAAAAATCATTCACTATAAGTAATACAACTAAAGTTGTGAAGAAGGTAAAATGACCTAGAGAAGTAAACACTTTTATCATTGGTTTCAGTTTTGGTATAATTTTTCTATCATTTTCTTCATGTGTGAATTGGATAGTAGTGCGAAATTTCAGCCTTTGATTTCTAACTAAGTTTCATGAGATTCCTTTTAATATTCAAGATATGATAATATTTTAAGTACCCCTTGTTTCTGGAGAATGCTTACACCTCCAACGTTTGTTGAAAGAAGTTTCATTCCAACCTTTCTTGTAGTTCTGATATACGCGATATAACACAAAAAAATCTAGCTTTATAAAAATATAAAACTGACACACACTGCTGGTCAAAATATTAAGGACAATGAACATAAAGAAAAAATATGCATTTTGCGTTGTCAGATTCAACCATTTATTTGAGTAAAGCTTCAAAAGATGAAATTAAGAAAAGGGAAAAGTTAAAATAAAAACTGTTTAAGCATTTAATAGGGAAAATGTGAACACTGTAAAATTAGCCTAAATACTCGCTGGTTAAAAGTTTATGATCATACCAAAAGGAAGTCCTAACAGGGTAGGAAATGCCCAACAAGAGATCTCTGTGGTGAGTTGCACGGCCGTCATTGCGAATAACTTCAAACATTCGCTTTGGCATGGTCGATATAAGCGTTTACAGAAAGTTGGCTGGAATGTCATTCCATGTGGTTAAGATGGCTTCACGAAGATCATGCACTGTTTGAAATTGACGTCCATTTCTATAGACTTCCCTTGCCATCCACCCCAAACATTTTCAATGGGGCACAGTTCCGGCGAACATGCTAGATGGTCCAAAATAATCACGTTATTCGCCATGAAAAAATCCTTTGTCCTCCGAGCATTGTGGATTGCCACATATTCCTGCTGAAAGATCCAGTCATTTCCACACAAGCGAGGGCCTTCAGTCAATAAGGACGCTTTCCCCAACATGCCAATGTAGCCAGCTGCTCTTTGACGCCCCTTTCCAATATAATTTGTACAAAAGGCTGGATAGAGCAATTTCACTAAATAGACTAAAGTTTTATGTTAAGTTTGAATGCAAGGAGAATAATGATAAGCTTACTCTTTGGAAATATTTTTTATATATTAATTAAGCCTTAAAACACCAGTTCAGTCGTTTCACCCGTAACACCAAACATGTTCGCCTTTCCTGCTGTAATTTATGGTCAATTCCACTATTCGTTAATAAAAAAGTAGCCCAAGAGTTGACAGTGGGTGGTGATGACTAGTTAACTTCACTGTATAACCTGAAGTTCCATTGTTCCATGGAAGGAGAAAGCACCCCAGATCATGATGGAACCTTCTCCACTGTGTCGTGTAGAAAATGTCTCTGGTGAGATTTCCTTATCGTACCAGTAACGTTGGAAGTCATCTGGACCATCCAGGTAATTTTTGTCATCAGAGAACAAATCCTTCGTCCACTGTTCTACGTCCCTTGTTTGGTGCTTCTCAGCAAAGTTTAACCGAGCTGTTTCGTTGTGTAAAAGGAGGCGTGGCCTTTGAAGACGTTTACGGTTTTTAAAGCTATTCTCTCGTAGATGCCTTCTTATTGTTCTTGCGCTGCATTCTACATCCGTAAGAGTCTTAATCTGGTTCGACGATTGGATGGTGTTTTGCCGGACAACCCGTCGAATCCTCCTGCTCATCGCCGGCGCCAATTACACTTAAAATTCTCCTTCCGTATCCCTCAGAAGCAGTTTTACTTCGCTCAATCTCACCAGCAATGACACGTTGAGAGAGACCTTGCGTTTTGCAGCTCGGCAATTCTACCATGTTCAAACTCTATCAACTTTTCAGCCTTTGCAATGTTTCTACCTAACATAACACAGGAAATGTCAGTGGGAGATGTTGAAAACATATTAAATGCTAAAATGTTTTTTATTTTATCTTCTCTTTTGTTATTTTCATCTTTCAAAGCTCTACTCAAATAAGTGGTTGAGTCTAACAACGTAAAATGCACATTTTTTATGTTCATTGACCTTTAGATTTTGGCCAGGAATGTATGTAGCTAATAAAAATTCTAGCAAACGATATACATGGAAACATTTTTATCTGAATAATATAGAAAAGAAGCTTATTTGAGTGAGAATAGATTATTTCATAAATGATTTTGAAAACGTAGAAACTGTATTTTTTGTCATCTATCTTCTAAATATCAAGTAACCTTGTAACATCACACAGGCCTAATATGGTTTTATTGTACTGACATTTTTACATGTTCTAGAGTAATTTCTGTACGATGAATCCGAAAATGACATTTTCTTTTCTACAACACTACAGATTTTTTTTAATGAAACGTCATATGTACTTTTACAAACGTAAATCATTCTCATTGAAATCGGGGTCACATTTTGTTATGCTCAAAATGATGACAACCGTTTGTTATAGATTTCTCTATACCAATTGCGACATGAAAGTCTTATTGATCGTTCTATAGCCCAAAAATAATAATAAATGAACTATGTAGTAAATAAAATAATATGTTAATCTCAGTAACAGTTTATTTTCTTGATTTGTAAAAAATTCTTAATGTGATAGAAAAACGAATACCATTTATGATTTCATCACAAATAAATTATGTAAAATCCGTTATTATAAACTTAAACAACTTTCATGAATTTTAAATGTGCCGTATTGTGTAATTAGTATATTTGTAATAAACATAGCATATTTCTTTTTCATTAAAATCTGAAATGACTCTAACATAAATTAATATCTTTTAAATCATACTTAATGAGCTAAACTATCAATAGATTAGTATGTCAACTTTATTAGAAATGTTGATGTTGCTTAAGATAAAATGTTTGGAAACTTGCTGCCAAAACGTCATTGTTAGCATAGCAGAAGATTTCTTGTTGTATTTCTGCTTTGTGTTAAAATTTTCAAACAAAAAATAGAATTTTGCAAAGTAAGGGATTGTGGATCGCACCATAAAGATAATGACCGAGTTATTCATAACGCAAGTAATTAAGTCAGAATGTTCTTGCTAATAATAAACGCATTTTACTCAAAGACAGTGGTTTTGATATTCTCCGAGTCATCGAAATAAATGTTATTACAAGGGATATATGTATTAAGTTATATTATATATGTATTATATTATATTATATATGTATTATATTATATTATATGTGTATTATATTATATTATATGTGTATTATATTATATTATATATGTATTATATTATATTATATGTGTATTATATTATATTATATGTGTATTATATTATATATGTATTATATTATATTATATGTGTATTAAGTTAAAAACTATTCTGCAGAATATGAATGAACTTAGGCACCCCAACAGAATAGCTAACTGTTGCGAAATAATTGGTTAATCTTTACCGATATTCAATAGCCAGCTTTAGCTTTCATAAAATAACTAATAATTCATCATGCTTTTCTTTTCTGAACCTGGAGAAACATACATTTTCAATAAAAGGAGAAGCGAGATAGCAAATCAAATCGATAGAATTCTAGCCTCAGTATGTCACTTTGTGTGGTATTAGCACCCCATTGCATGAGTAGCTTCTAGGAAAAAAGACAAACTTTCTTTCGTGCAGTTTTTCTTCTAAAATAAAAAAATCACAGATACTGGTCAATGTAATAAACTGTGAACTTACAATCTTCTCTATTGTCACGTTATGGCAAGATTTCTTTATTCTTTTAGAACTTCCTCCCAAAACTATAATAGAAATATTTGCGCAAGCTGATTTCAAAGTACCGGGTAAACTGCTAGCTGTAACCACCCGTCATCAGGTAAACTGCTAGCTGTAACCACCCGTCATCAGTTCTAAGAATACTCTTATGGAATAATGAGATTTGATTGTCACTCGTTCACTGCGATTTTACGGCAACAGTACGTGAGCCATAAACCCTCACGTTCTTGATCCTAGGCCACACCCATCCCACTATACAAATAATTCATCACCACTCACCACAAACTCTTATGGCTATTCTTTTATCAACAAATAACGGGATTAACCGAACTTTATAACGTCCCCAAGGCTGAAAGGGCGAGCAAGCATGTTTGGCGGGATGAAAATTCGAACTCGCTTTCCTCAGTTTGCGATAAAGTTCCCTAATCACC
The DNA here is from genome assembly GCA_011833715.1 of Carcinoscorpius rotundicauda. Lineage (NCBI taxonomy): Eukaryota > Metazoa > Arthropoda > Merostomata > Xiphosura > Limulidae > Carcinoscorpius > Carcinoscorpius rotundicauda. The sequence goes on from CM022398.1 coordinate 29,474,972, forward strand.
TAGCCATGTTAGGCTGTAATATTTCTAGACCTAAAATGTTATATGTAAAGAAAGGCTTAATTCAGTGGCTATTTTCGCTCTACGCTCTATATTTTAGTTGTGATATGATAGCATTTGAAAAATAAAATAAGATCATTTCATTGCCTTACTGTAAACAAATTAATAAAAGACACCGCGCCTCAGCAATTTATTGCATTAATGTATTTAATAGTATTTAAATGTAACTTTTATTAATGGAGTTAAAGTTAGAGGAAATCAACCATAAAAAATGGGAATTTTCATCATTAACATTTGGTTTCAGTTTATCTGTACTGACGACACCATATTTTTGTATTGTACACATTAGTTTGTAATGTAAATTGCTTTGCTGATATTAACTCATTTTTTTATAATTTATATCCCTATCACCTATTAACTTTATACTTTAAAGCCTTACTAAATTAAAGAATAATAATATATAAAAACATTTTAAAATTAAAAATATTTACCAGTATTCTAAGAAACTTAACTAACCTATTTATCTTCCATTTCCGTGTTCTTTATTTAGGCGTCTCCAACAGAGGTTTCCTCGTTATAGGAGACACCATAAAAATAATTAGCATGTCAAAATGTTACATCTGCAACTACTAAATGTACTTTCGCAGGGTCCCCGAAAGTGTTTTGTTTTAACACTATATAAAACCAAAATTAAGAGTAAGTTATATTTCTATTTTTTTGCTTTCCAAGTTCATATACACTGCTGTGCCATAATATACATAGTGCATAATTTCTCTTCTGATTCATGGCATACGCACGTTTACTGACGTCACAACAGTAAAAACTGCAACGTTAAAATGTCTCATATGTGGTGTCATTTTAGTGTCTACTGGCTCACTGACTGTCAACACACTATTTTATGCTGGTATGAGTGGTTAAAACGAGTAATCCTACCAGGTGGCTTCTAACCCTCTTTCCTAAAAATAAAAGTAAAATTGCAGCTTTGACTACGCAACTGTTTAAGAATACTTTGTTGTGTAGTTTAATTGTTCTGAATTTACGTCATGCTACTCGAACTTACTGATTTTTATCGTTGATTTAAGTGTGTATTGTTACGTCAGTCCACAGTATATATATGTACATGTTAAGTAACTTAGTAAAAGTGAAAAGATGAAATTAGACAGCATAATTGTTAGTGTAGTCATAAAGAGCGTACATCAGCCATTTCTGAAGTAAAAGTATCTCAGTTTGTGTTGTAATAATAGAAATAGAGAAGAATGGTTTGTCTTGTCAAAGGGGTATTTTAAAATAATTGAACCCGCCTGTGTGGACTTTAACGAAAAAGTGACAATTATTTAGAGCTTTGGATATAACTGTGACAAACAATAGCATAACTATTGTTTTGTAAGTACGTTTGACTTGTTTTAAGCATGTTATTGTAAACAAATGATTTGTCTATTGTCCGTTTGTTGTTTGAAATTTATCGCCGAGTCAAGGACACTTAATATATATATATATAAAATACAACCCTATAAAATTTGACATAAACTAAAGACAATTAAACTTTGCAATAATAATGGAAAAAGGCAACGATTTACTAAGATACTTTGAAATATTAAATCTATATTTAGTACATAATATCGTGACGTTCTGTAAAGATTTAAGTCCATTTATAGAATAAGAAAATTAAATAAAGTTAGTAGTTTGAAAGATGGTGAGATGAACTGATTATTTTTATTAAAATTAGGAAAATAAAATGAGTTTGTCGATCAAGTTCTAGCTTAGCTGATATTAGAATTTATATCAGTGAAAAAATTACAGTATGATTATAATTATTTGAAAGTTTACGTTGTTAAAAAGAACTGAAAAAATTCCTATTTACTGGTTAATAAAAAGTTAACAAATTATAAACAGCAAAAAAGATTCTTAAAAACCTTTGATAATACTTTCGATATAGAATTGATTATTTTTCAGTGAATTAACAGTAAATAAATACCTTACAATTTAATATGAGCATTGTAAGTCTACTGAATTACAACCCTAAAATCATGTGTTAGATTCCCCTCAGTGAGCTCAGCAGATAGCCCAATGTAGCCTTGTTATAAGGAAAACACATACAATATGAGGTAACAATAAACAAACGAATGCTAAATATAATTGAACTAACATAATGCTATTTTATCTGCTTAAATACTTTAAATAAATTACTTGGAGTTTGAAGTATAGGGGTTAATAAGACATGGAGTAATTTCTGTTTCTTAGGCTCGTCTTTCCTTCTTTACTATCAGTTAAAATATTTTTAGTGATCTAACTGATGAAAAACTGTGAACAGCATTCACTTCATTCCACCAACTAAAAGCACTCTGACACGCCAAAGGTCCAGCCTCATCAGTATTGAAATAGACGTAAGCAGAGAGCATTCATCTCAAAAATACCACTATTAAACCATTAAAGGTCTGTCTTAAAATAAAACTTTCACAAAGAGCCTTTATAGTCGGTCATTTCTAGCAACGGATTTGAAAAATTATAGTTAATTAAATATCATACTAAAATGTATTTGTATAAGTAGCCAGAATGTTATTTATGCATACGTTTAAGATTTTCTTTGGAAAGATTCTTTGAAATATTCTTAAAGTCAAAACAATTTAAATAAAAGTCCTATAGATTTATTTACACGTTTCTCAAGCGTTTCGTTGAAACGATACACCCAATTTAACTCTTCTTATGTGAGTTGTACAGTGCTAGAACGTCGGTTTCTCAGCGCTTGAACACAAATACAAAGGCGCTTCATCGACGTGACCGATACGTTTTCGTCTGTAATAGAATGAATAGCAGTTGTTTTTTTTTCAATTTCTTGAGGTATGCAGCTTGTGTACACGTAATTTATGTTGCTTTTTTCGATGGAGATTATTCTTGAATATGTTGCGTTCTCTTGTCTGTTATCTAAACATCTTTTACCACAGTTTTTTATGTTCGTGTATTCTCACCTGTTACAAGTCAATGCGCTTTGCTTACTAGGGCTGGGGTAACAACTAATTGTAGGTTTCTTTCGGCATGGTCGTGGTAGCTCAAGATGATTCATATCCTTTTTTTTAATTATATTAAATACAGGAATGTTTTAAAGCTTCTACCTGAACATGTGCTAACAATCTGAATGTACGAATATTTTGCATCTCGATGGGCCTTTTACGTAACCTTTTCAAAAGCGATCAATTTTCTGTAGCAACACACTACCTATAAAACTCCAAATAATGTCAAAATGTAATTTTGATGCATTCCATTCCACCACAACTTTGTATTGGTTGTAGTTCTCACATGACTTTTTGACATGTTCAAAATCATTTACATTTAACATGCTCAACTCCCAGTATAGATGAAATGATTTGGTATGTATGGTACGATTTATAATTTCTATACCATTCGTGACATTCAGTTTCAAATATATAAATAGATAGGATAAGCAGATGCAAGACAGGACAGATATCGTTACTTGTGACTTTGATAAAGTAAATATTTAGCATCTTAATATATTTTTTACGAGGGACATGAAAACGCGGAAATTGTAGAACTTACATTTCTTTAAGCAGAGTTTTACAGATGTAACTTTGTATTGAGACTAAACGTTGCTTGACGTTAACAGTCTTCATGTAAAATAGTAAAACGGCGGAAACATAATTCGTGTAATGGACAACAACCAATTCGGAGGGAATTGTTTTTTATATTTTTCGTTTTATCTTCTAACTGTAATTACAGTAAACATCTGACGCATAAATCATTTATAACACATTCCGGTTAATTTAAAACGGTGTTAATATTAATACTCACCAATATAAAAAGATTAAGAAGTTGTATTTTTCGAATGAAATCCCTTGGGTTTCGGGGTATAACATACGAAGTGGTCTGCAGAAAATTTTAGCTCTTACCTTTCCTAAAAGTTTAAATATCCACAAATAAAAATCCTGGAATCTTTTCCAAGATAAGTTTTTCTGTAATGTTCAACATAAGCTTGACATGAACAGAGGCAAGGATAGATAAAATCAAATACAGTCAACGTTGAGCTCGTATAGAAAATTTATAATAATTAACAAATATGACACTTTTCTCAGCATTGTAAACGAATATGGTAATAGGGTTACCGGGTGAATTATTCTAGAGTAATTACGGAAGTTCAATTACTCCCACTAGTTTAAAAGAACTAATTAAATAATGTAGCACATAAATTAAAAGAACTAAGTATTGTAGTATGTAGATTAAAAGAAAGAAATACTGTAGCACGAAAATTAACAGAACTAAATACTGTAGTATGCAGATTAAAAGAACTAATTTAATACTTTAGAACATAAATTAAAAGAACTAAGTACTATGGTATATCGAATAAAAGAACTAATTAAATAATGTAGTGCATAAATTAAAAGAAGTACTGTGGTATGTAGATTAAAAGAAATAAATAGATATTGTAGTACGTAAATTAAAAGAACCATGTACTGTAGTATGTAGATTAAAAGAACAAATTTAATACTGTAGTACATAAATTAAAAGAAATAATTAAATAATGTAACACATAAATTAAAAAACCAAGTACTGTAGTATGTAGATTAAAATAAATAAAATAAATTTTATTTAGTAATAGTACGTAAATTAAAATAACTAAGTACTGTAGTATGTAGATTAAAAGAACTAATTTATTACTGAATTACATAAATAAAAAGAACTAAGTTCTGTAGTATGTAGATTAAAAGAGCCAATTAAATATTGTAGTACATAAATTAAAAACTAAGTACTGCTGTATGTAGATTAAAAGAACAAATTAAGTACTGTAGTACCTAAACTAAAAGAACTAAGTACCATAGTACGTAGATTAAAAGAACAAATTAAATATTGTTCTACTTAAGTTAAAAACTAAGTACAACGTATGTAGATTGAAAGAACAAAGTAGATTAAATAGTAGTGGGTAATGTAAGAACATTATATGATTCAGTCACGATCGCGGTTATGACAGTACTGTAGTACATAAATGAGAACAATGAAGAACTTCAAAGTTTTCTTTTAACCTGTAAATCCATCCCTATTACCCTCCACCTCTGATTTAATAGTAAATTAGGGAATTAGGAATTTTAGGGATTGTAACATTAATATTCGAGGTCTCATTCCTATGGTAGGTACTTTCCAGAGAGCCATTTGTGCATATTTACACTTAACAAATAAATAAACAAATTTCTTGAAGTCGTCAGATTAATTCATATGTACAGTAACTTCACGTTTATCATTTCATAAACCTACAGACTGAAGAAAAGTATATTTTTAATGGAAGTGATACTCCAAACTGTTCTCAATAAATGAATATGTTCTTCTTACATAGCACAAAAATCAGCGACCCCCAGTGGCTCGGCGGTATGTCTGCGGACTTACACGCTAAAATCCGGGTTTCGATACCCGTGGGGGTCAGAGCACAGATAGCCCATTGTGTAGCTTTGTGCTTAATTCAAAACAACAAAAAATTAGCAACGTGTATCATTTTTATTGAGAATTTTTCCATCAAAGGCTGGTTTCTTTTTCTAACGGTCATTTACATGAATGTTTTTCCCTCACACTTATTCATTGATATATAAGTGTTTAATTTAAATGCAAGGGTTTTTGAAGATCACTAGAATGGCTAGAATGGTGAAACGCAAAACCCATCACAATACATTTTATGCAAAAACAGTAAGAGAAAAACGTCATAACTATTTACAAGGGACTTTCACAAACACTAGTAATTATTACGAAATAAAGTTACGAACATTATTACTTTAACACTGGGATTGTTATCATGCTAGACTGTTGCTACTTATTGTTGCTATTTTAACTGTAATAATACTGATACAATGAAAAATATATCATTGTTTCAATGAAGGCATTTTATATCAAATTTCTGTATTAGTATAGTGTGAAAATTTAGGTCTTTATTTCAATACCGCGGATTAATACATCTATGAATGAATTTGGTGACGTTTTACTGAAGAAATGTGTTCAAAAACTAAGCAAACACCATTCTCAGTAACCCTAAAACTTTTGATAAAATTCATGTTAACTATAAAGGTGCAAAATTTCCTTCTTTTCTTTCCATATTCCTCTTAATTTATTCGTTGAAGACTCAAAATCAGAAGCAAGTTCTGGTATTGACGAGAGCCCTCTTGGATAGTGACTGGTAAGAAGCAAGACAGATCTTAAATAGTGTTTTTTTTTCACATCTCTGATTATACAATAGACAAATTATATGAAATGTAAACAAAACATTTACAGTTAACAGGATGTTATGACAAATTTGAGAACCTTTAGTTACTATTGTTTCGCCAGTTTTCAGCTGAAAAACATTCATTCTCATTTAAAAATTTCAATAAAACATCTAAAAATCCATTTTGAACAGCACTGATTTGGTTCCAATGGTGTTTCTTAACATTAACATACAATATTAATGCTTTAAAAGTGATATAGTACAAATGCTTAGTTAATTTTACAAAGTTTATTTTATGTTTCATCTTTACATATACCAATAAAGGACACATTTGACAATTTTTTCTTAGTCAAATGTTTTTATTTTAACAATAACAAATAACAACCATGCTTTTATACTGGTGCTGCTGTCTTCAGCTTTTGGGACGAAAGATACAGTCTAAATTTAAGTCATATCCTGGCAAGATCAGATAGTTAAGGTGCTTGACTCGTAATATGAAGGACACTGGTTCGAATCTCCGTCACACCAAACATATTAGCCCTTTCAGTTGTGAGGTCGTTATAAAGTCAATCCTACTATTCGTTGGCAAAAGAGTAGCCCAAGAATTTGCGATGGGTGGTGATGACTAGCTGCTTTCCCTCTAGTCTTACACTCCTAAATTAGGGACGGCTAGTGCACATAACCCTCGTGTAACTTTGCGCAAACTCCAAACAATAGTGTTTTCTTATAGTCTGACTTATTTAGTATTTTATCCTAGATATTTTCTAAACATTATAAAATCGCTTTATGCCGTCTCTTTTTGTCATTATAATAAATAGAATAAAACTATTATAGTTTGGGGATTCCGGTCAAAAATTATTTATTATCTTCATCGCCAATAAATAGCTATTCATTGTGTAATGGCAATCTATATAATTAAATCATCAAAATATCGAGTTCAGTGTCACAAAATGAACTGTTAAGTCAAGTATACCCAGGAAGGACTTGTACCAATTAATTACAATCCACGATTACACTGGGTGAATAGTCTGTGGTAAAATGATTATGAAAAACCAATCTCACATTTTGTAGATGAAATTCAAAAATTAAACATGTTATCCGATAGGTATTTTAAATAATAAGTCCATAACGTACAATATAATAAACAACACTTTAAACCACATAAAAATTAACTTTAGTGTTGAAAGAAATTAAACCAGACTTACTGTATAATATTGCATAGCATATAGTTAAAGTAACTTTAGTTTATTATTCCGAGCGCGTTAAGGCGTGCGCTCGTAATCCGAGGGTCGCGGGTTCGCGCCCGAGTCGCGCTAAACATGCTCGCCCTCCCAGCCGTGGGGGCGTATAATGTGATGGTCAATCCCACTATTCGTTGTTAAAAGAGTAGCCCAAGAGTTGGCGGTGGGTGGTGATGACTAGCTGCCTTCCCTCTAGTCTTACACTGCTAAATTAGGGACGGCTAGCACAGATAGCCCTCGAGTAGCTTTGTGCGAAATTCCAAACAATCAAAGAAACAATAGTTTATTATTAGGCAGCTATGTGTACAGAACATTTGGTGCCATTGTGCAGGAATATTCTGAAAGGAAAAGATAAAGTATTATCAACTGAATAGGAAAAATAAAATTAAAACAAACACGAACTTCTGTTTCTTAAGATAATAAATTTTGGAGGGAAATATAAATTATCAAACAATGTTTCTGGTATATAACAGTTATAAACTAGACGGGAACTCATTAAAGCGCATTCCTCCGCCATCCAGGGCTTATCATCTTCAGCTCTCAAAAACTACAAAAATATTTCCGTATATCTGAAGATATCAATGGACAAGAACCATTTCTAGCAGGACAATGAATAATAATATTCTAGATATTTCCAACAAATTTCACCAAAGTTCGGTCTTTTTTTCTGAGTTACAGAGCAAAAATGGTCAACTTGTCAACAGATAAGGAATTGAAGATTTTCATTACCATCATCAGTCAAAATATATAATCACTTCTGAGTTTTATTATAGTCCAAATTTAAGTCAACTTTTGTCTAAATCCATTCAACCATTTTCGAGAAATCTTGTTGACAAACACAGATATCCACACATACATAGAGTGACAAAAGTAATTTAATAAAAGTCAATCCATTTTGTAACTGAACTTCTAAATAAAAACGGTTAAATTACAATAGAAATACTGGTTTTGTATTGGCAATTGAATGTTTTAATAGGAATCAAGGAATATATTTTCGACATGAATAAAAAAATGTAATTCAGCTTTAGTATTAGCCAGAAAATCATCAAGTTTGCTTTACTGAAATATATAAACGGTTTGAGGGGGAATGAATACACAAAAAATACTTCTTATGTATGTGATGACAAATACATTTTGAGTGACGTGAAACACGAAACTACGAGCTGTTTTTGTTTAACTTCAAGACAACAAAAATAATCGAAACACAAGTTTCGTTTTCTTAGAATTTCAATGGCGAAATTCACCTTAGTTGATAGACTATTTATGTGTTTTATTATGAGCAGTCAGCTTATTTTAATGCATCGAGTGTATATAGACGGATAGAAAGATTCATTTCTCTTTACACTAGTACGATGTCAGCAATGTGTGTATATATATCTTTATAATTGACGAATCGAAGGTTGAAACAAAGCAAGATAGATTTTTTTCAAAGTGTTTATGATCAATATTTTTCATTGATCGAATATACAGTAACTGCAGTAATGTGCCGATAGAATATGCTTGTGGTTGGTAATGCTACCAATCAGAGATAACTGCAGTAAAACAGCTGTTCAGGCGTTTGCGCAACGTGGTTGGTAAACACCAAAGAAGGCTTGTGCTATATTCGCAGTCAACAGTTTTGTGCACAAGATAAGGTTAACAAAAAGAAATATATCCGCTTCCACATGATACATCTTGGTGGTCGATATGTTATGGATGTTAGTTCTACTTTTAATAAGATTAATAACTTTCATATGAATTAAGCGTCCAACGTTATAGTCAAAATGCACGTACTAAATATCTTAGTTTAATTTCATCTTTCAAATATTTAAAATGACCCTCAAATTTTAAAATTTTATCATCAAGAAATAGTTAACACATGGAAATTTCACCCCACACCCCACAATCGGTGAAGTAGCATTAAGTTTACAGAAAGCTATTAGGGTGAAAATGCGTTCCTTCCTTGTTAAATTACAGTTTGTTTGGTTTGTTTTGAATTTCGCGCAAAGCTACACGAGGGCTGTCTGAGCTAGCCGTCCCTAATTTAGCAGTGCAAGACTAGAGGAAAGTCGGCTAGTCATCACCACCTACCGCCAAATTCTTGGGCTACTCTTTTACTAACGAATAGTGGGATTGGCCGTAACACTATAACGCCCCAACGGCAGAAAGGACGAGCATGTTTGGTGCGACGGGGACTCGAACCCACGATCTTTGGATTAATTATGGACGGCGGATGGTAGCGCAGGTATCTCTCGTCTACCTTTGCGCGAAACTCAAACTAAGAAAAACTATGGGTAACAAAATAATGACTATTCTTTTGTTTGTTTGTTTTGATATTGTTAATGATTTAATTAAACTGTCTAAAAATATTATATTCTGTACACAATGCTATCAACTAAACGCACGTGAACAGACAAATAACCCCCCCAATGGCACAGTGGTATATCTGCGAACTATTACTGCTGAAAATTGGGTTTTGATACCGTTGATGTACAGATATACTGCTGTGCAATTTAGAAGGTGTCTTGTAGCAAAGAGGGCACTACGTAGTAAACAAACAAGATAGATATTTATTTTGTTCCCAATCTAATATTTCTTCTATATTGGTTTATGTCTATATGTGTATACGTTTCCCGCTGGTACGGCAGTAAATCTATGGATTTACAACGCTAAAATAAGGGGTTCGATTCCCGTCGGTGGACTCAGCAGATAGCCCGATGTGGCTTTGTTATAAACACACACACACACGTCTATGCATCGGAATTTCTATTTGGAAAAAAAATGTACATCATTCGTCAACATTGAAGCATTTAATGTGTAATTCTGTAAATTAATGACTAAAATGTTATCTTTAAAATATTGTCAGTTTTGAGGCTTGTCATTATATGAATGATTTTTATTAATTTTTTATTTATCTTTGACATCAAAATTCGTTTCTTTTAAAAGCAATTTATTGAATAAAAGAATTAAAGAGAGTGATATGAAAAAAAGAAGAGAAGCATTAGGCTAGTTTTTGGCTTGCAGATAATGAACGAGTTTGAGCAATAGAAGCTAAATAAAACCAAAAAATAATATTGAATTTAACTTATATTTCGTGACAAAATAAACAGAAATGCTTCTAAGTATTAATTTTATTGCATATCTTATGAACGAATTTAGTTATCTTCCTAAAGTCTCGATCCAAATATTGAAATGAGCTGTGGAACACCATCGTCCTTGTGCATTAGAAGAGGTGTGTGCTTAAAACATGACATCCTTACGGCGGAATTGTGTTGGATCTAAACTACGTTGCAGGGTTGTAGTCAAGATGGCATGACCAGACGTGGAGACATAAACTGTAACAGCGTTCTTAGGCTCTAAGAACATTATAAAAAATGTATTCAACTCTGTAGAGTTATCAAATAAATTATATTCTAATTCCTATAAGATTATTGTACATAGAACTATATATATAGTGCATGAACGCGTGTGTAAGTGTAAAATGTTTGACTCTCTTTGGTTGTTCTATTGTTATTCTATTCAACCACGTGCAGTTTTTGCTGAAACCTATCAAGATCCTCTATGTCTTTGCCTTTGTTATTGTATGCTGTGCAGTATGAAAAACCGGACCTTTGAAGCAGTGGCAAGCTTTACGCAAAGAAAACTTATAAATAAGTTCTTGTATTACAAAAACGACAAGCTTCCATACCAAAACCAATATATATATATATATATATAAGAGTTTACTGTACACAAAACTTAGATGGATGTTCAGGTACAAGTGTGATGTTTCGTAGAATTTCAAAAATATTATGTAGTGACAGAGACCCAAAAGAAAGTATTTAATGAGGCCAAACCATCATAAAATTTGTAATTCCATATTTTCAGCACACTTTGTAAATAAACGTGTTATCTCTTAGAATATTGTTTTATATTTACCAAAACAGTTAAAAATTAAATGTTTATGTGCTACAGTATTTATCACAAAAATGACCTAAAGTTCCAGCTTAACAGTAGAAATATCAAATATTACATCAAAAACTCAAATTTGAAAGATAAGCTAAGTTTGATTTGAAGAAGTGGCTCATTACATCTTATCATATCAGAACCTAAAAAGAGAGGTTAGGTTTCACCTTCGAGTTTGAACAAAAGAAGCTAAAAGCTAGAATCTAAAAATAATATTATATTTAATTTACGTATCGTGACAAAATAAACAAAAAATACAACTAAGTATCAATATTTCTATCTTCCAATAGCTGGTTTACAGTTTTATAAGCACTTGCCATTTCTTTTTGTTTATAGAGTTTAATTCGTAAACACAGAGCTCGGAGTAGACAGTACGGAAATAATGCGTTTACTGTGTTTCAAACACCTTTTAAGACTGGAGTTGTCTTCTAAAATTTTAAATTGGTTAGTTTGAGTTGTTTATTTTGTTTTTAATTAAAACTTAAACAGCAAATGAAAATACGTTACGACGCTTCATAATACATTTTTGCATATCCATAACTATGTATATTTACAGTTATCACACATTCTTTCTGGTCGAGTTTAACTCCTCTATTGTTGCTTTTTCTCTTTGTTTCTCTTTATATGCGTATTCACTTGTACACAGTTGTACTGATGTAGCAAAGAATACTGAAGACTCTGGTAATATTAAATATAGAAACAATTAGGTAGAGAAGGTAAACATGTGAATCATGTATAAATTACATATTAAAATTATTGGGTTTTTTTAGAGTGAGATTACGTACGTTGAATAAACAGTGTTTTCTGCTCCGAGCTCTGAAAAAACAAAGTCGTTTGAATAAACTAATGTTATATACAAAGGAAAACGTGAGCTCGAACTGCTTTAGTGATCAGACAGTGGGTGGCAGCCTTTTAACTGGTCTGTCATAGTCGATGTTCAGACGTTCAAGCGGATACGTCTTTGTTAATTGCAATTTTCATATTTTTTGTACAAAAGTTTTACTTCTGTTCTAAATCACTGGCATCGCTTATGATTTTTAGTTCAGTTTATATTTGAAATAACATAGAAATTTCACACATATTTTAATACTTTTAACCTTGTGAAAATTAAAGTGATTCACCGTCATATGTGACTTGATTTTTATTAACTTTATTACATATTCTCAATATAAAAATTCATTTATTTTAAAAGCAACTTATTGAACAAAAAGAATTAAAGACAGTAACATATGAGACTTTCCACCGAACTTTTAAATGGTAAATAGCAGAAAAAATACGAAGCTATATCAATAGATCACGTGAGGAAAACTCTAACTGGAAACTGAGCAAACTGATATTTCTGCCAGCATATTTCAGTGTATAATAATATTTGTGTTGTGAATTTTCGTTATATGTTTGCAAGTGTCATTTATCTGAAAAATTCTTATAATCGCAGAAACAAGCTAGATAATTCAGTTGCTTATATGAGAAAGATATATCAGCTATTTGGTAGTGTAATATCACGTACCCTTGATACACGATAAAAAGTATAACTCCTAATCTCATATCTCGGGTTCGCATCCCCCTCACGTAGATAACTCTCTTTCTTTTTTTTCGCAAAATTTAAAACAAGCAAACTGATCTTCACATGCAGCAAAATTTCCATCTACTAGAACAAGAGGCACTCGCACACTGACGTTCTCCAATTTCCACCGTTTCGAACTTTTTTAGAGTAAAAGTTAACAATAAATCTAAAATAGCGTTGTTTCTAGTAGGTTCTTAATGACGAAAACCATGTCGAACAGTTTCCAAAAATCTTTCGTTTTCATGGTTTGACTCTAGTATTTCCCTGAAATTAAACTTGTCCACAGTTATGACTTCATTAACACATCAAATCTTAATATCCTCATAAAGTTTCTCATTAATTTCTTCAGTATTATTATTTGATAGTTTGAGACAAATACTCATTAAAAGTATTTTTCCCTTTGTACCTACTAATAGAAACCCAAATGGATTCAATCTACTTACTTTGATATCCATAACTTCAACAGGACATAACTCACATGCCCCTCAGTGGCTCAGCGTTATGCCTGCGGACTTACACACTAAAATCCGGGTTTCAATACCCGTGGTGGGCAGAGCACAGATAGCCCATTGTGTAGCTTTATGCTTAATTCAAAAAACAAAAAACAACGACGTAACTCACATTTTACATATAAAGCTAGTCCTACCCCTTTCTTTAATACCCTATCCCTATTAAATAACTTATAACTCTTTCAAAGAAATTACTGCCATCAAAATCTTCAAAAATTTAAATGTTTCAGTTATTCTCATTATATCGATTCTTCGTTCCAACAAGCTCGTTGAAGTTATCTGTTTTATTTCTTAAACAATAACAGTTTTTAGTAACAATTAAGTCCACCCTTGCAATTACTACTACACTCATTTCACATGCTAAACTTTTTTTCTTTTGCATTTAGTTTATCCTGGTCTTCATCACTGTCTACTTCCAGTTTATAACTGCTCATTGTTGCTGAGTTAATAACCTCAGCAAACTCAGCCCCTGCACTATTTAAACATAAACCATCCATTTCAAAGAAACTTCCTTCTGTGATCCCATAACAACAAATAGCCACCATTGCGTATTAACCTAAGCCCAGTTCTCAGCACTAGTGAAGTACTTATAACTTCATACCCAAATTAAATTCTCGGCTGTACCCTGACAGGATTAAGTTATGATCCTTTTCTTTAAACATCTTTACCAAGTCCTTATACTTATTAATTAGCTCCTCTGACGTCCCACTCTCTACACCATTAGCTCCTACGTGCACCACAAAAAGTACATTCCTGCTTGTTCACTTTGTTATAAATCTTGCTCTGTCAGTTGTATCCTACACGTGAACCTCTGTGTAACATAATCTAATTCTTTTCTCCCTATGTACCACCACACACAAACTATTCCATCATCATGTCAAGGAATCACCAGTAACTATAGCCTCCTTACGATCCACACCCTTTTTGTTTTCCTTCCCTCCAATAGTTCCTCAAAATGAAATCTGTTGCTCAATAAAACATGCTAATTACAATGAAATCCACCATTTTTAGCCCTAATAGTACGGTTTCTAACTTCCTGAAAGTCATTGTTACCAGATATATCACTTGCATGTAAAAATTAATAATTTTCCACAATTTACACTTATCTACGTCATCAACTTTAATTTCATATAACACACTCAAAGTCCAAAATCATTCTGATTACATTCAAATAGATATTTTACTGTAAATTCATTTCTACTAGTAATGTCAAGGATCTGTTGCAAAAAAACAAACAAACCAAGATTTGATTCCAATTATTGAACTTTTTTATATTATACAGATTTCAATGAAAAATAAACATAATTTCATCAAATGAATCATCGAGTTCTGTTTGTACTAACTAAAGTTTAATTGACTGTTCCATTTTAATAAATATTTTCACACCCTGGTCTCTGTAGTTCTTGTAGATTCCTAATGTAATTGAAGATCACATGGTCTGGTGTTTGAGAAGCTTGACTCGTGATCTGAGGTCACGGCTTCGATTATATCTGTCATCGAACACGCTCACCCCTTTAGTTCTGTAAACGTTATTATGTTACGTTTAATCCAACTATTAGTTAGTAAAACAGTCTAGAAATTGGCGGTTAGTAGTGCTAACTGCCTCTCTTCCCACTAGTGCTAAATTAGGAACAGTTAGCGAATAAAGCCATAATTCAAAACAAATCTAATGCAATTTACACACTTTATTCCCTTAAAATAAGAGGTGTGTCGTTTCTTTTGTCTTGTTTAACAATCTGTAAATCTTAGGCTACACTCATTTTAACTAAAGAACCCAGTTCATCGTTTTAAGATCGCATTAAGTACATTATTCTGATTAGTGTAAAAGAAATAAAAAAGAACCTAGTCTTGTTTTCAATTCTAATATATAACAACAAAATAACTTTGAGGAAGAAACTACAAACTTTCTTTTGATCTAACAAGTTTTCTAGAAGAATAGAAAACAAAGTTTTATTTCTCCATGAATACTGAAATTAAATTAATATGTAAGGATTCTTGTCTTATACTTTTAT
Source organism: Carcinoscorpius rotundicauda (assembly GCA_011833715.1). Taxonomy (NCBI): domain Eukaryota; kingdom Metazoa; phylum Arthropoda; class Merostomata; order Xiphosura; family Limulidae; genus Carcinoscorpius; species Carcinoscorpius rotundicauda. The sequence goes on from CM022398.1 coordinate 29,490,412, forward strand.
TAAGTTGTCACTAGAGGTACTGAAATATTTTATTTTACCAGTTTTATGTAGTACACTTCTTAGTTGTATATACAAAAGTACTCAATTCTTCAATTTCAAAAACAGGTTATTGAACTAAAAATCTATTAATTTATTCAAAGTAATCCAAATATTTGACTTACTTTTATGCAAAATTAAAAAAAATCAATTTAATGCTCTGTTTCACTTGTAAGAAATGGTTCTAGAGATTTCTGGTAACATCTAGTCCGTATAATGATATCAAGCAATCCAACATCTAAAAACTCTGTTATGTATTTATATTCTTTGAGAATTCCCGAGCGTAAGCAATGATTTTGTCTTTCCAATTTTAAAGTCTTAGTTTAATTTAAATATAGTAAATCTGTTTTATTTTAATTTCTACGTTTAAGCCTGCGTTACTTAAAGATTGGTTTAAACAAAAAGGTTAGTAGAAGCTCATGCTCTCACTAGCACCACGTGACCTGAAGGTTAACGTGGTAAGTTGCAGATTGAATGGTTGAAGGTTCAACAATGATATCACTGATATATTCTGCACTTTCAGCTGCTGGGCATGTTATAAAGGGAGATAGTTAATCCCGTTATTTGGTTGAAATGACAAGAAATGCCTTTGTGGTGGCAGGTGAAGCTGGCTGGCTGTCCTCTGTTTGGTTTGTGGTTTGAAACATAACGAAATTTGACTTTGCCGTTTCGATACCAGTTAAAGTAACTGTTGATTTCTTAACAATAAGAAAGTTAACACCAAACCGTTTTTTATTAGTCAATTAAAGTTATAAATTAGAATTATGATATCGTTAGAAAATAAAACATATATGGGAGCAGAATGGCTCATAAGATAAGCTAACTCTGTATTTTTCTGAAAGACATTGAACCAGAAGATAAGTTTAATTAATTGTTGATACATTTATATGTGTCTTCTGTGGATTACGTGAGGTTGATTGTTTGTTGGAAAGAAATAATATTTTTGAGAATCAACAACATGTTTAGTTTAGCTTAACTGTCATTAGAATTACTAGAAATGATAAAATCTGCTTATTTGAAAATTATAAACAAAAACGATGATAATTACACATGAGAAAGTTGAGATGATTTACTGATTCTCTTCGGAAACCTCGAGTTTCTGCTGTTTGAACAAGTATACAATAATTCTTATGCACAGTTTGATTATTAATAGTTGTGAAAATCCAAACTTTGTGCATAAAAAAATGTTACAATAATAATCCAGAACCGACTAAGTATACATATATTTCTATATACAAAATGTAATGATAATATAAAGTCTATAGCCATGTTTACAAACATAGTATAAAAACAATTAAAACTGTGATCTCATGTTCTGATGTATTTTACGTAAGGTTAGCACGAAATTTTCTTAGTGTGATTCGATTCCCTGCGATGAACACAGCTGATAGGCCAATATAGTTTTACTTTAAAATAAACGAACAAATCATACGCTAAGAAATACGTATACAGATTGGTATGTGTGGAACATTCTATATGAGCATCTTTGATACGTTTACACTTTTAGGACACGACTGATTCCGGTTTTCCGGTTACAACCTTTTCCATGATTTGTTGCGCGTCAAACGTTAACACAGACCTGCTGTGGTTTTATTGAAATGTTTGCAAGTTCTACTGTAATTCCTGTACACTGAATTCATAAATGATGTCCATTTTTCTCTAACACATACATATTTTTTTACAAAACGTCATACGTAATTTTACATAATTGAATCATTTCCATTGAAATAGAGCCACATTTTTTGTTTAAAATGAGGAAACTACTGGCTGTAGATTTCTCTACAGCAATCGCGACTTAAGAGTCTTATCGATTGGTTCCCCGCTTGGACAGCGGTAAGACTGCGGATTTACAACGATAAAATTAGTGGTTCGATTCTCCTCGATGGACACAACAGATTGCCCGGTGTGGCTTTGCTATAAGATAATACACACTTATCGATCGTTTTAGAACAAAAAAATTATAATTAAAAAATCATTGTGATAAGCGAAATAATCATTTGATCTTAGTAATTTTTTCTTCCCAATTTATAAAAAAATCATTACGTGACGGAAAAAAAATAATTATTATTATCGTAATCCGGAGATACTGAGAGCATTCACCACCATTTTTAACTTTATAGTGAAGTAGCCCTTCGAATGGAAAATACAAAGTTGGGTATAACTAACACCGAAAGTTATTGCTTCAGTTTCGAATCGAATGGTTAGGATTAACACAACAAATAAGGTTTCTCCCATGTCCAGTTGTCGGTGCTCTCCCAAATTTAAATACGTTCCACCACCTATGATAGTAAAAACGTATTTTCCACAATGTTTCCACAACCAAAAGACAATTATATAAAAAAAATAACAGAAATACATCACTTCTCGTCGTCGTAAAAATTTATCCTGAAAAGAAAAAGAAAATGCAACAAAGCATACTTCCATTTCCAGCAAACATTTTGCAGGACTCCGTGGACGTCGAAATGGAAATAGAAACCACCGTATACCTCATGGCTTTCAAAAAACAAGATAAACCCTAATAAATTTTTATGTGTATTTAATTTTTCAAACAGTTAGTGTAGAGCCTTTTTAATTTATGTGCTTACTATCGAGATAAATAGAAAGGAATTCAGGCAAAAGACAGATTAGTAGCAACTTAGTAGGTGAGTTTTCTTATTTGTCGGGGAGCACAGTCGTACTGTGTTTGGGTTTTGTTGTTTGATATTAATCACAAAGATCTATCTGTGCTTTCCCAATCACGGGTATTGAATCCCGGGTTTTAGCATTATAAGTCCGCAGACATGCCGCTGTGCCGTTGGGGAGCATGTTATTATCATTCGAAGCTTTATAAAAGTTACAGGTGCAGTCATATTTGTTTGACAGCAAAACAAAAACCGATATTTCTTTAACAATAAATTATTGTAAATATATTTCTCGTTTTAGTTATTTTCTTTGTGTTAGTGGAAATATTATGCCGATGTGTTATTTTTCTAGTTGAAACAATGTAATAAAGCTTCAACAGGGTACAAAGAACCGTTCTGTTGTGCTAAATAATATAAGCAGTTCACATGCATTTCTGAGCTTTTTGAAAAAAATATTTACGCTGTTTCGTATATTTATGGAGCTGTTTTCGTTTTTTATGTATAAACTCCGGATGCTAGCGTTGGTAGCCCTCAGATATAGCACTCTGCCACTGGAGAACGACTCTATTTTCAACGGTTACTAATTTCTAGACAAACTGTACAACTAACAATATGAAAGCCCTGTTAACAAAATAAGCGGAAAGTCAGTTTTATTTTCTTCAGACTATCACAGTTGCTAATAATTCGACTATCTACTCGAATTTATAGAAAACCAGTTGAAAAATTAAATCAAACAGACCTAAAAGCTTAGGTCTAATAGCTAAATAATTGGATAATTAGGTTTTCTACTCAGGACACAAATTTTAAGAATAGCATTATGTTATGATTTTGCTGTTGGTTCTTATTCATTTCCACTAGTTTGTTAATTCACGACACTAGAGACATCTTCTTAACTGAAAAAAAAAATTTTCTTCAGTATTTTACTTAAAAATTTCTGCATTTAGAACATCGTTTTTATACAGCATAACATTAAAATAATATAGCTATAAATCATTGATTATCTAACCCTATTGAAATATGATTTTTTTCCAAAATTCCAACCGCGTTTGCTGTTAAACAGAATTAATTCTATTCTGCAATGACTCGAATGTGTTTCCAGTTATGAAGACATTGTCCATCGTGCATGTAATCACACTCTAAGATGTTTGATTTTTCATAGGTGAATGGTCCCCAGAATAAACTCGGAAGTAGAAACTATATGATGACGTTTTGGTAATACAAGGTTTGTTCTGCTGTGGTTTGTAGACTTTCGCTTGTCAACGTGTCACAATTATGTTTACTTACATGACCATACAACACTTGCTGTGAAGTTTAATGCAAGTGTTCTTGTGAATTCAGAGCTGCGTATTTTATAACTCTTAAACATGCTGGATAGAGTGGAAGAACATAGGAAGGTTAATACGCAAAGTATTCCACTCGGTTAGCCACTGTTCCGCTTCCCGAGCACTATTTGAAGCCAAGATTAAATGATGTTCCTCAGCAACTCCACAATGATTTTTGAAGACGATCGACTCGATTTTTTGTCTCTAGAAGCTTTCTAACCAATCTATTTACAGCAACAGCAATTTATGACGTACATCTTGGACTGGTTCTGCTGTGGTATGCCCATGACGTACATCTTGGACTGGTTCTGCTGCGGTATGCCCAAAGTGTTGCTTCAGTACTACAATCATTTTGTTTGTTCGGGTGAACCATCATGGTATGTTACTCAAACTTAATATTATGTTATGTATTTCACTGTCATCGACGGGGCAAAAATTATCTATTCCTTCGTGACCATATTGTGCCCAGCACAATAACCATTGGGTACACTCGGCGCTTGCCGTCACATATCTACAGTAAGTACGATTAGAATTCTAAAAATTTAATACTGAAAGTCAATAAATAACAATATGTTCATTAATCTCGATGATGATTTTGTCCAATTCCAAGGCTTAACGCCACAGCATAATACAGACCGGGAGACTACAAGTATCTACGATGACATCACATTATATATCGATTTACATCTGTATCTATATAGCACAAAATGTCTCAGTTTGTTGACAATTATAAATATTGTCTGCAAAAGAGTTACATATTTGTCGTTACATGCCCGTAACTCGAGGCCTGACAACAACACGGAAGTCCAACCTCTCATTCACACATTCGTGCTACGAGAAAGAGATATTGAATAATTTCAGTATCTTTACGAAATTGTAATTAATGAATATTCTCCTATAAATACTCGGAAATTCTGAATCCGTTGAGGATGCTCAGTGATATTGACAGGACACCAAATCAATATACTGACTCTATATATATACAAAAATATTAAACCACTTTTCAACCTGAATAGCACTTTACATGATACATGGGCCAAACGATCAAATCAGAGAACACAGTTTTCAGGCATAGCCATCCCTAATTTTGGATAGCTGGTCAGATTGTACGGTTACCAATAAGCACTCGATGCCTACACAATAACGGGACTGACTATCACCCTACAGCTAAAAGTATAAAGTGTGTTTAATGGCGTATCGAATTTGATTCACAGCCAAACTTATTTAAAACTAAGCTATATCCGGTCACAAGTAAATAAATAATTTTTATTTTATTCAGGTTAATATCTTAATACACTATGAGTATTAGTTTCAGTTGGGAAGACTTAATTTTTAACCAGTGTAAGAAAACTTAATTAGGTACCACGAACTTCATTCTTAAGAAACGGAGTTTTTACTTAGTTCTAAGCCGATATTAAAACTTCAATTGGTAAAACTGCGAAATTTGTAACGTATTGGTAAAATACTTAGTGGCTCATTTATCACTTGTTCTACAACAAATGACGTTAATATAATGTACACATTTATTTCCATCACTCATGAAGTGGTTGTTAAGTACAAAGCTTCACAAAGGACTATCTCTGCTCAGCCAACCACAGGTATCAAAACCAAGTTTCTTGGTGCCACTAGGAAATATTCATTATGAAAGGTCAAGTGAATGACCTGGTTGTTTATACATTTAACAGAACGAATGTTATCTAAGTTATTCACTTCGATATTCCGATGAAATATATATAATGTCGCCACTTAAATCTGACTAAAGAAAATAGTATTATTAAAAAACCAGATAGCTTCTAGATACATGGGCAGCTCGTTTTAAATATCTAAGCTGACAGACTGTCACCGTCAAATCTTAAGTATGTTTATTTGATTGCGTTAAAAACATAACCTTTCAATTTTGCAAATATTTTGTTTAACTAAAACCCAAAGTAACGCAGTATCATTCTAAAGCAGTATCAATCTATCATTTATTATAGCTAATGAAAAATTTGAATGAAAAAACCAAGTATTTTTACATCAAATAACCAATTAATGAGAAGTCACTTGTTAGATCTGTAAAAGTAAAATAAATAAAATTTAATTAAAAATTAAATATTCCTTAAAACCAATCCTTGTTTCAAACACTTTATCTCATACGGACCTGTAAATATATTATCTACCTTACGACCCCTAAACACTGTCGAACTGATGGTTACGGAAAAGGCAAGTATTATATTTATAGAGTTTAAATCCACTTACAATCCAATAAGCGCTACGTTACTGCAGTTTTATAAATGTTAGAGATAGATTTTATGCGAATATTTAAAAAACATGAGGTGAGTTGATAATGTTGTATATTTTAGACGGTACGTGTAAAACTGCAAACCAAAATTATTGTTCACTACTTTAATTTTAATCACCTGATTTATTAAATTGACAGTTTAAACATTTTTATAAAACTATGAACAAAAATTAAGCCAACTGAACTTTGAAATCGATAAAAACACAAACATTATGCAATTTTTAAATTCATATTCGGACTTCCGTGTAAATCGTACACTTTTACAGCTATGAAACAATAAATTCTTTTAAACATTTGACTATAATTGTTTTCTAAAGTTTTCAAAGATATAATCTTGCACAGCTCTTCTTTTCGTCAGTGAAAACGGTGTAGTTTAGTAGTTAGCATGACTGGACTGTGAATCAAAAGATACAAGGCTGCTATCTCTTCGCTGCTAAAACGTTCTTTGCACTATGAAGTCAGGGATGGGGGTGTAAGAATGAAAGTAAAATTCCCCTATTAGATGAGATAAAAGTAGCCCAAGAGTTGGTGATTGTTGACTAGCTGACTTTTCCCTTGGGTGTAAGTTTGAAAGTACGATCACTTATGCACAGATGGACATTGTTTAGCTTTGCAAAGGAATTCTATATACAGCAGTAAAAATGGATCCTTGTCTACTGAGTTATTTAATTAAACAAATCTGTAACAATGTGTTTGTGTTTTTCTTATAGCAAAGCCACATCGGGCTATCTACTCAGCCCACCGAGAGGAATTGAACCGCTGATTTTAGCGTTGTAAATCCAAAAACATACCGCTGTACTAGCGGGGGGCATCTGTAACAAATAAGAATTTTATGAGACAACTGAAGTTATGCAAACTAAAGAATAAACCAACTATTGCAGTTATATCCTGAAATAATAAACGAATTATGTGTTTGAAAGGTTTTATTGCTCAAATATTTAATTTATAAAACAACAGATTCCTTCATGAAATGCCTCATTTTGTTTCAAGAGTTAAAGTTTATGATAATACATTCTCACAAACTTTTATATTCTCAAAGAAATTGTACGTCGTGCTTATGGTATTTTATTATTCTCATGTGTCATTTCGGTTTTAAATCGCGTTCCAAGTGGTGGATAACATAGATTTTCCATAACTTTAATGGCGTAAGTGTATACTAAACTGGTCGTTATTGGTATACATTTCAGCAAATTATATGTAATATGAATGATCGTTCGAAATCCTAAGAAAGCATTCAATCTAGAAAGCAGACTGGCATTAGAATGCATGATAATAAATATTTTTGTCATTAAACGTCAGTATAAGTAGCTTGAATAAGATGCATCATTAATACAGAGTGAAGCAAAAGTAACTCACCCCGAAGATTTGATTCAATGGTAGAATGCAATATCAAATATTAACAGTTACTCTAATTTTCCTGGCAGTACTTAACAACCTCTTTCTTAATAATCATAGCTTACATTATTTCTCAAGGTTTGGAACAAGTTACTTTTGTATCACCCTGTATATTAATAGCGAACGCCTTCCAACCCCTTTGCCCTCACAATGTGTTAGAACTTTCCTAATTACTAAGTGAGCCAATTTCACACACAAACACCGCGTGTAACGTTTATTATCGTCATCCAGTCTCACAAACCAACACAAGAGGATTATAGATACACGGGTCTTGTTCAAACAAGTGTTTGTAACATCCAGTTCTAGATTGATGATGCTGGGTACAGGTACCGGTGAAAGCAAACAGTCAATATAAAATAAACATTACATTTCTCGTAAAAGCTGAAAACTATAATAAAAAATAAATTTACCTTAAAAAGAAGGTACAAATCATCTCTTTAAAATTTCTGACAATGAAAAAATCATTTTGTGATTCCATTATATTTTATTTGTCTTGAACTAACATCAACTGAAATACTAAGCGATAGTCTTCTTACAAATTGAAAGATAACTGTACCTTCTATAAGATTCATCACTACAACTGGAAATTAGTTTAATAAATCTCACAAGATTAATGCGAAATGTATTTTCTCTAAAGGCTAAGTGAGATCACAATTATTTGTTCTTTGAATTTCGCGCAAAGCTACAAGTAGGCTTCACTAGCCGTCCCCAAGGAAGCAGCTACTTATCATCACCCGCCGCCAACTCTTGGGATATTCTTTTACCAACGAATAGTGGGATTGATCATTACATTGTAATGCCCCTACGCCTAAAAGGGGCGAGCATCTTTGGTATGAGAAGGATTCGAACCCGTGACCCTCGGATAACGATACAACTGCCTCAACCACGTGGCCATGCTGGCCCAATGGCTAGTAATGATAAAATATTTTTTTATATATTACGCGTAATTAAAATTACATTGGTAATTTTCAACTACTGTTCTTTCTAACATCTTGGTAAGAGCATTATATAAAAAACTCTCATGAGATTCTAATATAAATATTATGTTTTAAAAATCATAATAGGTTTATTTAAAAAATTCTCAACGATTTGATCAGATCAATTTTAATAAAAAGAAGGACAAAAACAGAAAATTTGTGGTTTAAGTCAGAGTTAAGTTTCATATACGGTTGTTTTTTTCTGTTATATCACGAACGTTTTGAAGCGTGTAAAAATATAATGTTTTGTGTATCTTTAACGATTAAAGATAGTTTATTTGAAACGTTTATCAACTTTCTTAACTATATTTAATACTAAAACTGTATAATATTAAATGTTTATTGGCTGACCAATACTCAAAAGTAAAAGTATGTAAAACATTTGTTGTCTTGAAGTTCTGTTAAATTTGTTGAATCTCGTTTGAAAATTAGAATCACATACATTAATTGTTTACACTTCTGCACTAAATAAACACAAGTTTAACTATTCTGAAATAATTGTTTTCTACTTATTTCCACGACACACAAATAAACATTTAATTCGACTCGTGGCCTGGTATGGCCAGGTGGTTAAAGTATTCAACTCGTAATTCGAGGGTCGTGGGTTCTAACCATCATCGTATCAAACATGCTCGCCCTATCAGTCGTGAGGGCGTTATAACGTGACTGTTAATCCCACTATTCGTTGGTTAAAGAGTAGCCGAAGAATTGGCGGTGGGTGGTGATGACTAGCTGTCTTCTCCTTAATCTTACGCTGCTAAATTAGTAGCGTGTAGCTTTACGCAAAATTCAAATATAATATTTAAACTCTTTTAACGAGAGTGCCAGAAAATATTCTGGCATCTGACCTATCTAGTATATCGTCAACACATTTACTACTCAATCTACTTCTACAATACCAGAATTTTATTTCGAGAACAAGGTGTTAAATATAACTTTATTCGACCTGTCCAAATATCTGTCACCATTTTACTACCCGATTATCTACATAACAACAAAATCTAAACCTGACAACAAAACACAAACTTTCTTCTATATCCTATCCTGATTTCTAGAACAAAGTAGATATTTGAACGCATCCCTACAACACACAGTAACTTTTATGAAACCCAATTCCTGACAGTGTCCGAACCTCTACTCATTACTACATGATTTCCTTTCTGTCACATTTTTCATAAATACCAAATTCTCATTTCGACAACACAACGATTATTTCCCAGTACTATACTCTCCTAGCACAAGATCAATGTTCCTGAAAACACTTTATTTCATTTCTGACACTTGACCTTCTATAGTATATTGATATCACACCAACTACAATTTTGTCCACCTCACATCTCACAATGAATGAATTCCTTTTGAACTACGTAGAGTTTCTTCATTATATTCAATCCCCGATAATACCTGAAATACATTTCGACAACACATTGGTCCCTCTTTCTACAACCTTTCATAATAAGCATTCATTGGTTTGAAAACATGAAGGATAAGTTATGTTATCTAATCTTTCATTACAGATAATTCTCTTTTCAACCATCTGACACAAACAATTTTTTTTCACTTGACACAATTCTTATGCCAGTAGCACTATAACAACTTTCGACACATGATTACCTATAACGCCCAAACCACATTTCGAAAACAAATAGCAATCACTTTGTCATTCAACATTTCACAATTGCCGAAGTTTATTCAAGATGTTATATAGCTAACGAGGTGTTGTTAAATCGTTTTCTTGAAGAAACATCGGTTTACGTTTCAGGTAAAGGACTTTTAAGTTTGTTTGACGACATATGTAATTTTTAATTATTTCACACGTTAATTGTTCTATTATTTTATTCCTCTGTAAGAAGAAGAGCCATTAGGGAAAGAGTTTCTTTGAAGTTAAGTACAAAACTGCATTATGTGCTAATTGTACATTTGCCACCAAGGGTAGAGAGACAGTTTCTAGAGTTGTGAGTCCGTTAACATATCGCTGTGCCACTGGGAGGCATGAATAGTGTTAAAACTCATTTTACACTTAACACTTTTACACTTTAGAAAAGAAAAAGATTTTTGTTCATATTTATTCTAAATGTGTGTCAATGAATAAACAATCACTAGATCCTTAATTTATATTGTCTCTTGCAACAATAGAAACGAGGCAATGACACTAGTTAATAGAACTTCGTGAACAATAGCAACACAGTGTACATGTTTAAGTCTCTGAACAGCGTTGAAAAGATACAACAATAAAATGAAGTGTTTCAAATCATTAAATAACTTGTAAGTTTATAATTAGTTACTGATACATTTTATGATAATCTTAATATATTATTATTCAATTTATCTAAAAATTCCTAATAAAATTTGATAGATTATATTTTTACTCATGTTGATATTTTTGAATTAACCATAAACCTACACAATGGGCTTTCTGGCCCAGCATGAGTATCGAAACCCAGTTCTTAGGGGTGTGAGTTCGCAGACATACCACTGTGCCACTAAGAAACTGCTCATGTTTATGTTGATATTTATCCATAAACTGAGGAGCTTATAACTTTAAATTCTGTGTTCGATACGTGTAGTGGGTACTACGTACATAGCCTGTTATGCAAATTTGTGCTTCAAACAAACTTGACGTTTGTAGGGTAGACTTCAGTTAAACAATCCCCTTAAAACTAAAAACCGAATATTAGAATGTCTTTCATCAGCTGTAGTGTGCTAATGTCTAAATATCTTGTTAGTGTATTGTCGCATTATATCACAATTATCAAACTGCTAACGACAGAGAAAAATTCACGAGTTTTGATTTTTCTTTAAAACACTCATTAATCTGAACGTGACTGTTTTGGTCAAAATATAATATATTACAATTCTTTTAAGAATTATCACTAGATTCATGAGGATAGAGTAGAAAAATCATGACACTTTTGAAACAGACAGTATTTTGTCTGAACAGGATTCTTATAGTAATTGATTTATACCTATTGACATCGTTTTTTTAAAAAAAATTTAGGTGTAGTAATAATAAAATACACCCATTAGCTGCTAAATTAACCCTTCTTAATGTGTAGAATTTGTTCCACTCTCTTCACGCACAAATAAAATATAAATATGTAACAAAGTTTACAAATATATAGTGCTCAAGCTATTCTTATTAATAAAATATCTATACATAGTCTAACCAATAATAAATACGGCGTATCAGCAGGAAAAACAAATTTCTGTGTGAAGTGCACTCTAAACGTACTTGTATGTGCGTAGTCAATGTCAAGAGTAAGAGATGTTTACTTTGTTATTTGACATACAAAGCCACATTTAGATCATACCTGTACGACAACTTCTTTACAGTGATTACCGAAGTATGTTTACCTGTGAAATATTGTGACCTTCAAAGTTTATTGAAATAATGTAGAATACATCCATATGTATATTACCTTTGCATTGGAATTACTAAAACCTGAGTGGCTTTTTCGACCAGTGATCCAAATATGATTTCTATTTTAATATTTAAAATATTTGATATCGAATGACAATCACACTAACTCTATCTTGAATTTCAGTCGCTTTATTGAGATGAGATTAAACGTCCACCTGTTCCGAATAAGTGTATCAAAAATAATTATTCAAGTATTATATTTGTGTTATAAAAAACTTTATTTTGAACATATACCAATCATGTTTTTCTAAACGACTATATCATACGTTGCCGGAAGCTACACAGTCAAGTTTGTTTATTTTTTTCCAGTATGATAGTATCCTTTCCTTGATTAAAGTATTTAGTATTTCAGGATGATTAAAAAAACAAAGAATAATTTAATTATTATATAAAAAATATATCATAAAATAACTGTTGAAAAACACACACATTAATACCACGATTCTTAGCAAATTAAGTATTTAACGTTAGGTGTATAAATCAGTTAAGATAGTTACAAACACATATATACACGCTTCTTCCTATTGCCACTTCACAACGAGGGTCTTTTCTCTTTCACCCTGATGAGAACTAATGGAAGTGTTTGGAGTTTTTCAAACGTGATTGTTTAACTGAATACGTGTTATTTGAACTTACCGTATACGAACGCTAGTCTTCTGAAGGTGAGGTGTAATCCTGTCCTTAGATTCTAGAAATTCGTCACAGATTATTATAAGTATTTTGATCGGCCATTGATAGTTGAATAAATTCCATAGCGTCACATGATTTCAGGATTTGCAGAGTCGTCAGAACTCCTTGGTGACCGTCGTCGAGAAGAGGGAGCCTGCCTAGTGTTGGGATGCGCCTGCCCAGCTCGCTCGCATCTTCAAAACATTTCAGATCGATAAACGTGCGGGCAGGTCGACTAAGGCTTACGTCAAGGGAGGAGGGGGTATCGAGGGGATAGTGAAAACTTCTCGAACCATGACGCGAGTTAAGGCAAAAATAAGAGGATGCAGAAACAGATTATGGTAGTGATTGTATGTAAATTAAATGTAAGTGTACTGTTCGGGTTAATAATATATTATGTGTACATATAAAAAAGTAACATGTGTTGATATCTGTCGAAAAGGTCACCCAGCCCACACAAAGTTCTAGTTTTGCTGTAATGTTACACTTTGGAGAGAGATGTAACTTAATACACACAGTTTTAGTGTGAATAAATTTTCAGAATGACAAAAATATAAATTTTATTACACTTCTCGCTAATTGTTACCTTATTGCATGATAGATTGTATTTGTGTGTTCTTAGACTTTCTAAAACATTATAATATATGGAAATAACGTAAACATTAACAGTAGTACTACAATTACCGGAAACCAGGTTCAAAACATTTTGATATGATCATACTACAAGCTCTCCCCTCAAGTGGTACAGCGATAAGTCTGTGGATTTACAACGCTAAAATCAGAGGACTGTTTCCCCTGGGTGGACTCATCAGAAAGCCCGCTGTGGCTTTGCTATAAGAAAACACACACACACATTGTGAAAAGTTACAATTTGGAGAAGTAATTTAAAAGATATACGTATTTTCTACACTTTAGAAATCATTCACAATACACTGCATTTAGTTTCATGATAAATGGGTGGGGGAATTTTATAATGGTAAATTTCTTACGTGTGGCGTATTAGCTATATGATAATTGTATAGAAGTACGTAAGTGCAGTAAACGGAAATACCTTAATCTACAAGAAAGAACGTGAAAAGAAGTCATAAAAGTTAAGACTTCAAGAAGTAATATCAGAGCCATATCTGTTTGTAAAAACTCAATTTGTTTTTTACAGTGCGCAGTAACGTGATACAAACAGGTCCGGCATGGACAGGCGGTTAAGGCAGTCGACTCGTAATTCGAGGGTCGCAGATTTAAATCCCCGTCACACCAAACATCCTCGCCCTTTCAGCTGTCAGGGCGTTATAATGTGACGGTCAATCCCACTATTCGCTGGTAAAAGAGTAGCCCAAGAGTTGGCGATGAGTGATGATGACTAGCTGTCTTCCCTCTAGTCTTACATTGCTAAATTAGGAGCAGCTAGCGCAGATAGCCCTTGTGTAGCTTTGCGCGAAATTCAAAAACAAAAATTTAACCAGGAATGGAATGTATGACCACAATAAGTAATTGTGATTTTAAAAGCGAAAAAACACACCAAAAAACAGCGACATATTCAGATTTTAATGATCATCATGAAGAAGTAAGTGGAAGCTAACATAAAATATCCTTTCACAACATTTGATGATAGGATCTATGATTTTGACACTATTCCAATAACTTTAAACATTGTTATTTTAGATCACTTATTCTGCAATACCAGGTTCATGTAACATAAGGAGGGAAAATGAAAGCAATGTGTTCTGGTGATAAATTCTTAACTCCCGTTCGATGTGATACTCTCAGATTAAATTATAAAGGTAACAGTCATTATTTGATTTCAATGAGATGATTTATGTTTATTGTGTACACTTTGTTAATTCAGAACCCGGCATGGCCAAGTAGGTTAAGGCGTTTGACTCGTAATACGAGGGGCGCGGATTCGCTCTTTCAGCCATAGGTGCGTTATAATCTAACGGTCAATCCCACTAATCGTTAGTTAAAAAAATTGGTTGATGGTGATGACTAGCTGCCTTACCTCTAGTCTTACACTTCTAAATTAGAGACGGCTAGCGCAGAAAGTCCTCCAATAGCTTTGCGTGGATTTTAAAACAATTTTTAATTCAGAGCTACAAGACAATTAAAATGCTTAACTACGAAATACTAAAACTACCAGTAGAAGTCCCGATATTGAATATTTACAAGCAGAAACGATGAGTGAAATAACTGACACTTCATTACAGAATTGATTAGATGAGAGTTTTTGTATAGAATGTTCTGTTGACCATTTATGTATTTCATCATAAGAAAATTACCATTAT
Source organism: Carcinoscorpius rotundicauda (assembly GCA_011833715.1). Taxonomy (NCBI): domain Eukaryota; kingdom Metazoa; phylum Arthropoda; class Merostomata; order Xiphosura; family Limulidae; genus Carcinoscorpius; species Carcinoscorpius rotundicauda. The sequence goes on from CM022398.1 coordinate 29,505,413, forward strand.
CATTTGTATTAGATAATGCAATTACAATTGCAAAATCACATAATTTAACCGTTATGCATATCTATAAGGTCAAAGATCATTAATTTTAGTAAAAACAAAACAAAAACATACAGCAGAAAGGTGGATACAAAAGCTTAAATACTATTTGAGTATTTATACGGCTAAACAGATGTCACTGTCATAGGCTGAAGTTTTATTCGATTAGAATGACATCTTTTAAGTAAATTCTTACTTGCCTTTTGTGTCACACGAATCCTTTAACTCTAATTGTAGGTTGGATTATTTAACACTACCTGCAAGTTGGAGTTTTTAACTTTGCCTGTAGGTTGAATCCTCGAACTCTAATTGTAGGTTGGATTCTTTAACTCTACTGACGGGGGACCTTTTTCATAATGTATCTAAAAATTAATGCACATATATCTGTATAACAGTAGCAATAAAGACTAGTAGGTCGTTTTAGTGGTTCCATACTTAATGACAATAATAGATAGATACGTATGCAAGTGATTTCGCTGATCGATATTGCGGTATTCATATTCTGATTGGTTCATATGACTATGTACTTGTTACACACTTAGGAAGGAATACAGGAAGGAAAAAATTCTAGGCTGCGGCTGTTCTAAACAAATTTGGTAACTTATGTCCTTACATACCACAATATTTGGTCTTTTGAATTTCGCGCGTAACTCGAGGGTTATCTGCACTAGGCGTCTCTAATTTAGCAGTATATGACTAGAGAGAAGTCAACTAGTCATCACCACCAACCGCTAACTCTTGGGCGACTCTTTTACTAACAAATAGTGGAATTACCAGTCACATTATAACGCCCTCACGGCTATAAAAAAGTGTGAGATAAAAGTGTGATTGAAAATCATCTTCATGTCGGTCACCCAGATCCATTGTTTGTGGTTATACCTAAACACATCGAAGATTGTGAGAAATGTCTATGTAAAATCATCTTATTTAATATTAACTCTTTCCCGTTCAATCTAATATATTCTGCTTGAATAAAGGTCGCCTAATTATAATATGTTTTCTTTAAGGCTTGATAACAGATTTTTCATGGAGTTTTTTTCTTCCCAAAACGAGGTTTCGGATTATATACACAACATTTATCAAGGTCTGAATAATATTTCATTTATTAATACCCATTTCATCTACCAGGTATGAGTTTATAACGTGAAATATATGTAGGGTTAAGACACACGAATTTCATGTTTTATACAGAGATACACTTAAACGCCACTAATACAGTCGACTGTTGTTTCAAACTACCTGAAGGAGGAAACAATTCTCAGAAACATAAGAAAAGAGCACAATCAAAAATGAGTGGGTGACAGATGTGCACTAAACACCTACGTGTACATTTATTCGGATCAACGTATTCGCACAAAGATTTAGAGTAAAAGTGTAGGAGTCTCTACAAACATACTGTGTACAACTTAACTACCGTTACTGTGGAAGAGTATCATTTAGGTCGTTGATGGTTGACTCAAAACTTTATACGAATGCATGTTAGTAGTTTCTTTATTTGACTTAGAGTGCTCAAATCGCAATTTGCTGATCAAAGGATCGAAACCCGCGCCAGCATGGTAACCCTATCAAGCCAAGGGGGAGTCGTAATGTTACTGTCAATTTTTTTGTAAAAGAGTAACTGAAGAGAGTGAAACATTCTACATTCATGTATTTTTTGCTTAGCAACAGATTGAATGGAAACAACGTAATGGAATATAACGAAGTTCCTGAAACGGAAATCAGCTTTCTAAAAGCTCCGAGTTTTGCATACAAAATCATAATTGCATTTAAAACAACAGTCAAAAGAAAGTTTTCTCTTATGAGCTAATTTTCTTTTTCTTTCTGTCTCTCAATTTGTTACTTTAAGGCCTTTAAATCCATTGCATGTGGATAATTTAAACATAACAGTAATCTGAGTATTAACGCTAAATACTTGTTGTCAGTTAGGATAAGATATTAGTTGGTTGGTATATCTAATCAACTTAATGGAACTCTTTACATAGTCGAATTGTCTGTTCAGGTCTCACAGATTTCCTGCAACACTTAAATAAATTTCAAAGAGAATTTTCTTAATGTACAAAACGTGTTTCACACGAAATCACTTGTAGCATAATGTAAGAAGATTTTAAGTAGTCGTGCCATAAGTATCATTGATCAAAATTCTTGATAATGTACAGTTTTAGACTGGACATAAGTGGTATTAATACCCAATTTCACATTTCGCTGCCCATGTGAAAACTACTGCACTTCTGCAGATACGCACTCGCTTACTAAAAAAAACAAAAGATTGTGGCAGATATTTAATTTTTAAAGAGTGTGTGCATGTGTGTTTTTCTTATAGCAAAGCCACATTGGTCTATCTGCTGATTCCACCGAGGGAAATTGAATTCTTATTTTAACGTTGCAAGTTTGTAGACTTACAGCTGTACCAGCGGGGGACAGTTTTTAAAAGAAAGATCTTACACTTTTCTGAACTGAGATGTTCAGGAATATTTATACCCAATATGTTGCACAAACAGTTTTTAAAATATGCTTATAAACCAAGAGGTAAACTTTCACACCCAAGAAGTATATTTTACTAAAGTTTTAAGATATCATACAGAAAAAACAACACCTTAACTTGTTTATTTCGAATTTCGCGCAAAGCTACACAAAGGCTATCTGTGCTAGTTATCTTTAATCTAGTAGTGTAAGACTAGATACAGGAAAGACAGCTATTCATCGCCACCCACCGCCAACTCTTGGGCTATTCTTTTACCAACGAATAGTGGGATTGACCGTCACTTTATAATGCCTCCACAACTGAAAGGGAGAGAATGTTTGGTGCGACGGGATCAAACCCGCGATCCTAATATTGCGAGTCGAGCGCCCTAACCACCACTGGGAGGTTTTAAGGTTTCTTTCATGGCTAAGTACAAGTATTCGTTGTATGGGGACATTGTTTTGTATTCTGCGCTTGTCATCGTGTGTGAGGGTTTCTTTTCTTTTGTTTTATTATAAATATTTGAATGATTGGGATGTTAGTGTTTCTTTTATTGTTTGTATATTACCTGATTTGTGTAACTCGTTAAGGTAAATTTTGTAAGTTTTAATGCTAGTTTAAGAACTTTCTGCTGTCGAAGCTGTAATTTGTTTTCAATTCTTCTGAGCGTATTGAATACTACTTGGCACACATACTTCATTATAAGACGTATATAGACTGAGAAGATTTTCATTATTGTTTGGGGTTTGAAGCCTTTGTTTCTTCCTGTAATTAACCTTAAATGTGCAATACGTTTGCTGATGGATTTCTAATTGTTCTCGAAATGTTCAACCCATGTAAGGCGCTTTAGACATAATTTTATTTCTTTGTCATTTAATTTGAGCTTTAAGTTTTTTTAACGTTCTTGAAATGCTTTTTAAGGTTTTGTAGAAATATACTCACCTACTCGACGTGACGTTACTCTTCATTACGTCTCGAGTCTCAGAACGGACTTGTGGTTAGCACTATGGCGCGAACCTAGGAAATCAAAGGTTCGCTCTATGGCAACTTGTACAGATATAACGTGTATTCCTCCTAATGGCGCGTGTTTTCTTTGCGCTTTTTGTAGTCTTCTTTCTACTACATTTGAACGTTTCTGAACTATTTAGAGGATAATTAGCCCTGGCATGAAGGAAGCAAAAGCAACAATGGCGAAATATCTCTGTTGTGGCCATTCAGTTCGAGTTATAATCGATATATAAACACTGCTCTTACCTTCCTTCAACAATAACATATATATATATTTTTGCTTTAGAAACTGATAGAAGTTATCCAATAAATAGCCCTCTAGTGGTTCAACGATAAGTCTGAAGGGTTAAAACACTATACTATAAACGCGATTTCAATACCTGTAGTGGAGACAGTACAGGTAGTCCATGGTTTATATTTGTGCTTTATAACAAATAAAAAAATGTATGCCTATAAATATATATGACACTGCGTTTAAATAAATAAATGCACGTATTTTTGGAATAGACACTTGTGTCTAGAAATTATTGAAACTTAATTTAAAAAGATTTGGTTCGCTTTTCAATACGTGTTCCAATTAATAGGAGTGAGCACCTATGTATACATGATTAGATACACTTTAGCTCTTAACATTAACCATATTTATTCGCCCTCTCAGAAATTATCATGCGTCCTATTCCATGCCAAAACATTTAGTTGTTTGTTTTGAATTTCGCGCAAAGCTATTTAAGGGCTATCTGTGCCCTAATTTAGCAGTGCAAGACAAGAGCGAAGGCAGCTAGTCGTTACAACCCATCCGTCAACTCTTGGAATACTCTTTTACCAAAAGAAACGGGAGTGACCATCAAATTATTATAGTCCCGTCGGCTAAGAGGGCGAACACGCTTGGTGCGACGGGATTCGAACCCAAGACTCTCGGCATAGAGGTCAATTGCCACAACTACTTCACCATGCCGTGCCACATTGAGGTGTATCAACTGAGTTTTATTAATTTAAGAATACTCAGAGAGAATCTGATTTTCAAACTTTTACAGACATATTTTATTGACACAATACGATGCTATGTATTAATATTATTACACTAAGTTGTGGCACGCAAGTTTTTAATTGTAATGTTGTTGTTTTTTTATATTTTAATCAGAAATGCTGTTTTATGTTATCTGAGCTCCACTGAATGGAATAATAAGACACAAAATACAATGCGAAAGATAAGATGTGATATAGAATAACATGTCACAACATATTATATGAACGATAAACTGTAATGTGTCATTACAAGTCATAACATATAATATGAACGATAAACTGCAATGTGTAGTAACAAGTCATAACATATAATATGAACGATAAACTGGAATGTGTAGTAACAAATTATAACATATAATATGGACGATAAGCGGTAGTGTGGGATAAAAAGTTACAACGTATAATCTGAACGATAACTTGTCATGTGTAATAATAAGTCATAACATATAATGCGAACAGTAAGTTGTAATATGCAATAACAACTCACAATATATAATGTGAACTATAAGACATAATGTGCAGCAAGTTACAACGTATAATGTCAGCGATAGTTGTAACTATCATGGGACTGACGGTAAGATCACCAACTGAAGTCAATATTTTATTTTAGCTGCATTAAACGATTATTACTGCTTAAGCATACCTTCTGAATTTAAAAAAAAACTCAGAAAAGATATTTGATAAATACTAAATGTCCTACATTTATTATGTAAAATCAAATTATGAATTATATCTCTATTTAACAAACACTGATTTCTATTTTATTTTTAGATTTATGTCTTGGTTTCATATTTTGATACCATTACCCGAACAACACAAGTACTTTTCTTTATCTGATCACTAGAATTAGTTGTAGTTCAAAGATTAGTGTGCCGGGACGTAAATCCAACTAATCATGTTCACGACCAGTTCCTGCATATATATATATATAGATATATGCGCTCTGCACTTCTGGGTAGATGTTCTATAAGATTGACTGTCAAAACTCACTATTCGATTATTATTGTCTGTAGGAGATGTTAACTTTAAAAAAAAAAAACTTCCTGCAATGAACGTAAGTGGTGCTGTTGCCAAATTCTAGAAAAATGCGCCATTTGATCGAGAACTAGGTTTTAACGCTTTCTCATGGTTTTGTTGTAAAAGCAGACGATGAAGTCTGAATCAGTTGAAGAGTAGTGCACATTTCATCATGGAAATTTATTGTCTGGTAGAATTTTCGAAACCTTTTCCATTAATTTAATTATATCTATTCTACGTGAGGGAAAACAACTGTTACCGAGTGCTGTGACGACTACAAACAGCGATCGTACGTTTGTCGATATGTTCAAGTGGTGCGTGAGGAACGACAGTAGTTGCACAGAGAAATCGACCAAGATTCAGTCGCAATCATCGTAATATCTGACGTCGGGAATTTTCAAAATTAAACCACGAATGGAAGTTACAGTTTGCGAGGAATTTGGAACGAAATGTGTGACTTTCAGTCTTCCCAAAGGTCAGTAACTATAAAAGTATGTTAGTGAAAAAATATTGACAGTGAGAAACCAACATCTGAGAAACAGTTACATTCACAACTGATGTAAAAAGATGTCATGGGACATAAAAACAGGGTAACAAAGATAAAATATTGATGTTGTGACCTTTTTGGAACATAGATATCCATCATGATAAATTTGGAAACAGAGGTTGTAAAATTTTCAAAGTATTCAGTAAATGTGTGTCAGTGCTACAATGCTAAAAAAAACAGAAATACTCAGCCGATCATACGCCAGCTTAGGAGAAATATATCAGTAGACTGGTAAAATATTAGAGCTTCCACCTAATGGTACTATCAGAAGTGAAAATCTTATAATTATGCTTCAACGTTAATGAAATCTTTCCAACAAAGGCCTGGCATGGCCGAGCGCGTAAGGCGTGTGACTTGTAATCCGAGGGTTGCGGGTTCGCGCTAAACAATCTAATGATCCCGAGTTATTTTATGACTACCGAAATTTAAATGTCAAACCGGATTTAACGTTTTGTAAACATTTTTCAATGATTGTAATAAATTCAGTTGTCAATGAAAGAAATCATGGTGAGGAAATATATCTCTCAACTGCTATATGTATTGAATACCTCGGTCCAGAAATCACCAACTGATTCCCACCAGACATTCCAATTCTTAGTTATGAATTCTTCATCTACAGTTTCACCCCATCAGCGAGCATACTAAAATTGCTCCTCGTCGTAATGATAAGTTTAAAATAAAATTCAAAGTACAGTTCAGAATATTCAAACTTGACAACCCTGACTAAAAACATGTTTTTACTCAATATCATTAATTAAAAGAGATGACAGTGAATTTTGTAGAACATTCTACTTTTTATTGTTAAAAAGATAAATCATTTGTGCCATTAAGAGAATCTGTTCAGCCAACCTCAAGAAAATGTTTGTGGTCACAACTGCGTACTCGTTCCTATGTTTGGTCCCAAACTTGATGTTGCAAATCATAGCTTTCAGATTGATGGACTTCTTCCCTCAGTTGCACGTATAACAGATATTCAAGATGTTAATGTCAGATTTTTTTTGTTTATTTTTGGTTTTTTTACGGGCAAATTCGCGTGACCACGAAGGATAAAGTGCTTGAACCATCTACAGGTCTTATACATGCAGTCGAACTTTGTAAGATCCGAGAATATAAGTCATATAATGGCACTAAATTAAAAAATAAAACTCTAGCTCAATTTAGTGATGATCGTCTTATCATAGTTCTGTTCATGTGCCTTGATGTTGATATTCCATATATCTCCATACTACATCACAGCTTGTTCAATACTGCAGACCGATATATATATATCAATATTAAATCTAGCAATTCAACGTAAAGATATGAGCCATAATAAAAAGGGTGAAATACTAAAACATGCTAAAACATAAAGCTTTTCCTAAAACAGTTAGAAATCTCTCTGAGAAACAACAAGTATGCATTCAATTAGTTGAACCATTGATTGCAATAGTATCAAACTTGAAGTTGAAGGACATACTCCTTGATTTTGCTCCACAGTGGCATAGCGGTATGTCTGCGGACTCCTCCTGTAAGAAACCAGGTTTCGATACTCGTGGTGGGGAGAGCACTGACAACCTCTTGTGTACGTTTGTGCTTAACTTCAAAACAAAGAAATCATACCATAAGAATCTATGTTGTAGTTAAAGTGTGTTTTTCTTATAACAAAGCTACGTCTGGCTATCTGCCAAGTCCACCGATGAGAAGGAGTTAAAGGGACAATATTTTGAATATTTCCTATCACTTGTCAGGAGCTATCAGTAATCATTTCAGTTGTAAGAAAAGAAAATTCTGAAGGCTTCTCATCTCGTCTTATCAACCTTGATTTTAACGAAATAAGACTATATACGTATAAGTTCTATGCAACAATACGCTATTCTGTTGTGTTTTTCTAAACAAAAATACAAATTCTAGCAATAATTATAAAAGTAAGTAACTACAGTCCACTACAAAATTGATGGAGCATAATAGAAATAATTTATATGCATGTCTTAATAACAATCTGAAGCTACATTAGGTGATGACTCAAGAGTATTACATAAACTTCCTATCCATTGTTTGTTTTTTACGTTCTGTGATATTACACTAACTCTGTCCTCTTATAAAAGTCATACATGTTACATGAGCGTTAGATAGCAGTCTAGTGGAATAGAGTTAAATGATTCAACCTACAGGTAGAGTTAAACGATTCAACCTTCAGATAGAGTTAAAGGGGTCAACCAACAAGTGCAATTAAAGAAGTCAACCTACAGGTAGAGCTAAGGAATTCAATGTACATGTAGAGTTAAATAATTCAATATACAGGTAGAGTTAAAGAATTCAATATACAGGTAGAGTTAAAGAATTCAATATACAGGTAGAGTTAAAGAATTCAATGTACAGGTAGAGTTAAAAAATTCAATGTACAAGTGTTTTTAACCTTCAAATAGAGTTAAATAATTCAACCTACATGTAAAGTTAAAGAAGTCAACCTACAGGTAGAGTTAAAGAATCCAATCTATAAGTGGAGTTAAAGGATTCGACATATAAGTACAGTTAAAAAAGTCAACCTGTAAATGTAGTTAAAGTATTTAACCTACAAGTGGTGCTTTGTGCTTAATTTCAAACAAACAAACTTCTTGGTTTACGTAATGCTGCAAATGATGAAGAGATTAAAGGTATGCTTGTACCTCAATGAATCATGAACAAGTGTATCTAAAAGTCAAAATATCTTTTTAAAAAATCAGTTGATTTTCAGATTTTTATTGGAAAACATAGTAGGAGTGGAAACTATTATTTTCAGTTGATGAAATGTGCTGATCGAAAAAACCTGTATTGCACAGAAAATTCCGTGCGTTTAGAAAAGGTATATTTTGAGACATGACATTACTTACTATAAACCATGTCACATAGAACTGGGGACCACTACAAGAGTTTCACACTGTTATGTGGCATTCCGTAAAAAATACAGTGTGATGTATGTACATACTTAAATTTATCTTTGTTCGCAGAATGTAGTTGTGATGGAAATCGATAAAGTGTAAACACAATACTGTGTGCTATGTGAACATACTTAAATTTAAACTTATGTTCGTTTCCAGAATGAGGTATTGATCTGTAATGTTGTACTGTCATTCTCAAACGGTGAATGTTTTAAAATTGAATAATATGCCGATTTACAACCCTTTATATGATATTTTTATTCAAGGTAAATGAAACAAAAACTATTGATACATGCAGACCATCCTTGAAGGCTATAAACTTGAATGGTGAAAAAACAATACACAAGCTTATTGTTACTAGAAAAGTTCGACATATTATTCCTTGCAATGAACACATCCAAAACAGAAGTGTGTATATATATATATATATATATATATATATATACGCTGCCTCAAGTAACATTTAATTCTCAGTGCTTTATTTTCTGTTTGTCATATATATGTACCTACAAAGGGCTCACTTGCTTTCTTTCTTTTTGTTATATTCTCGTTATACAAATAGCAATTATTACGCAAGTGAAAGTGGACAAACCTTATACATGTGGTTAGCCCTTGTTATCAGAAACTCATGAGCTCCGTAATGATATCATTGTGAGGCAGGATATAACTTGTAACTGTCCAATAACAACTTCATACTACAATACCACTTTTAAACCTTCTGAACCATGTTGCTTTTATTGAAGGTCACAGTGAGGACTCAAATAATTTTAAGTCACAGTCTGCTATTGTGAGGTCATTATGTAAAGAACACAGCAAGGGTCTTGATATGAAACAAGAGGCTAGAACTCTTTAAGTGATAGTAAACATCAAATATATTGTCAACGACTGGTGTTCTCTGAAAACATCAAGAACTTGTGAATGGTTAAATAAAGTAGAAATTAAAACTATTTATTTGTTGGAGTGTTTTTAAAATGTGCCTTACATATTTCAAGCCTAATATGAACTCAGAAAAGGCTGTAGCTAATTTAAACTTATTAAATGTATTTTTCTCTGCATTTTGTAAAATATATATAATCTTCTACCTTCCATTCATAATTTGTACAAAAGAAATCGCTCGCCATTTCAGATTTTTAACTATAAAAATCCTTGGAGCAAGATTTTTCTAAGTCTGACATTTTATACATATTTATGTGAAAATGATAGCTCCATATCTGTATTAACATCTTTCAGTTGTTTACAAAACAATATAATGAAAATAATAATAAATTGGGATGTTCTGCCTGAATACAAGAAATAGATATTTGTAGAATTCGAGTAATGCTTAGAGAAAGAAAAACAAGCTTGCAAAACATAACCTTCGGATCTAACTATCTTGATAATCTATGAAGATTATTTTTATTAGATCGATGTATTAATTCATAATTTCAGTTTTACCAAGAGCAAATTTTAGTTTGAAAAAGCTTGGCATGGCCAGGTGGTTAGAGCACTCGGTTTGCAATCTGAGGGTCGGGAGTTCGAATCCCCGTCACACCAAACATGTCCGACATTTAAGTTGCGGGAGCGTTATAATGTGACGGTCAAAACCACTACTTGTTGGTAAAAGATTAATCCAAGAGTTGGCGGTGGCTGGTGATGACTAGCTGTCTTCTCTCTAGTCTTACACTGCTAAATTAAGAACGGCTAGCGCAGATAGCCCTCGTGTAGCTTTGCATGAAAATTGAAAACAAACAAAAAATACTTTGAAAACCTTGGATAAACTGAGAATCAGGTCGGTTTCTCTGACGTCTCAAAGAAATAGATTTATCATGTCATTGGTATTTTTTTCCTTTATTAAAATATAAACATATATGACTGATATAAGTACAGTTTTATTTTTTGCTAAATACCGCCAATTTTTAAGCCAATGCTTTACCTAGCTATAAAAACGAAGCTCTATTGTCAAGATGTATAGGCTGCGTTAAAAATTTAAGTTGACTTACATAAGCTGAATGCACTATTACTTCTGTTCAATAGTTATCAAAAGGTACTTTTAGCTACGTGCACTTTCGTAAAGCAACATGTTGTTACTGTTATTGTTACGATATACCATATTGATATACAATTATAGTACTATACAATAAGATAAAAACTTGAAATTAGCATACCAAGTAGTACTGCTAAAACTAAAGCATATTATTTGACAAAACATACAAGCTGTCGTTATATTTCAGTTTTATTGAATTGAAATACTTAACGGTTACATCACAATGGAAATGGTTCTCAATTTTTAAAGCAATGGATATGTATGTTTCAATTAATCAAACTTTTATATTTAATACTCCATAAAATGTAAGTTTACAAACGATTATTGAAATTGCAGTTTAGTGCAAAGATTATATAAAACCTCAGTTTCATATTGAGACTACAGAGTATATTAAGAAAAAATAAACTTAACTATAACCTCCTCTCCATGAAAGCTAAGGTGGTGATAGAAATACTCTAGGGCCACTGTGTACTCATACTATGAATAATTAAGCAATTATTTAACATATAATTAAATATTAAACCTTATGGAATACAGATAATTAGAGTTTTGCATAAGTTACATATTTGGTCTGTTTTTCAAATTATTAAGTGACATCAGAGGTCAAAACAATGCGTAAAATCGAAGCAACGTTCGGAGTTTTGATCCCCATTAAAAATGCTGTAGTTTTCATCATAGAGTTTTGGATATTTCCAGTTCCTTTGTGTGTATGTGTGTGTGTGTGTGTGTGTGTTGTTTTTAATTTGCAGTTTTATTTGCAATATATATTTGTATGTTACATTTCTTTTATCTTTACAAGTTTCATGTTATTTGAACTTTAAATGACTAACAAATATTCGCATAGATTTTTTTTATCGTTATGCTTTCTGATAATTAATCAAGCTGACTTTGAAATTTTTATGAAATATTTATTTATAAATAGATCCGTCAGACACTTACTATGAAATTAATAATTTTGGAGACAGAAATAAAAAAACTGTTAAAAGTCTAAATGGTTTTTAAAAGGGAGAAAACCCGTGAGTTGTCATTGGATGTTGTTGGCTAATTCCCGTTTCTCTAATGTATTAATTTAAAATTAAGACGACTATATGTTTCATACAGCTATTTATGTAGCTTTGTACGACAATTCTTAAAGAAAAAACTTCAGTTACTCTGAAACCTTAAAAACCTTTTCTCTTATAAAAATAAACCGTTTTTTAGAATAAACTTTAAAACATTTTCATTTTTAAAAATTAATCGTTTTTAGGTCAAGTCTAACTGAAGTAGGTTTGTTTCCCTGAATAAGTTTCGCAGGCTGTCCGGAGGAGTCACTTGTTTTTAATCTCTCATCACGCTATACAGTCAGTCCGTGCACACTAAAATGACATCACGTGAGTTCAGTAAAACGTGCGCTTGTCATAAAGTAAGAGAAGAATTATGTACTATTTAGGCTCCCACATTAGTACGGCGGTAAGTCAATGAATTTACAACGCTAAAATCAGGAGATTAGATTCCCCTCAATAGACTCAAAAGATAGCCCGATGTCGCTTCCCTATAAGAAAACACACACACTGTAGGCTTCAACACATCTTGACATATGAACTTCAAAAACAAGAAATAAAAATATTTTATTTTTATTTTTAGTTTTATTTACTCTTGAAACAGAATACTTTCGGGGACCCCGAGGAAGTCATATAGCTATTAACAAATATGCTAATAACAGCGCAAAACAAGGAAGGTATAAACAATACCATTTCCAGATAGTGTTTATTCATGTAAAGTACATCTCAAACTCAACAACATATAATCCACATGTTCTAATTGACAAAGAGGATAGTTAGTGATGAAAAAAGCCATCAACCTGATGAACACAGCAATAGAAAACTACAAATACGACTTTATCATTACACCGAGGAATTACTGATGAAATATCGTCAGTCTCTCCAGTGAAATGAAAAACGATTGCCGTTTCGTGATGAACGCATAAGTGATGATGAAATAGTCACGTCCACTTCTACCGAAATACGACTTCTGTGTTTCGGTCGGGATGAAAAGCATTAACTGATGAAGCAGTTAAATCTGGAATGAAGATATCGTAAAAATAAGAATTTAACAATTTAATGACTTAATTATATATTTTACTTTACGGTATCATCAATCATATATTTTCAATATACGGTATTATCAGTCATACTACGTGGCGTTTAAAAGAACATAAATAGAAAATTTTATAAATAAAACCATTTACCTAATATTGAGACAAGTCTGCATTTGCATCCTGAGAAGAGTAAGTGTGAAATACTAGGTGAAACGTCAAAAAAATGAAATATCCGCCAGCTTTACCACTTTCTTGGTTAGGGATAAATATATGGATGATAGAAGTACATGGAACAGTTTAGAACTATTTCTTCGACCATCTATTGACAAAAATATTTGAGTCATAAAAGAGAGATTGGTAAATATATACATTTCGCACTTTAAAGAGAACCAACCCTGACAAGCATAGTTCACAGACTCCATGATAAAGCTAGCTTTTCTGATTAGTTCATCATCGGAAGTTAGGTCTTGGAGACCGACCTGGGAGGGATCAGGTATGTGTTAGACCTCTTTCTTTCACCCAAAATGTTGTTCGTTGAACTATTCGGTTTGTTGCTTGGTAAGCTGGTTTGTATATCCTTTTGTTTCCTGTTACTACGTTCCTTTTCTGGGCCATTTGAGTTTATATTGTCTAATCTTGTATTGATTTATATAGTTATTTCAGTTGTGTATTAATGTATTTGCTGGTAGTCAAAGGGAACGGCAGCTGAGCAACGCCAACCACTCAACACCATTTCTTGGGCTTTTCTTGTAAGGCGGAAAAGCTCGACATGTCTACCATTCGTATAACTCACTCCCACACTCCTTACACAAGATGTGAAGCGCTAGAGCGGAGTTTAGAATGACTTGGTTCCTAATTATCTTAAATTGTAATTCAAATTAAGTGTTTAATTGTTATATTAAGAAAATAAACATAATATTTAATGTTTCATTGTTGTTCCGAAAGGAGTTAATTAATTCCATTTAATTTTCAATGCCGTTTTCTATACACTGATGTCACATACCACGTATTCGCTTTTTGTGTTGTACTTATGGACTTTGAATTTAATTATCATATGTAACGGATTTACTATTATATATTTATTTTAATATCGACGTTTGTGTAAGTTAAATTCATATTTGTAAATGCATGTTTAATGTGTATTGCGAAATTTCTCCCTATTCTCTAAAACTGTAGAAGATTCTCAAGTGTAAGAATCAACAATACATGTTTTACGTAAACACTAGAGTATTGTTGACAACTGAAATTTCGAGAATCTCGCTTAAATCAATGCGCAAAGAGACAGTATATTATTGTTGGTTTGCTACAGTCAGTATACTTTAAATTTCGAAAGCTATAATTGTGGTAAACGCTTATTGATCAGTAAACTACAAATGTTTGACCAGGAACGTTTATAGAATTCGAACATTATAAACGGCTTAACTTCAGATGTTCGTATTTCTACGAGGATATTACATATCAATGTCGGTGAAAAACTCATGTGTGCTCAGCGAAAAAGCTAGCGAGCTTCCTGTTAAATGAATTGCATTTACGTTAACTCAGAATTAATTCGCTCATCGTGAACCCTCGATTAGATATCAAGGAAGTTCCAAACCCGAAATAAATCTTCATATTATTTGTAAGTTTGTAAATCTTTCGAATAACATTTATTTTTTGTAACAACCTTTATTCTAAATTGTATTATTGTTTCTAATTTAAAATATATTTTTGTTAAGAAAGAAAACTGTGTAACAATCTTGTTGACAAATATAATAAGTTTGATATGTCTCTGTATTTAATTACCTTCTAAATACTAATTACAATTTAACTCAATTTTAAATTATTTGAAATCGTAATACATAACAAAATAAATCAGAGACTCGTTAGACTTAAATTTTAATACGTAACACGTGTAACTTTGTATTTGAATATAAACATTTTGTTTAAAATGGAGGCTTTACCAGGTTAAATCTAATTCCTAATAAAAGTTATTGTCTTTTAAAAATATTTAACGTGTTCAACTGAGACTATTGGGATAATTAATATTTTGAAAAGTAGGCACAATTTAACTAAGTGAAAATAACGAACGTTATTGCTAAAAATAACTTATAACGTCAGAAACAGGATCTCGATACCCGTGGTGGACACAGCAAAGAGAGCCCATTGTAGAGCTTTGAGTTTAAGTACACAAAAATTAGGTTTGTTTGTTTTTTACAGTAAAATCATACACATAATACATTTTTCTAATCTGATCTCTTTAAATTAACCCGAAACAGTGTTTATGTATGCATGGACGTGACGTTTATTTATATATTTGCTTTGTGTTTACGCTTTATATATATATACTATGGCTGTTTTTACATTAAATAAGTGAGAAGTTACAGGTTCAGCTGCAAAAAACGTTAAATCATAACAACGAACACACAGATAGATTTTATAGATTGAAACAATTATGAACATAAAGGTGTAAATAAGTTTTAACTCAAACTAAATGCACCCTTTGTAGTCGTTGTTTTTGAATTAAGCACAAAGCTACACAATGGGCTATCTGTGCTCTGCCCACCACGGGTATCGAAAACCGGATTTTAGCGTGTAAGTCCGCAGACATACCGCTGAGCCACTGGGGGGCAAATGCACCCAACAACGCAGTATGCCTTACAAATTAATAACACATTAAGGCATGTAAAATACTAAGATATTTATAAGTGTCAGTGGCTTTTAAAATTAATAAAATAAAACGAACATTTTGAGCATTGATTCGTGTTACGGTCAATTGTCTAAAGAGAATAACGAATTACCCTAAACAACCGTTTGTCGGTGTAACGGATGAGGGTATCTTCAACTAATTCCCTTCTTTGTAAAATATCAGAACCTAAATGAACATCTTTTACTCCATGTTGAAATTTCTTCACTGCAAACTTTAGTCCACCTCACTCTAGCCGTCAGGCTAAACTGGATACGAATTTACATTAAGTATAACTGATATCATTGTAACAGTAAAGGCTTGTGAAACTTCAGAGTTTACACTTTTTATTCAAAGAAACTATGTGATAAACAACATGTGCATTATAGATGAATCACGAGAAGAGTGAGATAAATATGAGAAAGGAAGTAAACAAAAATACAAAACTGTTGGATAATTAATAGTATAAATAAGTTATCATTTTATGCGCGAGTATGTACGTACAAAAATGTTTAAGAAAAATAAATACTTAGATAATATATTTATATTTATATATATACAATTTGTTTTGTTTGTTTGTTTTGGAATTTCGCACAAAGCTACTCGAGGGCTATCTGTGCTAGCCGTCCCTAATTTAGCAGTGTAAGACTAGAGGGAAGGCAGCTAGTCATCACCACCCACCGCCAACTATTGGGCTGCTCTTTTACCAACGAATAGTGGGATTGACCGTCACATTATACACCCCCACGGCTGGGAGGGCGAGCATATTTAGCGCGAAGCGGGCGCGAACCCGCGACCTTCGGATTACGAGTCGCACGCCTTACGCGCTCGGCCATGTTATATATACAAATAAATGTGTATAAACTTATTTACTTGTATTTATGTAAAACAAAAATCTGGGCGGGCACACACTATATGTATATATATTATAAATGCAGGTAGACGAATAATATATAAGAGCTTAGACAGAACGCTCAAGTATATACTTATGAAATTTTCATTTACTCACCAAGATATGCAAGAAAACAAGAAAAACATCAATTAATAGTGTAGAAGCCAATTCTACTGTTATTCGCAACTCCATCTGTATTAGGCTCCTTAATACTGCTTGGGAGAGCGAGTAGAAAAAAACAAAAATGAGAAACACGAGGTCTCTTATAGTGATTTATTGGTTTGATTTATTTTGAATTTCGTGCAAAGCTACTCGATGGTTATCTGTGCTAGACGTCCCTAATTTAGCAGTGTAAGACAAGAGGGAAGACAGCTAATCATCACTACCCACTACCAACTATTGGGCTACTCTTTTACGAACGGATAAGGGGACACATTATAACTCACCCACGGCTGAAAGGGCGAGCATGTTTGGTGCGACGGGGATTCAAACCTGCGACCCTCAGAATACGAGTCGAACGCCTTAATTCATCTGGCCATGCCGGGCCAAAATAGACAGCAAATGAATAATTAAAGCTACATTATATAAAGCGAATTTTTTATATCATGGTTAGTATAATACAAAATATCACCTGGATGTTTTCTGTTCAAATTACAATGAAACTATTCTTGGTCTTAATGTTGTACGTCTACAAAAAATATATCGTCAGTGAAACGAAGCCAAACTTTTGAGTCAGAACAAATACCTTAGAACTTTTTTTTTAAATGTCTCCATGTCTGTAACATATTATAATTTATCCCGGATGAGTCTCCGATTTGTTATGTTACGTACGTTACGTATTACGATTTCTTGTAACCGAAAATATGAATTTGAACTTAATTTGAAAGTAATTTGAAATTAGTTAAATGTCAATATGTATTCAATTTAAGTTACTTGCTAACAACATTGATACACATGATATTCTTTCTTAACACAAATATATTTTAATATACACACAGCAATACAGTTTATAATAACAGTTATTTCAAATAGTTATTTAACATATTGGTTAATATATAAGTTTCACAAACTTACACGACGAGGAAATTAATACCGAGTTGATATTGTTACTCCTCGCTTAAGCTACTTAGCTTGGTTAGCCTCACACCGCTTATAAGCTGGCTTTTTACAGACGAAGATATTCAATGTCCTCGTAGAAATGCGAACATCGTAAGTTCATTCACTTTAGTTAAACGGTATGTAATGTTCGAAATCCATACTTTTCTGGTCAAATTCAGTAGTTTTCCAGTTATTAAGCGTCAATTACAATTATAGCTTCCACTATAACATAAGTATAGTACATATTGTGTCCGAATATGTACGTTTTGTTTAACATGGAGGGTTTATCAGGTTAAATCTATTTTCTTATAAAAATCCACTCATGAATTTATTGATCATCATTGCCTCTTTACAATGTTTTGTAGAATCAGAACCGTCAAGGGCAACATTCAGTTTATTCCATAAAACTTCATGGTTACATTATTCCACATGTTTTGTCATACTCGTGTTAAAATGGCAATTACTATACAACAGTTTTCATTTTTCTCTTAACTTCGTTTGTTATATGTAACTCTGAATACTCTGTTTTCAGGCTGACGTGTCCAAAGTACATCATCCTAGCTGCATGCTTTTCATACAACATATATTGTGATGGTTTTCCACCACCTGTTTCAACAGTCTGATCGCAGAGAAGTCCATAAGTACTGTGTTCGACAACTTAACATATACCTTTACACATTCAATCACGTAAATTTCCGTTTCATTCTCTGGTGGTAGAAGAGGTGGGATAATTGAAAGTCTTATCTTGATTTGTCTTATAGAAATGTCTCTTGGCAGATTTTTAAACTAATCATGCAAAATTCTCGAACGTTCGACAATGTTCAAAGACGTGTTAGTAATTCCGTAAACTGCATGTTCTTGATTCTTATTCTTGAGAATCTTTTACAGATTTAGAAAAAATGCGAAACTTGTGCAATACACAACCAATAATATACGTCACATGCATCAAATTGAAACAAACCCAGATATTAAAATAAATGTATAACAGTAAATCCGTTACATGTGATAAGAATTGTGAAAGTGATAATCCTGTGAGAGTTGTGCCATTAATGTTGAAACAGAAGGAGTTACACGAAACTTAAGTTGATATTAAGTGTAGAGTTAGTACTTGTTATATGACAGAAAAAAGTGTTTTATCTTTCTGCAGTTTATTCCTCAGTACAGTGACAACAATGATGACAGTAACCCTTATTAAAATAACTTCAAAATTCATAAAAATATTTGTTTCGGTAATTGTCATTTAAAAGGCCTTTGAAGTAAAAGAAGTCCATTACAAAAGGTGAAATGCATGCATGTAAAAGTGATAATATAAGTGATGGGCTTGGGTCTGTTATATGTTGGTGAGTCAATAAAGGAAAGGCTTTGACAAGAGGAAAATCGATGAATTTTGGGAAAATCACATAACTGTGGACAATTATGATTCGATAGAGTCGACTTTTCATAATTGTATTTATTTAATTCTCTGTTTCATTCGATTTATTAAATTATTGCTTTAATTCATTTTCAAACTTACGTTTATGATCTCATTAAAGTATTTTTGAATTTTCAGAAATAAAGATTTTATTTATTTATCCATAGTTTGTCTTGTTTAAAACTACCGTTCAGCTTTGACAGAAAAAAAAAACAGAACTGATTTTGTTTGTTTGTTTCTGAATTTGTACAAAGCTACTCGAAGGCTATCTGTGTTATCTAATTTAGCATTGTAAGACTAGAGGGAAGGCAGCTAGTCATCACCCACTCTTGGGCTACTCTTTTACCAGCGAATAGTGGGATTGACCATCACATTATAACGCCCCCACGGTTGGAAGGGCGAGTATGTTTGGCGCGATGAGGATGCGAACCTGCGACCCTTAGATGTCGCCTTAACGCGCTTAACCATGCCGGGCCAACGCAACTGATACGACAAATAACATTTATTATAAGAATGTTTCCGTTTATACTTAATCCAGGTTCAGAGATCTGTATAGGTTCAGAAAGAGCTGATAATATCATTAACTGTTATTAGAGTTCTGTATGGGTTATAAAAGAGCTGATAATATTATTAACTGTTATTAGAGTTCTGTATGGGTTATAAAAGAGCTGATAATATCATTAACTATTTTCTATCTTGAGCTTCATCCCTTATTTTCCGTTCGGTAGTCGTTAAACTCAGTTTCATATTTTCCTTTTCTCGGCCTCATTTGAAGAACCAACTGGAAATATCAGGTTTAGAGCGGTAGTCTGGATCGTTAGTTCATGAGGGACATTTTCCGTTCTACTGATAATGTTCATTAGTGATACGGTGGTAAATGTAATGGGAAAATATAAATTCGACAGCACTTAAATTCGTACTTTTTGTCACTTAGCTTTACAAATTTGCTTTTTAAAATAGGCCATGTGATGCGATATTAACCTCTGTGTGTGCATATTTATGTCACATATATGCATATATACTTCTATAAAAGTGTGTGTTTATATAGGTAGGTACATATTTTTTAAGTATTTACTTTTCTTAAACATTATATATACACATATTCTTGTGTAAAATGTCACTTATCTCCTCTAACTATGCAACAGTTTTCGTTTTCCTCTTGATTTCGTTTATTATATCGGTTATTTATTTCAGTTGCGTCATAATTATGTTAACCTCACCATAGTTCATGCACGACACTCATATTGTTGTTTGTGACGTAGTACCCCTGACAACAAATATCTGATATTTTCATGAGCTATAACTGTTACAGTTACATCTGTACTTTAAACTTATGTTCAATTTAGCCAACCAACAGCTTTAGTAAAGTAAACAAAAGCTTGCAACAAAGAAATTTCAACGTGGAATAAAATATCACATTCAACCACTTAATGAACCTTCATTTTTTTTAAGATTATAACCTTGGCCCTGCATGGCCAGGTGATTAATGCACTCGACTTGTCATTTGTGTGTTCGAATCCCTGTTGCACCAAACATCCTCGCCCTTTCAACCGTGGGGCGTTATAATTTTACAGTCAATCCCACTATTCGTTGGTAAAGAGTAGCCCAAGAGCTGGTGGTGGGCGGTGATGACTAGCTGCTTTCCCTCTAGTCTTACACTTCTAAATTAGGGACGGCTTTTGTGTAGCTTTGCGCGAAATTCAAAACAAACAAACGAGATTATTACTAAAATGATATTGTTCAGGCGAAAAAAATTGTACTTAGTTTTCAATAAATCTAAAATTTTTAGTGATAAATTTGGAATTTATAAAACACTTTATATAAAATATTTATAATAATTAAAAGAAAAGAGCAAAAAGGTTTGTTTGTTTGTTTGTTTTTGAATTTCGCACAAAACTACTCGAGGGCTATCTGTGCTAGCCGTCCATAATTTAGTTGTGTAAGACTAGAGGAAAAGCAAAAAGCAGCTCGTCCTCACCATCCACCGCCAACTCTTGGGCTACTCTTTTACCAACGAATAGTGGAATTGATCGTTAAATTATAACGCCCCCACGGCTAGGAGAGCGAGCATGTTTGGCGCGAATCGCACGCCTTAACGCGCTAGACCATGCCAGGCACCTGAACCGAAAGGAAACCGAGACTGGTTACTTCGCTTTTCTTAAATATTTAAACAAAATTCACATGTGAACTTAAACCTAAGAAACTTTGATACCAAGATAAACTATACAATTTGATATAATATATAGCAAAAACAAAATAACTTGCGTCTTTGCTAATTTTATCATAAATGAACATAACAGAAGAGTGAGAGCTGTGTGCCAACCTACCTCAAGTACTGGTCAAGTTGACACATGCTTTGAGGTCAGTTGACACTTATCAAATTAAATCAAAGACTCTTTTTATAGCAATATATTTATTTCATATTTATTTAAATGGAATAAAAATACTTTAACTGTTTAAATCATTTTAAAACATATTAGGCAGTTAAGTTAATAACAAAAAATAAAAAATCAGAGAAAATAATTATTCACTCAACTCATCTTACGACATAAAAATGGCGAGTCCTATATAAGAAAAAGGACACCTAACGTTACCTAATATAAACTGTATATTACAATCAGGCCGAAGTTATCTGGAAATCCTACCTCTTTTTCTGTAGAATAGATTATTATAACATAGAACGTATACGCGTTCTCTACTTACTGGTTAACGTACTCTGCTGGCCAAAGTTGTAAGACCAATGAACATAAAGAAAAAATAAGCATTTTGCGTTGCTAGACTCAACCACTTATTTGAGTAGAGCTTCGAAAGATGAAAATAAGGAAAAGGAAAGTTAAAACAAAAAACTGTTTTAGCACTTAATAGGGAAAATGTGAACACTATAAAATTAGCCTAAATACTAGCTGGTCAAAAGTTTAATACCATACTGAAACGAAGAGTTAATCGGTAAACACGTAACAAGGAAGGAAGTGCCCAACAAGAGGTCTCAGTAGAAAGTTGCACGGCCGTCATTGCGAATAGCTGCAAACATTTGCTTTGGCATGATCGATATAAGCTGGCTGGAATGTTATTTCAAGTGGTGAAGATGTCTTTACAAAGATCATGCACTGTTTGGAAATGACGTCAATTATTATAGACTTCCCTTGCCATCCACCCCAAACATTTTCAACGGGGTTCAATTCCGGCGAACACGCTAGGTGGTCCAAAAAATCACGTTATTTGTCATAAAAAAGTTCTTTTTTTCTGTGGGTATTGTAAATTGCAACGTTGTTCTGCTGAAAGATCCAGTCATTTCCACAAAAGCGAGAGCCTTTAGTAAAAAAAGATGCTTTCTCCAACATATCAATTTAGCCAGCTGCTCTTTGACACCCCTGTATAACCTGAAGTTTCATTGTTCCACGGAAGTAGAAAGTACCCCAGATCATGATGGAACCTCCTCCACTGTGTCGTTTAGAAAATATCTCCGGTGGGATATCCTTATCGTGCCAGTAACGTTGGAAGTCATTTAAACCATCCAGGTTAAGTTTTTCTCATCAGAGAAGAAAACCTTTGTCCACTCTTTTACGCCCAATGTTTGGTGCTTATAAGCAAAGTTTAACCGAGCTGTTTCGTGATGTGGAAGGAGGCGTGGCCTTTGAAAACGTTTACGGTTTTTACAGACTTTATCTCGTAGATTCCGTCTTATTGTTCTTGAATTGCATTCTGCGTTCGTAAAAACCTTAATCTGGTTCGACGATCGGCTGGTATATTACTGGACAACCAGAAATTTTCTTGGACCGATTACTTGAAATTCTAGTTCCGTAACCCTCAGGGTATTTTAAGAAATTTGCAACACCGTTTTACTACACCTAATCTCACCAGCGATGGCTTTTGCAGCTCTACAATTCTGCCACGTTCAAATACTGTCAACTTTTTAGTCTTTGCCATGATTTTACCCAATGTTACACTGAAGATGTCAGTGTAAGATGTTGAAAACGCTAATACTTAAACACAAATGCCTAAATTTCCTTACGTGTTTAATGCTTCGTTTCAGTTTCGTTTCGTTTCAGTACGGTCTTAAACTTTTGTCTAGCTAGTATTCAGGCTAATTTTATAATGTTCACATTTTCCCTATTAAATGCCAAAAACGTTTTTTTATTTTTATTATTCCTTTTCTTTCTGTCATCTTTCTAAGCTCTACTCAAATAAGTGGTTGAGTCTAACAACGCAAAATGTATATTTTTTTCTTAATGTTCATTGGCCTTAAGATTTTGGCCAGCAGTGTATATTGTAGCATATTCAATTATCCTAAACAGATTGGTAGCTGTTCGATTTACTTCAGAGGCATATGGCTTTCAACAGTAAATATGCCATGTAATGGACACAACTCCATGATATTTTTTGCTGGGATTGAATTCTGGTTTAGTTATATAAGGTAAAACGCACCTTGTTGAATGTGGCAGTAAACGTAAGAGATTAACGTTCTATGGAACTGTCTTATTGATCACCATTTGTTACATCTATGTCAGGTGGAAGTGCATCATTATGAGATCTATTGTAACGTTATTAGAAATGGCGATTCCTCCTTAAATGGCTTAGTGGTTAAAGCGTTCAACTCGCAGTGTACGACTCGTTGGTTCAAAACCTCATCATCACTCATTCTGAAATCTATACGAGGGTTATCTGTGTATAGTCTTTCCTAATTTTAAATTTACAATAAAGAGAGAAATCAAATAATCAAAAGTATCAATTTTCAAAATTTGGCTACTGTTATCTCAGCGAATAGTGGAATTTGACCTTTGCTCTTATAATGACATTACGACACCAGAGCGCGCAAAGCTTTTGCGTGACAGAGGAATGCGAACCATAAACTCTCTGACTTACAACCAAATGACCAGACCTCGTTCCAGCTTTTTCCTTGCCTGGTGGTTAAGACATTTTACAGATCACGAGTTCGTGTTCCTGTCACAAGACATTCTCGACCTTTGAACCGTGGGAGTGTTATAATGTGCAACCAGTTCCACTATTCGTTGATAAAAGAACAGCTCAAAAGATGACGGTGTTAACAATCTGTCTCTCCTCTAGTCTGTCATTGCTAAGCTAGGGAGGGGTGGAGAAGATAACCTTCGAGAAGCTTTCGAGAGGTTTAAACAAATCCTGTTAAAAATCTATAAGGGAAGCTGTGAATATTTGTAGATGTGATATCCTTTATAACGTGTTTGATAAGACGTTGATTGTATATATATATATACACACGCCTGTATTTATACGTCATAACCTAAAGAGCAGATCATATCCCTTATAATTATCAATAGCTTCTTAAAAAAGATGAAAAAGATTTAAGCACCCCATTTGTAAGCATAGTTTTTCATTATATATTAACATACACGTACACACACACACGGTTGTATGCATTTTGCCTGTCATATGCATTACTATTTTCAAATTTATAAACAACTTTCATATATTGCAAAACAAACGCTAAGAGAGTAATTACGTAATACTTAAACACATTTTATTGTGTATCTTAAAAGAAATTATACAGATTGTAGAAAAGTTTAGAAAGCGCTTATGAATATATTACCAAGCATTCAGCAGTAAGTCGTACAATCAAAAGAGAACAATGACTTTAAACAACGTTTTATTTCACTGATGAAATCGTTGTTTCTTATGTAACATTATAATGCACCCACGACAAAAAGGGCGAGCATGTTTGGTGTGACGGGTATTCAGACTTGCGACCGTCAGATTATAGTTTAAAGTACATTAAACTCTACAGTAAACATTTGTATCAGCTTCCATGAAGGATCATCCACTTACCTTAACAATGTCATCAGTCTAAGATCGAGTGGATAAATGTAGGTATCAGGTTATAGTTCTTAATTTAATTATAACTCCACAATTTAATTTTAATTCTAAATAGCCTGCAGGACTATCCAGAATATACGTTCTTATTAGCGTGATGTCTTAACTCCTTGGTTACTACTAATAATTTGATTCTCCCTTCGGTCTCAAATCATTTCAGGTATCAAATTCCAAGTCTGATTTTCTAACATTTAAAGTAGGATACGCGAAATGTATCAAAATATCATCAGAAGTAAAAGACGCAGGAACTAGTTCAAAAGTACTCCGACTTATTACCCGAGGGTAATAAATTCTACATTTTCTTGGGTGGCGTCAATGATAGGTTTCCAACAGATTTACATCTCCGTATGGTAGATGTAGTTTTGTGTGTTAAGTGTGTCAAGTAAGAAGCGAGAATTCATATATTGGACTTACTTAATAAGAAAACATTTCCGCTGTGGTTGTCTTATATTGAACGTAAGCTTCTGTAGCATACACACCTTTGGTAATGCTGTTATTACCACTGATTACATCTTATACTTCTTTGAGATAATGCAAGTTAAAAAATTTGATTTGATTATTTTGGATATATGTGCGCAGGAAAGAACTTAGAGGAAAGTTTAAATTAAATTTTGCAAGAATTAGATTATTTGTAGCTAAATCAATGACTATGTAATGACACAATTTTTCATGATATGCTTGACAATTATTTGTTAAATCATTAGTTACAGAGAGAATGTTAATTAGTTTGTTGTTCTTGTAATTAAATTCAACGTTTTGTTACAAGTATCAACTATCCGTATCAGTTAAAAGTTAGTATTCAAATTTGCATCACAAAACGTTCCCCGCTGGTACAGCGGAAAGTCTGCGGATTTTTAGCACTAAAATCAGAGTTTCGTTTCCCTTCGGTGTGCCCACAGCAAATAATCCGATGCGGCCTTGCTGTAAGAAAACACATACAACATCATAAAACATTTTAAAAACCTGATTATTCTCAAAAGAACAACCTAGTAATTACTTCTACGTGAGTTTGTCTTTGTTTTGAATTTCGAGCAAAGATATACGAAAGATAACCAAGTGAAAACTTAAAACGATATTGAGATATTTATTGTTCACAAAATGCAAAATGGTAATGAACTAAATGGAAACTATGCAAAATAATTTACCTATTCAGAAGGAATATGGCTACAAAAAAGTACTTTTTGTGCGTAATAGCATTTTAGGCACTTAAAATACTTGTGATTCATAATGTGTTAAAATTCAAGTTATGTCAAGCAACCGGAAAATGAATTCCAGTGTGGCTATATATCTTTTCAACAAGCACACTTAACATTTTCACAAAAATGAGCTAAAGATGAATCGAATATAACTTATGTATATAAGAAAATACTGGTAAATCAGACTTTTCTCCATCTTTTATAAACTTCTTTTACTGGTTTCGTGAATTCAAAGGTCACATTTTAGAATATAGTTTAACTAAGAATATATAACAGAAACATAGAAACACCAATTTTTAACTCCTTATAAATAATATAAAGTAAATATATATGCTTTCCAAATGTGCAAACATATATCACACTCCATGTATAAATTATTTACATTACAAATGCTCAAAAATAAATGAAATTATTCAATATGCTTTCCTTTTTAAATTAAAATATCATTATAATTACACTTTCTCTTATTATTATAAGAGAAATATAATTTGTTTATTCTATAAGTTCTTACTCTTACTTACTTTTTTTTGTAAATCTCAATAACTCTTTTCACGGTTTCACGATTGTTACGTTTTTTATTGCGGACTGAACGCAACAGAAAGACACAGATAGCAGCTTGTTTAATTTATTATAATTATCTACTTATGTGATAGATACAAAATATATTATCTAATAGCAATAACAGATATCCAGTTTCAACCTTCAAAACCACTTATAATATAAAAAGGTACTGGCCTGAGCTTAATAATATGATCCAGAAAAATGTCCAAATCCGAAATCCAAAGTTCTAATCTAGGCGGAGGATTTAGTCCCACGGAGAAATTTTCGAAGTTTTAATGGGTAATTTCAAACAAAAATTCACAGTCCAATTCGTATTAACTTTCGGTATAATCCGTAATCCGACTGAATTGTAAAGATTGACGGAATAAAAATTTCACCGCTTTAGTCGATCTAGCTCTATTCACAAATTCAGTTTAAACTTTCTCAAACAAGACAAACTTCTTGATCCGAATAAAATGGATGACTTACTTCTTGACCCAAGTAAAAATGGATGATTTCTTTCCCTCGCATCGCCGTCTGTTTATATACTAATCGCGTGACTTCCCAGAATTCCACACTACAAACACCAGGCCAATACAAGTGATCAATCTATCTAGTTTTAAAAATTTCTACATGAATAATTCTAAATGAATTTTAATTAATTCTAAAATGTTGTTTTAAATTTCACCGGTTTAAACCTCGAAACAATAATATAAATATAGAATTATAAATAATAAATATGGGAATTCAAACAGGACATGAAATGATTGTCGTTTACATAACATTTACATAACACTCTCGACAACATTTACATGATATTTACATAACAACGATTTAGGCTCTGTTTTTTGTTTGCTCTTTGAATTTCGCGTAAAACTACATGATGGCTATCTACGCTAGCCTTTCCTAATTTGGCAGTGTAAGTCTAGAGAGAGGGCAGCTAGTCATCACCACCCATCGCCAACTCTTAGGCTACTCTTTTACTAATGAATAGTTTGATTGATTGTTACATTATAAGGCTCCCACAGCTGAAAGGGCAGACATATTTAGTGCGACACAAATTCTACTATTCTTACACAACTAATTACTTGTGTTCTCTTACTACCATTTATTTAAAACGCTCCAAAAGTTATAAAATATTTTTAAATGATAATTTATGTTTTACACTACATTCCTAAAAAAAAGTAAACATGAAAACAAGTGTTTTTTTTACAATTTAAATTTCTCAAAGCACATTTATCAAAATATTTACTAGCATATAGCGCGCTTTTTTCGGGACTTCTAGCATGTAATTTATACAAGTTTATCTTTAAGTTTAGGGCCTGGCATGGCCTAGCGCGTTTAGGCATGTGTTTTGTAATCTGAGGGTCGCGGGTTCGCACCCAAGTCGCGCCAAACATGCTCGCCCTCCCAGCCATGAGGACGTTATAATGGGACACCACTCCCACTTTTCGTTGGTAAAAGAGCAGCCCAAGAGGTGGCGGTGGGTGGTTATGACTGGCTGCCTTCCTTCTAGTCTTACACTGCTAAATTAGGGACGACTAGCCCTCGAGTAGCTTTGTGCGAAATTCCAAAAGAAAGAAAATCTTTAAGTTTAAGTTATATGTCTCACCAATATATAATTCACCAAGCTTTACATATTCTAACAGATAAATAATGTTCTTATAATTGTAATTAAATGAGTTATTCAAAAAAAAAGGATTTTGTTATTGATTTAGTAAATTTTATATAACTTAACTTACATAAAGCACTGTTCTTTCCCAAAACACATTTTCTGTGTTGGCTGTTGTGGAGACTTGCAGACGAAAGGCGGAAGACTTTCGAAACGTCGTCCTCTACACTTGTCTCTCCACAACAGTCAGTTGCCGTTCATTTTACAAAGTTTCATGATGAATACTCTGTCTAAACGATCTATAAAAAAATACAAATATTTGGAAAGAGATTCATTTTAGGTTTACTTAATAATCTATACATATGTTAGGTTGCACTCTTGATAAAATAATTTTATTATTTTTGAATACATGTTTTAGTTTTATCTACTGTTTGTTTTAATTGTGTATTAAAAATGAAATATCATTTTTAAATATCAGTACAATGAGGGTATAACATTCACTATTCTCTCTATTTAAATATTTTTACCAAAATTAGTATTAACTATTTCAGAACCTTTTAATGTAAATTTCTTTCGTATTGTGAAACAGGATAAAAAGTTTGTTTATTCTGATAGTCTATTAACTCTCGTTTCTTCATCGGAAACTAAAGTATATAATCTATTTGCAAGATTTTCTTATTCGTATTCACAGGCGAATCTCATTGATATTTTAATTTTATCTATAATACCTGTTGACTTACTTTTAATAATGCATGAAAGCTAAATACAACTTGAAAATAGATCACTTGTAGAGAAATATATATGCAAAAACGGCTCTTTTGGATTGAGAAAATATTTTACATAGAAGAGCGAACAACGTTTCAATTTTCTATGTAAAATATTTTCTCAGCCCGAACGAGCCGTTTTTGTATATATAATTCCTGAAGAGTGAAGATGAAGTCACGGAATCCGTAGAAGAAATTAATAAAAGAGGGGGAAAAAAAGTATGATATTCTTATGTCTTCTTCTTCGTATTCACGGGTGAATCTTATTAATGTTTTGGTTATATATATATATATATATATATATAAGTATTGTTTATTTGTTTTCAAGCTGAAAGCTACACAATAAGTTATATACACTGTGTCCACTGCAAGAATCGAAATCAGAATTTTGGCGTTATAAACCTTCAAGTTCACAGGAAAGTGGCATAAATCCAAAACCATATATCTAAATAACCACACAAATCAAACGGTTGTTTTAGTATTGTAAAATGCATTTATCAAACTTAAATCCATTCTAAGGTCACGTAACTTAAGTTTTCAATAGAAGAAAAATAAGTTAACTTTCTTCATCACCCGACTTCTCAATTTTTACCTGTTGATAGAGTATGAAAGAATATCACACTTTAACTTTTTGAAGTGTTTCACATTTCAACTCTATATTATCATTCAGTATGCATGTGAAAGTAATAGCTTAAGAAATATTTGAAAATCCTATACCATTGAAATCTAATCTAACAAAACGTATACTTGCCATTTTCAAAACTAAGCCAATACAAACCTGACATATAATTCGTTTAACAGAAGATTAATAAACATACAATATACCAAGTAGCCCTCACACAGGTTTTGAACGAAATAAATACAGTATTAGTCGATTGTTATGGGAAGCTTTAACTCTCACAATATTAATCGCTTATTATTAGAAACTTTAACCCTGAGAGTATTAATTGTTTGTTACTGACACCTTTAATATTAATAACGATACTCATTTCTTCTTTACACATTTTCATCTCACTTTCGTTCGTTTTTAATTTCTTCAGTGTGAGTTTCAGACTTATATCTGTTATAGTTTGCAAATATCTACCCAACAGGCTTTTCGTTTATTATTAGACCTCAATGTTAGTTCAACTGGACCATGGCAGCAGTCTAGAGTGATGTTTGTCATAAATATTGTCCATTACGAAGCATTTACATTTATATAGTTTATCATTGCCTAGACCTCAAAGTGTCACCAATAAAAAGGTTTGTGGTTTTCTTAAGTAAATTTGCCTACTAACAAAATAACTTCCGTTTACAAAGCATTAGAGAAACAAATGTTTCGCGGTTATGGATGATCTGACTCTGGCAAATATGTACTAGATCTAAAATTATCTATAGATTAACTTTCTATAGCTTGAAATTCATTGCACATACACGTTTGAAAGTAAATTTCTAATGTTAGAATAAAGTTCACATTTTTCCAATGTTCGTCCAAAACATGTAAATCGATGATTTTCGATAACTGGAGATTTGCTGAGAGGCAATACTTAAATATTGTTTTGTAAACATGATAACTTGACCGGTAAAAATGAATAGTAATCCTTTGTAGGTAATGCGAGTCTATGTACATTCCAATAAAGGTCCTTGTTGCCATAAAGTAAATTATTATGGAAGTCTAAAATATATGTATATATATATATATATACACACATACTAAATCGGTTTATGTTCATAAAGTTTTCAAATGAATTTAATGTAATAACTCAGTTTTTTTTTCAAAGAATTAATGTGTTATTGTAATTTTAAAAAGTTTTTAAGTCATGTTCCTGTTAATTAATGACTAATTGTTATTTCATCTTCTCTAAATCGTGAGTACTAAAACTACATTCATATACCATAATACCTGTTTAAAGAGCAAAATGAGCTTTGTTGAAAACACAATGAAATTAACAGCTCATTTGATTATTCCAAGAAAGTAATACAGGCTCGTATAATTATACTTATTAAAGCGGTAAAGTCACGAAAAATTTTCTTTGTTGTTTAAACATCTTGCTGCTTTTAGAACTGCTTCTTACGTAATCAGTCACTTTCATTTTGATGGCCATTATTATCTGCTATTATCCACTCATTTAATAACAATTTCAACAGAATTATAAAATTGTTCTTAACTTAAGATATGAAAATCACAAAGAAAAAATATCAACAATATATCTTGTGTTGCTTCTGAGCCTCATACATAAATCCACGATGGCGCTACTACACTTGATGGCTACGTTTATGGAAGAAACTACGTCATTTTATTTATCGGATACCCTAAATTTAAGTATCTCGCTCAAACCCGTCTAATCATAGCCTTGGTAAATGTTATTGAAGTCAATGGACGATAGAACATATTGAACAAAACATAACAAAGTATCATTGATTCAAAAGCAACTTCACATTCTGGTGATGATATATAAGACACTATTAGCTAGTTTATAATAGGCCACTGTGAGTGATCAACACGCATTCTTTCGAATGATTCCAACGTGTGTTAAACATATGAATGTCTTCCTTAAGAACTAAACGTGTTTCATGTAAACATCCGGGACACTTTGAATCACATGACAAATCACCATACGGTTGATCTATTTTACAATAGACTGTGGAAGAGAATGCTTTATGTTGTATATAATTTATTTCCGAAAAACCAAAGTTGGAAATTATATTGTAAACATCATATCGAAAGGATAATTACATAACTATGCTTTCTAGTTCGACGAATCTCTTTCAGTCTTTCTGCTGTCGCAAGACATTAGAAATCAATGCATATTATACGAATAAAAAAGATATAAGCTATATTTATTCTTGTAGCTAAAAATGTTTTAATTCGTTATTTAACTATTCCTCAAATTATCTTTTCGCTTCTTCGAAGTTCTAATAACTACCAGTGTGAATATTTGTATTCAGGAATATTTTATCGTCAAATATGTCGAGAGCAGTAAAGATACTAAATGCTGATTTAACGCAACTTAATCATTGTAAATGTCAAGTAATTTGAGTGCTTTATCCATATTAATAAAATGTCGTATCTATGTGTGTGTATGACCGACATAACTCTAAGATGAAAGAACCTAGAAACCTAAAATTTTGCACACATACTAAGTGAACCTTAATGTTTTGCACAAGTGCATTATTACTTAACCATGTGCGTACCCATCTTTTTGTGGAGAAAACAAGCGAAAATGACATAGAAAAGGATGCGTAACCGTCAAAGCTCCAAGCAAAAAGAACCTACAAACCTGAAATTTTGCAACCATACTAAATGGACCCTGACGATGTTAACCTGGGTATTGTTATTATTGTAATTCACACGTGTGCGCATATTTTTAATAAGTGAAGTTAATGAAAAACTACATAAAAAAGAAGTGGTTCCTTTCCTTATGAATAAAAATCATGGCAAGAAAGACATGTATGCAGGAGCTTGCGTGCGTGTCTGTGTATGTTTGAAAACCGTAGTTCTAAGAGGAAAGGGCTTAAAACCTGAAATTTGGCACCCATACTAAGCAGACCCTAAGAGTATGCACCTGGATATTACTTATCCACATATGTACATGTATGCACGTGCGCATCCTTTTTATAAAGCGAACTAGCAAAAACAACTTAGAAAATAAGTATGACCACAATAGCAGCAAGAATAAAGAAAGTAGAAACTTGACTTTTTGCACCCATACTAAGTGTACCCTGAGGGTGTGCATCTAGATACTACTTATACCATCCACATGTGAGCTTGCGAGTGAGCATATGTTTAATGAGATAAAGTAGTGAAAAGAAGTGGTGTTTTATATTACAATTATAAATTACAGACATAGAGACAAAGACATGCGAATATTTTTGATGAGGCACACTAGTGAAAACCACATAGAAAAGAATTGGCTCTTTATATATAACAACTTATGATATACAAAAGAAGGCAGTACGTACCAATAATATATTCATGTCATGCTGCTTATATATGTATAATTTTATGATAAAACTAGTTTATAATACACACAAACATGGTCAACTAGAATGCATCAACATAATAACCAGAGCATAGCCTGATACTTTCACTGGTATCAAAGATAATACCAATTCAGTTTATTTTTAATTGCAGTAATTCATCTTCCTAGCTAATGTTTACTAGCTTATTGACACTAATTTTGATATGTCAGTTTGATGAGCACAAAAATGGTCTTAACTAATGTATATTTTAAGCTACATCAGTTTTACATAAAATGTTACTTTACTTGTGTCTAATAGATATCAATAAATGTTATTGGGGGTATTTTCAACTTTTAAAAGAGTAGAGGCATTCACTTCCATTTCTGAATTTAGCTAAATTTGCGCCATTTATTTGTTGAAATAGATCATAAATACCTTCAATTAATCAAAAAGAAGGAAATGGATTGTGCTAAAATGCTTATGATCAAAATATAAATGTGTATTTAAAAATTTTTTAATGACCTTTAAATAAAATGTAGTTCCTGAACTATCAAACATAATTAATAAATTTTAATCACTTTCTTCCATAAACAGTACCAACATGTTGTTTAATAACATAAACACTGTTTTCCTGAAAAATATATCTTGAGTTTTAAATGAAAACAGAAAGGAGGAAACATTGTTGCACGAAATCAGCAAGCTTACTTCTTTAAATACAGAATTTCTAGAATAATAAAAATTAATTTTAATCGCAGACATTGAAATCTTAAGTCCACTTGGCTTAGGCCTAAAATTTCTTAGGCCGCTATTAAGTATGGTATTAGCCTAAGATTAGATAAGCCTTTATTAAGTACGACTTACAATCAATAAAAAGATAAATAAACTGATAATGCTTATATACGATCTGATGTTAAACTTAAAAAAAAAATTGATAAGTTTTTAATATGTTCTGTATAAAATGTTCACTAAAGTATATTTACATCTGCCTTTTCTTACATCCGTTTAAATGAAGTAAGACTAGAGGGAAGGCAGCTAGTCATCACCACCAACTCTTTTACCAACGAATAGTGAGTTTGTCCGCCACATTATAATGCCTCCACGGCTGAACGGGCGAGCATGTTTGGTGTGATGGGGATTCGAACCCGCTACCCTCAGATAACGAGGGCCGTTTCTTATGTCACCACAACGTCTGTTGTAAATATTGCAGTTTATTCGGTTACTTTGTCTTGTTTGATCTAATGTACAATGTTTAGATTAAAAACCGATTGCACAATATAATTCTGTTACTTTAGTCGTTTGGACATACTACATGTTGCCCAGAATCATCGCTATAAGTAACAATGATTGATTGAAAGTGACGTGGTATTATTATAAAATAGTTAGCATGGATTATTTTTGCTACCAGGTCTCGATGATCTAACATGCTGTAATCGATTCTATTCATATATTACTGACAGTAGAGAGATAAAACGTGGATAAAACTGTATGAGACATTTATCTATGCTGCTTCTATTGTTACAATAATAAAAAGCTGGAAGTGGTTTAGTAATCTGGGGATTGTTGTTGTCTTGAATTAAGCACAAAGCTACACAATGGGCTATCTGTGCTCTGCCCATCACGGGTATCGAAACCCGGATTTTAGCGTGTAAGTCCGCAGACATACCGCTGAGCCACAGGGGGGCATGTGATCTGGGGAACATGCCAGGAATTACCTATGTAAGCTTTAACCCTAACAAATAAGATTTTTCTACCATTTTGTTCTAAATCGGTTTTAAGAGCATGATAGCGACTTCAGTTTCTTTCCTGACCTTCCAATTGCTGAATATCAATTTAAACAGGTAGCTTTGGAATATATTTGAGCCAGAATTCACCAGCGTAACCTCTACAGACATTTGTGAACCAACTGCAAATTGTATTCCTTGCTGAACGGGCCACGATTGGACAGATTTATTTCCCACAGTACCTTACGCTACACAAATTTCGAAAAGTTGTTAATAAATTTGTCAGTCAGTGTATCTTTTCAATGTCTCAGATTTTTGATACGTGAAAAATAAACCGTTTTTGTTAATAATTTTGTATGTGAAAAGCATAATGGCAAGTCATTAATTTAACCTTTGTTTTTGTAAGCTACACTATCCTAGGTGCGACATAGTGGCTCATAGAATGACTCTGAGTTTATCTGTTTTTTTCGAATACAAACATTTAACTCATAGATCATTCTCTTGACCGATATGAGACCTTATAACATCTGCTGCTATTGAGGATTACCTCTTGTTTATTAATAAATAAAATGATGAAAGTTTTCTTTTGTTAGAATAATAGTATGGTTATTTCATCTCTATATTAAAGTATGATTTTATATTAAAATACTGTTAAACGTATATAAATGTCGATGAAACAGGCGGAAATTTTACTCTTTCAGCTCACTGTAAGAGCCAAAACGCCCGCTTATCCGTACAGCGCCCAGTAATGAATATAAAATTACACAGTCTCCAACTGTGATATATTCAACGTGTAAATTTAATAACAATCAAAACACTTGTTCAACGAAACCTATAAAAATGAGCTTGCATAGTATTCCTTTATTAATTAATATAGATTTTACCTGAAACGATAAACGTGTAATTGTTTTTCCTGTTCAAAACGTCCCCCAGTGGCTCAGCGGTATGTCTGCGGACTTACACGCTAAAATCCGGGTTTCGATACCCGTGGTGGGCAGAGCACAGATAGCCCATTGTGTAGCTTTGTGCTTAATTCAAAAACAACAACAACAACCTGTTCAAAACTGCTAAAACTGGTTACTATGACAATTTCGAGCAAATTAATTTGATTCTGTTGTTGTTATTGGTAATGTCTGCTTTTATAGCTTTTCATTTCAAAAAAGGTATTGGATGTATCCAGTTTTCCAATTAGATCTAGAATTCATGGTTTTTGCTCATTTATTCCACATTTTCGTCAACATTGCAACACGACACACATAATACATTATTTCAAACAAATAAAAAAGACTGTAGCTTTTCAATGCAATAAAAAGTAAGAAATACGCCAGATTAAAGAGAATTCTGACAATTTAATAGCAATTATTATATTAATCGCCTTATAGTAAGCTACAGCCTTGGTATGCTTGGTGTAACACTATTAACCTTCTGCTTAGTGATTCTTTTTATTCGTTGGTATATATTATATTACTTGAATAATTAGTTTAACTTATGGCTTTGATCTCACTTTTGATTTACGCATAGAAATTTTGAGATGTTTTGAATATTTTATTCAATTATATTTTCACAATTCTATCTCGTTATAGTTGTAAGTACTTGATTACTAACTCAGTTCAAATTCTTTCTTATTATTTCGAAACGTATCTGAATTCCTGATCATACATCACCAGCTTTGCTTATAAGTAAATATTGTCCCATTTAAGGGTTCGGTGGTAAGACTAAGTCCTTATAACGCTGAAAATTGGATTTCGACACCTGCAATACAAAGAACACAAATATTTCGTCGTATCATTTGGTGATTAGCAAGAAACACACAATAAAAGTATATTTTTAAGCAAAAAAAATGAAAAGTAGAAAAGAAAAGCTTTAAGGGTTTGAAGCTTATAATAATTATTCAGAAAATCTAATAATTATATATTAAAAACTGCAATATCTATTTCCTTTCATCTGTCAGTTTACTAGATTATGTCCATTTCGAAATATTTTATATCCTTTGGTGTTTTACAGCGACTGCTTTGCAATCTTTGGGTCGTGGTTCGAAACCAAGCACTGAACATGCTCCACTTTCCAGCCATCTGGGGATCGTAATGTCATAATTAATCCCGCTGTTCTTGTTTGTTTTGAATTAAGCACAAAGCTACACAATGGGCTATCTGTGCTCTGCCCACCACGGATATCAAAACCCGGATTTTAGCGTGTAAGTCCGCAAACATACCGCTGAGCCACTGGGGGGCCCCGCTGTTCTTTATTAATAGAGAAGCCCAAGATATGGTGGTGAGCCCTGCTGGCAAGTTGGGTTGCGTCTGGACAGCAGTTTAAAATTAAGAACAGCGAAAATAGTCTTAGTAGCTTTGCCACAAAAAAATTTAAGAAAAATCTCCGTTATTGTTATGTCCATATAGTGAACTTCATTTCAGTTATAAAATAAAAGAATTGCAGAAACTACTTGACTCGTAATTTTTATTGTATACATGTAATGATATGTATGAATACTCTTTAAAAGAGACCTTCTGTGGTTCAGCGATAAGTTTAGAGACTTGAACTTTAAATCAAGAGTTCGATTTTCCTCTGTGAACAGAATGAAGATAACCTTTTGTGTAGCTTTGTGCTAAAAACAAATACTTTTTAAGAAAATAATACCGAGGTAAATGAGTATTATTCGTCTAAAGGGTTTTAATAAAGGTCACAAACCTCTTTGGATTGATGTTTTTGCCTTACTAGAACAACATTAACTATGTCTTACTTCCTATCCTGCAACCACTAAATTAATTAATATTTTGAGTAAATATATAGCATAACATTTCTTCTGCATGGCATTCCAATCAATGGGTTGCGCAAAGCCCTTTAATATTACCGTATGTATAAATCAGTTTTTGAACAGCGGTAAGTCTACGGATTTACAACTCTAAACTCAGGGGTTCGATTCCTCGCGATGGGCTCAGCAGATAGTCCTATGTAGCTTTGCTATCAGAAAAACACATACACGAACACCCAAAATATTACAGATTAGATAGTTTTGTAGGTGGATTAATGGGCTTTCTAGATATAAAAAATATGAAAAAACGCTATTATTCAAAAGAAATATATGGCCCGGCATGGCCAAGCGCGTTAAGGCGTTCGACTCGTAAACCTTGTGTTGCTTTGCATGAAATTCAAAACAAATAAATAATTCTTGTAGCTTAAGAAAGGTAAAATTCAGTGTTGTCAAGTAGAATATAAAATTTATTTTCTTGGAAAAGTGCGGGTTAGTTCTGTAAGAAGCTCCATATTTTTGAACTGGCGAAACAGGAATTTGTGTGGTACCTAAAACTGTTCCTTGCGCTTTAAGCTGTGGATATGTAATAAGCGTATCAATCAATTCCATAACTTAGTGGTAGGGTGCTGCTTACTGGCTGTCTTTCCTCTTCATATTAGTTTAAACTTAAATATAGCAACTTAGTAGCTCTGTCATAAGAGCTACTTTTAGAAATTTGACAAACTAAGACTTTCTGTTGGTCTACCTTAACTGATTTGATCCTTGTATTAAAATAACGTCAATGATTATATTTAGTTAAAATTATCCTTAAAACTCTAAGATTAAAATGTTGTTCTTCTTAGTGCAAGAGTACACAAGTTGAGGAGTCGAATCCTAGAATTTATCATTGCAAAAACTTAGCACTAAATTACTGTGTGACATGATTAAGTTTTCAGACAATTGACAAAGTAATGAGCTTTTATTACTCTACAAAAATAAATTGTATGAAGAGTCTTTCTTCGTAAAGAAACGAACATCGAGACTTGTTTAAACGAAATTTTATGACTGTCGCTTTTCTAAATATTGCAGCCGATTTGATATATGTAATGAAATTTGATTTAAATAGCCCGTAAATTTCCTCGAAAAAATAAAAAAGCTATGAATCTTGGAAGGGCTGGTAGGGGTATTAACGCTTTTACCAATAAAGCAGAAACAACGTTTCGACCTTCCAACGTCATCTTCAAGTTAACACAGAGAGAGTTAGTAACTGACGGTTGCCGGGCACATGTCTTAGGGACGAGAATGTAAACGGGTACGGAATTGTAGAAGGCGTTGCAGCTAGATGCTTGTTTGTTTTTGAATTTCGCTATCTACGCTAGCCGTCCCTAATTTAGCAGTGTAACACTAGAGGGAAAGCAATTAATCATCACCACCCACCGCCAACTCTTGGGCTGCTCTTTTACCAACGAAAAGTGGGATTGACTGCATTGAAAGGGCGAGTATGCTTGGCACGACGGGGTTGCGAACCCGCGATCCTCGGATTGGGAGTCGCACGCCTTAGCCCACCTGGCCGTGCTAAGCCTCTGTAGTTAGATGTTAGGTTATTAATTAGTATAGGTACAAAGATGTTCCTTTATATTGGTTTGATCATTCATTAGTATTTTATTAGTAAAAGTGTTAATACTCATACCAGCCGTTCTGAGATACATTTTTGTTTCAAGTAGGTTTCTTGTTATCAAGAATAAATAAACAACCTTAGCTTGCGATTTTTCGTTAAATATTGATATTTTCTTTATTATTCTTTGCCTTTATTATTTACCAAATCAGGCTTTTTCTTAGAAGAAAGGTAAAATTTAAGATAATTACTTTTAAATTTTATGGTATGGTAATGCATACGAGCATTACACAAAATGCCCCCCAGTGGCTCAACAATGTGTCTGCGGACTTATACGCTAAACTCCTGGTTTCGATACCCGTGGTGGGCAGAGCACAGATAGCCCATTGTGTAGCTTTGTGATTAATTCTAAACAAACAAACAAAAAATTACACAAAATTATCGCCGAGTTAATATTTTGTGATGATAAGAGAGTATTTTTCAAGTAAGCAAAATTTTGCAAAAATATACCAAGATATAACAGTTTGGAAACATAAATTGCTAAAACATTTATCTTTACTCCTTACCTGGGCTCGGTATGGCCAAGCGTGTTGAGGCGTGTGGCTCGTACTCTGAGGGTCGCGGATTCGCATCCCCGTCGCGCCAAACATGCTTGTCTTTTCAGCCGTGGGGGCTTTATAATGGTACGGTCAATTCCATTATTCCTGAGTAAAGGAGGCTGTTAAAATTACACTGCTGAACTAGGGACCGCTAGCACAGGTAGCCCTCGAGTAGCTTTATGCGAAATTCAAAGACGCGAACAATGTTTCGACCTCATCATAAAATATTTTTTCAACCCAAACGAGCCGTTTTTACAAATATATTTCTCTACATCACTGATTAAATTTGACATATGAACCACTTTTTATTCAGTCAGACGTTTTTGCATAATTAAACTAAAACTGAAGTAAATTATAGTTTTTGTCTGAATGAAAGATGACTTATTTATCAATTCATTATCGTGGGGCCCGGCATGGCCAGGGGATTAAGGCACTCGACACGTATTCCGAGAGTCGCGGTTTTGAATCCTTGTAACACCAAACATTATTGCTTCTTTAGCCTTGGGAGCGTTGTGACAGTCATTCTCACTATCCGTAAGTGAAAGAGTAGCCCCAGAGTTAGCGGTGGGTGGCAACGACTAGTTTCCCTCCAGTTTTACACTGCTAAATTAGAGGCCTTCAGATTACAAGTCAAGCACCTTAGCCACATGACCATGCCAGATCAAAATGATGTATACAATCTCGCTAAATGAAAAATCGTGGCTGAACCCTCAGACTTTTTTATGACCACAGTGGTTTCAGCCACAACAATCAAATTATTCATCTTTTTTCCACAAAAAGAAAAAAAAGGAGCAATATTAAATCCATTAAAGAAAAGTAAAAGCCTTAAGCCTTATTCTTCTTTAAGAACAATAATGGATTTCAATTTTACTTCGAAAATTCTATAGTTGGACCTTCCAAATTTTCCTTAAGAATATTATTTGTTTGATACTCTCTTACCGAGTTGATTTTTCAATAAATAAAAAGCTACGACCTGAGATAATCGAAAATTTACATTTTTTAGGGAAACTTGGTCTCTAAGTGGTAGAAATAATACTGACTTCTTTTTTTACTAATAGTATGTATCAAGTCCTTACGCTTTATTCATGCTTTAGGTACTAAATGTTCGATCATTTGGCGGTAAATCAAGCTTTCTCAGTCCTTACGCTTTGCTTATGCTTTAGGTACTAAATGTTTAATCATTTGGTGGTAAATAAAGCTCTCTCACATTATTTAATTTTATCATATGAACAAATACTATCCTTTTATCCCAACGTAAAAAATACGTCACAATTTTTTTCAACAAAACTTTTTATTTCTTAATAACACGAAACACATTTAAAATGTTTTCAAATACACTGGACATTACAAAAAACCATCAAAATTTATTTCATACTCTACAACAGAGATTTGAGGTTGGATAACATTCAGATACGATATGAAAAAAAATTGAAGAAAAATAATAAAAAGAGGCAACTAAACATTACTTCTGATGGATTTATAATTGGTGTGATTAAATACCCGTGCTACTAATCATCAATTGTCGATCTAGCACTCGTAAGTTGATAAAAACATGAAATGTTCACGATTTTCAAAGCTTTCAATTGAAAATTTCTGTGTTCCCAATCTTTACAGGAAGTTTTCTCTCTAAATTACCTACGCAAACTGAAGAATATGATTACGTACTTTTCCTGCAAACAGGAAGTAAATAGGAAAACATAATAAAGTTTATCAATGCGACGAAACTCTTCTTACCCGTTATAGAAATAAGAATGTGTAGGTAGGTATGTGATGTGTTTCAGACTGCCGAAATAAATGTTTATCTTCCTTGAAAATATATATAGCACAGAGTAATGCGAACTTTGAAATTTCAACAAACTGGTAATACTCTCTACTTATATTTGTAAATAAAGAAAAAGAAATCGTTGATCTTTTTCTCTGAGGAAATCACTAACAAGAAAAGGTTAATTCGCTCGAAATTCACTCACTCTTGATTTAATTAATTAAGGGTCTCTTAAGGTGAAAACAAAACAACCAACTGTCCCTGATAAATCCAATACAGGAAAAAGTTCAATTCACTGGAAACTCACTCACTATTGATTTGGTTAATTTATGGTCTCAAAATGGTGAATATTTTGTTTCTGGTGCAGGATTTATTGTTATTATTATGCAATTTTTTATTCCATCAGCTCACTTGAGCTTTGTGTTTT
This sequence comes from Carcinoscorpius rotundicauda, assembly GCA_011833715.1. Taxonomy (NCBI): domain Eukaryota; kingdom Metazoa; phylum Arthropoda; class Merostomata; order Xiphosura; family Limulidae; genus Carcinoscorpius; species Carcinoscorpius rotundicauda. The sequence goes on from CM022398.1 coordinate 29,547,321, forward strand.
TATGCAATCAAAAGAGGAAGATATTCTATAAGCTCATCTTACAGAAAAGAACAATATTAATTATGAATTGAAATTAATTGATTCGTATAACAACGCAAAAAAAATTCTTTTATCTTCGCGAAGTCATCGTCTGATAAATCCATTACTTAGTAAGTAAGAAATTAGTTCACGATAAAGCCACTATATGGTGACTTATTTCAAACAGACGACACCAGGAACCAGACTACTTTTCGTCTTGTAATTGTTTTCTTTCCTCTCCCATTTTAAGCCACTGTGTTCGGTTGGACTTCACACCTTCTAAAAGCGGTTCGAGCTTGTCCGAAATTTCAGCAAAAGCCTAAACATATAGGAGAGAAATGCAACAAATTTAGGAAACAGTATAACGCTACGGTCACAATTTCAAATATTTAAACTTTTATTAAAAAGCACATCAAAAATCAAAATGAGTGATTCAAGATATTTCGAAGTAACATTATGTTTTTATTTAAATTTATCATAAATACTATATGCAAGTTATTACTCAAATAATGTGAAACTTATTTCTTGTTTATACAAACTTAAATCAATATCAAATATTAATTCGGTCTCAATGTCAAAGAAAGTTTATGCTACCAGGGGGTGTGAAGCTAATCAAAATATAATTTTCTGTATAAGTTATATACAATGATAAATACACTATACTAAAACGATTCTGAATGTAATGAATCAGTAAGCCACGTTATAACTAAAGCGGATATAAAGATGCAGTGGAATGGTAGATATTAGAACTACAGTTTAAGTGTATTTTAAAAATGATGCAATGGCGCCAGAAATTAATCAAATCGCTTTAAAGAATGATATGAAACAACAATTTACGAACTATTCATTCATTCAAAACAAAATGTGTTCATATAAGGAAATCGGGATTTCCGTGACGGGGATCTCTCTTATACTTAATGGGATTGGAAAACAAAATAATACAGACCAGTTGTCTGCCAGACCCATTTAGAAAGAACTCTACAATAAAGTGTACCCCAGCAACGGTATACAAAGTGTGATGCCTGACAACGAATTAGAATCCACAAAGTTATTAGTAGCAAAAACTCGTCAAATGTTTCGGATAATAGTACAAAACATAATCAAGAAAGGCACAAGTCAGGTGTCAACATATTGCTTCCACCATACATCCGTTCAACCGTCGCATAACTTAAACAGCTGGAAAATAAAATGGTATTTGCAGTATTCCATACGAAGACATACAAGACAAGTCAATGGATGCACAACTTATGGATTTCTTTCCAACTAAAATTTTGGAACTGACAGGAAGTCTTCGTTTTCCTACACTAGACAGATTATGGAAAGTAAGGGTGAGGGGAAATATGATTCTGACATGACAATTTTGTGACTGAGACTTTTTTCAATCAACACAATTATCGCACAGATCATGACTGTACGTGGGGGGAAAGAAACAGAACGATTTGATGAGACCCAAAAATCATTTAAATATAACGCACTCATCTTGCATTTCAACTACCAGCATTGGTTTTTCATAAAAATTAATTATTTCAAAGGAACTAAAATAATTAGAAGTGAAAAATTATTTAATATTTTTCCTTACTTCTCACTTTTAACTTGGTTATTTCTATTATTATTATTAATGTTTCTATAAATTTATTTTTCAAGTAAATTTTCGAATAAACGACTCATAAATTTTAGTATATAATCTATAACTGGTTAAAACTGTTGATGGAAAAGTTATACTACCCACACTGTACTACTTTCAATATAAAATACATTCAAAGCATTTTCGCTGAAAGTGTTTGTGTGCTGAATTTCACGCAAAACTCGAGAGCCATCTATATTTGCCGTCTACAGTTTTGAAGTGACTAGAAGGAAGAAAGTTAATGAACAAAACCCACCGCCAACTCATGACATACTCTTGTAAGATTGAAAAGTGGGATTTGACCGACATTCTTTTCACGCTCAGACAGGGAAACACGTGCGCTGTAACGTGATACAAACCATGAAAAATCATACCTAAGTCTGGCACTCTAACCACTGGTGAGCCCGGCATGGCCAAGTGGGTTAAGGCGTTCGACTCATAATTCGACGGTCGCACTAAACATGCTCGCCTTTTCAGTCGTGGGGGCGTTATAATGTTACGATTAATCCCACCATTCGTTGGTAAAAGAGTAGCCCAAGAGTTGGCGGTGGGTGAGGAAAGCTGTCTTTCCTCTAGTCTTACACTGCTAAGTTAAAGACGGCTAGCACAGATAGCCCTCGAGTAGTTGTTTTCGAAATTCACAAAACACTAACCACTGGCTTTCGCTCGGCAAATCTTGGATGCGATGTTCAAATGATACTCAATTTAACACCGAAACAAATTTTTAAACAGTGCAATTTAACAATGTACCAGAAAAATATTTTAAAAATGTTTTTGACATAAAAACTATTAACTCAAATGGATAAATTGTTGGTGTTTTTATGCGGTAACATATAATCGCTACATGTACCAAATAAATTACGTTTTCCAATTTATATGTATAAACATTTGCAAACCCATTTCGGCTGTCATTTAAAGCACTTCAATCAGCGGATGTCATTAAATTAAAAATGTTGTTTTCATGCTCCTGTGAACTAATTGGTCGCTTTTCAGCTGCATGCAAATAAAGGAAGTGTTTCTGTTGCATGCTATTGTAATTCATCAACATCTAAGAAGATTTTCCAAACTCAGAAAAAGTAAAATCGTCAAGAGTTGACATTTCAAATTACATCTCAGTCATTAATAGCATGCAATTTCCTAAGGTGCATTTGGTGAGAAAGAAATAATTAAAAAACTAATTAATGTTGTGTTAATTATCCACTTTCGTTTCTTACCTACGCAGAAACGTAGCTATCTCGCTACGGGGATCAAACAATATAATTTATAGTTATGCATTTCTCAAGCTTATCGCTGAGACACTAGAGAACATTTTTATTGTGAACTGATACCAAAATTTACCAGCATGCTTTAGTTTTTTTTATTATAAATTAATGACGAAAGCACTAGCAGATGAAAATCGTAGATTTTTAAATAACTATACATATGTAATGTTACGTTTTTTATGTATGTAGACTGAACGCAACAGAAAGACACAGATAACAGCTCATATAATTTATTACAATAAACTATTATATATGTAACAGATATAACGTAAATTTATATAATAACAATGACAGATATTCAGTTTCAACCTTCAAAATTAATTACAATACAAAATGGTACTGGCCTGTGTCCAATATAATGATCTAGAATGAAAGTCCAAAAGTCCAGATCAGAAATCCAAGCCCCCAGTGGCTCAGCGGTATGTCTGTGGACTTACACGCTAAAATCCGGGTTTCGATACTCGTAGTGGGCAGAGCATAGATAGCCCATTGTGTAGCTTTGTACTTAATTCAAAACAACAACAGAAATCCAAAATTCCAGTCTAGGGGGTGAATTTGGTCCCACGAAGAAATTCCGAAGTTTGAATGGAGAAGTCCAGAAACAATTCACAGTTCAATAAATTTGACGAAGTTCTTTTTACGATGTTTTCGATAAATGTTTCAAATTTGTCGTTTTCCGACTTGCTCAGGTCTCCCCTAAACAGTCCTATACGTGTTGGCCTTCAGTATAACCAGTAATTCGAATGAATCGTAAAGATTGAAGAAAGAAAATCACAGTTTTTGTAGATCTAGCTCCAGTCACAAATCCAAGTTGAATAAACACACAGCAAACGTTGAAAATTTCTCAAACGAAGACACTATCTCTTGAATCAAATAAAAACGAATGACTGACTGACTGACTTCTTTTCGCGTCGCCGTCTGTTTTTATACTAGTATGCCTACTGTGTTCTCCAACAATCGCGTAACTTCCACAGAATTCCAGAGTATTGTGCGCATGTCTGTTTTTGCACGAGACTCGTCGTCTAGACACCAGGCCGACATACATTCTATTTATAAACATTTGATTGATCTACCTAATTCTAGAAATTTCTAAATGATTAATTCTAAGTGAATTCTAATTGATTCTAAATGTTATTTTAAATGAATAACAACATATTTTATTGATTTGAACTTCGAAACAATAATATAAATATAAAAATATAAATAATAGATATAGAAATCCAAACACAACACAACATGGTTGTTGTTTACATAACATTTACATAACACTTTCCCCCTTAAAAGCAAAAAAAAAGTTTGTACTTTTGAAAACTTTTTTTTTCTAGCTGAATAAGGTCTAAAATATTTAGCTTGAAGTGAAGAGCCTGATGTGGGCAACAAGACTAGAACTTGGTCACCAACATTAAAAGATCGCTTCCTGACCCTTTTGTCATACCAGGTTTTCCCTGGCAACATTAAAAGCATTGTGCAATCTGGTTTTGAAATCAGAGACATAGTTCAACAAGCTGATTTGTGAGTTATTGTCCTCCAACCATTTCTCCTTAACCAACTTCAATGGACCACGAACTGAGAGACCATAAACCAACTCAAAAGGGCTAAATCCAGTAGACTCTTGAACAACCTCACGAACTGCAAACAACAACAAGGGAACACCCTCATCCAAGTCCTTTGAGTGCTCGTGGCAGTAATTTCTAAGCATGGCTTTCAGAGTTTGGTGGAAACGTTCAAGGACACCTTGTGACTCACGATGGTATGCACTGGATGAAACTTGATGGATGTTTAGTTCATGCATAGCTTGTTGAAATATCTTGGATATAAAATTTGAGCCTTGGTCTGATTGCACAACTTTTGGAATCCCTAACATGGTAAAGAATTTGACAAGAGCCTTGACTATGTTGGGAGCAGTGATTTTTCTCAAAGGGATAGCCTCAGGGAAACGTGTAGAAGCACACATGAGTGTCAAGAGGTATTCACTTCCTGCTTTGCTTTTTGGCATTGGGCCAACACAGTCGAAAATGACTCTTGAGAACGGTTCTTCAAAGGCAGGAATAGGCTGTAGTGGTGCTTTGGGAACTCCCTGATTTGGTTTTCCAGTCGTTTGGCAAGAATTGCATGTCTTACAAAAGTCAACAACATCATGGCGCATCTTTGGCCACTAAAAATGTCGTCGGATACGATCTAGGGTCTTTCTTACACCTAAGTGTCCTGACAACACATGATCATGAGCAAGACTAAGAATATCATTCCGATAGCATTTTGGAATGACGATTTGGTGAATAACATTCCACTCTTCATCAGCAGCAACGTCAGGAGGTCTGTATTTTCTCATTAACACACCTGACTTCTGGTAGTAACAAATAGGGACAATTCCTATTTCATTTTCATCAACGGCCAGTTGTAGAAGAGAACGAGTTTCAGGATCATTGTCCTGTTCCTCAACAAGTTTGTTTCGATGAAGAGAGTTGAAAAATGACTTGGAGTCATCAGTAGAACTCAGAGTTGAGTCAGAAATCTCATCGATGTGAAACATGAACTTATCAGATAAAGGGAAATCCTCTTTGGACTCCTCAGAACATGTTTGAGAACGAGTAACAGCACAGGCGGGGAAACATCAGGAAACTCTTCAACGAGTTGCTCTGTACTGGGACTAACAACAGGTGCTTCAACAACACGAACCTCTGGTACCACCTTACTACCAGCCAAATCATTTCCCAAAAGCATAGACACACCCTCAACAGGCAATGAAGATTTAATACCCACAGTCACTGGGCCCGAAACTAAGTCCGAATGCAAATCCAATCTATGAAGAGGGATAGAAACGACGCCACCTTCTACACCAGAAATGAGCACATTGGCCCCAATGGATGACTTTTCAAAAAACGGAAGTACACTTTCCAAAATCAAACTCTGAAAAGCTCCAGTATCCCGCAGGATTTTAATTGGTTGTAGACGTGAATCGCCCACAAAAGAAACAAAACCTTCAGTGATGAAAGGCTTAAATTTGTCCTCAACAAGATCTTCAGGTACATCAATAATATTGGACTTGGAATCCACAGTGGACTGGACACGGTCAAAATTATTGGGAACCAATGATGTATCGAACGAGGGCAAAATGAAACTATGGGGTGATGGCTTGTTTTTGATCTTATAGCACTCAGAAATCAGATGGCCAGGTTTCCTACAATAAGCACATGTTTTGGATGAGAATGACACGTTTTTGGTAGATGATGAGCTTTGAGAATCAGAAGTTTGCTCTTTTCTGTCTTTGTTGACATTTGCATAATGCTTGAATGAGTCATTGGGTTTCTTTGCTGTGTGATTTGTTTTGCTTTTGCATGACAAATCTTTGTGAGTCAAAGCATACTCGTCTGCCAAGACAGCAGCATCATGAATTTTGGAAGCTTTTTGTTCATCAATGTAAGTTTTGAGCTCTCCAGGAATACATCTTTTAAACTCTTCAACTAACATGAGTTCTCTGAGTTTCGCATAATCATCTTTAATTTCTCTGGAATCACACCACCTGTCGAACAGAGTTTCTTTTTCACGAGCAAATTCGACATAAGTTTGGCTGTCAAACTTTTTGTAACCACGAAATTTTTGTCTGTATGCCTCAGGTACCAATTCATAAGCATTCAAAATCCATTTTTTGACGTGCTCGTAATCATAACTTTGCTCGGCCGTGAGTTTGGAAAATACTTCCTGAGCTTTACCTTTGAGAACACTCTGAAGTAATATTGTCCAATATTCGGTAGGCCATTTTAGCCTAAGAGCCAATTTTTCAAATTGCTTAAAATATTTATCTACAGCCTTCTCATTGAATGGAGGCACTAAACGAATTTGTTTGGAAGCATCAAAATTATCCAACCGCATTTGAACAACCTTTTCTTCCGTCTGTGCCTTTCTCATACTGATTTCCATATCAGCTTTAATGCGTTCTTTTTGTATTTCTTTTTGTACTTCAAGACGTTTGGTTTCTTTTTCTGCCTCAAGAACAAGGCGTTTGTTTTCCTGTTCTGCCTCAATACGTTTTTGTTCTGCTTCAAGACGTTTGCTTTCAATTTCTAAACGAAATTTCATTTCCATTTCCATTCTTTTTTTATTCAAAATCTTGGTCAAAATGAGCGGCAGACAATTGTTGTACAACTTTTTGAGGCATAACTTTTTGGCTGACCAAATGTTCAACAACAATTCGTTTGATATCTGCTTTCTTCATTGCTTGCTTCACTTCCAAATTGAAATGTTTTCCAACATCAAGCAATTCAGATTTTTTTAATTCACTGATCAATTCGAAAAAGGTATTCTGATTAAATTTGTCTATAAAGTCTTCGAGTTGGAATGCCATTTTGAATATACAAGCTGTCGATCTGTATAGAATATAAATCTAATTTTGGAATAGAATTAAATTGTTTGATCTATCCCGGACGAGCCCCCAATTTTCTGTTACGTTTTTTATGTATGTAGACTGAACGCAACAGAAAGACACAGATAACAGCTCATATAATTTATTACAATAAACTATTATATATGTAACAGATATAACGTAAATTATATAATAACAATGACAGATATTCAGTTTCAACCTTCAAAATTAATTACAATACAAAATGGTACTGGCCTGTGTCCAATATAATGATCTAGAATGAAAGTCCAAAAGTCCAGATCAGAAATCCAAAATTCCAGTCTAGGGGGTGAATTTGGTCCCACGAAGAAATTCCGAAGTTTGAATGGAGAAGTCCAGAAACAATTCACAGTTCAATAAATTTGACGAAGTTCTTTTTACGATGTTTTCGATAAATGTTTCAAATTTGTCGTTTTCCGACTTGCTCAGGTCTCCCCTAAACAGTCCTATACGTGTTGGCCTTCAGTATAACCAGTAATTCGAATGAATCGTAAAGATTGAAGAAAGAAAATCACAGTTTTTGTAGATCTAGCTCCAGTCACAAATCCAAGTTGAATAAACACACAGCAAACGTTGAAAATTTCTCAAACGAAGACACTATCTCTTGAATCAAATAAAAACGAATGACTGACTGACTGACTTCTTTTCGCGTCGCCGTCTGTTTTTATACTCGTATGCCTACTGTGTTCTCCAACAATCGCATAACTTCCACAGAATTCCAGAGTACTGTACGCATGTCTGTTTTTGCACGAGACTCGTCGTCTAGACACCAGGCCGACATACATTCTATTTATAAACATATGATTGATCTACCTAATTCTAGAAATTTCTAAATGATTAATTCTAAATGAATTCTAATTAATTCTAAATGTTATTTTAAATGAATAACAACATATTTTATTGATTTGAACTTCGAAACAATAATATAAATATGGAAATATAAATAATAGATATGGAAATCCAAACACAACACGACATGGTTGTCGTTTACATAACATTTACATAACAGTAAAAACGGCTCGTTTGGGTTGAAAAAATATTTTACGTGTAGGAGCGAACAACGTTTCGACCTTCTTCGGTTATCGTCAGGTTCACAAAGAAAGAAAGAGGTAACTGACCGGAAACTGACCACATGTTTGAAAGGGATTGTGTGACTGAGTGTCGGGATATAGAGGGCGTGCTTAGATGTTTGAATATATAATTTTACATTACTTATTTTATTATTATATTATTTTTAATACAGGTATAAAGGTGTTCCTTTGTATTGGTTTATTTTGGGCATGAGTTGTTGTATAAGTGAGGCTTCCTCAATTTTGCGTTCGTTTATGTTTGTTTCTTTATTTAGTATCTGGGAGTTTTATTATGGTTATGTTGTGTTTATTTGACTTGCAATGTTCGAAAACGTGTGAAGATGACTTTTTGTGTTCTTTGAATCTGGTTTCCATTATACTACTTGTTTATCTAATGTAGAAATCGTGATAGTAATCACATTGTATTTTATACATAATGTTGGTGTTGTTTGTCAGTGTAGTTTTTAAACGGTATAGACCTTAGTTTTGTGCTTGGTTTTCGAATAAATTTAGTATTAACTAGAATGTCATAGTTTGTTACTAATTTTTGCCAAATGTTGGTTATTTTTTTGCCAATGTCGAGAATATATGATATGCAGCAGTATATGGTTTCATGATTTTTTAAATCGTGGGATAAATTTACTTTTGTTGGTTGATTTTGCTTTTTGTCTAGGTGTATGGGTATAATGTTTTCTACTGTTTGTGGAGGAAACTCATTGATGTTGATGAAGTATTGTTTTATTTTGTCTAATTCATCGTTAATTTTATCTTGTAAGCACAGCTTTATGACTGTGTTTATTTGGTTTCTTAGTATGTTGAGTGTTTGTTTTGTTTCATGTGCTGAGTCCGACGGAATGTATAGTCCAGTATGGGTGATTTTTCGGTGGATTTCTATTTTAAATTGTGTATCGATTCTTGTATTTTGGGACCGGCATGGCCTAGCGCGTTAAGGCGTGCGCTTCGTAACCTGAGGGTCGTGGATTCGCGCCCGAGTCGCGCCAAATATGCTCGCCCTCCCAGCCGTGGGGGCGTTATAATGTGACTGTCAATCCCACCATTCGTTGGTAAAAGAGTAGCCCAAGAGTTGACGGTGGGTGGTGATGACTAGCTACCTTCCCTCTAGTCTTACAGTGCTAAATTAGAAACGGCTAGCACAGATAGACCTCGAGTAGCTTTGTGCGAAAGTCCAAAAACAAATAAAAACTTGTAATTTTGAGGTTATGAAACGATATTTGATTGCTTTCATCTTGTTCACATGTGAAGTTCATGTTGAGATGTATAGCGTTAATGTGATTGAAAAAATTAAGGGTGTGTTCTGTGAATGTGAATCCCGCAACTGTTATAATGTTTCGGTCAATTCCACTATTCGCTGGTAAAAGTGTAGCCTAAGAGTTGGCGGTGGGTGGTGATGATTAGTTGCCTTCCCTCTTGTCTTACACTGCTAAATTAAGGACGGCTAGCACAGATAACTCTCGAGTAGCTTTGTGCGAAATAAAAAAAACAACAACACAAAAGTTTTGGATAATACAGTTTCAATCAATTAATCAATATGTAGCTATCATGTCAGCAAGGCTGCGGTAATTAGATGTTTAGGGTAACCGTAACAGAGATGTATTTCCAAAAGTAAGAAATATTTGTAATATTTCGCAAATTGTGGCTTAAAAACGATTAGACAACCAAACATAACGAATACAGACATAGACCTAAATGGATGCTACAATGTGTGTTATTACTTCAATTATGGAAACATGCATCAAAAACAATTAATCTCATTCTATGTCATTTTTTTTTCATTGCTGAATTGATAAACACATTAAGATAATTATACACGATAATGAATCTGACGATCTTATAAATACATACACATATGTATTTGTACGAACACAACCATCTGATGGATTATACAATGATGGATGGTAGAAGCGACTTGAGCAAATGACCTGTATCATGCACAAACTAAATTAGTCGGTTAAAGAGAAAATTGTACTAAACATTGGCACCTATTAACCGTTTAAAATAAACTACGAGAAGAAGGAAACCATAGTTATTTGGTCACACGGCGAGAAAAACCAAGAATCTTTGCGAATATTGTCCTACAATGGATTTGGAAGAGAAGCAAAAAATACTAGAAAAAATCGATGGCTCACGTAAAGTTTGTTTTAGAGTTTCACGTCCACGAAGGATATCTGCACTAGATGTCACTAATTTAGCAGTGAAAGACGAGAGGGAAGGCAGCTGGTCATCACCATCCACCCACCGCCAAAGTGTTGGACTACTGTTTTATTAATAAATAGTGAAATTGAGTATTACATTATAACGTCCTCACGGCTGAAAGGGTGAGCATGTTTGGAGTACTTTGTATGAGAAGTAGAAATTAATAATATGCGATCAGAGTTTTCACATCCGTAATTTATCAGGATTTAGTGTTGTATTCCTGCCTGTGTTTCAAAATACCTATGACATCATTAGCCTGAAAAACATGAAAAGCACTCAGATTATAGAGTTTTCATTATTTTATGTTAAGGCTTCTTGAACCCACGTGTTTTTCCGATATCAAGAACCCTTCTAAACATTGACATCTACTCCAAAAATAAACACCTTTTTTAAATATATTCGAATGTTTATATTACTTATAATCTTTCAAATACTACATCTTTCCTTCTACGAACATTCTCTGAATACTTCTCAATATATTCAAGAAAATCATGTGTTAAACAAAAGTTGTCAATTGCCAGAGAGATTTATGGAGACTGATGTGAAGAGATAAGATAAAGCCGTTGTTATGCCAGATTAGTTCATTCATGATCACTTCATAATCTATGTTATATAAGAACGTAGTTCTCAAATATTTTACAACTGAGAAACATATAGTTCCGATCTCAAAACTTCACAGACAACTTCTTATAATTATGATATTTACAGTACTGTATTATTAAAAAAAAAAACATTTCAACAAACGTCTTGTGATCAAATAGAACTAGAAACGGCCACGGACCAACCGGTTGGGAACCAGTAATATAAACTAAAATACAATTAGTCGTTCAGCTTATGTTATACATAATTGGTTCAATAATCTTGTCTAACTTGTCACACTAAATGGAATCACAGAGTTTTAAAGTTTTCTGTTTATAATGCTTGGCTTGATCTTAAAAATACATTTAAATGTTTCAAACACGTTTAAAGTCATTGGTCTGTTTGATTAATTGTGGTTAAGCACAAAATTACAATGCAAACTTATCAATATATAATACATATAATATTTTATTTTTTTTCAAAAGTAAGGAGAAAACGTTATAAAAGAAGAAATTTTTTAACCACTGCAAAGACTTTTAACTGTATTATTATATGAAATCTGTTTGCATAAAAGTGCATTTAATGGATGACTGGCATTACTGTGCACAGCTATTTTTCGCTTGCTCTCTCTCATAACTAATATATGTGTGCACACTTTTAACAATCCAACAACCGTTTAACTTCTCGGTGCATTGTAATAAAGCATATAAGTACAAAAATTTTTCATACTTCATAAACTGGCATACAGATGACATCGATGAAGCCAACCTGCATAATAGGAAGTTGGTCTTTCTTTTCCCTGTTCATCATGTCCTGTATAAATAAATAAAACACTCAAGTTAGGAATATTTGGAGATTTTATGAAGAACATCACATCATCTGCAATATAAATTGTTAATAGTCAATTTACTACTGATTTAGTTCGTGCTTGAGAATTACTCATGACTGGAAACAAGGAATAATTTTTGTTTTATATGTATTAAGGACGGCGATGTCTGTTCGAACGTTCGTCTAATACTCGTTTGAAACGTGCGCACGCAGGCAACACTCGACATTGACTTTTGAAACGATGGGAGAACGGGACGAATATTGTTGATGCCAAATTTTATTCCTTAAGTAGAATATTCCAAAGTAAATTGTTAGTGATTAATCATGCTATCTTTCACATTTCAAGCTGTGACATAACGTAAATAAAATAAATGTAGATTTACCGTTGTTTATTCTTGAGCGGCTCTTAACATAACTGAACAATTACTTTTCGCGGTGGACAGCACGTGAAGCACGGAACTTTGGCTCTCTAAAAATGCTGCAACACGATTAACCTTTTAAAGTCCATGAAATAATTTAACCTGATACAATAAGCTAATATTTTCCCGTCACTGGGGACGGGTACTTTTGCTTGTTAGTTATAAGGCTGTAAGTGAGAAATATTTACATATTTTGGTTGTGTATACCAAGAAAATATCTGCTAACTGCATTAACACAAGAAGCAACCCTTGCTTCAATTCTTAAAAAGCTGCGAAACTCAATCAATCGAATAAACTGAAAATATTATACTAAACTTAAAATTAGTTTAATAATGTCCAATTAAACATACCAGTGCTTGGGCGATTGTTTTCATTGGATTACGTAACTTACTCAGTGATGTCGAGAAACCCACTTGTTGAGAATTTTATATGCAAAAACGGCTCGTTTGGGTTCAGAAAATATTTTAAATAGAAGAGCGAACAACGTTTCGACCTTCTTCGGTCATCGTCAGGTTCACAAAGAAAGAGGTAACTGACCGGAAGCTGACCACATGTTTGGAATGGGTTGTGTAACTGAGTGTCGTAATGTAGAGGGCGGGGTTATATGTTTGAATATATAATTTTATCTATAATATTAATATAGGTATAATGGCGTTCCTTTATATTGGTTTATTTTGGGTTTAAGTTGTTGTATAAGTAAGGCTTCTTTAATTTTGCGTTTGTTTATGTTTGTTTATTTATTTAGTATTTTCTATGGTTATAAAGACAAACTTCATGTTCAACAACCAAAACTATATACAAACAAATGGCCTAAGCATGGGCAACCCAGTATCACCAGTTCTAGCCAATATTTTTATGACACAAATTGAAACACAAGCAATTAATACAACATTACATCCACCACTATACTGGTACAGATATGTAGATGACACGGTTGCTGGATTCAAATCTACAGAACACATACTTAATTTTTTCACTCACATTAACTCTATACATCCCAACATTAACTTCACATGTGAACAGGAAGAAAGCAATCAAATATCATTTCTTAACCTCAAAATTATAAGAACCGACACACAATTCAAAACAGAAATCCACCGAAAAATCACCCATACTGGACTATACAATCCTTGGGACTCAGCACATGAAACAAAACAAAAACTCAATATACTAAGAAACCAGATAAACACAGCCATAAAACTATGCTCACCAGATAAAATTAACGAAGAATTAGACAAAATAAAACAATACTTCATCAACATCAATGAGTTTCCTCCACAAACAGTAGAAAACATTATACGCACACACCTAGACAGAAAGCAAAATCAACCAACAAAAGTAAATATATCTCACGAATCAAAAAATCACGAAACCATATACTGCTGCATACCATATATTCCTGACATCAGCAAACAAATAACCAACATTTGGCAAAAACTAGTAACAAAATATAACATTCCAGTTAATACTAAATTTATTCAAAAACCAGGCACAAAACTAAGGTCTATACTATGTAAGAACTACACTGACAAACACCACACCAACATTATTTATAAAATACAATGTGATAACTGCCACGACTTCTATATTGGAGAAACAAGTAGAAAAATGGAAACCAGATTCAAAGAACATAAAAAGTCACCTTCACACGTTTTCGAACACTGTAAGTCAAATAAACACAACATAACCATAGAAAACACTAAAATACTAAATAAAGAAACAAACATAAACAAACGCAAAATTAAAGAAGCCTTACTTATACAACAACTTAAACCCAAAATAAACCAATATAAAGGAACGCCATTATACCTATATTAATATTATAGATAAAATTATATATTCAAACATATAACCCCGCCCTCTACATTGCGACACTCAGTTACACAACCCCTTCCAAACATGTGGTCAGCTTCCGGTCAGTTACCTCTTTCTTTGTGAACCTGACGATGACCGAAGAAGGTCGAAATGTTGTTCGCTCTTCTATTTAAAATATTTTCTGAACCCAAACGAGCCGTTTTTGCATATAAAATACGTAACTTACTGTTCTGCAACATGTTTCTTGTTTCAGCGCACAGTTGTAGAACGAGTCTACAGTAGGTATTGAACCTTGAACTCTACATTATCTTTCAAATTTATTTCACTTCAGAAATTTAAAACGACTACACAGAAGCGAATCAGAAACATTTAGTACTTTTGAATGTGTGACGTAACTTCTTCCAGTGAAAGTAAATTCAGAAAAGAAAATATTTGCACAAAAAATCAGAAAATAATCATACATTTTCATCACTGGTTATTATTTTATAAACATTTTTGTAAGTTTTTATATAACGTACGTAAAATTAGATTGAAAGTATAATGTATTTTGTGTAAAAATTGTTTATTTGTTTGTTTTGAATTTCGCGCAAAGCTACACGAAAGCTATGCGCACTAGCTGTCCCTAGTTTAACAGTACAATACTAGAGGGAAGGCACCCACCGCCAACTCTTGGGCTACTCTTTTACCAACGAACAATGGGATCGACCGTCACATTTAACGCCCCCACGGTTGAAAGGGCAAGCATGTTTAGTGTGACGGGGATTCGAACCTGCGACCCTCGGATTACGAGTCGAGCGCCTTAACCACCGGGCCTTTGTGTAAACATAAGGATACTCCAACAAATGTGGGAAACTGACGATATATTCCTCGTGACATTTCTAAGAGACAAGAACAAGCAATTATCATGTCGTGTTATTTTTAAATCCAAAGTCGTGTTCTGTCACAGGAAATTTAACCTTTGAGGTAATTATTTTTCCTCCTAATCATCTGAAGAGCAAACGACAGCGTGAGTCCACCAGACGTTAACACAAAGATGTTAACGGTATACCATGTTTTTATTTGTGGTACAGACACCGCTGCTTTAAGACAATGCTCTCTTTTAGAAAAAAATCTTTTAGGAAAAATGATTCAATAAATGTTTAGTAGAAATGTTGTAATTAAATGTGGTACATTTTGTTTGCAACCCTTTTGATATTGACATCGTACACAAACAAAATCTTAAGGTAGTCTGTTGTCCAAGATAGGAGTGATGTTAGAGTAACATATAAAGGATAATACTGTTTTTCCAGGGTAATAAATCGTATTATTCCAACCACACATATCTTTTGTCAATTAGAAGAAAATGTAGGTATATTACACATTCATAACATGTGAAATAAAATGTTGAAATAAAAAGATATTTTGTGAAACTATGAAAGAGGATACACGTTGGATTCGCATGTTTTTATTATCTCCATGAAAGTAACATGTGCACAGTGAATGTCCTCGTGTCGTGTTTACCATGTGATTAAATTAGGTCTCATTCTTATATAATCAGGTATCATCTCAAAGGTTTCAAACGCATGTTGTTGACACAACAAACAATTCCTTATTCAATTCATAAACCAAAGTTTTAGATCAAATAAGTAAAAAACTATGTAACGCAACCTCTGAAAATGTATTTATTTTTATGCCCAGATTTCGCTGAAAGAAGCAACACGTCTGAGCAGTGTTAAACTCACTGCCAATTTCTTCACAAGCTTTACGACTACGCGCATTACTGGAGGGAATAAGTTCTATTTCACAAAAGCCACTCGTATCGAACGATGTGCCATATAAAACCCGACAGACTGACTGGTACGTTTGTTTCTGACAGCACTTGAACACAAAACGTAAGGGAAACGAAACGAACTGCTTACTTCATAAATCACTAAACATTATCTTATTTCACACCACTGCATTCTTTTCACTATGAAATAAATCTCGAACTCATTTAGTATTCCATATATATTATGTAAGCACATCAGATACAACACTCTTTACGTTTTTAATCCATTAGATTAGACAGTTCTCTCAGCCACCTTTTTCTTACTGTTTGGCAGTATAATTCACGTGTTATTCTGATTTTATTTACAATGCATTCCAATTCGGATGACGTCAGTATTCTTTGAAAGTTCACGTCAATGTATCGTTTACAAAAGCCCTTAAATATATATGTAAGTATTAGAAAGATTTTCGTAGAGTTCCCATTGTCAGCCCCAGTTGTCATATTAATGTCATAGCGGATAATACCTTTAGTTCTAGATACCAAACGTATTAAGGATACCTCATATGTCAGTCAAAATCGAATCACCGGTATTGAAACTAGAACTGACAACGAGAATTCTACCGAATTTCACTGTTCGTTTATAGTCCTGACTTTAATCGCTTATTAACAATTAATGTAATTAATACTACTGGAGCTAATTATTTCATTAATACATGTGTGTGTGGCGCAGAATGAATAAACAATGCAAAAATTAATCTGCATTGATGAAATTTTGCGAAACTAAAGAAACAAATATAAAGACAAGAAAATGAAAAATCCTGTTTATTTTCAAGTTACTGTTTGCTTTATATCTATTATTTCGAACAGATGATTTACGTTGAATGAAATATTTCCTGCTGGTGCCGTACCGGCATGGCCAGGTGGTTAAGGCACTCGACTCGTAATCCGAGAGTCACGGATTTGAATCCCTATCGCACCAAATATGCTTGCCCTTTCAACCGTGGGAGCTTATAATGTTAAGGTCAATCCCACTATTCGTTGGTAAAAGAGTAACCCAAGAGATGGTGCTGGGTGGTGATGACTAGCTGCCTTCCCTCTAATCTTACACTGATAAATTAGGGACGGTTAGGGCAGATAGCCCTCGTGTAGCATTGCACAAAATTCAAAACAAACAAAGCCATATTTCTGACGAGATTTGCTGCGTACGGCATCTAGTGGTGAATTTAATATCCAAAACATATTTTTTCTCATCTTGTAATTTCAGAATTACCCCTTCAGAATTTCACACATCATTCTTTCATAAGATGGAATGCAGTTTTATACAGATGTTAATCATGGCGCCCTTTGTTGTGAATTATTCATTGTTTTTAAATTACTACTTTTGACGACTCATATTAAATTGAAAATAAACATGAAAAGTTTGAAGTTCAGCACAAAGCTACACAACGGGCTATCTGTGCTTTGCTCACCACTGGTATTGAAACCTGGTTTCAAGCATTGTAAGACATACCGCTTTGTCACTCGGGGGCTAAAGGCGAAAAGCAGATTATTTTATAATACTTACGAAAATAATATCAAAGTGTAAAACTAATAAACATATTACTAAAGCAAATATAGGGCGTTGGAGACACAGTGATACCAGTGATGAAAATAAATATTGTACAGAACGTGGCACAAATAATATCAGTAAAAAAATCTTTGTCGTGACTTATGTTACAAGAATATAATAGTTGAATGATCAATCATACGCACGGAGGCCGGTATGCCCAGGTGGTTAAGGCACCCTACTCGTAATCCGAGGGTCCCGAGTTATAATTCCTCTCACATCAAACATACTCGCCTTTCAGCCGTGAGGGCGTTATAATGTTACAGTCAATCCCATTAGTCGTTGATAAAAGATTAGCCCAAGAGTCAGCGGTGATGACCAGCTGCCTCCCCTCTAGTCTTACGCTGCTAAATTAGGGACGGCTAGCGCAGATAATCCTCAAGAAGCTTTATGTAAAATTAAAAAACAAATGAATCACACGCACGACATACAAACACTGTAGTAGAAAAGACAAAACTTACACGTATGATAACATACATAACATAAATAAATAATCGTATTCACTATAGCAGTCATGATATAAATCTCATAAAAAGGACGTATATAAACAAGAGTACAGAATAATGTATTGATCAAATACACGATGATAAGTTCACAGTGTACTGTTTTCCTACATATAAAACTAACAGTTGACACACCGTGCACGACGAAAGTACACTTTACATTGTATTCAAGATGGTTCGATTTTCGGACAAAATACATTCGCAAAATATATAAAGGCACTATCTAGTCGCGTTTTCCAGAAAACAAGGCATTATGTTAACTACAAAATCAAAATTATAAAAATCATATTCAATGAACTGTGTGTATAAAAATTATTCTGTAACACAATAAGGAGAAAGAGTTTTGAATATTATGTACTGTCATGTTGTTCATTAGAAATCCACTAGATACTATAAATAAAAGTCCAGAAGTACGGCTTTTGATAGGACAACATATTCGTGTTTGACTTTATTAAATCGTTTCGACCAGTCAGTCAGTCAGTTATTCAAAACTATTTTCTGCTCACATACGCAATTCTCTTGCCGTGGTAACACCATTGTTAAACACGTCATATGAATACTTCAAGTAAACAGATCAAACAATAGTTTCCTTGAAGTGCTGTAGTGTCCTCACGAAACGTTCTCTTAATAATTTCGTTTTTTAATGTTTTGTGTGCTTACAATTATCTAAGCTTACTTCAGTCTTACCGTACACAGTTGCAAATTTCAGGATTCTCTTGGGATACTTACAGTGGTGTTTGCTGCTATGTAACTAGGAACTACAGGGTGGCCCGTATGTCCCTACCCATCCATATGCTGTGTCTAAATAAATCCTACAGAGAAGTTCACAGGACTAGTGTCAACTGATAATCACTTTATTTTACTTAATGTTACCAAAGACCAGCTAGTATAGCAAGAAATAATACACGATGATAGAGTTGCCAAAATTACCTAAAAGGCATTTGTTGACAACTATGATTTTTAACCACAAGAATAGCACATTAACCTGAACTAAATAATTACTTTTTAAGCCCTAAATTAACCTCTTTATATGACACCAGCAGAACTATAAAACGACCCTTATGGAAAACCCATATACACATAATCGTAGCACGTCACGAGTACGTTGGATTAATTAATCAAGATATAGGGGTACCAGGTGTTTAAATCCGTGAAATTCATAAACACATAGCAAACAAAACCTTGTCTATTTCACTTAAAACCGCACTAAATATAAGTGCTCCACTCTATACCTGATTTTTTTCTATAAATATTTACAAATTCTATTAGGATTTTCACTTTAAATTAACTCTGCAATTCTTAATCGTGATATACATTTTTGTTTCACTGAAGTTACTCAGTTTGCTTGATACCGTTGTTTCTGGTACGACACTGAGTTCATCACAAAACGCAAATTAAGCCAACCGTATATCTATGTATTATATACCAACTTTCAAATTTAGTAACCTCATACACACCAAGGTTAATATTATTCCTGCATATTTGAAGAAGATGCTTTCAATAGGCTAATTAACGGAAACCAATGTTCTGTGCCGTATATACGGGTTTCTCTTTACTGAGAATAGAGCTAAGCCCCAAGAGAGAGCTTCAGTACTTAATACACGCTGATTCCCTCACATTTATGTCAAGTAAATACACATCCCGGCCACCATATCTCTAGGGGCGTTCAGCTCTTCTAGTTTTTAATACTTATTAGTCTAATCTTGCTTTACCAAGAATAATGAAGTAAAATTTAGTTTGTATCGTAATTAGCTATTTATAACTATTGTGGTTCTATTATAAGAAAATAAAGCCAAACTGTGTGTAACCTTTGTTCACAGAGCATCTCTATCTGTCGAGAACGTTCAACGCTAAACGGTTACCTCATGTAAACAATCGTTTTAAACTGGATACATAATACTTGACTAAAGAAACTGATTCTTTAAGAGTGTAGAAGGTTTTCGCTAGAGGAGCATTACGTTGAATAGAACTCCATGTTTATATATAATTGCATAGGTTCAAAATTCAACACAATGATTTCAACATCCATGATCTGCTGCATTTTTTGCTAAAATGTTGGCTAACATTTCCAAGTGAAATCAGAAAAATCTTTTTTTTTCATATTATAAAGTTAAAAAAAACAGAATTATCCAATAAAATGCATAACATAGAATACAATTCCTAATTTGCAGATACGTAGTTTTCACGGGCAAATTAAATAAAAAAAAATTAGTACTGAAGATTTTTCAGTACCTCTTGTACAGTTGGTATTACACAAGTGTACACTTTTCCAGCAAACAAATTAAAAACTTAATAAGATGATTCAGTTGTTGTTTACAAATATTTTATGTAAATAACATTATGCAAAGTATTATTTTAAAAAAACTGCATTGAGATCTCTTGTGGCTATTTCTTTTAACTAGAATGATGATGGTCTGGTGTTATGATGCCAATATTTCTTTCAGAAATCATCCTTATTTGTAATCCTGAGAAACAGCATCCTGTTTCAAATAATGAAATTTCAATTTTTTTTTTATTCGTGAATAATTGTAAAGTAACACTTATTATATTCAAGTATAGTATGTGACAAATACTTCTGCTATGTTTCCTGTTTACATTGATAGTGCATAGCAGATAACACTGTTAGAAGTAAAGAGAGTTAGATTTGATTACGGGTGGTATCTATACATATTTTCAATACTTAGGTGCATCCAACTGTGATTTATAAAACAACTTTTTTATTTTAATCAATATTTCTCTTTTGTGGCTTCATTAGGGTTAACACATAGAACTGGAACACAGAGATCGTTTTTTTAATCCTTTTTGTCAAGTGAAATATATTTTTTCACTTATCAGCAGCATCGGTTTGTCAACTACACAAGAAATACTTAATGCTACACAGTGGTTTTAGATTTAAGTTACAGATACATCAGTCTTGTAACAAAGTTAACTTAAAGTGCCTTGCACTTGTTTTTTGACTTCTTATAATTAAGTATTCTTAAAATAAAGAATAAACTTCAACTATATGATAGAATCAACTGAACAGCTATACTTCATAAAGAAATTGGTATTACTGAATGAAAGGTCAAAGGTATCAGTTTAAAGGTTTTTTGAGAAGACAGAAGAATATTACTAATAAACTATTTCACTGAATTAATAATCTACAAATTAGGTAATAAATGATACCAACAGAGATCTAAACCAAACCAATACAACAATGTCTTTGATTATCTTTTAAAAATTCTATAAATACAACCATTGTTGTCCAGAAACGTTTAAAGGTTGATAAAAAAACAAAAATACATTATCACAGTGAGCATGTATTATGATAATTTAAAGTTTTAGTGTCAATATATGTCTACTGCTTTATATGTATTGTAAACCCAAACTATCTAACATTCAAATTTTGTTCAAGTTTAAGAAATATATTAGTTCTATAATCTAAATGTAAAACTAATAGGAAAGTAAAAATGTATCTCTTACATAAATTCAGCTACAGAGATAAGTAAACAAACAAACAAAATATAAGACAACACAAAAAAACCAACAAATCTGGATCTATTTATACAGATACTGCACTACAAAGTTTACAAGACCAAGAAAATGGTACAAACAAGTGAATAGAAATACTTTGGTATGTTTGTACATGTGTGTGTGTGTATAAAAATAAGAAATCTTTTAATTTATCCATCTTTATGTTTATCCACATAAACATATAGATAGCTACTATAAAAATAGTTAAGTACAATGTGTGTGACAAAATTGACAAAAAATAAGCCATATTATAACTCAAAATTTATAGTTTCCAAGCTTATGTTTCATCAGGAATTTAAAAAAAATTATAAATTTCCTTCTTTTACTGTGGGTGGAAATTACATGGTAGAATAACTTTTCATTTTATCTGTAAAATCCTCACAAAATGCCACTAATTTATGGTATGTTTTGTATTATAAGTAGAGTACCTAAATTGTTACATATAATAATTATTGTACAAAAACAACAAGAAATCCTAAAAACCTGCAGTTCTTATAATTCTTTTATGCAAGATTAGAGTAAATTAATTTATGAGACTTTTTTTTTCGTTTTATTAGTTATATTTTGTATGCCATCAATACATGCATATACCTGATTTGATTTTATTACTTATCAGGATTTCTACCAGCCTATCATCAAAATGAAATGCTCTCAGGCAGGATTAATCTATGAACACTTGGGCATAGTCAAATACATCAATCACAAGGGTTTGACCTCCTGAGTCCAAACTGTGTTTAGATTTCAATTTGACCAACAGATGATGCAGATACAAGCTAAATGTTTGTACTTGAAAAACTCAGAGCCATAAGAGTTGCTATGGTGTGATTAAAAACTGAATCTTTATAATTACACTAATGGAGGAAATAATTAGTAGTAGCATTTCTACTTGTTCTCTGAAATTTAGTTAAGCAGCTAATGGTGGCATAGTCAAAATGTCAATATGAGTAAACTGTAAAACTTATTCAATGTTTATTTAGTGTTTGTTATGCCTAAACTCTAGCCATTGAAAATAATGAATTTATCCATTATTCTCTTTTATCTCTACAGGTCTAAGGAAAAAAACCCACTGACATTAGTACATTATTTTATTATAATATACTTAATTATATTATATACTTTATATTAAAAGTTATATTACTTAGTAGTAAAGCAAAGAAAAAAATAGGAAAAAACTAATAAGACATCACAACTTACAATAGGCTGAATGTTAAGCTCTTGTTTCTCAATATCTCCTTGTTGGAAGAATTCATTAGCAACCAGTTCTGCCACCTAATAAAATTTTGTAAAGAGATAAACATGAGTTACTCATTTTGAAGAGATATTGGAATGAAGATAAGTGAGAATACAAATATGAAAAATCTAAACTCACAACTTTTTGGATATCCCATGGTTTAGTGATTGCTGCTACATCACATGCAGTCATCAACATTCCCCTGAAATAAGTTACACAAAGAATACATTCAAATAACTAAAGTTATGGACATGACAATAAGCACAATGGACTACAGTTTTACATTTATATGCACATCCTCACACTTTATTAATACAGAAATAGGATTCAACATAATAAAATTATAAGAAATTTCACTTACAAATAAAGGAATAAAAGAATTTCATGATATTAAAATTTACAATTAATCATTTATGTCATACAAAGCATGCGTGATTATCAAATTACACTTTGTGCAATAACCTATTCCAAAGTGAAAACAATTTATATTAGCCTAAAGATTTTGGAATTTATTATTCTGCTAATTTAAAAACACTGAAGATAAAAGCAATCTTCACTTACTAGTCATTATTATGAGGTTGCTTAATTCACTGCTTCTTGCATGTTTTCTTAGTGCCAATTTATTTGTGAAAAATCAATAACAATTAATAAAACTATTTTTACATTCTCTTTATTCTGGAAAAATATCTTAAATGAGATTAAACTGCAAAAATTTTTTGAATAGGGTTATTGATATTTTATTTCAATGTGTGAAAAAAATGGAAGACAAATATACTAGAAGAATATGATGGAGTTGTTTTTGTCTCTTGTTAGCACATACCCTTAATGTTTTTGTTTTGTTTTTTGAGAGGAGTGAGTGTTATATTAGAGTGGAATGCGAGTTCAACAACAATTTTCATATTTCAATACCATACACTCAAAAAAGAGCAGTAAAAGTGTGGTGAGGATTTCAGTTGGTGAAAGACAACACAGTAATTAGCTGAAGACTTTGCATATGGAATTGGTTCTTTGCTTGGACATTATCTTATAGCCAGAAATTAAACAGTGGTTTAATCTGTTTAGGTGTTGGGACGACACCAATGTGAATAAGCTATTTTTCTGTTAGTGAACAAAGTTCATTAAAACCTTTAAATATTCCCGACATGTAATACTATAAGTGTGTCAAAAATATAACACTTATACTCAGAAGAAAGATAGTTTCAAGGAACAATACAATATTACTAGTAGTCATACAAATTGCATTTTTCTCATGGTAATGTGTAAAACACATACACAAAATAAACATCCAAATAATGGTCTGTAAATATGTTGTATACTGTAATAAAGAACTTTTGGTAAAGTTTGATTATTAAAGTTTTGTATCCATTCTTGTGGCATCACACAATCAGAAACATAAATTGTTTGATATATATGACTGTTCATTTTACATTTACTATGAGATTATATTGTGTGAGCATTAAAGTAAGTTATTTTTAGAGGTGACAGTTATGGGCAGTTTGCTTATATAACTGTTTATGAATCTTGTTGCTTTAAGTGGGTCTTACTACATCATAAAGGTCTTGTAATTTGTAGAAAGTTCTGGGCATCAGTCAAGCAATGTGTATATATATATGTGATCATGATAGTGCAAGTAAGTCAGCAAAAGTGAAAGTGAAGTTAAATGCCATAATTGTCACTTTAGCCATAACACAGGTAATTTCTGAAATGAGTCTCACAGATTGTATTGTAATAACAGAAATAGAGGAGATTAATTTGACTTGTCAAAAGGTGTTCTAAAGTATCTGAATGCACCTCTGTGGATTTTGATAAAAAAGACAACGATTATTTAAAGCTCTGGGTATAATTGTGATAAATAATAGTGTAAAGAATTTTTGTATATACATTAAACTTGTTTTGAATATATTATTTTAAAACAAGTGGAGTATGTGCTGTCCATTTATTTTTGAAATTTATCACTAACAATTCACAGACATCTACTGTCAGGAATCCAGCCCTATAAAACCTCACATAAACAAAAGTCACAGTCATTTACATAATTTACTGTTTAGAAACTAAAATAATTTCATTCTTAATATAGTTTATTTAAATGACAACCAAAAATTTCACTTTTAATTTAATTTTTCCTTAAATATTTATGCAGAAAAGAAAATATGCAAACCCTTGATGAAATATTGGAGAGTATAGAAAACTTACAAAAAAGAAAAATATGAAATACTGTACAGATCCTATTTTCATGGTACATTTTAACTTTCATTTTATATTACTATCAATATAATAATTAGTATGATTTTAGTTTATGAAACAAAATGAATGCTCAAATATGCTACAAAAGAAACTGAGAAACTTATACCATGTCTTATTCTTTTCTTTATTACATCTGATAAAAGTATAATAAAAATTGCACATGATAAAAGATAAAATGATTGTAGGGAAAAAAAAACAACTAAAAAGATATTTTGAATTTTGGAATACCTAGAAATAAATATCTCAAATTTTGTATACAGTAACTGTTGAAATAAGCATGTTGAAATTAAACCAGAAATTGTGGACCAAAAAAAAAAAGCTTAGTGTTAAAGGCTTGAAACATAAAATTCCATGCACTGCTGCTATTGTTACAATGAGACATTTTCAAACATCATAAGAAAAAAGTAGAAGCTTTAATACGTAAATGATTGTGCAAAATATATTATTCTTTTGCACATTTTTAATACTTTGATTACCATAATTTTGTTTCATCAACAAATATAGCACAAATAACAGAAAATTACACAGTAAAATTGAAAGAAAAATACTATGGAGTGACAGATATAAAAAAAAAAAAGATTTGCTAATATCTTCTATTATTGTTCTCAATTTCTTACCTTAATTTCTATAATTAGTCTTTCTTAGTGATTAAAATTTGTGTGAAATAATTTCTTCAGTTACCATTAAATATTGCCCATTTTATGTAAAACTATAAAAAATTATAAAAACCAAAACCATAGTGAAAATAGCAAATGAGAAGGAAAGAAAGAGAGTAAAATATATCCTTTACAGTATTCTAAATGCACTTGTAAATCAATGCATCTCTTAAGGCAAAATTGTACAAGATAGTTTGAAATATACAGTTAATTAATGGAAAGAATTTTTAGAATTAATACATTTTTATTTCTCAGAAATCCTTGAAGTACCTATCAATAAATTGTGAAAGGAAGACAACATACAAGAGTACACTTTCATGCAAAGTACTTCCAAGTGCATATTTTAAATCATACTTCCTTAAATACAAATGTAACTGATATTGCTCAAGCCAGAACTGAGCTGTGTTTTCAAATTTATTAGCAAAACATAATTATACATATTTCACAGCTTAAGTTTTAACATTATATACCTTAAAAACGTTTTTATGCACACTGTCTTAGATACTTACCATTCCCTCATTTTACTCCTGCTAATGGTTGCAAAATACATGTATTTTTAGTTGCAAAGTTGAGCTATATGTGAAAGAAATGAATGCACAAGCCACTTGTAATGTTTTCTCATGCCTTAAGACATACACTTCAATTTCCACGTTTAATAAAAAGGTATCTACACACACATATACTATTTGTTGACAACTCTCTCCAATAAGAATAATCTTTTTCATATATTTCAGGTCAATTAATAAAAAATGCTCATGTTGATTTTAATCTTGTCTCTCACAACTCATTTAATGAATTATTATTTATTAAAAATATAGAGCATTTAATTTTTAGTCAACTAAACAATTCTTGTATGGAATTCCAAGTTTTTTTATAATATATATAACAAATGACTTGTTTATCTTCAGGCATGGGCTCAGATTTGGGGAGTATTTATACAATACACAGATAAACTTTTCAATTCATAATTTATGTAGAACAAACATCTCCCAAAGATCACAATTCATATCAATAAGTTTAAAAAACCAAACCTGAGGAGTGCTCGGTGGTCTTCTTTTTTCCAATCATACTCTTTTGTATCTACTAACTTAAAGAAATTTCCTCGTTTCCTGAAGGACATGAAAAGAAAAATAAAAGAATGTATATTTGAAAGAATGAGTGAAATATTATCTGATTAGTCTCATTATAAGAAATACACTGATTATTCCTAAAACATACAACATAGACAATTTTCTTTAATATTCACAGTAATAAGGCTATATACATGTACTTACTTACAAAATAGTTTTTCTCATTCAGTTCGAAGCAGAATGATAACATATTAACATTACCAAAATGTGCTTACATAAATTAATTTATTTTATGGACCTAAATTTAAAAAAAAGTAATGAATAGAATTACAATGTATTAAATTAGGTTTATGTTATGCCTTAGAAGCATAATACGTAGTTTTATCAATTTAAAGATTAAATAAACTCCATTTTTCAAAACTTTTACCTGAAATATACTGCAAGATCTGTAGCTAAAATAGCTTCCTCAAGAACGTGAACCACTCGTGTGTACTCTTCTGTAGACAGATGGCTTAAGATTTGATTCCCCTAATCATTCAAAATATGTACAATGTTTAAACAAAAAAAAAGCTTTAAATTATGGAATTGAATATATTAAGTTTGAGCAAGAATTACATTTAGTAAACCTTTTATTGGTAAATATGTGTGAATCAAACTCAAATTCTACTAAAGTATTGTGATCAAAATACTTATGATACATGCATATAGTTAATTAATTATAGCTAGTTTTTAAATATACATTTATTCTGTGAAAATTTTGTTCCTATGCTTTCTGTGTTTTATTGCATAAGTAAAACAGTAGTTTATTTGGTTGTATGTGTTTGTAAAATAAGTAAAAGCCCAACATAATAGTAATTTTAGTGAGAAATCCTAAATAAAAAATTAATCTTACAGTAAACCAAACAAGTAATCATTAGGCATAGCAATCATGATAGTCATAAGATGTTTTTGTTGCAGTACATAATACCATCAGCTACAGTCACTACTTTAACACAGAACTGATATATTACAGAATAACTCAGGAATAATTTAAAAGCATGGCACAATAGAATGTGTCATGAAAACCTTCCCACTATAATGATTAAACGCATGGAACTGACTTGTGATACATGCCAAGCAGAGTGAAAACTTATGTTACAAACATCAAGAAAAGTCATTAATTATATTAGTTAAAAACATCAATCTTGGTAAGTTAAATATGGAAAGCGAAACAATCAGAACATAGAAAGCAGTGTGAAAATAAACTTCAGCTATGAATAAAAAATAAATGGTGACACTCTACTGTTGTCTATATTACTGTCATAAAGAATTAAAAAATTAAAGGTCTGGTGAGTTAGTAACTGGCAAACAATAAACCAGATTCATCAGGATAAAGTGACACAAACTGAGTTACAATTTGTAAGTTAATAGAGTTTGTAAATACACACAAAACATTCAAACACCCAATAAAATGTATTTTTATGGTTTTAACTCTTATTTATACATTGATTCAGTGAACAAGGTTCTTGTGGGTATTAACCTACAAATTTTTAATTACCTAGAGCCAGTATTAGTACACTATGTAACACTAGTCAGGCACAGTATATCTAATGGACAATTTCTCACTTGGCTATTTAGTATCATTATACACTGGTCAAAGTGATGGTGTTCCATAGTTGATGTTGAGTAGAGTTGAGCAAGAGGTGAACAGGACCTGAGAAATGGAAAGTAAAGCAGTATATAACATTAAAGATGGAAAAGAAAAATCAAATTTCCATGAATTATACCTACACTTGTATTAGATGTAAATAAGATTCATGAATAATTTTTATATACCGGTAAATACTTTAAAGAAAACATGTTATCATGTTAAAATCTCTCTGAGGAAACAGAGTATTTATTTCATTTGTTTAGAGTGGGATGCCACAGATTTTACACATACTATCTGTTCCAAACTGTATGCAGCAAAATCAACTTCATCTTCCATGTTCTCTCTCTCTTAGACTTTCATAAAACCTAACCTATTCATATTAAAAATTCACATACTATATTGGATCCAAATAGGAAAAATAAATGAAAAATGCTACTTTTTATTAATCACACAATGCTTTTATGTCTAATCAAATGCATAAAAACAAAGTTTACTTCATGAAAGTTGTGCTACTTATATAAGAAATGCAAACAGAACAGACAACATATAAGAAGCTGGTTAACTACTACTGTTGCAAATTCTACTGCAAGATTTTCTTTACATATATACTCATTGCACTCTCTTATTTTAGAATCTTACACAACATAATTTGTAATACATATCTGTCATCTGTAAATAACCGAAACTTATATATGATACTGATTCCTAAAAGTAATTTCTTGTAAATACTCATATCAGCACATTAGAAAATTATTTGGAAGAGAAAATATGCTGAATTTGACGAAAATATACAATAAAAACAATTTATAAAATGGTAAAATGTCATATAAGTTGTACTTTAAAAACCTGCTCATTTTTATCTTTTCAAGCTATATTAAATGTCTCAAACTCAAATACAGGATTATCTCATATTTAATTACTTTGAGACAAACCAACAAGGAGATATGTATTAAAATTCACAACTCTTATGTTAATAATCCCAGTGTTTGCTAATTTGAGGATACTTTCATAAGTAGCGATTGATTATTGGAATCTCACATTTAAAACAAAAGAAAGCAACTTTAAAAATAAAAATAAATCTTCAACACAAATGAATATAACCTTTTCAGTAACATGACAGTATGTATTACAGAAGCAATGTTATCTTGAGTTTCTCAAAAATATTTTTTTAAATATATAGTTCTATAAAAAATAAAATAGAAAGATTAGATTTTCAACTCAATTATGAAAATTTATATTGTGATAACCTAATGTAAAGTTAAAATGTTAGAGTTGACCAATGAGTTTTCATTGGTCATTAGCCACTGCTAGAGAGAATTACATAAAGTTTTGTATATAATGGTTCATATCTTTCTAAGGGCAGGGTATCAAAGACAGTACATAAAAGAATTAACTACTGTTATGCTAAAATTTAAATTCCATTTTGTTCTTAAAGCTACTTTCACTAACAGTAAATGATAAAATTTTCAATTATATCTGCATGGTTAATTCTTTTTATTTTACATTGTCAGCTCACTATATGAAATTATGTTTCTTTCTTTTAATACTAAACTACACAAGATTATCTGTACTCTGTCCACTGCAAGAAATCAAATTCTTCTAATTTTAGCATTGTACATCTATAAACATACTCCTTAACACTTGGATACATGTATTTATGACTAAAATACCTCATGCTAGCAATCTTGTGGAATATTGTTCTTCTTATACCTAACAATATCAGTAATAACAAAAGATACCCAACTAATAATTCAAAGTGTACTAATCATTATGAGTTTCTGTTTTTTGTCAATGAGCACTTTCAATTACAGTAGGATATATATATTTATTAAATTACTTACTAAATTATTTTTTTTTGTTTTGGCCTACATATGTAGCTTCTTTTAATAATAAGTTACAGTTAGAAAAAGCTTAAATGTTTAGCTATGTTCACTTAATGTGACTACTTCTGATTTACTACTTTTACTACACTTTAAATGTTAACTGTGTATCAGAGTCTACTTAATAAATCATTTTATGTGAAATTTGTGTTATATTGCTGCAGGAAAATATTTTCTTTAAAATTAATTCTCCCAGTATGGCTTTTTTTATTTCAAATATGCTTGCATATAGTTACTTAAGTATATTGTTTGACAATAACAGAGTTTAATGAATTCAATAAATTTACTTTATCATAGATTAACTGTAAAGGTTTAGTTGTTTCTAAGAGTAATTGGGTAAAGTTTGAATTTAGAACTTGTACTAAACATGCACAGAAACCTTAATTGACATCAACTGTTCTTTAGCATTACCACTAAAAATGGCATTTATGTTAACAACTACTGTCTATAGGTTTCCTTTTTATCTATATAATACTCTAGTTCTTACTCTAAAAAGAAAAATTAACTGACTTACAGATTTTAGGTCAAAAATTTATTTTTTAAAAATAAGCAGGTAAGTACCATCTTACCTATTTAAATGCCCATTTATTCAATGGATACTTCTTAACATATGGCTATATACACTTATCAATATCTGATATGAAATATTTTAAAGCTTTTGATAAAAAGTGTTAAACATAATATTAGATATATTTGAGATTTGAATTTATATCACATAAAAACATTTAAAAATATATATTTTAAACATCATATAACTTTGCTTATTCTTTTCTATTAGCAAGATAGTTCACAAAAATGTATACTTGATTTGGAAAGAATTATTCGTTCCTCTGTGGTCTAGATCATGACACAAACAAGCTACAATAAGAGCTAATGTCTCTAATTCTCCCAGGACTCTCCACAGTTGAGTATTCTGGTAAAAATAAGAGAGAAGAAAAGATATTGTTCCTGAGTCTATTAACATGTCATTGTCAATTAACAACTGACCAGATAAAAGTATGATATTTTTTATATTTTATCATGTAAAGAGACACATTTTGGAGAATATAGAATATAACACAATTTATGAATAAATAATTTTCATTATAAAGTTTACAAATATACATGAGCTTAAGCACGATATCCTTGATCCAAAATCTGACAAAAATTAATTTTGCATGCTGTCCTTACAAGTTCAAAAGAGAAAAAAAATTCTGTGTGCACAAAATATTCCTAAGTGATAACTGTAAAGTTGTTGTAATCTTTAATGTGTTCATTGTTTTTTGTTGTTTTAATGATTTATCATGAAACATAAATTGTACAAATCATATTAAAAAAAAATCAAATGTTGAAAAAAATTTTCAAACTTAAAAACAAATGTTATGCACCTGGGTGAATGTTTGTACATTTTCAATATTTTTATTTTTATTACTGGCATTATTTTTTGAGCCACTTTTAGGTACTTCTCCCAGTGCCACTGCATTGGCTGCATTAGAATACTTATACCACTGTCTCTATTATAAACTTAGGGGGATTAAAGAAAGCTGACACTCCTTAAAAACTGCATTCAGTTGGACATCATATAGGTTTTTTAAACAAATATTGTTAAGAATATTGAGATAAGTGCTGCCACCTGTAGTTAGGAATGTAGTTACATTCCTAGTTATATCTGCATGGTTAATTCTTTCTATTTTACATTGTCAGCTCACAATATGAAATTATGTTTCTTTCTTTTAATACTAAATTACATAAGGTTATCTGTACTCTGTCCACTGCAAGAAATCAAATTCTTCTAATTTGATACATTGGATCAAACAGTCTTTCATACACAGAGTGTATTTCAAGGAGAAAATTATTCATGACAGGAAGAGGAAGTATTGTGATGTCACACTTTGCATTTTTTTTTGTACATGTGTACTCAATGAATAAACACATATTAACAGATTATGGGCCCAGAAATGCTCTAATAGTGCTTAAACAGATGAAACTGTTTTAAAATTGTTAGTGCAAGTAATCCAGGAGACACTAAAAATTACCGTTGAACAGTTTTAGATGACAATTTTTGTTGGATAGCACAGGATTTACATGAATACTTTATCATACCAAGATAAACTGTAAGTAAAATATTGATTGACACTATTTTCTTAAGTCATATAAAAGGAGAAATAGATCTAAATCAAAGTAAGGAATATTACAGTTGTGGTTGAAATAGTTTAACAATGGAAGATAAAATATCAATTGATAAGTTGGAAGAAAATAATTGGGCTACATGGAAATTTCAAATGGAACATTTATTGAGAGGAAAAGGCCTATGGCACCATGTGACTGAAACAAAGGTATTGGCAGAGATAGCCAATGATCAAACAAGGGCAAATTTCAACAGCAAAAGGGAAAGAACATTTTCAACAACTGTTCTGAATATTCAAGGTGCACAACTCTATCTTTTCACCTCATGCACAACTCTTAAGAAAGCATGAAATGTACTGCATGTTCACTTTGATAGGAACACACTAGCCAATAAACTATTCCTGAAAAAGAAGTATTTTCAATGTGAGATGAAAGAAAGCATGACAGTCCAGGAACATTTGAAACAAATGAAGGAATTAACAGATCAACTTGCTGCAGTTGAGGTGGAACTTGCAGAAGAAGATCAGATTGTTACCTTACTTGGTAGTCTGCCAGCTAGCTATGATACAATTGTAACAGCCCTGGAAACCAAAACTGATGATATCTCATTACAATTTGTGTAACAGGCACTGATTAATGAAGAACAAAAAAAGAAAAAGACCACATCAAATAAAACATCATCAACTGCATTTGCCACTCGTAACAACTTCAAACCATATGGAACACAAGAAACAAAATAAAGGGGTAATAACTTCAAGTGTTACAAATATGGCAGAGATGGACATATAAAATGCAATTGTCCAACACTGAAGGAAATAATCCACAATGCTATGAATGTGAATATTAATGTGGCATAAGATTATACTGATGGAAACAATGGTGTTGCCTTTGTAACAAACCAGGATAAAGGAAAAGGAAATGGGGAATGGTTGGTGGATTCTGGTGCATCTAGGCATATGACACACAAGAGGAACATATCAAATTATCAAAAGTTTAGCACACCTCAGCAAGTTAAGACTGGTGATGGAAGAACTGTTCAAGCTCTTGGAATTGGAAACTGTAAACTAGAAATGACATTTAAAGTCAGTAATTCAAAACATATCACAATGCAGAGTCCTTCATATACCAAAATTAGCTAGCAATCTATTTTCAGTAGGAGCTGCTACTGAAAAAGGAAATATTGTGCAGTTTGGAGACAACTGCTGTTACATCTGAGGTAAATAAGGACAAGTCCATGGCATGGGTACAAAAAAGAATGATGGTTTATACCAACTGTACTTTTAAACCAGTATTATTGAGAATGCCTCAGTAGCCTCAAACAGCAGCATGAATGGCTTGGATATATGGCATAAACGACTAGGGCATGTCAGTTTTTCACAGTTACAGAAGCTTGCCAGGAGTGAAAATGTAAGTGGAATCAAATTCCAGAAGTCTGATGAAGCCAGTTTCTGTGAGGGATGCACTGAAGGCAAAATAGTGTTGCTGAAAGAAGAAACAGAACTCTTGCGGAATCAGCAAGAACAATGCTGTCACATGCTAAGTTACCAAGAATGTACTGGGCAGAAGCTGTAGCTACTATAGCATATGTGGTAACAGAGTATCCACATTGGCAATAAAAGATGGTAGTATACTATATGAGAGATGGTATGGAAAGAAACCAGATTTAGAACACGTGAAAGTGTTTGAATGTCTTGCATGTGCAGACGTGCCAGATGCGTCAAGACAGAAATTAGACATGAAGTCTATGAAGGTACGTTTCATTGGATAAAATAACGACACCAAGGGATGTCAACTGCATGATGAAAAATCCAGGAAGATTTTCATATGGCAAGATGTTATCTTTAATGAAACAGAATTTGGTCAAGAGCCTATGACAAATGAATATATCTCATCAAGTGAACAGATAGTAGACCAAGAAACAGAAGTTGAAGCTAAAGATAAAGCTGATGACCAGCAAGAAACAGGAAACCCCCATCCGCTATGGATATGATGAGTATGCTGATATGGCAGCAGCAAATGAATCAGTTTGTCACACTGCAAACATATGCAGTATGGTAGAGCCAAGCACATTAAGTGAAGCAATGTCAATTGACAATGCAAAGGAGTGAAGCCAGCCACAGATCTGAAATTTGAGTCTTTACAAAAAAATGACACCTGGGATCTTGTGGAATTACCGTTTGGAAGAAAATCTATAGGTTGTAAGTGGGTATTCAGAGTTAAGTATGGAAATACTGGAAATGTAAAGAAGTTTAAGAGTAGGCCGGTGACTAAAGGTTACTTGCAGAATTATGGTCTGGATTACAAAGAAACCTTCTCCCCAATGGTGCACTATGAATTTGCTCCTTGATTGCATTTGCTGTGCATAACAACTTGAAAATTCACCAGATGAATGTTATAACTGTATTTCTGAATGGAACTCTGGATGAAGAGATATACATGGAACAACTGGAAGGCTACGCTGTTCCAGGGAAGGAAAACCTTGTGTGTAAACATAAAAAAATCACTGAATGGATTAAAACAGTCACCATGCTGTTTGAATAAATCATTTCATGAACAGATAAAGGAACTGGAATTTGTTCAGAGTTCAGCAGATCCATGTGTTCACATACGGAAGGGTGAAAATCTAGCAACAGTTGCAGTATATGTGGATGATATTATTTTGATTGCTGATAGTGATGATGAAATAATCACTATAAAAAAAAGCATTGAAAGAAAAATTCTGCATCAAAGACCTTGGAAAGCTCTATTACATCCTTGGATTCAGTGTTGTTCAGGATGAAAAAAATGGCTGTGTATGGTTAAATCAAAAACAGTATATCCCAACTATGCTGGTAAAATTTGGAATGACTGAGTGTGAGGCAGTTGCAACTCCATCAGATGTAAGCGTGAAACTGCAAAAGGGTGATGATGTTAGCACTTAGGTTGACCACAGTTTGTACCTGGATGATAGGAAGTCCATATCAGGAAATATCTTCATTCAAGCAGGAGCAGCTGTAAGTTGGATTAGCAAAAAGCAATCCAGAGTATATAGCCTTGAGTCTTGCAGCACAGGAAACAGTATGGTTGAGAAGACTACTGCAAAAAATATGTTCCGAAATTGATGACCTGTTTGTATCATGGAAGATAACCAAGGAACAATCGCATTGGCACAGAATTTAGTGGGTCATGCAAGAACAAAACACATTGATATTCATTACCACATCATTTGTCAATGTGTGCAAAACGAATTGGTAAAACTGAAATATTGTCCCACTAACAGTATGACTGCTGACATTCATACAAAGCCACTTGCTAGAAATGCATTTGAAAGGTTCAGAGATAATGCTGGACTAACACCAATGGATAAATAAACCAGATAAAGTGACGATTATAATAACAGATTGAAAGTAATTGTAAAACATTTAGAATAGCTGTAAGATTATTGACATTAATTGTAAGTTTGTGTAAAACTTAAAATTAAGTGGGAGTGTTAAGAATATTGAGATAAGTGTTGCCACCTGTAGTTTGGAATAACTCAAGAACATGATTCATGAGAGGAACAAGAAGTATTGTAATGTCACACTTTGTATTTTTTTTGTACATGTGTACTCAATGAATAAACATATTTATTTTGTAATTCATTCTACCAAAATGCAAAGAAAACTGGTAAACAGTAGAAAAAAATACGAACATTTAATTTATTTAACAATATTGCTCTCACTTATTAATTAATTTCAAATACAAACAGTTTACTGGCATAACATAAGACTTGTAATACTTTCCAGGGCTAAATAGTGAATTCAACAGAACTTTGAATATGAAAGCAGAATGTGTATTTCAGATTTTCAGTTATAAAGCCTGAGTGGTAAGTTTAGTGAAGGAGACCAGTCTGAAAAACAATAATATTGGAGGCCTCATTATTTGTTATAACTCAAAGCTGCATAATAACCTATCTATTTGTACTGTGTTTGCTAAAGGTACTGAACCCTGCATTCTAGCATTACAAGTCCTCAAATTTATCACTAAACAGTTTTTTTTAAAATCATAAAGCTCAATAATTGTAACTTAAACATTTCTTAAAGTGAGGTTTATTTTATCTTTAAATCTTTATTTTTTTCTATTTAAAATTTATAAATGAAACCATGCACTTTTTTCTGTGTCTTACCGTAAGAATCGCAAACATTACTTGTCCTACATTGAAAGCATGTCTCCAATTATGGTATGTTACTTGTCGGTAATTTTTCTTGACACTTAACAACCATCTGCATAAAACCTAGAATTAAGACCATAAAATAGGTACATTGAATAAATATATACAAAAGGTACAAATTAAAAAACCATAATGTCTGAAACTGCTAATAAGGGTAGGGTTACCCAGAACCTGACCATAGGTGATAAATGTTCTAAGAATATGTATAACCAGGTTATAAAGATTGCCTTGCTTATGTCAAACAAGCATATGATCAGTATTCTAATATCTTACACTTGTGTTAAAAACATCATGAATGTTATCAAAATCTAAGTTTCTACAGCTATTGAAAATTACCATGATTATGTTATACAGTATCTCTAAGTGATAAATAATTTACTATTATAAAAACTTTTGTAATTTTTTAGCCTACTTTTTATCTGGTGTGCAAGTTTAGAAAACAATTCTAGTTATTACTTTTGCACTCTCAATATTTCATATTTCTTTAATATATTAACAAGAAATTACTTTACACATATTTTGAAAATATATAAAATTAAATACTTATTCTTAGTTCTCCCATTCTTTCCATTATAATGTAACAAAACTCTTACAAGGGCAAGACAAAAGTCTTCAGATTTATGTTTCTAATGCATTTAAGACAATTTTTCATTTCACTGATTTTTATAATGACAGCATGACCATGGGTTAACTTATGTATATATGTAATGAAATATTAAGCTCTTTCTCTGTATTTCTGCATGCATCTAAAGACACACAAAATTAAAAAATAACTGATAACACAAGTTATAAGTAATGATATCCTTTCACAAATCCTCCTTAGCTTCATGAAGGATGTTCACTGATGAGGTTATTGAATACCATACTCACATGTAAATTCCTAAAAAACAAACAGCGGTATAAGACGTGGGATGAATATTTTAAAAACATTTATTTTTAGTAATATCAGTATATTTTCAAATGCAAATATTACCAGCATGAGCCTTCAGTGATGATTACTCTTATATATAATGTTAGTTGGATCTGTGTGCACTTTCTTGTTCATTCAGCATTCCTGAACTTTCAACTTACAATCAACCATTATGTACATATAAAAAGAGGTTACCATGAGCATTTCATTTTAACTCTGGCAATTATTAACAGAAAAATGGAAAAAAAAGGTACATAAATTCCAGTAAAGAATCACTTTCTGTCAGTAAAACCTTCAGAGAGCACATCAGAAAACTTGGCCAATAAGTAGCTATTATGTCACCAAATAACTGAACATAAGAATATATCTAAAAAATAAGCAAGATTTTGTTAATGAATACTACCTCTGTCAGAAAAGATCTAGTGGAAGAAGTTCAACAATAAGTGGTTATTAAAACCCACTAACTTTTTTTTATTTGTAAAAATGAACTTTACCTCACAGTCCTCAGCACAATTATTATATTTTATATTTTAGTTTTTAACTGCATCTTTGTTGTTTTTGGCTTTCTCTATAATAAATGCCTGTATATTTGTGCTGAAATCTATATCAGGTCATCCTATAATTAATGATCAAAAATTTAATACAGAAAGTGCATCATCATTTCTGTCTTTGTAGAAGGCTTTAATGACTAAAATATGTAGTAGAACGTGTATAAAAATGTTCAGACAATTAAAATAAATTAACCTAACTCCACTTTTTCAGATCATTATTCATATAAACCCTTATGAAGATGAATATGTCTCAGGAGAACATCAAGCATGTAATGCTTTATGAGTTTAAAAAAAGGCAATAGTGCAGCAGAAACTACACAGAACATTCAAGGTGTTTATGGTGCAGAGTCTCTCAATGAAAGAAAATGTGGAAGGTGGTTTCAAAAGTTCAGATCAGGTGACTACAACTTAAGTGATGAGCAACGTTCAGATCATCCTGTTGAGTTTAATGATGACTTGCTGCTGGCTCCACTTGATAAAGACTGTGCTGCAACAGTTGAAGAACTAACACAGAAACTTAATTCAACTCATTCAACAGTTCACCATTATCTGCAACAGCTTGAAAAAGTGTCAAAACTTAGAAAATGGGTCCCCCACGATTTGACAGAAGACAACCTTAGAATAAGAGCGGACATTTACACTTCTCTGCATTCTTGTGAATGCAACTCACCTTTTTTGGACAATTTAGTGACTGGAGATGAAAAAATGTGTATTTTATAAAAACTGTTAAGTATTTCAGACAATGACTCAATGCAGGCAAACTGGCTAAAGCACAACCCAAAATGGACCTCCACCCTAGGAAAGTCTTGTTAAGCATTTGGTGAGATATTGTTGGTGTGATGCACTTTGAGTTGCTGCCACTCAATGTAATGATTACATCCGACTTCTACTGTTAAAAGTTAAAGCACTTAAATGTTGCACTGAAAAACATTGGCCTGCTTTGATCAATTGTAAAGGTGTTGTGCTAGACCACGATAATGCACAGCCCCATACAGCAAGGATTACATCTGCAAAGATTGAAAAGCTAGACTGAAAAAAAACTTCCACATTCTTTTTCTTCTCCAGACCTTGTCCCATCTGATTATCATCTATTCCAATGTTTTCAGAACTATCTTTATAGAAAAGAGCTTGGAACACATGAAGATGTCAAAACTACTCTCTACACATTCTTTCCCTTTAAACCCCAAATATGTTAATGAAGTGGCATTCAGAAGCTTGTGAATCATTGGCAGAAAGTAATTAAAAATAATGGAACCGTTTTCCACCTTGAACAATAGTTTTGCTATTATATATTCATACTGGGTATCCTGTACAGCTCATTCACTATTTTCGATAGAAATCTGATCCTGATCATAAGTTACTGATACAAACTAATCAAAACACATTTTACTTTAGAGAATGTTATTTAACAAACTGGAAGGTGATACACATTTTGAGAGAAAGAATACTGTGCTCAGAGTTGTAAATTTTTCTAAACTCAATATGTATTTCCAATAGGTACTTACCTCATTTCATGAGATTACCTATTCTCATGCAGTGGTGCCCTCTCTCACACTTTCTCTCTATATGTATATGTATGCCACAAGTATTCTGTTCCCCTCATATTGGAAATAAAACAGTTCAACATATCTCTCATGTAAAAGGAGCATGACCTATACACTCCTCCACAGAACTAACTATCACTTCAAAGTTTGGCAGAAGATGCCATCACCAGAGAAATATGGGAAGGAAAGGTGAACAGAGAGAAGTATCTCTTAGAAATACATTTTCAGTACAGCAAAATTAAAACTTCTGATTGGTACTTACCCATCTCAAAATATTAGTTAAAATCTCACACTGAGAAGGAAAGGTTGGTGCAAGGGAACATCAGAAGTACAACTCAAAAGCATTCAAAAGGTAACTCTAGAAATGAGAGAATCAAATCAGAAGAAAAGAATCACACCACTTCTGAACCACATATGCTCTTCACCAAACTGTGGAGTGTGCGAAATATATAGGTGAAAAATGAGAGGAGCACATCTTACCGGGAGAAAATGCAGCAGGTAAGTGATTCTAACCATAAAACATACTGTAATTCAATTCCACAGTGAGAAAAGTGGGTAAACAAAAGATGTGCCCTTATATGCAAAGTGGCTAGGGTTCATTGAATCCTATTTAGTAAGTCAACTTCATCCAGAATTTGCCTACTGAATACCAGCATCTAATCTATGCAAGGATAGAATGAGGGCCATACCATCTAAACCTCCAACCCAAGCACTGGGGGGTGGTAAGATCTGAATTTGAAAATATATTGATATTACATTATTACAGCTGTTACATTAGATTTAGTTCTGAGCTATCAGTTTGGGAACTTGACACGCAATATCAGAAGGATGTATATTACATGTAATCAACTCCCCTAACAATGAAACAGATTGACAGCATTGAAGAGAGAACAAAAAATAACAAAGAACAGAACCCAAACAATCCCACAAACCTCCTCTGTGACTCAAAACACAGATAAAGGAAATTGAGGGAGGAAGATAGACAACCTTGAACTTGTGTGAGGTCTTATGTTGATTGGTTCATTCTAAATACAAAACCTACTGAAGGGGTATTCAAGTTCTTGCAAGGTTAAGATAAAGGCTACCAATTGAAGGGGTGGACTGCAATTTGACATCATGCTCTGTTGTCAATGTTTATTTCAAATAGGAGGCTATCAAGTTAAACATTATCCCCAGAACAATATCACCTTACTCTGTAATGAAATGGTTATTGTGAACTCATTCAGCAGAGTGACTATGGAAAAACCCTTCTAAACATCTCATCTCAACAGAGGGCATGCAAAGCTATGCATTGGGATTTCTAGTTAACTTAAAAAATACCTGATCAAGCATTACTCACCACAAAGTGGAATCCAAGTAATGATGAACGAAGATAAGGTCCTGAAAAGAAAAGAAAGTACAAACAGAAATGAGGCACAATGAAGTCTCGAAAATGGCCAGAGGTGGTAGATAACACCCCAATTATGAGGAAACTGCAACATGATAGAGATAGTGGGAAATTAATGTTCTGGAAGTATTCCACACACTGGATTGCAGAATTTCTTTTGATAAATGATGAAGACAAATGATGAAGGCAAGGTGTCAGATCTGATGAGAAGACAACACTTGTGATAAAATGAGAGAAAAATAATAGGCTAATCAGTCCAAAAGATACATCCAATTAGTAAAGGTAGAAGGTGAGAAATCATGATAGAAGAAGGATTGCCAGAAGATAAAGAGTCTGGAACATGTACCATGAGAGGAACCAGTACAGTCAATATAATAACAAAGCCCTTAATTGCCCACAAAAATCCTAACAGGATCTGGTTGAGGATAAAGATGGGAAACAGAAGGAAAATAAAAGAATGAGGAATCACCTTTGGAAGCTGCTGAGGTCTTTGTAAAAAATAGACATTTAAGGTAAAGGAGAAGATAGATAGGGTGATAAAGGGTGCATAAAACATCAATGGCAAACAATCTGACCATCAATGCATACCAGCTAAGAGATAAAGGAAACATGTTTTACCTCTCTAGATATGGGTTAAATTGCTTTGACTGGCCACATGATCTATTTGTACTTGTAACCACCAAATGTAATCTAAGTTACCCTTTTATTTATTGCTAGAGTGACTTTAAATTGTAGCATAAAACTACATTAATTTATCCTAAGTAGCTCCAAGTTAGTAACAGCTTACTCTATTTATAAATATATTTTTTTTGTTTTATTGCCTTTGAACTCTGTCTAACTATTATCTATGCCATTATATTTTGTAAATCTCTCAGGTCAGGTCCAGCTCATGTGACACTATCAAATTACATTACCCATGAGCTACTAAATGCTACTGGTGTGCTTGCCTTAATAAAAAGATTTCACAGATTATTACCATTATTTAGTTTATTTAATCTAATCTTAACTAAACTAAAAAGATACCTATTTTAATTATTTTTATAATTGTAAACATGAAAAACATGGAATAAATTACTTCACCAATTTTCTTTATTCTTGCTCTCAATTATCAAAGAGAATTAACCCTAAGTTTTTATACTGATCATAGTACTGCACTTAACAATATTTATTAATTAAATAATGTACCATACAGTACAGACTAAAAACATGCAAAAAGTAGACAAATTTCCTTATCTTTCAATTTTTTTCTAGCTTTATAACTACGAGACAAGAGTCGGTACAAATTCATCCAAACTAGTTATTAAACTTCCCATAGGAACAATGTTGGTACTCTGAGTGAAAGTGACATTTAACCATTCAAAACATAATGTTATACAATACATTATTTGAGAGATGAAAACCTTGACTTTCTATTGGTTATAGGTAATATAAAATTAAATCTAAGAGAGAACTATTAACAAATTATGAAAAACAGGATGTGACAGGTAGGTGTAAAAGAAGGTGCCTGATATCACTTTCTAAGCGATAGTTTTGTAACCAAAAAATATTGAAGACTACAATAAATGTGGTTTGTCTGAGCAGTGACAGTTTTATGAACAGTAGTTTTAGTTTAATTTCATAGCTTTTCGAGTTGGGGTAAACAAAATAGGGAAGAAGACATGCTAAGAAAAAATGTGTCATGTGTGTCACACTAGGGGAAATTCAGAATTATTTAAAATAGTTCTTTGTAGAATTGAGAACTTAAAACTTATATGCTATTAAAATATGGATTAATAGCTAAGAGTTTATGCTATTATAATTAGTCTAACATAAAACAAACGTAGTCTAATAAAATGTTCAATGGAAGACACTTAAACCTTGCCTCATGCACAGTAAAGGATATCCATGAAAATAGGGTCAAGGGAAAGATGAAACATAGAACATGATGCAAGTGGTTCAAATGAGGGTAAAACAAGAAAATGGAGGACCATATTAACATCCCAATCTGGAACTGGAGGACAATATATCCAAAAGTAATACATGAGTATGGCAAGGACAGGGAAAGTAAAAACTTTATGGTATCATGAAAAAACAAAAAGTATGTCAACATCCCAAAAGTGAGACCAAAGACCCACAGTCATTGAGCCAGGTGAGAAATTCCATCATGCAAGCCACAGTAGACCAATAAGAGGGAAACTTCCAGTTGCAGACCAAGTACAGAAGACCTTCCATGTATATGAGTATGCTTCCAGCAAGAAAGAAAGTGACTTGACATCTGAAATTAGATTTTCTCATCAAAGGCTGAACAAAAGTCAGGTGTGAAGGTGGAGTGCAAGAAGTACCCCAAATAGAAGAGACAGGTAAGGGCTAGGAAGGATGAAAAATGGTAATTAGAAGTAAACAAGGCTCTGACTGAGACTAATGAGCTATGATATTAATGAGTGTGCATTGTTGATGGACCAATATCACCCAAGGCTCTATAGTTTCTGGAGACTGTTTCAAAAACATAGCACCTCAGTAATGGATCCCTACTTAAATCCCTAAGATATGTTGAGGTTAAACAGACCCAAGCCAATATGGCATCTTGACCTATAAGGTCCCAATAAGAACAAAAACGTATTTAACACCAGAGCTGAAAATGATATGAGGGCTAAAGTAGAGGAGAGAAGTGCAAGGGTATTTCCAGAAACCCTACCAGGATTTCTGTGGAGAACTACAGATAGGAGGTGTATGAAAGAAAGTTACCATAGCA
The DNA here is from genome assembly GCA_011833715.1 of Carcinoscorpius rotundicauda. Taxonomy (NCBI): domain Eukaryota; kingdom Metazoa; phylum Arthropoda; class Merostomata; order Xiphosura; family Limulidae; genus Carcinoscorpius; species Carcinoscorpius rotundicauda. Next base: position 29,591,047 of record CM022398.1, read on the forward strand.
GATTGTTCAGGGTAAGTAAGAATATTGAGCATTGGTAAGATTGACAGAGGATTTAGGAGCCACAACTTATCAGGCAAGGAATCTAACAACTGCTGGTCTAAAAATGCAAAATCTGCATGATGGTAGGAATGTGCAACCTGTTCTGAAGTCAATGAAGGGCAAGGCATGCTAATCCCTTCATTTAATTGCAAGGCAAGGTGATCATCATGAATCTGAATAACATGGAAAAAAGAAAAAACTAAAATGGGTTGGATAGTCTGTTCATGCAATAAGAAAGGACAAGGTGCATAAGAAATGTTGAAAAACAATAAAACCTCACATACTTTAGACACAAAATTCATAAAAACTGGATTAGGCCTAGATGACTTCTCTAGTTGGGAATGGGAAAGATTGTTAAAGACAGGTTAAAGTATTTCTTTAAATAAGAAATGATGAAAAACAATAAAACCTCACATACTTTAGACACAAAATTCATAAAAACTGGATTAGGCCTAGATGATTTCTCTTGTTGGGAACGGGAAAGATTGTTTGGTGTTTTATGGTACAAAGCAACTAGGCTATCTATGCCAAATATCTGGTAAAAAGTTGAAATTAAAGTAAAATTATTAAAATTCATAAAAGGAAATTAAGGTAAAACAAAACAAAGTTTAATATTTGAATTAAAAACATAAATAGCTTTATATCAAATTTTTACATCTAGTCTACACTGTAAGAGAAAAACTACAGTTATACAAGTTGTAAAGAACTTTCTGTAGCATAATTATAATTATCATAACCACCAGGATGACTAACGGATAAGTTCAAAAAACAGTGTTAGTCACCTGAAGTTGGCCTTTCAAGTCCTGGTTTTGAATTATTTGACATTATGACCATTTTCAGAAAGTAATGTAGTACAAGTTTTAAAAGACTTGCAGCAAAATTCTAACTATTATACCTCACCGAGATGACTAACAGGTAGTTCAAACAGCAATGTTAGTCACCTGAAGTTGGCCTTTCTAGTCCTGGTTTCAAGTTATTTGATGTTACATTCATTTTCTAATTTCAAATCAAACTAGATGTAATTTGATTCTTATGAAATCACTGTAGAAAGGTCTAATGTGTAAATTTAAAAAAACTTAAATAGCATTAAAAAGATTAATGGCCTTTAAAAAACTAAAACATTTCTAAAGGTGGACAGTGTCATCATCTCCAATAATACTGTTCAACATTACAGATAAACATTGGGACAAAACATGTTTAAGATGTTGCCATCATTGAGAGTTGTAACAACAGCAAGACAGTAAAATGTGGCTTAATGTGACATGAGTGTTATACAGACAAAACATTGGTGCATCTGTCCCAGATAAAAGAAAATGATGAGTTAAAAAACTGTGTAAATTGACAATTATAGTTATAGAGACAATCAGCTCGAAAGGAAAGAGGTGATCGCTCTGCCCAAATCATGATGGCTAAGAAGGTTGAAGAAAAAGCAAAAGTACTAGATATCTGGCAAAAACTTCCATTTAAGTATCAGCTACTGCCTAGCCATCAGAGAGCAAGATCAAGAGGGGGACAGAATTATATTGCCAAATGACTATTCAAATCTTGTCCCATATGACTGGAACTGGTGGTAGAAAATATGCTGGCTGTGATTTTAATACAAGACCCACTGAGCATGTGCACAGGCCTGCTGGAAAGCAATGCAGTGCAAGAGTGTAGGATACCTACGAAAATGATCACTACCTTGTTATTTATTGTCAACCCTCTATGAAAAGTGAGAGAATAGTGAAGGGAAGCAAATTGAGAGATCAATAGCAGTAAAGGACTGACTAGGTGCATGAAAATAAGTATAAGAACCAGTACTGAAAAGAGCAAGGTTGTGCTCAGAGAGCATACACTCTACCAAGCAACTCCTCCCATCAACATCAGCACTTCCCCTGAAGGGATGATGTCCATTAAAGTCCCCAGGATTAAAAAGGAAAGCAGCAACTGTTCAATGAGAGCATCAAGAGCTGATTGATCATAAGTCTCTCCAGATAACAGTGCCACCCCTCCATGCACTTGCTCATTGCACAGCCTGTCAAAACTGCCAAAAGGTGACTGTAGAAGCAGGATTCAGAAATGTTTCCTGTAAGGAAAGACATACAGGAGGGTAGGAAGCAATCAGTGCTTTGATGTAATCCAGATTATAATGTTTACATCGACAGTTCCACTGTATCAAGGTAACCATTTGTATTTATGTGTAGGCAAATTGGTTGGAGAGCCCTTCCGTTTACAACCACATCTTTTTTTCTTTATTGTCTTTATTCAAGGGAAGTCTGTTGATCTCCATGGATCCTGCCCTGGGTTGATTAGGTAAGTCTTTGTCGTTGGAAGAGAATTCCAGTAACTGAGGATGTAATTGAATAATTATTTTGCATCTTGGGGTGGAAGAAGAAGATGTACCTGAAGAAATGCCCATACCCAGAACCAAAGGAAGTGGATCTTAGGGTTTGCTTGAATTTATGTCAGGGGCAGAGATGGGTATTGACATTGATTCATCAAATTTTTTAACCATGGAGGTCAAAAGACTTTTCATTTGGTTTGAGAATAATCCTTTTACAGGCACAGAGAGATATGTCAGCACTTCCACTGTAGTAATGGAATGAAGTGCAGCAGCATACGTCCAAGATGAAGTGGTGGACAGCAATTATGAAGCCACAGGATAATGGGAAAGAAAGGCAAAATTTGAAAAAAAAAAGATTATCAAAATTCTCATCAGCCTGTACAGGATAAGTTTGTTCTAGAGAGTATATAAAAGCAAGGAAACCTGTTATTAGGTCACCCAAACCTGAAGCTTAAGAAAAAAATGTAGTTGCTGGTGTTACACCTCCAAAGTGGTGACATTCATTGCACAGAAGAGTTTTCCAGATTCAAGTGCAGAAAACAATGCAACTACAATTAACTAATATCAATAAACAAAACAGGTTGAAAAAAAACACATTAACTGAAAAATAAACACTTCATGAAGAAACAAAATCAAACATGAATCATTAAACAAAGAAAAAGCATGAAAATAACATCAATCTATAAAAACAGTGAATGACAATAAATCAATATATATTTAATTACCAAGATAAGTCTTGACAATTACCTTGTATTCAATGTGGAAACGTTCTATCAGGTCTAAATCAATAAACATTCGCAAACAAGCTTTGCACATATCTTCATCCTCAAGACTGAAATCATTAAACTTGAGGTCATGCAGTTTGTATGCTTGAGTAGATGGGATTATAACCAACTGTAAGGGCAAAACATCATATCTTTATCAGTATTACAAAACGAAATTCGTGTATAGCATGAACAGATGCATATTTTATTTTGCAAAACTATAAAACTTAAATTTAAAGAAGTAATACATGTACCAAAAATTTCAAACTCAATTTTTCCAATGTTTTCTCTAAAAATTTAAATAGCAAGATATCAAATAGATTTTCCAATTAATACATTTTTATATACCTAATTAGAGAAAATTTCACAACAAATACTACAACAATTACAACTTTGATGAAGGAATGTCCATCTTTGGAAAGCACTCAAGTTGTATGTTTTTGTAATTTTTGTCTTAAATTGATTTTTTTAACCTGTATATTTTCCTAGTATCACATACAAAAGTGAGAATAATATAGATTTTTCTTTAATGACCAAAGTTCTACTGGTATTTCTAATAATCTTTTCATGGTATAAAATAACACAATTAAAAATTTATTCAAATATCAGTAACCTAAAGAAATGCTCATTATGACAAAAGAAAGACAAATTACTATGACAGATTTTTTTTTTCAAACTAGCAAATAAGCAGTGTGGCAAAATGTTGACAACTACTTACTAATTAAGCTAACTTTATATGGCTATTTTCAATTCACACCTTGTAAACTGACTTTATTTTAGCTTCATTTTAATGTGTATTTAGTTTCATTATTTTTTAAATTTTCTATTAAATGTCGATCTCTGAAAACTAATTATAATTATAATTAAACTAACTCCCTTGAGAGAGATTTAATTAGTGACATTCAATTAGAAGAAAGAGATCTCCCACACTAAGTTCAAGGGCTTCTTCACATGGAGAAGTAGCATGGTAAGACAGGACTTCCAATGTGACTCTTTGCTTGGCCATAGCCTTTACAACTTTCTCATACATTTGAGTATTGTGAATACCCATGCCACAGAAAATAGCAAATGCCTAAAAACAAAAACATTATATTTAGTTAAAAAAATTAAGTATCACAAGACTTCTAAAAATCAAATTGTCAATTTGTGTAAACCCTAAAATGATACTTTTATACTTCAACAATTTTTTTCCCATTCATAAAGTTACATTTATATTTAGAGTAAAATTCTAGCACATTACAATACATAATTGCTGTGTTACAAAAGGTTTGATAGTGTATTTATTAAAATGACAAAATCTTGTCATATACTAAAGAAAAAAATCAGGGGCTATTCTAACATCTTCCTCAGATAATTTTGTGTACTTATAAAGTTTCAATGTGCAATTGGAAATTAAATTTTGTGCAGTTACATTTTAGTATGGAGACTTGCAGAACCATAAACATTTCTCTAAAAATATATGTCACATTTTATGTATAATAATAGATGTTATAATAGCATGTGCATTTTGGCATCATTAAATAAAATTTTAATAAGATTTCATGAATATCAAATATAATATGGTATGTATATCTAATTAATATTTTCAAAAAATTGACTTTTGCATTACAAAAGCAAATAGGTGATAGATAAATACATAAAATAATGCTCAGGATACTCCAAGGAATATTACAACATGGTACACATTTTAAACCTACTATTTTTAAAGTACAAAGAATTCTTTAAAAAAGTCTCTGCAAAAAAAAATAAAAAAGTTCATAATTTTGTGAATTTGGTCGCCACATGGAAATAATGCAAATAACATAAAAATCCCCTTATTGTAGCACAAAGTTTAGGGTTAATTAAAAGAACAACAAACTAATAATTTTAAATTAAAATCATAAAAAACAAATTGGGATGTATAAAATATAACCATTTTCTGAAAAGGTACTCTTGTTCATAAAAAAAATAATGTTCTATTGCTTAAATTGTTTTGTATGAAAAAAATACTTTGTGTAGCTTTTATTTGAATTTAAACAATTTCTCACCTCAAAAAGATTTTCATCATTTTTGTTGAAAGGTGTTCCATTAAGTTTGTTGATCAGCTGACTCACCCCAATGATCTTTTGGTTGGCATTCCAAATGGGCATGCACAAGATACTGCAGTGACGGAATGAGCTGCCCTCATCAACCTGGAGCATCAAGATGGATGGATCTGCAAACCTTAGGCTTTAAAGTGCAAGTGTCAAGCAGTCTAAGAAATCTCCAGTCCAACTTAATTTTGGTTTATTGCACTTTGTACTTTCATATTACATATACATAGTTTAATTTTGTTTGCTATATCATTTGATCATAAAATAAATACAAAAAACTGTTAAGGTAATTTATAGTTAAATTTCCTTAAATTATTTTTATTAAACCACTCATTATTTTATATTTGTTCCAGTCTTCAACATCAATTTGCCAAGACAATGACAAATTTTAAGAACTGAAATGAGTCTTACAAAAATCTAATTAATTCAGCTTACTTATGTTAAACATTTAAGTATCCTATTAAAGTGTATCTAATAAAATAATAAATAGCCTCACAAAAACTTATTACTCAAAATGAACAAGTGTGTTTCTTGCTACTGTCTACATAGTTAGTTCCCTGTGTAAAAAACAATAAGTACTATCACAGTACAAAAGAAAAATGCTAAGTTCAGACATAACAACAACTAAATAGTAGAGTTTGTGTGGTCCTTTCATAATCAAACGTTTTAAATATTCTATGTTAAGAAGTTGGAAGAATGCCATCAATAGTAACTAACAACTTTTTTTTCCTTTGAAGATGCAATCTTTGTTCTTGAGAAAAGAAAAGGAACAGTTACCTTAAAAAAAAAAAAAGAGGATGAAATCTTGCCCATGCTAATGCCTGGCAGATATTTCATTTTTAAAGCAAGGATTTTCTTTTTCTTTTGACAAAGAGACAGAAACATTTGGTTGTGCATCATTTGTCACTATGCATATATTAAACTGTGCCAAGAATTACAGTAAGTAACTAAGACACACATTAGTATTATCCATTTAGATAATTTCAGACCTTATATATCTGACAAGCACTTTATGAAATGCAAAAAAAAGAGAAGTTACAAAATCATTGTATGAAATATAGCCATCATTACAACTAGACAAATATATTTTTTCAAACATTTTCTAGATAAAAAGTTATGAGAAAACATATACATAAAGATACTTACAGAAGCATCAAACCTGTCATCCTTATAAGCATCAGGAATGTTCAGCACCTGTGAACAATTAGTAATTAACATGAAAGAACATGCCGCAACTATACAAATTTTTTATATGGTTTAAAACAGAATACTTCGTGTTAACAGATTAGTATATGTTAGTGTGAAGGTTTTGATAAAATGTATTAAATAATCCATCAACTGGTCTTTTCACCTGAACATTTCTTTACCTTCTGTTTCCTCGTAAGTTCTTGAATAAATTTTATAAAATAAGTAATCTTTCAAAACAACTGGGAGCAACAAAAGAATATACAATTTATCCTAAAGTGACAAACAAATGTTTTCTTAACCTTATGAATTTTCTAATAGACTGGTTAAAATGTATCTTAACCTTAGAAAACATATGAGATTAAAAAGATACAAATTCTGACTAAATAATTATTATAAAATGAAAAATTCAATTCCAAAATGCTAATTTTGCTAATAATATTTCTATTTGGTAAGTGAAAACAGAATTTTATCACCTGAATCATGATATAGTGTGAATTCATTATATTAGCTATTAGCATGTTGTACATTTTCTTCTAATTTCAGTTAAAGTATTGCTTTCTGCTCTGGTGCTCTAACAACTGCTGTTAAGACAAGAAGATACCCAAGTTTTACATATTTTATTTAATGTTACATACTTTTTTAGTTACTTTACAACTGTCTTGCTTGGTAAGCAAATAATCACATAAATTAATATTGCTTTTTTTTAAACTTCCAGTTATTGGAATAATTAAATAATTGATTATACAGCTTATTAAATATCAGGGTAGGACAGATTACAGTGACATATTTTATTTTTTTGGCATATTTGGTAGTGAGTAGTTTTCCAGTGGTATTTGTAGTTTTGTGAGTACAGAAATCCTTTATTATTATACTTAATTTAATTAGTAGAAAAATGTAACACAATTATAATAAATCAGTTTCTCAATTTGCATTATGTGAATTTATTTCCATGCAGATTGCCTTGGTTGCATGGCAAAATCCTCTCTACAATACTTTGTGCCACACCCATAGGATTTTAAAATTTTGATTATGCTATGTCTTTGAGAAGAGTCTTTGAAAATGAAAGTTGAAATACAGTTTGGAAAAATTTACTTTAAAAATAGTTTCTAATACCATAAATATATAGATATGTACACATTTATTTATTTTCTAGTTTCATCATTCTACAAATAAAGTGTAAAAACTGAATAATTTCAATCATTATGCTCTACAAAAAGCCAAACAATTTAATTAAACTTTTCATAGAGAACATAAAACTTTTTATTAGATTGTAAGAAATATATCACATGATAGGTAAAATTAGAAAGAGCACTTGGAAAAGAAAAAAAAACCAGCACTCAGAACCAATATTATCCATTTTCTAAATATACATAATTGATAAATTCTAGAATTATTCACAAAGTAAGCTTCAGATAAAATGATAGTGATATTTATAATGGGCATTCATTTGCATATAACTATCAATCTCACCATGAAACCTCTCAATAAATAATTATGGCTGACTTAGTTTATATGGTTGATACTTGGTCATCATTACAAAATACAAAAGTGATTAATAAAATAAAGTTTCTAGTATATTTTTTCCACCAGCATTAATTCTATGTTTCACTAAATAAATTCATGTAAAGTGAGAGCTTCAAAGTTGGTAAATAAAATAACTTTGAATTACTTATGACACTTTGTTTTGTATTTTAATATTTTACTAAATGTGTATAGGTATCTCAACTATTATCAAATTTTTCTCAATATGATATACAAATGACATAAGCCTCTAGTTTCACAAACCCAGAGCTCTATATAAATGATTCCTTACTTCACCAGTTGTAGCCACAAACCCAGTAATCCCAATGTTGATAGGAAATCTTCCTTCAAAGGGACTAAAAAAGATAAATACAAATATCATCTAATCAACAACACTAAAAAAAAATGTTTCAATACACATAAACAATATGTGGCATAGACAATCAGGAATATATTTAATTGAAAATCCTGTAAGCAAAGTAAGTTACTAGGTACCTTGTACGAGAACAACAGTCTTCATCTTCCAAGTCATTTGCTTCTAGGTCAAACACTCGAGAAAATGTTCCCTAAAGTGATATAAAACACATTTCAGAAAATGTTCATGCAATAACTAAATGTGTGCTAGTTATTGTAATATTAGTGCATTAATACAATGTATTTGAAAACAGAAACTAAAATATGATCTTAAAAACTTTACTTAAAGTAACTTGAATTACTTTAACCACTTTTTTCAGAACTAATTCTTCAATCAAACCTGAATATCCAAACTAATTACAATTAAAGAAATAACTTTTAAATATGTAAGAATGTTAGTTTGTTTAGATATATACATGTAAATATTATAGTTATATGTTAGAAATTGAATTTTCTTACACCTGATTTCAATATTGATTACAGGTAAAAGTCCAAACCTAACCTTTGTACTTTCATCCACAAGTAATACCTGGCATCTTTCACACTGAAGAAGAGACTGTGTATGAGTCATAATTCTGTAAACAACAAGTTCAATAGTGCTCTGTTCTTCAAACACCATTCTTGCAAGATCTAAAAGCACCTAAGCAGACAAAAAATTATTTTCATACTTGAGCTGTGTTAAATGAATATATGTAAGTCTTGATTCTCTTAAATCCCAGAAATAAAATAATTATCTATCTATTAGAAACTTCAGTTTGATAATAATAACTGGTCCTTAATTGTTGGAAACTGCATCTACTTAAAGAGAAACTTAGTTTCCAAAAATATTACAAACTCATTTTTCAAAAGTATTTTAAATTGGAAACCTTAAAGAAAATGTTTAATACAAGTAGTCACATATGTATAAAACCATCACATCTGTCTGTCATATGTTCTGTAACACATCAACTGATTCTTCTACGATTGCTTCAACTAGCTCAATAAAGGCACACCGAGTAATCCTGGAAGTTGTTTATTAACATATAAAGACAATTTACGCAAGGCAATTCATAAACACTGGGCAAGTGGCATTCAACACTAAGCAGAAAATTCAACAGGTACAGGTTAGTTGTCATCTATGTGATATTGACTGTATAAGCAATACCAAAGAAAACTCATTATCTAATTCAGCAGTCATGCATTCAAAAACCACATCTCAGCAAACTGTGTCACACAGTTACATTGATTAACACAACTGTACATCACAAACTAATAAAACACAAGCACCTTATACATCCAATACCGTGTGACTATTACATTACATTATAAACTACAGTTCAAGTTTTGAATAGATTATTGCATAAAAGTAGAAAACTTATAAGTTATTATTAATAGAAGTTGTATATTTGTGATATAAAAATCAAGTGATAATGTAATCACTATGTGCCAATAGACAACTGCATCTGAAAGAAGAAATAATGATAACTGAATTTCTTATAATGTGTTTATCAGTGATTCTGGGATATGTGTGATGATACAATATTATAATGATTATGTACCAATAAATTCCTACATCTCAAAAAAGAAATAATGCAAACTGAATTCAAAATTAAATCTAATTTATATGTTATATGTGATCGTGACTGTTTAGCAGTCAGTAAAACTCAGAATGATTGCATGTTAGTCAGTACATTACATACTTATCAAAAAAAATAATGCATTGCTCAGCTTCATACAAAACTTATCAAGTAACCAAAAATGTAAAATTTAATATAATATTACCTAGAAACATTAAGGGACCATATAGTCCTTAAAGACTGTACTTACACACCCAACTTAGGGGAAAGGAAAAATCTAAGCCCACACTTTCTTGACTTTTCAGGAAATTATACATTTTTCGCTAAAACTCTCATAAAATACTCATCTTCATTAGTGCCAGTTATAACTTATTCAATAAATCAATGAATCACATATTAGAAAATTAAAACAGCATTAACAACTGCAGCATAGCCTGTCTGTTTCCAAATCTTAAGCTTATGTCCTCTTCTTGTCCTATTAATTTCAGAATACAATACAATGAAATAACTTTTTACCTTATTAATTCTCTGGATAATCTTGTAAGCTTCAATAAAATCGTATCTTACACTTCTTTTTTTCAAGAAAATATAATTTAAGGGATCTTAACCTATTCATGTAAAATAACCCTTACTCAGAAAAATATATCAAAATTGTACATGGTATTTCAAGTAACCTGATTACTAATTTCAATAGAAAAACAAATGGTATGAGTGACATATTAACCATAACACTGAGATCCTTTTCTTCAGTTCACATTATTAAGTTCATTTCTACCTATATTAAACAAGTGATTAAAATTATATTTCCAAAAAATAATACTTTGTAATTATTATAATTAAATGTAATTTCACATATATCTGTCCATCTAACTGAATCAAGTGTTTCTTTAATGCTTTAACACAGTTATAAATACCCAACAGCTTACTGCCATGAAAACTCACTAATTTGCTAATAAGGTCCCTAGCGTATCATTAATATACATTAAGAGAAAAACAAAGGATTAAGCTCTGACCCCTGAGGTACTCCACTAGTGACAGGAGTCCCTGAACTGGACTTCATTAATAACAAGCTTTAGCATTCTCTCATTCAACAATTAACTATTTTCCCAACACACACTGAAATGATTTTCTTAGCTAATCTTTCATTTAGTACCTTATAAAACACGTCTTTTTTTTTCCTTTAGCTACATAATAAACAATATCCTCAAAAAAGTTAAAAGATTTCCCTTTGATATTATATTTCACATGGCTCAGCATGACCATGTGGTTAGGATGGTTGACTCTCTATCTGAGGGTTGCAGGTTCAAATCCCTGTCACATCAAACATGCTCACACTTTCAACCATGGGAGCATTATAATGTAACAGCCAATCCCACTATTCACTGGCAAAAGAGTAGCCCAAGATTTGGCAGTAAGTGGCAATGACAAGCTGCCTTTCCTCTAGACTAACACTGCTAAATCTGGGACAGCTAGCACAAAATAGCCCTCATGTAGCTTTGCATGAAATTCAAAACAAACAAAACCAATTATATTTCATAAAATGATTCTGAAAAGTTTCTTTCATAAGCCCCTTTAGAATTTCCTCCAATACAAAAGTAAGGCTAACTGGACAATAATTTCTCAGGCAAATCTTATCGTATCTACCTATTTTTTTTTTATATTAACATGACATAAGCTATTTTCCAATCTTAAGGTTCCTACTCATTTTCTCTATTCACCTACAAAAAATGAAAGTGAAGAAGAGTCTCATATATCAGATCTTTGATCCCCTTTATCTTATCCTTTTATATATTTATATTTCTACTTATTTCTACTGGAGAATAATATCTTAAGAAGATCTTGACATGAATTCTGAATTTTAATTACACTTAAACACACAGATTTGAATCATTGTTCAATAATCAATACAACAAAACCCTTAACCAACAGAAATTTGGTAGAAAGCATATAAAACTTTGTTCCCTAAAGTAGTAATGCATTAAGTTTAAAATATATTAATATATAAATACATAGAATATGTATAATCAAATGCATTCATCTTAAAACAGAAACTGTATTTACCTGGTTTCTTTTGTTTTCTAACTGTGAACGCTCATATAACTGGGCATTCCGAAGTCCAATTCCACAAAACTGTAGGTACTGAGCAAACACCTATACAAGTATAATATGAAGAACTGAATACTTCTCTATACTACACTGTATTTCTGAACTATATTGATGAAACTATTTATATTATACATATTTCTTCAAAGCAATTATTATTACATTCCTAGATGTAGTTTTACTTTTCATCCAAAAAAAGTATTCATGAATTTCATAAAAATGTTTACAGTAAAACTGAATCAAACTTTTCCTAGACTTTTCAAAACTTTTACACCAGGTTTCAAGCAGTGATTTAATAACAAACCAAATAAAAGTACCATTTGATCATTATCATCAAAAGGTTCTCCACTAGGTCCATTCTTGTTAATGACTTGTGCCACACCCATAACTTCTCCTTCAATGTTGAATATTGGCATACATAACATGCTTCTGGTGGTGTAGCCAGTTTTCTGATCTATCAAGTTATTGAACCTTGCATCCTAGAAAATTTTAAAAGTTTTCATTATCTCAGCATGTATATTTTTAACCATACAAAAAATAACTATATACAGCACTTTATTATACAAATATATATATGTTTAAGTAAATACTAATTCAACACAAAACATTACGCCTGGGTAATTCATGCTCACGAAACTTTGAAAATCTTGTAGCTCGTATTACGTTCAAAAGATGGCGCTGTAAATATATACATATTGTGTATATACATATACACATTAAAAAAAAGGGATGCGTTAAAATTAAAACATATCTTTTAAAACTTATTTTTAATTTATGATTCTGAATTATTACTTTATAATATTAATTAGTTCAGCTACTTATTCAAATACTATAAACAAAGTAATGAAAAATTTAGATTTGAGACTATTTTCATTTATATAAATAAAAGCGCTTTTGTTTAATAACTTTTAATAAATTTATCTACGTCCTGCACAGAAAAATTATATCACAAAAATATTTTTTTCACGAGAAAATACACATTTACAAATATTCCAAGATAAGATTTTCTATGATGAGAATAAAATCAGCTTACAATCAGGACAAAAAACAAAATTAAAACTTAATAACGAAGGTTACAATTCCAAACTGTTTCATGTATTAAATTGAATTTATCAAGGCTTAATTGTAATTAAATGAAAAGCAGACAAAAGAAATCTAACCAAAACTTGTTCTTAGTTATTACAGCTACTTCCAGAACAGAATAACGGTAAAGCGAATGATAAAAAGTAGAATTTTGCCTTTTATACATTATCAACAAAAGCAGACAGTTTATATAGAGCAAAACCTTTCGTACCTAACTTTGATTGTTCCCTTAACGTTCATTGTGTTACTTTACTCATATCGTATTTTAGTTGGCTTGTTTGTTTTTTAATTATATGAGGGCTATCTGCGCTAGCCGTCCCTAATTTAGCAGTGTAAGATCAGAAGAAAGGCAGCTAGTTATCATCACCCACCGCCAACACTTGAGCTATTCTTTTACCAACGAATAGTGTGATTGACCGTCATATATAATGCCACCACGACTGTAAGGGCGAGCATGTATGATGTGACAAGGATTCGAAACAGCAACCCTCAGATTAAGAATCGAGCGCTCTTGCAACCTGGCCATGCCGGGCCTTTATTTTAGCAACAGTTACCGAAATTTCCATAGTACAGTATTATATTTACAATAACAATTATTCATATTAAATGAAATTATTTTTAGAGTTCCAAATTTGTGATGCACTTTTATGTTATATAATATTTTCACTTATATCACCGTTCAAGGAAACAAACATTTTTCAAACAATGCCAGTAACAAAACAGAAAGTTTCATATTTATAAGATAATTTTAATTGATATTATTGTGGTTTTTTATCGTTAATTTATTTTTATAATTTGTAGTAATTACGTAATTGAGTGAAAACTAAAGTACTTTAAACGTGCACCCTAAGGGGTTCAGCACTAAGTCTGAAGGCGTATAACGCTAAAATTCATGATTCGTTAGCTGCAGTGGACAGAGCACATACATCAGCCTCTTGTGTAGCTAGCAAACCAAACCTCTGAACACGATACCAAGTAGTTAAAATAATAGCTGGCTATATAAGCGTTCCATGCGAAGATTTGTTACAAAAACGTTCATTGTGCACGTGTTACGCGTTACTGTTTCAGAAACGCAAGGACACTCGGCCATCCCGATCAAAGTCTAACAACTCGTCACACGTATACATGAGTAAAGTGTATTAGACCACTTAGGCGTTAAGTAAAACAATTATTGATAATTATTTTCGCTTTCATAACAATATTATCGTCTGCTGTGAAAATAGTTATATAATATCTGCAATATGGTGTCTTTTTTTTAATTCCTTTTGTATAGTTCTAGTGATTTTTCATAGATTTAGAAATGTAAAATAAAACACAATTACATCTGCCAAGTATTCAAACAGCTACTGGCAATTCTTTAAAAGCTTTGACACGTACAAACAAAACAAAATTACTACAATTGTACTCTTAAATTAACTTAATTTTATCACATAATTACTATAAAATTTAAAGGTTTTACGTAAAGTTTTCTTACTTTGCTCTACACAAGAGATGTTTAAGGCCATTGTGAAATGTATCTGCTAACGTTAGATACAGGTCGACGAATTGTGTAATTAATTGTGCCCTTGATTCAAAATCACTTGTTACCCATAAAATTATATGGGTATAAGTGTGATTAACTTAGATAGAAAAGACGTACTTAGCGCTCTCAGATTGAGAATATATACTGCTTGTAAGACGAAATGTTTGTTTCGCGCAAAACTTTGTTTCTTTGTCGTTAAGTTGGAAAGATACACAGTGGCCTATCTGTGTTCTTCGCATCCCAAGCGTTAAAAGACAATGACTAGCCGCTACGCAACAGGGAGAGGTTCAATCTACGCATAGCCATCCCTAATCTCGAACCAACAGAATAGAACAATAAAAGTTGGTAGATTACTTAAATAAACAGTGAATTAAACTTTGTTAAAAATGTACAATATTTCAACAACATTAGGTCGTCATCTGATACTTAAACATGTTTCTCAAACGATGGGTCGCACAAATTTTCAGAAGGGCTGCAACGACCAGAGACCGGAAGGGGAAGTAGTCTGGCAAATCCGACTGAGAAACGCTGGACGAGAATAGTAGACAGATGACCCTCAGTTCCCACTGCCCCTGCTTGTCTAAGCGAATATGGACTCAAACGCGTCACTAATTCTCAGATTCACAGTCTGGACACACCAGCTACTCAGCCACGACCATATCCAAAGTTAAATGAATAGGTTTGTTTGTTTTAGAATTTCGCGCAAAGTTACACGAGGACAATCTGCGCCAGCCGACTAGAGGGAAGGCAATTAGTCATCACCACCCACCGTCAACTCTTGGGCTACTCTTTTTTTACAGATTTTCGTCCCTCAAAATGCCTTCCTGTCTACAACTCAATTGAAATGGCGTGGAATGACCAGATGGTTAGGTCGTTTGACTCGCAATCTGTTAGTTGCGGGTTCAAATCCCTGTCCCACCAAACATACCCTTTTGGCCGTAGAAGCGTTATAATATTACAACGTATCCCACTATTCGTTTTTTTAAAATAGCAGCTCAAGAGTCGATGGTGGGTAGTGATCATTTGCCATCTTCCCTTTCATTGCTAAATTAGAGATGGCTAGCGGAAATAGCCCTTCATATGGGTTTGTGCGAATTCGCAACAAGTAAAAAAATTGAAAATTCGTGAGAGTTATTTAAATTTAAGTTTCTTACTTAAGTAAAAATGTGTGATTTACTCATAGCGCGCGTGTGAGTATATATATATGGATACCCACGTCATTTATATCCAACATCGGGTTTGTTTGTTTTTTAAAGCAAAACAATAATTAAGTATCAATTCGTGACAATTCGAGCCCCGAGTTTTAATGTTGTTAGGTCTTTAGACTTTCGTGTTCCACCGGGAACTCAGCATAAGGAATGACATAATATCGAAACATTCTTTAAACTACCACTGAAGGACATTTCTATTATCTATATTCTTAGTACAGCATTACGGCAATATCAACTACAGGCAGGCGGGTATTATCTCTAAAAAATAACAAAGGAACAAAAGCAACCAGAACGAAATAAATGGTTACCTGGATCGTGTATTATGCGAAAATTGTATATTCAGAATAAACGAAACATTGAAAAAACTTTTCATTGTATAAAAACATAAAAAATGCATGATATTCCTGCAGATCATAAATTCATACTTCCATCGTTCGACATTCAAAATGAACTTTGGGAGTTAAAAATACAAAGCTTAACGCAGCGTTTCATCCCAGTTTTTAAAACTTTAAGGTTTAACTTAAAGCAGTTAGCGTATACTCTTGTGAAATCAAAATATTCTAGCTCTTTATTTTTATTTATTTCTCTTATCTCAATGTTTATGTTGAACGTAGTCTGGCTTTTTTTTTTTTTTTTTTTTTTTTACATAACATAGTTGGCATATTCAATATCATAATAAATTTAAGAGCTCTTATGTAGTTTAAATCGATTATTTGAATCCAGTATCTTATGTGTGTGTTTTTTTATAGAAAAGCCACATCGGGCTATCTGTTAAGCACACCAAGGGGATTCGAACCCCTACTTTTAGCGTTGTAAATCCGTGTACAAGCAGGGAGCTGAATCCACACTAGAACAGCAGTGTAACACAAAGCGACTCCAACACTTTTTCCTCGGGTTTTATTAGAACAGCGGTTTTTATACAAATATTTTACTTATTTACACGTTTATTTTGAAGTCAAGAGAAAGGAAAAGTATACCTAGTCAAAAGTTAAATAAATATTTTGAATGTGTTGCTTGTACTCAACTCTCACTGCTAGTTGGTAACTTAAACCTATTTATAACCTCAAAAGTATATTTATTTGCACCACGTGAGACTTATTTAGCGTTTAAACCCAAACTTAAGCTTTCATTTTTTATTTCAAACCATTTTCTCTATAAATTCAGAGTAAAGCTTTGTCTTTATAATATGACACTTCGTTAGGCTATCGGAGTTTCCATACATATTATCACTAACGCATTAAC
Source organism: Carcinoscorpius rotundicauda (assembly GCA_011833715.1). NCBI lineage: Eukaryota > Metazoa > Arthropoda > Merostomata > Xiphosura > Limulidae > Carcinoscorpius > Carcinoscorpius rotundicauda. The sequence goes on from CM022398.1 coordinate 29,608,088, forward strand.
GTGACATTTTACTAATATTCCTGTAAGTTTCATCCTTATGTTATGGTTCTTACATGTTCACACCCAAAAAAAGTATTTTTTTTCCCTAAACTTGATGAAGTTAAGTTCGTTCCAAAGGAGTTGATTGTCATGCGAATGTTTGTTTGTTTTGAATTTCTTGCGAAAAGCTACACAAGGGCTGTCTGCACTAGCCGTTCCTAATTTAGCAGTGTAAGACTAGAGGGAAGGCAGCTAGTCATCACCACTCACCGCCAACTTTTGGGCTACTCTTTTACCAACGAATAATGGGACTGGCCGCCACATTTAACGCCCCTATGGCTGAAAAGACAAAAATGTTTGATGTGACGGGGATTCGAGCCCGCAACCCTCAAAATACGAGTCGAATGCCCAAACCACCTAGCCATGTGGAAAAAAACGAGCATTATAAACATATATATCTTGAAGATTTTGGTGATATTTATCAAGAATTCTCATGAGTTATGTGATGTGAATATCAGAATCGTAGGAGGTAACGACAGTGGGGATGCATGCCCCCCACATCATTTCTGAACAACAAGCTATGTTTTTGTTTGCTTGAGCTACACAATAGGCTGACTGTGGTTTGCTCACCACTAGTATCTCAACCCGGTTTAACGAACTGTATAAAACAATTTAACAATGTTAATATTTTAAGGTCAAAGAAATATTACAGCTGGTAACATTAGATTTTAGCAAGTCCAGACATTTATGTTTGATTTTAAAATAATCATATATATTTACGTACTCTAATGAATTAAGCTTATTTATATATTGTAATTATCAGTTAAATGTATTCTTTTTGCCAGTAGGTAAAGTATACACGATGTATGTTAATGTTTTGTTTGTTTTCAAATACGGTATTATGTGTACAATCAATAATGTTTTGACAACATAACTAGAAAATATTAGTACGTTATGAACTGTGAAAATTTGGTCCCCAATATAAAAAAAAGTATTTGTAGTGCTCCGTATATCCTCACATAAGGTTTTGAGGAAAGTATCTGTCCACAGATGACACTGCCGACATTGGTAAAATTATCACAGAATGAAAGACGTGAATAACAGTTTCAGCTGTATGTCTGTTGTAAAGCACAAAGCAACACAACGGGCTTACTCTATCTGTGCTCTGCCCGCAGTGGGTATCGAAACTCAATTTAACATAATAAGCCCATTTTCTGGGCAGAATAAAAGTCATTACAATACACTTCTGAAAACTAAAAATAATTGACTAGAAAACAAATATGTAGTGTTACTCACTTAGAAAAATATTCATCTCTAACTTACAGTTAAATACATTGCATGATCCTTAAATATGGTAATTTTAATACGCAAAGATAACTTATGTTTCTAACAACAGGGACTTTCAAGTTTCTTTAAAAATGACACAGTTTTAATTAAAGCTCTAAAAACAAAGAACCGAAAACCTTGGATAATAAAGTATGTGTGTTTTCTTATAGCATAGCCACATCGAGCTATCTGCTGAGCCCACCTAAGGGAATTGAACCCCCAATTTTAGCGTTATAAATCCGTAGACTTACTGCTGTACTAGCGGGAGGCGAAAATAAAGTAAATAATATGAATATTAAAAAAGTAAATTTCAAAATATGTTTAGGCTGTAATTTCAGTTACTTCTTATTACACAATATTATCTTTACTGATTTATGACATTGTGTTTACCTGGTAACAGTCTGGAATATTGACTGATTCCCCGCTCTTGGCTACGTATCCAACAATCCCTGTTCCCCAAGGAACGCTAATCTCTTCCTTTTGTTCCACTTGTTCCAAAGTGGAATCGCTGGACACATCAAAAAGCTGGCTGACCAAACATCGATTTGGACAATTCTTTTCACCCTTAACCAAAAATAGGGAACATCTGTCGGCGTGAGTAATTATGCTAACATTTTGGAGAATTTTATGACAAAGGCTTCGTACTTCTAAATCATTACAAATATCCTTTACTAGTTCAAATATCAGTTCTTTCTCGTTCAACGCTTGAAGCTGTTGTCGGTTCTTCCGTGATGACCGTTGTCCAACCGGTATATTACACTCTTCTTGAAGAGGTAAGGAAATGAATGTTGGCGTTCCATCTATGGTTGTGGTTACCATTGGCCGAAGAATTCCACCACGTTCAAATTCATGAGCAGAGATTTTACGAACTGGTGTGGCTGCTCCCGAACCAGGACGTGACGTCGGACTAGTCGGGCTTGAATTACTCTCACACACAATGCTCTGAGGAACAGCGTGGGCCAAAAGCCAGGCATCTACCATTTGTCGGGAAGCTTTTCTCACAAAATAATCGACTACAAACGTTGGATGCTCGTCTAACCAAGCTTCCAATTTCTCATAGACATGACTATCGGTGGCGTCTCCTGTCGCATGATTCGTAGCGCCACCTATTGGGGGTTCACTCATGTTAAAAGCCTCACAGAGTTGAGAGCCACCTCTGGGATTCCAGCCTGGTGGCCGAAGAGGGCGCCACAAGACAGGGTAAGATCCACCTTCCTTTGTAGTCTCCAGCTTGGCTGACTTCTTTAACCTCCCTGGAAAAAGATACATAATTATTAATGTATTTAATGCGAAAATAAAACATAGCTATAAATATTTAAAATTACGCTGATGTGCTTAAATTTACATACGATGTGATTACTGCAAATATATTAATATAACCGTAGTTTCACAATTTCTTGTAAAAGAATTGTTTTGGAAATTAAAAACAAAACTACGCAATGAATACCCGTCACACCAAACATGCTAACCCTTTCAGCCGTGTGGACTTGACGTCTTTAAGGTTTGTTTGTTTGTTTTTGGAATTTTGCACAAAGCTACTCGAGGGCTATCTGTGCTAGCCGTCCCTAATTTAGCAGTGTAAGACTAAAGGGAAGGCAGCTAGTCATCACCACGCACCGCCAACTCTTGGGCTACTCTTTTACCAACGAATAGTGGGATTGACCTTCACATTATAAGGCCTCCACGGCTGGGAAGGCGAGCATTTTTGGCGCGACGCGGGCGCGAACCCGCAACCCTCATTTTTGAAGTATTTTATTCAGTATTTTACAAAGGTTTGGGTGCGATATACCAAGCCGTTTCTATTGTAGGCTGGCAAGAAATTAATAATAACTGGAATAAATATTATTACATACGGGCTGTTATGAGCGGATTTTACTTTCTTTGTAAGTCTAATATAGTTATTTTTATTTTGTGGATTTTATATGTGTACAGCTGTATCAGTCAGTGACAAGTATTTTAAAATGTTGTTTGAATTAAATCTTTACTGTTTAAAGTCCTTTTTTCCCGAACGTACTATTAGAGTCCTGCGCAATGCCTCGAGATTCCCATTATGAATCACTGTTTGGATTCATGACATCTTGAACTTCTTCGAAAAAACATATATCATTCTATCTGGATTTCCATTCAGGAAATCAAAACTCACCGGAATTGTTGATAAGTTATTTTATATTAGTTTGTTTTCTTTTTTAATTTAGGTTAAACAAATAGATATATTCGAGGGCGAAGAAGTGAATTGTTTCGGATTCTTTAGAAGGTCAGCACCAGATGTGCAGAATGACTATGTGTGTTTTGATTTAAGAGTCTCTTGGGATTTGAAGTGGATATAAATGCACAGAAACGCTAAAGAAGATACTTGAGCAAACACGAGTGGATAACAGGAGGTGCAGAGCACTAAATACAACTGTGTTAAACATTATACAAATATACGCATGTCTGTGTGTGCTTCTAATAATGCCTTTAGATTTGTTGGTACGGAAAATCCTTTCATAGAGAACTTGAAATGATACAGAATGCATATTAGATGCATATGATTTTTAATGGTGCATCTAGAATTTGAAATTGATATTCAATTATTATTAAAATAATCGTGAATAGAAAGAGTGTACGTGAATGTCATTTTAGTTACGTATTCAATAATATAATATAAATAAAACCATTGGAAAACATTGGAAACCATTTATTGTGTAGTTGAAAGCGATTTTTACAACATAATAATGAAAGATAAACCTAACTATAAAATCCCGCAATATTTCTTTTGTCGAACGAGATAAGCAGTACACATGAAAGTGTACTGAAACGTATGTGTTGATTTGGATTTAATGTTAACTAAAATGAAAATAGTTGAATATCTTTATATAGGGAAATATAGGAAATATAGGGTAAATTATGTCATAATTCAAAACTGGTATCGGTTGGATTATACAGTGTGTTCGCCCACATTATATACTAATGGTTTCTTCTCCAGTCCTTAATTTTAAATTACTATATCTAGGGAGGACCGCCAGTCAGCAGCAACTTACTCCCGTTCACAATGGGGAACAATCACTCTTAGACTGCGGCAAATATTTTGAGGTATCGCACGGATTTGAACCTGACTCGTCACCTTCTGAGTCGAGCGATCTTCTCCAAGGTCAACCTGCGCCCCTCGTGTTACATACTTTCACCATGGAACACAATAATCAAACATAAAAAATCTTGAGCGTTTATCTTTGTATCTGTACCTAAGTATAAGAACGTGCTTTAACTAAAGAAAGTAGAGGCCGTCTCTGTAGTTATCTGGTCTGCTTGAGACGATGACAACTCAGGTCTGCGTTGGTTTTTATTGTCTTGAAATTTTTATCTTTCCTATAGTAACTATTGCTCCCTGAATCCGAATACTTTTTCTCTACCACGTACATATTTTTCACAAAACGATCCATGTACTTTTACATAAATAATCATTTTTTATTTAAATCGGGTCATATTTCATGTTTAAAATGTTGACAACCACAAGCTATAAATTTATTTAGACCAATAATGACGTGATATATCGATCGTTCTAGAACCCAAATATAACAAAGATAATAATAAAAAAAGATATTGGTGTTCTGTTTACTTTAATACGCTATACGTTTGAATATTTTTGGGGACCGGTATGGCCAGGTGGTTAAGGCAGAGGTCGCGGATTCGGATTCCTGTCACACTAAACATGCTCGCTCTTTCAGCCTTGGGGGGCGCTATAATATGATGGTCAATCCCATTATTCGTTAGTAAAAGAGTAGCCCAAGAGCTGGCAGTGGGTGGTGATGACTGGCTACCTTCCCGCTAGTCTTACACTGCTAAATTAGGGACGGCTAGCGAAGATTGCCCTCTTGTAGCTTTGCGCGAAATGTAAAACAAAGAAACTATTTTGTTTGGTAACATAAAGGTACACCAATCTTACCTGCAAGTTAATTTTGATAAATTAAATAGGAAGTATCTTTTATTGCTAATTGTGAATTCGTATGTGTTTTTCTTATAGCAAAGCCATATCGGGATATCTGCTGAGCCCACCGCAGGGAATCGAACCCCTGATTTTGGTGTTGTAAATCCGTAGACATACCGCTTTACTAGCGGGGGACAATATGTGAATTCATTACTAAGAAATTTTGTCCGTTAGTTTAGTTATTTTAATATGGTACTTTTTTACGTCATAGAGAAAAAATATGGGTATTTATTAACACAACGTTATATATTCGTATAAATCGATTACACCAAAATGAAAGCTCAAATCATTTATCTAACATTATTTAATGAACAGTAATTTTGAGTTATTTCAACATTAACGAAATAATTTGATCTGAGTAAAAGTATTTTCTTCCCGATTAAAAAAAACATCAAAAACACCTTCCTTGATAGGAAAAAAAAAAAGAATAGAAACTCCGTTATTAAAACCAAAATAATATTTATAAAGTTTAAATAAAATTTATAAAATTCATAAGATTTATGGAAGTTATATTTCAAGACCTAGATAATGTAAAACATTTCAATATTTCCTCTTTTTTTTTTACTTCATACAGATATTACTAATTGCTCTTCTAATGAAGACGGTCAAATCTATGATGACGATCAGATTTACGAGATATTTTGTTGCTTGTATTTGGTTGTTAAAAACTTAGTTTTTTAATGTACACTTATCTCTTTAGTTTTACTTTTAATTATTAAGTTATAAACACCACTTAAGAATTATACAATTTGCAAAATTTGCATTATTCAGAATGTGTCTATATTAAATAAATGAAGCGTTTAGAATAAATCTCTTAAAGTTGATTAACTAAAAAAAAATCAATAAAAAATCCGAGTGATATCAAATAGGGTTAGTAATTAAATTTGTGTACAGTGAATCTTAATTCACTGGAGTTGGCGAAGTCGGTGTTTTTTAACCGTGGCACAGTGGTTTATAGAATGGTACTGAATTTTTTTCTCTGTGTGTGTGTGTGTTGTGTTGAGTATAAAACTTTAGCTTATAGCTTCTTCTCTCTTCCAGATTTGAGATCTATTTGCAGTTTTGGACTCAGAAGATCAAACTAGATCAATTGATTATTTTACTGCGCCCATGGTCTCGTAGATTAATTTATATCAATCCTGCCTAAAAGAATCTTATTTTGAGAGTAGGCTTGTAGAAAGTGTAATAAAATAGAATAGGGTATGTGCATGTCCTCACGCTTTGTATTAATACGCTGGTTATTGTTGTTTTTTATGAAGCACAAATCTACACAAAGGGATATCTGTGTTCTGCATACCACGAATATCGAAACCCGATTTATAGCAGCATAAGTCCGGTGACATACTGCTGTGTCACTGGAGGGATAGGTATGGTTTTGATCAAGTTTTTGATTTTTAATATTCCTTAATAAACTCTGACAAGGTCCTCATACCGTTATTTCAGATTACGAAAATTTGTTCGTTTGTTTGTTCTTTAAATTTCGCACAAAGCTACACGAGGGCTATCTGCGCCAGCCGTCCCTAATTTTGGCAGCGTGAGACTAGAGGGGAGGCAGCTAGTCATTACCACCCACCGCTACCTCTTGGGCTATTTTTTTATCAACAAATAGTGGAAGTGACCGTCACGTTATAACACCATCACGGCTGAAAGGACGAGCATGTTTGGTGTGACGGGGATTCGAATCCTCGACCCTCAGATTATGAGTTGAGTGCCTCAACCACCTGGCTATTCTGGACCTTGGTATATGATGAAAAATAGAACAGGTCTCCAAACTTTGTTCACCAACTTTGCTTACTTTTGATTCGAAATGTACATAAACATTTCTAGAAAATTAGAAAACAATTAAAACTATGAAAGCGTAGTGAAAGTATTATTTTTCTTAGTGGTATGAATGTGAAGGGTTGTTGTTGTTGTTTAGAATTAAGCACAAAGCTGCACAATGGGCTATCTGTGCTCTGCCCACCACGGGTATCGAAACCCGGATTTTAGCGTGTAAGTCCGCAGACATACCGCTGAGCCACTGGGGGGCGAATGTGAAGGGGAAATTTAGTGTGCACGTTTTTCCAAAGCTTAATTTGCCTATTATGTAAATTATACTTTAAAATGACTTTAAAATTACTTTTATTTTGTTAATATTTGTCCTAAAGGAAAGCAACTCCAAAATGTATGCACGCCAAATAATCTAGAGAACGCTGGACTGAGTGTCTGGAACACCAACACCTAAGTTCCACGATAAGCACATTTTTATTCTATTTTTGCCTGTTTTAATGTATATTATATTCCTAGCGCTATTGAAACCTATCTAGATGAGGCAATTAACAATTTCATTGCTAGTTATAAATGAATATTTATTTTTGAAAACACACCATTTCGGAAGTGAATGACTTACGACATTGCATTATGTTTAGTGTGACTTAGTGATATTTTTTATGAGAATTAGGAGTCAACTTAAATGTAAATTCGATTTTACATCACATTAATAAAATAATGCGATGTGAATTATGTGAATTGGTTTATTTTGGTGTATTTGTGGAATGCTATTTTCTGGTTGAGCTAAAATGGAATTTTAGCGATTTTTTTTCTCGGATGTTTTTGGCTGGATTCAAAACAAACAAAATAATTTCAAATTCTGGAAGTGTAATAAGCATACATACTTTCTTAAAGGCAAACTATTTCATCGTACACTATTGTAATGTTTTTATTTCTTCTTTTCTTTATTTTGGCTACAAAACTACCCTTGTGTTTGATAAAACAATGATTTTTTATAATAGTATACTTTTCACGCACAACTATTGCTGTAGCAGTCAGTAAAGACACGACATTGCGAGTTTGATAAATCTCACTATGTGCAGAAGTAAATGTGGGAAAGTTTAGTTGTTTCGAGCAAATATATGTTGTTAAATATTAAAGCTGCGACGCTTTAATATTCTAAAGTTTGCAGCTGATATTGAAGATGAATAAAAAGTCAGCTTTCTCGACACGTGACGACTAAGTCTCTTGGGTGTTGTTTACATAAGGCAATAAAGCCACACACTCTACACTAAGGCAAGAATTATAATTACGTCGATGAAGGAGAAGAATATATGACAATCAAGTCTCTAACATCACAACTTCGCAGCTGTATGCACTCTTGCTTTTTACCGTCCAAAGACAGTCCATCAATCAGAACATAAAGACTTGTTTCTTTTTCTTTTTTGACGAGGTATGCGAGCAAACTGCCAAATGGCTTGGTTTGTTCACACTGAGGTAGCTTACTAAACTATTTATATTTAGTCATATCACCCCTTCTTAACAAGAAATTAATTACTGTAATTTTGATATTTGGTGTCAAAAATTTGGAGTCTGTACTTGTGTAATATCATTTCAAACAACGGCGACTACTTCGACCCCTGAATTTACAACTTCATCCCGCAAGACAAAACTGCAGCCAGTGAACTTCAATTAATTAATAATGTGAGCCACTGTGGAAGAACATTAAGAGCCGGGTAACATAAAACACCTTTACCGCCACTATTAATGTATTTCGTATGGATACTTCACGTATAAACAGTTCAAACAAAAAACTGATTATTTTGTAATATTGTATCCCAGTTGGGCAGCTATAGGTCTACGGACTTACAATGCCAAAATCCGGGGTTTGGCTCCTTGAAATGACAACAACAGATTGCCCAATGTCGTTTTTCTCTACAAAAAAAAAGTGTTCATGCAATAAAGATTGGAGTTTTCAGTCTAATCCATACCTTATGCGCACGTGAGTTAAACAAACAGGTAAAAAACACCTCTGAGGTTTAAGTATAGTCACCCTTAATTTTGTGCGACTGACCGGAAAGAAGATAGCTAATCAGTTGCACCTACACTGCAACAAAGACTTTGTTCAACGCTCTGAATCGAATAACGTAATTGGCTGTTTCTTTTATTTTGCCCTCAGCTGTAAATAAAGAGCATCTTCAGCGGCATCACGTCTTGAGCCAGGAAACCTTCTATACGCAACCAAACAGGTTAACAACAAGTCATGCTTGCTTGCTTGTTTATTTTTAGATCAAAGCCACATTGAGGTGTCTGTTGTGTCCACCGCGGGGAATCGAACCATCAATTTTAGCACTGTAAGTATGTAGACTTACCGATGTCACACCGAGTGACCCAGCTCACCCAACAATATTTGAACAAAACTGTAAAAACAGCTAATTCAAAATATTTTTGAAAAAGCATCTAACTTACAGAAAGGCCAGCGTGTGTTATGGTAATCTCGAAACAGGAATCATAGAAGTCAAAATGGATTTTTCCAGATAGAATAGTTTGATCAATGTCTGCCCATTATAATTTGAGTGGCGAGGGTGAAAGAAGGACGTTATGAAACGCCGTGAAACCCTTTAAGTGTAGTGAGTTTTGATACAAAAAGCCTTAAGTAAAGATGTAGTGTAGGATTGCTTAGCCTCGAGCCAACTGCACAAAATTTATGATGTAAGTAAAAATACTGATTTAATTTAAAATTTTATTGTTTCTTAATTGATCTATTTTCTGGTTTATCAGTAACCCGTTAAATAAAGTATTTAATCAACGGAGACTCAAATTAATAACAATATTAGTTTATACTTTTCTTGCTAAGTGGCACAATATAAAAGTCACTGTCAAAACCAGTTCGTTATCAAAACGAACTGGCTTTTATATATTTATATTAGGAGTTGTTATTCAAATTAATTTTTGCAAAAAATATTTCATGAATGACCTTAATTTGATCTTAAAGTGAACATATACTTTTCCAAGTGTACTTATTTTCAGCTTTTGTTTAAATGTTGCTGTTTAAATTCATTGCGTGTGTATTGACCTTATATCAATACGTTCTCTAACACTGGATATTTATAAACGGGTCAAAATACGGGAAATGAAATAGTACAACAAAAACGTGAAGTAATACGACACATAAAGAAAGGCAGAACATAAATGTTGCCATCACCAACAACAGTTCCAAAGCCACAGACCACAAAAAGAAAACTGGTTTGCTTGTTCGCCAGTTATGAAAAAAAAATAAATAAAGATACATTCAAATAAAATAACAACAAGTAAACAGTGTTAAAAAGAGACAAAATAAACAATATTGTGTTACTAATTATTAGCCCCAAAAAAAAGATTTGTAAAAAGTTAAATAAAATTCACTTGTTTAACCTGATATACACCTTAGCATTTCACGCAGACAAAAACTGATTACACAGAGCGCCTCGATAACACTATCTAAAGTATCCTGCCCACCAGAAGCACAGCAGTATGTATGCGGATTTACAACAACAAAAATGTGTGTGCGTGTGTTGTTTTTTTTACAGCAAAGCCACATTGGGCTATCTGCTGAGTCCACTGCCCTATTTTAGCGTTGTAAATCTGAAGACCTGTCACTATATACCGGTCACAAAAAATACACAGAAAAAGTTTTCCGTGAAAATACTTTAAGCCCCACATGCCATACGGATGATTCCAATAGGTTTTTGTGACAAATCATATTTTTATATTTAAATCATATATTAATTTTAAGAGTCATATTTTCGAGTAACAGCTTAACAAACTTAACAAGACGTTTCAGTTAAGCTTACATAGAAATAATATTTCTGAACTGAATCACCTTCCCTTTTTTAAGCACTTCCTTATAACGTATAGAGAACTCTTAACTATCATTACAGTGTATCATGTTTTTGCGAAGTATGGCCGTCCCCATCAGTTTTAGCTTGGCTAGAATGCCATGCACTTGTGACGTCACCTAACTTCCGACTCTGAGAGCTACCCGGGACTATAGCGTAATTTATCTTGCGCCTATACAAAACGAAATGGCACACAGCCTGATCTTTTCACAGTAGTTGAATCAAAATAACAGTATGCACAGTGTGAAAGCAACTGTGCTATGAATAGGTATAGCGTTAACCCACATTATTTTATTTCAGGCTTTCAAGGTTTTCCCTATGCATCAAAAGAATTGACGTGATGATTATAAACAAACATACAAAAAAAACTTGTAGAAGACATTATATCATATAACGTACAACAAATTACTATTCAATTTAAAAGACATAAAATTACATGACTTTGTATACACGTATTTTCAATTTATCTATTAAAAATGTATAAATTTTATTAGTTTATTACAGGAAAAAACTTTATTCGATTTATTTAACAAGGAGGTGAAAAGTAGCCTTTCCTTTTCTCGGGTCCCCCGCTAATATAGCGCTAAGTCTACGAATTTACAACGATAAAATCAGGGTTTCGATTCCCCTCGGTGGATTCAGCAGATAGCCTAATGTGACTTTGCCATTAGAAAACACAAACACACTCCCTTTATCAGAGTGTAAGGTACTATTGTAAAATTCACATCGTAGCGAAAGAGTAAAAATTTAAAATTCAAAAACATGTTTTTAGACTATATAATGACTCAGATGACACACACAGTCCATACAGTCTGTAAACAGGACAAAGCGTAAAATTTAATTATAGGGAAGTTTATCAGTATAATTGTAAAGATTATCAAGGGCAAACCAATATAATTACCTCACCATTTTTAAATTATGACAAAGCGCGAAAACATTTTCATACGCTATCTAGAAGTATACACTGTTTTGTAGTCCAGAAAACAGAATCATATTAATGTCTTTAAGCATATAACTGTTTTAACGTAATATTCAAAGTCATAGTTTATAAGATTTCCTTCTCTATATCATAAAAGTGAATGTTATTTTATCAGCTTCAGATAAAAATAAATACGAAGGTGGCTCCCTACTGCGTGTGAAAATTGCATTTGTCTTATTGGGTAAATTTACAATTCATTCATCAAAACTTCAAAGACCTGTAATAACTTAAGTATACACTGAATGAAACTGTTACTTTTTTAGAAGAAAACGATGATATTATTGATCAAATACAGTTGAGTGAGAATTATTATTTATTGCTTTTCAAACGATAACATTCAATAACCAATAACTGATTTATAACCTCCAAAACATTCTGGTTCTTATAGTGTTGTTATCTAACGTTTCTCTTCTTGGGTTATTTGTGTATTCTAAGAACTCTTAAGCGAAAGCAAAAAAAAAAAAAATAATAATACGTAACATTTACTAAAACACGTTAAATGCTACAGAAACCAGATTTCTCTATCTCCACAGCAGACAGCCTTCTCACAAAACCCATAGCAAAGCGATTTTTTGGCAGTGTATGCTGAATGAAAAATAAACGATGGTTCAACGAATACGAAATATAAAAAAAAATCTAACACGAATAAGGTGTATCAACAATTTCTTAAATTCTATAACAGCCGCTGCACTACAAACTTTAAAACGTTGGATGTCGTTTTTTTTGTCTATCAGTTACAGCGCATTTATTTGCGCATAACATTTTGACGTCAGACGAATAAGGTATATGTGCCATGTTTACAAAACAACATTTGAGCACTTTGAATTTATATTACATCATTTTTAAGTTAAAATCGTAATATAAGGTAACTGAATCATAAGACTGGTCACCGGCCAAACTGAAATAAAAAGACCAATGAAATAACAACAATATTTGCATCGTGTTGGAAAGCGAGGGTCAATGCCCTTGAATTCCAAAACACCAAGCGCAAAGCGAGAAAATGTGACCTTCGTATGGACACTGGCTCTTCAGCTAACCGCCCATTTTTCCTGCTTTAGAAGAAAGGTGATTTGTATGTTGGTTGGATGAACAAAAACTATCAACTCAAACTGTCAACAAGTTAGATTAACTGCATCCTTGCGTGAGTGAGTTATTTATTATATGTATTTGAGCATTTGTCCATTTTCAATTTTATGTTTCAACTATACAATCAACATTTATCGAAAACACCCGAATAAACTTCAGTTTACAAACTGAACTTTACGACATTAGTTATCTATTGCAAAAGAGGCATTTTGCTCTATAATCTATTACGCTACATACATAATTAAAATAACAGTAGGTTTGTTTGTTTTGGATTTTGCGCAAAACTACTCAAGGGCTATCTGCGCTAGCCGTTCCTAATTTATCAGTGTAAGGCAGCTAGTCATCATCACCCATCGCCAACTCTTGGGCTACTCTTTAACCAACGAATAGTCGGATCGACCGTAACTTATAACGCCCCCACGGCTGAAAGGACAAGCACGTTTGATGCGACGGGGAATTCGAACCCGCGACCCTCAGATTACGAGTCGAGTACCTCTACCACCTGACCATGTCGGGCCAGATTTAATAGTATTTGTAATAATTATTCTAGGTATAGTCACGTGATTACCAGTAAAGTCGGAGTAGTTGAGTATTCAGTTTACGACTCATGCCGGCCCTATAACAGTAGGAGGAACTACAATTACATTTTACGAAATAGCTATTTTTAAAATCTGATTAGTGGTAACATTTGTTGCTTATAGTTGTCTCGTAAAATCCAGAAAACATAGAAGAAAGTTATTTCAAACTAAATATTCATATATAATAACTAACGTAAATAAAATTTAATATTAGTTATTTTTTCATTCCTTCAACAGTGAGTGTTTTTAACCCTAACTTATGAGGTAATGTAACTGTACGATCTTTTTCAGGCATAAATTTTGCACTTCAGACAGCAGCTAACAGTGCTAAGTTATGTATGTATTCATATCATAATGAAATATATCGTGTATTTACTTTTTTTTATAAAGAAAGTGCGTGTTTTTTATAGTAAAGCCACATTAGGCTGTCTGCTGTGAACACCGAGGGAAATCGAGCCCCTAATTTTCGGATTGTAATATCTACTTTCTTCATAGTTACCCGTTGGGATAGTAGTAAGTCTTCGGATTTACACTACAGCCCTGAAACATATACGATGTACCTCGATCATCATGTTTGAGATGTTTAAAATTTTACATTTGGTTCAGTTAAGTACAAAAGCTTACCTAGTTTGAGGTGTGTCACGCATGGGTATCATAATCTGAATCTTAGCGACGGAAAGAAAGTTTGTAAGTTTCGAGTTAAACGTATTTTACAAACTATTTTATAACGTACCTAAAGTTCCAAAAATTAAAGGTAGCGAAACGGCCAAGTTGTTTTTATACAGTATAGTTTAAGACTTCATTCTAACCCTATGTCTAACAAGATCACATTAGTAATGATTTTATACGACTTTTCTCACAGCTTTGTGTAATATATGTGTTTATTTTCTCATTCTGCTACTTAATTGTCATAAAGTTGATTTACAATCTATGTATATCGGTTTGTCGACGTCTTAAGAATTTGTATTATCACGTTAATTAATGCACTTTCGACTTGAATTACAAGCTTCGTTTCTCTGCCAGTCGAGAAAAAACGGTCGAAAAGTTTGTTTTTGAATTTCGCGCAAAACTACAAGAGGATTATCTGCGCTAGACGTTTATAATTAAGTAGTGTAAGACTAGAGGGAAGGCAACTAGTCATCACCACGAACCGCCAATTCTTGGGCTACTATTTTACCAACGAATAATGAGATTGGCCACACATTATAACGTTCCCACTACTGAATGGGCAAGAATGTTTGGTGTAACGGAGATTCAAACCCGCGAATCTCAGATTATGTTTGTTTGTTTTAGAATTTCGCACAAAGCTACTCGAGGGCTATCTGTGCTAGCCGTCCCTAATTTAGCAGTGTAAGACTAGAGGGAAGGCAGCTAGTCATCACCACCCACCGCCAACTCTTGGGCTACTCTTTTACAAACGAATAGTGGGATTGACCGTCACATTATACACCCCCACGGCTGGGAGGGCGAGCATGTTTAGCGCGACTCGGGCGCGAACCCGCGACCCTCGGATTACGAATGCACGCCTTAACGCGCTCGGCCATGCCAGGCCTCTCAGATTATGAGTCGAGAGAACTGTAGATATCGAAGATGTAATAACCCACAGCTGAAAGGGCAAGCATGTTGGGTGTGACAGGAATTCGAACCCACGACCCTCAAACTACCAGTCGAGTGCCCAAACCAGCTGATGGAAAACTGATGCAATCTTTTAAACTGTGCTTTCCTATTAAACAGTCTTTGTATCATAAAAAACAATTACATCCAAAAAACAAAAGCTTAAAGAAAATAACATTCGAAATGAACATTTTTAAACGTGTACTGATAAGTAATAATTTAAGATTATGGCGACACACGCTACTCCACAGTAAAGCAACGATTTGAAGCGAAGATTTTTAATCCAATTTTTACGACGTATTTTACAACTTTTTTACGTTGTTATTGAAACATACATTATTTTTGGTTTGTTGTTGTTTGTTATTAATCATAAAGTTACACGAAGGGCTATCCATGCTTTGCCCATCATGGGCATCGAAATCCGCTTTCTACCAGCGTAAGTTCGCAGACATAGTGCTGTTGCTTTGTGGGACATTATGGCTTGTTGCAAGTGACTGACGAAATTGAAAAGCAATCTATTGTATCGTTCGTTACACTGATGACAAGGCATTTATACCATAAGATGAACAAATTACTACTTTCAAAACAGTTTTTATTTTTATCTGTTGCATTACACACGAATAAAGAAACGTACAACGCAAATATTCAACAGCTTATCATAAAACGGGAAATTGTTAAGTTTGCTCAAAGTATACATTTATAGTTTATTTACCACTAATTACATTTATAGTTAATTTACGCGTACTTTCAAAAAATAAAAAGTAAATGTGTTTGTGTTTTTCTTATAGCAAAGACACATTGGGCTATCTGCTGAGCCCACCGAGAGGGAATCGAACCCCTCATTTTAGCATTGCAAATCCGTAGACTTACCGCTGTACTAGCGGGGGGCAAAAAATAAATAAGAGCATGTCTGTATATTCATGATTATAGTGTTCTCCCTTAAGGTTTGGTTTGTTTTGAATTTCGCGAAAAGCTACACGAGGGCTATCTGAGCTGGCTATCCCTAATTTAGCAGTGTAAGACTAGAGGGAAGGAAGCTAGTCATCACCACCTCTCCCATTTCGTGGCCTATTCCTTTACCAACGAATAGTGGGGCTGACCGAACACAGTAACGCCCGAATGGCTGAAGGACGAACATGTTAGAAGATAACGATCCAAGCCCGCAACACGTGAAATGGTAGCGACTGAAAAAAATGTGCATTTTAGAGTGATTTTGCTCTTTTGAAAGGTGTACACACATATATATACACACACACAAATATATACCAATATCTACATAGGTAATTTTTCATTCTAGACTACACCCTGACAAAAAATTCATATTAAAATAAGAATTCCAGTCAGATTTTCAAATCAAAGAATTCATATATATTAGACTATATTCACAGTGTTTAGTTCCTAAATTTACAAACAGCTTAAAAAAGAGCACAATTGTCCAATGATCATATCAGGTGATTATACAGATCGTTTCAAGTGATTTCGTTACTGCGTCTAAATATTTAGGAAATACACACTTATTGTTCCGAATATAAATAAGAAGGCTTGATTTTGAGTTTCGAACAGACTGTCATGTTGTGCTTGTACGAATTTAATAAAGTGTAGGTTCTTACAACGAAGATTTGATTTGAAACAGGCCCGGCATGGCCAGGTGGTTATGGAACTCGCTCCCCAATCTGAGCTTCGCGAATTCGAATCCCTATCACACCAAACATAATCGCCCTTTCAGCCGTGTGGGCGTTATAGCGTGACGATCAATTCTATTATTCGTTGGTAAAAAGAGTAGCCCAAGAGTTGGCGGTTGGTGGTGATGACTAGCTGCCGCCACTCTGGTCTTACACTGCTTAATTAAAGACGGCTAGTGTTGATAACCCTCGAGTGGCTTTGCGCGAAATTCTAAACAAACCAACTAATACCTGAAATATTTTCTCAGGAGCAGCTTCTTAAAAGTATGTTAACCTCACTAAGACGTTTACAGGAAGAGTTGTTTGGGTGTTCGCAGTTAAGCACAAAGATAGACAATAGGTTTTCTTATGTTCTACTTACCGAGGGTATTGAAACACTATTTTTAAACAAATGTTCAAAAATAAGACTGCCAGAAGTGAAAGTGATTTTTATATGCAAAAACGGCTCGTATTGTTTGTTTGTTTTTTGTCTAATTCATCGTTAATTTTATCTGGTGAGCATAGTTTTATGGCTGTGTTTATCTGGTTTCTTAGTATGTTGAGTTTTTGTTTTGTTTCATGTGCTGAGTCCCAAGGAATGTATAGTCCAGTATGGGTGATTTTTCGGTGGATTTCGGTTTTGAATAGTGTGTCAAACTATGCTCACCAGATAAAATTAACGATGAATTAGACAAAACAAAACAATACTTCATCAACATCAATAAGTTTCCTCCACAAACCGTAGAAAACATTATACGCAGACACCTAGACAGAAAGCAAAATCAACCAACAAAAGTAAATATATCTCACGAATCAAAAAAATCACGAAACCATATATTCCTGACATCAGCAAACAAATAACCAACATTTGGCAAAAACTAGTAACAAAATATAATATTCCAGTTACTACTAAATTTATTCAAAAACCAGGCACAAAACTGAGGTCTTTACTATATAAGAACTACACTGACAAACACCACATCAACATTATTTATAAAATACAATGTGATAACTGCCACGACTTCTATATTGGAGAAACAAGTAGAAAAATGGAAACCAGATTCAAAGAACATAAAAAGTCACCTTTACAAGTTTTCGAACACTGCAAGTCAAATGAACACAACATAACCATAGAAAACATTAAAATACTAAATAAAGAAACAAACATAAACAAACGCAAAATTAAAGAAGCCTTACTTATACAACAACTTAAACCCAAAATAAACCAATATAAAGGAACGCCATTATACCTATATTAATATTATAGATAAAATTATATATTCAAACATCTAACCCCGCCCTCTACATTACGACACTCAGTTACACAACCCCTTCCAAACATGTGGTCAGCTTCTGGTCAGTTACTTCTTTCTTTGTGAACCTGACGATGACCGAAGAAGGTCGAAACGTTGTTCGGTCTTCTATTTGAAATATTTTCTCAACCCAAACGAGCCGTTTTTGCATATAAAATTCTCAACAAGTGGGTTTCTCGACATCAATGAAGTGAAAGTGATTGTTCAAACCACGTATACCGGGCGGAGGAATTTAAAAGTAATCATTATTGGGGAGGGGATGGGCCAAACTAAATGTATACATGTTGTGTGTGTGTATATGTATATCCCATATAAAAATATGTGCATGGATTGTGTACATGTCAGCGAGTAATTATGCATAATTACCATAATTAGGGGGTTCCTTTCTCCCCCTCTCTTGTGTACGTTCCTGCTTCCACGAAGTAAACTATGAATGAATTCAACCTTATAAAATATTGTTCGATGTTTCAGTCGATTTATACCCAACGACTTTCACACTCGCACCATTAAAAAAATACAAAATTTATCAGGAAATATTATATGTTTGTTTGTTATTTATGTACAAAGGGAGTATTGAAACACGATTTTTAGCGTTTTGAGTTGTTAGCCTTACTGCTGAGCCGATTATATATGTTTTTGTTTATTCATTTATTTACTACACTTTCACAGCCTTGAATTTTACTGTTTCGAGGTCAGTTAACTCATGTATACATCTAATATCTACCCCAGATATATATATAAACATGTTTAAAATACAACGTTCTTGCACAAAATCCCTTGTTCTGGAAAACTAATGTTGGCATTCAGTAATGCCAACTCAGTACAATCAAAATAATTTATACAGTTAAAAATTAAGTTACTGAGTGATACGCAAAATTTGAAAAACATTTTTACTAGTATCCACATGCAACAATCCTTACATTTTACAAAAAATGCTTTGGAGTCATTTTCTGTACTAAAGTGTTACTATTTACAATTTCGTGTCATAAAAGCTAAAACCTCCATTAAAGGAAAAACTTATTAACATGAAAGTTAACTTCATACGCTACCACTGTCCAGAAAACTTCAACATGATCTGCACACATAAATTACTTTCATGTATATTAGTGACTAGTTTCTCAATAACATATTTCTGTTATTTACATACATTACACAACACAATCTTGGAAATAAAAATTTAAACATTCAGTAATGAAACCGACTTACTAACATAGGTTAAAACTGAAAAAGTTTATTCTGACCGTTTCATTTGTTGAATATAACAACCAACGACCTTATTCGGGGGGTACTTTACAAAAGATCTGATTGAAATCATTATTTCCTTATTAAACAGTTATATACAATGTTGGAGAGCGTTAACAACCATTTGAAGAAAGCTCCGAACAACAGTACGTGTGTAGAACGATGACAGTTTTAAGACTGCGCTCCTATATCGTATGGCATTCATTGCAGTCCTTAAAAGTCATGAAGGAGCCACAAGTACTAATCCATGCTCAGACCTGCTCATACATGTCTTTCCTCTATCAAATTGGGCCTGGATTTGATCTTCATTAGTCTCCGCGTGTTTGACTGCATGTTCCGTGTTCCGTCTAAGAACAAGTCATTCAACTTCATGTTCATTATATAATTATAAATCTTCTGAAATCTGCTACTGACCGTTTGTGCACTGATTGTAAATCTTCTGAAATCTGCTACTGACCGTTTATGCGCTGATTGTAAATCAGATTATCCATATTCTTGAGATGTGCGACAGTTGAATGGATATTTTGTAGAAGTGATTTGTGTACGAATGACTTATTTTTTTGGGGGGGACAGAGTTCATTCTTGATTATATAGTGTTACCTACGATTTTGCCATTGATCTTCATGTTCATGGCTTTTATTTGCTTATTGTTGCAGAGGTACGACTTGTTGAAAATCTCTTTCTGGATGGTCTTGGATCACCAAGTTAATCCATATTTCTTCGTTTTCTAACGCCATTGAATACAAAGAATATACTCGTTTTGAAAGTTCTAAATCCTCAATCTGAGCGTACCTGAGTATATAAATATTTTCTGTCGGAAAGTGTTGTTTCATAACTTTTCCAAAGGTAATAATTCTTTTTGTGACATCACGCTACCTACATAACGCTACGCAATGTCAAAATATGGTTTTGATATGTATCGTTACACCGCGACATTATATTGACTGTAGTTGTAATGTATTTTGTCGATATACGTTTTCAAAATCGTTTTGATACAATATACTTAACACACTGCATATCACAAAAATGTGCATATCAGATCTTATAACTGATCACATAACACTTATTTTCTATAAAAATTAAATCGGAGTTGTGACTTGTCAAAGATAAAATATTTAAAGCTTAGATTATGACTTAATTATTTTGAGAAGTGTATACACACAATTCATAGCTTAGTTTGAAAACTTTGGATATAATATTGCTATAAAATTCGCAGTTTCTTTCTGGTTGATCAATAGACTTTGTTACTCCAGAGGCCCGTAATGGCCAATTGATAAAGGCATTCCACTCGTAATCCGAGGGTCGCGGCTTCGAAGCCCCGTCACAGACATGCTCACCCTTTCAGCCGTGGGGGGGTTATAATGTTACGATCAATCTCACTATTTGTTGCAAAAGAGTAGCCCAAGAGTTGGCGGTGGGTGGTGATGGCTAGCTCCCTACCTTCTAGTCTTACACTGCTAAATTAGGAACGGCTAGCGCAGATAGCACTCATATAGCTTTGCGCGAAATTCAAAATAAATCAAACCAAAATCGTAACTCCATTTTACAGCATTTTCCATGTTTTAAATTTCATGAAGCTGGTAATGAGTTCTGAAATTTTAATGTTTAATGTAAAGATACTGTTAGCTAGGTATATTTACTCATCTAGAAGTTAACGGTTTCTTTCTTTGTGTTCCTGAAATTAGTACAAGATTAATTTATAAAAATAAAAAAACTGCTCAAGAACAACTCGTTACCATCCTCGTGAGCTATTTATTACCAACCCATATATGTATATATACATATATATAATCAGAAAATGTTTTTACAATTGTAATTGCTTTTACAGTGTAAGTAGAAGTGAAAATTTTGATTTATCAGTTTCCTACACCATGCATAAACTTGTTTCGCAAATATGTATAAAAAACATAAAATACTTTTGTTATAAAAAAAATGAATAATGCTAAACTATAAATATTTGCATAAATCTTCTGATTAGAAGCACACAAATGTGGTGATGGAAATGTCAATTATGATCAAAGTGTGTTTTAGCACTTTAATTTTAAAATAAACAAACAAAATGCATTATATTGTAAAAAGTTGTACTGTGAATCCTGACAATACACAATAAATATTTCAAACAAATACTCTTACAAATACTTCAATATAGGGTTTATATGTTTTGTGTGGGTGTATATATATGTATGTATGTGTGTATATATATATATATATAATTGTGGCAAATACATATAATTATTAAAAATAATAATATTTCAAAGAATACTTTGAGCATTTTCAACGGTAATGTTTTGTATGTTATGAAATGATAATTAATATTACTACTTAAAAGCTACTGAAAAGAACCAATGACTATACTACTATAGAAAATAAAATAAATACTAGCCGTATGAGATACGTAAACAATGACTTGTTTAATCTTTTAAAACCGGCCGGGTTATTTTTGTTTACTAAGTACCGTGACTTCAAAATTAGTTTAAAAATACGACGTCACAATTCTGTTATCTAACCGACAAGAATCCTTTTCAAAAACGAAGGTTCACGAAAATACCACGTTTTACTTTTTGTTTCAGTTTCAGCTTATCTCACCTACTACTACAAAAATTACTACGGTAGGGCATCTAACGAAAGAACGAACCCAAACGTAAGATTACTTCTTGACTTCTAAGTTTAAAAGGTAGCATTACTTTTACACGAAATGTAACGTGCTAACATTCAAACATTGGAAAAATATGAAAGATTTCCACGAAACTTACATGTGAAATTGCTTTCTTTCAGGCCTTGATGCTTAGTACTGCCTTACACGTGTATTTCCGATACTTGAATGAAACATGTCCGCTTCTTAGTATCCCTAACTGCGGAGAGTGACTGACTATAAACCAGTTGATACGCCCATTAGGCTTAGTTACATGTATTCTTAAATTAGTAGAAAGCAGCTGTGCTGCCATCTTTGAACAAACATATGACTCAGAATTTTTTTAAGTAAATTGCTCAATCATTAATACCAACATACTCTTCAAGTATCAACATTAATACAAATAAATTAATAAATTAATAATTATGAACTTATCATGCACAATACATTGTTAGACTTTTACACCACTGTATAAGTAACTGCGAATAAAATAAAGTGTACATGTTAAATATATTTGTTTCTTAGAAAACAAACATATTGATTATATAATATTCGGTGGTCCGACATGACCAAGCGTGTTAAGGCGTGCGACTCGTAATCCGAGGGTCGTGGGTTCGCATCCACGTCGCGCCAAACATGCTCGTCTTTTTAGCCGTGGGGGTGTTATAAAGTTACAGTCAATCCCACTATTCGTTTGTAAAAGAGCAGCCCAAGAGTTGGGGGTGGGTGGTGATGACTAGCTGCCTTCCCACTAATCTTACACTGCTAAATTAGGGACGGCTAGCACAGATAGCCCTCGAGTAACCTTGTGCGAAATTCAAAAACAAGCAAACAAATAATATAATATTCGGCCCCCGCTAGTACAGCAGTATGTCTACGGATTTACAACGCTAAAATGAGGGGGTTGATTCCCCTGGGTGGGCTCAGCAGAAAGCTCAAGATCCCTTTGCAATAAGAAAAACACACACTTATAATACTGTGATTTGTTTGTTTGACTTCTGATAAAAATTACGAATACTACAGCAGGTTACGTATTTTGTTCACGACTTTTGCTATTGTTTTTCTTTAATTCCCAGGATCCCTCTGCTAAACATGATACACTTAAGAAGTTTTGTTTGTTTGTTTGTTTATTTTGAATTTCGCGCATAGCTACACGAGGGCTATCTGCGCTAACTGTCCATGAGTTAGCAGTATAAGACAAGAAGGAAGGCAGCTAGTCATCATCATCCACCGCCAACTCTTAGGCTACTTTTTTACCAACGAATAGTGGGACTGACCGTAACATTATAACACCTCCACGGCTAAAAGGGTGAGCATGTTTGGTGTGTAGGGGATTTGAACCCCTCAACCCTCATATTACGAGTCGAGTGCCTTAACCACCTGGCCATGCCGGGCCCGTTTAAAAAGTCTGGGCAAAGAACAACAAAATATACAGCTATATCAATATTAACATAATAGATAATTAGACAAATGCGAATGCGAAGAATAGGCTTGTACTTCAAAAGAAATAAGATGGTGGCGTTTATAATAACATCCAGACACTAAGTGTAAATCCACTTGTTATACCAAACACGTTAAATTGACAATTTCAATCACATTTTGTCAAATAAGAATTGAATGTTTACTGTTTTTGTGGAAAGTAAGAATTAAACATGCTAGTCAGTCAACAAAGTGTTAGTTAAGCAATTTTTTTCAATCTACTAATTTCTCGCAGTTTTCCGTGAAAACGACTTGAGTTCGATGGTACTATTGATACAGTTCATTAATATTCGAAATTAGTTTTATTTATGCATTAGGTTTACTGTTTTAACTTTTTGATCTACGAAGAAACATCGCATTTATAGTGGTCTGTTTTTATGTTTGGTTAAATATAGACAAACAGTTGGAATAAACTCTTGGCCAGTGAAAGTAATTATTCCAAATTAAATTACCGTTAAAAAAACAATAAATACACACCCATCAGATATTATTGTAAAAGAGTCATTAGTAGTAGAATATTTAATTCTACTAGTATCAGGCCACATGACCATTGATTACTTACACAACATTTTATTCTCTCAATGCGAATGTAATTAATATTTTCTTTTTTATACATAATAACGACGTATTCACTTAAAGTTTTGATATTTACTTGATAATTATATATAGTTTTGAGACGGCTTGACTGGATAATATAGAAAACTTTATTATAAATGTACGACGTTTCGATAAACTTTTGTCAAATTCGGGTTCAACTTACACACATAATACATAAATATCGTAACGGATTTACTGTTACATATTTATTTTAATATCGACGTGTGTTTAAGTTATATTTGTATTTAGAAGTGTACATAACGTACACTGTTAAATCTATATTGCAAAATTCCCGTCTATTCAGTGAAATGGTAAAAGATTCTCGAGTGTAAAAATCAACAATGTATACGCAAATGCCACTGTATCGTCATTGTTGTTTTTCTCAAAGTCTATAAAGTTAATCAATGCAACGCGCCAAGAAACAATATATTACTAGTTTCCTACAGTTAGTATAGTATGAACCTGGGAAGCTATAACTGTAATTAACGCTTATCAATCGAGAACTTCAGATAAATGGCCTAGCACATTTGTAGATTTCGAATCGGTTAACTTCAGCAGATTAACGTTGAACGTTAGTATTTTTATGAATGTGTTATATAACTTCAGCTCTGAGAAACTCACGTGTGATCAGCGAAGAGCTGGCTAGTTCTGTGTTAAGTGAATTGTACTGATATCAACTCGAAATTAATTCACTCATCATGAAGCCTCGATAGGATACAAGACTCAACATTGTTTGTTTGTAAAACTTTTGTGTGTGAATAATCATTTGTAATAACCGTCATTATAAACTATATTATTGTTTGCACATTAAAATATATTTGTATTAAAAAACAACAACTGTAAGTACCAATCCTGGTGGCAAATATCAAAAATTTGAAGCATATCAACATTTAATTAACTTCTGTGTGTTTCTTTACAGCAAAGCCACATCGGACTACCAGCTGGATCCACCGAGGAGACCTCTGATTGCAGTATTGTAAATCCGTAGATTTATCGCTGCACCAGGGGGTGGACTAAGAAACTTCAACCTTTAAATTATATTATAACTCAGTTTTAGGTTATTTGAAATTGTAATACGTAACAACATGTACAATAACACATTCAATATGCATTATTAACTCAATAAACTACAAAACAAGAAGGTTACTTAACATTTAAATTATTTGAATAGTGAATATGTTGTTATTCCTGTCGATAACGTAGCTGACAGTGAGGTTTTTATTTGCTAAATTATATGTAAACTAAATCTATTCCGTATAAAACTGTTAATGCACAGAATAAATAAATACAAATATATAACTTTTTTCCATCAAACATACTACATATTGCTCTCGATTCCACTTACTGAACAAACACGATACATATTGATGCCCATATGTTGACTTTGTTTTGTTTTGTTTGATTTTTGTTTTTATTTAAAATAGTATTTATTCCTGCAGGTAATTTGTAACCTCTGTTTGTTTTAGCAAAGGTTTTTTCGTAATAATTCCCAACATAGATTTGAGTTACTTTTTTACTTTTTTTTTCACAGCCGTTGATATGGTGCTGATGCACTTCTGTATCTTCGATCACGTTTGTTTTCCAGGCTTTCTTATTCGGATTTTACCTAGTTTGATTAATTCATTATATTAATTTTTAATTATCTTTGATGTTAGTAGATAGCTTGCCCTGATCTGAAATTAGTATTAGGAGCAATCTTTAAATAGTATGTTTGAGTTTAACGAAGAGGATAAAACACAAAAATTCTACAACATTTGAAATATGGTACCTAAAGGCAGGTAATAATAAAGAAACAATTGTTTGTTGTATTCGTTTTCGTAGAAACATTGTATTTTCCTAACTAGACATATTCTCGGATTTTTTTGCAGAATAAAAGTGCCAAATACTTCAACAAATTAGTATTACTTAAGATAACCGCTGCTAGGTGGCGCGACAGCAGAATAGACTCAAGTGTGTGTGTTTGTGTGTGTCTTTCTTATAGCAAAGCTACATCGGGCTATCTGCTGAGCCCACCGAGAGGAATCGAACCCCTGATTTTAGCGTTGTAAGAATAGACTCGAAGACATAATTTATAAAGTAAAGCATGCTATAAGATGTTTCAGTGTAAAGCTGAAACTTTTCACAGAAAGAAAAACAAATAAACTCGGAAAATCCGTTTTATTTTATTTTATTTGAGCACAAAATTCAACATCTCAAAAATTATTTATTACAGCATCAGGCTCCAAAGTTGTATGCATATTATCCCAATTAATTTCACACAGATAGTATCTCAACTTTGGTTGACAAAACAGCTCAGTATTTTTTATAACAATTCTTAAAGTAATAATCATTTTAAACAAAAAGCATTTTCAGAAAATGCTATATTACTGTTTATTGAAAAAGCAACAAATAAATACTACTGTATGCTTAGTTATATACTAATTTATATTTTAAATCAAACCAATAATTTATTCTGTAATAAAATTTAGATCCCTTAATGGCATAGAGATATGTCTACGGACTCGCACCACTGAAAAAAAGGGTTTCGATACCCGTGGTGAACGCAGCACAGTTAGCCTGTTGTGTAGCTGTGTGCTTAATTTTAAACAGACAATAACATTTACTGACTGGTATAATTTTTTTTAAAATGAAACTAAGAAAAAATATTACAATAATTATGACAAAATATATCTGTCACTGATACCTTTATAACACACAAAGTAACCTAAAGTTGAGTAGAAGATAGAATATTTTGTAATAACTCACGAATAAATATTCTGCTCGCCAGAGCTCTATCACTCGGCCGATTTGCATCCGAAAAAAGCAGAAAGATCTGTAGCAGTAGTACAGGGTTAGGTTATTGAAAGATCTGTAACAATAGTATAGGGTTAGATTATTGAAAGATCTGTAACAGTAGTATAGGGTTAGCTTATTGAAAGATCTGTAACAGTAGTATAGGGTTAGGTTATGGAGCCTTTTCTGATTAACATTTTCTTCTCGAACGTTTGGTAGGGTAAATGAGCAATTGTTATGTAAGTAACAACATAAGGAGCCCGGCATGACCAGGTGGCTAGAGCGCTCGACTCATAATTTGAGGGTCGCAAGTTCGAATCCCCGTTACACCGAACATGCTTGCCTTTTCAGCCGTGGAGCGTTATAATGTGACTTTCAATCCCACTGTTCGTTGATAAAAGAGTAGCTCAAGAGTTGGTGGTGGGTGGTGATAACTAGCCGCCTTCCCTCTAGTCTTACACTGCTAAATTAGGGAAGGCTAGCGCATATAGCCCTCGCGTAACTTTGCCCGAAATTCGAAAACAAATAAAAACAAACGTACAAACAAACACCATAAACTTATCTGCTTTCTTCTACCTTCCCACCAGTATCTTAGCAGCAAGCTCTATGGTTTGTAGTGTTAAAATGTGGGGGCTCAGTCCATGTGGTGGATGCACCACAGGTAGTCCACTATGCAGTTGTGTGCTTGACAACAAACAATTGCAAAATTCGGTACGTTATATTAAACGATTTTGAATATGTAAATCACCTAATAACCACAGCCCCTAAAAAGTCGTGTGGACAACTACATATTGACGTTTTTCGCGTCAGTAAGTAATATGGTGCCTCCAAGGATTGGTCGCTTTTGGGAAAGCTACATTATAATACTTTCCAACGCAAAATATTCAGAACATAGAATTGAAATTTCTAAGATGTTGTCAATCAGTAATGTCAAGAAACCCACTTGTTGAGAATTTTATATGCAAAAACGGCTCGTTTCGGTTGAGAAAATATTTTAAATAGAAGAGCGAACAACGTTTCGACCTTCTTCGGTCATCGTCAGGTTCACAAAGAAAGAGGTAACTGACCGGAAGCTGACCACATGTATGGAAGGGGTTGTGTAACTAAGTGTCGCAATGTAGAGGGCGGGGTTAGATGTTTGAATATATAATTTTATCTATATTATTAGTATAGGTATAATGGCGTTCCTTTATATTGGTTTATTTTAGGTTTAAGTTGTTGTATAAGTAAGGCTTCTTTAATTTTGCGTTTGTTTATGTTTGTTTCTTTATTTAGTATTTTAGTGTTTTCTATGGTTATGTTGTGTTCATTTGACTTGCAGTGTTCGAAAACGTGTAAGGGTGACTTTTTATGTTCTTTGAATCTGGTTTCCATTTTTCTACTCGTTTCTCCAATATAGAAGTCGCGGCAGTTATCACATTGTATTTTATAAAAAAAACAACCTTACAAAAATTCCATTAAAAACCTAAAACAAGTCACAAACATAAAAATTCTAAAAGCAGATAAAGGTAACGCTGTAATAATAATGAACACGAATGAATACATACAAAAAATGAATAACATCCTATCAGACACGAACAAATTTAAACCAATACACACAAATCCAACAAAGACACATGAGACGCAACTAAACAAATTACTACTACAAATGTAAAAAGCCAACACAATTTCACAAACACTTTATTCCTACCTACGTAAAACCGACTCACGCACACCGCAAATATACGGCATCCCCAAACCTCATAAACCAGATTGTCCATTACGACCAATAATGTCAACATATGAATCGTTTAACTACAATCTTGGTAAATACATAGCATGGGCATTCTCCAAATATGCAACATCAGCCAGCTCATTCATCAAAGACTCTTTTTATTTCAAGTCCAATCTAAATCAACTTAATCATAAAGCCTTAATGGCCAGTTTCGATGTTATATCCCTCTTTACAGAAGTTCCAACAACAGAAGCCTGCAAGATAGCCTTAGAACTCTATATCCGAGACCCTAACCCAATCATAGACATTCACAGCAACCAGTTAGCAACCCTCATAGATTTCACCACAATAAAGGCAAACTTCATGTTCAACAACCAAAACTATATACAAACAAATGGCCTAAGCATGGGCAACCCAGTATCACCAGTTCTAGCCAATATTTTTATGACACAAATTGAAACACAAGCAATTAATACAGCATTACATCCACCACTATACTGGTACAGATATGTAGATGACACGGTTGCGGGATTCAAATCTACAGAACACATACTTAATTTTTTCAATCACATTAACTCTATACATCCCAACATTAACTTCACATGTGAACAGGAAGAAAGCAATCAAATATCATTTCTTAACCTCAAAATTAAAAGAACCGACACACAATTCAAAACAGAAATCTACCGAAAAATCACCCATACTTGGGACTCAGCACATGAAACAAAACAAAAACTCAATATACTAAGAAACCAGATAAACACAGCCATAAAACTATGCTCACCAGATAAAATTAACAATGAATTAGACAAAATAAAAGAATACTTCATCAACGTCAATAAGTTTCCTCCACAAACCGTAGAAAACATTATACGCAGACACCTAGACAGAAAGCAAAATCAACCAACAAAAGTAAATATATCTCACGAATCAAAAAATCACGAAACCATATACTGCTGTATACCATATATCCTGACATCAGCAAACAGATAACCAACATTTGGCAAAAACTAGTAACAAAATATGACATTCCAGTTAATACTAAATTTATTCAAAAAACCAGGCACAAAACTGAGGTCTATACTATGTAAGAACTATACTGACAAACACCACACCAACGTTACTTATAAATGACAATGTGATAACTGCCACGACTTCTATATTGGAGAAACAAGTAGAAAAATGGAAACCAGATTCAAAGAACATAAAAAGTCACCTTTACACGTTTTCGAACACTGTAAGTCAAATAAACACAACATAACCATAGAAAACACTAAAATACTAAATAAAGAAACAAACATAAACAAACGCAAAATTAAAGAAGCCTTACTTATACAACAATTTAAACCTAAAATAAACCAATATAAAGGAACGCCATTATACCTATACTAATAATATAGATAAAATTATATATTCAAACATCTAACCCCGCCCTCTACATTGCGACACTCAGTTACACAACCCCTTCCATACATGTGGTCAGCTTCTGGTCAGTTACCTCTTTCTTTGTGAACCTGACAATGACCGAAGAAGGTCGAAACGTTGTTCGCTCTTCTATTTGAAATATTTTCTCAACCGAAACGAGCCGTTTTTGTATATAAGATGTGGTCAGCCCTGTACTTAACAGCATTGGAAAAGCATAGGAATACGGATCAACTTGGGACGCTCAGGACTATCCAGAAGTATACCTGGCACAGGCTAAATGTAGTAAACAAACTGTGACATCTTGTAACAGGTGATAAGTCATGAATACACACATCTGTGTCAAAAAATACCTACTCAGCTTAACAAAAAAGAATCTCTGTCTGAAAGAATAGTAACAAGTTTCTAGTCATATCCCTTATTCAACTGTAACATACTTCAAGTAGCCAGAAAATAAAGCAGATATTCATGTTATTACATATTAAGACATACATGTCAAATCATCGAATGAGTTTATGTGCGAATAGAGCATTGAACAGGAGCTGAGAGATCGTTGTTGTTCTTGTGTTTTAGATAAATTGTGGAAAACGTGTGAGAAGGAATAGCGAACGTTTGGCATGACAACATTACGACGGAACTTTTTGCAACAAAAATCATGCAGTATGACTGTTGTCAAAATTCACAGTCGTCAGGCAAAACAAAGGTGACAGCATGAACTGCGAGTTAGTGAGGTTTCAAAATAGTTTTAAAATAACATACTCAACCTGCTGAAAAGTAAAGACTTTCTTGTACTATCTACACAAGATCAGAAATGTTTATTACGGTGCTAAACATTTAGGGTTAATAGTGCGTAAGGTTACAACGTTTTTATAAAACAAATTTGAAGGAATATTTATAACTTTAAGAATTTGATTTTTATAATTCACTTGATACTGTTATATAACAAAAGGTAGCTGTTTAACTGTAACTAACAGTGACTTATCCAACACTTTTATGTTGTATACAAATTATATATTCTGTTAGTAAATAAAATAGTTGTTTTAGATTGGTATAAAAGAAACTAAAAAAAAAAGTAAATTATCACATTACAGTTCCATAAACACGTCGTTTTCTTGTTCTAAGACGTAATTATTTGTCATATTCGCGTTATTAAAAATACTACAAAATTACTGATTCGGAAGAATGCTTCGCTTTTCGATACTTCGGTCTCAAAATTTTGAAAATAAATTAATTATAACTGTTATTTTCAAAATAAGTTAACTTATTGTTAAGTTGTTCATATAAAAAAATATTCAAATGAAACTACTTTATTAATTTAAAAAGTTTACTAAATCTATCCACAGTTGAGTAATATTTCCATTAAAAGAAAATTCGGTTTTCTGCTCATCGAGTAAATTGATAACATTTTTTTGTATCAGGAATTTAAGTTTTTATCTAGTCTTTTCCGATGAAATTGAACTTCAGGTACAATTGTAATATGGTACAAGGAAGATATTAATGTTGGGAAATAATATATTCAAAACCTATACGTTCCACGTATTGCGTTGGTTTAAGTTTTGTTTGTAGCATGTTAAATTGATATTTTTTTCATTACTTCTATCTCTTGGATAAAACTTCAGTTTTTTATAAAAAAGTTAAAATCTGTGCATATATTATCTAAACCATTTAAAGTCCAGTGATTTTTGTTATTTGCTTGTAACGTATTAAACTATGTACTAAAGTATCAAATTTGCAGTTATTTTTGGAACTACAGCCCACTTAAAAACCTCGTGTTGTCCTTTAACAATATAGGCTTCATTTCATGAAAATATTTTTCTGGTAAACCTAAGAAAGATAAATGTGTCGGCCTTTGTGGAACATGATATTTTTTTACGATGTGTTGTGTCACGCTTCAGATCACTGGAATGAAAGACAAAGCTTGTCCGCCAATAATGTGTAGTTGGAGAATCTTGCACGAAAAATCGGATATATAACTGACACTTTGAGGAGACTTGGGCACATTGCCACAGCCCGGGAGTATGTGATTTTGGACCATGAAAGTTGTTTATGTACGTAACGAAAGCGAAGCCGAAAAGAGCTCTAATGGGACTCCAAAGGGACATCCAGTAATAATGTTCAAATAGTTTCGAAACAGAAACAACATAAACAGCTATCTCCCTTATGAAAAGTTAAGTCCCTCGTTGTTGTTGTTTTTTTATGAAACGTGCTTGCTTCACATACAACATATGTTCTCATATATCTAATTTCACCAGAGACCGTGTTTTTTAAACTACATCACAAAGTTTCATTAAGTGAATTATTTTCAACATTAAGGTACTGAGTGATGCTACTTGTTACTATAAATAAATGTTAATATACGTTTACATACATGTATATTAGATGTACTTCCACAGACTTCATTAGTGTTCTGTTTCAAGAGGAAATAGAATAAAAATTAATATCAAAAAATGCTTCTTGCTTTAAAAGTTCATATGTCATCCTGAGTTGTAGCCAACAGAGTGTATAATTCGTCTTGTGACTTTGTACGCGGACATTTCACTGAAATCACGATAATACAAATTTTGTCGTTAAACATCTATTATGTGACGCCATTTTAGTGTCTAATAATTGATTGGCAGACATCACATTGACGTATAGTAGTACGTGTGGTTAAAAAGTGGCCTCTCCAAGCTGCCTTCGGCCGCCCATTTGGAGATATTATATACATGTAAAGAAATAGACTAGTTAACTTAGTGTGTGATATGTTATTATTAACAGCATTATGATAGGAACAAATTTATTAGTCTTTTATTTTCTATTGTTTTATGATTTCGTGCAAAGCTATGCAAGAGCTAAATGTGCATATCCGTTCATAATTTTGAAAAATAGGATAGAGGAAAGCTTGCTATTTAACAGCACCTTCCGCCAACTCTTAGATCACTCGTTTGATCGGATAGTGCTATCATGCTGTAACCACATCCACAAAGAACTTGGCACCATTTGTTTGTGTTTTAGATAACAAAACGCAAACCATGTATCCTAGCACAGATAGCCCTCGTGTAGCTTTGCGCGAAATATCCAAAACAAAGAAACAAACCATACATCCTTGATTTCACTGTTCAGACTATTTTGTTAGCCGCACCTGGTTCCAATATTTCAAAATAAATAAATTGTAGGATTTATTAAAATTTGTCATTTCAATAATGCATATTGTTATAAAAACAACACAGAACAAGCGTTTTATGGACATCACACTGTCATGTGCAATTAAATTCGGATGATGAAATGTAAACTAAAATCGCGGTAAAATTCAAATCGATGTCTCTGTAATACAACTATGTGTACGATTTACAAAAAAAATATCGCTTTTCGTAATGTGGGTGTTTTCTTACAACAAAGTCACATGAGGATATCTGCTGAATCCACCGAGGGGAATCGAACCCATAATTTTCGCGTTGTAAATCCGTAGACTTATCGCTGTACTAGCAGAAGGTTTGAGCTTTAATAAAAAATTAAATTTGAATTTAGTTTTTACAGTTTCGAAAATTAAGTAACATGAAGCACAAATAACCCGAAACGTTACGTATTTCGCTGAGCTTTCAACGACAATGCAAGACATTGGTTATAAAATTAAATTTATATAATACACACAAACATATGTACGTATGTCGTTGACTCGTAAGGTATGGTTTGCTTTAAATTTCGCGCAAAGCTATACGAAAGCTATCTGCGCAAGCCGCTCCAAATTTTGCAGTGTAAGACTAGAGGGAAGACAGCTAGTCATCACCACTCACCGGCAACTCTTGGACTACTCTGTTACCAACGAATAGTGGGATTGACCATAACATTATAATGCTCCCACAGCTGAAAGGGCGAGCGTGTTTGGTGTGACAGGAATTCGAACCCGTGACCCTCAGATTACGATTCGAGTACGGTATTGGTAAACTTGATGTCAATTATGCAGATGAAATTAAAAAGTAAATAACATAAAAATAGAGAAAAAGCATAAACAAAAAAATCTATTTATGTGTGGTTGGCTCTGTAGTGGATAAGAGCTCTTTGACTTTAGAGCTGACCGAAGTCGAATCTGTCTGATACCACAAAATGTTTTCTATGTTAACTTAGGCTGTGGGTGTGTTATGAGAGTGATAGTCAATTTTTTGGTATCGATGGTAGATGATATGGTTTAGCTGATTAGCTGACAGCCCTATGGTCAATAGTTCAAAATTAGGAACGACGGCAAAACAAAACTTGGTAGCTTTGCCGTAAAATACGAACAGAAGGATCTATGTGTAACTCATATGTTAAATCAAAAGTTTTTTTTAAACTATTACCTTTTTTTACAACACGGTACCGATGAAGCATCAACTACAATATAAAAAAATCACTGAGTTAGTTTATTCGCTTGCAAAATAATGATACGTAATCTTTAAAAAACTTTTGGTTTAATCTTCCAAATCTTTGAATAGCATGCACGTGTTGCAAATTAAGAAATAATCAACGTAATCTAAGTTCCTTCGCATGTCCCCAGGTGACGCTTTATACGGAAACTGTAAATATAGTAAAATAACTTTACCAGCTTTCTTTCGTTCACACCGTTTAACTATCATTGTTATTATCATTACAGTTAAATCTACATAAATAAATCACAGTACATTTAGTAATTTGTGAATGGTCCCTTGAAGTTTGTTTTTTTTCCTCAATAATATGACAAGTAGCTTTATAAAACTAATTAGTTCGCCATCATCCGTTCTGAGCTTGAAGGTAAAAATAGTATTTATTTACTGCCTGAGCTATATATTCTAAAATGATATCAATACGTATAACATATTAATGTAGAACCTAATATCGATTATAATTAACTTCCAGTGAACAGGACTTGAAAATTTCCTGCCAAGAAACAACAACAAATACATTTTTACCTTTGAAACCGTACTGACGATAATTATGATCTAAATCACTTTATGTACAGTTGAAACTCAAAGTCTAGTCGAAAAAAAGAAAGTTAATTGTATGCAAAAGCTTATATATATTTGATATATAAACCACACCACGAAGAATAATTATTTAAACAATATATTATTTCCACTTAAATCACTACATGATGAATTACATTGTAAAAAACTTGTATATTTTCTATATAAACCATATCACGAAGGATAATGTATTTAAACATTATATCCTTTTAACATAAATCAATCCATGGTTAATTACATTTTGAAATTTATATACTACTTTCTACATAAACCACATCATGAACAGTAATATATTAAAACCGTACATACTTTATACATAAACCACATCATGAACAGTAATAAATTAAAACCGTACATACTTTCTACATAAACCACATCATGAACAGTAATATATTAAAACCGTACATACTTTCTACATAAACCACATCATGAACAGTAATATATTAAAACCGTACATACTTTCTACATAAACCACATCATGAACAGTAATATATTAAAACCGTACATACTTTATACATAAACCACATCATGAACAGTAATATATTAAAACCGTACATACTTTCTACATAAACCACATCATGAACAGTAATATATTAAAACTGTACATACTTTTTACATAAAGCACATCGTGAACAGTAATATATTAAAACCGTACATACTTTATACATAAACCACACCATGGACAGTAATATATTAAAACCATACATACTTTATACAATATTTTCCCCCTTTCAGCTGTGTGTGTGGGGAGGGGTTTATAATGTTACGGTCAATCCCACTATCCATTGGTAAAAGAGTAGCCCAAGAGTTGACGGTGGGTAGCGATGACAACCTGCCTTCTCTCTTGTCTTACATTGCTAAATTAGGGACAGCTTGCATAGATAGCCCTCGTGTAGCTTTGTGCGAAATTAAAAAACAAACGAAAAAAAAAAGCAAACGACCCTAAAAGCTGAGTCATGGTTCTTTATCATTGGCATCTTCAGATATGTCTAGCTTTGGAGATATCTAGAATAACATTCAGCTTTAAAATTTATTTAATGACAAAACTGTGATAAGGCCATGCTTTTACTTTGTACAATGTCATTGTTACATATCGTTATTTTATATTTTTAAGTTTAACGTTATGCGTCACTTATATTAAACTTATGTTTTAAAAATCTCAACGTATCCATTGAAATAATACGAAGGCCAGAAAAAATGGATAATAATAAAGATATTTCCTTCCGCTCAACAAAGTAGTTAAATGTCTCTCTTGACTACTCTCTTGCTTCTGGTTGAAATGTTTGTTTATAAAGACCTGGTACTCTAGCACTGTTCAAAATCTCGTGTTTGTGAGCCGCTATTAACCATCAATCTTTACAGGTTAGCTTACTTTTGACGTTTTAATGGAGAGTTTGTCCTTGAAGTGTCTGCTTGATTACCAACGCTTTGAGCCACGTGTCAACAAAATCAGCGATTGTACTTCCGTGCGGATGATGTAACATCTTCAACACCTGTAGGCAGTTATATTTTTTAGCGCATGTCGTCAGATCCGTTAGCAATAAAACACGTATTTCCGGAGTGTGCTTGAAATGATGCATTGTTCAAAACAAGCTCTATTGATCAGAACTTCTGTAGACATACTGATATACAGTCACATTTTATGGTCAGTAGAGCTTGTTTTGAACAGGACTTCTATAGACCACCTGATTTATAGTCACATTTTGTGGTCAGTAGCGCTTATTTTGAACAGGATTTCTATAGACCTCCTGATATGTAGTAACATTTTGTGGTCAGTAGAGCTTGTTTTGAACAAGACTTCTATAGACCACTGGATTTATAAGCACATTTTGTGCGCTCTATGAGGCGAAATGGAAGTGATTTCAAAAACACGCATTCGAATTGTAGTCAAAGTAATAAATGAAAAAAAAGTAGTAAATAATATTCAAATAACGAGCTTATTTCTTCTTATGTGTAAAAGCTAGACTAAAGTCTAATGGGAAATAAATCTGTCAATTAAATCACATTTTAAGTGTTTTCGACAGCAAAAATATTGAAACATCTCTTTTTTAAGATTCACTGGCGCTTGTATAATGTTCAGTGTTAAAAACTCACATGTTATAAAACAGTCTCATTCTTAAAATTGTGTATAAAATAGTCGTTGTTTTTAACATTTTTCGCTCACTTAAATGTTCGAAATGTAAACATCCAGTTTACCATTGAAACAAAAATAACTATCCTGTGTTGATGTGCGGATTATAGATGTTTGTGTTTTTTAACTTGAGCATAAACGTACACAATGAGATATCCGTTCTCTGCCCGTCACGGGTATCAAAACCCGGTTTCTAGCATCGTAAGATCCACAGACATGCCGCTGTGCCGCATGGGGTCCTGATTACTAATAGCGGATTACTGTCTAATGAAATTTATTACAGACCTCAATATATAAGTAGAGATTTTGAAATTTCAATTCGCAACACACAAAACCCACAATTCTGAAGCAGTACATACGATATTAAGTTGTTATGGTTTACTTTCTGGCGAATAAATACTACAAGGAAAAATATATTCATAGGTCTCTATTTATGAATGCTATTCTTCCATATTGTTCATATTCAGGAGAAAAAAACATTCCTGACAGCTCTGCTAAAAATAAAAAAGATGATAAAATTTAAATTTGAGGGTAAACCTTTGAAAACTGGTTACTTCTTACATCAGAGGAATTTTAGAGAGAACCAAGAGAGCTTTGAAACCCCTCATTGCAAAAACTGCTTTCAAATCATTAGGAATACGGTGATACGCGTTACACTACACCAAATATACTCTTAACTATCTGTTACAGACTGGCGTTGTATACAATACTCCATGTTTTAGACTGCTCAGCGGCATTTGTCGGTCAATCATACCGCCGACTGGAATAGAATAAATAAATATAAAACACAACTTTATCAGTAAACAGTTAAAACGTTTTTTAATTGTATAAAGATAAACATTGTAATTTATTTGTTTATTTCATTTTAACTTTTACAAGAGTGCCGATCATTCATACGCCGACCGGAAGTTTTACTTTCGGAACATAAAAGGGACCATAACCATAATAACATATTGAACTCGACTCTTGGGGCATATTCCTTCCTCCCTGCTCATGCTTTAAACGAGGAAGTATGTACGATTATTGATAGGGGTCGCAAATAAAGTACACTAAATCTCTTTGTATTATGACATATTGAAACACCGAAAACAGACTCAACCATGACAACGGGCCCTCTCAAATTCGTAACTTATATGAATTTTAACTTAATATTCGCAATTCTGTTGTTAAGCGTGTGGTTGCGCTGCTTATTTTCACTGCTAAATTAGGGACGGCTAGCGTAGATAGCCCTCTGTAGCTCTGCGAGAAATTCAAAACAAACAAACAAATATTTCTTTAATGCCAGTAATGTGTCACGTCATTGTGCGATATTATAACATAATATTTAGGCCTTCTTTTATGGCCTAAAGGACAAAGCTGTTTTCATTTCAACGTTGTGGACAGTTTAATATTTTGTGTGTAAATATTTGTGCTTACTGAGAATAGTGATTAACAGTTTTATTAGTCATCGTCACTCCAGTTTTAAAAGTAAAAGAAAACATAAAAACATATGTATTCGAGTAAACATATCTAAACAATAATTTACTTGAGCTATATATATTGAAGACATATATAGAAGTAATTTTAACTTTTGGCTGACTTTTTAAAACGGTTATTTATCTATAACTAAGTGAGATCATCCGAAACCAATATTACTATCGGATTTGAAACAAATAACAAAACAGAATATACTAGATGAATATTTTCTTATTCCTTCACTATATTAATATAGCAGTTAAAGAAAGAGCACATTAAAATCTTATTTTCATTAATATAAAAGAAACATCGAGGTTTATAGCTCTCTGAAAATTGAAAAATATGTAGTCGTATTTGATAAATGGCAAAGCCAAAAGTGAACTTACACTAATAATTTAACTGTCTCTTTATTTGTGAACATTATTAGATGACTGATTTTAAAAGTACTGTGTAAACCTGAACGAGCTAGTCAACTAAGTAAATTCTAAAACTAGCATCTTAACTAGATCCATTTTAACAGCCAATTAGATTCTGTTCAGTGTTACCCATAACTGGATAAGAGTTTATCGTTGACGGAAAACCTATAAGTTTAGCGAATTACTGTTCACAGTTGATGAAGTTACAAAAAAAAAACACAAAGTAGATTCGTTATTTCCTGTTGGATTGTGTTCACTATTTTGGAACACACTCCAATCCTTAAGTCGACTTCTTCCCCATTTAAAAACATTAAAAGTTCGTAACCACGTATTTGGCAGACTTCATTGACCTCACTAACATTTGTCAAGCTTCTTGCTAAACTTTTTTTTTGTAAGCAGACCTTTAAAAAGCTTCGAACTACTTCTCAAGTGTTGTAACAGGCTTGTGATGACTGTTTATCACCGGCAGTCTAATTCTTCATATAACAGGGTCTAGTCAGACTTTCTTTTTTTCATCGTCAACTAAATACAAGAAAATGGTCAAATCTAACGTAACAAAGAGATATTGGACGTGTACCCTTCGTTAACCTTTCTGGGAACTTTTTTAACTAGAAAAAGACAATAATCTTTTTTTTTTGCCAGTTATTTGACCTTACATTTATGTTAAAAGTGTTTTAAGATCTTAATGTAACAAAATAATTGTTGCTACTTTGCGTGAAAAGAGCAACTCTCAGAACAATGTGTGCATGGTTAGTATATTGGTAATGCTGACTAATGTACTTTTATTTAGTTTCGGTTTTGCACGCCCTGGTTTTTAAATTAATTAAATTTACTAAGACAATGTTTATTATTTACAATTTAAAACATTGAATGTTCACCAGTGATACAACGGTATGTCTGTAGGCTCATACTGCTAGAAATCGAGTTTCGATATCTGTGGTGGGCAGAACACAGATAGCCCATTGTGTTGCTTTGTGCTGAACTTCAAACAAAAAAGACGTTGATTTATAAATTTTGTTAACCTAATTAAAATCTATATTTACAGTGTTTTAACTAGCTGAATAATTATAACTTATAAATAACTTTTGGAAAGCACTCATTTTAACCTCTTTCCATAGTTCTTATGTAGTGTAAAATTTGTTGAATAATCGTTTTAATATCTTGAATCTTTGTATGCACAAGTGGATTAAAAGCAAAATTATAGGTACTCATTGCAAGTCGTTCTTGCCCAAACTAGTTTATGAGCTTTAGTCAAAAAAAATTTCTCAAAACATTCGTTTTTTAATTAATTAATTGATTTTTATATCATAATACTTTCCCTTAAAAACCTATAGAACATACAAATTCATTACATATGAAAAGATGATAATGTTTCAGAAGTGACAACAAGCAAGAACAATAATATTATTATGGGTATTCGTCTAGCATGAACGTCACTTTAAATTTAGTTAACAAGCTATTCAAACCCAACTTTTATAGGATTCTGTTAACGCTGTTACTCAAGAACAAGCATGTATGTTATTGGAAAAACGCAGTGAATTGCAGAAGGCAAGTTTGTCATAACTGAACAAATGTTTCGACAACGATCAGAGTTATTGCAACCAATACAATATGATAGCTAGTCGATAAGTTATTCCAAAAACTGTTTTTAGATGCAGACAAAAAAGCACGATTTACATGGTGCTTAAAACGCAATCAATGGGGAACAAATCATTGAAATCATGTAAGAATGGTTGATAAGTCAACCTTGTTTGCGCTGATGATGGGGTAAAATTAAGAAACATTTTTATAGTTTGTTTTATTAAGACATTGCAAGATTTTTAAATGGTGTAGTGTTATGGATACGTTCTTATGGTGGGGTACTGGTCCTTTGATTCGTTTAGAAATGTAAGTAACATCCTGAAGGCACCTTAATTCCGTTGCCAATCGTCACCACCAGGTAACGCTGTGATTCAATCCTCATAGATAACAGGTCTTCCAAATTCGTAATAAACAATCCACAATGCTTTTACTGTACAAGTTGATTCAAAGAACTTGACAGTAACTTCCTTAGTCAGAATAATTATTGAATCCCAATAGTGTTAAGCATCTTTTGCGATAAATTTGAATATCCCATTCATTACAACGATTGCTTTCCTAACATTTTCCAACTAATTCCAGATCATTATATTCAACAAAAGGCTTAGAAAAACCTTCTTACATCTCACTGAATTTGTTCCACATAGAACCTAAAGGGAAATCAATTACGATATTTTGTGTAGGTCTAGACAATCAATGGGTTATTTTAGTGTTAAGTACAGTTCTAAAAATACATTTATATATAACAAAGCCAGGCTCAGCATGGCCAGGTGGTTAAGGCACTCGACTCGTAATATGAGGATCGCAGATTCGAATCCCTGTCACACCAAACACACTTGCTCTTTTAACAGTAGGAGTGTCATAATGTTATGGTCACTCCCACTATTTGTTAGTAAAAAATTTGCCCAAGAGCTGGCGGTTGGTGGTGATGACTAACCGCTTTCCCTCAAATTTTACACGCTAAATAAGGGACGGCTAGCGCAGATAGCCCTCATGTATCTTTGCGCGAAATTCCAAACAAACCAAACCAATACGAAAAATTTGTCTATGTCTTACAGTAATATATTTACCACTGATGAAAAACGAAACTATTTGTAGTAAGAAATATAATCATTAAGTTATATAACTATGAGGACGTGACTTAAATATGGCTAAAAATGCGTAATAAACTCATGTAATTGTTACCATACAGCTGTTAGATTATTACAGTTTCTGTAGTTAAATCAGGTCAAAAGAATTTAAAATGAGTATGAAAAGAGTATTAAACATACAAGTATCATAAAACAATTAAAATGTTATAAAGAGAAATAGGGATTGATGTATATGCAACCTAACTAACTATAGTAATATAGAAAGTTTTAATGCTACAAAAATACTGAAACAAGAAAGTCAGAACTATGAAAACTGAATTTCTTAAAATAAATGTATCTTTCTGTCTTTTTTCTTCATAGCAAAGCCACACTTGGTTATTTGCTGTGTCCACCCAGGGGAATCGAACCGCTGATGTTTAGAGTTGTAAATCCGTAGACACATCGCCGTCTCAGTAGGAAACTTCTTAAAATTGAAGAAAAAAAGCCCTTTTTGGAAATCACTGTAATTATATCACTTTGAGCCAAAGAAGGATTTTTTTTTAATTTTGAGTAGCTGAGTATTTAAATTCTGACTATCACGTGTCAATACTTTTTGTAGCGTTAAAATTTCTATATTACTGAAGAAATGTAATTTGTCATTTTTTCGGCACGCTGTTCTGGAAAAGTCACTTACTAATGTACTTAGGCAAAATGTCGATAAAATAGTAAAATTTCAGATTCACAACAGAAACACGTATATAGCGATTTAGCGGCTCTATAAGTACAGTAAACTTTAGTTTTGATCAACCAATATTGTGAAA
The DNA here is from genome assembly GCA_011833715.1 of Carcinoscorpius rotundicauda. Taxonomy (NCBI): domain Eukaryota; kingdom Metazoa; phylum Arthropoda; class Merostomata; order Xiphosura; family Limulidae; genus Carcinoscorpius; species Carcinoscorpius rotundicauda. The sequence goes on from CM022398.1 coordinate 29,650,499, forward strand.
TAGTCATTTTCAAGATTCACATTTTAAAGGTTGTTTTAAACGGGCAATTTTAATGTCTTGCCACTTTGTTTTATTCGACCTCTACTTATAAGTACTACCGTATTTAATGACATAACAGGTATTATAAACCTCTATATTTACACGAACGTTGTTTACATTTGTTTTTAAAGTACTGAAAAAATATACTGCGAAATAGTATTAAAAGTTTTATGATTTCTGTTGATCCATAAGCCCAAAATAAAACCTGATACGTGCTTAAATTTTTAACAAATACAAGAATATTTGTCTATTATTTGTTGTTGTTGTTGTTATTATTTTATCTTATTTCATTTCAGAAGTTAGAACGAGCATTACAATTTGGCTATATTTCGGGTCTTAGTTTACATTTTTCGTTCAAAAGTATTTTAAAGCTAAGTGAACGTGAAAGAGCATCATCTTGTAAACAGCGTAGAAAATACTGAACCAACTGAAACCAACAATACGGCTATTATATTAAAGGATGTTATTTTGAATTAAGCACAAAGCTACACAATGGGCTATCTGTGCTCTGCCCACCACGGGTATCGAAACCCGGAGTTTAGCGTGTCAGTCCGCAGACATACCGCTGAGCCACTGTGGGGCTATATTAAAGGAACTTAACGGATCAGAAAATGCATTAAACGTTTAGTCAATATATAAAACTAAACCACTCATTTCCTAGAAACAAAAGAGCTTTTTCCCTATTTCTGTTGGCCTTGCATGGCCAAGCATATAAGGCGTGAGACTCGTAATCCGAGGGTCGCGCTAAACATGCTCGCCCTTCCAGCCGTGGGGGCGTATAATGTGACGGTCAATCCCACTATTCGTTGGTAAAAGAGTAGCCCAAGAATTGGCGGTGGGTGGTGATGACTAGTTGCCTTCCCTCTAGTCTTACACTGCTAAATTAGGGACGGCTAGCACAGATAGCCCTCGAGTAGCTTTGTGCGAAATTCCAAAACAAATTCCTATTTCTGTCCTGGGACAGCAGTAAGTCTACAGATTTACAACGCTAAAATTAAGGGTTCGATTCTCCTCAGTGTACACAATAGATAGCCTAATAAGAAAACAAAATTCCCACTTCCACTTTTGTATTTATGAGTTTGTATATCTTCGTGTATTATCCTACTTGATTAATACTTCTTTCTACGTGAAATAATCAGTATGTTCCTTTGAGCAAACATAGATTATTTTTTCACATTTATTTGAGAGAAATATAGATATTGCAGTAAGTTATTTAGATCAAGAAGCTGTAATTGTTTACAAACATAAATATGTTTTAAACAGAGCAACGATTTAAAGGGGTATAAATAATACAATTTTCATCTACCAGCTAAGGCTTAAGCCGTTGATCTACCAAGTTCTAACTAACTGACCCATCAAGTCTGAAATGGGATGCATATGCTCCATTTACACTTCATTGTCAGAGCGTTAGGTATAGCAAAACCATTTACCTGATATATGCCTTAGAATTCATTTTATGTTATCACCTTACTGTTAGATAATTCCTCAAAACCTTGAAGCGACTTTTAATAAATCTACTTCAGTTAAAATCCGGATCTTGGCACATTAATCACCAGTAACCGGATTCTAAACTTTAATAGCCAATTAGAATATCCCAAAAATCTTGCCAATCCACCTTAATGACAACAACACCCACTTAATGAAGAATGGGGCTTACAACCCCAAAGCCTAATAGGTCAGTAACCTACTAAACGACCTATAATAGCTCAGGTAAATTATTTTCAACCGCTCCTTCTTGCTTAAATTTATTACACTCTCCCAATTTAAAATATAGGCTCTACACTGTGTTCTGCTTCTTATATTTAGGACACTCTTATTGTCTCTCATTACATAACTTGCTTCGTCCTATAGTCAAAATAATACTTAAAAATTTAAAGGAAAAATCCCTTGTTTTAAATATATCTTTTCGCCTAATAAATTAATATCGGTAAATAATATTTAAAAAAAAATTGAAATAATATTTTTGCTCATCCAAGACAGACATTTCTTTTACTTAGATTAATAAATTCACTTCCAAGCAGTACAAAATTACTTTTTAAACTGTGCTCAAGATGTCGAAAAAGCCGTTTTCTTTGTATGCACTATCTAGAATATTCTACAATAAAATTGTTAAATCTAACCAGATAGTTTTTGTCTTTTTCATTCCAAAAAAGTATTCATGAAAATAAAATATACCCATTATTGCTCAACTTTTTTGCCATTACATTCTGCTATATTTTATATTTTTAATACGATTCATTAATTCCATATAGTTTTCTTTTGTCATTTGGCTATGTCATTGCACAAATAATAGTTGAGCAAAAGAGAAGCTCATATAGTAATAAACTTGGTTTTCAATGGGAGTTTTTTGGTTTTGATTTTTTCTACTGTAAAGAGTCAAACGTTGGATTCTTTGTGTTTTGATTTATGTGGTTTTTGAGATTTCTTCAAATCACTATATGGTTATCTAAATTAACTTACTATGTGAACAATATTATTACGTTGCCCCTAAATTAGTATTCGATATTACACAGCTGATCAACTGTTCAATGATTCTGCATGCAAGTTACAGATTGCTTTTCTTTTTTTTCCAAAAAGTAAAATTAAAAATACCATTTATGACGCAGATGTCTGATATACTCATTGGTTGGCCAACCATGCTCTCTGTAATAGACTGCATAATATCGAATAATAAGTTAAACGCAATGCCATAATATTATTCACACACCTAAATTAATTTATGCTATAATGGTGAATTAAAAAGAACTCAACAGCCCCATAACTCTTATACAGCTATCACCATCGTAAGAGACCTAACGATATTTATTTAGTTTGCAGGCTCAAGCAGAACTGGTGAAGCTGCAGTCTACAATAGTGAATACAGCCAATCACGAAATGTAATAGGCCTTTGCATCGCAGATAACTCTTTCAAATTTACCTATGATAAAAAACTAAAGATAGTCATCTGTTGATTTATCTTACCGAACTACAGACAAACTGTAAGCGTCTATATCATACAAGATTTTAATAATCTTCCATGACAAATATAAGTGTTAATTTATAACATAATCAAATACTATTTTTAGCTTCACACATGGGCACCCTCAGAGATATTTATTGCAGGTGAAAAACGAATAGAGTATATAGGAGATAAGATTTTATGATGTAAGACAACAGACAAAAATAATATATATTATTTGTGTTTTAAATTTTATTAGTTTTATTAAAACAGTAAAAATATTTAATTTAACCACGGTGTTAATATTACGTAATTTATTTGTGAAATGTAAGGTGGACAAATGCCCATTCCAGTGGGGGATTCTAACTGCACAAATACCGATTAATACATTGATCTAACATGAATATTGTCTGAAAAAGATACTGATACACGTGGGCGTAAATCAGTTGTAACCAAAGAGTAACAACTAAACTTTATTTTCATTAACAGTAGAAAAATCAGTTTATAAGTTATAACGTTATTTTAACGGTTTGGTTTATTTTGAATTTCGCGCTAGCCATCTCTAATTCAAAGTGAAAGACCACCAAATGCCAACTCTTGAGCTACTATTTCATTAACGTATAATGGGATTAGTCGTAACTTTATGACACCTCCACGGCTGAAAGGGCGAGAATGTTTGGTTGGACGGGGATTCGAATACGAGACCCTCAGATTACAAGTCGAACGTTCTAACCACCTGGCCATGCCGAGCCCTATTTTAATGGTAATTGGTTATACACACTGAAAATATTTGTAAACGATTATAAGATCACATAAAGGGTTTAATCCACACTTTGCTCATTCTTTAACATGGGTGTTGTTCCTCTCCCCAGTGCTAAGTGGTAAGACTGAAAGCTTATAAAACTATAAACCTGGTGGTGGGAATAACACAGATAGCCCATTGTGTAGCGTTCTGCTAAACAACAAACAGATGAACATGAATTTGACACAACGTAGAGTCATACTTTTCCGTCCAAACCGTGATGAGTACACACAGCTAATGGCGTATGTTATGAAACGTACCTGATTATTCCTTCTTACGAACGACTGCATGAAACATGAAACATATGCGTGAATATCCTTAAACTTTCTATAACACCAACGCTAAAATCAGGGGTTCGATTCCCCTCGATGGGCTGAGCAGATAGCCCTTTGTGGCTTTGCTATACGAAAAACATACATACATACATTCTATAACACACCCAAACGATTCTTCCTCTTTCTGTGATATTAAGAGAGAATTTTTTGAGGTTCAGCACTTACAAAGATTTTCAATGTGGTGTTGTAGTTATTGATTCCACATAGAACTGATAACTGGCGTATAACTTTGTGTCAGAGCAAAATACAAATCAAACAAAAATTTTCTAACAGGTCAACAAATATATTGTTTAACATGGGCATTATTACTGTTAATAATTGAGAAAAACAAACAAAAAAATTAATTTATACACGGACTGTCACTTTCTATTTAAATAGCCTGGCATGGCCAAGCGCGTAAGGCGTGCAACTCGTAATCGGAGGATCGCGGGTTCGCGCCCGCGTCGCGCTAAACATGCTCGCCCTCCTAGCCGTGTGGGTGTTTATGCGACGGTCAATCCCACTATTCGTTGGTAAAAGAGTAGCCCAAGAGTTGGCGGTGGGTGGTGATGACTAGCAGCCTTCCCTCTAGTCTTACACTACTTAATTAGGGACGGCTAGCACAGATAGCCCTCGAGTAGCTTTGTGTGAAATTCCAAACAAACAAACAATTCTATTTAAATACAAATACGAGGATACTTTCTGCCACGGATTTCACTGTATATATATACATATATATACCTGAGGAGGAGAGGCGTCCATATTTATGTATTTTTATATTTTTGCGTGATATCAAGATACTTATACACCCTTCCTCGTATTCCAAATATTCCATATATACTATGGACGTGAATCCTTATTTTATTTGAAGCTTTATATTTGTAAATTATGAAATTTCTCTTCTGTTTTTCTTTGTAGTAAGTTGAAGATTATGATAAGTGATTTATCAAGTACACACATATATACCGTTCTTCATACACTCACACATCCATATAACCTCCTACACATATGTACACTATTCTCTATACACATTCGCTGAAAAATGGATTTTAAGTTTGAAAAAAAATCTTAAAAGTCCATTTCTCAGTAATATTTTTTATTTAGAATCAGTCACATACGTGACGTTAAAATGTTTTCAAAACACATAACTTTGTTTCTACAAACACAAAAAACGTTTTTCAACTTAAAGTCTAACCTCGTAAAATATTTTCAGTTAGTTTTTGGATACTACACGAGGGCTATCTGCCCTAGCTGTCCTTAATTTAGTAGTGTTTGTTTGTTTTGGAATTTTAATATAACCTCTTGACTAGATCGTAGAAACATTACAAAACACACTGTTTTTTGTTTGTTTTTGAATTTTGCACAAAGCTACTCGAGGGCTAGCTGTGCTAGCCGTCCCTAATTTAGCAGTGTAAGACTAGAGGGAAGGCAACTAGTCATCACCACCCACCGCCAGCTCTTGGGCTACTCTTTTACCAACGAAAAGTGGGATTGATCGTGACATTATAACGCCCCCACGGCTGGGAGGGCGAGCATGTTTGGCGCGACGCGGGCGCAAACCTGCGACCTTCGGATTACGAGTCGCACGCCTTACGCGATTGGCCATGCCAGGCTTAATTTAGTAGTGTAAGACAAGAGGAAAGAAAGGTAGTCATCACCATCCATCGCCAATTCTTGGGCTACTATTTTACTAACAAACAGTGGGATTGATCGTCATATTATAACTCCTCCACCACTGAAAGGGCAAGCATGTTTTTTATAACGAAGATTCGAATTCGCGACTTTCAAATCGCGAGTCGAGCGCCTTAACCACCTGGCCACGCCAGACCTAGTATTCTTTTTTTTACACTGTATATGGGTTGACTAGTTTTCTGAACCAGAGTTAGAAATTTAAAACCATATAACAATGATTTTGAAATTATTATTTCACTACAGCGCTACCTATCGTATTTAATAACTCATTAATCGTAAGATACTTAAAATATTTAAATGCCCATGCAAACTAAACTTAATACAAAAAAAAGCTTTATTCCCAGATACTCAGCTGGTACGGCGTTCTACTTGCTATAACTCTGGTACTTTGTGCTACTGTATTACGAGTGAAAACATAAAAACAAATGTTTATTGGCACAATGAAAATTAAATATTTATTATTAGTTACATTCGGCTAGTTTCGGTAACGCAGTTACTAACTGTCATCAAGTCTAGTATCGAAAGATTGTAACTCGTGCCAATAAACATCGGTTTTTGTTATTTTTTACAATAACTACTTATTGACTGCCTTTATTTATAGCATTTCTCCAGTTGCTGAGATATTATGTTACTCATTCTAGACACATCTCTCATGTTTACTCACAGACCTGTTGACAAGACAACTATCTATATATATAGCATCAAATCATATCATTGTTATCATTCTTTTTTGTATTTCTACCTATTAAAAAGAATAATAAACTAGTATTCTATGCACACGTTGCTCCCTAAGCAATCAGAGCATAAGTTGACATGAGTTTAGAGTGGCTCAGCGATGAGTTTCAACTTATTATGTTAAAATTCATGATTCAGTTCTTACTATGACACAATATATATATGTATCCCATTGTACAAGTTTGCGCTTAAAAAACGAACAACTGGTATAAAAGATGAATAACGTATTTCAGAGCACGAACCACAGCTATAAAGAAGAGTTTACCAAATATTCGGTTATAAATTAAAACAATCGTATCTAATCATTCTTTGTTCACTAATCTCCTTCTGTTTGTGTATTTATCTAATTAGCAAACTCCTTAATACTACAAGTTACTGTTCAGTATAAAATAAAGTATATTAATTTCTAAGTTCCAGCGAGGGATATAAGTTAAGCATGAAAACTAATAACCATAAAATTCGAATAATTATTTGTGTGCTTTTGACTTTGTACTGATAAAAAAAAACACAAGCTCGTCTGATATTGTAGGAAACGAACACAACCTCACTGTTAGTTGCTGTTACCATGGTGATTAAACGTTTTATTGAAGCTCAACCATTATTTACAACAAATTAGAAATACACTGAGGACTTCTGCTAAAGTTACATTGTTACGATATTACACTGATATGAAATGAAGCTATTTCTCTGGATTCTACTTCCTATATAGCTTTATTTTTAACTACTTGTAACTTCTGATAATGTTATATTGAATAACATTGCACAACAATAAATACCTCTTCCAGTCAGTTCCTCCTCGCCAGCATAAAATGGTACAACTGTCTGGAAAAGGAGCTAAAGTCTTACTATTTAGGAAGTTTAGTAATTTTGTTAAACTAACCATTAAAACACGTTATACGGATGAGTTTCTATGTCTGTTATTAAGCACAAAGCTACACAAACGGCCATCTGTGCTCTACCCACCACTGATATCGAAACCCAGTTTTTAGCGTTGTCTGTAGACATGCTGTTATGCCACGGTGGGGGGGGAGGGCTACCAAAGACATGAAAATTTCCAATGTTACAATCATGTGTGTTTTATTTAACTGTGTTTCAAACGTTCATAAATAACGTGCCTGCCCTGTCATCGATCAGTTAAAAATCTCACACACTTCTCCAATCCCGTGCCTATCTGTTTTTCAAATAACTGTGCTCTCAGTTATTACCCATGTCCCCAGTCTTACTCTCATTGCAATCCAGTAACATTCTACACACAAAGTATAATCATTGATATAGTACTAATAAAAATAATCAAAAATCAATAACTGTTTAGATTTGTTTTTGTCATTTAGCCATGCCCAAATCTGTAACATGTTTAGTTAAATGCTTCGGATAATTAATAATACAGTTATGACTCGGTCGATCGGTAGGTGAATTTAGGTCTTGGAAATTAGGAAGGGTCAAGTACTGACCTCTTCCTCGGTCCTGAACGTTTGTTGAACTATTTCTTTGGCTTGAATGTTTTTTTTTATTTTATTTGCAATATCCTTGTTTGTTTATTCTGTCTGGTTATGCATTGAGTTATATTCTAGCTTACTTTGTTTATTTTAGCTGTATGATTGTGTTCTGTGATGTTTGTGTTTTGTATTATCTGTGGACCTAGAAGTGTAATATATTCAATTGCTACTCGAATATAATTAATGTGATGCTGTCTTTTTGGGGGTTTTCTTGTGGGTTTCAGTATTGTCTCAAACATTCGTAGAAGACGTTTTTAGCGACTGCTGTGATTTGATTTGTAGTTTCATTTTGTTGTGTTATGACGTTTGTGTTCTTCTTTCTTTAGTTTTGTCATTTGCGGTTTTCTCATTCGTGATTTCGAGTATTTGTGGTACAGCTACAGTCCACCCCTGAAACTAGTGCGAAGTTTGGCTTACATTGTGCTGCGCTACGTATCCTACGCTCTCGAGCCACGCACCACAGAATCCCACGTATTTTCAGTCACGTGTTTCTGTACAGGTCCTCCCGTGTAATCACTTCAAATCCTCCTCCTGCTTCCTTTACCTCTATTTTTTATGGTATTCACGGTTTTAGCAATCGCGACAAATTCTAGAAGCTATCTCCCATGAATGGCAAGAGATAACTGTAGGAAAGATTGCTCTAAATGTACACATTGTAAAACCTAAAAGCGGACTTAGACATATGGATATAGAAAGTCATGAGCTAACCTATATCATCCTCTTTCTACGATTGAAAACCCTAAATACAGAAAATATTTCTCAACAAAAGGCTATAGATTTTTTAAATAATAAATTTGAGGCCAATAGCATTAGCTTATATTATTAGTGAAAACAGACCTGATGATCTGACAAGAAGGCTGGAAATTCGTGCATATCCCTATGACGATACTTATGTGGCAGCTAACCATACACTGGTACCAGAAGATGTTTCATGAAGTGATTGAATCGACAGCAACATGAACACTGGAAAATGTGTTGAATAAGGTCATCACTATTAAAGTACGTGCCCGGCATGTCCAGGTGGTTAGGACGCTCGGCTCGTAATCTGAGGGTCGCTGGTTCGAATCCCGTAACACCAAACATGCTCACCCTCTTAGCCGAGGGGGCGTTATAATGTGACAGTCAATCCCACTATTCGTTGATTAAAGAGTAGCCCAAGAGTTGGTGGTGGATGGTAATAACTAGCCGCCTTCCCTCTAGTCTTACACTGCTAAATTAGGGAAGGCTAGCGCATATAGCCCTCGTGTAACTTTGCCCGAAATTCGAAAACAAATAAAAACAAACGTACAAACAAACACCATAAACTTATCTGCTTTCTTCTACTTTCCCACCAGTATCTTAGCAGTAAGTTCTATGGTTTGTAGTGTTAAAATGTGGGGGCTCAGTCCATGTGGTGGATGCACCACAGGTAGTCCACTATGCAGTTGTGTGCTTGACAACAAACAGTTGCAGGATTCGGTACGTTATATTAAACGATTTTGAATATGTAATTCACCTAATAACCACAGCCCCTAAAAAGTCGTGTGGACAACTACATATTGACGTTTTTAGCGTCAGTAAGTAATATGGTGCCTCCAAGGATTGATCGCTTTTGGGAAAGTTACATTATAATACTTTCCAATGCAAAATATTCAGAACATAGAATTGAAATTTCTAAGATGTGGTCAGCCCTGTACTTAACAGCATTGGAAAAGCAAAGGAATACGGATCAACTTGGGACGCTCAGGACTATCCAGAAGTATACCTGGCACAGGCTAAATGTAGTAAACAAACTGTGACATCTTGTAACAGGTGATAAGTCATGAATACACACATCTGTGTCAAAAAATACCTACTCAGCTTAACAAAAAAGAATCTCTGTCTGAAAGAATAGTAACAAGTTTCTAGTCATATCCCTTATTCAACTGTAACATACTTCAAGTAGCCAGAAAATAAAGCAGATATTCATGTTATTACATATCATGACATACATGTCAAATCATCGAATGCAGTATCTATGAGTTTATGTGCGAATAGAGTATTGAACAGGAGCTGAGAGATCGTTGTTGTCCTTGTGTTTTAGATAAATTGTGGAAAACGTGTGAAAAGGAATAGCGAACGTTTGGCATGACAACATTACGACGGAACTTTTTGCAACAAAAATCATGCAGTATGACTGTTGTGAAAATTCACAGTCGTCAGGCAAAACAAAGGTGACAGCATGAACTGAGAGTTAGTGAGGCTTCAAAATAGTTTTAAAATAACATACTCAACCTGCTGAAAAGTAAATACTTTCTTGTACTATCTACACAAGATCAGAAATGTTTATTACGGCCCTAAACATTTAGGGTTAGTAGTGCGTAAGGTTACAACGTTTTTATAAAACAAATTTGAAGGAATATTTGTAGCCCAAGAGTTAGCGGTGGGTGGTGGTGACTAGCTGCCTTCCCACTACTCTTACACTGATAAATTTGGAACGACTAGCACAGATAGCCCTCGTGTAGCTGTGCACGAAAGTAAAAACAACAACAAACTAATTAACTAAAGTATGTAAAGGAGAGCGCGGACGTTCGTATCAAATTGTTAGAATTAGTAATAACTTATTCACCATTCGACTGAATGAAGTACTTCTGGCATGTATTAAAATCAACAGGTTTTTTCTTTTATGCTCCCCGCTAGTACAGCGGTATGTCTCCGGATTTACAACGCTAAAATCAGGGGTTCGATTCCCCTCGGTGGGCTGATCAGATAGCCCGATGTGGCTTTGCTATAAGAAACACACACACTTGTTCTTTCAAACAAAATCAAAGTGCCAAGAAGTAGTAGCACGTAATACAAGCACAAGTGTAAAGAAGTTATGGTGTCAGTGGTGAACTTACAGATTAGTAGGAATTCTGATCATCTAAGCTAATTATTTTTAATTAGATTTCATATTCATTGTTAATCCTAAATCTTAATGTTTTACCAACATTAGTCAAAACAACCACTGACAGATTGTGTTGTTTTTTTTAATTTCGCGCAAAGCTACACGAGAATTATCTGCACTAGTCGTCCTTAATTTAACACTGTAAGATTAGAGGGAAGGCAGCTAGTCATTACCACCCACCGCCAACTCTTGGACTGCTCTTTTACCAACGAATAGTGGGACTGGCCATCACGTTATAATGCTCCCACAGCTGAAAGAGCAAGTATGTTTGGTGTGAGGATGATTCGAACCCACGATCCTCAGACTGCAAGCCGAGTGCTCTAACCATCTGGCTGTGACGAGCCCCACTTACAGTTACTCAGTCCTTTACAATTCAGAATTATTTACTCTGTACTAATTTATAAAATTATAATAAAGATAAGTCTAGGTTGTGCTTAATCTTGGTCTCAAGCAGAATCTTGCATTATTAAGGGTTGTAATATTTGTTTACGTTATATCTAAAGTAAAATATTTGCTTTCATCTCAAAGCTCTCCGTTACACAGTTACACAAACTGACAATACCGGGTTCGTGGACAAATGGTATATGACAGTAATATTCGTTCTGATATAATTTTAAAGATTAGTTTCGAAACATCGCGATATTATAACGAGAAACAATAGCCCAAATTTCACGACGTTTCATTGCCTTTTGCGGTACAATATCAGACATTTTTGGTGAGAACCTTTGCAAGAGTTACTGGAGCCCAATAGCAATTCTATGGTTTCTTAATACAGAGAGCTGAAGTGTCTTGACAATTTAAACGTTCTTTGTGGACCATGAAAATAGAATATCAACATTTTCAAAATATCAGTTCAATATAATATATATGCGTTGGACATCCACCAAACTGAGAGTAGCAATCACATAAAGTAATGTGTCATAATAATTTTAACGGTAGAAGAGACAAATGTATGATTACATCATTCAGATCACCTATCTGAAGAAAAGTTCTCCCTCTTTTTTTCATTGAAACAAGAGTTTGTACCAAGTTGAATAAAAATTAGGGGGGACCAAATTGTTACAATTACGTTTCGTTAAAGTCGGGAATTTCTGCATTACATATTTATATAAATTGTTCTAGATTGTTTACAGATCTTGACATTTAATGTAACTTGGATACTTTATAGAAGACATATTTGTATGATTGGTCTCATTAATTTAACTTATCTGTGTTTTAAACGTCAAGTGTTCTGGTAAGCTATCACTACTTCTGTTTCAAATTACAATTTTGAAAAACATAATGCTTGAATATAAATACAATGCATTAATTTGTTTTTACACAAAACTTTTTTCTTGTTTTAAATATAATTTATTTTATCAGCTGTTCATCTCCGGTATGGCCAGATGGTTAGGCCGATGACTCGTAATCTGATTTGAATCCCGGTCACACAAAGCATGCTTGCTCTTTCAACCGTGGAGGTGTTATAATGTCACGGTCATTCCTAATAATCGTTGGTAAAAGAGAATTCCAAGAGTTGGTGATGGATGGTGACGACGAGCTGCCTTCCCTCAAGTTTTACAGTGCTAAATTAGGGAAAGCTAGCGCAGATAGCTCTCGTGTAGCTTTGCGCGAAAATTCAAAACGAAGAAATAAATTATCAACTGTTCTGAAAAGTGTTCGTCAGTAAGAACAAAGTTACACAGTGGGCTATCTGCACCCTGCTCGTTACGGTTATTGAAGCGTGGTCTTTAACGTTATAAGCCTACAAACACGCTGCTTTGCCACTAGGGAGCTTTTTGTTTGTTTTTGAATTTCGCACAAAGCTACTCGAGGGATATCTGTGCTAGCCGTCCCTAATTTAGCAGTGTAAGACTAGAGGGAAGTCAGCTAGTCATCATCACCCACCGCCAACTCTTGGGCTACTCTTTTACCAACGAATAGTGGGATTAACCATAACATTATAACGTCCCCACGGCTGAAAGGGCGAGCATGTTTGGCGCGACGGGGATGCGAATCCGCGACCTTCAGATTACGATTCCCACGCCTTAACATGCTTGGCCATGCCGGGCCTTACTAGGGATCTCTGAAGTGTGAAATGACATTATTTTAATTGATATTGCTTCATACTTATTTAAACTAAACCAATTTTAATGTGTAAATTCGAATTTAATTTAAAAAATTGAAGCTATCATTGAATAGTTGGTGCGCCAATCTTTTCCACAATTTTGCTAGTTATCATGATAATTTATATGGTGTTGGTTGAAACAAAGAAATGGTTTCAGCAGTTTATTAACAACTTAACAAGCCTTAGCATTAAAACCAGTCGAATTCCTTAACTCAGCTTAAGCTATACAAAGTAATCAGTGATGTCGAGAAACCCACTTGTTGAGAATTTTTATATGCAAAAACGGCTCGTTTTGGGTTCAGAAAATATTTTAAATAGAAGAGCGAACAACGTTTCGACCTTCTTCGTGAACCTGACGATGACCGAAGAAGGTCGAAACGTTGTTCGCTCTTCTATTTAAAATATTTTCTGAACCCAAAACGAGCCGTTTTTGCATATAAAAATATACAAAGTAATGTGTCGTACAGCCTATTATCCTGTATCTACTAAATGTTTTACCTTCTCAAAAAAGAAATAATATTAATTTCACCACTCTTCACTGATTATTTCTGTTAATTTATTATATATTAAACTGGTTTTTGTATAAGATGTTAAGAGTTAGATTCGTGTAGAAGTACAATGATAATAGTACTAAAACATCCGTAATTGACACAGCAATACTCTCAGATTTGGTCAAAGGCTCGATTGTGTGTGTGTCTATATATATATATATATATGTAATTTCTTTATCGTTTTAATCAGACTTTTTATTATATTTTTACCCCTAAATCTTGATGTTTGCCCAATTTTGATCACGTCAGTCAAAAACAACCACCGACTGTTGCTTAGTCCTTTACAATTCAGAATATTTACTTTTTACTAATTTATAAGAATTACACTAAACATAGGACTGAGTTATATATGTATACACATACGTATATATATGTATATAACCATAATAATGTATTTTTTCTAATTTGTGTGATGTCTGTAACTATAGATCGACACGAGCAGGTAAAATGTTTAGTTAAATCAGTGTACATTTTATTCCTTAATCGAGATAGTTAAGACAGTTATATGTATAAAATAAGATTTAATAAATTATTTCTGTCTGATAAAATTGCAACGCTACAAAATAGAATGTTCCTAAAAAACAATACTATGTCAAACATATCTTGAATGATCTACGAGTGAAACATTTGATTCTAAAAAAATGTTTAAAATACATTTGGGTAGAGCATGGCCTAGTGTGTATTATGTAGACAGGGCAGAGTATGACCTAGTGTGTATTATGTAGGCTTTGTATAAGAGAATCCATCCTTCTCGCCGCGTTATCTCTGGAATCATAGCAGTTAAATCCAACTATTTGATCATTCAAAAGTATTGCAAGAGTTATTGGTGGGTGCTGATGACTAGTTACTATCCTTCTAATTTATCGCCTCAAAATTGGGGATAGGACATTAGCACCTTCATTAAGCAGCTTTAAGCAAATATCCAATAACAAACAATCAAACACTTTCGAACATGACTCGAAAACGGCTTATAAAAAAGCGAAAAACAAGAATTCTCCCGGTCTTGATCATGTTAAAGGTACTAAAGCCAGGGAATTAATATAAACAGTGTAACGCTTCGAAGACTTTCTATTATGCTTGTATAACAGCTTTAAGTATCAATCAAAAAAATTTCCAACAAAAACTTTCATCTTAAAATAGTACACAACTCCCCTGGTAACATAAAAGTGAGATAACGTTGTCAGCCTGCTGTGGATTGATACATTGCAAAATACGATGAGGACCGTCGAAATATCAATAAAAATAAATACATATGCAATAATAATCATAAACATGAACTATATTCTTTCAGGTTGTCAAGACAGATGTTATGCTTTTGTTTAAACTCGAAATTAGCACTGAGAACTTTAGGAAACAGCAAAACGAACGTATATTGTCAAACAGTACAGCGTATATCGTATAGAATGATAAGAAAGAGATAAAACTTTTTGAAATAAATACAAATACCAAACAACAAATCTGGTTTTCATCAACGAAAAATACAGATGAAATTGAAAGATACAATGGTAAAACAGCTGAATAACAGCATTCATGTGTAAATTTTAAACGACTGAACCACGGATGTCGAAACCTAATATTTCAGAGTTATGAGTCTTCAAACTTTCTGATGTTCCACTGAAGGCTAAAAATAAAAAAAAAGGTTGATAACTATGATTTTATTTTCCTTGTTGTTGTTTTCAAAAGCCTCATCCCTACATGGACACTCCAAGCATAGATGGCAAAATGCAACGTATCACTTAGTTTTAAGCACCCACTTTCGTAGTTGGTCTCGTTACTTTAACTTGGCTATGGTTTGCATGTCAAGTGTTTTCGTAGGATATCACTTCTCGTGTTTCAAATCACAATTTTCAAAAACATAAAACTTTTATATAATTACTATGCATTAATTTATTTTTATACAAACTCTTTGTTTTGTTTCAGCAAGATATAATTTATTTTATCAGCTGTTCTGAAAAGTGTTTGTTATCAAGCACAAGAATAACATATGTTAGTTTGTTTAAATTATCTTTCACTCATAGTCTTTTAATAGTTGTCAGATATTTAAGACGTTTGTTTTCCTTTCACGTCCTCGTCTTTTTTTTATTAACAAAAGCATTATGAAAACGTTTATTGCCAAATAAATAAGTTATGTAGGCAACTGAATTTGAAAATGGGACCAAACAAGATAGGTATGAAAATGGACATAGCACTTGATTTGGCTAATGATCACATAGCATACAGTCCTCCGGACTTTACATAGAGAATAAAATTCCTTCGTTACTACTTTCACCACTTTGTCCATAGAAAATTAGGTGTTTTAATAGAATCATCATCGCACCTTTCTTTTAATTAACTTTAAAATACTGCTTTTATGGTTATTCTATATATAAAGCTTATGATGACCTGAATATGTATTGTTTTTGTTTTGTTTGTTTGTTTTTTTGGGAATTTCGCACAAAGCTACTCGAGGGCTATCTGTGCTAGCCGTCCCTAATTTAGTAGTGTAAGACTAGAGGGAAGGCTGCTAGTCATTACCACCCACCGCCAACTCTTGGGCTACTCTTTTACCAACGAATAGTGGGATTGACCGTCACATTATAACGCCCCCACGGCTGGGAGGGCGAGCATGTTTGGCGCGACTCGGGCGCGAGTCCCGCGACCCTCAGATTACGAGTCGCACGCCTTAACGCGCTAGGCCATGCCGGGCCATTGTTTTTGTTCTTTCACTCCTTCGCTTCATATACATTATAGCGATTGGCTTTTTAAACACACTGATCCAACAATGTACAAAGCATTGAGTTATCTACATGTTGAAATCATCAAATATTCATCTCTCATTGGATGCCAATTCCTGTTTCACCGTGTTCTTAAACTTTTTAAGGTAACATCATATTTTTACGAAAACTAACTTCATGAGAAAATAACGTCATTTACACAATAATTATGATTTTCTTTTACTTTGCATTTAATAATAGAAAAAGTCTTCTTTGATAGATTGTTTCATCAAATAGAAAAACTGGAAATCAAAAATCGTGAAAACTGTTTTTTTTTCTATCAAATGATAATAAAATTGTAGTTACTGCTAGAATTGTTCAAGCATTAGCCCCGTTAAAGAAAGATAATTATGAAGGAAATTAAAAAATCTTGGTTTTGACTATTCGTCGGTTTTCGACTCTGGGACTTTCTATATAGCTGAAAAGCGGCATGTATACCGGAGATAGAGCGACTTAGCTAGATAGCTTTCATATGCACCTCCTTATGACCTGTAGAGAAGAAAATCCAGGTGACTTTTGTATTGCTTTAAAACGGAAGTCCTTGCTGTCCCCATACAGAGAGTGCTGGCGCCCTCTCAAATAGTTCACAATTATTTACAAGCACATTTTGAGGCAGGTAGAAATATATAATAATTTTTTCTTCCTCTATATGAATTAAGGCTTGATTTAATATGTTTTCTAACTCTTGTTCACATTTACAGTTGATATTCTTACCTGCAGTTTAACGACCAGTTTATTTATTCTAGTTTATATTATTTTTTATTCGTCTCATGTGCTGTTGAATTAAACACCGCAAACACACTCACACACAGAGACTACACTCTGTGACACAGATTTTGTTCCTGGATAGTATGTGTTATTTCTTAATTGTTTATGTTGTAAAAGCACACAAAATGGACATTATTCCCTTCAAACTTTGCCTTTGTGACCTGGATAATGAAATTTAGAAATTAACCTATTTTCTATGTAAAAACGGGCAAATTTGTACATTTTTATTTACATAAGTACTGAATAAAACAACATATGAATCAAGATTTACATGTATTTATACTAAAGTTGTACAAAAATGAACGAAAATGTTTAAAAGCGAATACTTTTTCGAAATTTGCAACTGTAATGTAAATCACTTTCACGTAACAGCCCCCAAATATAGTCTCCCAATATGTTTTCGTTATACACTTCCAAGTCACAAAAGCAAAATTTGAAGAGCAAAATAAGTCTTTTCCATTTACTTTAGGCATAAGCAGTTGGGAAATAACACTTTCTGCCCGGAAAAAGAAAAAGTAAAAAAATTTTTACACAGTGCTGTTCACAATTTGGAACCAAAAATTTTTTAAACATTGCTGTGACAGTAATGATTAGTTTTATCGATAAAAACGGCCCGGCAAAGCCAGATGGCTAGGGCGCTCGACTAGCAATTTGATGATCATGGATTCGAATTCCCGTCCAACCAAACATCATCGCCCTTTCAGCTGTGAGGGCGATATAAAGTGACGTTCAATCCTATCATTCATTGGCGGTGGATATTAATAGCTAACTGCCTTCCTTCTAGTTTTGCACTGCTAAATTACGAACGGCTAGCGCAGATAGCTATTGTGTGGCCTTGCGAAAAATTCAGAAACAAATAAGCAAACAATCAATCAGCAGAAACACGCTCTACAGTGGCACAGTAGTATGTCTGCGGGCTTACAACGCTACTAACCGGGTTTCGATATCCGTAGTGGGCAGATCACAGATAGCCCAATGTGCAGCTTTGTAATTAACTACAAACACGGTCATTTATTTCCTGACGAAGGCTCATAGTAAACGTATTGCGCAGCCCTGCATAAAGGGTTAAATCCGAAACGTTGAAAGAAATAATAAAAAACTTCCATAGTTGCAGAAGGTACTTCTTTCTGGAGTAATTAACCACCCGTATCACTTGACTGAACTCTATTTGCTGTGACCCTAAATAACTGGAACAGACATAACTTTATTTGTTGAGTTCTAGTCACTAATGTGGGTATCCGTTCCCCCCGAAAAAAAAAAGAACAACAACAAACAAATAGTATTAGGAAACTCCATTGTTTGTGCTTCAATTATAAAACTTTTATATGAATGTACGTAATGTCCTTAGATTGAAACAATAACATATTTTTTCAGGCTCATGATAAAAAATATAGTCTCTATTCATTAACCTTGTTCAATTATTTGACACTTCTTAAGCATTAACTTAAAGCTCAAGTTATTAGTTCTATTAAGATTTTCGCTTTAAGCATTCAAATTAGCAATGTTAGACAACAGTTTAAGTTCCCTTACGTTTCATTTTACATGACAAGGTGAGAGCCCAGACGACTTAACATATTATCCAAGGTATATTGTTCTTTAACGTGTTTGTTAGAGTTTCAGCGTCGAGCTACACAAGCATTATAACTGACATACTAGAGGGAAGACAACTAACCTCAACTCTTAGGCTACTCTTGTACAGCCGAAGAGCTGGATTTATCCAACAGCCACTTTTATGTACTATAGCGTAACTACGACCCTAAAACGTGGAAAACGTTTGTATGTGTCTTTTTCATTTGAAAATGAAACCTTCGGATTCAAAATCTGGGCACGTTAACAGTTAGCTCAACTCCAGCCCTTTGGAACAAGAATAATTCATTATTAAACAGTGTGCATTAGGTTATTGGCCTTTGATTATTATATTCAGTACATGTGGGTACACATAGCCCTGATATTTTCTTTACCTCACCAATTAACAGCTGTTTTTATAAGCCTTTAAATAAGTAGAATTTTCAGACAAAATATTAGTGGTGAGTTAATATTACTTATCTTTAACACAGTCGCTAATGTTTTATTTTTATTTATTTGTTTAATATCTCCCATGGCGTTCATCATGTTTTAATAGTTGTTAGCTATATCATTTATTATCGAAAAGTTCCTATTGATAAAGCCCCCTTGTTGCAAACCTGTATGTCTGGGAGCTTATACTGCGAATAAAACTGTATAACTTTGGACTTGATTCCAACCAAATAAACACACCTATTGATAATAAATATGGCTTAGAATGTGATTTTTTTCTCTGTCTGATATCTATTCTGTTACTGAGAGTATATTGTCAATAATATCAGAAAGTTCAAAAAATTAATTTTAGAATATGAACATTTAAAACAAAGAAAAATAAAATCTTATTTGAATCTTTGTGAATTTATAAATACACGCATACAAATGATGCGATAGCGGCAAATATTATATTGGCTTAATCCTTAATTAAAATCTAACTTCTGAAATGTAGACATTGTCTCATTTATGTTCTTATCTAGCTTTCTGCTTCAAACAACAACAAATATTTTCTCTATCAGCTATCCAACCAAGTACTCGCTTATTACCTAGAAGCCATTATATCCTAAATACAACACGGTCACACAACTAAGCACCAATTCACAGAACCTAAAGCACGAGAAAGTAATGAATAAATAGTGAACATATTGCAGGTTCATCCACGCTACAAATGAAGATTTGCTAACTATAACCTATAGTATAAAATCTTAACAGGGAATACGTATATTTTGTACAATCGTTAAATTATGTGCCTTATGTTGAAAATTTAAATGAATCTGCCCTTACCCACAGAAATATATGTTTTTTTTTAGCTTGATTAATGCACCTTGGTAATATGAGAGCGACAAAGCTTGGTTTGGCTTAAACTTTATTAAAAGGTTAAACCTTAACTTTTGGAATACAGTCGGTAGTTTATCAATGCTTTAATTTATAAGCATTTTGCGTAAAATATTAGTGACTCACGTGACATGGCGAACTGCGTTGCTAGTTTACTGCTGATACGTTCTCTGCCGTAGGTAAAACTTGAAGAAAACCCCACGATATTCTGCACACCATCACTATCAATATTGAGTGGGGTCTATGGCTGTCTGAACGATTTATTAAAGTTCAGAGCTTTAGTTGTGTTTTAGTAACATAGAGGGCGCGTGAGTCGCAACCGGTTAAATCGGTTCGGGAAAAGTTTACATTTCTCTCAGAAGTGCAACGATCTGACCTCAAACTGTAGATGCGCTGTTGAAATTACGTCATTATTTTGGCGACTTTTTAAAGTTACCTGTGTATTACATAAGTAGACTTGTTATCGGACAAACTTATCTAAGTAGAGCACGATATGCAGTAATAGAATATTCTTCACCTGTTAATACTCTGATGTAAGAATCTTCGTAAATAGAAAAGTACAATTTGAGGAGTAATACAAGTTTCCAAGAATATGTAAAAAGGAAACAAAATACACGTTGTGTTTGAAGATTTAGCCACTAAAGCCCGGTAGGTACCATGTGTAATGTCCGTAATAATTGAAATCCTTTATCAACACACACACATTATATATATAATGTTTATCTACTTTAAAAATCAATTATCAACAAAAACAAAAATTCATGTTACTGCTGCGTGAATAAATTAGTTTAAGCATAAATAAAACTAATTAATAATAATTAAAGTTTTTACTTAGAACTCAAAGTTCATTAATTGTGGTTTTATACTTCATTTCTTATTAGCCTCAGCATTTTGCTATAAACGCTTTATTTGTTACTCAAACATATCTAATGTCCAAATATCTATTCGCTATAATGATTTGTTTTTGTACAGTGAATGTTTTTGTTTTGTTTATGAGTCTTCACAGGTTTATTTAGCTCTAAAAATAACCATAAAATACTATAAAGCTAATAAAGTTCAGATATCTTCCTGGCTGAAATATTTTGCCAATTTTTCATCTGATAAACATTCTCAAAATTTGTTTGTTTTACCGAATGTTCTTAGTTGAATATCATTTTCAGAACAACTCAACTCATTTAAAAGAAACGAATGATATTAAAACCATATAAACAAATACGAAACCAAACTCAGTTACTCAGCTTATTCACATTGTTAGGACGTTTTGATTTTTGCTTGTTTTGTTTTGGTTGAAGACCTAACTGAAATAGTCTTTAATACATGAACAAAAACACCCCTTCGAGCAACAAGATTTTAGCATACTAATTCCAAAGATAAATTTAGTTAGGTAATTTATTTGTTTTTGATAATAAGTACAAAGCGACACAAAGGGCTGTCTTGCTCTGCCCACCACGTCCACAAAAACCCGGTTTCTAGCAGTATGAGTTCAGAGAAATTCCGCTGCCACTGGGGGACAGATAAGGTTAGCGATTTTGTCTTTAAAAACGTCTGAGTTTACGAAGCTATTACCTGCATTTGCAAGTTTAAATTGACACATATTATAGGATTACATAATATATATTATTACTTTGTGAAAGGTAAAACATGTGAACATCCGTTGACAACATGTACATCACATATGTACGCTTAAGTTCAGATATTCTATTTAAATATTTTATTCAGTTTAAGCTTTCAAGAGAAATTTTGAACTATATATACAAAAGAAGTGTGACACTGTTCATGTCAGAAATAAAACAAAGAATAGCACAGAGTGCAGGATGTAATTTCTTGTAACCCCTGGTATAATGAGCTACAGTAAGTCAAACAGTGATACTATTATATGGTAGTTGAGCCTGTGTGAAACCCAAGTACGGATTATGTTTCATTAAGTTTTTTACGTCGGGTGATATTTAAAGGATTTTACTAGCTGGTCATTTCAGGGGAATTTCCCTAAAGAGTTTAAACATTATATGTGTTTTAGTTTCCTTCCTTTATTTTTAGCATTGCATAACAATCCTATCAAGTTGCTTCAATATTATGATTATTCCTCACCAATCTACTTCACAACAGCAGGCACATACTAGTACTTTAGTAGTATAAATTATTATAAAGAAGTGATTGCATTTAAAATTTAAACAGGAAGCATTAAACATTAATTCCTAGAGAGAAAAAGAACACCCAAAACAACAAAGGAAATAACAACCCCTTGAAGCCCAATAGTTGATTTCTTGCAGTGTAGTTTATATCTGTTTATACTTGCTTTTCGTCATTTTTTAAATTAAATTGAATGTAGGAGGCGCACATCTCATGTTTTTCTCCAACACACAAAGTGAATGATTACTGTAACAGTGTCAGTGTAGGCTTGAAAGTCGGATTATCGGTTAATTCGCAAGCTGCATCTCACGTGAATGGCAGACAAATTAATGAAAACCCAAATGCGCATATTAATTTAACAGTTTAGTGCATTTCAATAAATGAAAAGAAAGACATGTCAAGGATACTAATAGAAAAATATATTTTGATTTTATATCTACAAAGCACTTTCGTCTGTTTAGTTTTCAAATACTTGCTCGAAGCTATCCAAGAATTATCTGCGCTATTCATTCCTATAATTTTGAACGAATAGACTAGAAGGAAGGCAACTTGCCAAAGACACACACCGTCAACACTTGAAATACTCTTTACAAAAAAGTAGTGAGATTTGTCTATTACCCTTATAATGCACCCACTATCCCAAAGTGCGTAGCGCATTTTTTTCTTTATTGTCTGACAATAAAATGCAAACAATGGACCGTAGATTCACAGTACGGTACGATCGACTTTCACCAGAGCACATCTTTTGTGTTTGACACTAAAAATACAATCACGAAATAATTTTATAATTAAAATATTACCCTGTTCTCTCCTTATCAATAAAAGTGTTAATACCCATCCATACCAGCCGTTCTGAGATGCAATTAAAATATTAGTTCATCGGGCATATAAACTGTTCAAGTGACAAAGCATTTTTCACAGAGAATTAGAAAGTATCAATATTTTTTAAAATTATAAAATGTTTTCCCATTAGCTATTCCATATCATGTGACTTATGACAATTTAAACGACCGAAATGGAATGTTACCGAAAAAAAAAATTGTTATTTTCATATACAGTTAAATAGGTTATTTCATTTATAAATCAATTATATAAGTAATGTAATCGTATATTGCAACGTTTATTTAAGCATATATCTAGAATAATACATAATTTTTCAGGTTGAAAGATGGAATGCCTATATTTTAAAAGTTCAAATGTGATATATGAATATAAGTAGCCAAACTACTCTTTGTTATATTGGATCCATTATTGCAATGTATTGTCACTTACGGTTTGTGTTTATGGAATGCTCCTAAAAAAGCTGTAAAACGAAACGTTGAGTGTCCAATTAGAGAAAAACTAACACATTTGGTGTTATATGGAAATATTAAAATGTCTTTTATACTCCAGGGCCCGGCATGGCCAAGCGCGTTAAGGCGTGCGATTCGTAACCTATATCATAATAGGTTATTAGCTGCACCCGAATACGTAAAAAAATAAGCCATGAAGTTGAGATTGGAAAAAAAACCCCGGCAAATATGACTCAGTATCTACCTCAGAACGGCTGATATTAACACTTTCATTAGCCTGAAGATGACCAAGGAATGTCAAAACGTTGTTCTCTCCTTACCAATCAATGTGTTAATACCCAAACCAGCCGTTCTGAAATACATTTTTATTTCAAGAAGGTTTCTCGCCATCAAGTATAACTCAATATATTTCTAATGTATGATCAGAAGGAAGTGATTTGTTTTTCTTTTGTATAGGATGTGAAACTATCATTTTTCATGCAGAGTGTGAATATTTATTTAATTTTTCATCCATCAGAAAGAATATGTTAGACTGCTAACTTAAACATCAAGTTTTGCTAAGCCTATATTTCTTCTTGTAGTACACTTCGTTGTCTATTTTGCAAGTTTATTTAATCGCATGATGATTATCTTAAGATCTCTATCTTCATTGGAACTTCTTGATCAAGGAGACAGGTGTAAACCCTCTCAAAGTTTAGCTGATTGACTGGTTTTTCGTTCACAACAGCTCCTATCTGTGCGCAATTTATTATACCATATATGTTGCAGGCATAACAATAAGCGCCACGTTGCGAACAGTTCATGAACTCAAGGTAGCGCCCACCGCCGTAAGGAGTGCTTCAGTTATACCCGTAAAGCATAACTCCCTCTTCTCTCCCTGGTCTTATAAACTTGTAATAATCTCACTAAAAGTATTCACTTTAAAATTTGTGATGTTAAAGTTCATCCAAAGAAAAGAGACTTGGCGTGGTTCCAGAAAAGAAAACCCAAACCTTGTACTTTAAGAGATGGAGATGTAAACAAAAGGGCGTTACAGCAAACCTAACATCAAAATAGTTGGAGAAAAGGTAATCATTGTATTCGTCAGCCTTGAGTGTGCAAACTAGTATTTATACTCCTAAATTAATAAGGAACATAAGTTTATTTAATGGAATTGATTACTTACGAATAGGTCGCAGCAAAAACTTGTTTCAATTAACTTTTTACAAACAATGAAATAAAAGCGAATAATTCAAGAAATCAAGAGTTGTTTTAATATTATTAATTAATCTTAATTCAGCATCACAGATTCTGTACTTTAGGGTTATGAATGAAATTAATTGTGTTAATCCTGTAAATCTATGAGACAAAAACATAGACTGAAAATCGCATCTAATAGGATAGATAAAATGGTAGTAATAACTTGTTGGCAACAAAGGAATTATGAAAGTTTTACAAGATAGATGGCAAACCACTTTCAAATTGATATGAATGTGTCTCTGTAAGGGTACTTTTAAAATACGTTAGATGGGCGCGTTATGAAACACACAGATAAAATACATACGTAAAAAATCATTCTTGTAGCCTTCCCTAAGCGATGAAAATGTATTCAGTAAAGGCGTTTAGTATACATTTTTTGGACATTCTTGGATGCGAACGAGTGTAGAATAACTTTCATTGTTTTATGTCATGTCGCATGTTGTGATCCGTGAAATTAGTAAAGCACACACATGCAATTATGGAAAATACTTCTAAAATGCTATTTTCATGATGTTTATCAAATAATTTACCTATACGAACAAAAGTATGGGTTATGAAACTCAAACATTAATTAGATATGATGCAGTATTTTAGACTACAATTTAGATGTTATCTGGTGACTCCTACGCATAAGGTGAACTTAGGCCTATAAATATCCATTAGGCTGAAGCCAAATCACAACTTTCTTGGTATTGTCACTGAGATCGAACTATCTATGTAGGATGTACACCTGCTGTTTGTGTCACAATAGACTCCTTCAGAATTTCATTCAGAGTTGACATTAAATCTTACCTTTGTAAGTTTCAAAAATAGTACAGACTGACATCCTCAAAGATTCTCATGATGTCGATCAGGTGGACATATTACGATGTTTAACAAAAAAAAAGCTTACATCAATTTGTGCATAAAATATGGGCAAAATATATACGTTAGGAATCAGGCCCGGCGTTAAGAAAAAATAAATGGCTGTCTGTAGGGCGTCAAAATTCAGGGGCCACTAAATGCTTGAAGATTTCAGTGTTAGTAGAGACGAGCTTTAATTTATGCTGAGGATCCAACATGGCCAGGTGGGTTAAGGTGTTCGACTAGTAATCTGAGAGTCGAAGGTTCGAATTCCCTTCGCACCAGACATGCTCACCCTTTCTACCGTGAGGCGTTATAATGTAACGGTCAATCCTACTATTCGTTGGTAAAAGAGTAGTCCAAGAGTTGGCGGTGGGTGGTTATGACTAGCTGCCTTCCCTCTAGTCTTACACTGCTAAATAAGGGACGGCTAGCGCAGATAGCACTCATGTAACTTTGCGCGAAATTCGAAAAAAACAAAACAAAAATCAGTTTATACCGAAGCTCTAATTAAGCTTTCGACACTGTAAGAGAAAATTAAGAGGCCCCAAAGAAGTGCCAAAGAACAAAAGAAAAAGTTCTGACGAAGCTTTTCGAACTTCACGCAGAGATAATTTGTAGCAAATCCAATTAAAAAAATAAAACACGAAAATATTTCACTTTTCAACAGCTTGATCATATTAAAAGAAATATGCTTGTATGTTATGATGAAGGAAAGTGTGTTCAATGCTGCACAGAGTAAATATGTTTTCCTCTTACCTGTTCTTTTCTGAAGGCTCGGAATTATGATTTAATTATAAAAACTGTGCCAAAATAAATATTTATGTGTTATAACAAGCAATTACAATTAATGATTTGAAATCTTAAGTACAATTCTTTCTATTAGGATTAAAATTAAAAATCAAATAAAAGCAATTTAGGGCCTAGCACAACGTGTAGGGGCCTAACATAGCCAGGTGGATTAAGGCGTTCGATTCGTAATCGTAGGGTCGCGAATTCGAATTCCCGTCACACCAAACATGCTCGTTCTTTCAGCCCTAGGGACGTTATAATGTAACGATCAATTCCACTATTCGTTGTTAAAAGAGTAGCCTAAAAGTTCGTGAAGAATGGTGATAACTAGCTGCCTTCTCTCTAGTCTTACACTGCTAAATCAGTGACGGCTAGCGCAGATAGCCCACGTGTAGCTTTGCGCGAAATTTAAAAACAAACAAACCTAACGCATAACATTGTTCTTTGAGGTATATTTTAAGAACCAAAATGTCTGTTCAAAGGTAAATTCAATTGGAATATTGACATATAATCCCCTGTTGCTAAGCAAAAATTTTGAAATGCACATATAGTATTATCATAAATGTTTTAAAACGATCCATTGTTTTAAAATTTAGGTCAGCTACAGATAAACTGTAATCCATACGTTTTCCAGTTAGCGTAAGACAATATTTATGTAATCTAGAGCAATTCCAAATATAGCTGAAAAAGAAAATTACAGTTCCCTTCTTTAATGAAAGATACTGCAGTAAATTGTCAACGAGTTTCTTAAGAAACTTTTGAAAGTGTGTCACGCTGAACTTCTGAATTCTTTTCTTCAGCTAACGTGCGTGTTTCCTTTTATCTAGAATGGTTGCAACTGCAACATGTGATTGGCTGAAGTAAAAAGACAAGCTTAGAGCTATCTATCTTATAAGCAGTCATAATTATTTAATTCTATATGTATATATATTTATATGTCTTTTAAGACTTCATTATTGTCTATTCGATTTTGTCTCATGGCGGAAACAAGTTAATTATGAGTCCTTTCGCGAAATTACTTTACAATAAACCAGGTAATATATATATATTGTGTTGTTGTTTGTTTGTTTTTTCAGAAATAAACTTTTCTCATAGTGTCATAAAAACGAGAAATATCAGACAGAATGACAACAAAACACTCGAAATTACTTTGGAAACCCATTATTTTACAAGAATCATAGCTATGGATTGGAACGGGAGACACGTTGTGGTCTGAGGGTTTCAGGAGACAATATGAACAATACAATATTTAGTAGTTCAACAAGAAATGACAAGTGAAAAAAACTACGAATAATGACATTGTTGTTTCGTCTTATCTCTGTAAGTTTAACTCACTTTTTTTATTTATATTGTTTCTCTATTTCGATAATGGCTTGTAACAAGTTTGTGAAACGAAATTGTTGTAAGAACCTTCTTTATCACATAAAAAGAGGTCCTTGATAGATTAAGAGTAAGTTAGAAGGTTTATACTGGTAATTTTTTTAGTTTAATTCCTACAGTAATGACAGCGCAGACGGCTCATTCTCAAAGCACATATACATAGATATTACACTTTTCTTTTTCAAACATTCAAATGTATGCATCTCTGAGGGTTCTTAGTCTGCGGTCATTATCCGTTAGATACAAAATAAGAGTGACGGTCAAGTCTCACTATTCAAAGATTTGGTGGTAAGCGCTGTCAGCTATATTTTCTCTCCAATCAATTAGGGCCCGGCATGACCAGGTGGTTAAGGCAGTCGACTCGTAATCCGAGGGTCGCGGTTCGAATCCCTCTCTCACCAAACATGCTCGCCTTTTCAGCCATTAGGGCGTTATAATGTGACAGTCAATGCCATTATTCATTAGTAAAAGAGTTGGCGGTGGGTGGTGATGACTAGCTGCCTTCCCTTTAGTCTTACACTGCTAAATTAGGAACGCCTTGCACAGATAGCTCACCGGTAGCTTTGCGCGAAATTCAAAACAAACTAAACCAATCAGGTGCACTTACAAGGTGTTTAAACTTGCTGATAAAATGTATAAATCGTAACTACAGTACAAAAAAAATTTTCGATGTCACAGCGGTAAAACTGGCAACCTCTATTTCTAAAAACCTGGTTTTGATACCCGCAGTCGGTACAGTACATATGGGTCATTGTGTAACTTTGAGCTTAACAAAAAACAAATGAATACCACTGAGAAAAATGTTGAGGAAGTCATTCACACTGATTGGTTGAAAAGCAACCGAATAGACGGCAATTGCTGCTCATTGTTGTTGTTATTCGGTGGGTATGCGGAAGATTTACAGAATTAAATCACTAAAATCCGGTATACGAATCTCCTAAGAGGGGCGGAGCGCATATAGCCTATTGTATGTTTTTGTGCTAAAACAAAATCAAACAAACTAATTGGTTCTCCTTCCTATTGTCCCCAGTTTAAACTTAAGAACCGATATACTTTAATTTTACTCTGACTGTTAATCCCGTATGTTGGTTAAAGGTGTCATTCAGGTTGGGATGGCCCGGCATGGCCAAGCGTATTAAGGTGTGCGACTCGTAATCTGAGGGTCGTGGGTTCGCATCCCCGTCACGCCAAACATGCCCGTCCTTTCAGCCGTGGAGGCATTATAATGTTACGGTCGATCCCACTATTCGTTGATGAAAGGGTAGCCCAAGAGTTGGCGATGAATGGTTATGACTAGCTGCCTTCCCTCTAGCATTACACTGCTAAATTAGGGACAGCTAGTGCAGATAGTCCTTGTGTAGCTTCGCGCAAAATTCAAAACAAACCAAATCAATATAGGTAGCAGACGATTTAGTAATAAACAAACAAACAGTATGAGATGAGCGGGAAACGGTAGACGCACACAGACAAAAGAGTGTAAAGCCATGGTCAAGGAAAAGTTCGGCGTGAAGTTGACTTAAGTAAAAGTGACAGGCCTGACGAATAAGATGTTATAGTGAGATTAACAGAAGAAAAAAAAAGAAAGAATAAAAGGAACAGAAGATATTTTGAAGAAAGAAGACCAAAAAGTTACTAGAAGAGATGTATTTGAGTGGCTTTGTGCGAAATTCAAAACAAACAAAAAACAAAATCAAATCATTCGGGTTGGAAATATCTTATAGGCATTGAGATAATTGTTAATCAACACAAGTCGTTGGAAAAGTTATCTTCATTAGTAATTTATTGTCAAAAGAGAGTACGACATGTACAATATTTTTTTATCCATGGACCCCATGTTAAATCAACACATTTACTTTTCATCTTCCTTGCATCGCGTGCATTAAGATGTTTTCGCTTAAAGTTTGGGCTTTCAAGACAAATAGATATGTTATTATATCAATCTCTTTCGAACTATATGCACTGCTTGCCAAAATCTTAAGGCCAATAAACATAAAGAAAAAATATGCATTTTGTGTTGTCTTGTTTGTTTGTTTGTTTTTGAATTTCGCACAAAGCTACTCGAGGGCTATCTGTGCTAGCCGTCCCTAATTTTGCAGTGTAAGACTAGAGGGAAGGCAGCTAGTCATCACCACCCACCGCCAACTCTTGGGCTACTCTTTTTACCAACGAATAGTGGGATTGACCGTCATATTATACACCCCCACGGCTGGGAGGGCGAGCATGTTTAGCGCGACGCGGGCGCGAACCCGCGACCCTCGGATTACGAGTGCACGCCTTAACGCGCTCGGCCATGCCAGGCCTTTGTGTTGTCAGACTCAACCATTTATTTGAGAAGAGCTTCAAAAGATGAAAATAATAAAAGGGAAAATAAAAATAATTGTGCGTAGAAAAATTGCTGTTGCAAATTCCCTGAGGAATACCGACTGAGAATTTCAAAAGTGGTTGGCCGAAGAAAAATCCGTCGGCGATGAGGAGGATTCGACAGGTTGTCCGGCAAAACACCAGCTGATCGTCGAACCAGATTAAGGCCCTTACGGACGCAGAATGCAGCTCAAAAACAATAAGACGGCATCTACAAGAGAAAGGCTTTAAAAACCCTAAACGTCTTCAAAAGCCACGCCTCCTTCCACACCACGAAACAGCTCGGTTAAACTTTGCTGTGAAACATCAAACATGGGACGTAGGAAAGTGGACCAAGATTTTGTTCCATGATGAGAAAACATTTAGCCTGGATGGTCCAGATGGCTTCCAACGTTACTGGCGCGATAAGGATATCTCACCGGAGACATTTTACACACGACACAGTGGAGGGGGTTTCATCATGATCTGGGGTGCTTTCTTCTTCCATGAAACAATGGAGCTTTAGGTTATACAAGGGCATCAAACAGCAGCTGGCTACAATGGCATGTCGAAAAAAGCATCCTTATTGACTAAAAGCCCTCGCTTGTGTGGAAATGACTGGATCTTTCAGCAGGGCAACGCTGCAATTCACAATGCCCGCAGGACAAAGGACTTTTTCATGGCGAATAACGTGATTCTTTTGAACCATCCAGCATGTTCGCCCAAACTGAAACCCATTGAAAATGTTTTGGGGTGGATGGAAGGGAAATTTATAGAAATGAGCGTCAATTCAAAACAGTGCATGATCTTCGTGAAGCCATCTTCACCACTTTGAATAACATTCCAGCGAGCCTTCTTTAAACGTTTATATCGACCATGCCAAAGCAAATCTTTGCAGTTATTCGCAATGACGGCCGTGCAACTCACTACTGAGACTTCTTGTTGGGCATTTCCTACCCAGTTTAGGACCTCTTTTTGATATGGTCTTAAACTTTTGACCAGCTAGTATTTAGGCTAATTTCATTGTTTTCACATTTTCCCTGTTAAATGCTAAAAACGTTTTTTTTTTATTTTCTCTTCTCTTATTTTCATCTTTCGAAGCTCTACTCAAATAAGTGGTTGAGTCTAACAACACAAAATGCATATTTTTTCTTTATGTTCATTGGCCTTAAGATTTTGGCCAGCACTGTATAACACTTTTTAATATCTGTCCTACTTTGTTTCTGTTCACTTCAGTTTTAACATTAATTCTTTACAGTGGAACATAGAGGATTTATAATTCTCAATGACTCGAAATCCATTTGGTGTCTACGGATTTACAACACTAAAATCAGGGGTTTGATTTCCCAGAGTAAATTCGACTAGTTTAAGAGCTTTTTTTTAGTCCCAAGACCATATAACAAGGTAACGGCGCAAAACAATCTATATCATAAGCGTGTAATAAAAAAATCAAAATAATAAAACAAATATCATAACACTCTAGCCAGTACTTTTAATGAAAGTAATATCGAAGAAAAAATAAAGCATATCTTATTTACATAACACACTAACACTAGTTGTTAACTTCAAGTACTGTTGTAGATTTTATGTTCGTTGAAAGACTGTTCATCAGTATAACAGTGTCTACGAACATTTTTCTACTGTCTTCACAAAAGCGTCTTGTGACCAATAACAACATATTAAACAGCAACAACAGTGAAACTTTATAAATATTGAGATAACAAAGCATGTCACTGTTTAGGTTTGGAGTCAAGAAGAAAGATATTACCAATAGCACAGCCAAAAACAAAAACAATGTTTATGAAAGATACAAAATAATAATTGAATAACTCAATCATACAATAAACAGCTAGAATACTGATAACAATATGACAATATCAAATGTTATAAACATGAAATACAATATGTTAAACATACTCTGAAACATGTTTAACAGAATTAACCAGAAATATCTGGTTCTATATATTTATAATCTGGTGATCTAACATTTTAAATTAAAACAACCTTCAGTGTAATTACATTTTAATATGAGGAGGCATCGTGACGTTTATAATAAAATCGAGAAGGTTATTGTATATTAAAGCATTTTTTTCACATTATAGTTCTTAATATAAGCAAAGCTTTCATAACCATGGGAACCAGATATGTCTAAAACATGCTATTAATTTTTTCCCTCTTAGCCTATTAAAAGGATACCAAACCACTTCAAAAAAACTTGTTTTCGCTGGTAAAACTTGATTAATACCGTAGTTTGACATAGTTGCCACAGTAATTTATATTAAAATAATAGCTGTATAGTGTTCTACTTATAAATCAATTAATACGCTTTTTAATCCAACAATTTTTTTTTTGGAAATAGTAACTGGTGCGTAATTAATCGTGCGTTATTAAACCCTTTACCTGCGAGAGCTATCTCTAATATAACAGTATAAGACTAGAGGGAAGGCAGCTAGTCATCATCAACCACCCCAAACTCTTCGGCTACTCTTTTACCAACGAATAGTGAAATTGACCGTCTCATTATAACGCTCCCACGGCTGAAAGGACGAGCATGTTTGCTGTGACGGGGATTTACACCTTAGATCTTCGGATTACGAGAAGAGTGCCTTATCCACCTGGCCATGCCGGGCCCTTCACCGTGGAGAGTGACTAAAAGAAGTCGCAGTTCTAAAATGTAATCAGATACTCTGCTATTTGCACTATCATTCCCCCTTCAAAAAAATGTTGTTGTTTTGAATTAAGCACAAAGCTACACAATGGGCTATCTGTGCTCTGCCTACCACGTGTATCGAAATCAGGTTTTTAACGTTGTAAATCCACAGACATACCGCTGAGCCACTGGGAGGCCTTCAAGAAAATATAATATAATCATTTGAAAACAATCGATTAATTTCCCGGAGCTCATTTGCACATAATGCTCTTCATAAATTAAACAAAATATTATGTTTTCAAAATTATTTTATTTTATGCAGAAATTATTTATGAACTTCAAGTTTACCACAATGTTATATTGTCTGCCTGTTTTCGTGATGACGAGAAACCCACTTGAAGTGAAAATGTAATCTCAATATGGTTGCTACGGATATTAGCAATTTAATTAAAATAAAGTATAGAACAACCTTTAAACCTTCTTGGGTTAATAAATTCTCTTTGTTAACCATGAAGATGACCTAAGAAGGTCTAAACGTTGTTCTGTACTTTATTTTAATTAAAGTGCTAATATCCATGTCAGCTATCTTGAAAACACGTCTGTTTGTTTTGCGGAGTTCCGACGAAGTGTGTTAGTGTGTGTATTTTCTTATAGCAAAGCCACGTTAAGCTATCTGCTGAGTTTACTGAAGGGAATCGAACCCCTGAGTTTAGCGTTATAAATTCGTAGACTAACAGCTGTACCAGTGGAGGACAAATTCTGTAAAAGAGTAGGCCTCGCATGGCCAGGTGGGTTAAGGCGTTCGATTCTTAATCCGATGGTTGCGATTTTGAATCCCCGTCACACCAAACATGCTCGCTCTTTCAGCTGTGGGAACGTTATAAAGTGATAGTCAATCCCACTATTCGTTGATAAAAGAAAATCCCAAGAGTTGGCGGTGGGTGATTATGACTAGCTGCCTTCCCTCTAGTTTTACACTGCTAAGTTAGGAACGGCTAGCGCAGATAGCCCTCGAGTTGCTTAGCGCGAAATTAAAAAACAAACCGTAAAAGATTAAAAAGAAAAAGATGCTACTTGCGGAACGTTCTCAAACCCGGATGCTAAAGTTTTCATTATTTGTATTTGCAAAGTCAACAGATATGAATTTTTCAAAGATTTAGCAACATATGAGAAGAAGAAAAACATTGAGAGATATTATCCGAGCGTTATGGCTGTGTGGTTTTCTCATAGATAATTGTAATAAAGAGACATGTATTTGAAAATGTAATAAGATAATTCAATAGATAGTAATTATATAAAATAAAAATATACTAACATTACCCGTTTTCAAGTTACCATAAGAACTAATGGTTATATAAAATCGTCGATGTTGGCTTTGTTATTTTTTGTTTGTTTATTTGCTTCTCGATGTAAACATGTGCTATCATCAAATGTTACTGGGATGAGCAAAACAACCAAGTAACATTCCTGTAGATTGGTCGAAAATGCTATAACGCACCCATGACTGAAAGGGTGAGCGTGTTTGGTAGAAGGGACTCAAACTCGCGACCCTAAGATTACGATTCGAGCGCTCTAATCACCTGACTATGCCGGGCCTCAGCGATAAGTCTAGCGATTTACAACACGCCAATATAACGTTAGTTCGATTCCCTGCGGTAGACACAGCAGGTAGCCCAAAGTAGGTTTGATCTAATAAAAACAAATGGTATTTTTGGATACAATAAATAAAGTATTATGTCACTAAATCAGGTAAACAGAAGACCGAGAATCGTGAATTCATTTGGTTTCTGAAGTCTTAGAAACTTGAAATGGTTTATACTGTTTACTTACCAATATTCCAGTCAGAATTTATTTTCCTTAGCTATAGTTCTACTTAAATGTTGTATCTCACTGTTTTTAATGTTTTTTTATAAATACTTGCTGAGATTAATACATGATTTTCAGCCTCCAATTCCTCCACAAAAGTGAATATTATTTTATATAAGACTAATTCAAAATTGGTAAACAGATGTAACTTTTAAAGTACTTAACATTCAGGTCCACCAGTGAAATAGTTGTAAGTCTACAAAGATATAACGGTAAAATCCAAGGTTCGATTTTCCGCGGTGGACACAAACGATAGCCCAATATATATTTTCTCCCAAACAAACTTTATTTTTATAAGTTGTCGATATAAAGTACTAATCGATTTAAAATTATTTTTCTTTAATTATCATATTTGTTTGATGTTATTAAAGGAAAAAAATTTCTTTTAAAACGCATCAGACATCAGTAGCTTAAATTTCATTTGTATATTTATATCTTATCTTACGCCCCCCAGCGGTTCAACCATGAATTAGTAGGCTTACAGCACTAAAAATAGGATTTCGAAAGCGGCGGTGGGCAGAGCACAAAAATCCATTTTGTAGTTTGTAGGTTTCTTCACTCAAACAAACAAACAAAGCACTTGTACACATTTTATGACGAGAACCCACTTTTTAGGAAAACAATTTGGAGACGACTTGAATGTATAATAAAAAAAATGTATTAAAATTGTACATTTGTAATAATTTCTTTCGTTAACATTGTATATTGTGCATTTAGAAATGTAAATGTAGTTTCTTTCATTAACATTGTACACGCCCCCCAGCGGCTCAGCGGTATGTCTGCGGACTTACACGCTAAAATCCGGGTTTCGATACCCGTGGTGGGCAGAGTACAGATAGCCCATTGTGTAGCTTTGTGCTTAATTCAAAATAACAACAACATTGTATATTGTACATTTGTAATAAAATTTATTTTTAAAGGCAATCTACGCTTCTTTTTCTTTTTCTATTGATGTCAGATGAAAATCCGGGTTTCAATACCCGTGGTGGGCAGTGGAATAGGTATAGATGCATCAGATTCATGAGGTCTTATGGCAGATTGAATATTGGTTAAGAAAATCCCTTTTTTATTCCAAAATACTTTTTTTTACCTTTAGTCTGTTTTCTCAACTTTTCGACATAAAAAATGATTTGTCTTGGTCTCCTTTTTTTTTCTCAAAAACACGTTAGACGCTTTTTTTTATGAATTCTGTAATCCTTATCTTTGTTTCTGTATTAAAAATTTTCCGCAAATATACCATAACATGTTTTGGTCATTTAAACAGCCTCTTGTAATCATAACGACGAAAAACTAATAATGAAAAGAGAAACAAATTATGTCAAAGAGCACGCACAAACAAATATTATACAGAAATGACATGTTATGTGGCATGTTAGCTGTTTATATACTAGCGGTGTGTTTCTTGTGGGTTCTAAAACAATCGATAAGACTCTTACATCGCGATTTGTCTAAAGAAATCTATAGGTCGTGGTTTTCAACAAATTAAGGAAAATAAAACGTGACTCGATTTAAATGAAAATTATTCACTTGTGTATAAGTGCATATGACGTTTTGTGTAAAAACGTCTCTACGTGACAGAAAAAATTGGATATCACTTTCAGATTCAGCGTACAGAAATTACTGTAAAGCAAGTAACAATTTCAAAACATTAAAACCATCACAGGCCTGTGTAATCACGTGACCTGTATTCTTCCAATCGCGTTGAATCAGGAATGAACTTAACAAGCGTAAAAGCATAAGATGAATTATAAGTTTTAAAGACGCAGCACTATATTTAAAAAAACACATCTATAGTATAACCGATTGTTAGTTAACCCTACTGGCGTTTCTGAGATTGATGGGGGGGACAAAGAGTTATTAACTACAAAAGAAATGTACTTTCTGCCTTTAAGAAGTGTTTATTTATTCTTTTTAGTTGCCAAAACGGTCGAGGTTACCTCAGGCTCTTTTTGCGGTCTGTTTCAAACTATCATAAAACCCGACCATCTAGGTCTCAACTGACTGGAGGTTTTATGTTGTTTTTTGTTTGTTTTGTTGTTGGTTTTTTATAGGGGTAGTTCAAAATACTCAGCTTCTACTGAGCCGAAACGGTTAAATACTTTATTTAATTAGCACCCTAAGATCATGAAAAAAGTTACACTTGTTGAAAATTATGAATGATCTTACACATCTTAATATGTTATAAGCCTAACTTCCAGATGCCAAAGACACTTTCTGAAATAGACGGATATTGTTTTATTTTTATCGTAATCATAACTTCATAAAATATTGTGAAAATATGTAACACTGATATTTCTTTTTATTTGTTAAAAAATCTACTTAAGAGTTCTTTGTCAAAAGCCATTAAAAAGAACATTTTCAATAGCCATATCACCTTTGTTATCACGCACAGTGTAATTTCATAATTCAGTCTGTACTTATTTATGTCCCCAGTGATACAGCGGTAGAAACCGTGTTTCGATACTCATGGTGGGCAGAGCACAGATAGCCCATTGTGAAGCTTGTGCTTAATTTCAAAACAACAAAACTTATTTAAATCATTTTCATTAGAATTAATTGAATTAATATTTGTATTTTACTTGCTTCCAGAATATTTTGTCATTGGTACAAAAATATATATCAAGAAGGTTTTGGTAAAATTATTTATACGAAATTAAGTATCATAAAACTTCGTTTAATTTTTACACTTGAACAGACGTGATGTGTTACATATGAGTCATGAGCACACGAAAATTAATTATTCATTCACCTACAATCCCATCTAATAGCAGTTTTCCCAAAATTTCTTTCAAGTATTTCCCGCTTTAAGAAGTATCCGTTGATCTACTGGATAAAATAAAGTGTTGAGCTCACAACGTTAGAATCCAGGATTCGATATCCGAACAGTAAAGAACGCACATATAACCCAGTGTGTAACTTTGTTATGAAAATATCTAACAACAACAACTCATTTAAGAAATGCTAGCAAGGTAGAATATAAATATTTATCAAAATATGTGAAACCATGTGGCTTCGGAGGTTACTGATCCATTAGGCACAACAGAAGTCAATCTATGTAAATAAAGTTTTTGAGTTTTTTTTGTATGTTGTTTAAAAGATAGTGCGATACGTAGTAGTTTTAATAATGAAACTTACTTTTAAATAAAGTTATAATTTTTGTTGTCATTGGTTCTAACTCTCAAATACCATTCATTAAATTCCTCTATGAAACTCAGATGTTTGTTTTCAAGATTAAGAATCTGTAAAGATTCACAAATTTCAATCTTTATAACTTTGCAAAACTTGAGGTTCTTTTAGCTTGTACAATCACACTCGTAATCTGAGGGTCACGGATTCGAATCCCTATCGCACTAAACATGCTCGCCCTTTAAGCCGTGGGAGCGTTATAACGTTGCGATCAGTGTCACTGTTCGTTGATAAAAGAGCAGTCCAAGAGTTTGCAGTGGGCGGTGATGAATAGCTGTCTTCCCTTTAGTCTTAAACTGTTAAATTAGAGACGGCTAGGCCTAGAGGCCAGCTCAAATTAGTTACATTACAGGATTTCCAATCTTCATTTTTTGGCCCGGCATGGCCACGTGGCTATAGCACTCGACTCGCTCGTAATCCGAGGGTCGCGGATTAGAATCCCCATCACACCAAACATGTTCGCTCTTTCAGTTGTGGGGGCGCTATAATATATAACAGTCAATCCCAATATTCGTTGGTAAAAGAGTAGCCCAAAAGTTGGCGGTGATTGACTGCCTTCCCTCTTGTCTTACACTGCTAAATTAGAGACGGCTAGCGCAGATAGCCCTCGTGTAGCTTTGTGCAAAAATTTCAGAAACAAAAAAAAATCTTTTTTCAAGCCATGTATCCTCTGTTAGACCTCTGATTAGAATTTTTTCTTTCAGCAAACTCTGAATAAAAGGTACCAACAATTACGATGTAATAAATTTATATCTTAATAAAAGAGTCAGGGAATGAGCAATCTGATACTATGTGTATAATGAAAACCAGGCTGCGCTCGTGTTTGTTTCGTGCTCGTGGAATGTACAAGTAACATTCAAAATAACCTGTCGATCAACACTGTAATACAAATGAAATAAACAAGAACATGTGTGTTCATCTTCCTATACATTGGAGTGAATTTTCTGTCATGGATGAGGAGTTTCAGTTTACATTATCATAAACAAACTTGTGATTCGAGAATTAAATATTACTACGAGGGAGAAAAAATTAAATGTTATTATTTCGATGTATGGCATACATACATATATTCACATATAACCATGTCAAAATTGTGAAATTCTTTAATTAAGTAAATATCGTGATATTTGAAAATACGGTTATGTTAAGATAATTATTTGAAACACTATAATACTTCCAAGATATTATTTTACACAGATAATTATATTTTTTTCTACATTGACTTGTTGTATCTCCTATGAACTGTAACATCTGTGTATCAAATTATGTCAAGTTTTAAGAAACATACAAGAGGATAGCTATAATATTAATGTGAGTTTTATTTCATATTTTTTGAGAAAAAGTTTATTTTACTGCTGTTGTTATATGTGTTATAAGAACATAATGAGGTGCAAAATATGATCATCAGTTTGTTCTTATGCACATATAACAACAGCAGTAAAAATAAAAAATTTTTCTCAAAACATTTTCGTTACACGAGACTTATGTGCGCTAGCCGTCCCTAATTTAGCAGTGTAACACTAGGGGGAAGGCAGTTAGTCATCACCATCTACTGCCAACTCTTGGGCACCTCTTTTACCAACGAATAGTGTGATTGACTATTACATTATATCGCTCCTACGGCTGAAGGGGCGAGCATGTTTGGTGTGACAGGGATTCGAACCCGCAATCCTCAGATTACGAGTCGAACGCTTTAACTACCTGGCCATGCCGAGCCATCTCAATGTGATAATTATACCAAAAATGTTAGCCATCATCCTGTGAGATTCTTTTTTTTTTCCTCTTGAAAAATGTCGTTAGAATAACATAACAGTGTATTCAATAAAAGTTCGGAAAGAAACACAATATTGTTATACCTATCAACATATTTGTGTGTGTGTGTGTGCGGGTATGTGTTGTTAATATTGTTCGTTTTGTTTCCATGAAATCAAAAGTTGTTACTGGCTAAGCCACTGTGAACAAGGTTTTGTAGAGTAACTCAGACGGATTCCTCAGAGCTCAAATTTAAATTAAAAACGAACTAACTTGACGGTTGGAGTTCGGCAGCCATTTAAATTTTACTGACTTTTAATTGGACGAAAAGTTATTTTAAAAATTATGAGAATAAAGGAGATAAAACAAGCATTTTCAAAAGACGGGTTTTTCTTTCCCAAAGGCACACTGCAAAATTCAGATAATCTCTAAAGATGAAAGGTCTCCCTTCTGTAACCAACATAGGTTATTGTATTTTTATATTGTGATTTAAATTACATTGTGTGCACCAAACGTGTTATACAATTATGGTGCAAGTATGCAAAACATGAATAGGATAGTATTTCTGTATTTACATTAATCTTTGCAACCAGTCACAAAAATACAGCTAATATAATCTCTCTCATTTTAACAATTTCCATAATTTATTATTATGAACAGTTTTATGTGTCTGTCAATTTATTATTTTTTACGAGTCAAATTTTTTATGGCAGTTTGTCCCAGAATTTTCATTAGTCGTTAAATAACCCCTTTATTTTCAAGTTCACGATATTCATTCTCATTTTTAAAATTTGTAGTAAACAGTAAATGGAATTGAGACACAAAAAACAACACAGTTTCAGCACGTGAGTTTATCCCATCTAAAACGAACTTAAATGTGTAAATAAAAAACTTGCTCACCTGGTGTTCCTTTCGTGTCACGTGATAATTTCACCCGTATGAGTGTCACATAGATATAGAAGTTTCATACATAAATAGTGATTGAAATAACAGTCGAAAGAAGCTCGTGTATTGGGTGAAATCGAGAATCAGAATTCACACTACAACATTTGAGCTGTCCTTGAATTAGCCACGTTTCATCTTAGTGATATTTCTCAGTATGTGACTTTAAGTGTAGACACCAATGTTGTTTATTACTGTCGGTTTTTCAACACTTTTCGATAAATTCTTGTCATACTTTTTTCCTGTATGTATTGCCATCTTCTGATGAATATTTAAACTAAAACCCAATATACGCCCTAAACAGCACACCACGACGCAAAGTAAGCTCTTTTAGATCAGTTTTCTATAGCAGGCAAGCAATACGTATATGGATTTTTAATTCTAAGATCAGTAGCTCCATTTTCCGTGGTTACGAGAGCCCAAATGTTCCCTTGCACTAAAATAAAAACATACATTAGTATGTATTTTTAAATAATATTATTAAAGCAGGTACTAGTGAATTTAGAAATTATTTTATGTTAAAACAATGATTTTAATTGTTTTCGTAAAACATGAACTAATTTTCGTTACGAAAACTCTTTTTTTATACCCATGAAAAAGTAATACATTTTATAATTTATCTGTATGTTTTTAAAGATGGAATTGAAATTATTGGTCCGTGTATTTTATATGCAAAAAACGGCTCTTTTGGGCTCAGAAAACACTTCAAATAGAAGAGCGAACAACGTTTCGACCTTCTTCGGTCATCGTCAGGTTCACAAAGAAAGAGGTAACTGGCCGGAAGCTGACCACATGTTTGGAAGGGGTTGTATAACTGAGTGTCGCAATGTAGAGGGCGCGGTTTGATGTTTGAATATATAATTTTATCTATAATATTAATATAGGTATAATGGCGTTCCTTTATATTGGTTTATTTTGGGTTTAAGTTGTTGTATAAGTAAGGCTTCTTTAATTTTTCGTTTGTTTATGTTTGTTTCTTTATTTAGTATTTTAGTGTTTTCTATGGTTATGTTGTGTCCATTTGACTTGCAGTGTTCGAAAACGTGTGAAGGTGACTTTTTATGTTCTTTGAATCTGGTTTCCATTTTTCTACTTGTTTCTCCTATATAGAAGTCGTGGCAGTTATCACATTGTATTTTATAAATAATGTTGGTGTGGTGTTTGTCAGTGTAGTTCTTACATAGTATAGACCTTAGTTTTGTGCCTGGTTTTTGAATAAATTTAGTGTTAACTGGAATGTTATATTTTGTTACTAGTTTTTGCCAAATGTTGGTTATTTGTTTGCTGATGTCAGGAATATATGGTATACAGCAGTATATGGTTTCGTGATTTTTTGATTCGTGAGATATATTTACTTTTGTTGGTTGATTTTGCTTTCTGTCTAGGTGTGTGCGTATAATGTTTTCTACGGTTTGTGGAGGAAACTTATTGATGTTGATGAAGTATTGTTTTATTTTATCTAATTCATCGTTAATTTTATCTGGTGAGCATAGTTTTATGGCTGTGTTTATCTGGTTTCTTAGTATGTTGAGTTTTTGTTTTGTTTCATGTGCTGAGTCCCAAGGAATGTATAGTCCAGTATGGGTGATTTTTCGGTGGATTTCTGTTTTGAATTGTGTGTCGGTTCTTATAATTTTGAGGTTAAGAAATGATATTTGATTGCTTTCTTCCTGTTCACATGTGAAGTTAATGTTGGGATGTATAGAGTTAATGTGAGTGAAAAAGTTAAGTATGTGTTCTGTAGATTCGAATCCCGCAACCGTGTCATCTACATATCTGTACCAGTATAGTGGTGGATGTAATGCTGTATTAATTGCTTGTGTTTCAATTTGTGTCATAAAAATATTGGCTAGAACTGACGATACTGGGTTGCCCATGCTTAGGCCATTTGTTTGTATATAGTTTTGGTTGTTGAACATGAAGTTTGTCTTTATTGTGGCGAATTCTATGAGGGTTGCTAACTGGTTACTGGGAATGTCTATAATCGGGTTAGGGTCTCGAATATAGAGTTCTAAGGCTATCTTGCAGGCTTCTGTTGTTGGAACTTCTGTGAAGAGGGATATAACATCGAAACATAAAAATTCTAAAAGCAGATAAAGGTAACGCTATAGTAATAATGAACACGAATGAATACATACAAAAAATGAATAACATCCTATCAGACACGAACAAATTTAAACCAATACACACAAATCCAACAAAGACAATGAGACGCAACTAAACAAATTACTACTACAAATGAAAAAAGCCAACACAATTTCACAAACACTTTATTCCTACCTACGTAAAACCGACTCACGCACACCGCAAATATACGGCATCCCCAAACCTCATAAACCAGATTGTCCATTACGACCAATAATGTCAACATATGAATCGTTTAACTACAATCTTGGTAAATACATAGCATGGGCATTCTCCAAATATGCAACATCAGCCAGCTCATTCATCAAAGACTCTTTTAATTTCAAGTCCAATCTAAATCAACTTAATCATAAAGCCTTAATGGCCAGTTTCGATGTTATATCCCTCTTCACAGAAGTTCCAACAACAGAAGCCTGCAAGATAGCCTTAGAACTCTATATTCGAGACCCTAACCCGATTATAGACATTCCCAGTAACCAGTTAGCAGCCCTCATAGAATTCGCCACAATAAAGACAAACTTCATGTTCAACAACCAAAACTATATACAAACAAATGGCCTAAGCATGGGCAACCCAGTATCGCCAGTTCTAGCCAATATTTTTATGACACAAATTGAAACACAAGCAATTAATACAGCATTACATCCACCACTATACTGGTACAGATATGTAGATGACACGGTTGCGGGATTCGAATCTACAGAACACATACTTAACTTTTTCACTCACATTAACTCTATACATCCCAACATTAACTTCACATGTGAACAGGAAGAAAGCAATCAAATATCATTTCTTAACCTCAAAATTATAAGAACCGACACACAATTCAAAACAGAAATCCACCGAAAAATCACCCATACTGGACTATACATTCCTTGGGACTCAGCACATGAAACAAAACAAAAACTCAACATACTAAGAAACCAGATAAACACAGCCATAAAACTATGCTCACCAGAAAAAATTAACGATGAATTAGATAAAATAAAACAATACTTCATCAACATCAATAAGTTTCCTCCACAAACCGTAGAAAACATTATACGCACACACCTAGACAGAAAGCAAAATCAACCAACAAAAGTAAATATATCTCACGAATCAAAAAATCACGAAACCATATACTGCTGTATACCATATATTCCTGACATCAGCAAACAAATAACCAACATTTGGCAAAAACTAGTAACAAAATATAACATTCCAGTTAACACTAAATTTATTCAAAAACCAGGCACAAAACTAAGGTCTATACTATGTAAGAACTACACTGACAAACACCACACCAACATTATTTATAAAATACAATGTGATAACTGTCACGACTTCTATATAGGAGAAACAAGTAGAAAAATGGAAACCAGATTCAAAGAACATAAAAAGTCACCTTCACACGTTTTCGAACACTGCAAGTCAAATGGACACAACATAACCATAGAAA
Source organism: Carcinoscorpius rotundicauda (assembly GCA_011833715.1). Lineage (NCBI taxonomy): Eukaryota > Metazoa > Arthropoda > Merostomata > Xiphosura > Limulidae > Carcinoscorpius > Carcinoscorpius rotundicauda. Next base: position 29,694,492 of record CM022398.1, read on the forward strand.
ACACTAAAATACTAAATAAAGAAACAAACATAAACAAACGAAAAATTAAAGAAGCCTTACTTATACAACAACTTAAACCCAAAATAAACCAATATAAAGGAACGCCATTATACCTATATTAATATTATAGATAAAATTATATATTCAAACATCAAACCGCGCCCTCTACATTGCGACACTCAGTTATACAACCCCTTCCAAACATGTGGTCAGCTTCCGGCCAGTTACCTCTTTCTTTGTGAACCTGACGATGACCGAAGAAGGTCGAAACGTTGTTCGCTCTTCTATTTGAAGTGTTTTCTGAGCCCAAAAGAGCCGTTTTTTGCATATACAATTCTCAACAAGTGGGTTTCTCGACATCACTGATGGTCCGTGTATATTTACATAAACCCCGTAGAGTCACTCAGTTATATTAGTTTATAGACTACTCCTATATTATATTTAATCTTATTTGTGAATAAAAGACCAAATTATTATTACAAACTTTTCTAAGAATAGTGGTCTGAATTTTCTTAAAACATTCGACAAAAAAATCTACATTTCACAAGTTGGAAAAATTAAATTGTCGAGCCAAGTTGTGACTGGAACATCTCTCAAAGAGTTATTTCTAACAAGTTAGCGTCAACAAAATACAACATGTAATTATGTTAGATAACAGCACTCGTGATTCTGTTTTGTGCTAAATTCGTCTTATACTGTATGGATACCTTACGTATAAAAAATTATCTAACTAAATCTGTGGTTAACGGTGGATGTAATACCTGTTCGGAATTCATTTAAGGTGAGAAGAATGTGCTGCCATCTGTTTACAAATGTACGTAACAATTTTGAAATCTAAATGAACCACACATTCATTAAATGTACAGGGTTGGAGAAGGTTAGCTAAATTCTAATTCCATAGGGATATGAATGAAACAGTTACCTCAGAGAGTTATGCAAACTTTTAATTAATCATTGGCATAATTTCTGTTTACAGTCACAAATTCATTAGACAACTAAACAACTATTCACTGAAAAATAAGTACACCGTGATTCTCAACAACGAATGCTAAAAAAAAACAATGACAAAAATTAAATATAATTTAGAAGAAAGTAATATATAAATTAAGAAAACTTCTCACGACCACTCCGCCTTAGACCATCATATGAGAGTCCTAGATGTTAGTTTCACTTTCAATCCTAAAGTTTACCATCTTTCTTCAAAACGTTGAAATATGACAAATTAAGCCTTAGAGTAAATGGTTTATAAGATAATCAGTGAACATATTTGTTAAAACTCTATATTAAGTTATTTTGAGTTTTCCTTATATTTACATTTATGAACTAGTTCATGTGTTACATTATAGATCATAATTACTTCTTTGTTTGGAATTTCGCTCAAAACTACACGAGGGCTATCTGCGCTAGCCGTCCCTAATTTAACAGTCAAAAATTAGAGGTAAGACAGTTAGCCATCACCACCCATTACCAACTCTTGGGCTATTCTTTTGCCAACGAATAGTGGAATTGATGGTCATGTATAAAGCCCCTACTGCTTAAAAGATAAGCATTATTTGATGGGACGAAGAGTCTTAGCTACCACCCTAAGATTACGAGTCAAGTGTCTTGACTATCTGGCTATGCACCATAAGCAATCGAAACCTGGATTTTAGTATTGTGGCTCAGGATACTTAACACTGACTTCCAGGGGAATCAAATTTCATATTAAGCTTCCAGATGTAGGAGCTAAATCGTCTTATCAATGTAGCATCTGTAAACTTCATTACAAATAAGTTGGAATATGGTCAGTTTTGTTAGAATACTCATATATATATATGTGTGTGTGTGTGTGTGTGTATTCTGCGATACTTTGTTGAATACCTTAAACCAAAACTGAATGCTCAAGTATCATAAGAGTTATTTGGAAATGATAAAAAAATATATTCTAAAGAGAAAAACGTAAACTCGAATTTGGAAGCGGAAACTTATGAATACCTTAATTTTATTTATACAATAATTTAAAAGAAACAAAATATTTCAGAACCCTGATTTAAATAAAAAAGAAAAATAGAAAAAATAATAACTTATGAAGAAGCAATACATGTTACACTCTTTGAATTTTTGCTAGTTTTGCTTTGAAACGTTTTCTTTAAATCCACGTATGTTTTATAGTACTTTACATATGCCTTTAAGTAGAACAGATTTACCACACTAGAAACCGAATTTCGTTCCCCTTGGCGGATAAAGCACAGATAACTAATTGTGTAGCTTTGTGTTTAACTTCAAATGTTCCTCTCAGTTCCTGCAATTATCCTAAAATATCTTGTTTGGTCAGATAAAAAACAAACAGATTTCTGCGTCATCTTTTCAACTTAGAAATAGAAATACTAAAATAAATTTATAACACTTATGCACACACACAACATGTGTGTGTTTAAAAACAACTGAGAAATTATAATATCAGTAAAAATAATAATTTATATTTCTATAACTTTAGCCTGCCATTAAATTAAGATTCTTACATTTAATACTTATTACAAAATATATTTAAAAGTTTTATTTTTAACTTCTGTTTTTAGGAGAGTTGTTGAAAATATTTTACTTGGTTAAATTTCAAATGAAGTTAGACATGTTAAAGTAAAACAGTGAACTGTTACTAAAACAAAATAATCGGTTTGTCTCGTTGCATATATCTGTAGAAAGTTAAAAGCAATTATTTTGGAAGGTCTTTAGGACTAATACTTGATTTCTTCGGTAAGCTTCAATAGGTTGGGGATGGCTAACTTCTGTTAGGAGATATATAGATCAGAAACGAAAGTAAAAATAAACGAAATTGTCAATGAGACTATATATTGCAGCTAATAAAAAGTATATTTTACTTTGTTCTTAAGCATGTTGAATACTGTTTAGATTGTCTGTCAGAATTCTTTATATGCTAATTGTTATAATAATTTTACATTTAGAGATTATTGCGATTTTGTGAATACTTTACAAATGGCAGAAAGTTTGATAAAAAAAGTATTAAAGACATTAATGTAACATTTGTTTTAACGCCATCTGTTGTACGTTTTACGACTCGTGATTTCTTCAAATAGTTATTTGTTGCGTGTAACTTAATATTCTGCATGGATGTGTAGTACCTTTAATATTTCTTGATGAAGAGCTCATAATTGAACAGAATAGCCTGTGAAGTTAGCCTCAAAGTTTAATTGGTTAATGTGTTTCCTCTCCACAAATAAAAATTTATGTATGTAACTTAGTAGCGTATAGCCTGTCAGAAATGGCGGGGCAAGTACTACTAACCCCACTCCATAATATACTTTAACCTCACATTTCACAGCTAACTAAAATAGATAAATTTTGCAAAATAGAGCTTAACCAACAAAGAGACAGACTAGAGCAGTCGAGTTAGTAAAGCTACGGTAAATTTATTTGTAAGCCAATTAAAATTGAGATTATTCATGAAATGAAATCGTGGCGTATTGTTATACCAACTATTATTGATAAAAATCAGAATAAGAACTTCTAATCAATTGAAAAGCTAATATGTTTCGTTAACGTTACATTCCAACATAGCTTTTATATCATGTTTCTTAGCAACAAAAGTATAACTTAAGAATTATGTCTGCAGACTTATATCTCCAGAAACCAGGTTTCGATTCCCGTGATGGGCATACCGAAAATATCCCTTTGTGCTTGATAAAGAACAACAAGAATTGCTGTTAGTCTGTGAACTAAAGGTATGAAATGTATAAACAGCAAAACTGGACACTCATTTGTTGTTTCTTAATTCAGAGTATCCACTGATTAAATGGTTTATTAAAAACCTTAGTGATACAACAGAAAAGAGCTTCATTCAGAAACGATTTAAGTTTAAAATTCAATCGATATTTTAACTTTTATGATAACTTTAATGCACTTGGCTCAAGGCGTGGTGATCCCACACTACACCTTTACTTTGGGCTCAGTGTACCAACACTCATTATACTTATATCGTTTCATGTTCTTTTCGAATCCACGTTACTAAATTCGTAATGATTATACAGTAATCAAACTACTTTATCTGGATAAATACAGTTTTAGCTTTTATATTTACCCCTATTTCGAGAAATCAAGATTGAAGTGACTGTATATAGTTTAGGTTAGGTTCAAATAATACTAGTCCAAATTAATCGTAGTGGCGTTGATATTGCTTACAATGCTTGCTATCTTTGTTTTTGGTAGGGCTTATTTAATTAAGACAGTGTTTCTTAACCTGGGTTTAATCGAACCCCAGGAGTTCGGTGAGTCAGTCTCAGGCGTTCGGCGGAGGTCAAAACACACACACTCTGTGTGTGTCCGTTCCGTTCACCCCACTCGTATGATTTGTAACGTCATGCTCCACTTGGCCATCACTGGCTGCGGCTGATCACGTCACATCACTTGACCTTAAAATCTGTGCTGCAGGGAACTTCGAGCGCTTAGCAGTCGACTTGTGACTGTAGTAATCGTGCGTCATTTGTGATTTTTTCCCTAATTTTTCAATCCCTTCATACTAACTATGTCGAGCAAAAACAGAAAGTGGCCGGATGAATACGTACAATATGCATTCACGTGTATAACGGAAGGGAGTCAGCGTCCTCAATGTATGATTTGCAATCTCAAGTTGAACAATTCTAGTCTAGCACCGGCAAAACTAAGAGAACACTCCGTAATGCTGCATGGAGATGAGAAATACAAGAATACGACGCTTGCTGAATTCAAGGTAAAGATAGCCAGGTTCGATGAAAAGGCTACTTTGCCTGTTCTCGGCTTTGTACCCATCGACAAACTGATCCTCACAGCATCGCATGAAGTTGCGTATTTGATCGTAAAGCAGAGGAAACCACACAGCATTAGTGAAGCACTCGTAAAATCAGCTGTGTTGAAAATGGCGAATATCATGCTGGAAAAAGCTGCTGAAAATAAGTTATCCCAAATTTCTCTTTCAAATGACACCATCAGCAGCAGAATAGAAGACATGAACGATGACATCTTGGCTCAAGTAGTTTCAGATCTGATTTCAAGCCCAGCAAAATTCAGCCTTCGACTCGACGAGACCATCGACGTTTCCAATCTAAGCCAGCTTGTTGTATTCGTGCACTATGCAAAGAACGACGAGATAAAAGAAGATTTTTTTAATTTTGTAAGTCTCTTACAACAAAAACTAAGGCAGCCGACGTAAAGAAACTTGTGGATGACTTCTTTAGAAACAACGATTGTTTTGGGATATGGTTTCTGCAGTTTGTTCGGACGGAGCTCCAGTCGTACTGGGATGAAACTTTGGTTTTGGTGCGATGGTGAAAGCCGATGCACCACACATCATTGTAACCCATCGTGTTCTGCAGAGGCATGCGTTGGCAACAAAAACATTGCCTTCAAAACTGACAGAAGTATTAAAAATTGTAGTGGAATGTATGAACTTTGTGCAAAATAGTGCCCTGAAGCACCGCATCTTCAAAGAGCTGTGCAATTAAATGGGCTCTGAGTTCGAGGTACTTTTGTACTATTCTAACGTTTGCTGGTTATCCCGGGGAAAGGTGCTGAATCGTGTTTTTGCCATACGTGTGAAATTAGCCCTGTTTTTGCGAGAGCGCCAACATTGTCAAGCAGATTGCTTCAAAAAATCATTCTCATTTTGACGTACATGGCCGATATTCTCAATCATCTCAATCAATAGATGCAGAGCGGTGGAGTCAACATCATCAAAGCGAAAGAAAACCTGAAGGCTTTTAAAAAAAACTATCATAATGGAAACGACGAACAGAGAATGATAACTTCGCAAACTTTCCCCTGCTGGACGACTGTGTAAGTAAGATCAAAGATGTGTCTGAAATCGGAGACATTTCTGTACCCAGGGAACTGAAGCAAGCAATTGCCATGCACTTAGATGAGCTCGCAAAGTCTCTCGACGGATACTTCCCCACCAGAGAGTCATATTCAGTGTGAGTGTGACAGTCGTTCACATTTCGTGTTACGACAACAGATGTCAATGATAAATACCTCGACGAAATCATTGACCTTCAACAGAGCCAAGTTCAACAGTAACTTTTCAGAACAACGACGCTCTCAACGTTTTGGTGTCACCAAATCGTAACGTACCCTCTCATTGTTAAGAAAGCCCTTGAGATACTCGTACCGTTTGTTACAACGTATCTTTTTTTTCGAGCAATCCTTTTCCAGGATGGTAGACATAAAAAAAAAGAGCAAGTACGAAACTTCCGGGGTTCAGTACCTCCAACAAGGTTAAGAACCACTGAATTAAGAAGATAGTTTTGTTGGTTATACACATTGACTTACACCAGCAGGCCTAAATTTTAAGATAAAACTCATTCTACTGCAAATGTTTTCGACATTTCTCTTAATTTTCCCATTACAAATTCAAAATCAAAGGTAGATAAAAAATAATATTTCAGATCAATATTTTACCTCTCACAATTAGAAAAAATTTTCTCTGAAAATCTATTTATATAAGCAGTATAATATTTTAAAAGTTACAGTTTTAAACGGTCATGTCTGGTTTCCCCCAGTTGCATAATAGTATATCTACGTATTTAATTGCTTGGAATCGGGTTTCGGTACCAGTGATGGGCAGAGCATAGATGGTCAATTGTGTACATTTGTGTTTAATTATAAACAACAACATAATTCAGCCCAACTGAGTTCTGGTAATGACGGAAGGACATTTAAATTTGATTTGTGGAAGACGGAAGATAGATCTGAACAACTACTTTTTCACGCCTCCGATTTTAATTCTCCAATGAACGAATTAAGTTAACATGATTTGCATCACGAATTTCGGGACTACTGGTTTTTAAAATCCTTCGTAAACTTTTGATGTCTAAAACGTAAAATTAAAGTCTGATTAAATTTAAGTTTTAACGTATAATTGTTACAATTGAAATGATTTTTATTGAAGCAACTAAAATAGGAAAATATATACATATTTCATATATTTTACAGGTGAATGAATTATCTAAAACTGTTTAAGTAGAAGGAAATATCACAGGTTTCGTGTTATATTTTGTTTAATGTAATAAAATAAAAGTGTTGAGCTATGGAAAGTTATATAACGTAAGTACACTAGAACTGTAAGTTATGAGCTCTTCCTCTCAAATTATGCTTTTGTAAATCTTTTACTATGTTGTTATCCTGGTGGTTGATTCTTCATACCATCGTGATATTGCTGGGTTTCCAGCAATCATCTGATTCACGACGACAGTGATTCTACTTCCTTAATACCTCAAGCTTGGTTTGTTAAGAATTTCGCTCAAAGCTACACGAGGGCTATCTGCGCTATACGTCCCTAATATCGCAGTGAAATACAAGAAAACAGCCGTCTAGTCATCAGCACCCACTGCCAATGAATAGTGAAATGGCTGAAAGGGTGAGCATATTTGGTGGGACAAAAAACAGATGTATAAGAACTAACTCCTTCTATTTAATTACTTTGTTTTAACGTATTCTTTTGTGTGTGTGTTTCAGCGCAAAGGTATTCACGTGTCTATTTTGACTCTGTCCACTGTAGTGAATCAGTTCCCGGATTTAAGCGATGCTATTATACTTGTAAGTTACACATATCAAAACAATCGCTCACAATCTATTATAATTTGTACATTTATGTCATAATAAAACATAATTTTGAAAAACACAGGTAGCATTAACTTATCTTTCTGAACGAACGCTATTACACGTACCTTTATGTACGCTTTTGTCCTGGAGAAAGATTGTTTGTTTGTTTACTGAATTTCGCGCAAAGCTACACGAAGCCTTTCTGCGCTAGTGTTACGTGTTTTGTTTTTTTTTGTGGACTGAACGCAACAGAAAGACACAGATAACAGCTTATATAATTTATTACAATAAACTATTTTATATGTGACAGATATAAAATAAATTACATAATAACAACGACAGATATTCAGTTTCAACCTTCAAAATTAATTAAAATACAAAATGGTACTGGCCTGTGTCTAATATAATGATCCAGAATGAAAGTCCAAAAGTCCAGATCAGAAATCCAAAATTCCAGTCTAGGGTGTGAATTTGGTCCCACGAAGAAATTCCGAAGTTTGAATGGAGAAGTCCAGAAACAATTCACAGACCAATAAATTTGACAAAGTTTTTTATTACGATGTTTTCGATGAATGTCTCAAATTTGTAGTTTTCCAACTTGCCACGGTCTCCCCTAAACAGTCTTGTACGTGTTGACCTTCAGTATAACCAGTAATTCGAATGAATCGTAAAGATTGACGAAATAAAATCACAGGTTTTGTAGATCTAGCTCCAGTCACAAATCCAAGTTGAATAAACACACGGTAAACGTTGAAAACTTCTCAAACGAAGACACTATCTCTTGAATCAAATAAAAACGAATGACTGACCTTATCTCCTCGCATCGCGGTCTGTTTATATACTAGTAGGCCTACTGTGTTCTCGAACAATCGCGTAACTTCCACAGAATTCCAGAGTAATCTGCGCATGTCTGTTTTTGCACGAGACTCGTCTAGACACCAGGCCGACATACATTCTATTTATAAAAAAAATGATCGATCTACCTAATTCTAGAAATTTCTACATGAATAACAACATATGTTATTGGTTTGAACTTTGAAACAATAATATAAACAACAACATGGCATTCTAAACGCTTTATACATAACAGCTAGCCTTTTCTAATTTATCAGTATAAGACCAGAGGGAAGGTAGCTAGTCATTACCACCAACCGCTCACTCTAGGGTTACTCTTTTACCAACGAATAATGGGATTGACTATCACATTATAATACCCCCACGATTGAAAGGGCAAGCATATTTCGTGTTACGAGATTTGAACCTGCAGCTCTCGGATCACGAGTCGAGCGCTCTAACCACCTGGCCATGCCAGTCCCCTAAAGCAAGAAAAGACTGCAGTATTTTATTTACATTTACTCGTTTTTAACACGCAGTTCTCAAGAAATACATTTTTATTATTAGTCCTTGGTCAAGTCAAACTGTGTATTTTTTTATTAACTTATTATTGAAAAGATGTTATTGCAATCAAAATACTCTTAAACATGTAATAAATATAAAATAAATAATATTAAAAACAACAACACTCAATCACAGATTCATTGTTAAAATAATTCATAGTGGAGAGTTCGAAACTTTGTCCACCATAAGGACTGGACCGGTGTGGCCAAGCGCGTAAGGCGTGCGCTTCGTAATCTGAGTGTCGCGGGTTCGCGCCCGAGTCTCGCCAAATATGCTCGCCCGCCCAGCCGTGGGGGCGTTATAATGTGATGGTCAATCCCACTATTCGTTGGTAAAAGAGTAGCCCAAGAGTTGGCGGTGGGTGGTGATGACTAGCTGCCTTCCCTCTAGTCTTACACTGCTAAATTTGGGACGACTAGCACAGATAGCCCTCGAGTAGCTTTGTGCGAAATTAAAAAAAACCCATAAGGACTAATATAGGACAATTTCTTACATAAATTATTCATATTAAAATAATAGTAATGATCGAAAAGTATTTATGATATATATTGTTTTTATTTGTTAATCGCCTTATCTTAGCAATATACTCACTTTCTTATAATTTGTAACACCTGATTATTTACCTTTTCCATATATTATTGTAATATTTCTTTATTTAATCAGGTTAATAAAACAGTATCTTACAATCATAATTACATCACTAATGACAAAATGACTAAAGCTAAAATTTATAATAATAAAGGTTGAAACAATATATTACACGAACAAGACATATTTATTAGTTTGTTTACAGTTAAGTGCAAAGCCATGCCATGTGCTGGAATCCGATTTTAGCACTATTAGCCTTCAGACTTCTCCTTTGGGAACGCAGTGAGTCTACGGATTTACAACATTAAAATATGGATGGAAACATCATGAAGCCCGTTATAGCTTTGCTATAAGAAAAACATAAACAAACACACCCTCAGACTTACCATTGAGCTACTGAAAGGGAAAGGAGAGAGAACTATTAAAGTTGTAAGATTGAAATTGCTTTGCTTAAATGTATTTTGATTTTAAAATAAATAAAACGTTAATTTTCTTTATATTTGTCAAGTGTGTCGAGCGCAGCCCAGTGGTTGGCGTGCCTGACTGTGGAGTTGAAGTTACGGGGCTGCGTCGTTTTGCTGTCGCGTGTGCGTTATAAGGGTGATGGTCAAATTCTACTATTCAGTTTGATATTTGTAATTAAAAATTTGATATATGTTGGTGTTGACATGCTGATTTCACTCTCGTCTAGCACATAATAACTAGCGGTGTGTGGCACAGATGTGTTGCTTTGCGCGAAATCAACCACCCAGACCAAATTGTGTTTAAATCTGAAAGCATCCATCGCCCACGTCGTTCTGTCATGTGCGAAGGAGCAGCAGTAAGTGAAGTATTTCTATTCCAGTGTAGCAACACGAGTAGCAAGAAATGGCTGTTCGAGGGATAGGCCTACCAAGGTTTGGATTGGGAAAACTTTTTCGCAGGTTTGCCAAAACCGAAAGGAATGTTAATGTTTCGGATCCTATATTAGTAAGTAGAAGGATGGTTTTAATTTTATTTTTTAATAATTCCGTAGTTGTTAAAGGGATAAAATAATTAGGAATCCAATATATATATAAATTTAAAATTAAAATTAAATACGACAAGTTAAATAAAATAAAAAGTTAATCACTAAAACAATACTTACATTACATTTACAATAGTTAATTGTTTACACAAGTTGGTAATAAAGAGTTTCTCTCAGTCGACGTACATTTTATGAATTGATACGTATTATGCGTAATATAACTTACAAGCAACAATTACAACTAGTACTAGTGAAATAACAGTATGATAAAAGAAGTTGCAACTTGTAGAACATTCAGTTAGTGAATACAACAGTAAAACCTTATCGGTTGATATATATTATGATAAAGACGAACATAGTCGTATTAAGATAACGTTAAAACTGATTTAAGTTGTAACGCAAGTTTCAGTAATATGTTGGTAGGAGGGTAGTTGTTAAATAATAAGTTTTGTAATCCGATAGTATTAATAAATTTTTAATTAAAATTTTATATTAAAATAAGTATTTCTTTAAATAGAAATTTAGTTTTAAAATTCTCCAGCAGTTTTACTGAATTAATTACAGTACTATGACTAATAATATGAAAAGTAATACTAACACCCACGCTGTTGACAAACATTTATTAATGCATTCTATCTGTTTCGTGTGATTTTATCTATGAATATATCTTGTGAGATTATATGTCAATAAGCAAAAGCACTGTTTTGAAAATAATTAATTAACGTAGTGGGAAGTATGACCATCTTTTGAAGTACAAGAAATCAGATTATTGTTATGTATCACTTGAACTGTTTAATTTCTGTATTTTAGGATTAAAGTAATTGATTTGAAACACTAGACTAGAAAATTCAACATAAAATTTTGATTTCTATATATTTTTTTTTCATAATATGATTTTCTTTTATTTACTAAAGACCTCTTATCAACAAACATTTTGATTGTATGTTTATGAAATAAAAAAAATGAAACGCGTGTTTGCAACATTCTGTGTACCTGTAGAGACTACTATATGGATACTAAATAGTTTAGAATGTAGTTGACATATTACTGTAACCTTCTTTTCTTTCAATTGGAAGCTTTTGGTAACAAGGCATGGTATGACACAATGGCGAGGGAGCTTGACTCTCAGCATGCAAGTTACAGGCGTAATTCCCATTACTGAATATGCTCATCCTTTCAGCCACGAACTATTGTAAAATGACAGTCAATCTCACCTATCATTGATGAAGTTGTAGGCCAAGAGTTGGCAGTGGGTAGTGCTGGCTAGTTAGTTGCCTTTCCCTGTTGTCTATCACTTCTTAATTAGGAAAGCTGGTGTAGATAGCTCATAAGTAGCTTAGCATAAAATTCAACAAACAAACAAAATTATTAACAATTTAAAGCTTATTAAAAAACGGAAGCCTTCTGGGTGCTTAAGTTTAATGTTATAATAAGCTTTAATTTATTTATACATATATATATATATATATATATAAAGGCAGTTAAAACTGATTTTCATGTCCTCTGGGCTTGAAACTTCACAGTTTTAATTGCTTTAACAAAATATTTCAACAGTAAAGCTGATAAGGATGTTAAAGGTTAGTATTATTATACTTGTATTAAGTGAGGTTATATAGCTCAGAAGACATATGACATTCCCTAAGTGTTCCAGTTTTAAGTACTACTTAACCTCAAGTACTGTGCAAAAAATGAACTGTTAAAAGTGCTGTATAAATGAAAGTAAAAAATCTGAAAAATACACAACACACAAAAATAGTTCTATGTACACTTTTATTGGTATAATCATGGTTATGGGATAAGCTTTTCACCATAATATACTACAGACAACATTGAGAAAATTATTATTGTAAATTTGCAATTATTTCTGATGCTAAACAATAATCTTTCTGTGTCAATATTAAACATATTTTGGTTATATATTTGCTTCAACAGCAAGTTCTTGTATAAAAGTTATCAATGATAAAACTCAATTAATACTAAAATGAAATCTCTTAGCACTGTATGATGAAGCAATTATTGTAACAACCCTATCAAGATTACATGTGCATCTTTGAAGCACATTTAGAAACTTAATATAATCAGGTCAATTTTTGTACTAATAAATTACTTTTTAATGTTTTTATTTGGGAAATTTATTGATAAATGTGTGCCTAATTAAGTTGCAGAGAACTAGTATATATAATAATTTAGTTTCTTCATTTTCATTTTTATAACTAAACAACCCTTTCAGTTCCATTTTTTTTTTCGCTATGCAATAAAAAACAAGAGATGCATCTTTTTAATAATACTTGTCTGCAACTCAAAACTGGTAAACGTTAGGCAGTTTGAAAAGAAATACTCTTTTCTAATGTTAGTTCATGGTTAAAAATTCCAGACTTTCATAGTATTGTTCAAGAGGGAGACATGCATATCCACATGGCAGTGAAAAGTTAATGTATTTAAACATATTGAAAATGTTACATTTATTTTTATATCCTAATAAGTGAATAGTTTTTCAAGATATAAAAAGAATCTAAATCTTTCAGTTGTATATATGTATGTATGTATGTATGTGTGTGTATTGTGTGTGTGTGTGTGTGTGTGTGTGTATATATATATATATATATACACACACACACACAAATACACACAACTCATTAGATATGTTGTTTTCTTGAAAATAATCTTATGTTTGATTCCCTTGTAATTATATACCATGTAAACACATTTTTAATATAAATATCTTTAACACAAAGGTTACTTCTCCTTTAGTGTTTAAGATTAGATAAAATTTTACATTGTATTGTTAAGGAAATACTTATCTCACTAATAGAAACTTAACAGTTCTTCTCTTCCTATACGTATAAATACTGTAACAGCAGTATTATGATGAATATTATATGATTGCGAAAGTGGTTGACATACTTAGTACTAACCCACTTAAGATTTTTTTACACATTACAATGAATATCCATCAATATAGCCCTTAAAACACAAATTTAATATGCTTAACACTTGTATGTTAAACAATAGGACAATAAAATATACATATAAAAGGTATGAGTTATCTTTGTTATTGATTATTTATCCCTGAAATAGTAACCTGATATACTGTGTGTACCTTATATTATATTATTAGTATTACAGGCTGTTGTACTTTGACACTCTCATGATGCTACATGCAATTTCTAGTATAAAAATAATAATTTACTAACAAAAACATGTCTACTAACATGAAATGTAGTATTTCTTTTAGTGACATTCATAAATGTAACACTTTTCTGTCAGATTATGTATTCTTTGTGTAAAAAAATAAATAGTATATTCATATATATTATCATAACTTTTGGTTTCAGGATAAACATTTAAAGAAGTGACACATTTTGTTAAATTTAAAAAGTTTTTTTTTTCACCATTGATTCTGTTGAGTAATTACTATGTTTACTATGTTAAGGTTTACATCCAGATTTAAACAGTCAATGGAAAGTAGATGATGTTTTCCATACCTTGCTTTTATTCATTTTACCCACATATAATAATAGAATTCTTGATTTGCCATGAAGTTGTTTCCAACATTTGTACAACAGTTGAACATGCCTCAGTTAGATAAGATTTCAAAAATTTGAATAATTTTGGAAATTTGAGTATGCAGTTATTATAAGATATGTTATGCATTTCCATTAAGGTATGTATCAGAGAGAAAAATAAAAAAAAGCAGAAATAATTCTTAAACTGCAATATAAGTCTCAAACAAACTCTAGGCAGTAACTAAGTGATCAGTGTTTAAAGATTTTGTTGTTGGTTCTTTTTTATGCTTTTTGATGATTATGCAAGTATGTAATTTATTTGAATAATATGTGCCCAACAACTGAAATTATGTAAAGAAAAAACAGATGACATAAAATGTACAATTACTTAGGATCACTAGGAAGCCAAATAAATGAAGTGAGTTTATTATGTAAAAATTTGCAAGTTTAAAGTAATTATTATTGGGAAATACTTTATGTTTTTGGAGTGTAGGAATAGAATATGAAAGCTCCTTTAAGGTAAATGTAATGACCTGAAGTAAGTTATTTTGACTTTGATTAGAGAGATATAGATTATTGTTTTTTGTTATTACAACTTGAATGTGATATTGACCGAGTTGCAGTAAGGTGTGATGTGATCAAACAATATTTAATTGCAGAGAAACTCGAGTTAAAAATGTTATCTTGTTTTTCTATCTTTATAGTGAACTTGTGACAGTTAAAGTCACCTCAGTTAAAGAACATGCTGTTCTTCTAATTATATATTTTCAGTCTTAACTGTAATTTACTGCACTTTCTACTGAAATTGATTAGTTTGCCTATTTTTGACTTTGTAAATTATGTAATTTTTTTGTTCTGTTGTTATATGCATTTTGAATTTTTGTAATCATTTCCATCTTAGTCTTTATTAAAAAAATAAGCTCACTACAGGTATAAAACCAAACTATAATATTAAAAATAGAAAAAGGTTTTGAGAGTAAAATTTTCATTATATGTTATGTGGAGTAAGTAACATAATTCAAACAGCCAACTGCAGCACCGTCAATGATTTATCATGTCTGAGTAGAGTAAACAGTGGTGACGGAAAACCCAGTTGTAGTAAAAATGTGTCTCAGGAAGGCTGGTATAGGTATTTACACTTTTACTAATAAAACAGAGAACATTGTTTTGACTTCCTAAGGTCATTTTCAGTTTAATCATTGAAATGAAATGTTGTTCTCTGTCTTATCAGTGTTAATACCCATACCAGCTGTCCTGAAATACAAGCAGATTAAACACTCCTCTGTGTTGATTAGTCATTGCAAATGTGATTTTAACTGAATAATTTTTACCTTCAAACTTAACCCAGAACTTACTAACCAAGAAGTCAATATGAGTTTTATTAACTTGTTTTCCAGAATTCAGTCAGAATATTATTGGTGTATAACTGCCTTGTATTGCCATAGTTAACCTTTTTTTTATGCTCTTATTATAATCTTCTACTTAATTTTTTTAACTAGGTCTACTATAAAAAAGAAAAGTTAGTCAGAAGATATAATAACAAAACAAAATTAATTAATGAACAAGGGAAGGTGATGTTAGATCGCTAACTATATGTAGTTAGTGAAATTAATGAGAAATTTTATAGTGAGATAAAAATTTAACTGTTAGTAGCATTATAATTATGGGCAATTATTTGATAAATCATGAAAGAGTCAGGATGTTATTCTTCAACAATTACTTTGAGAACCTACTAACAACAATGGTATTTTAGATTTATTATTAATTCTGATAAAGAATAGGGTAGAGATTGGTGATTATTGCTAAATTACTTTCAATGTTTTGCTGGATGTGGAGAAAAAAAAAAAATGGGATTTTGGTTCCAGGTTTGAAAACATTTTTGAAAAGATTAGAAAATAATTATCTGCAATGAATTGAGCAACTGGATTAGTTGTAGATGCTAATCAAATGCAAAAAAAAGAAGTTATTAAATATTCAAGATGGGTATGTTTCTTTATGGATAAAAACACAAAAGTGTTTGCAATAAAATACCAAGATATAAAGGATAATATTAAAGAAAAACTTATAAGAAGTTTAAATTCCCTGCAATGATGAGAGGTTTGGATGACCAGAAGATCAAATGAGTTGGTCAAATGGGACATCAAGAAATAATAAAAAAATATATACTAAAAGAGATGGGTTGATAATGCAAATGTTAATTGTAAGGATTTATTTGAATACATTAAGGGTAAGCAAATTGTTAGGATTGGAGTAGGTGTTTTGAAAGATGGTACAGGAAGGGTAATGTATGATGCTTATAGGATTGCTGAATGAATAGATTCTATTTTTCTTTATTTTCTTTAGTTTTTACTCATCAAAATAAAAGTTCTGGACTATATAATATTTACCCAAGACTTTTGAAAGAGACTATGGATTGAATATGTGAGTCACTTGTTACTATTTTTTTCTAACTCCTTGAATAGTGGGCAGGTGCCAGAGTATTGGAAGTTCACTAATATTACTCTTATTTTTCAAGGGAGATGATTCGGATCACCCAATGATTATAGGCCTCTTAGTATTATATATGGACAATGGGCCATTTGGTTCTTCTGTGTTATACTTGCACACTCATCCCTTAAAGAATCAGAAAAGCAAAAATTTAATTTCACCTGTTATTTTCAGGAAATCATTAGTTTATTTTTAAGATCCTGTTAATTGCTGGCTTCCACTAGTTCTGATGGTAATTAATTCCATCAGTCAGTTTCTTTGTAGAAAAAATAAAACTATTAAAATTCTACCTTTACTTTATACTGACCAACATATCCTAACTGAAGGGAAGAGATCATCCACTTTGGCCTGGGCAAAAAATTTATCTGGCATTGAACTATAATTATAACTGGAGCCTGGTTTGACTTTTTCACGTTTTAAACTTCTGTTTTCTTGTTTTATTATGTTCAGGATATTGGACAAAGAAGTCAGAGGCCTCTATCTTATCAATTCTCCAGATAACCATGCAAGTTTCATTAGGATCACCTTTTACTCATTTATGAAAATAATAATATCTTAACCTGTTTCTGTAAGGATCATTTTAGTAGTCCTTTTCTAATTACCTCTCAATGTCTTTAACTACATCCTGCAAGCCTGTTAGAACATTCTTGAGTGAAAGATCACAACATATTCTATTCAGTGAGTTCCAAATGTATTAAACATATGATCCAAATTATATCCCAACTTTTTAAAATTAAAGGGCATTTGCCATATATTTGCCCAACACGCCAATTAATCCAAGTCAAGTCATAATAATACCTTCAGCATACTCAATAAATAAAGTTAGAAAGGCCAAAGATTTTCATGCCATCAACATGCCTTACAAATTGACTAATTCTATCCATAAAAGCAATAAAAAAGATAACATTATTGAAGCAAGTTTTCTCCCTTGGTGAAGCCATGTTAGTTTTTGTTTATGAAATGTTTTGCTGAATTATTTGCAAATCTTTAATGAGGCTATTTTAAAAAAGTGCTACTGTAAAACCTAATTCACTAGTCTTGTACATTAGAATTCCCCTTAGAAAGTGTAATTAATGGGGATAAAAATTTTAAGTGAATGCTATTTAGTATATGTGACAAATTAATCCATTAAAAACTCATGGAAAAGAAACTAAAATAAATTTGTGTTTTTGATTTTTATTCCTTGGATTTGTATCACTGAAAGATTGTGTAACTTACCTAGGTATAATTCTGACATATATTTATTTTTAATTTCAGTAATCACAAGATGCAATTTAATATTTTAAGAAGTTGCCATCTGTGTGAACATTTCATGAAATATAAATATCAGTATTTTTCTTTAAAGTGTTGAAAAGTTTGATGTAATAGGTTAATATGTAAATACATAATATTAGAAATTTCGAAATTTAAGCTACATTTTTTATATTTCTTGGAATGCTGTCTAAACCATTATTCCTCTGAAGTGTAATTATGAAATATGGTTTAAAGCATATAAATTATAATTATATTATTGCAGTAACAAACTGGCAGAGGGTGTTCATTCTTTAAGCAGGTATTGGCAGTTTAGTTTGGTTTTTATAAAGCACAGTTATGCAATGGGCCAGCTGTGCTTCGCTCACCATAGGTTTTGAAAATTTGTTTTTAATGTGGTAAAACTACAGACTTACTGCTGAGTCACTGGGAGTGAACAAGTACCAAGTATTAATGTGATATTTGTGCCTTTTTAGGATTCTGATTAATGTGAAAATCTTAAAAACTTCTTGATCTTTAAAGAATGTGTGTACACACACACACACACACACACACACACACACACTTATCAGATATAAAACGCTTTTATTTTTAATGGACTTGCATATATAAATGTGTACAGTGTGGTAATGGTCATGTCATTATACACAAACTGTTTATGTAAATACAGGTAATCTATTCCAGCATGTCCATGTGACATCAACAACATATTGGCTTTATTTCACCCTAATTTAATACTTTGTCCTCAATTACTAACAAACAAATCTTGTATTGTAATATTTGCTTACAAATAATGTGTGTATTTGATATGAGCATGCTAGTAATAAGATCTTTGTAGTAATAAGAATATAATTAACAGAAATACAATGAACCTTAAAAAGAAGAGAATTCTTCTCAGACTACCATTCTAAAATTTAGATAAAATCTGTTGAAATAAAGATGTAACCAGCGCATACATATTTATCTTAGCAAACTGTTCAAAATCTCCAGACCTACATATGTATTACAGCATGACCAAGTATACAAGAATTTTTCTATTATTATATTTGTGATGCCATATGATTTTCTAAGAACATGAAGAAACTTTGTAACCTACATTACCTGTTATCGCAACATACAAGTGAAAGTTGCTGCAGTGGATTACCCTGACTTTATTCCATAGGCTGTTAGCTTGTACATACACTCTTGTATGCTTTTGTAATTTTATGTTATGTGTGCTGTGCACAAAGGTCAGAGGCATATTGTAAATGATATCTTTCTCAAGGTATTTGGCAGGTTTGACTTTTAATTAGTAGAGTCCCACTTGAAAAAAAATCAAAAGAGAAATGCATTACTTTAGTTTGGTTAAATAGTAGTTTGGGGATAATTTTCTTCTTTCAAGTAAATTTGGTGGTTTATTACTCATTAGTGTTCAAACTGAGATATGTTTAATTGAAACAATGTGTCATCTTTATTACTAAGATGATGTGTTTATTTTTCTCTTGATTACATGTATTGTCTAAAAATTTTTCTGCAGTTTGTGTACTTCTGGAAAAATAATGAAAGTTTTGTTACATTTCATCTGCAAAGTTATTAAGCTATCTTTAATTAGTTTATCAGACTTATTGTTGATATTTAGGTTGTTTAATGTTTTTGATCAATATTATATTTTAATTGCAATGTTTTGTGGACAAGGCACCGTACAGTAAGATTATAAAACTTCCTTCGCTTTCATCATTAGAAGTTTAGATGTGAAAAAACTGATATAATTTCCTGTGCTTATGAATATTGTTATTTTTATAAACCTGTGGGATATTTGTCTTTTTTTGTGTGGCTTTTTCAGTTTTGTTCTTGAGATTTATTTTATTGAGTATATTCATCTTTGATAGTTAAAATTAGAAAATTCTAATAGCATTTGTGATGTTTTGAAAGTATTTCCAAAAGCAGCTGTATATATTTGTTATTTGGTTCTTATTTAAGTATTAGTTCTGGACATAAGAATTCCATGCAAGTGCAGAAACTAACTAATAACTTGACATTTTGTGCATGATATAACTGACTTTGTTTACAAATTGGTCAAAATTCCTTTACAATCCAAAAAAGAAAGGAACAATTTTTTTCTCCAACTTATTTACCAGTAGCTCTTGTGAAGAGAGCTAAATACATAAGAAATAGTAATTTAGTGGAATACTGCAATTTAACAGTGTTAAATGTATAGTCTTAATAATTTACAGTTTATATAACTGTATGTAATTATTTTTTTGGTGTAGGAATTGTACAGTAATTTCATTTTTCAATTAAGAATGAAACAAAGTGTATGTTTTTGAATATTTTTCTCTGAATTAAAAGTAAAGTTAATTACATCATTCAAAAAACAAGCAAACAAACAAAGAGATGATAATTATACACCTAAGAAAAAAATATTTGATCACATTTTAATACATTGTGATAGATAAATCACCCTCCTGGTTGTTGGTAAATCAGTATATAAAACACAGAAAACACTAAGATTAAAACATGCATTTAACACAGATAGTGCTGTTCAATAAAGTGTGTTTCATGCCTAATTTGTTTCATATAAAGTAAGAGACAACAATGCCCTAGATGTTTCAAAGTTGTAATAGGTCAAATCTGTTATATTATGATATGAATTCAATTAACATGTAATTATCTGAAATGTAAAAGTTGTCAAATATTTAGGTTTATACTTTCCAGATAGAAAATGAAATGGTGATGTGGTACACCAGAACAAATATCCTTCATATATTTACTTAATTACCTCTGTTGCTACTTCTTTCTAGTGTGGACCCCTCGGAGTGGATTCCTGTACGTGGTGAGGGGACCTCCCAGGGAAGGTTCTGTTCTGTCTGGTTACCTTCTCTGGGATCTAAACATCCACCCACGTGTTTGCCGTGCGTGGCGACCCGTGAAGGGGAGGAGAGGATCCTGGTGGTTGAGGGGTCCAACCCTAACACACCACTTTGGCCTCGAATTCCTGTAGACGGGCGGCCCTTGGGTGGCTCCCCTTGGGTCAATCGGCTGGTCCACCTGGGCTAGAGCCAACCAAGTACCAGTGTTGGAAGTTCTCAACGGGTGTTGTGGACATTGTGCCTGATGCTGGTGTTTGGGTATAGTGCTCACGAAACCCTGACGTTGCTGCATTGTCCTTGCATGACTTTGTAGTGCGTCCCCTTGTAGGGCTCCATGGTGGGTGGGGTCAGTGAGTACCGAAACTTTTCTCTTTCCTATGGATCCTCCAAAAAATTTAAGTAAAATTGTAAAAAAACAGTCAATGGGTAAACGACCACGTCTTGAATACACTGAACAGCAATCTCCAACATCAGTAACACACGTACCTCATTTTCTGATATTGCATTCTCTTTCAGAAAAACCTTTAGGGCAAATGTCCCCTTTTTTTATTCAAAAGGGGCTAGAGGGACTTGCTGGCTCTCCAAAATCAGTAAAGAAGCTTCAATCTGGTGACATACTGGTTGAAACATCCACATCCCAACACAGTGAACTCCTCTTGAAATCAAAGGTAATTGGCGATATACCTATTGAGGTTACACCCCATGCTACTTTGAATACTTCACGAGGAGTTTTTGTTGAAAGGGATTTGAAGAATGTTCCTGAATCGGAGATTCTCGCCGGTCTTTCCACCCAAGGAGTTTCTGCAGTGAGGCGCATCTCCACTCGCAGAGATGGAGTTACACTGCCGACAAATACCCTTGTTTTAACGTTCACTTCACCACGAGCACCCGCCACCATCAAAGCAGGTTATCTCATTTGCAGGGTTCGGCCATACATTCCAAACCCTCTTCGATGTTTTCAATGTCAGAGATTTGGCCACTCAAAGACATCTTGTCGTGGTTCCCTGACTTGTGCTCGTTGTGGAGGCAAGGACCACGATGCCTATGATTGTGACGTAAACCCACATTGCGTCAACTGCAATGGTTCTCACCCCTCTTACTTTCATTCTTGTCCAAAATGGTTGGAGGAAAAAGAGGTGCAGCGTTTGAAAACAACACATAACATTAGTTATCCTGAGGCTCGGAAATTGATGTCCACAATCCCATCTCGGACATATGCTGCTGCACTCCATTCCACAACTACAGTGGAAGTGCAGACAGATCTCTCTGTGCCTCCAAAAGAATCGTTTTCAAAACAAATGAAAAGCCTTTTGACCTCCGTGGTTAAAACAGTAGATGAATCGACTTCCACACCTATCTCTGTTCCTCCCACAACTTCCAACAAACCTCAAGATTCATGTCCTTCAGTTTCAAATACAGGCATTTCTTCTGATACATCATTTTCTCCCACCACAATAAACAAAACAATTATTCGTCAGCGTCCTCAGTCACTTGATTCCTCTTCCAATAACAAAAACCTGCCCACTCGACCCAGAGCAGGATCCATGGAGGTTGATAGACCTCCTCTGAAGAAAGACAGTAAAGACAAAAGACGAGGTCGTAAACCGAAGGGTTCTCCAACCACTTCACCTGCTCGTCCTTAAAAATGGCCACCTTGATACAATGGAACTGTCGAGGTTTACGTTCTAATCTGGATGATATCAAAACGCTGATTGCTTCCTACCATCCTGTTTGTCTTTCTCTACAAGAAACATTTCTCAAATCTGCTGATACAGTCTCCATTCGGCAGTTTTCTCTGTACAGAAATGACAAGTTGTGTGATGGTCGAGTACATGGAGGGGTGGCACTTTTGGTTGATCAACATGTGCCCACCCTGTCTTTGTCACTCAATACACCCTTGGAGGCCATAGCCATCCGTATTTCCTTGGGTCGTACCATCACTGTTTGTTCTCTGTACCTGTCCCCTGGAGAGACATATGATCAATCAGACCTGGATGCTCTCGTTGAACAGTTACCATCTCCATTTCTAATCCTGGGGGATTTTAATGGACACCATCCCCTCTGGGGAAGTGCTGTTATTGATGGGAGGGGTCGATCTGTAGAGCAGATGCTCTCTGATCACGATCTTTCTCTTTTCAATACTGGTTCTTCCACTTACTTTCATGCACCAAGTCAGTCATTCACTGCCATTGATCTCTCAGTTTGCTCCCCTTCATTATTCTCCCATTTTTCATGGAGGGTTGACAGTAATCCACTAGGCAGTGATCATTTTCCGATCATTTTGAGCGAGACTGGCCGTGGTCGATGCCACCCTACCCGCGTGCCCCGGTGGAAGCTGGATCAGGCAGACTGGTCCACTTTCACTGCTCTCGCAGAACTCGATCCTGTCATCGCAAATCAGCCATCTATAGACAACTGTGTTACAGCGGTAACTGATTGTATTATACATGCAGCTGCTCAGTGTATTCCTAAAACCTCGACACGTTTCCCACGATATCCTCGTCCATGGTGGAATTCCGCTTGCAACTTAGCACGGAAGGCTCAAAAACGGGCCTGGGATACTTTTCGCAGATATCCCACACTTTCAAATCGGGTTGCTTTCCAGCGGGCCCGAGCACATGCTCGGTGGGTAAGACGTCAAAGCCAGAAGGAATCTTGGATTAAGTTCACAACCAGCATATCTTCTACCACCAGCTCCAAGATCGTATGGGACAAGATTCGAAAGGTTAATGGGCACTACACTTCTGTTCCCCTCTCAATCTTACTCTCTGATGGTCAGGAGGTGACTGATGTCCGAAACATCGCTAACACTCTAGGTGAAAGCTTTTGCCGGGTATCTAGCACTTCTGCTTGTTCCTCCACCTTCCTGGCCATCAAGACTCGGGCAGAGCGATCACCTATTTCCTTTCAAACTGACTGTTTCTTTGACTATAATAGTCCCTTTACCCTAGTGGAACTAAAAATGGCCCTTCATCGGTCTGCCAGTACATCTGTTGGACCTGATGATATTCATTATGACATGCTACACCATCTCTCTCCTGATTCTCTTGATGTCCTTCTGACCATCTTCAACCGGATTTGGCAGGAGAATGTTTTTCCTGATGCCTGGCGCCACGCTATTATTTTACCTTTCTCTAAGCCAGAGAAAGATCCGAAGATTCCTTCAAACTATCGTCCAATTGCTTTGACGAGCTGTCTCTGTAAGACCTTAGAAAGGATGGTTAATGCTCGTCTTGTTTGGTTCCTTGAATCAAACAACCTCCTCTCACCCACCCAGTGTGGGTTCCGTCGACAGCACTCCACCATAGACCACCTAATTCGTCTTGAAACATCTATCAGAGAGGCCTTTCTCAACCGCCAACACCTTGTATCGATATTCTTTGACATAGAGAAGGCTTACGACACAACATGGAGGTATGGCGTTTTGCGAGACCTCCATACATATGGGTTACGTGGCCATCTACCCATGTTTATTAAAAATTTTTTAATGGACAGGAGATTCCAAGTTCGTGTTGGTTCGGCACTTTCACGTTCTTTTGTACAGGAACTTGGAGTCCCTCAAGGCTGTATATTGAGTGTCACACTTTTCAGTATAAAGATAAATGCCATCACTGAACAACTCCCTCTCACCGTTGCGAATGGGCTATATGTTGACGACTTTCACATCTCATGTCAGTCATCAAACATGAGATATATTGAGCGGCAACTACAAACTGCCCTCAATCGTGTACAGAAGTGGACTCTTGCAAATGGCTTTAATTTCTCTCTTTCCAAAACTGTATGCATGCACTTTTGCCGCCGACGAGGTATTCACCCTGATCCTGAACTTCATATCGGTGAAGTTTTGCTGCCAGTGGTCCCAGAGACAAAGTTCTTGGGGCTTATCCTTGATCGTAAATTGACCTTTATACCACACTTAAAGCAGCTTCAGGTCAAATGCACAAGAACACTGAACATCCTTCGTGTCCTCTCTTCTACCAGTTGGGGGGCAGATCGCCGTTCAATGTTGAAGATATATCGTGCTCTTATTAGATCGAAACTTGACTATGGACCAATGGTCTATGGCTCTGCCACACCCTCGGCCTTAAAGATACTGGACCCCATTCATCACCAAGGTCTTCGACTCTGCACCGGAGCTTTCCGTACCTCTCCAGTTCAAAGCATATACATTGAATCTAATGAACCTCCTCTACACCTTCGCCATTTGCAACTGTCTTTACAATATACTTCGAAACTACGTTCCTTACCAAAGCATCCCACCTGGGAATGTGTTTTCCTTCCTCGGTGGGCAGTACTTTTTCAGAACAGACGATCTGTCATTGCTCCGTTTGGCCTTCGCATCCGGGCGCAATTGGATGAATTGGGTCTGTCCTTGGATAATATTGCAGATTCCACATGTCGACGCATCCCACCATGGCTTATTACAACCCCCAAGTGTGACCTTTCTTTCAATCACCTAAAAAAGGCGGATACTCCAGACTGGAAGTACCGTCTTTTATTCAATGAATATCTTTCCAACAATCATTCAGTTCCCATTTATACCGATGGTTCCAAATCAGGAAATTCAGTGGGCTCTGCTATGGTTTGCTGTGGGTCAGTAGTTGCACACAGAATCCCCTCTACAGCTTCTGTGTTCACCGCTGAACTGTATGCAATATCTCTTGCCCTTGATCATATTGCAGCTGAGCAGTACTCCAACTGCACTATTTATACTGACTCGCTTAGTTCTATTCTTGCCTTGGAATCACTTCACATTAGCTCACATCCTATTCTAGCAGATATTCAAAACCAACTGGCCCATTTCTCATTAGCAGCTACTTCAATTCAGTTTTTCTGGATACCAGGCCATGTTGGTATTCGCGGGAACGAGCTTGCAGACATGGCAGCTAAATCTGTCTGCCTCAGCACCATCACCCCTATGCCTATTCCGTACATGGACTATGGTGTTGTCTTCAAAGCTCGGCTCCGTGCCAGTTGGCAGTCCACTTGGAGTGAACAACGCGACAATAAACTTTTTCAAATTAAACCCAAAATTGGAGTTTGGCCATCTAGCTTCCGTAAAGTTCGGAGGGAAGAAGTTGTTCTCACTAGGCTACGCATTGGTCACAGTTTTTTAACTCATCATTTTCTTTTATCTGGAACTGATGCACCAATGTGTAGTTTGTGTAACACTCAAATCACTATCAGCCATGTTTTACTTTCTTGCCATCGTTACAATCCTCAACGACGGCAATACTTTAAACATATTTTTTCCCAGCGTCAATCTGTACCTTTGGACAGAGTTATTGGTGATGGTGACTATGTCCACCTTAATAACGTTTTTAATTTTTTAATGGCCATTAATCTTTTTAATCTTATTTAAGTGTGGTATATTTATTCATTACACCTTTTTAATTGTGGCTCCTTTTTAAAGTTTTATTCTCTCTCATTCAATGCGACATTAAACAATAGCCAGAACATTAAATAACTCGACACCAGGACTGGAAAGGCCAACTTCAGGTGACTAACGCTTCTGTTTGAACTGTCTGTTTGAACTACTCGTTAGTCTTCCTGGCGAGTTACTGTTATACTTTCGCTGCATATCATTTCGTGCTTTTACAACCTTTTTGTACTGGCCATATTGACTCATAACCCGGAACCAGGACGGAAAGACCAACTTCAGGTGGCTGACAGTGGTTTATATACTACCTGTTAGTCTTCCTGGCGGGTTATGATCATTCCCATTCTGCTACAGGTTGGCCTGTACAACTTTGTTGACTGGATGTCGTCATTGGTTTTTGCACCATTTCCTGTTTTAATTGCCATTTTGTTTTTATCTTCAATTACCTTTACACATTTTACTCCATTTACTTGACTTTTATTTTTTTACTGGACATTTGGCTACTCTTTATTATGATTTTGCTGAGTGTCTTTTTAAACTTTTATTCTATTACATTTTGATAATAGCTACTATGACACATAACCCAGAACCAGGACTGGAAGGGCCAACTTCAGGTGACTGACGGTGGTTCTTGAACTTCTTCGTTAGTCTTCCTGGCGGGTTATGATCATTATTATTATGCTAGAGTAAATAGTTTATAACTTTGAAGACTGGGTGTCACCATTGGTTTTTACACCATTTTCTGTTTTAATTGCTGTTTTGTTTTTACCTTCATTTTCCTTTACCAATTTTACTCCATTTACGTGACTTTTCTCTTTTTACTGAACTTTTGGTTACTCATTGTTGCGTTTTTGCTGTGTGTTTTTTAATACTTCTATTCTTTTACATCTTGATACTAGTTGCTATGACACATAACCCAGAACCAGGACTGGAAAGACCAACTTCAGGTGACTGACGGTAGGTCTTGTACCTGCCTGTTAGTCTTCCTGGCGGGTTATGATTATACCTTTATGATAGAATACCTACCTTACAACTTTTTACACTTTGCCTTCTATCTTAACCTTGTAGACTAGGTGTCAACACTGGTTTTATACTTTTTTTTGTTTGTTTTACCTTGATTTCCATTTATGTCTTTTACTACATTTTTACCGGTTGTTTGGCGCAGATAGCCTCGTTGCTTTGTGCCACAAAACACTAAATCAATCAATCAATCAATCTAGTGTGGAATAAAAAATAAAGGAAATTTATTGGTTGCTGGGAATGTATATTGATGGGTTAGGGTCTTAGATATAGAGTTCTAAGGCTATCTTACAGTCTTCAGTGGTTGAAACTTCTGTAAAGAGGGATATGACATCAAAACTGGCGATGAAGACAAACATGTTCAACAACCACAACTATATGCAAAGGAAACTTTGTTGATATTTCCAATATCAGTTAAGTTCTTCAAGAATTTTAAGTATGCCATAAAGGCTACAATGAAAACAAAGGTATGTGCAAAATCATAACGAGCACTTTAAAGCCCCAAGTGTTTCAGACTGTCTTATGATTATTAGTTACTGATGAACACACGTGACAACGTTATGGTATATTACAGACAATTTTAACCAGAACATTTCTATATGAAGCTCTAACTTTGATGTATCTTTCATAATAAAACTGATTTCTGAAAATTATGAGTGATAAAGCCACAGAAGGGCTTGTTCTGCAAATTGGAATTACACTATTAAAACATATATGGTACTTTATACAATCGACATAAAGAAAATATGTTGTGTCATCACTAAATGTGATTAGCTCACTTTCTTTTTTACTCATGTAGTATTTTTTCTATAGAGTAATAAGAAACTAAACTTATTTGACTACTTAAATTTCATATTAAAATCTGCCCTTATGAAGAAGAAAGTGTATATGTGTGTATGTATGTATGTGTGTGTGTGTATATAGCATTTTTAACTTGTAGACACAGACAATTAAAATTACCGTTGTTCTGATGGCCAAAAATTGTACCGAATTACTCCGTTCGGGAAAAATAGCGCTTCGAAAATTCTTGGTTAAAAAATGTTTACGGCATGTTTAATGCCATGCATTAAATTTTTCTGTAGTATTTCATAAGTTTTTCCCTCGTATATTTAATTTGTCTGTGAGAGATCTTCCAGTGACAATATTTATTATCCTACCATCTGGCATAGCAATCATAGTTTTGTTTTGTTTTCCATTAACTGCGTTAAGTTGAAACATACCATTGTTTCAGAAAAATACGGCTCCACAAAGCTTAATCCCCGCCTCTCATTTCTTTATCGGGTTTTGCAAGTGAAATTGTTGCTGATTTTTTTTTATTATTTAACTAGATGACATTTTTAAACTTTGAACAACCGTATTCCTCCAAAATTTAATAAGATAATTCGTGGCATCAAATATTACGAACGTTTAATATAATTTTGTTTAAATATTTTATTTATCAGGAATATGTTGAAATCAGGACCTCACATAAACATTTTAATGCTGTTGTACGTACAATAAGATTTGTAAACATAATCAGTGATGACGAGAAAACCCATTTGTAGAGAAAAAAATTATGTAAAAACGGCTGGTTTGGGTTTGTCACCTTCACACGTTTTCGAACACTGCAAATCAAATAAACACAACCTAACCATAGAAAACACCCAAATAGTAAATAAAGAAACAAGCATAAATAAACGCAAAATTAAAGAAGCCTTATTTACACAACCACTCAAGTCCAAGATAAACCAATACAAAGGAACACCTTTATTAATAAATATAATCAACATCTAAGCACACCCTTTACATTCCTACACTCAGTTACACAACCCCCTTCAAACGTGGTCAGCTATTGGTCAGTTACCTCTTTCTATCTTTGTGAACCTGACGATTACTGAAGAAGGTCGAAACGTTGTTCGCTCCTGTACATAAAAAAAAAAGTCTCAACCCAAATCAGCTGCTTTTATTTGTAAACATAATTTATGTATTTGTATATTTTTTTAAAAAATAGTTCATTTACAGTTATAAAATCTAAATGATATTTAAACGACCCAAACGAATGATCATATTTCGATTTATATATGCAAAAACGGCAAGTTTGGGTTGAGAAAATATTTTAAATAGAAGAGCAAACAACGTTTTGACCTTCGGTCATCGTCAGGTTCACAAAGAAAGAGGTAACTGATCAGAAGCTGACCACATGTTTGGAAGGGGTTGTGTAACTGAGTGTCGTAATGTAGAGGGCGGGGTTAGATGTTTGAATATATAATTTTATCTATAATATTTATATAGGTATAATGGCGTTCCTTTATATTGGTTTATTTTGGGTTTAAGTTGTTGTATAAGTAAGGCTTCTTTAATTTTGCGTTTGTTTATGTTTGTTTCTTTATTTAGTATTTTAGTGTGGTCAGTTACCTCTTTCTTTGTGAACCTGACGATGACCGAAGAAGGTCGAAACGTTGTTCGCTCTTCTATTTAAAATATTTTCTCAACCCAAACGAGCCGTTTTTGCATATATAATTCTTAACAAGTGTATTTCTCGATATCATTGATTGCATATTTCGATTTATATTATCTTTTCAAAGAACAAACTCATAATTTTGGGTTTTGGTGTTTCAGCTTTATTAACTTTTTTCTTTGCATGCTTTAAACGTATCACTGTTGGAGCTAATACAATACACAAATAGTATTACAAAATTAATTTTTATTATACGATTTTTAGAAATAAAAATCCAGTGTTCATTACAGTAAAAACGTTGAATCAACTAATTAGGGTATGCAACAAATTCTGAGATGTGTTTCGATTTAAACTAATTTAATAATTATTTCATATTGTATTTGATATAGAATCGCTTTGATTTGATTTTACGAAAATTTTTACAGGTGATTTGCAGTTTACTTTTATATTAGTTGTTGGACTGTCGTTGCCTAGTAGTTATACCTTGACCGAGTTATGATTGTTTGTTTTTGAATTTCGCGCAAAACTACAAGAGGGCTATCTGGCATAGCCAGGTGATTAAGGCACTCGACTCTTAATCTGAGGGTCGCGGGTTCAATTCTCCGTCACAGCAAACATGCTTGCCCTTTCAGCCGTTGGGGAGTTATTATGTTACGATCAATCCCACTATTCGTTGGTGAAAGAGTAGCCCAACAGTTGGCGTTGGGTGGTGATGACTAGTTGCCTTCCCTCTAGTCTTACACTGGTAAATTAGGGACAGCTAGTGCAGATAATCTTAATGTAGCTTTGCGCGAAATTAAAAACAACAACAAATTAACATCTGTAGTAGACGATTAAGTGATAAACATACAGATAGTATAAAGAAAGAATAATAATTTATTCCGTCAAACATGGTTTTAGAGTGATTGAATCAGCCTGAGTGCACTTTGATAAAAAGAACAGAAGATATTTTAAAGAAAGAAGACCAAAAGGTTACTGGAAGAGTTGTGTACTCCTGCGACACATATAAGTGAATTTTTCACAGAATACTAATGGATAAAAATATGAACAGGTAGTTCGGCTGCTTGTCAAATTAAACTCCAAAATATTTGAAGGGACCTAATTAGACTTTTGATGAGAATAAGAAAATCATATAGTGTTTATGATATCCCTATGATCACTGTAGTGTAAAGAATTTTGTTTTACATACATTAAACTATTTTCAAATATACATATTGAAAACCTGTGAAGTGCATGCTGTTCATTTATTGTTGAATTTATCGCCAACAAGTTACAGACACTTTCTGTAGAAGAATCCCAAGTCCATTAACAATAGCACAGTATATATTTATACTACAGAGATCTGTAATTAAAAGCCTTTAACTGACAACTGGCAAATATAATATATGCGCAGATAGCCTCGTTGCTTTGTGCCATAAAACACTAAATCAATCAAATCAATCAACTGACAAACCAGTGCCACACTTTGGCTATTGAGTGTGATGTACGAATAATGGCGAAATTTCATTATTATTCAGACAAGAGTTGACGGTGAATGCTCCTTACTAGCTATCTTCGATTTGAGCTGTCGGTTCAAATTGGGAACTATTGTGCACAGATAGTACACTCCCATAGGGATTTTTGTATGCGTTTGTTAAATGTAGTTTCTTAATATCTTTATTTCATGTACCTGTTTATTTTCTGATGTTCGTACTGTGTACATAGAACATCATATTCAAGGAAAGACTTGTGTAGTAATACCCTGAACACCCTTGGAAGCAGGCCTTCTTTTGTTACTGAGTGTGTGTGTATTGTTAAGTTATTTTTTGCGTTTTAAATTAGGTGATTGTTACAGAACATACAGCATTAAACTCGAAAACCTTAATAGTGTAAACGTAGAAAATTTCTAATATGTTAAATTTAATTTTTTTCTAGTAAATTCGAAGAGTAGATGATAAATACGAAATTCAATGAAGCATCACGAAAAGATAGAACTGTTTCTAATCACTAGAGGAAATCAGTCGAAGAGTGTTTTTTACTTCAATTAGCGATGAATCGTTTAGTGTTTTAAGTTACTGAATGAATCTGCTAGAAAGTTGTACAAGTGAGTTGATTTTAATGTGAGCATGTGACAGTTACTATGACTGTAAAAGTATCCTACAAGTCACCACAGTGTTTTAGCTTGTAGCAACGTTAAGGCATAAACTCTTTTGTTATTGTCACGTGAAAATTACATTAATTATTTTCTTCTAATAATATGCCAAAAAAGAACAACATAGCAATAGCTGAAAAAGGAAAACAAAGTGGTTATTGATGTCTGATACCCAATTATTTATGATAAATATAGAACTAAGTTTTGTTTAAGTGATTCTAATTCTATTTAAAAATTGAAAGGATATTATTTTGATTTAAAGAAAACAATTGTATGTGATATTTTATCACTTCAAAATTTTGGTTTCTTTTTAACTTGTGTATTTTGTACATACAGCGATACTCAGGTTAAAAAGCATCATTTTAATAAAAAATTCCTGAAATTAGAAAACAATGAAAAAAAGGAGATTTTTAACTAGTAAAATAATTTACCTTTATAATTTCATTGTATTGTAAATCCTGGCGGTAACAAATGTGGCGAAACTTTCTTTTGGCCTAGAACTTTAGTTTAACTCCTAACTTAACCTTCAGAGTAAAGTAAAATGTATTTGTTTTTTCCAAATATTTCAGTTTTTTAAAGTGTTAATTTTAGATGTTTGTCGGAGTAGTGCAGTTCTTATGGAAATTTGTGCTTTGTATATTTTGCTGTTGGTAAATTTATAGAGTATGTATTTTATAGTTGAGTAATTGAGTGAGGTATTTTAAACATTCCGTGTCCTGTTATTTATCGTTTGGATTATATTTGTCTATGTTAATTTAAATTTTAATACGTAGATACTTTTTCGTCAAAGTGAAATCTGTTGACACTTCCATCATACATTGACACAGAGAAATAAACTTTTACGTGTTACACGTGTTTGTTAAAAGTTTAATATATGTATCATTATATACCTACATATATACAAACGTATTTTATTGTAATTTTGAGAATGGAAATTGTTTTATAGTTAACTTTTTTGTAAATAATATTCGTTGTTTTTTTAATGTAAGTTTAGTTGTTTTTTTTAATATATGCTAATCCAAACATAAGTTCAACCTGATATAATACTACTGAACGACAATTCGAGTACGCATTTTTGCCTGAACAGTAAAGTGAATAATGTTGAAGCGAAAAATGGCGCAGAATTTTACGAATAACGTGAAATGTGTT
This sequence comes from Carcinoscorpius rotundicauda, assembly GCA_011833715.1. NCBI lineage: Eukaryota > Metazoa > Arthropoda > Merostomata > Xiphosura > Limulidae > Carcinoscorpius > Carcinoscorpius rotundicauda. The sequence continues at coordinate 29,727,263 of CM022398.1, forward strand.
TCGTAGAGGTTGTTGGATGAAGTTTGTTTTTCAAAACCACTAAGAAAATTATGCGTAGGTAGTAAGCTGTGTATGGCTGCATGTGTGGAAGACAGAAACAACGTCATTAGGTGGACGTAATAATAGGATGTGAGTAAATACAAAGACACCGAGAACGTAGCAGCATAATAAACCTAGTTATAGAAGTCGGCTGTATAGACTATAAAGACCTGGAATTTGCGCACTTAAAAATATGCAACTACGTCCTTGGACGACATGGCACTGCCAAGAGATATTTTCACTTCCATCTGGGTTTTACTGTCCCAAAAGACATGCAGCGCAATGCTGACAGAATCCAAGTTTAGTTTTTAATCCATGTAATTTGGAGAGCCCAGCCAGCTAGCTCGCTGAGTCAGCAACACCGACATGAACATCCGGAAATAGAAACTGTTCTTTTTTTTGTCTCGCATTATATTGTGCAAATGTGTAGTAGAATTAAAAATCACAAACTAATGTTTTCAAAATTTGTTTATTGATTTTTGCATGCGTAGTTGTTTAATCACACACACACAAAAATCGAAATTATCTTTTTTAAGTTCAATTTTGGACAATTATATACAGATAATTTTATTTAAAATTTTTGTATGACCCAAGAAAAAATATTATAGGTTATACTAACTTTGATTAAATTTTCATGATTATTAATTAATTTTAGGCTAAAACATATTATACCATTGTATTCTACTACGATTATCAGTTTTGATCTAACATTACATAATGCCAAATTTTGAAATAGACACTTTACAGATTTTTGCTTGGAAAAATGTGCTTTTCTGTGAAAGTAAAACAGTAAACATTGGCCAGTATAGCTGCGTGGTCTAGTGGTTAATGGTTAACATGCTTGTCGTATGAATTCGAGGGTTTATGGTTCGCTGCCTATTGCTGTTAAAATGTTCTCTACGCTTGGGAACTGTGAACGCTGTATTAAAGTCGTGGTATCCAAAGAACTGGTGATGGATACTGTTGACCGGTTTGCTTTCCACTTAGAGTATCTTTGCACAGGTAGGGACGACAATGGCATCCCAGCCAGCTATTGTAACAAATTAGAGTCTTTTACTGGAACACATATACGATTTAGAACAAAAATCACAAAACGTGATAGTACATTATGATGTTGATCGTAAAGTATTTTAAAATTGTTTTACTAGAAACAGTTCAGTTGGTTGCTATAGTATTAGAAGTAAGGCCCAAACGTGGCCTATTGTTTTATGTATTGGACTGTAGATGCGAGGGTCTAAAGTCTAAGATTGTGGTGCTACCAAATACGCTTCACACTTTTAGTTGTAGAAGTGTGTTCAAATGACACTCTTAACTGTTAGGTTCAAAAAGGCCACTTTAGATGGCGAGGGTTAATGGCTGGTTGCCATCTGACGTGTCCTTTGTTCAAAATTAGACATCATTATATGCATGAGGTGTTGTAACAGACAAGTGTTAAAAGCCATTGTTGATTTTATAAGACGAGTTGACAAGCTTTGTTATTTGCGAGTTTTGTATAAGGAGAATCGTTGTATTACGCATATGGATGTATTGTGTATCCACATTTTAGTTTTTGTGACGAAATGCACCATTTCGTTACAGTAACATATTTGGGTAGTGGCTAGAAGGGGTTCAGCTCCAGGGGACATGGTCTTAATGGGGGCTCATTGATAATTTTATTCAATGTAAAATTATATAGGATGTAGGGTTTACACAACCTTAAATTCGTCACTGTTTTGTTGTTTAAAAGGTTTTACATTTTCGAGTACTTTACGTGTTTATACATCTCGTATTGTTTGTGTACCATCTAAAGTATCAGTGGGTTGTAAAAGTTTGGTAAGTTTTTCTACAAGATTATTAAAAAATGTTTATTTCAAAAGGGTAATAGGAATGTTAAAAAAAATTGAAACAAGTAGCTCAAAGTGAAAATGCAATCATCAAAAAATAAACTAACAAGGCTAAGGTTTGAGACAATTTTTTAAGCTGGAAATACGTATTTTGATTCCCTTTTTAAAAAATGCAATGTTTAAGGGAGTCAAAACAGGATTTGTAGCTTGAGGAAATAATGTCAACATTATCTCAAACTTTAAGCTTATTTGTTTACATTTTGACAATTTCATTTTTGCTTTAAGCTTGTTTCTCTGTTTCTTTGAAATTCCTTACTCCCCTTTTCCAATTAACAAACTTTTATTATCTTTTTATTAATACACCCTTTCCATTTTTGATGGAGTTTTGGTCGTGACACTTTTTCGACTTTCTTATACCTATGTTTCGTTAACTCCAAACTTTGGTCGGTCTTCGTCCCTGCATACTTTATCTAAAACTAAATATTTGTAAAACGAAATATATAGCTAAAAAAACTTCTGCCACGCTTTCGCCCAGAATCGTCATTTTCTGATTGCTTTCATTCTTGCTATTCTTTATAATCAGCTTCAAGTATGGTTATTGAATCTATTTTCAGTATCTATAAGATTTGCAATCACGCAGTGTAAGCTATAATTCGACATTTTACCATCAGTAATTACCGTGTTTACCGATTTGACGCTCGAAATTGAACCCCACGCTGTCTTTTAAACAAGGGCTTAAATATATCTGTTGTGGGAGATAATCGATCATGTGGTTGTAAAAAAATTGTGATCTTGGCAGTAGCGTCATGTCCAAAAGTGCAAATGTGACATCAATGCAGTTGGGAACATTAAGCTAATAATTACTGTCATATAAATATTAAATTACATCCACGGCCTGCATATTAGATTATGAGACTCCATACAAACAACAGACTGCATTAAAACGATTGGGTGTGAATCGTTATACAGCTGCTTTTATTTGCTAGTTAGTCAAATAAATTTAAAAACTACCAATCACAATGCGCGATAACACATTTAGTAATATTGTCTAATTTTTCTTACCATACTCCATCATTTTTCCTGTATACTGGCGTAATAATATTAAACAATTGTAAAGAAGAACAAATGGGAGATTCGTACTACAAACCAGCTTTGTGGTTCGTGGTACACAAGTGATTAAATACAAAAATTCAAGCTTTTGCTTTGTAATATTTGTCCCCATTTTGAAAAGTGAATGTTTCTCGTACGAAAGACTAATTCCAGAGCTATACACGCACCCAAATTAAAATAAAAATTATGAATTTATACAAGTGAAAATGCTCCATTATTAACGTTTTTAAGAGCAAAATAATTGCTTTCAACACTTTCAAGTAACAGAAGCAAGTGTTTATCACAAATTTGTATACACATTATTGCTTTCTAATTTAATGTAAGAACGAAATGTTTGGTTCACTGAGCCTAAAAAAACTTTTTTTTCAGAAGACAATTAGTGCTTTTAAAATTTATATAGCTCTTAACTTTTCTCATACCTTGAATAAACTTGCCAAATGAAATATTAACTCTCACATATAACATATTTGTAAACGTCAGCATTAAAAGTTTTTTATTAGCACTAAATTAATAATAATACATTGTAAAATAGACATTTTATTTGAAGTCTAATTATTGACATCTCACCTTTTGCTCTGATGTTGAATAATCATGAAAGTTTTGTAATCATATTTGGAGATTTGGAGTATATATATCAATTTTGTACGTATTATATACTTATGATCCATTATTTGTACTAGCCTATTGCTCGTGGCGCCAGAACTCACTTGGGGTGCCAGCAATTGGTAGGGGTGACAGTGCATGGTAGCTATGCAGCCTAATATAATAATCTCTATTGAATTATATTTTTCTTTCTTGTCCAAAGACAAAAGACATTTACTAAGCTATTGGTGAGGAAAGTGCTAATTAATGGTAATATTTACCTAGAGTCTCAAGAGCTTGCACCTTACCTTATCATACACCATTCATTTGGTAATGTTCGAGCTTGCACCTTACCTTATCATACACCATTCATTTGGTAATGTTCGAGTTTGCACCTTACCTTATCATACACCATTCATTTGGTAATGTTCACTTTCTTTTTCTTTTTTGAAGCCATGAAAAATACTTTTTCTTGGAATACATTTTTTCTTAAGGAAGGATATAATAAATCATATAAACATGAAAATAATATAAACTCAACAAGTAAAGAATTTTCTGGAATGCTGATTCTCTTACATTGTTTGTTTTACGTTTCTTAACAATGATTTGAGTAGCAGGCAGGGAGGGAGCTGCTTATCTTTCATGTTAATATATTGATGACATTATCTGGGCTTGCCACCGGCTATAACGTATTTCCCTTCTACCCTGCCACACATGTTGGCAAATTAATTTTTATGTTTCACCAACAATGATACTGATCATGTATCTTATACGATGTAAAACGAAACTACAAACCCAACTAGGTTTGCATCAACAAATTAAATAAATGTGACAAAATAGGTCAGGAGTGCTTTGAGAAAAATCGTATTTATTAGTTTTTTTTTCAAATCTCAAAATACACCATTAAAGAACCGGAAATGGCGTTTCATGACGTCATAGATAATATCATCGCTTTATAACTATGCAATTCGTGAAAAACGAGGATATACGCGTGTGACATCATATCTGCCCCCTACGTATTTGTAAACAAACAGCACCATTTCGGGAACATTTTCCCAAGATCGCGTAATAAAAGTTTCCAGTATCATACAAATTAACAAGAGTTTCATTATTGTATGATCATGACGATGTATATGTGTTAGCATCTATCACTCATTCTTGGCTGGCTCAATTAACGTAATGAGTTAACAAAATTAATTAACTTTTACAAAGCAGGGTACACAATTAGCACCTAAAACGTTGTTGTCGTTTTAATAAAATAAAGAAGGAAAAAGAGCATTATATAATGGTGTCCTTTGTACAAATTTTGCTTCCTTAATGGGCGTCTCGTAGTGGTAAGTCTTCGGATTTACATCGCTATAATTACAGTGTTCGATTCCCTTCGGTGGGCATAGCAGACAGCTGGATGTGGCCTCACTATAAGAGAAAACGTAATACCTTAATGGTATCCTTCGGCTAGCGTTTATAATGCTTGTACTAATTCATTGTGTACGACATTATTTTTGTTACTTTTAATAATATGTAACTTTTAAAAGTGCTTAGGTTATTGAAGCTATTTAATTGTGATACAATAATGTTTTTTATATTCTATAAATGGAGTAATATTTTTCTGATAATGGAAAGTAAAAATATATGTAAAAATCTAAAAGCGTACTTTTATAAACAATCTTTATTTTATATGTCCAAAGCACGTCGTAAATATGGGCAAACAAGTTCTGCACACAGGACGGTGGTGGGGTCAAACTTTATCTTCCTGCTCTTTTCTCTCAAAAATGCTTTATTCTGTGTAATGAAATTGTCAACAACTACGAAAAGATACAACTGATTTCATACCATGCATGCTATGAGTTGTAACAAAACAAAAGGTTTCAGATGTAATTTCAATGGAATACAGAGACTCAGACTTTAAAATATAAAAATAATTGTAATTACTGTTAAATATTAATACCCTAAATTTATTGTTTAGATTTATATTATAAACACTTTTATAATATTAATTGATGTGAATAAAAAATATTTCCTTTACTTGAATGTTTATTCTACATATACCAGAGGCAAGCTGTAGTCTCCATAGTTTCTTCCCCCAACAAGTTTTGCTTTTGATTCTTGAAAAGCGTTTTTTGTTAATGAGCCACCGCCATTTTAATGTTCTCCGCAAATTCGTTGAACAGACACTTGAGAGTTTGTTTTGGTTTGTTTGTTTTGGAATTTCGCACAAAGCTACTCGAGGGCTATCTGTGCTAGCCGTCCCTAATTTAGCAGTGTAAGACTAGAGGGAAGGCAGCTAGTCATCACCACCCACCGCCAACTCTTGGGCTACTCTTTTACCAACGAATAGTGGGATTGACTGTAATATTATACACCCCCACGGCTGGGAGGGCGAGCATGTTTAGCGCGACTCGGGCGCGAACCCGCGACCCTCGGATTACGAGCGCACGCCTTAACGCGCTCGGCCATGCCAGGCCTGACACTTGAGAGAAAGAAAAATCAAAAATCATATGCGCCTATAAATGAGTTTGTTTTGAAAACGTCCATTGAGTTGGCATAAAATTATAAATTTAAAATTTTATAAGTTTTATCCCTATATTTGTTTGTTCTCTAGAGATAAGCCAAGGGGTGAAATTGTAGTTAAATCAAGCATTATGTAGAGGTCGCTCGACAACATATACATTTTCTAAAATCGAAGGAAAATGGACCCGGCTCTTTTAGTGCTGCTGTCGAGACATGTCAAGGATAAGCTCTTTGGTATCCTCAAACTGTTGTCAGAATTTGTAGAATCTCGAGCAATTGCAGTCATGCAGTGCTTCCAAGATTGGTGCATAGAGGATTAAATCGTGTTAGTTGACAACCACTGTTAACAATACTGGTGGAAGAAGTGGAACGTGTATTCGACTCAAACAAGGAACTTGGTCACTCCTGTCTTCAATGCTGCTTTCTGGAACCATGTACAAGAAGTCTTCATGATCCTCTTCAAGGATCAGTTTTGTATCTTCGATCGCAGATAAGAATTATTTGAAGCGGCACGTGGAATCGAGAAATACCATGAACGAGATTATTACAAGAAGTCGCTGGAACTCTTTCTGTATTTACTTTTAGTTTAATCAAAAATTTTAACAACATTTTGAATATCGTATTTACTTTTTATGATTGAATAAAAGTTTGTAAAATGCTTTATTCCCTACTTAATTTTCGTGCAACAAAGAAATTAAACAGTTCTCCGTTGAACAGGTGGTCGGGAATTATAGTGCTTTGAGCGACCTCTAAGGATTATTTAATTTATATCAAATTCAACAGGAATCGTGTTTCAGTAGCTGGTAATAAATTGAAGGGGTAAAACATAATATATCTTCATTTTTAAATTTCGCCCATCTAACTAAAAATCACCTTAACATAGTTACATAAGATAATCATTTGGAGGCCAATAATTTTTCTGGAGTTTCACAAAAAGAACAATAATTCGTTTCAAATATCTTTCATTAAAGCAAAAATTAAACTTTTATGAGTTGAATCAAATAATACGAAAGTAGTTATCAGAAGGTATATTTTTTTAATCTGTGTAACAGGAATTGGTAACGTACGAATGTTTCATTACGCAGCTTCATTCGTTGAAAGCGAGTGTGTATGTGTGTTTTTTGTTAAGCGCAAAGCTACACAATGGATCATCTGTGCTGTGCCCCACCGCAGCTGTAAAGTTAGTGTGTGTATGGTTTTTACAGCAAAGCCATATTGGGCTATCTGCTGAGTCTACCGAGGGGAATCGAATCCCCGATTTTAGCGTTTTTTGTTTTTTGTGTGTAAGCGCTATCACATAAGTCCCATACTATGCAGTCTCATTGTGTTTGGCCTGGAATGGCCAGGTGGTTAAGTTGCTTGACTAGTAATTTGAAGGTCGCGGTTTCAAGTTACTATCACACCAAACATACTTGCTATTTCAGCCGTGGTTGCGTTATAATATCACGGTCAATCCCACTGTTCGTTGGTAAAAGAGTTGACGGTGAGTGATGATAATTAGCTGCCTTCCTTCTAGTCTTACACTGCTAAATTAGGGACGGTTAGCGCAGATATCCCTCGCGTAGCTTTGCGTTAAATTCAGAACACAAACAAAACACTAAGGTTAAAATTGCTTTGTTTTTTGTAGTACACCGGGCGTATGCTTCGTGGTTAATGTATCTGGATGTGAAGCAAACGGTTCGAGATGGAATGTTGCCGAACAAGTTCCTAACTTTTAGCTTTAGGCGCGTTGTGGAAGGGACAATTACTAGCATTATTTGGTGACGGCGAGTACTACTGGTTTACCATCTTCTGTAGCTCTATTTAGTCAGTAAATTAAAAGTATGGATACGTGAATCTCGGAGTTCTCTGACCTACCTAACCGGAGTAAGCATGAGATAGCATTCGAGTTGGAAATTCCAATTCATTTATGTTGTAATTAGTACCATATTAAATATCCCTCAAAATGTTTTCAGTTGCCTTAAATCAGTCCCTTTTGTTCAATTAACAAATTGAATGGTCTTTGTCCTTATTAGATATATATTTTTTATTTATTAACGAATTACGTACTTTTGAAAGTAGTTACATTTAATAAATATCATTAGTTTGTTATCACGGAAATAATAATAGGTTAAAGCAGAGTTGGAACTTGTTTGCTGTTCTTTTGGATTCGCCTTTCGTTCGAAATAACAGCGCATGGTCTTCTTCGAGGTAAACTGCAAGCGATCGGGTGATCATATGAATTGAGAAATAATAATCTATCGGCAATCTAAAACAATGCTAGTCGTTTTTTTCAACCTATTGATATGTATGTCCTGCTTGTAGAATTAGAATATTTTTTATATTCTGGCTGAATCAGTTATTTCCCACTTTTTATATGTTTTTAATTTGTACCTTAAAGGGGTTTATACTTCTAAATGTTCCCAAGTATCGTTAAATAAATATTTCGTGATTTATTCGAAGTCGTACTGGCTGTAGTACTGTGGTTTATTTTACAATACATATACCATATATTTAAAAAAAAAAGTAGTTGTTTTTCGGAAGTGCTTCCTGTAACGTAGCAGAGTTAAATACGCCCCTTTGTTAAACTCGAAATCATTATGTCAATATTATTTTAGATTATACACATACACACACATAAATTAGAAAAATAAATAAATGTGTGGGTAGGAAATTTACACTCTTAGATAATACGTTAATTTTATGTATTTGTGACACTGAGATATAGAAACTACATAAAAGTGTATTGCGGTTAGCAAAAAGTTAGCACGAATTACATGTAGCTTGAAAATTGGGAGATTCTAAAATTAGCTCACCTTTCAAGACCAGTTCCTCTCATTGGACTTCTGACACTAGAAACCGGGTTTCGATATCCTTAATGGTCACAGCACAGATAACCCATTGTGTAGCATTGTGCTTTGTTTACAAAGAAGCAAAACATTTCAACATTAGATCACTACCCAAGAAGGATAAGATCTGAGTTTATTTCCTTTAAAATGAAATCTTCCTGAACATTTCCATATATATCTAAACCCAAAATGTGGTGCAAGTTCTCTTTCCGTAACAATGTTTCAGGATACCGTGAACTCCCACCCAAAAATGTGTTGAAACGAAATAAGAACTACCACCATTTTTTATATTAACTGCAAAATCATACATGTATTTTGACCTTTCAACTTAATCTGTGAACGTAAGAGACCTGTGTATTGGCAAATTATGATTTGTAATAGTTTTTATCAATACTTGTCTAGATTGTGTAGGTAAAGTCAAGACAGTCTTTCTTTAATGTAAGAGTTAAAATTGATTTGACTTTTCTCCACAATTTAACATTTTCAGTTAACAAGTTTCTTAAATTGTCAATTTACAGCAGTGCAAAAGTAACCAGTTATAGATGTAACTAACTTCTTTAAGGACAGACATTCTACTTTAACAGAAAGCTAGTTTAATACAAAATTTAGATTTACGGTAAAGTGAATGTTACTTCGTAATAACTTGCTACTTGAAATAATACAAGCTAAGTACACAAAATGATAAGTTGAATTATACATAATTCAAGCTTAATGCTGACATTAGCTTAGTGTTATATACAAGAGTACATATTATTGTGAACTTTGTTTTTCATCACGAATAAAATCTGTCTTGTTTGATCTAGAATTAGCGTGTAAGTACAAATGGTTATAAGTAATAGACTGCGCATGTGTTAGACCATGTTTCATTTGAATTTAATTAAATTATTCAGATTAGTTTCTCAAGGTTTATTATGCAAAGCTTATGATAACCGACTGTATAGTACATGCACATAAATATTCAGTGTAGTTTGCGAATGGATACATGCTTATTTTTGATTACTAAAGTAAAATAACGGCCTTTCCTAAATACTTGTGTAACTAAAAGTACCAGTTTATGGCAGAATTTGTACAGGACTGTTAACACATCTGAGTAGAAGGATTTTGTTCCAATTTTCATGTTGTATGTATGATGTAACAGGTTTATAAATTATGAAATTCATATACACGTTTTTGTGCTAAAACGGGAATACGTCACACAACTTCTGATTTGATATCACTGAATGAAACTTCCTTTGCATGTAAATGAAAATCCTTCACTTTTTTTTTTCAGCTTTTCGATTCAGACTTGAAGAAGAAATCTGCTACGACGTGTTAAACCTTGTAAGGTGAACTGTTAAGAGGGGTCAATTTTTCCAGAAAATGAAACCCACCTTTTATTTTATGGGTGTCGAACAAAGTACTTAAAGCAGTTTACTTTTTAACGAAACATATGCAGGGACCTTTTATTAAAATACTGTAGATAAGGAAATAAAACTGTTAACTCTCCCGAAATTAGACAGTTTCAACACGTAATATTAATAGAATTTATCCACAGATCTTTAAAGTAACAGATTCACCTTCATTAACGAATTGTTTTGCGTCATAGGGCTATAAATTCAGAGAGCTTGTAGTGTTATATGACAATAGTCTGTTAAATTTTGGAAGCGTTTTAAGATAGGAAACCTACTTTCGTAAATAAGTATTTTGAAAGTGGATAATTCCTGTGGTTTTATAGCTAACTTGATTGTTGAAAGCCTTTACAATAATGCTGAACACACGTAGCATTACACAATGTTTGGAACTTTTGTTTGAATTTGATTGGTCACTGTTGAGACCGAATATGGCACGGACGAGAAAATGAATTAAATACAAGAAAAGATAACCTGGCAATGTTAAATGCATTTAACAAGCAGTACTATAAATGAGGCAGGAGCCTCACCGTTCTATTCATTTGCACGGTAGTACACGACCAGTTTGTCTGTTACAAAGCATCTGTACTATGAGAGGCATTAAACGCACACTTTGTTTAATATTTCACATATTTTGTGCCCAATCTATTTGTGTACTTGAGCTGTTATTCGCGGCATTAAGGAGGTAAAAGTTAATCTCGTAACAAAGTGGAACCATTTTCTCAATTACTTATCTGTTTAAATTTGATCTTTGGAGATAAATGAGCTTATAAAATTTCATTGGAAATTGGTCAAGTGAATTGCTCTCAACAAAACAACTTATGAAGCAAACAACAGTGCTTTATATGCATATATAGTTTAAGAAAAATAATATTTTAATAAAGTTAAGCAATGAAATTATAAGGAAGGACGGCGTTAAAACAGCAAATTCAAGCCCCTGACCAATTATATAATTTATTTTAACTCAAACAAATTAAACAACAAAAAAAATCACTGCATCAACCTCAATTGATATTCTTCATTTCTTATATGAGGCTGGCGAATGGAGGTTAAGACTGATAGGCGGTGTATCCCCACCACTACGTGGGTCCTACTTTCTCAGTAACCTCCAAAATTTGGGGTCTATTTTATAATCCCACATTGTAGCTTGTATCCTGGGATATTTTTAGTTGTTTCAGCAGTTTTGTTTAATTTGTTTCTGTTTCGGCTTGTTTTTGAGTTAAAACAACAAGTTATAATATATATGGCCGGATGGTAAGGACGCTCGATTCGTAATCTTGGGGTCTCTGGTTCGAACCCCTCTTACACGAAATACGCTTATCCTTTGTTCCTTTAGCCGTGAGGGCGTTATACTGTGGCGGTCAATCACACTATTCGGTGGTAAAAGAGTAGCTCAAGAGTTGGCGGTGGGTGGTGATGACTAGCTGCCTTTCCTATAGTACAGATAGCCCTCGTGTAGCTTTGCGCCAAATTTTCAAAACAGACTTGTTAACATGAACCATTGCGTTTAGAATTTACTTTTTATATTTTAGTAAAAAAATTATATCTTTATTCTGAATTAATAGCTTTACTCAAGTATACATGTTTTTTTATATGCAAAAACGGCTCGTTTTGGGTTCAGAAAATATTTTAAATAGAAGAGCGAACAACGTTTCGACCTTCTTCGGTCATACTTTGTAAATAATTATGTTTAGAAGTTTGTGTGGAAGGGTTTTAAGTGCTCATTCTGATTGTCTCAATAAGTGCTTCTTGTTTGTTTTTAGCAATGTCGTAAAACTAACCTATTGCAAAGCTGATAACTTAAAGTAATTATTGCTAGCCGTGGGGAGAGGGGTAAACGACCACTGCAGTATCTTGTGGTTTAAAAGTTTTTTTTAATTTGTTTGAAAAGGCTTGCTCAAGACGTTTACAACCCAGAAGCTTACCATTGTGAAATAAGCTAAATTCCTTTTTAAGGGTTTAATACTTCAATTTTACATTTTCTCAATGTGTATTGTTAATACGCCATGCTTATGCCCATCATATTATTAAATATATATGACTAGTTCCTTTACTGTACTAACGAAGATAGTTGTTGTAAGTATTAAACTTTCAAGCAAACGATCTTTGGAAGTTGCGAAGTGCAAGTCATACCTAACTAAATGAAAAAGAGTCACACAGATGTTTCACTTTGAAAGAAAGAAAACTTTATTTAAACGTAACATAAACAGCTGTCACTTGTAAATATGGCATATAGCTCTATATATTACAGTTACGACTGAAAGTGTTCGTAGCCCTGCGTCTTGAGTAGTTTTTCCTCATAAATTAAAAAGCAACACGATTAGGATAATGAAAGTATAGTGTATTATAAATATTGTACTAACACACATCTACGTAAATTATCTAAATTGAACGATAAATAAACTGTTTATAAACAAATAATCAAACATAGGAGGGGCAGGAAGTGTTCGTGCGTCTACTTTAATGGTCAGTTGTGTAGCCTTTCAGTTGAATTACTTGGCGCAATCTTTCCTCAGCCTTACATAGTCGTGTGACAGTACTCGACTGGTATTTTCTTCTATTCTTCTTTACAAAAGGCCTCCAACTCTCACAAGTTTTTCGGATGATGTTGATGAACCTTGGTCTTCAACTCATGCCAAACGCTTTCAATTAAGTTGAGATCGGGTGACTGCGATGGCCACTCCAGAACGCTTATATGGTTCCTCTGCAACCAGGGTCATTGTCGTGCTGGAAGATCCAACAACGCCCAAGCCGCAAATTCCAAGCATCATTCTTGATACAAGTGCCTAATATATCAACGTACTCTTTATATTTTCATGATTCCATTGACGCTGTGAAGGCTGCCTACATCAGAAAAGCTGAAGGAACCCCATAGCATGATCGAGCCACCTCCGTGTTTAGCTGTAGGGACGGTGTTCTTTGTAAGATTTCGTTCCCGCCTTCTTACAGAAAATATAGAGAACATCATTGGGGCCGAAAAGCTCGATTTTAGTCTCGTCTGACCAAAGAATACTCTTCCAATAGGTAAAGAGTTTATCTGCATGCTTTCTTGCATACCTCAATCGTGCTTCTAATGAACAGGCTTTAAATATGGAGTTCTACAAGGACGGCGTGCTTTGAACTCAGAAGAGCTTAACATTTTCGTAACTGTAGACGTGTTTAATTCAGCCCCAGTTTTCTTTGCCAGTTTCTGTATGTCATTACGTGTTAAACGAGGGTTCCTGCTTACTTCACAGAGAATTTTCCTCTTGGTTCTCTCTGGAATTTTGATGGGGCGTCCGGAACGAGGGAGGTTAGCAGTTGATCTTGTAAACTTAAACTTGGCAATTATGCTTTGAACAGGAGATTGTGTAGCAATACCGGAAACATACACACGAGACTTATATTTTAAAATAATTTGTTTTTTTAAATCACTAAACAATTGTTTCCTGTTCGCCATGTTGACCAAGCAGATAATGACGGAGATGGCGCTAAATTGCCGGAAGTACATTTTTTGCTGGCCAAAGTCCAATAATTATGAACCCAGTGTCTAGTTCTGGAATGGTATGATGTAGTTTATTCGCCAAACTAAACACAATTTTTACGGGAATATCAGTTGTTTTTTTCCCCACACGTTCTGAACTGTACGAACACTTTCTGCTCCTCCTATATTTGGTTATTTGTTTATAAATAGTTTATTTGATGTTTAATTTAAATAAAAATTTATGTAGATGTGTGTGAGTGTAACATTTATAATATACCGTACGTCTATTAGCCTAATCGTGATATTTTTTAAGTTATGAGCGAAAAGCTACTCGGGACGCAGGGGTAGAACACTTTCTATCGTAACTGTGTGACACAAAACTGCATTGAATGATTTCTGTAATAATTTTGAAAAGTCTTAACTTTAGTTGGAATTATATTCATTTTTCAATCTGCGTAAGAATTTCCAAATATTCCATTTCTTCCAGATTCAGATAGCAGTGTCGTTATTCAAAACTGATAAATTGGAGATTACAATATCTGTCTCTACACTGGTTTTGTAGGCCCCATCTTCTGAAAAAAGTCAGGATAACTGGCCGCATAAGAGACAAACGTACATGCAATATTTTTATAGCCATAAAAGCAAAATTAGGCGTTGTTTACAAGTAGACTCATGAAGTACTAATTTTGTGGAACTAAATACGTACAGCATGAATAAAAGCCTACAATTATTTATCCATTTATGGTATATACAGTCATATAAAACTACGTATATGGTACTCTGTGCGTGTTTTGTGGCCCGGCACGGCCAAGCGTGTTAAGGCGTGCGACTCGTAATCTGAGGGTCACGGGTTCGCATCCCCGTCGCGCCAAACGTGCTCGCCCTTTCAGCCGTGGGGGCGTTATAATGTTACAATCAATCCCACTATTCGTTGGTAAAGAGTAGCCCAAGAGTTGGCGGTGGGTGGTGATGACTAGCTGCCTTCCTTCTAGTCTTACACTACAAAATTAGGAACGGCTAGCACAGATAGCCCTTGAGTAGCTTTGTGCAAAATTCAAAAACAAACAAAAAACAGTGTTTTTTAATGTTTTTACAATCTAGTCAAGAGGTTATATATTTCACATGGTCAACACCACAGAGTTCCAATCATGGATTTTTAGGAAATCTAAATAAACGTTAAAGTCTAATCTTAAGTAATGGTTTTGAAGGTACTTTTTTTTTTTAAATGACACTGATATTTTTTATAGCAACATTACCCTTAATGAGGGCTTTCTGGAGTATTTCCTGTTATGCAAGTTTTAGTATTAGAATATATGCTGAAATGTATTTCATTACTGTGTTTTAGCAGTCAAAAATTGTTCAGCCTTTACGTGCCCTGGAAAAATGCAATTAAGTTGATTTGACAAACCAGCGAGAGATGCATAACAATGAATAAAATAAAACACCTCATTATACACTGTTATGGCGCATTTTCTCTTGTGGCTCAACAATAAGTCTGGGGATTTGTAATCCTAAAAGTTGAATTTCAATACCTAAACAGATTTACAACATAAATTTTCCGTGGACAGTGTAAGAGGCACTAACAGGTATAGCGGAGGATTCTAATGTGATATTATGATAGATAAATGAGCAAGGTCTGGAAAAATTTAGTTTTCATGACTATCTTGTGAAAACAAGAAAGTATCAATACATAATTTATAACAGTTTTTTGGTGTATCGTGCAAAACAATTACTTGTAGCAGTAGGATGTTGTTTTTCAATATTTAGCATTAAAAAAACGGTAAAGGGCTATTTTTTATTTATCTTCCAGAATATTCAACAGTTTTGACTGAATCTGTACTAGGATCCATAAAAAAAAATTGCATGAGATGATAAATCGATAACATTTATATCTGATTAGCCCTTATTTCTTATTTTGAAGTAATGAATTTTCATTTCACGGTATGTGAACAGATTTACTAACCTGCACTAAAATGTGAAAAAGTTCGTTATATTGTAAAATTAATGTTTGGAATATCAGGATAATTTTTTTTCCTAATTTTAGAGTGTAATTGGGAATGAATAAAAAATCTTTGTGTCTGTTTGTTGATATATATTGTAAAAAGGTAAACATTTGTTGTAACTGTTATTGCACTTAAGTCTCTACTGTATACACCTCTTTGGCACAAACTGAACCTGACACCAACAACTCTAGGGTATGATTTACTAGTTTTCAAGGCTAATTCATATTGAACATTCGATTTACGTGACATGGACATCTGTGCCTATATATTTCATTACACTCATTAAATATAACCCTTTACTCTCCCAAAGTAGAATAGCGAACTGTTCGTAAGTGCTCGTGTTTTGGGTTACCTTTGAAAACTGTTATAGCACATAATACAGATAAAACTTACAAGAATGACTTATTTCAAGATAACCGGATAATACTGTAACTCTTTATTTCATGATGCTAGAAAAACACATAGGATCAAAATGTCTTTGTAGAAATGAAATAGTTTGACCCTGAAGAAGAAATGTACACCTTTTGAAAGCACTTGGGTTATAGGGTTTCTATTTCATAACTCTTTATTTAATGTAAGTACTTTGATTCAAAGTGTTTTTTCCAGACAAATAATAAAACTATTATTAATGCATCAAGAGTCCTCCTTAGTTTCCCTGTTTATTGAATTTCATGCAAAGCGATTTAAGGGCTATCTGAACTTAAAGTGATATACTAAAGAGAAAACAGCAACTCAAGAATAACCACAGCCAATTTGTGGATTATTTCTTATCGTCGAATAATGGGTTTTAATTTTATATCATAACTCCCCTGTGGTTAAAACGGCGAACATGTTTGACAACTGGTTTAGACCCAACAACTAGCAGGTTATGAGAGTCCACCTTGGACAAAAGCACTTACATTAAATAAAAAACTGCAGTACATATTTAGTTATTTTGAGGTAAATTACTCTTGTGTAAAAATTAGTAAATTAACAAGCATGTTCTGCTGTGGATACTTTTACATAAAATTTGTTATTAATTTCCACTTTTTTAATTTAAAATTTGTGTCAGGTAAACATGCTATAGTAAGATACCAATGTATTTTTATGACTTTGTACTGCAGTTTACTTTAAAACTTGTAACACACAAACAATTTAGTTATATTTTTTAATGACTGTGTAACCATAAAATATCAGCACTTTTATCATCAAATGAAACCTAGATTTTCATTTCTAGAGGACAGAATTGAGCAGGAATTGTGGTGATGTGTAATGCAGAATATTTGGAATAGACACATAATTGGAACAGGATTGGACATGGCACATTGTTTCGACACATCAGAAATTGAAGAACACACTATTTGTAAACTATCATCATCAAACCATTGACATGTGTTTTAAGTGCTGATATGGTGTATTGAATTTAAGACTTTTTAAGCCCTCTACGAGTCGACCAAAAAATGGGTTTATCATCATGGAACTACAGATATTTTCACAGTTTACTCACCATTTAGTTGTGACAGATTAATTCCTGGAAATAATGTGACCAAAATTTGAAATTATTTATGAACGTTTAAAAGTTAGCGACATCTAGTGCACCTTTTAGTTTGAAAAACATGAAATTTATGTTTAAATTGAACTAGAAAGTTTTGGTATGTGTAAATATTCATATTTGGCTTGTTTTTTTAGGTTTTCCTGTGGAAAGAGATACAGTTACCTGGCATTGCCAGTCGAGGTTATTGTACAAGTGAGGTCTCTAGCATTAGCAATGTTATTCATGGACGTAAGTGTTTCGTTCTTTTAATATTACAGAAAATACTTTGATATTTATGCTCTCAGAGCACTTGTTTTTAAATCTGTTTTTCTGGAAATATAAAGATTGCTATGTTTTGATAAATGCTTGCACACACTTCTGAGTTTTTATAAGTGCAGAAAACTACAGTTTAGTGTAGTGGGGAAAAATACTCACTCTTGAAAGTAAAGTTTACTCGTGGCCATCTGTTTATTTTTTGAGGCTTCATGACAGTAAAATTTTGTAAAATAATTTAACTCAGAAAAAGTAACTTACTTTGAAATATTTTTTAAATGTCCAAAATTTGTATTAAGAAAATTTCAGTTTACTAATTATGTCATTTAAACTTCTCTATGGTAGAGCTGATTTAATGCAGTGATGTATGACATAAAATAGATGTTCTTTTGAGAAGAATAAAACAATATTTAAAAAATGTTAGATTAATTTTGAAGTAGCATTTTGCATATTTTCAACATGACCAAAGAATTTTAGTTGTAGATTGCAAACAATTTAATTATTCATTTACTTGCATGTTTTCTGGTTGTAGAAACTGATGTTTTCTATCAAAGAGGTTTTCCTGTTGTCACAGTACCGCTTCCATCACGGCGAGAAAAATGTCGATTCTCACTGAGGCCAGTTAGTAGTACAGTAAATGATTTTATAAGAGATCTGAAAAATGAGGATCATGGGATTGACAGAGTTCATATTCAGACAACAGGTAACTGTTATTTTGAACTTGTGTTTTTATTTGTATTTTATATAACACAGTTGAAAACAGTAAATGTTTTGTTGTATTACACATTGTGATGCCAGGAGTTTGAAGTGCAACATTCAAGTGTTCTAACTGTTGATAGTAGAAGTCTGATGTAATCATTACATTGAGTGGCAGCAACTTAAAGTGGATCACACTAACAATATCCCACCAAATGCTTAACGAGACTTTCCTAGGGTGGAGGTCAATTTTGGGCTGTGCTTTAGTCAGTATACCTGCACTGAGCCATTGTCTGCATCATTTAACATTTTTATAAAATATCCAATTTTCATCTCCAGTTATTAACCTGTCCAAAAAAGGTGTGTTACGTTCACGGGAGTGCAAAGAAGTGCAAATGTCTACTCTTGCTCTAAGGTTGGCTTGTGTCAAATCATGGGGGACCCATTTTCCAAGTTTTGACATCTTTACAAGCTGTTGCTTATGTCGGTGAACTGTTGAATGGGTTAAATTAAGCTCCTGTGTTAGTTCTTCAACTATTGCAGCATAGTCTTTATCAAGTGCAACCAACAGCAAGTCATCATTAAACTTGACAGGATGACCTGAATGTGGCACATCACTTAAGCTATAGTCACCTGATCTGAACTTTTGAAACCACCTTCCACATTTTCTTTCATTGAGAGACTGCACTATAAACACCTTGAATGTTCTGTGTAGTTTCTGCTGCACTATTGCCTTTTTTTAAACTCATAAAGCATTACATGCTTGATGTGCTCCTTAGACATATTCATCTTCATAAGGGTTTATTTGATTAATGATCTGAAAAAGTAGAGTTTGGTTAGTTTCTTGTACTTGTTTGGACAATTTTATACACGTTCTACTACATATTTTAGTCATTAAAGCCGTCTACAAAGACAGAAATGATGATGCCCTTTCTGTATTAAATTTTCAAACATTTAATTATGGGATGACCTGATAGTTTTGATTTACTATTACAGTAGTGAAACTAATAATTAAATATGACATTAATGTATTTGTTAAACAACTGATGACCCAGAACTTTAATTTGGGAAAAATAAAATAGAAATAAGAGTAGAGAAGACATAATAATAATATTGTTATTTTCCCAAATTTTCTTTATCAAATTCAAGATCTTGCATATTTTTTTAAATTTTAAGATAGAATAAATGTATTTCAGGTGTATGTTATTATATTTCAAACAGTGGAATTTGTTTTGGCTTTTCATATGGAGTAGGTATACGATTGGTAACACATGTATTATGTTTTCTGTAATTTGTTAACATGTAAAAAAACAAACTAAAAATGCGAAAATATTAATCTGAGTTAGTCTTTATTTTCACTTACAAAAATGAGATTTTAGTATAGTTTTATAGTATTAGCATTTTTAGTTTGTAAGTTTTTGGAATGTTTTTTAAACAATTACTTGATTTACAGAAACAATAACAAAAATGTGGTGCTACTATCATATAACTTTTCAAGTGTTTGATAAGCTTACATGG
Organism: Carcinoscorpius rotundicauda; assembly: GCA_011833715.1. Classification (NCBI taxonomy): domain Eukaryota; kingdom Metazoa; phylum Arthropoda; class Merostomata; order Xiphosura; family Limulidae; genus Carcinoscorpius; species Carcinoscorpius rotundicauda. Next base: position 29,747,010 of record CM022398.1, read on the forward strand.
CTGTTAACAGAGGTAAAAGTAAATAACTTGATCTTTTGGTTATATGTGGGATCATTTTATTTATTTTTCTTATTAATTATATTTAATTTTATCAACTTTAAAAAACATGTTACATTGTAATGAATTGCATATGGGGTATTTATATATGATTTCTAGAATAATCAAAGTGTCCATCATACAGCTGGTTTTGAAAATTTTATGCAGAAAATAAAATGAACTAAATAAAGCAGAGATAAAACAGGTAAACACAGATGTAAAAAATAAAATTAGTACAATCAAAATGTATGTTGTGGCTTTACATAATATTGATTTGATGTTTAAATTACTTGTTTAGACTTCTGGCTGGTAGTGCTAGACTAGAGAGAGAAATCTGAATAGTTATGATACTGTGTATTAAATTAATTTCTATTTTAATATCTTACAGTATTTAAGTTTTATATATGTAATCATTCCATTGTAGATGCTTAAGAGAAAGAAGCTCCCAACTGCTACCAGTTTGTATAAATTTCTATATCACCGCTTGCCTTGATGTGAATAATTTCATTCCCAGAGGTCATTGCAGCATGTAATATTTGTCTGAACTAGTGTATCAAGTACACATTTTTAACCTTTGTATACCTAGTTTAGAAGTATGTCATTATACCATGGGTTTTAAAAATATATATCATCCATTGTTTGATGTATTCTTTTTTCAAAACATTTTTTAAATGCATTTTGATGCATGGCATGCATTCTTGAGTTTTAAATTTTAATAAAATGTATAATCTTAAATTGTGTTAAGCACTTAATGTTTATGGAAACATTAGTTTCTAGAAGGAAATGTATTACAGGTGATAGATTGTTCTATACATATAGGTTTCATTAATTGACCAAGGACACGTATATGTACACACACAAAATGTAATCATTATTAACTTTATTACAATAAATAGTAACTTCCAATAAAAGTAAGCTATTTATAGAAATCTGATCAAAATATAGGTATAGCAAATGAAATGTCCTGTACTTACATTTAAACATAGTGACTAAAATGCATTGTTTCATTAAATGGATATTCCTACTTTCATAGTTCATTTTTTTACTCTAATTTCAATAATATTTTAGAAGTTGTAGTCAGATAAGGAGATATAGTTTAGTCTTAAATTTATATATTAAGCTAACAATAATGCAAAATAATCTGTATAATAAAAATTGGTTTATACAAAACATTGGGGACTGTTATATCTGTGAAAAATAATTAAATTTCTTGAGTAACAGACTGAACAAATGTATATAAAAAACTAGATCAATTTTAAATTTTTGTGTGTGTATATATAAATTTTTTGTTGAACTATCCAGTTTTCACTAGAACTAGATGTATTTAGTATTTCTGAACTTCTGTCATCTAAAAAGTATTTTATTTGCAGATGGGATAAGAATAGCAGCATCTACGAGCATAGAGACCCTGATGCAAGAAGATTTTCATCTCATAATAAATGATTTTGTTTACTGTGTCAGCCCTCCACCGCTAGGTAAGTGTTGTGAATTTGTGAGTTCCACCATAACCAGCTGTAGAATAAAATTTTTAAGCTAAGTCTCAAGAAAGTATTGCTTGAGAAGTTTTCTTTATGGATGCCTGTGAAAGGTAGGTTAAGATCACGTGTCCCTAACAATGAGAATAGAAACATTTAGCTCAGTTGTTGAGCTAGAGGTTGAGGTATATTTTTCTAGTAATTACTATTCTGGTCTTTTTAGATTTTATTGTGAAGTTTGTCCTGTTCAAATTAAGTAGTTCAAAGTAAGAGAAAATATGTTTTAATTTTCATGGGCTATTGATAGAAAAAAGTGATACATAGTTTTATTTTATGAATTAATCTATTCAGTACATTCTTTTGTGAGAAGGTCTTTTCATTTTATATTGTTGTTGAAGACTTGCAGAGATAAGGAATGAGTGAAACAGATGATGCAGATATATTAATATGAGAACATTGATTTTTATTTTCTAAAAAAATAGAGATGCTTATTTTAACTGAATTTTCAAGTATTATGCCTGTTTATATTTAAAACAGAAATGGCATTTACAACATACTTTGGAAATGAATTAGGCAAATAATGAAAATCAAAATGACTGACATTATTGGTCAGTTATAGCAAGAATAATTGATAGCACAAGCTTACTAATTACCCTGAGGGTTAGACTCTATACTACTGTAAAACCTTTGATTTTTGTTAATTGGATATGATTAAGAAATAATTGTGAACTTTAGAGAATGTAAATTGAAAGCTAATAAAACCTTTCTAAAAGATGAAAGGAAAGATAGCATTGTAGAGAAAATAAACAAAAATGCATTTACTTATATAAATTAAGATTAAAAAATAAGCTTTTAAATTCATTATAAATTCAATATTAAATTTGATGATATATTGATATATTAAATATAATGTGACAAAAAGTTAGAAATAATAATAGAAAACAACTTCTCACCAGAATAAGATATGTACATAGTGCAAAAGCAAAAATTCACATGGCCACCTTATATCTAATTGTTATTTTTTTGCATATCTGCTTATGAAGATTAGAATGCATTGTTGCTTCATCAGTTGGATACCCTTGCTGTTAATGACATTTTTGGCCATAAAAAAAATTAAATGTTACAGCATTTAAAGTTTACAGTTTATCAAGTTTATATAATACCATGAAAATTAGAGTTGAATACACAAATTACTACTAAATGTTGTTAGTACTAGCTGAAGAAGCAATTAATGTCAGCATAACTTGCTGACTGACATTCACTACTTTATTCTTATGTTCTCAGTTTTGCCAGTCAGCTACTTAGTGTTTTGCTTCTTAGAGGCTCAATATTAAGACATAATGCTTGTAATATTAAAAACTAATTTTAATACATGTGGTAGGCAGAGTACAGATAACCCATTGTGCAGTTTTGCATTTAACAACAAATAAAGTAAGCAAGCTTAGTGTTTTAGAAAACAACAAAATTTTACCCTAAAAACAAACCTGTGTATAAGGTTAGTCATATAAAAGTTTAGGCAAGACCGAAGATAAAATAAATTTTATCGATAAAACTGGTATTCATGAAATAGAACATGAATATTTAAATCAAACTTAACATAGTGATTAAATTAACATTAAGATTGTGTAAAAAATGGACTTGTAGCAGAACATGTTCAAGTAACACAATGCACAAGTTAATAATATTTAAATTGATAATTTGAGCTCATTTGAACAGTTTTATTGCTAAAAACGTATAAAACTTTGGAAATAATAAAATTAAAAAAAAAAGATTTGTAGCAGAGATGAAAGTCCAACTAGTTATGGGATATGACCTGATAAAAATTTGTAAATATATTGTACTTACACTTGAGGGTGACAAAGTATAAATAAAACAAGTAGAATGAATTTTAAATGGAGGTCATTAACAATCTTGGTAAAGTATTTTAATTTTGTACCAAGAAACATTGAATATTGTTTATTTATTATTAATTTGATTTTGACTTTTTATATAAGTGACAAATCTAATTGTGGTATAGAAACAAAACATTATTGGAATGTTAATTTGGTTATCAGTTTGAATCTGACTGTGGCATTTACCTGAATCTTACTTATTAACAGGAGATATCTTATTTCATAAGGGGAAAATAGCATTGATATAAAAAATAGTAATAATAGGATTATTATTATTATTAAGGATTTATTTACTGAGGCTGGTAATCCCTTGTATTTTTAAAGCATTTAACATTATATACCTTTATTAAAAAGTAAAAGGTGGAGAACAAGATGATTAAAAATGGGTAAGAAATAATCCTGATAATAACTATGTAATTAACAATTAATTTAATAATTAACTAATAACCCTTATAATAACTCTGTAATTAACAATTATTTGAAAAAAGTTTGCAAACTTACTTCATGTTTGTTTTACAGCATTAAATTTCTTTCGTTATAACATTGCTGTGCTATCACTTCATAACTTGTTTGGAGGAAAAGTGTCACAGCTCTTTCCAAAGAAGAATTTTTGAACAATGTGATTGTTAAGTTATGTAAAGCTAAAGGACACATCAGAACAAAGGCAAGAATTTTAAATATTGCTGTGGAAGAAAAAAAAACTTGACACCATATTTTTTGTTAAGTGCTGAAACTTGTGGGCTGCTTAACAGTTTTAATCAGATAAAAAAATAATGCATTAGTGAGAAATCTGTTATGTAGAAATTAAGTGAAACATTTTTCTTTACATGAAGATAAAAAAGAACCATTTATAATTTCAAGGAAAACTGACTGCTGAGGAAATGAAAGATCTTTCTGATGTAAAACGTCAAGTTGCAAAACTTTATGGAGTCTTGCATGTGGATGAGCATCAGATTGAACAAGAAAGAAAATTAATTGGTGAACTAGAAGAACTGAGACAGAAATTGGAGCCTCTTGAAAATGTAAGGTTTTCTCTGAAGAAAAGACTAATGGTAACATTTGAGCAAACATTTCTTTGGGGGGTGAGAAATTTGAACCCATTTTAGAGCCCATATATAAGTTGTAATAACTGCATAAGAAATAGCAGAACATAAACAAACATGGAAATTTTGACTTGCTACTTTCCATACATTAATATGAGCAATTTTTCATAAAAATAGCCTATTAAGTAGGCATTTTATGTTTCTCAAAAAAAAAAAAAAAAAAGAGGCTTGGGTTAGGTTCCTGCCCCTCTGACCAATTGGTACAACTGCAAAACTGAAATTTTCATCTATGAATAAGTTTTTTTTATTTCACTGTAACTTTTTGTCATGCAATACTAAGTCTTGGTAAAAAAAGATGTAGAGTGAAATGTGTTCAGTTTGAATTACTCAGTTGTTTATTAAATGTTTGTAGTTATTCCCAATAAACATTAAATGTGGGAAAATGTTCAGAAATTTTTACTTTATATTGCTTTACATGATACAAAAATTATCTGCAGTGTTTCAAATTTAGTAACATGATTTTGAAAGTTCTTAACAGCAGATTGATATTTTCTTCAATGAAAAGCTAGTTACTTTTTATTGGAAATGTTTCTTGCACACTATTATACTTTTCCACTTTTTTTGAAGTGTTTCATCTTTTTTAGAGCTGTTACATATGATTTCCTCTAGTAGCAATGTATTCTATAACAATATTCAATATTGAAATAACATTCAAAAAATTGTAAAAAACAAAATACAATGCCTGGGACTGACAGTGAACTAGAAAATAAGGAAAGTTAAAAGTGACTTCACATAACATCAGCCAAACATTTAACATGTATATAAAAGGTAAATTCTAAACATTTCTTCTCAGATGGAACCAGCAGCTAAACTCTCAGTCCAACACCTGATTCTGCTTCTCTGTTTACCTTTTCAATACTCTTGTTGTTTATCCTCAGTGAAATTTATTAATAGTGAAAGCATAATTTTATTCTCAAGAAGCAATATATTAAATAATTTTACTACCACATGTATTTACATTTTACAACTTTTTGTTTCATTGTGATCACAAAGTACTGAAATTAAACATCATTATCAACATTACTTTTACTTTTGTTAACATATGTATAAAATATAGTTACACTGAAATATGCAACTGCTTTTATCAGTGTTTTCTTGTCTAATATAAACTAAAGACTTCAATTACATGTGAAATGATATGTTCACATTAAAGTATTTTAATCAAGAAATGTACATCAAGTTTCTAATGAAATATCTGAAAGTCTGTTTTAGGTATCAAACATAGGAATGAAGTTATTAAAAAATGTTGATAAGTTGCCTGTTGCACATAACAAAAGCTATTTATTAGTGATCGTAATTATTACTGTAGAAAATTTAGCAATTTTTCATACGGAAATTATAACATATGTCAAGACTTTCCTGTAACATAGCAATAACACAAGTTATGCAGTTATAAAAAAGTTGCAGGTCCTGAATAATCATTCATGTTTAAAAATGGAAATATATACATTAATTAATATCTTACTTCAAATCATGTACTTGTAATGTATTCAGTTATATAGTATTATGTTTGTTGCAATTCATTCGTTTCTAAAAATAACAGAAGTAATTTGTGCATTGCACAAAAGAATACATCATAACTGCTATGACAAAATCAATCTGAGTTGCACTAAATAACAACAAACTGCCATTTTAATAGTGGTAACAAACATGGGTTGAGAATGGGTAGCACTAATATTAGTAAATGTTTCAAACATTGTTTCTTTTGAGATTAAGGCCCAGCATGGCCCAGCGTGTTAAGGCTGAGGGTCGCAGGTTTGCATCCCAGTCGAGCCAAAGATACTCGCCCTTTCAGCCGTGGGGGCATTATAATGTGACAGTCAATCCCACTATTTGTTGGTAAAAGAGTAGCCCACGAGTTGGCAGTGGGTGGTGGTGACTTGCTGCCTTCCCTCTAGTCTTACACTGCTAAATTAGGGACAGCTAGCACAGATAGCCCTCGAGTAGCTTTGTGCGAAATTCCAAAAACAAAAACAAACAAAAACTTGTAATTCTGAAACAATTCGAAACAAACAAGCAAACAACCTTTGAGATTTGTTGGTATTCTCTTCAGGAAAGAGTAAAGGCTATGTGTGTGTGTGTTTTCATAATTTATTATCTCACTGCATAAACATAATATTTTTCTTTTAGAAAAAGGCTGAACTTGAAGCAGCATCTCATCGAAGAACATCTCTGCTAACCTGGATTGGACTTGGCCTCATGGGAGTTCAGTTTGGTGTTTTGGCTCGATTGACTTGGTGGGAATATTCATGGGATATCATGGAGCCGGTTACGTATTTCATTACTTATGGAACGTCCATAGCTATGTATGCATATTTTGTATTATCAAAACAGGTATGTTTTAAATACATTCACTGAAGATACATTGAACTAAGCATGACTAACCAAGACAAGCATTAAATTTAAACAAAGCTTCTAAACAGTAAACTCCCTCTCTTTTGATTGAAAATATTGTCAAAGAATGTCAGATGTTAAAGGTTGTGTTTGTAAAATTGACTTTAATTGGTAACCACATGTATTTATAACTTTTTGTTTCATTCTTATCACAAAGTACTAAAATTAAATATTATTTCTGTTACTTTTAATTATTTTTTTTACACATGTACAAAATATATTGTTTATTTACACTGAAATATGCAACTGTCTTAATCAGTGTTTTCTTATTTAATATAAAGTATATTATTATTTTACTTATACTCCTTAAATATATACTGTGTTGTTGTTGGGCTTAGGATTCTTCAACAATAGGTCTCTCTGACTTCTTGGTGATAAATTCAATGATAAATGAACACCATGCACTCCACTCATTTTCAGTACAGTGATTGTAGAAATTTCATACACACTATATGGTTCTCTTCTTGTAAAAATCCAAATAGGCCTATTAAGTTACTTTAGAATTTTATTTGACAAGCTGAACTACTTTTTCTCATTTCTATTGCACTTTTATTCTGTATATAATTATCTTGCAATAATATTACAAACTACTGCAGTCATACACTGCTCTTCCATTAATCATTAGGTTTTCTTTCTTCAAAGGCCTGACATGGCCAGGTGGTTAAGACACTCAACTCATAATCTGAGGGTTGTGAGTTCAAGTCCCCATCACACCAAATATACTTGCTCTTTCAGCCATGGGGGCATTATAATGTGATGGTCATTCCCACTATTTATTGGTGAAAGAGTAGCCCAAGAGTTGACTGTAGGTGGTGATGACGAGCTACCTTCTCTCTAGTCTTACACTGCTAAGTTAAGGAAAACTAGTATAGATAGCCCTTGTGTAGCTTTGCATGAAATTCAAATACCAAACCAATCTTTCTTCAAAATATCCTTTGCTACTTTTGTCAAAGTACACTCAGGCTGTTTCAATTATTTTAGAACCACACTCTGATAGAATAAATGCGTCTTTATTTTCCCCTTTTATACTGTTAGTATTACCCTAACATATTAAATATTTGTCCAGTTTTATTTTTTAGGACTGTTACTTTTACTGTAGTTAACTTCATGCCAAATTTTTCCTCAGCAGAGACTCTCTTCTGCTATTGTCTTTGTCTGTCCGCTGTTTCCCACTCATCTAATACTGTTTACATGTTTATCACTAAATCATCTCCCCATGGACCCAAACTTTTTAGACAAGTTCAGTTGCCACCTATGAAGTTTCATAAAGATCCATGCTTGCAAGGTAGATAATTTCACACACAACAAATGGTCAAATGCAAATTTCTGATTGAACGTTCTTTTAATACAGCAAGTTTTGTCAGAACTAAAGGAATACAATCAAATATCTATGAAAGGCTCAAATGCCTGTTTGTTATTACCAGGACATCTACAACACAGTTTGGTTCAACTTTAATATCATGGTGAATGTATAATGGGGCCAGGCCATTCAACTGATCTTCAGTGGTGGTATTTTTCAAATACGTTTTGAGTCTTCTGAGAGTTTAAAATGAACGCTCCACTGAGCTCATTGACACAGGCAGCGTGGCAAATACTTTCAACAGTCAAGAAATGACTGGGAACATTTCTGCATTGCACATTGCCTATGCATCTATGACATTTTTTGGTCTGTTTGCAAGTGATTTGTACTAAATTCTAGGTTCACCTACTACAGCTGTCAATGTCAGCCTTGTATATATTGACCATCTCTTTAATTTGGTCACATTGTTATGCTCTAGTTTCTGACCATTCTGTGGTAGATCCTGATGGTAGTAGACACATGAAATTTGTAAGGAGAGTTTTGTGACTGGACAGACAGTCACGTATTTGTGAAAGAAAGTGATCAACAAATGGTGCAAATACAACAATTTGAAAGTACTCTTCAGGGCTAGTGGTTTGTGAGTTAGCACGGCACATCTGTCTTTTAGCCTGCCTTGGCATTATGATTTCAACTTGAAGCTCACTACACAGAGTTTGAGCCTCACAGAAAATGTTGTCAAATTCATTTACAGTATTATTTCTGAATGAACGGATTAAATATTCCACTATTTCTACGTGATGCATCGCAGCACCTAAATCACTGTTCTGTTACTGCAGTAAGTTACACAGAGGTAAACTGAAGGAAAACAATTTAACAATGGTAAGTAGAGTGATGATGAATTGTATTATAGAACACAACAACTGATTGGCTTGCATGGCAGAATCTCTGTCTTGCCAACCTGATGTGGTCTCAAGGGCATCTCCAACTGCATGGATTAATTCTAGAAAGACAATGATTGAGTCATGCCTCTTAACCCACTGGGTGGGGCAGAGACCTTTCAAACTTTTTTTTTTCAATTATTCTCCACCGAAAGAGCCAAATAAGTCCAGGGGTGCTCCCAGACCCTTTAGCATGGCTTCGCCTCCTTCAGTGCTTGCATGAAGCACTCAAATTACCCACCCCCACCTCCCAATGACCATTTCTAGCTATGCCTCTGCTTAAAAGGATACCTAACTGTCTGGAAATTAATCTCTTTGTGGTATTGTTAGAATTATGGGATCTACAAAGCACACAGTTACATGACTATTTTTATTTTCTACTTAGTGTATATTACCCATTGACAACTGAAAAATATTGAGAGGGTACCTTGTAGCTGTCAAGTTGTGATAAAGGCTAAAAAGTAAATAAATAAGGAAAAAAAAGCAAGACTGAAAGTTTGATTAAAATAGCAGATTAGTAAAATTAAACTTTATTAGAAGTTAAGACTACAATTATGTTAATCCATGTAAACTTTTATGCAACATTGTGTTTGCTGTATCTATTTCGATATTCCAAACTAAACATTTTGAAAGTACTTACAGAAATAGTTTGCATTTCAGGTATAGTTTTTTTAATCATTATATTTTATTTTTTACATTTAATTCAATTTTACTGTAGAATACAAATTTTTGTGACTTTTTTAAAAATACAGGAATACAACATGCCTGATGTGAAAGACCGAGAATTTCTATTAAATTTTTATAAAAAAGCTAAAAAGAGTGGTTTGGACATGGAAAAGTACAATTCCTTACGTGATACCATATTTGAGAAAGAAGAAGATCTGAAGAGGCTAAGAGACCCCCTACAGCTTCATCTACCTATCAAAGAATCAACTTTGAAATTTGACAGATCATCGGACAAATAAGCTACAAAAGTTAAACAGTAAATTATGTAGGATACAAATGATTTTCAACTAGATTGCAAATAAAGTTATTTTAGTATTCTGAAACAAAAATAGAGATGTGTTCAAACTACTTTCTATTCAGATTTATCTTCAGTCACTGTAGTAGGTAGTTTTCTGGAGATGTAAACATGAAGTTCAGTAGGTTTCTTCAAGTAGAAAATGGTTTATTCTTGTTAAATAGTATCATAAGTAGGTAAACTATTAAACTATGAAAATAAAATATTTTAAAATATGAAATTATGGCAGAAGGAAACAAAAATTTTAAAATGGCAAAAAGAATGGTTTAATCCTCTTGCAACGGGTTCGGTATAATATACACGAATTCATATACACATTTGCTCACATTAAGTATTTACCCTATAACTTTTGGTATGGTGTGTGTGCCTTTACAAAAACTGGCAGAATTTCAGTAAAGATTACAAGTTTTTTGTAGACAAAAAATCAGAGTTTTTTATGAAATATTTTTGCTAAAGATTTGTTTGTGAACGTATCAAATCTATTTGGTTACTACTCTGAATGCAAAGTGATTTCATGTTATGATTAAAAACTATTCTTTGTCGCAAACATCTCAAATATTGTATAATTTTCAATACCTTCTAAATATATTTCAAGCATTTGTTTTCAGTAAGACCTTAAATTTTGAGTTATTTTCTATACCCTATGGTGGAATCTGTCAACTGACTGACCTTATAACCATCATAATAAAGATAAAAAAAGGAAATAAATATAAGTTATGTTGTTATTTTGTACTAAAGTGACTGTGTATTATAACATAAAAATATAAATGTTTAGTCTAACATTATATATAAATTTGTTTTTATTATATTGAACTTTTATTTATGCCTAGCTAACATTACATATCTTGCATTGAAGCAGTGCACATAAACTCATGTTACCATATTCAATAATACAAAACTGACTCAGGCTTGGCTGTATTTTAATGGACTAATATCTGGTATTATACAGTAACATTTAAATTATTATTATATATGTATATAGATTATTACTATTTAGAAATAACTTATAAACTTTTCTTAAAATATAGAACAATAAATAAAGAAGTAAAGCAAGCACTAATCTCTTCTAGCTATGACGTATGAATTCAGTGGCTGCTAGATGTAGGTTGCTAAGTCTTTTTAAATTTTACACCTGGAAGACATCAAACAATTTTTTTTATTTGTTTTAGGTTTTATGTATACAGTTGAGTAACAACAAAAACATAAATAACTATACCATAGATTTCCACTATAATATATTAAGCTTGATAACTAAACTGTATTAATGTCTAAAAATAGAGCAAGAAACTTTGAGCTGACTAAAGACATAACCTATGTCCTTGAAATATTGGATCAGAAGAATGTGGTAGCCTTTTTGCAGAATAAAATGGCTATGAAAACCACTAAGGGGACATTATGAGTTGTGGATTGGTTATTCATATATCATATATTGTACTAAGAGTAAATAAGCAACTGTTTCTAAAAATGGAAAGAGATGAACAGGGTCACTGTCTCTGATTCAGTACATAAGCAATATCCCAAAAAAATAAAAAGATATGAAGTTCTTATTTTATATTTTAACATCACAAGCATTTAATTTTAACCAGTGGTGCATTCAATATACCATGACTCTCATAGGTTCTTTTATTATTTACTTTTAAATTAAAAAATTAACTTGTGTATATATCATATTAAAGTTTGAATTGTATTCTACAATGTGATTCCAAAGTTATTGACATAAATTCATAAAATAGTAGTTCATTAAAATTTTGAATGCAAGTCAACAAATTTGATGACATGATTTTTGACCTGTGACCCGTTGCAAAAGGTTTAACATACAACCTTCCTATTTTCAGTCTTGAGCTCTTTCTGAGATTTTGCAAACAGCTTGTAGAAAGTCTGAGAGCACCCAGGTTTTTAAAATTTACTTTGGCTTTTTCTAGAGAGTAATGAATGATAATAAGATTTTAGAAATAAGACTTCTGTATTTTTACTCATTAAAAATTTCTGTTATTTAAGAATAAAATAAATGTAAGAGACTGTTTGCATCTTATGTGTCAGATAAAAAGGAATCAAACTTGAAAATATTTATAGTCAGAAGCACTTTTATAGATCCTTAACATTTTTCTTATTCAGAGAATTTCAGTTTTTCAGGTTTCAAAATATTTAAATGCTTGGGAAAACTTTTGAATTATACTAAACAATTTTGGTAAAGATTAGTATAATCTACATACATATCTATAAATAATTTTGATTATAAAATGGATGTAGACTTTAAAGAAGTAACTTTCATATTAGATATTACTACACTATCTTATTACCTTTATCTTGTTGATATTCATATAAAAACAAATCAGTATAATTTTTCCATTATAATACTTAAAAAATTAATAAATTATGAAAATATATTGCTGACCTTCTATTTGTTTCTTTTATGCTAAAGTAGGTAGTTGTTTCTAACTTTTACTAAAACAGATTTACTTAAATATTTGCTGCTTTCACTTTAATAAAATAAATGTCTATTAAAATAAAATATGTATAATCATAGAAATTCAAATTTAACATGTTAATAATACTTTAAGATAGTTCTAATGGAAAATCATCATTAAAAATTTATTGATAAAGTAAATATTCTACACAGTGTGTAGTACAAGTTTAGTGCAGAAAGAATTGTTTGTAGCACATGATAACAAAATATTAACTGTGTAACTTCCTGGTTATTGTGTGAGTATGATATATTATTCTTGGCTTAAGTTACTTTTTTGCACCAATTTCCATTTAAGGAAGATTTTGACTAACAACTGTATGATGTTTTAACTGTGTGTTGTTACGAGCTGTCAAAATTTGCCTAAAGCATTATTTTATTACGAAATGCACAAATTATTTTTTATTGTATTTGGACACTTTATAGAATCTTTGTAAATGTTGTCGTAAATGCTTGTTTCTTCTTGAATCTGTGCTGTTGATATTTTTCTTATGAAAATTAGATATTTACCTTTAAAAAAGTAACATTAAAACCTCTATGTGGCATTATAAATTTATTTTAACAGCCATTGACAATCATGTTAACTGATTTTTTTTTGTTACTACAATGAATACTATACAGCATAAAACTTTTCAAAGAGACAGTATTTTTTGCATTAAAAATGCACAGTGTGTTTACATATATTAATTAAATACAAACATAATACTACCTAAAATTATCTAGAATAAAGTTTTGATCCACTAATACAGAACAGCAGATTTAAATGAAAACAAGTTTTGACTTTGTAACGCATCTTCAATCCTTTTTTGTGAAAGAAACACATATACAGCTTATTGTACGACAGACGTTCCAAGTTGTTTCAGGGCATAAGATGTTAGAAGAGGTTAATCCTAAAGCGACATAGAGTGGTATTAAAAAATTGGAAATCTAGACTAATATTTCACAATTTTTCTTTTGATACAATTTGTAGTTTTGTGTTATTTTGGCTAGTTTCTTCTTGATTATCAAGTTAGCTGGAAAATAGGCAAAACTGGAAATTATGTTTAAAGAAAAATTACAGAAAGTTTGCTAACTCAAAGATTGTGTAACTTTTAACACTTACAAAGGTCACTTTAATCTGAGCCCCCTTTTGATATCTTATGTCCTGAAGCAGAACTTTTATAAAATAAGCTGTGTATCTGTTTGTCTTACAAAAATAAAACTTAAACTGAAGAGGACATGTCTCATTTTCATAACTTGTTCCATAACAATGGATCTTAACTTTATCTAATAAGTACAGGTATATTTTAATTGTTTTAACCAAATGTGCAGAGGATCAGTCCAGTAAACTGACCCCATATTAGTTAAGAAATATTGGCTGTGATTCAGAATGTTCTACTTGTATCTAAAAAAATAATGTGGCAAGGTTCCCAAGATGATATTCATGCAAATAATAAAAATATTTTGTTCATGGTAATGTGCATATTGCATTTGCACAATTAAAAATCTCTTAATTGTGTCTACAGTTTTCCAGGTATCTCTATATTCTATCTGAGATTTAGTTTCCTCTACCACAAACTACTACTAAATTAGTAATGTAGAGTAGAATGAATAGTTGATAGCTCTGATGTGAAATACATAATAACTTGTTGAAGAGTACTGTATAAAAGGTCATGGAATGCACACTTTGACCTCCATCTGTGCATATGGGATTATATGAATGCTTGATCATTGTTTTATTTGTTACCCAATTATACATATAACTTATTTTGTGTTACAACAAACTGTCTTTTTTTATTTAAGGCATTTTTATGTTAGTTTCTCTATCAACTGCATGCACACACATGCATACACGCATGATAAGACGCTTGTAAGCGTAGGTTTTATAGCCACGGATATAAGATGTTATTTTAAGGCATTATGGGATATGTTTAGAAATGATTCCTTGCAGTTTTAAGTATTTTGAGAGGTTAGTGTGTATTTCATAGCAAATGATCAAGTACTGAAGAGTGAAGGTTGCTGAATAACTATTGAAATGTTGGCTTATGTCCATGGGTTTAAGGCATTCCTCTAGGTAGAAAAGGCTGCATATTATTGGAGTTGATCAATTTGTTTGTGTAAGTAATATCAACTTATAAAAGCAAGCTATCTACAAAGATCTGAATTAAAAATCAACTTACTACTGAAAATATTTAATTGAATATACTGTTCTTATGTTCTTCTTACAATGCTGAGAATTATCAGTTCAGTATTCTCACTGGTTGCGATATTTTCAGTTGTAGTCGTAATAATATTTTGTGAAGTTCAGAAAACTTTGGAGATTTAGGTTAGTCCTAAATCTATATAATTAGCTAACAAAGTAAACTAACATCTTTAATGAAAATGTAATAATAATAATAATAAATTAAACAAACAATAAAAATTAGATATATTTAACATTCTGAATAACTGTTATTGAATGTAACATTAAAATAAAACAAAGAATATGGTACAACTTAGATCCAGGAAACTTAGATTCACCTGGACAAGTTTAAAAGTTTGGTTTAAACTAATTTGAGGGTGCTACAGATTCTAGTATTTATGACAATATATTTTATTGTGCAAAAAATTTTAATTCTTCAATTTGAGAATAAACTAAATTATTATATCCATTTTATCACCATTAATTTACTAATAAATTTTTCTCTTTTGAACCTTGAATGACATCAGTTAAGATAAGTTTATATATGCATGTGCATCATATAAACCAACTGAATAATTGTTTGACATAAATAACTGTAGTATATTAGAAAGGGTATTTAATTAGATGTTTTAAATATTATTCACAATATCTATCCAACCAGTTAGCTCAGTTACTTGGGACTGTAAATATGTTTAAGATATGAAAAACTGTGTACTATCAATCACAGTTTATTGGTTTAAACCTTTGTAAAACTGTTTGTACATGAGGAAGAACAGTCATGTCTTAAAATGGAATTGAGCAGTTTTAGGGTCACATTGCTGTCATAATCACTGTTTGTACATTTGAAGAATTTAGTTTGAATTGTTTTTTTTACAAATTGTGTATTTTTCATTGAATTACTGCCTAGTCTTCCTATAAATTTTACTGTAGTTTTTTTTTTTAAAGTTAGAAATGTGATAGAAAAACTTGTTGATAAAATGATACTTTTCTAATTTAAAGGACAGAATTTCATATAACAATATTTGTCTCTTAGGTATCTCATTTTATTGCTTAAACAACTAGAATAATGTATTCAGAAGATTGTAATAGATTGTCATATCCTAAAACTGTTTCCAAGGGATATGTAATTGATCATGAAGACATAAAGAAAAATCAATAATAGTAAAGATTGTGGTATAATGATGTGAAGACAAGGAGATTGAGAGTTTCCTCAATTCCAAAATAAGTTACTTAAGCTGTAAATGATTGGCAACCACTGACATAAAGGAAAGATCAAATTACTCTTCAAAAATTTTTCTTTGTTGTAAAATGAAAATTTCAAAAAAGGATTTATTGCAACTTTATTTATGTTTAAACTTTGAGACTGTAAATATTTATTTCACATTTATTAATTGTTTTAGTTTGTTTTTTTACACTTTACATTTTAAAACAAGTCAGCATTTAAGTGTTATGACTACAATACTTGTAAATGTTTTATGTTGGTACTGAAATTTTAAAAATTTCACCTTTTTACATACAAGATAAAATATAATTGTTTGTATTAAACATGTCTGTCAGTTCTGCCCATGCAGGGTGATTGAAATCACCTACAGATTTCATCAGCATAATAATAAACATGGCCTAGTAGTTAGAGCATTTGAGTTGTAATCCATGGGTCGAAGGATCCAAAGCCCTTTCACTAAACATGCTTTCTCTTTTTTTTTTGTGAATCACTATTATGTGATACTCAATCCAACTATTAATTGATAAAGAGTAACCCAAGAGTTAGCAGTGAGTCTTTGCTAACCAGCTACCTTTTTCCTAGTTTATAACTGAAAATTCAAGGACAGCTACTACAGTTAGCACCCAAGGTGATTTACAAATTTTTTTAAAAAATGATAAACACTTCATTATATTATGAGAAAGAACTTTTTTTTCTTTTCTGCTTACTTCTACGTAAGCATTCTGAAATCAGATTGACATACCATTAGTTATATGACTATAAAAGTATTTTTGGAAATATATTGAAGAACAAGATGATACAATAACAATTACATATAACATTGATAACTTTTTATTATACTTTTATGAAGCAGTTTATTAAAATTTTTACTATTTGTAAAATAATGTCTGTTATTAATAGGTGAAACTGGTGAAAAGTGAAGCTATTTAAGAAATTGAATGTTTCTTGAATTTATACGGAAAATTGATTAAATGCTTGAATTTGCCCTGCATTATGTATTTATATACATGCATTTTAATCAAGTATAATCCATGTAGTGTTTTTATTTCATTAGAAGAGTTGAGTTCAGTCATAAGAATTATTCACTGATTTACAAATATACTTTTGTAGAAATGAAGCAATAACTGAAGACATTTGTGTAACACAAAATGTTAATTTATTTATCTTATTCATTTTGTTTTAGCCAAGTTAGTATAAAAATTGTCATCTTATCTTCCAGCTAACCTTTTTAGCCCAGAAAATTTCATAACTTTGTATTAATATTTCATTAATTTGTTACAACTGAAAAATAAAACAAACTAAGGAAAAAATATATATCATAAGGTAGGTTATTTTATAGATAGAATTAAAGAACTAAATTTTGTTTAATTCATTCGTGTATTATTATTTACAGCTGTGATGTATATTTACGTTTGCCAGCGCCAGGTGGCAGTACTGAATAAAAATTGAAAACATTTCCTTCTGGTTTGGTTAGTATAAACGTTCAAATGTGTTAAATAAATAAACCTATGAAATGTTAATCATGGGTTCTGGTTTTAGTTTGTATTTTCATTTGATGTGGTACTTATTTAATTGAAAAATAATATTTAAACCAAACAGGTGTATAAAGTATTTCATAGATCAAGAAAACCTAATGGAAATCTGAAAAAGCCTTTTTTTTTTTATTGGCATTTACATATTGAGTGTGATATACATTCTAAGTTATTACACTTGTTAAACATAAAGCTGAGTTTTCCATTATGTACACGTTTTTACATTTTTACATCAATTTATTTTATCGATTTGCCACAAGTATAGGATAAGTGAAGTGTGATATTAGAATGTTTCCTCAAGTATGTAATTTAAAATTATTAACAGAAAATAAAAATATGAGCAGTTTGACCTATGTGTGTCTTCTTTGCAGAGAGAAATCTATACAAAAGAAATTAAATTTAGATCATTTTAAATATATACGTGTATATGACAACTAATAATTATTGAAAATGTATTTTATTTCTAGTGAACTTAAAAATCAATTTGGAATACTAATAGTTTAACCAAGTATTGATACTACAAAAGACGTATTGATAATACTTGCCTCCATAGAAGTTGTTTTTGATTATATAGATTATTTTAGTATGATACAGCAATTGGAATATATAAGGTAAAAATAAACATTTCACATATCGACTACTTATTCAGACACTTTCCATGGAGAGTTATGTTTATTTCACCATGCAATTGAATTAAGTTTCTGGCAATAGTTAGTCATTTATTTACAAGATTTGATTTGGTACTGATATTCTTAAATTGAAATAGAATATGTGATATATATATATATAATATTTTTTGTGTGTAGTTTCAGTACTCTTTTTATTGTGAAGTTTATGTATGATAGAGCAGTAAATGCATATAATAAGATATAATTGATGGAAAGAAATTAGTTATGTGTTATGACCTTACTTTTGTTTAGTTTTCTTTTACCTTTTGTAGTAAAAATTATTTTCATGGAATTATAACTGTTTCAAAATTACAAATTGCTAGGGATTTTTTTTTGCTAAATTATTTTCCTGAAAAGTGGCTGAAATTTTCCTGGAGGGGTTGCTTCCTTTACCCACTCACACTACACAGTAGTGGTCTGTCAGTAGATGCTAAAATGATGTCACATAGGAAGTGCTTAATGCTGTAATTTGCATTACTGTAATGTCAATAAAACATACATCTTATGAATCACAAAAAGAATTATGCACACTCTAGGCTGCAACACAGTATGACATTAACTTTGCCCTCCACTAGTACAGTGGTATGTCTATGGATTTACAACTTGAAAATCAGAGGTTCGATTCCCCACGGTGGGCTCAGCAGATAGCTTGATGTGGCTTTGCTATAAGAAAACACACATACACAAACATATTAACTTGAAAACTAAGAAATAAAATACTTGTTACCCTAAATTTTGGTTTTATTTATTCTGGAAACAGAACACTTTTGTGAAGTTTGTGGATGTACATCTAGTATAAATTTTATGTGTCTATATGTATATGCATTTGTTTTATGTGCATGTGTGTGTATTATCTCCCATCTTTAACTTACTATAACATTTAGGGATAATTTGTAAGTCTTTTAAGCTAGCTGAACCTTGTGGAAAGTACTGGTAATAGCAAGGAGACTCAACTGATGAGTTATTTAGTTCATTATAATCATTATAAGTGTTTAAATTAAAAGCTAGAAAGAGCTCTGTTGTAAATAATTTTCAATACTATTTTCATGGGTTAAAAAAATTTTTATTTGTTGATCTTTCACCTGGTTTTTATTTTACGACACTAGTTGGACTGGCATATAAAATTAGTTACATAATCTATTTTTTAAATTTTTATTTCTGGTCTATATTTGTAGCATTCTTTGATCAGAAGTTATTGATAATGTAATATTTTAAAAATCTAGTTTTATTATTCAAGGTTTTTCCTTTTTACTTTCCCATCATGCTGTAAACACATTGTATATTGCTTTTTGTGTAATAAATCTGCATGAAATAAGCTAATGAATTAATTAGTTTAATAAATACAACAAAATAGAGAAATATCATTCACATAATCTTCTAGGTCTGAAATTGATACAAATTTGGTAAAAAGTGCAAGATGAAATTAGGTTTTTCTGACAGAATATTTCCTTATTTATTTAAATTTTTAGTATAATGTTTATTTTTGCCATACTTATAAACAGAAGAAATTGTGGTGATTTTAATGATAATAGGTAACCTTACATGGGCTAGAGACATGTTTTATGTTGAAATCAGTGTTACATATTACAATCGTAATGTACTTTTGTAAGAATATTTTTGTTTATAAGATTTCTTTCTTTTATGAAAATGGATTTACATTCCTTTAGACAAACATTTGTATTTGAACCTTTTTAAAATTGTGTACAAATTTTTCATCAGGGTAAACATGGCTGTGTTATGCTATAAAACTATATATATTTGTTATAATAAAGGAAAGATGTTTGAAATACCTTTTATATTATTTACCCTGCAGGATAAGTGAACATTCCAAAAAATGTCTAACCTTATTTACCCATACATGTATCTTGGAGCTTTCTTAAATGAGGTAATGTAGAGAGTTTTAGGTCTGTACATTAAACTGCTATATTTATTTTAATGTGAGATAACTTGCATTTTTTTGCACTAAATCTATCCATTGTTTTATGGGAAACTAGAGAACTTCATGTTAATTACATGTTCTTTGTAATTTAATAAGTAGATCATTATTCTAATACAAAAGCTCAACTTTCTAATTATATTCATAAACCTAATGTTTTGGTTTTGCTCTTTAAATTTTCCAGAAGTTGCATCACTGATTCAACATGTATTTAGAGATTAAAATGTGTTTGGAAAGCTTATTGAATATTTTCTTTTTGGTAAATTCATTTTAACCTATTTGTGTTTCTTCCAATACATTGCATGTATTAAAAAATTAACATTAATTTGTAATAACTTTTATGTTGAAGAGGTCACAATTTTAAATATGAAATAATAAAACTGAGCTATAACAAAAAGGGTAGTTAAATACCTTGAATTTGTAAGTTTCCCATATTTTTTCTCATTAAAACTGTTTTGATGACTTGGTTTTTTAAAATTATTTTACCTATGCCTTTATTGGAAATTGAAATGAATTTGGCTTCGTTTGTAAAGTTTTGATAAAAACAAACAGACTATACATCTATATTTGACTCCTTTTGTTAATGGAATTAATATTTAAAACATTAAACGTTTTTTTTTAATAACATGAATGTGTTTTTAGTTTTACTTATTTAATATGTAAATCAAAAGCAAAGCTGACTTTTAATGTTGGTATATATGCATGCATTTTAATGTATTAATCAGTAGGGTGCACTATCATAGCCAGTTAAATTACCTATTACATTTTTATCATGATAACCAGAAGAAGCATACCTTACAACAGTTAGCTTTCAGTATTCTTCATTTATGTTAAACATAAGTGTTTCTAAAAAGATTTATAAATTCTCTGTGCTAAATTCAAGTTGTCTAGCATAAGGATATTTAACAGTAACATTTAAAGCTGCATAGTGTAATATAAAACCAATTAATGTTATACTTCTTACACCATTACATGGATTAAAGAGAGGCTTTAAGTAAAATTAGCAATAGATAATTCAGTTGTGAAATCAAAACTATTGGTAAATAACATACTTGATTTATCACATGTTCTTCACGAAAGATTATGTTTTAAATTTTAATAAAAGTTTTAAGATTGAAAAGTGAACAATAGACAAAACTATATTGTTTGAATGTTCTTAAAGAATATTCATGTTTACTCAAAATTGGTTCTGATTTTTTTGAAATTATACCATTATTAGGTTTCTAACATTAGCTGAACAAACTGAGACTTAATATTTTAAGCTACAAAAATAAACATCCATTTTAAGAGGTACAATATTAAGTCACAGCGATTTACAAAACGTTTTATGTCTTGTTACATTAGAATGAGAAAAAGTGGATTTTCTTTTTCTAATAACACAAGCATGAAATACATATTTAATTAATGATTTTTTTAGTTCTTCCTACACTCATATTGGTGCCAATGTGGATGATCAGTTAAACTGTTAAAAAGACAGTGGCATGATTTTATGCTACATAATACTATGTGACAAAAAATGAAGTATTTTCTTTAAACTAAGAATATAATTTTTCACTGATGTTCAACATCTGAGGTTTTCCTAAACCACTGTCATCTTGTGAGTGAAACCCCGATAACTGTGACAAACTATAATTTTTTTTGTTGAAATACACCTGAACAAATAGCACAAGATTTGGTTAAACGTATAATCTGGTTCAATCTTTTGGTAATGCTTAAACACCAAATGATCCTATTACAAAAGCACAACAGGGTATCTGTTCTTCACCCAACTAGTTGATGTGGTTATCAAATGGATTCTTGATTGTTTTTGGTAAACTGATGATATCCTTGATTGGTCTATTACAAACCCTCTAGTTAAAATAAATTCAATTAATTTAATTTAATATAATGAAAATTTCATATTTATATATCTATATATAAAAGATTAAATATATTGGATCAAAAACTAATTTATCCAAAATATTTTTTTATAAAAGTGTGTAACTCTTTTCAAATTCTTCTATATAATTTGTTTTAATAATGAAATTATAACTAAATGGTTCGGCATGGCCAGGTGGGTTAAGGTGCTTGACTTGTAATCTGAGGGTCGCACCAGACATGCTCACCCTTTCAGCCGTGTGGTGTATTATGTGACGGTCAATCCCACTATTCATTGGTAAAATAGTAACCCAAGAGTTGGCAGTGGATGGTGATGACTAGCTGCCTTCCCTCTATTCTCACATTACTGAATAATGGACAGCTAGTGCATATAGCCCTCAAGTAGTAGCTGTCCCTAATTTAGCAGAGTAAGACTAGATAAAAATCAGCTAGTCATCACCACCCACTGCCAACTCTTGGAATGTTCTTTTACCAACGAATAGTGGGATTGATAGTCACATCATAATGCTCCCACAGCTGAAAGGGCGAGCATGTTTGATATAACGGGGATTCGAATCTGGACCCTCGGATTAAGAGTCGAGTGCCTTAACCACCTGACCAAGCCAGACCCATTTAAGAAATCTGGGGTGCATTGTTCTTTCTTTTGAATGGTATTTTTTCTTTTAATCAAGGCGTGTATTCATAGTTTGGGTGATGTGTTTTGTGTTGTCATTAACTTTATTCTTAAACGTGTTCTTTCTACAGGGTGGCCCGTAAGTCCCTACTTATCCATATATCTTATGTATCCAGGGTATCACCAATATTCTTGCGCTAATGTACCCACAATACGCTCTTCAAGTGTAAATGGGTTTACATCAGCATATTTCTCTGAAATAAAGAAACAAATTTATAATACATGCGTAATTGAATATAACATATATAACATATGGATGGATAGGGACTTACGGCCACCCTGTAGAATTAGAGTTTGTATTTCTGGATACAGTTTTCAGTGTTGTAGTGTGATATTTTTATATTTAATTTGGGTATTGACATTTTAGTTGTTTGTGTAACGGCATTTTGGTGTTTTATTCGTAACTCTGATCTTAATGCACGTTATCGTGGTGACAGGTTTATGTAAAAAACTGTTTTAATAAAGTGTTGAAATTGTAAAACCAGAATAAAATATCGTGGCAGGTATTCAGTGTTTAAAAGAAATATTTTACACTTTCCTAAACTAGGGTGTTCGGTGATATAGTATTCCCCTTCGTAGATGTCAAGTTTTTGATAAGATCAGGGAGTTAATAGTAATTTTAGAGTATTTGATATTTGTTGATAGATAAACGTGGTCGATGTCCGTAGATGCAGAAGCAGGTAGAAAATCAAGTTTAGTGGCATCAATGATGATGTTGATGAGAAGTGAGATGACAGTTTGTACAAAGTATGCTGAAATTGTTCCAATTGGTTTTCGTGTAGTTGAAAATCGTTGGGAGGTTAGAATGAACGTTCTGTCGCCAGACACAGCAAGATGTACAGAGAAGTTCTAGGAGTAAGTTATAATAGAGTCAGAGATTATAACAACGTGGTACGTGTCAGCACAATATGTGGTAGTGTGTTGGGTGGTTAATTTTAATGACGTAAATATCATTTTCTAGTAAGGCATAAAGAGCGAATCCCCTGGAAGTAATGCGATAACTTTGAAAATCGTTGGGGGGGTGCATTTAAATCTTTTACTATAATGAGTCTAGGCTGTATAAGTAGACAGATTTGGAGGAAGTCTAATGATTTGCTTGGTAAACAATACATGGCTAAAAGTGAAATGAACTACCAGTTGTAAAACTGGATATTTCATGCAATATTTTCTTTTATTTTTGAAAAACCATTTGTTTCATTGCTTATACAATGAAAGAGGTGTTTTTTTTTAATATATTGCTTAACCTCTTGTTTCATTTGTTTTAGAACCCGCAAACGATTTAAAGCCTGGCAAGTTTGTGTCGCTGTCTTCTTTGGCTGTGGTTTCTGAAATTATGATTATATCAGCGTTGACATTGTTGCGAGTTTTTTTTGGTATTTGGACCATCTAGACAGTTGATCTGTTGGATTTTTAGTATGTTTTTTTCCGCTTTCTGGCTTCAATGCAAAGTGTATTGTAGTATGGTTTAGGTTTAAGAATTATAAATAATGGTAGACAGAACAAAATAAATGCAGAAGAACGGGGGCAAACAATCGTATTTTGATAGGTTAAATGGCGAATCAATGTTATAATTGTCGTTACTTTATAAAATGGCCCATGAACGATTCGTAAATCCAAATGGGACCATGCTGTAAAGTTATTACCAGAAATAAGAATGCGTCAGATATCGTGATTTACCATTTAGAAATCCTCTACACTCCAGAACTATAAGAATTGAAAGTCTACAAAAATGCAGACTTAATACTCAATTGGTTGCTAGGTGGGTTCGATATATTTCAATTACTGTAATTAACGACCACATTGTAGTGATTTCAATGATAAGGGCTTGTGTTAATTCATATTCATTTTAAAATGTGGAAATAAAAAAGTATATAAAACTTGTTATGGAACAGTACAATGATAATATCATATTACGATCTGTGCTGTGAAACCATAGATTTAAAAGGTATTTTTATAGGCCTAATATTTCGGATAAAGAAACCTAAATTATTTTACGTGTCTGATTCTGAATCTGCTGTGTGTGTGTTTTCTTATAGCAAAGCCTCATCAGCCAACCTGCTGAGCCCACCGAGGGGAATCGAACTTCTGATTTTAGCGGTGTAAATCCACAGACTTACCGCGGTACTAGCATGGGTGCAAATGTGTTGTGGAAAAATTAAAATGGATATTGGAAGAGAAACGTCTACAGTTAAAAACTATTCGCTTTACAAATTTTAGGCCTATTATTATCTAAAGCTTCGTTAGTTTTTGGTATTTAAACCATAAATTTCAAAGATGTAGTTGTAGTTTCCATATATTATAATTGCATTATATTATTATTATAACTGAGAATTATTTACATTTAAACCGATTTTTAAACTTACTAGCAATGAAATAAGCAGACCAGGTTTTAATCTAGAGGTAACTATTCACTATTTGATAATATTAACAACGACAGCGGGAAATGGCCCATAAGTAGGCATTTGACTCATCGATCTTATGATAACTTCTTGTTCACTCTCCTTGAGTATCAGTCACTTTAAGCAAGCGGGAAAAAATTAATTTTCTTTATCTTTTCGACTGTGTTGGAACGTTTTATCACCGCACAAGAGGATGGCAGTATGTAATTACCATCATGTAAAAACAGTCCTCTTAATGTCACATTGCCTATCTCAATCAGTATGTGATCAGAAAATATTGCTTGTCATTCGAGAAGACGGATAAAAATTGTGCAACGTAAAGTGTAAAAGCCTCTAGCCAATAACATCATAACCTCTTTAGACTTACATTCAATGTTTCTGTAGATGCAACCTAAAACTATTTGTGCCCTACCCCTAGCAACAGCACATTGTTTGGATGAAGTAACAGACTGATCAATCATTATTTCACTGTTAAAACTATTCCCATCAAAATTATACTCGTAATTCAAAATTTACTATCTCATATGCTTTTATATTTGTCATAATCAAAACCCATCAATCACTTATTTGCCCAACTCACCAAATACTCCATATCATTCTGTAAAGAAGCATCATCTTGTATAAAGCCAGCAACATTCAAAACGTTAATATTATTGTTATGTATATGTGTAAATATTTTGTAAACGACAACATGTCGTATTATGTTTGAATTTTCATTTGTATTATTCATTTTTCCATATTGATATTATTGTTTCGAAGTTTAAACTAAAATATGTTATTTATTTAGGGTAACATTTTTAGAACTTTCTCGAATTAAGTAGACCAATCACATGTTTGTAAATGAGTGCTGGTGACTTCCTGTCTAGATGTGTAGTCTCGTGCAAGAACGGATATGCGTGGATAGCTCTGGAGTTGTATGGAAATTGCGAGATTGTTCGAGAAATAGGCCTATCGGTATAAAAAAGACGGTGACGTGAGAGATATTCAGTCATCAGTCATCAGTTTTTATTCGAAAAAAGAAGATAGATTCAGCCATTAGTTTTGTTCGAAGAATAAGAGTGAGATTCAGGCATCAGTTTTAGTTATTTGAGAAATATTAAGTGTTTGCTGTGAATATTCAACTTGGATTCGTGATTGAAGTTAGATCTCCGGAAGTTGTGATTTTATTTCGTCAATCTCTACGATACATCTGAATTACTGCTTGAGCTGAGAGACGGCGATTTCATTGAACTGTGAACTGTTTCGGAATTACTTCGTGGGACCAAATTCACACCCTAGACTGGAATTTGAGACTTTAATTTTAGATCATTACATTAGATACAGGCCAGTATCGTTTTGTGTTGTGATTTATTTTGAAGTTTGAAACTAATATTATTTTGTTTTGTAATTAATTTCGAATGTCGTAACTTAATATCTGTCACTGTTATCATATAATTTATGTTATATCTGTTATATTTGTTAATAGGTTAGTATAATAAATTATACAAGCTGTTATCTGCGTTTTTTCTGTTGCGTTTAGTCTACGAAGAACGTAAAACATTTAAAAAATACGTAACAATTATCAACAACTTTACATGATTTATCGACCATTTCTTTATCTATTTCATTAATTCAATGAAAAAGAGTGATGGTCCTAACACTGAACCCTAAGGTACTCTATTTCTGACGTAATTTCAGTTTAACTGAACTCCATTTATAACGACCCTCAATTTTCTTATGGATGACCAGCCAGTTTTCTATCTAATTAGTAATCTCTTTCCCCTCATTTACAAAGATAACTTTTAACAAACGTTTTATGTGGCACCTTATTAAATGCATTATTAAATAAGTAGAAAAAAAATCAAATCCACACCGTACTCTCATACGCATAAGTAGTGACCTCTTCAAAGGATTCCCTTGTGAAACTGTACTGATTATCCGATAAACTAAATAGGGGCTATTTGTTAACAATGTCGTTATATTTATAAATTCATCATTATTATCACTAGCAGCATATCGTATTGAGAAATATATATATTGTGCAACTTGTTATCCCAGGTGATACAAGTTCAGACACACACACAAAAAGGTATGACTATTCCATGTATTTCATGATGACAAGAAATACATCTAAAATAAAAATGTATTCTCAAGATGTTCGGTGTGGGTATGAAACTTTAATTAAAATAAATGTTAGGTCGAAACATTGATCTGTACTATATTTTATTTAAAGTTGTATGTCCGTACCAGACGTCTTGAGAATACATTACTATTTAGTGTCTGAAGAGAATAAAACTTTTTTAAAGTTCATTCATTAAATACAGCGCCTTAATTTACTCACAGATTATAAAACGTAAAATAATGGTGGATAGTTCTAAGGGTTCGCGCCCGCGTCGCGCTAAACATGCTCGCCCTCCCAGCCGTGGGGGTGTATAATGTGACGGTCAATCCCACTATTCGTTGGTAAAAGAGTAGCCCAAGAGTTGGCGGTGGGTGGTGATGACTAGCTGCCTTCCCTCTAGTCTTACACTGCTAAATTAGGGACGGCTAGCACAGATAGCCCTCGAGTAGCTTTGTGCGAAATTCCAAAACAAAGGATAGTTCTAAACACTTTTAGAAAGCTAATAGCAAAAGCTTAAATTGGTATAAACAACAATACTTATTTTAAAAAGTTCGAGTTATATTTACTGATAGTTATAAAATTTGTGGTAGTTTAAAATAAATAAAACTCAAAAATTATACTAACTTTCTTAGTACTAAAACATTTGTTAGTCTTTTTTGAATTACGTAAATGTGTTATTTAAGCTCATTTATTCGGTAAGTTTAAGAAAACTAAATAATCGGTCTTAACGAATAGGCATATATATATTAATAGGACATCTGCGGGAGGAAGTGAAAGGTTAGTGCCATAGGGTATACGGACGTGTCCTGATGCCATTTATTCAAAATAATAACCATAGTCTTGTTCTTTCGATTTTCTTTTATCCCAGTTTACTGATGAGGAGTCAAATTTCCTGTAACTAGTATAACTCATAGATTGGACTTTTATGTATTTTCAATACTTTAAACAGCTTTTCTGTTGAATACTTCGCAATAATCATTTTTAGTAGCATCTAATGCTCTATAGTCTTCAAAAGCTTATATAGGCGTAAGTTCACTGTGGTGGTAAACGCAACTGAAAACACCATACAAATGAAAGTGTATATAAAGTAATATAAACACACAGTCAAAATAGCCAGTTGCCTAAGGTGGCAAAATTTAGTGGTATCGAAAAAAGAAGTTGATACAAAAACATTTTTTTTTCCGGTGGGTCTGTCTACGGATTTGCAACGCTGAAATCTGGGGGTTTGATTCAGCGGTATGGACACAGCGAATAGTTCAGTGTGGTTTTGCTATTGAAAACAAACACAAAAAAATATTAGAATTGTAACAAAGAGAAATTGTTTTTGAATTTCGCAGAAAGCTACAAGAGGGGTGTCTGCGCTAGCTGCCCCTAATTTTGCAGTGTAAGACTAGAGGAAAGGCAACTAGTTATCACCACCCACCGCCAACTCTTGGGCTACTCTTTTATCAATAAATAGTGGAATTGAACATACAATTATAACGCCCTCACGGCTGAAAGGGCGAGCATTTTTGGTACGAACCTGCGACCCTTGGATTACGAGTCGAACACTTCAACCCACCTGGCCAACAAAGAGAAATGAAAACATGGAATAGGGTAAGAAAAATAAAGTATTGACGTTGAGAGAGAAGACTATAACGACGGAAAAAATAATTGAAAGACAAGAACAGTATATTTTAGTTTTGTTTGTACTTCTAAACTTCAAAATCCCTGTATTTTCTCGTGATTGAACAGTATACTTGTATTTATTTTTTTCAATTAACTTAGCAAACGTA
Source organism: Carcinoscorpius rotundicauda (assembly GCA_011833715.1). Taxonomy (NCBI): domain Eukaryota; kingdom Metazoa; phylum Arthropoda; class Merostomata; order Xiphosura; family Limulidae; genus Carcinoscorpius; species Carcinoscorpius rotundicauda. The sequence goes on from CM022398.1 coordinate 29,775,978, forward strand.
CAAAGAGAATGAAGAACCAATTAACATCCAATGCAACAATATAATTCAAATTAATTTTCCGGACAACATTCTTGACACCACCACAATTATCACAGAACAATGGGTTACGTCTGTTCCTGTATGATATTTTGAAATTAGAAAATAAGAGTTTAGGTGATATCAGCCTCAGAAAGTAGTGTATTATCTTGAAACTACTTGTACAGATGAACCTAGATGATGAACTAGAAATGTTGTAATTACTCTGTCAGGGTTGACCTAAATTTATGTAATAAAGTATGTATTAAAGAAACGAAATCGCTTCTCTATTTCCAGATGTATGCATTACACTTAAGTATTTCCTGGCTTTACTAATGATGATTGATAGTGGAATTTGGGGGTAATTTTGTTTTGTGTTTTTTTTATAGCTGGAGTCCGCATTATAAATATTTGATGCCTAATGAAAATTTCAAAATTAAATTAGATTCATTTGTTTTACACAGATAAACAAATTCCTATACTGTAACATGTAAAATAGTACACATTCTTTTCAATGCTGCGTCGTTTCTTAGCTCTATCTTACATAAACACAACAGCATATTTTATTATTATTGTAAGGCCTCCAGTGCAAATAGTTATGCATATATTCAAGAGGTGGAAGCACTATTGATTGTCTTTTATAGTGATCATATAATCTGTAAATTTGTGTAACAATTTATTATTAATTAACTCTTATAAAATTGCACTTCATTTATGGTTAAAAATCAATCTAAGCTTAATAAAATTTTAAGAAATCTCATTGAACTATTTAGGTAAGATATTTCATTTACAGCTACCACCCAGTTATTCAACCTTAAATCTGTAAGATCATAATAACGCTTAAAAATATTTTTGATACTCGTGGCAAGCATGTTACAGAAAGCTCGTGTACCTTTGTGCTTAGCAATAAACAAACAAATTATTTTCATATATTTCTAAGCTTTCTTGTGCTGTAAAAGCTCATTGTGTGGCTTTGTGCTTAATAATAAACAAATTGTTTTCAGATATTTATTTGCTCTCATGTGCTGTGAAAATTCGTTAAGGTTTGTTTTTGATCTGGCAATTAAAGAAACCGACACATGTTGTTGTTTTGTTGTTTTGAATTAAGCACAAAGCTACACAATGGGCTATCTGTGCTCTGCCCACCACGGGTATCGAAACCCGGATTTTAGCGTGTAAGTCCGCAGACATACCGCTGAGCCACTGGGGGGCAAACCGACACATACAAAATCGCTTATCCAACAATGAACAGTGAAACTCGAAAGGGGTCAAAGTCCGAGTCTCAATGCTGAATCATTAAAGGTATGCTATTTTTACCTTAAGTTGCCGTAACATGTACAAATATATTTCATTACGGTGCAGTTTATCTGTCAATATGATCAACAGTTAAATAATTCTTTCAAATAAAATGTAAAATATAGAAGTGCTTAATATGATTATTTCATTTGCACTGTAGTCATTCACTTGTTCATGTGAGAATATAAAGATCTATTTTTGTGCACATGCAATCGTTTTGGTTTTCAGTTGCTTTATGAGCTTATTCTTACTTTTTTACAATTACATATAAGGGAAGCAACTTTTTATACCCTAACGTAACCATGGGAGGCTACTTCAGATAATACGTATAACAGTTATTATCAAAAAATAATGTCAAAAAAAAAATTAAATCCTATAACAACTGCAAAACACAAAACATCAAAACGTAAATTTGCGTGTATTTCCGCACGGATTTAACAAACTTTCATACCAAATTTCATAAAGGTCCATCCACACTCTGCGAAGTATCTACATAGACGTACAACAGATAGTAATATTATATTTACACACACACATACATGAATGTAAATGTTATTTATTGTAAGTTATAAGAAATAGTAAATTCAGAATCTTTGTTTGTCAGTTTAGGTAAATTTGACTGTTTTAGGAACTGATAAAGGTATTGTCTACAATATTCTGCTCAAAACAATTAAAGGAACAAGTACGTTTTCTTACATAACTTGTCTCAGTGTTCCAAATGTGATCATATTTTCATTTGTTCAGGTAATCTGCCTCATTTCAATTCCAAAAGTGTCTATTTTTAATGTGTGATGACAAATATCACCAAAACTGCTATCCCATATGAAACAATACTTTAAACAATTTACATGCGTTTATTCAAGAAATGTTTTAAACTTTCAATATCCAGTTGACTCCCACGGGCTGTGACACACTCCTGATACCGATTTGGCATACGTCGAATCAGTCTATCTGTATTATCTTGGAGTATGGCAGCCCACTCATCCACCAGGGCATGTCGGAGTTCCTGTACATTCTGAAGAGGGTGCTGGCGTTCACTTAACATGCCTCGACAATATATCCCAACAATGTTCAATCGAATTTATATCTGGAGATCTGGCGGGCCACTCAAACGTCTCTATTCCTTCCTCGTCAAGGAAGGCCATACACAGTCTGGCGACGTAGGCTCGCGCGTTAATTTGCATGAGAAAGAAACCCATTGCCGACAGCACCAGCAAAAGGCCTCACAATGGGTTCCAGAATTTTGAGTTTATATTATCGTGCGTTCAGAGCACCCCTGTCGAGTATGAGTAAATCCATGCGGCCACCTAAACATTTGCCTGCCCAGACCATTACAGAACCTCCTCCATAAGCGTTGACTTGTACAAAGTTACAGGCCGAAAATCGCTCTCCTTGGCGTCTCCATACTCTTACACATCTACTATCACGAGACACAGTTCACTTGCTCTTTTCTGTCCACAGCACGGTGGTTCATTTACGAAGTTCAGAGTCCTAAATACCTCTCTCCTATGAATATATATTTGAAAAATATAAATCAAGCTGGCCACCATGTACTAGATGCTTAAAACTAGTATAATATTAATACTTTTTGTATTATTATTTATTTTCTATTCCTTTTATTTTCTTTTTCTGTTAAATATATTTATAAAAAGGTTAAATTTTTTTAAAAAATCAACATACCCAAATACCCACAAAGAGTGTGTGTGTGTTTTTCATGTAGCAAAGCCACAAAGGGCTATCTGCTCAGCCTACCGAGGGGAATCGAACCCCTGATTTTAGCGTTATAAATCAGGAGACATACCGCTGTACTAGCGGGGGACTACCCGCAAAGAAAAAGCGAAAGTGTTCTGTTTCAAGACTAAATAAAAATAAGATTAGGAGTGACCAATATTATTATTTCCTCCCTTTCAAGTTCATATGTCACGCTGTATAATGACCAGAGATTATATAATTCTTCTCGTGATTCATGGCAGTTGTTTAACAGGTGTTTTAAAGAGATGGTAATCGATTTCTTTATTCTATTCAAAGAGTCAGACAAAGCGCTTATGATGGTTGGTGCAACTGACTGGCTGCTTTTTGTATGGTCATTAGTTTAAAATTAGGAACAACGTGCCGTATCTGGACTTTCAGGGTGTCTCGTCTACCTGTTTACATCTCATGTGTGGTATAATATATCATTCAAGTCTATAATTCCAGTTCTAGTATAGAGTCAGAAATATTTTCGTAAAATATTGAAGGACAGAGCTGTTACAAGTAATATAAAATTAATAAATATTCTATACATTTTAACGTTCTAAAACATAATATAAGGTTATAATGTAATTTCGAAATAAATTGGTATCTGGTTTGTTTCTGTCTCCCCTTCATTATTGCTACAATTGTTAGCAATATATATCTAGTCTGGTTTGTTTGTTTTTTCCAATATTTCGTTTTATTTCTTCTGCAACTATATAGGAATCATATGGACACCACTAGTTTTTCAATTCTAAGTTTACTGTCTTTTCATAGGAGCACATATAGTTTGGATCTGACTTTGTTTAATGTCGTCTAGAGTAATGAATACCACACTATTCATAAATAATAATATTTCAGTATACAAGGTTCATCGTAAAAACTAAACAGGGATTGTTTATGTTATATTAAGCAGAATTTCCAATCGTCTTTAAATTTATGAACAGTGTGTAATAAAAAGTCACATTTTTTTACAATGCCCATAATCTCTAAATAACAAAAAATATTTGATTTATATTATGGCAATAAGAAAAATTCCATTGTTATGTCTTACGTCTGTATAAACTAATTGTAAGGTTAGCAATATTAATTTGGAGTCTTGCAACTTTGCTATATTTTACATCGCCACATTTATGTATGTCTTATATTTGACGATCGTGCATCTTGCTAATAGTCCTGCAATGTAGTTTCTATTACAAAAGATACCGACGTCAGTCAATCATTTAAAAAAAACACCATTCTTCTTGTTTGCTGTCCATAATCCATTTAGTGTACACAGACAATGGTTTTTTCGATGCCTGTTTTTACACTTTAGTTGGACAGAAATTCACAGGTATTCATATTTGTTTCATATGAAAGGGTATAAAGACCAATTTTATTGTCTAGCTGGTTGAAGTATGCCACAATTCAACGAAAGGTATGACTGGTATAACGGAGCCACTGCTATACATTTATTTTAATGTCTGCATTTCTTTTAGTTTGATGTATATGACGTATATCATTGGATGTGTATTGCGCAAGACCAGATATAAGATTCAATGTTGTCTGTAAGTTTATGAAACTGTTGTAAATAAACCATCATTTGTATTAGCTATAAGTATAGACTATTGTTAAAATTGTTTGTTTCTTATGTGTCTTTGTGTTAAGAAAATTGTGTATATCAATCTTATTGGTAAATAACATATATTTGATATATATTAACAGTTAATTAACTACTATATTCAGATTCCATTTCCGGCTACTATATTACAAACGTAATATAATAAACCGAATATTTGTCCTGAAATAAATTATCATACGAAACAATTATGTTAAGAGGAGTACGTGAATAGATTTTGCATTAACATTTGTGTTCTAGATCCTCTATAATATGCTGCAAGACGCACCTTTTGCTGACAACGGCTGTGATACGTGTTGCATGTTTTTTTGTTTAAATGCCACTGTACGCTTAGTTGATTCACAATCAGTTTTTCCAATGACATTAAATAAAAGGAACATCATCGTCTTGAAAAAGATGTCAGATCCTAACACCTCTTTAATCTGATTGTCTAAATATTTCGCTTCGGGAAGAGGTGTTATGTAATAATACCTACCCTTCTCAAAAGTAACTTTGTGGTTGTATCACATTACTTATAATGTTATAATATGTTTCTAATGTATCTCGTTACGACTTGACTTCTTACAGGCTTTGTTTGTCACATGATATACTGAGTTTAATACTCAAAAACTTTTTAAGGCTACATACTGGTAACAGACACCCAAGTTTACTGGGATTTCCTGCTAAAAAGTATCAGAATTTGGTCCTACTCTGTACTCTATTGTAGTATATAAACATGTAATTTTTGTTAATTTTCACTTCAGCATTATTAGCTTTTGTACGTTTAATAAATAGACAGTGGTAAGTCTACGTATTTACAATGCTAAAATAAGGGGTTCGATTCTCCTCGGTGGACATAGAAAACAGTCTGCTGTTTCTTTGCTATAAGAAAACACACACCCATACACACTCGGCATTGCAATGAAATATTATTTTTGAGCAAAATACTCAAACTTCAAGAAATTACGAAATAATTTATTTTTAAATTGCATATTAAAATGTTTTCGAATGTAGGATAACAATGATGCAACCTCCAAAGGATTTGTTGAAACTTGTACACTATTTAATGCGCAACTCGAATCTTTTTTTTCCTACAGGTACATTTAAATAAGCAATTAATAAAATAACCATAACGGAAAAACATGTTCCTATTTCGCATAAACAACAACAAAAATTATTATCATATATCTGTCTAAAAATTGAATCGTTAACGCAATTGCAACTTACTAGCGCTAATAGAACAGTTGAAGGACACCAGATTTGTTTGTTTAGGTATTAATATTTCGAATTTTTTTATTACAAAGTCATTCATAAATTAGTAAATAATTTCATAGTTCTTTCTTACTTATTATGAGATGCTCTGCGGTACCAAGGAAAGGAAAAACATTAATACAGTATACCTTGAAAGTATTTGAAGATTGCGCATGCGTCTTGAATAAGGGGACTGTACATTAAGTAAACTACTTTGTAAAATCCAGGGAACACATATATACATTAATCAACCGTATAAGGATCGACTCGAGATAGTATTGTCATAATTCATATGGGCAGCACTCCTTTCATACCAGTTAACACTCTGGTTTCTTTGGTTCTTACGGAGACGTTTTATTTTACCATGGAAGACACAGAAAGAACGCTTTGGAATGAACGTACTTCAAAACGTTATGGTATTCCAACTGTTTCCATCCCACGTCTCAGTTACAAAGATCCTTTAGCTGATAAACTTATAGCAAATATGGGAAGAAACAAAATGAAATAATTTTTTGTATAATTTTAATTAAGCTAAATAGAATAAACTATTAAATCTGAGATGGTTGCTCTAGTTAAGCTATTAAATCTGAGATGGTTGCTCTAGTTAAGCTATTAAATCTGAGATGGTTGCTCTAGTTAAGCTATTAAAGATGCACATTTAATACTACGTATACAAATATCTTGTTTCTAAACAAATACTTAAACAATGATTTTTAAATCATAATAATAGTGCCGTTATAAATCTTTCATTATATATATATGAATCGTTAACAATAAATATGTGTGATTCGTAATACTAAATGTACAATATCTAAGAAAATAAGCCCATGCGGGTGAATCGGCGTTTAAGTTCAAGATATTATAACTACAAACTGGAACGGTCACTGCGGTGGACACTACAAAGACATCTTTGTTAACCCAAAAATGACCTAAGAGGGTCGAAACGTTGTTTTCTGTTTTATTTTGTAAAAAAAGTGTTAATACCCATACCAGCCATCCTGAGATCCTTTTTTACTTCAAGTGGGTTTCTCGTAATGACGAGAAATCTATTTTCTTTGTGCAATTTTGTGCTTAAAAAGAAACTAGTTACGTTGTGACATTGATATAACATATGAACAAATTGTAAATGAGAACAAAATAATAATTATACTTAATTTATGTCTGCTAAAGTCCTTCCCACCCTTCTCCTTCAATTTGATTAACACTGTTACTGCATCTCGTTGTACAGTTTTTATAACATTATTAAAACAAGATAGCTTAATAGTAAAGGTGCTTTCTTAGTTTATATATATATATATGTATATATATACAAAATTTCATACAGCGTTGTTCGTGCGAGAAATAAAGTTATTTTGATGTAATGTAGTGTATCATCCATAACGTTGTTTTATTCGTAGTGCAAATAAAGATCTCGTTTTAAGAGGAGGTTTGGACAGATGTTTGTTTGTTGAGTTTTGCGTACAGCTACACGAAGGCTACTTGCATTAGCCATCCTTAATTTAAAATTGCTAGATTAAAGAGAAAGCAGTGTGTGAAACATCGCCCATCGCCAACTCTTAGGAAACTTTTCGCAACGAAAGTTGGAATTGGTCGTAAACTGTAATGCCTCCACGGCTGAAAGGGCAATACTTTTCGGTGATAGGATTTGAACTTGCGACCTACAGCTGTCAGGTCGAGTTTTCTAACTACTAGGCCATCTGAGAGAAAACAAATTACACTTTATTGAAAATTTATATGAACTTCATCTGCCTGTTGAAAGTTGAATTATAGAGAATGTTTCGAATTGCTACTCTATAAGCTACACCATACTGCGCTATTCTCACCGCAGACATCGAATCTTAGATTTTTACAGTTTTAAGTTCTTGTGTTTATAGACAGACGTTTTCTTAGAAGTCTTACACAATGAAGATGTTTGTTAATGTTGTGCAAAAATGAAATGTGCCACTTATGTAGGCCTGGCATGGCCGAGCGGGCTAAGGCGTGCACTCGTAATCCGAGGGTCGCGGGTTCGCGCCCGCGTCGCGCTATAAACATGCTCGCCCTCCCAGCCGTGGGGGTGTATAATGTGACGGTCAATCCCACTATTCGTTGGTAAAAGAGTAGCCCAAGAGTTGGCGGTGGGTGGTGATGACTAGCTGCCTTCCCTCTAGTCTTACACTGCAAAATTAGGGACGGCTAGCACAGATAGCCCTCGAGTAGCTTTGTGCGAATTTCCAAAACAAACAAACAAACAAAGCCACTTATGTAGTTTTAGAAATAAACTAAATTACCTTTATGTGTTGCTAACAATATTCAGGCCAAACCATAACACAGCAGAATTGACTCATCAACTATATCTAGTCAACATTTTGTTCTTTTTTGTACAATCGGCTTTACTTTCATCATTGTTGTTGTTTTGAATTAAGCAAAAAGCTACACAATAGACTATCTGTGCTCTACCTACCACGGATATCGAAACCCGGATTTTAGCGTGTAAGTCCGCAGACATACCGCTGAGCCACTGGGGGGCTACTTTCGTCATATAATAGATTTTTGTGTACATATAAACAATTTATAAAATAGAATTTATCCGCATATTATATCATTGTTACGTATTTTTTAATGTTTTATGTTCTTCGTGGATTAAACGCAACAGAAAAACAGATAACAGCTTGTATAATTTATTACACTAACCTATTAACAAATATAACAAATATAACATAAATTATATAATAACAGTGACAGATATTAAGTTACAACATTCGAAATTAATTACAAAACAAAATAATATTAGTTTCAAACTTCAAAATAAATCACAATACAAAACGGTAATGGCCTGTATCTAATATAATGATCTAAAATGAAAGTCTCGAATTCCAGTCTAGGGTGTGAATTTGGTCCCACGAAGAAATTCCGAAGCTTAAATGAAGAAGTTCAGAAACAGTTCACAATTCAATAAATTCGCCGTCTCTCAGCACAAGCAGTAATTCAGATGTATCGTAGGGATTGACAAAATAAAATCACAGCTTCCGTAGATCTAACTTCAATCACAAATCCAAGTTGAATATTCACAGCAAACACTTAATCTTTCTCAAATAACTAACTCTCTTCTTTGAAATAAAACTGATGTCTGAATCTCACTCTTTTTCTTCGAATAAAACTAATGACTGAATCTATCTTCTTTTTTTGAATAAAAACTGATGACTGAATCTCTCTCTTTTTCTTTGAATAAAAACTGATGACTGAATCTATCTCGCGTCACCGTCTTTTATACCGATAGGCCTACTTCTCGAACAATCTTGCAATTTCCATACAACTCCAGAGCAATCCGCGCGTGTCCCTCCCGCACGAGACCATACGTCGAGACACGAAGCCACCAGCACTCACTAACAAACATATGATTGGTCCACTTAATTCAAGAAAACTCCAAAATGTTACCCTAAATGAACAACAAAATATCAGCCTAAACCTCGAAACAATAATACAAACATGGAAAAATGAATAATAGAAATGAAAATTCAAACACAACACGACACGCCGTCGCTTACAAAATATTTACACATATACATAACATCATGTATTCATGTTCTGTATGATTTTTTTGAAAACCTTGTAACTTTAAGTGTAATTATTATAATTCATAATACATACAGAAGATACAAATTGACGTTTAACACCGAAACAAAATAGAAGACAACATAATGCATTAATACATAATCTACAATCTGAGTACGTGTTTGATTTTAAACAAGTTTTATTCGTTTTTATTTTGTTTACTTGGTGACAAATATGGGTTTGGTTCTAGTGCTCTATCGCAGGCTAAGATTTGTTCCTCGTCTGAGGTATGCTTGCGTGTGTTTAGGCACGTAGGCCATATTCGTTGTCACGCTTCCAATCACGTGCATTTCAATGTGTTCTTCTTAGCGAACAAGTGAACACTTTCTATTGGAGTTGTCTTTCTTCCCACAATGGAACAGAATTCTATCGATTTTTCGTAAAGACCTGAACTCTTTGTGTGTGGATAATGCAAATGATCACGTAGTCGCAGCCCCGTTTATATAATCAAACATTTAACTTCAAATTAATGGGTATATCCACAACATATTCATCAACGATTTAAAACAGTCATAACAACAAACCAAACAAACAAACTTGTAAATATATATACACTTGTATAGTTTTGAATATGGAATGTTGATAATGAATGTGACTTCTTATGACTGTCGAAATTCATCTATATTATTATTATTTTTAATTAATTTTTTTATAATTGAAGATGAATAGCAACGTGCTAATCTTCTGGTTAAGAGTGAGTTTTTTAACTTAATGACAAGAAGTTTTGATATTCTCGGTAACTGAAAATGACCAGAAAAATTGAAGGCAGACACAAGATCACATTAATTTAGACAATGGTCAGTAACTTTGTTTGTTTGGGAATTTCGCACAAAGCTACTCGAGGGCTATCTGTGCAAGCCGTCCCTAATTTAGCAGTGTGAGACTAGAGGGAAGGCAGCTAGTCATCACCACTCACCGCCAACTCTTGGGCTACTCTTTTACCAACGAATAGTGGGATTGACCATCACATTATACACCCCCACGGCTGGGAGGGCGAGCATGTTTAGCGCGACGCAGGCGCGAACCCGCGACCCTCGGATTACGAGTCGCACGCCTTACGTGCTTGGTCAGTAACAATACTACGTAGTGTTGTAGGTTTTAACGTTACAGGTTCTTTTATTCGACTGCAGAACTTTCCAGTGGGATATATTGTTTTTGAATTTGAAAGCCATTTCAATATAGGTCGTGTTTTAAAGACAAACAACAATACACTAAACACCTCGCTGAAAACACTTAAGTTTGCGGGCCTCAGAAATTTACTGAATCAACCGCTAAAAGTTTCTTCAATCTTATAAAAGAACAATAAAACCTACAATGCCACTATGGTTATCAAACAGTGTCTAAACGAACGTGATGTTTTACCTACATCTACTTTCTTCTGCATTATTCTCTATGGAATAGAACAGAACTTCAGTAGCTGAATACGAGGTGCACTGAAAATTAATCCTTCCGATTAGGCCTGGCATGGCCGAGCGCGTTAAGGTGTGCACTCGTAATCCGAGGGTCGCGGGTTCGCGTCCGCGTCGCGCTAAACATATTCGCCCTCCCAGCCGTGGGGGTGTATAATGTTACGGTCAATCCCACTATTCGTTGGTAAAAGAGTAGCCCAAGAGTTGGGGGTGGGTGGTGATGACTAGCTGCCTTCCCTCTAGTCTTACACTGCAAAATTAGGGACGGCTAGCACAGATAGCCCTCGAGTAGCTTTGTGCGAAATTCCAAAACAAACAAACTCAATCAAAGCCATAACTGTAATACCTTCTGCAGTTACCATTCAAAAGGTCACTACACCTGAGAGTACCGCAAGCGGTAATAATGGCACCTCAGAAAATGAAAACAAAACAAAAACAATACAAATTTCACTGTGAAAAAATATTATTACCTTTATATATGTAAATATTGTACATTTACAGTGTAACAGTTTTGAGTATGTGTGTGCATTATGTTCTCTGCCAGTTTTTCTACTCTTTGCATTTCATTGAAATATGTTGTAAGACGGAAAACTACTGATTATATTTTAAAATTTAAACAATAATCAACATAAAAACTTTACTATAAGGCTGTTGATGATATATTTGTACAGTATATAACCTTCATTCTTTCCTTTTTTTGTTATTACATGTGATGTAACAGAAGCCAGTTGTTCTGACAGACACTAACCTAGTGGGTTCAGCACTAAAGTGGGATTGTTGCTATCTTCTAGAAAATCTGGGAAACAGTCCTTTTACTGTTTACATGTCTAAAACTCACAAGTTTAAGTATTTTGATGCCAATTATACCAAGAAATGTGATAATGATTTCTCTCCACCAACTGAATACAAAATGATGAGATTTCAAGAGTTTGTAAAGCATCTGAAAAGTTGGAAAGAAGGAGATAAATGGTATGAAACAAATAGATTGTAATAATCATAAGTTTGTTTGAACAGTTTGTTAAGCCATCTCAGCATTACTGTGTTTCTAGTGGAAGGGCAGATGAGAATTTAGGTTGTATCTACAAAACATTAACATATATAAGAGGTTATAATTGTGTAAGTCACTGGTTAGGCTAAATTTGGAGTATTGCGTTTTGTCTTGGGTTTATTTTGAGAAGAATATTGAATTTCATGCAAAATTACTTGGAGGCTACTGCATTAAGCATTGCCAAAGTCTGAAGTGATAAACTAAAGGAAAGGCAACTAGTCTACATTACCAACTATCAACTTTTGGGCCAATCCAAATGAATAATGGGATTGACCACCACCTTACAATATCTTACTGATGAAATAGTGAGCTTGTTCAGGGATTCATATCCATTGAGAGTTGAGACCCCATCCCACCAGGGCATTCCAGACCAGCATTGAATTATTGGAGAGGATTCATGGAAAGCTAGTAGGATGGTGCCTGGAATGGAAAAGGTTGTGATTACAAAGTTATCTTAAAATCTCAGAAATTTTGTTTTGAACTAATTGAGGAGTTTAAGGTTGTGAAGAGAATTGATAGTGCTGATGCATCATCTTTTTAATACAATGGTAAGCATAAAATTATGGGACATAAGTAAACATTTTGTCAGGATAAGACACGCGAAGCTGAGATAGTTTTATTATTAGTTTGGCTTTTGAATGGATTACCTTCAGATGTGGTGGAAATAGTAAATTTAAGGGAAGACTTGGTAATTATTTGAATGATAAGGACTTGGCTTTATGATTTTTTGATAGTTTAGTGTCTAGGACAGCTTAAATAAACCAACAGGTCCCTTGTTATAGAATGTACATAAATTATACTTAAACTGATAAGTTTTCATAAATTATTATATACAGGTTAAAAAAACCACAAAAAAATCTAAAAACTACCTTCTTTCTTTTTTAATGTAAGTTATTTTATTAATCTGTTTCAAAGTTTCTTTAATGCAGAATAAATCCACATCAGAAAGCAAGAGGAGACTAAAATGTTTCTCTGTTACAAGTCATCATTAATAAAGTGACTCACCTTGATTTGTTTACTTTCATCATGCACACTTTATATATTTACATGTTATATTTTAGAATATTATAATTGTTGGTTCACAAAAATGTGTTCAGGAAAATGGTTTGGATGTGTTTCTTACAGGCTGTACATGCAAGAGCCTCTCAGTGAAAAAATTCTGAAAAGCTTGCAGTTAATCAATGATATTCTTACATTTAATTGGGGTTGGGCAAGAAGGCAGCAAAAACAGAATAACTGGGGACCACTCACAACCAATCTCCTCATGATTTCAACTCAAGGTAAGGTCCCCAGTCTCTGTAGGGAAAAAAATAAATAAATTATTTTATGAAACAGTGTGGTGAAGTTTGTATTTTGAGAATACTCTAAGCCTTAAGCTAATATTTTCATGAAGCACTGAAGAAAATGATACATTATATCAAAGATAAATTAATTTTATTTGTATTATAAATAAAAAAAATTGTTTTTTAGACAAAAAATATAACTCCACAGATGTTAGAAGATTATTTAATCAGCTTCATGTCACACATACATTATTATAGTTTAATTTTGAATTTATTAATTACAATTTTATTGCAATGTACAAATTTTGAATAGAATGAGGGAGGTGTGTGTGAACAGGAGGCAGGTACCAGAAGATTGAAAGTTAGCTAATGTCACTTTTCTTTTCAAGGAAACTGATAAAAACTGTCCCAGTAATTATAGGCCTACTAGTTTTACATCAGTTGTAGGAAAAGTTATTGAAAGTCTGGTAAAAGGTGTTTTACAAAGCCATTTAATAAAGTTTAGAATTTTATTGGATAGTCAACATGGTTTCACTAAAGGAAAATCTTGCCTCACAAATCTCTTGACATACTTTGGAAAGGTTACTGGTTATGTATATGAGGGTAAAAGTGTGTATCTGGATTTTCAGAATGCATTTGAAAAGATGCTTTATAAAAGGCTTGTAAATAATTCTTTGTATAGGTGTGGGGAATAAGTTAGCAAATTTGAATAAAAGAGGGTTGTTATAAATGAAGTTCAACCAAACTGGATTAATGTCACAAGTGTGATACCCCAGGGTTCAGTTTTAGGACTGTTGCTCTTTTTGGTTTACATTAATAACAGAGATGAATGAATGGCCAATAAATTACTTAACTTTGCAGATAATATTGTGTCTTGGGTGTTCCTATCTGTGAAGAGGATGCTGTTGATTTACAAAAAAATTTAGATAATTAACGGAGATGGGAAGATAAATTACAAATGAGTTTTAATCATAATAAATGCAAGATTATTATAATGTGGATGGAAATAACCATAATATTGTCATAAAACAAAAGGATCTTGGTGTAATAATTAATTAGTTTCTAAATCCATTCAAACACTGTACTGTTGCTGGTGGCAGGGCAAATAGGATTTTGAAATGTGTCTACAAAGATATTGAATACCTGTCTAAAGAAGTTATCATTTTATTATATAGGTCAATGGTCAGACTACATTTAGAACATTGTGTTCAGTCTTGGGCTCTTAAATATAGGAAGGACACCGAACTGTTGGAAAAGATTCAGAGGAGGGATACTAGAGTTGGGCTTGGGATGAAAGGGTTGTCATATGAGGAGAAATTGAAATCTCTCAAATTGTTTTCTCTTGATAAAAAAAAAGAATTAGAAGGAATCTGATAATTTTGATATGTCATATTTTCATATTCAACAATGACAACAGTAGGACTAAGGGACACAAGTATAAATTTTGGCAGGGTAGGATTCATCTTCAGCTAAGATATTTTTATTTTTCCAACAGGGTGTTTGGCCCTTGAGATGTTTACAGGTGGGACAGCAGTAAGTCTTCTGATTTATAACACCAAAATCAAAGGTTTAATTCCTCTCAGTGGACACAGTAGATAGTTTGATGTGGCTTTCCTATAATAAAACACAAAAAACTTTGGCATGGGTTGCCTCTAGATATTCAGTAAATTTGAGTGAGTTTAAGAGAAAGCTTGATAAGTATATGAATGATATGGGCTGATTTTTAAGATTTTTTAAAATAGTTGTAGTTTAGTTTAGAGGATGGGATGAACCAATAGGCCCCATTTTGTTTCAAAACATTGTTATGCTAACTTTGAAAACAAAGATCATGTATACAATGCTTTACATGTACCATTCACTACTGCATGAATATACAGAAACTACACATAATGCTTCATACAGCATGTTTTACACAGAATCTTACATTTTTTTGACATGTTTCAACATTTCTTTTAATGAATTTATATTTATTCATAGTTTAAAAAATATTGGCAGATGGTTTCTTTAATTTACAAAATCTAATTTTTTTTGTAAATAATGCTGTTGTTAGTTCGATTTAGTACTAAGGGGGGAAGTTATATTAGGTTTTGTAAATTATATTTTAGTAGTGTGTTAGCACTTGTTTCTAATTACTTTATGAAACTAAGATTATTTTCATCACTATATACTTCTTTACATAACCATTATATGCAAATCAAGAACAATAGTATTATTATGTGTTTAATGTGTAACTTTCCTATTTTCAATAAACTTTTCATGGGTGACTGAAAAGAAAACTTATGCCAAGGCTTTTCACTTCTTCAGTAAATTTTTCTCAGTTTTACCAGTTGAGGAGAAGCTGAAGTTTTTTGTCACAAATGGACTTACTAATTGACATCACAAATATCTGGCTCTGAATAACTCTTTATAAACAATTTTATTTTATGGCTTTTTTACATTAATAGAAGTGGATTTTTAGATGTTTTGTTGTAATTATTCTTTGCACTATTTACCTAATTACCATTAGGTGAAATATATATTCTGTACAGGTATATTTTAATAGGTGGCATACATCCAGTGCTTTTTTACTTAAGTATGAATTTTATTTATATGAATAGTGAACTAATTATTTTGTGTTTGGGTGTATGTATTCTTATAACTGGTCACCAAGTCTGTTATGTACACTTAGGGTTCCCTGGGAAGTAACATTAGGGGTTTGACACTTGGATTGGGCTATAGTAGCACTTCTGTATCTTCCCCATGCACTGAATGAATTTCTGTTAGAATTGCTTAATTGTCTGTGACATAGAAACGTAAATTTATGAATGGCATTAATATTGTACAAACAGAATGAATTATTATCAGGTCATTTCATGAACAGTCAACATTTTCTTAAAGTAAGCAACTATTTTGTACATTTGTTTCTTTTTTTGAAATATACTAAGTAAAAATTAAGATTATATTAGATATAAATAGTGACTCCATCAGTTATAAGTATGCTTTCAACATCTACCTATTGGGGTACAAGATACTTGAGAACACTAGTGTAAGTAGGAATACATGCTTAATTTCTATCTATAGCACAAATTAAAGAATCATTGGTTCTGTCTTAAGTCATGGCGTTTCAAGATGTTCCAAGTTTCAGTTTTAATCTTATTGTTATTAAATAAGATTTTTAATGATGAAGTGGGGAATGCCAAATGAAATAAATCTTTGTTTTTCACAATAATGGTACTTGTGTTTTCATTATTCTGTAAGAAAGAATGTGGATATTGAAGTAAAATTATTTTTCTTTATAGGAGAGTCCATAGGTAAAATTTATCTTGACAAATTAATAGTAAAGTAAACCTAGTCATGTTCAAGCTATTTGCAAGTCATTAATCTTAATGTCTGATAGTCAGTGACAGAAAGTACTCTTAAATATTTTAAAACTTAAGGTCTAATTTTAAAGTTTTGCTGAATGATTGTCACATTAATGTGCATGTAGCCTCTTTTAAACTACAAGCTATTATCACCTTTTTCCCTAAATAAAACGTTTTATGGGGGGAAAATGAGTATTTTGTTGTAGTAAATATTCTTGAAACTTGAACAAAGAAACACAGCTTTAGCTATCCTGTAATATTTTTGTAAGTAACAAATTTTTGATACTTTTTACTTGTGTTTTAACTGCCAAATATTTAACTTCTCTTTATTTATTTATAAACTGTCACGTTTTGTTATTTTTTGACTGATAAAGCATGGCAACTAAAAATGTTTTGGTTCAAGTTTATTGTATACTTGTGTTGATTTGCAGGTTGTTTTTTTTTAGATTGAATACTGTATTTGCTAATTAAAAATTGATATGAAGCACATTTAAATTTTCTTCTTAATCTCTATTCTACAGGTAGTGTCACTCCTGCACACTTTGACAATCAACACAATTTATTTGCACAAATATATGGCTATAAGAGGTTTATCTTATTTCCTCCTGAAGATTATGACAAACTTTATCCACACCCTGTATGGCATCCTCATGACAGACAAAGTCAAGTGAGTGTGCAAATTTTCAAATGTTAATTACATGAAAGTTGAAAACTCTTAAGTATTCAAAATCTTCCACTGCAATGTAGAAATAGTATTTGCCAAGAAAATGGAAAATTTTAACATTTACTCTGAAACATGAGTAAAATATATGATTTCATTTTCTGTAGCAATACCAGTTTTTTATGTTTTCAATTCAAAGTAATATTTATTGGATAAACAATGTCACTTTATCTTTCATTCCAGCACTTTAATTAATAAAATATGCAACATATGACTATATAATGGCAAAACTTGTTTAGGTTATTTTACACACTAGCATCATAAAAGGAAAGAACTAATCTTGGTGTAAATTAACATAAGAAATCGTTCATATACACACATAAACGAATCTCTGAATTGGTATTTTAGCCAATCTTAGTAGAAAAGTTCGTATGGCAAGCAGTGTGTACTATATATGTATCAAGAAAGTGGAACTGAGCCAAAAATACAAATGAGCATGTGTTTCGTGCTCTTGGTGTCTGGGCCCTCAGCTAGTACAGCAGTATGTTTCCAGATTTACAATGCTAAAATCAGGGGTTTGATTCTCCTCAATGGGCTCAACAGATAGCCCGATGTGGCTTTGCTATAAGAAAACACACTCTTGATGTCTGTTGTTTGAAGCTTGATACTAATCATTTATGTGCTTCAAAAGTAACACTCTTTTTCTTCTCAAATGGGGAATTACCATAACTTGATAGTTGATTTAAATAATAATAATTATTACATCATCTACAAGTCTAGTCTTTTAAAACTTGGAAATACAGAACTGGTTTGGTTAGAGGACTACACTTGCCTGTCTGTTATGATTATATTTCTACAATAAATGATATTTAAGTTATACTTTTTTGTTTTTGCAAAGGTTGTAAGCTTTTATGAAATTTATTTTTCTGAATTAAGATTTAAAAAAAAAATTGATAAAATGCTGAATTTATTTTAGCTTTCAATTGTATATCATTTTTTGTATGTTATGCTATATTAAAATAAGTAATATATTCTGCAAACAATTCAGAATTAAATACCAATATTAGCAAAATATTAAAAAAATTGACCTGAATTAAAGCTGAGCCTGTGTATATTTCTTACAAAATTAATTTTTGTAAATTTCTTAAAATTGTTTTTAATATCTTTTCTAAGGATTCCAATATTAGCACATTATGATAATTTATGAACAAACTGTGTCACCTGAAAATGCCTTTATGGGCAAAACCACAGTAGTAAATTAAATATTGTAAAATGTACAATTATATTTACTTTTTTTGAATCTGTAAACTCTCCCTATTTTCATTTCTTGTTTTCTTTTGAATTTGTAAAAAAGTTGATCAATGTAATAGTTTTAATAATACAAGACCACTGTATTAAATGTATATATTTTTAATTATCTAGGTTGACTTTGACTATCCAGACTATACCAAATTTCCAAAATTTCATGACATCAAAGGACATGAAGCAATATTGGGTCCAGGTGATGTTTTGTACTTACCATTATACTGGTGGCATCATGTGGAAACTCTTTTTCAAACTCACTTCACCATTTCATTAAATTTTTGGTACAAGGTAAGTAAACCATTGGTGATATAATACTTAGCTGTATAGTTTATATTAGATGTAAGCCCATATTAAAGCAGTTTGAGGTTCTGGTACACTTATTTTTTAAGGCCCCTTGAATTGGGTACAAGAAAATTTAAATTATATTTAATACGTATTAAGTTAATTACATAATATGAGTGGAAGTAAATTAAAATATGATGCATATAAATTATAAGAATGATATAGTAAAATTAAATAATTACAATAATAATTTTTTACCTGTACAACATAAGTAGAAATGAATTAGGCATATAGAACACAGTATAATTATTGTAAAACATTAAAGAAGCATGCCAAACATTACCCTAAAAATCATTATTCCTTCTTTTGGTGGAAGCAAAATTTCTAATTACATCTTTATAATCTATTTTCCTAAGCAATGTCCTTTTTACCATGAGCAAAGAAAGGGTATTTAAGTGCTGATTTAACTTCAAAGTGCAAAATTCATTTTTTACTCCAGCTATTTTAGAAAAAGCTCTGCACTGCAGTTTGTTACAGGTAAACATAAGTATGCTCTTAATTTCATAATCATTTGGAAAAACAGACTAGTTTGTTTTTTCTAATTGCTTTGATGCATTGTTGAAAGGTTTTCATGATTGCAAATAGAGCAAATAACAGATAACGGTTTATCAGAAAAAGAATTAAGCTCACAGTCCAAATCATCAGTATATACCCTGATGCAACTGAGGTCCTGAGTAAATACAACTACAAAAATTGACATTAATGAATGTTTAATGTGATTACAACTTGAATTTTTCTTATGTTATGCATAATGAAAATTTAGTATTACTTATTTGTGGATTGTAAATAAATGTGGGAGAATTCATTGTATCCTAAATTAATAAGCATTAAAGGTGTGAAGCCAGTTATAAGAAATTTAGAAATCTAATGCTTCTTCTGTTAAGATGTGATTATGTTTTAAAGTTAGTATAATGAAAATTATCTGTAATTCTGTCTCAAGTATCTTAGATGCATTCTTTTTTCCTTTTCAGGACTTTTAAGTTTTGTGCTAGTGAATACCATTTGAATTTATCATAGAATTAATTTAGGTATTGTGTGTAATATGTAAATACTGTATTTTCAAGTCTGAAATAAAAAGCTCTTTTTTGTCTCTTTTCAAAGTAACTTACTCATAAACTTTTTCTGCAATGTATGAAAGTGTTTTGCTGTGTTGCTCCATTCATCAATTTGCTGTCTTGGAATTTAACTTTTAAGTTCATTCATTCTTAAAATGACTTTCAAGTGCACAGAGCTGTATTAAGTTTAATTAATTCTAATAAGTTTCTTGTTTTAGGCTGGACCAAACCTTGGTTTATCAGAAACCATAATGTATCCACTAGAAGGCTACCAGAAAATGGCCATTATGAGAAATGTGGAGAAAATGCTTGTTGAGGCACTCAGGGATGTAAATGAAGTGAGTGATCAAATAATAACAGTATAGCTGTTTTTTTTTATTTTGTGTGATGTTTATAAAATGTGAAGACGTCTTGAATGGATAATAGAAAAAAACTTTATTACATATTTAAAAGTGTATAATGAATTTGATATGTAATAAATATGTAATTAATTTAACAATAGCAATAACTATACAACAAGATTTTGTCCAGGGACAGACTACTGGTAGCATAAATTGGCCTGGACAAATACTCAAAAATCAGGATGATATATATATATGTATGTATATAGAGAGAAACAGGTATGTACTAGATCAGTCAGTAGCACTAGGACAATATTACCAGATTATCATTTCATTGGCTCAGGTATCACCAACTAGTCCACTGGGATTTTTTCCCTGGTTTTGTCATCATTAGACACAGGCATGAGTACAGAAATTTTTATTTAAAGGGCAGGGTTTCTTCTGGACACACATATAATAACAATAACATATTTTAAATGAATATTTGTGATTTAATTATCTTAAATGGATGCTGGGGTGTTTTAGACGAAATTTACTGGTTTTATCAATAGTTAGTGTTGAAGATACAGGTTTTCATAAAATACTTGTTTTAAATTTCAACTTATTATCTTTCTAAATACAATAATTTTTTTAGGGTTGTGTTTGGTGATTTTAGATATAAGATACTGAAAAATCTTTGAAGTAACATAATTCATATTTATTAGTGCAATTTGATGTGATCATAAAAATACTTTTGAAATAATATTATGTGGTATATTGATAATCATTATACACAAATTATGTGTACACATAAGTGAATACAGCAACTTTAGGAAATCTATATTTTTTGAATGAACATAGTTTGCATAGAAATATATTTATATTTTATTTTGCAAAATATCAAATGCAATTAGATCGACAACAGTAATAATTCACATGTATAAAAACGGCTGGTATGGATAGAGAAAGCACTATGTAGAGGAGCGAACAACATTTCAATCTTCTCCAGCCATTGTCAGGTTCACAAAGTAGTAATTCATGTTCTACACCACTTTTGTTTGAATTTTGGTGAGTAATGTTACGTATTTTTTATGTTTTAAGTTCTTCATAGACTAAACGCAACAGAAAAACGCAGATAACAGCTTGTATAAATTATTACACTAAACTATTAACAAATATAACAGATATAACATGAATTATATAATAATAGTGACAGATATCAAGTTATAACATTCGAAATTAATTACAAAACAAAATAATATTAGTTTCAAACTTCAAAATAAATCACAACACAAAACGGTACTGGCCTGTATCTAATGTAATGATCTAAAATTAAAGTCTCAAATTCCAGTCTAGGGTGTGAATTTGGTCCCACGAAGTAATTCCGAAACAGTTCACAGTTCAATGAAATCGTCGTCTCTCAGCACAAGCAGTAATTCAGATGTATCGTAGAGATTGACGAAATAAAATCACAACTTCCGTAGATCTAATTTCAATCACAAATCCAAGTTGAATATTCACAGCAAACACTTAATCTTTCTCAAATAACTAACTTTCTTCTTTTGAAATGAAACTGGTGTCTGAATCTCACTCTTTGTCTTCGAATAAAACTGATGACTGAATATCTCTCTTTTCGAATAAAAACTGATGACTGATGATTGAATCGGTCTCTTGTCACCGTCTTTTATACCGATAAGCCTATTTCTCGAACAATCTTGCAATTTCCATACAACTCCAGAGCTATCCACGCATATCCGTTCTTGCACGAGACTACACTTCTGGACAGGAAGTCACCAGCACTCATTTACAAACATGTGATTGGTCTACTTAATTCGAAAGTTCTAAAATGTTACCCTAAATAAATAACATATTTTAGTTTAAACTTCGAAACAATAATATCAATATGGAAAAATGAACAATACAAATGAAAATTCAAACACAACACGACATGTTGTTGTTTACAAAATATTTACACATATACATAACAGTAAATATCTGAAGTAAAATGGTTCAAAATCAATTCTGAAACATAAGTTTATTTTATAAAATTTTTCCATAAAATGAGAGAGTAGTTTTAATATAATTATTTAGTCAAGAATCTTCAAACTCATTTTGTTTTCAAAGTATTTTGTGATATTGATATTTTTTTTCTGACATTGTAGCCTTTGCAAAAAAATTGAAATAAATTACCCTCTTTCTTCCTTCTAGAATGGCTGCAAGTTGTAACAAAAATTTACAATTACTGATAATCATATGATTACAAAATTAGCTTGTGATATTCCATACCATACTTTGATAAGTTGTAGAAGCTGCATGTTGACAGTGTTTCAGTGGGTTTCTTTTAGTTTGTAGATTGTGTTTTAGGTTCCATACTGAATATATTCTTGTGCCCAGTATCTAAAAAACTAAGAGAAGCTCTGAATAAAGGCTCAGCACAAAGCTTGAAGTTATATCTAAAGAAATGAAAGAGGGAAAGTTCATAAAAACCCTTTAAATATTTCTATAACATTTCACAAAACAGGAATACTGTTGTTCTTTATGTTACGTTGCTGATAATACTGTAAGCTATCATAGCTGTAAAGACATTTTAGGATCAATATTCATGGGTGTCTGTAGGGGGGATGCAGAAGAAGTCACTTTTTACTACCTGGAAAATTAGAAACATAATTTCACAATTTCTTGTTACTTTACCCCTCTACAAAAAACGTGTCCATATATATATGTTTTTATTATGTTTATTGTGGTTTCAATCTGTTTAATGATAGTTAGTGAATGTTAACATTGCACATGAGTTGCTTACTTTTTTCATAGATGTTCACTTTGATCCAGGATCTACATTTTAATTCCTTATAACTATATCATAAAAACGTAACAGCACTTGGTAACAGATTGAAGGTCTTTAGTGATGATGAAATTCCTGAGAGTTCTACTTTAAAACTTGATAGCTAATTGGGCTGTAAACTATAGAACTTGCCACAAAAAATTATTACTGACAAAACTTCTTTAATACAGATTAAACAAGACAAGTTGTGGTAACCTGAACTAATAAGATTCTCTGTTCTGTAAAATGAAAATTCAAATTAAATAGTAAACATTTACATATGATTCTCATTAAATCTTACTGTTACGTATTTTTTAAATGTTTTACGTTCTTCGTAGACTAAACGCAACAGAAAAAACGCAGATAACAGCTTGTATAATTTATTACACTAAACTATTAACAAATATAACAGATATAACATGAATTATATAATAATAGTGACAGATATCAAGTTATAACATTCGAAATTAATTACAAAACAAAATAATATTAGTTTCAAACTTCAAAATAAATCACAACACAAAACGGTACTGGCCTGTATCTAATGTAATGATCTAAAATTAAAGTCTCAAATTCCAGTCTAGGGTGTGAATTTGGTCCCACGAAGTAATTCCGAAACAGTTCACAGTTCAATGAAATCGCCGTCTCTCAGCACAAGCGGTAATTCAGAAGTATCGTAGAGATTGACGAAATAAAATCACGGCTTCCGTAGATCTAATTTCAATCACAAATCCAAGTTGAATATTCACAGCAAACACTTAATCTTTCTCAAATAACTAACTTTCTTCTTTTGAAATGAAACTGGTGTTTGAATCTCACTCTTTGTCTTCGAATAAAACTAATGACTGAATCTCTCTCCCTCGAATAAAACTGATGATTGATGACTGTGTATCTCTCACGTCACCGTCTTTTTTATACCGATAGGTCTATTTCTCGAACAATCTCGCAATTTCCATACAACTCCAGAGCTATCCACGCATATTCGTTCTTGCACGAGACTACACTTCTAGACAGGAAGTCACCAGCACTCATTTACAAACATGTGATTGGTCTACTTAATTCGAGAAAGTTCTAAAACGTTACCCTAAATAAATAACATATTTTAGTTTAAACTTCGAAACAATAATATCAATATGGAAAAATGAATAATACAAATGAAAATTCAAACACAATACGACATGTTGTCGTTTACAAAATATTTATACATATACATAACACTTACTTAGAATATTGTTCAGTCTTGTCTCCTTTATTATGGGAATGATATCAATGAAAAAAATGTTTGTTTTATTGTGTGCAAATTCTAAATGGCTTTGTCAAAGTATAAAAAGCTCTGATATTAAGATATGAAGTAAATAACATTTCTATGTGTTTTAACTCTTAGCATTATGTTTTTCTGTGGTTATTATTTGATCTGATAATTTCTTTGGTTATTAAAAAAGTAAAAATGATGCTCATAAAAATAAAAAAGCTTGCATTTTTAAATTGTTTAACATTTGAGTTTCAAACCTTATTCTGAAGCATGTATTGATGGAATAAGATATGCATACAATCCTTTTATCTTAGAGATGTAAATTTGAATGAATAAAACATAATTTATTCAAAAGAATAATTAATACAGCATATTTTGTACAAATGTGTCCACATATAAGGTGTTTTGATTACTTTTAATGCTATATTTCATCTCTGTATATTTACAGGTTGGACCTTTGCTACGAGCAATTCTGGAAGGCAGATATACCTAAAATGTGAAAGTTATAGTTCCAGTTAACTTCTAAGTGTACTTTGTTCCAAAGTACCCTTGTATAATGATTTCCAAAAAAATCAGGGCATTAATTTTAAAAACAAAATTAAAACTTGCTGCTGTTGTTGGATACCACAAGTCTAATTGAAAGATATATTGATTTGTGAATTGAAATGCTCCTATGGTACTTGGTTTTATCTAATTATTTAAATTTTAAATAGGATCATTGATTATGGAGCCATTAGTATTAATATCAGTTTTATTGCTCAACTTGTGTTTCCTAGACCAGATCCGAGTGCATAAACTTAAAAAAGCAAAATTGCTGTATTTTGATGGAGAATTTCCTTTTTTAATTGTACTGAGCAGTAACAAACACTTTGAGCTTTTATAAAATTTTAATGCAGGGTTGTACTAAAAAATACAAATTTTTTATTAAATTAATAGTGTAAACTAAAATACTGAGATTAATAATAATAATTTGGCATCAAAGATAATACATCACAATTATATGATAACTTAATATCTGTTTAGAAAGTTGCTTCATATACACATGCTCATTGTTGTCAATTATCTTAACTATAAATCTATTAATATTTTTCTGTCCTGCTAAAACTTCCATTACCAGTTTTTCACAGTGCTATTCAGAATTATCTTTAGCAATAATTTTTTTACATGAATAAATTATTATTGTTCACTAATAGACTAATTTATTGTGTTAAACACTTATAAAAAGAGAATATAAGAAAATTGTGAGAATGAACATGCACTTTCCTAATAACTTTTATTTAAAATGTGTGCTCAACATTTAGCACTAATAATATAATGAATAACTGGTAATAAAAAAAAAGTGTTCTTAATATTTAAAATCAAATTTGTTAGTGACTTAACTAAAGTTGATACTAACTGCAATCCACTTAATTAATATAGTTCATATCATAACATTTGTTGTTCAAGGAAATTGATGAAATAAATAACACTACGATGTTTTTTGAATCCTAACTTATCTAATGATCCTTGGTATTGGGCAAAATACCACACTAGACACTGGATGTTGCAGGTGTAGTGTGGTTGACATATAATATTTTTGTAAATGTTTCACTCATAAGTTTTTAAAACTTATTTGATACTTTTTGTTTCAGTAATTCAGATATTTTATAATACATTGAATGTAATTACTGTATCAAAATTCATTGACTGGCTTAAAAAGAAATTACTTTCATTGTACTTGCATGATTTTAACATGTTGAATTCTGTTTCTAGATTTAAATAATTTTATACTCAGTATTAATACCAAAATGGAATATTTTTGCCTTGAATTGATGCAAATTAAATTATGCACTGAGTTGACAAAGCTTATAAAATTGTACTTAAGTTGCCAATTTACTTTTGTTGTGATTCATGTATACATAACTAGTTTGTAGTTAAATATAGCATGACGTGATAGGTTTGATGATAATCTCATACTGTGTTAAGTGAAGCTCACTCGAACAGTTGTGTGTTTTTATTACCAAAGCTGCTCAGCTACCATGTAGATAAACTCTAAACATATATTGTAATTTATTGTTGAGTAGGAAGAAATATGGTCAATTGAAATTAATTTAAAAATTAAACAAGTATCTTGTGAATTTTAAAGATTGCTAATGATTGACACTGGTATTTCACAAAGTGGTTGCATTCTGAGTTAGTTATAAGGTTTTTGTTATATTTATTTTATTTCTATGGATTTGGAACTATGACTGCTCAGTAGGAGTTAGACTGCACTTCATGAAGCTGTCATCCAAAAGTGACATTTAGTTTCATTTCTGTTCCAATAATTATCAGAGTTGAATGTTAAAAAAAGGATGCATAACCTAGAATTTCTGAAGATATTTTATGTATTTCTATTAAATTATGTTTCTTTGCACATTATTTGTTATCCATGTTTTTGTTATTAATGAACAGATATTTCCAAACACTGTTTTATGTGAAAATTCTCACTTGTGAATCTAAAAATATGCACTTTGTTTTTTAATTGAAGTAGTCATCTGTATGTTTCTAATTTATATTTGTTGACATAATAAAAGTACTTATACTTGATTATCTGTTTTTATATTTGGATTACTGACTAACACTTCTAGTAATTATTGGAATAATTAGACTTGATATCTTAATTCCATATACATTACGTACTGAATTAATCAGGTTTCAGTAAAAGGAAATATAACAAAATCAAAGAGAAGAAATGTTCATAGTTTATTTTATAAGATCAGTGATTTCAGCACATTTAAAAAATGTTACTCACAAGAAGTTTGTAATTTCTTTTTAACACTTTGTGATTTTCAGACATTCCAAAAAGACAACTGATAA
This sequence comes from Carcinoscorpius rotundicauda, assembly GCA_011833715.1. Taxonomy (NCBI): domain Eukaryota; kingdom Metazoa; phylum Arthropoda; class Merostomata; order Xiphosura; family Limulidae; genus Carcinoscorpius; species Carcinoscorpius rotundicauda. The sequence goes on from CM022398.1 coordinate 29,803,137, forward strand.
ATTGATAAATATATCTGTGACATAGTTTAATACATCATACGAGAAGGAAAGGTAAACTAAATGTGTAGTTTTTTCTCAAGTTAATCAGATACAAAGATTAGTTTTGATAAATAAACATTAGTAATTTATTAGAGCTCTACCTTGTACACATTCATAAGACACTTGAATTACTTCCACATGTAAAGTGATATGTGAAATATTACTTTAGCCTTAAAAGTACAGAGTGGTAGTCATATCTTGTTAAGGAAAATGGAAATGGCAAGATTCTCCCAAACTTTCTGAAGAATATGATAGTGGGAACCATCTAACAAGAATATCCTTATCAAGGACTGTTTCTTTGACTAGGTGTACTTAGGTACCTGATACCAAAGAATCAGTAGAGAAGGGATACACCCACCATGGAAAAAATTGTGGTGATGAATAATTATAAATATGAGCATCAGAAAAATCATTATATGACAATCAGTTTGTAAATCAATTGTCTTAGATGGAAACTGGAAAGCATTTCTTTAGTAGTTCTCTGAGAGAAACTGTACAATGAATGAAGCATGTGATGTGTTGCTTAATGAGTAAAATTTGACCCTTCCTATACTGATGGTAAAATATAATAATTTGGAAAACAATGTATGGTTGTTATGTATATGTGTAAATATTTTGTAAACGACAACATGTCGTATTGTGTTTGAATTTTCATTTATATTATTCATTTTTCCATATTGATGTTATTGTTTCGAAGTTTAAACTAAAATATGTTATTTATTTACGGTAACATTTTAGAACTTTCTCGAATTAAGTAGACCAATCACGTTTGTAAATGAGTGCTGGTGACTTCCTGTCTAGAAGTGTAGTCTCGTGCAAGAACGAATATGCCTGGATAGCTCTGGAGTTGTATGGAAATTGCAAGATTGTTCGAGAAATAGGCCTATCGGTATAAAAGACGGTGACAAAAGACAGATTCAATCATCAGTCATCAGTTTTATTCGAGGGAGAGAGATTCAGTCATAAGTTTTATTCGAAGACAAAGAGTGAGATTCAGACACCAGTTTCATTTCAAAAGAAGAGAGTTAGTTATTTGAGAAAGATTAAGTGTTTGGTGTGAATATTCAACTTGGATTTGTGATTGAAATTAGATCTACGGAAGCCGTGATTTTATTTCGTCAATCTCTACGATACTTCTGAATTACTGCTTGTGCTGAGAGTCGGCGAATTTATTGAACTGTAAACTGTTTCGGAATCTCTCCGTGGGACCAAATTCACACCCTAGACTGGAATTTGAGACTTTAATTTTAGATCATTACATTAGATACAGGCCAGTACCGTTTTGTATTGTGATTTATTTTGAAGTTTGAAACTAATATTATTTTGTTTTGTAATTAATTTCGAATGTTATAACTTAATATCTGTCACTTATTATATAATTTGTGTTATATCTGTTATATTTGTTAATAGTTTAGTGTAATAAATTATACAAGCTGTTATCTGTGTTTTTCTGTTGCGTTTAATCTACGAAGAACTTAAAACATATTAAAAAAATACGTAACAATGGTGCATACTCAAATTGTGGTGAATTCTGTCATGACAGGGTCTGGATGCTTTAATTCATTCCAAAGGGTAGTTAACATTTGAATTTATCAGAATACTGTTGATGATACCTATCCAAAGATGTTGCATTATCATCTTTAAAGAGTCATTCTTCAAAATTCTTAGCAGTATAGTCAATAAAGCTCAATCCTGTTGAAAAACTTTGCAATAAGCTTGATCATTGCATCCACAATTGTAATAATCTGCCAAAATCCTACCCACTTTGTATAGAGGTATTCACTGAGAAATGTGCTATAACTGAATAACACACTTCTGGGTACTTGAGGGACCCTAGACCATACTGAGTCCACATATTATTTCAAAATGGTTATTTTTATGTTGTTATATAAATCTATCTATATATATAGTTCAACATAGGTAACTAGAACCTCAAATTTCAATTTTACCAATCAAAGGACAACATATGATTAAGAAATAAACTCTATTAAATGATTGAATACAAAACTAAAAAAAGAAAAAAGTTTCATTTGTTTGTTTCAGAATTTTACTTACAGCAACATTACGTCATGGGAAGGTAGCTTTCATCTCACTGCGCAATTGGATTTGACTGTCATTCGTCTTGCGTTCCCACAGCTTCAAAGTGTCGAACACGTGCCTGTGTAAACGCATCGCAAACTATGAATCCTATGATTCACTGCCGAGGTAAACTAAGTGCTAGGCCACGCCCTACCTACGGATGGATAAATATTGTTACTCTGGGTAATAACAAGAATGATAAATATGATAAATAGGAAGACTAGAATTAATACGTTTTTAGAGAATAGCTGTTAAGTTCGATAAATATTAGATTTTATTCCTGTTACAAGTGACATTTTTTTTCCTGGCGTACTTCTAAAAACGTGAAGATTGTTTTTTGTTTTGTTTTTTAATTTCGCGCAAAGCTACTCGAGGACTATCTGCGCTAGCTGTCCCTAATTTAACAGTGTAAGACTAAATGGAAGGCAGCTTGTCATCACCATCCAACGCCAACTCTTGGGCTACTCTTTTACCAACGAATAGTGGGATTGACCATCACATTATAACGCCCCCACGGCTAAAAGGGGCGAGCATGTTTAGCGCGACGGGGATGCGAACCCGCGACCTTCAGATTACGAGTCGCACGCCTTAACACGCTTGGCCTAAAACGTGAAGAATCCGAGTTGTTAATTTCTTTTCCCAAGTTTATTTAAGGCTGGTATTTTATTTTAAGTTTCATTTTCTGTTTCCAATAAGATTTTCCATTTTAACTTTTATTCACTCCACTCATCGGAGTATGGCCTAGTGGTTAGCGTACTGAACTATGAATGTAGCATTTCGTGGCTTGTGTCACGTTACACTGCACAACAATTTTTTTTGAAAGGTTTTGTTTCCTGAAAAGTTTTTGCGGATTGTGACACGTACCTGGCAGGTGTGCACAAATATAGTTTTGGTTTTGCTTCATCACGTAGGAAGTTTGAGAAATAGACAGTTAACTGTTTACCGGCAATAACATATTTAACTTCGTTTATGTTACTGATACGCTATTACATTTAATATAATTAAACGTGTTTTGCTCCTGATTTTTGTTTGAATTCAATGTCTGGTGCATCACGTTGCAGTGTCCAACAGTAGTCAGCAAGCATTGACAGATTCCAGTTGCCCCGATATCGGTTTGTCTATTGTATGAATGTCCTGGTAAAACTGACAGCACCGAGATTTGCGGGGAAGAAGTCCAAGTGTGAGCAGAGAAAATGAATCTTGAGTGACATGTTGCATTTTATTGTTTTGTATGCTTTGAGCAGTTTGTCTAACAGCTGAATGTAATGTGGGGCTCTGTAATAGCCAAAAAAAACTGTCATCAATGTCTTTAAAGGCTTTCCAGGCAATCTTTTCCGGCCCCACTAACAGATTTTTGAACCGCTTGTCACTCATAACATATCTGATCTGAGGACCAACAAAAATGCCCTCTTTGATTTTGGCCTCAGTTATTCTTTGGAACATCTGTCTTAAATAACGAAAACCTTCGCCTTCTTTGTTCATTGCTTTCACGAAATTCTTCATAAGTCCCAATTTTATTTGAAGAAAAGGCAAAAAATTTTTTTGTCAAGTCGACAAGCGATTCATGCGCTACATTTTTCTGTCTTGGAGCTAACTTTTCACGGAGTGGACAGCTCTGTCTAGAATAATGTGATTCTTTGGCACAACCATCCCATTCACAGATGAAACAACAGTACTTTGTATAGCCGAGCTGCAGTCCCAGTAACAGAACAACGACTTTCAGATGTCTACAGATATTCCAGTTGTACTTGCTCTACTGAATGTGCATCAGCAAAATTTGCATGTTCTCGTAAATTTCTTTCATGTGTGCTGCATAGCCAACAGGTATTGAAGGGTGAACGTTGTCATTGTGTAACAGAATAGCTTTGAGGCTTAACATTGATGAATCAACAAAGAGACGCCACTCTTATGGGTCATGGTCACAACCCAAAGCTGAGAAGAATCCTTCGATTTCAACACAGAAACAGAGACTGACAACTTGTGCAAAGAATTTGGTTATATTATCTTGGCGGCTTCAAAAAACAGAAATTTTCGTACCTGCTGATAGCAAACACCATTCCTGCCGTCTCGAACCCAGCAATTCGGCTTTTGCTTTTGACATACCCAAATCTCTAACCAGATCATTTAATTCTAACTGTGTTATGAGATATGGATCGCCTGAGGAGCAAGGCTCAAAATCCGGATCAACGTCACTGCCAGTTCCCTGCATTGCTGTTTCTTCATCTGGTTCGTCTGAAGTCCATTCCTGTGGTGGTTTCGGAATTGGAAGACTGTCATCATGTGGCACGGGTCTCATTGTTAAAGGAAGATTAGAATATTCAATTAACTTCTTGTTTATGGTAGAGAAACCAGACACATTAGTCAAACAGAAGTAACAGTCCGTCGCGTGGTCTTTCTGTTCTCGCCGTATTATCGGAACAGCAAACGGCATTGTCTTTCGAGTGCCAAGCTCCCAGACAGACAGCACATTTCGCACAAAAAATGTAAGGCGCCCATTCCTGGTTTTGATCACCAATTTTACAGTCAAAGTACAGATGATATGCTTTCTTCACAAGAGCAGTAATTGAGGGTCTCTGAGGAACAAAATGTTACGACATTGACGAGACACATTGACCGATACCAATCGTTCTGTAAAACGTCTATAGCATCTAACTTACCTGTTACAGTGCTACTGAGGCAATGCTTTATTCTGAAACAATACGTATACACTATAAGGTCTATATTAATCCAATGAGCAGCATCTGTGTATTCAAGCCACTTTTTTAGCCTGCTGGGACAGTGTCAAGCTAGTTCCGGCCTTCCCAGGCATGCCCGGGCTGCATACTTCTACAGAACAGTTTCCAACCTAGCCTGATTTCATGTCTAGACATGCCCAGACTACACAAAACATTGTTCATACGTCTCTTACAGCAACGAAAAATTGTAGACACAAATATAAAAAAAAACATGACAAAACTGAAGATTTCGATGAAATGATACGTGATGGGTAAATTTGGATATTATTTTCGTGATCAAAAGCCAAAAATCTCTAAGGAACACTCAACAGTGTTCAAGAAACAAAAACTTTGTTGTGCAGTGTTACCATTCCCCTCTTCCTATACGGCCTCTGAACTTTGAGGTCATGTGAGTTTTTCTTACAGCAAACCCCTGATTTTAGCGTTGCAAATCCGAATACTTTTGGGATCATGGATACGTTATAATAAGGTTGATGATTAAATCCCACTACACTATTAAAATAACTTACGATTTTGAGATGGGTTGAGTTGGCCAGTTGCATTCCATCTAATCTGTCACTTCAAAATTAGGAACGGTTAGAACAAATAATTCTCGTCTTGTAGTTTACACGAATTTCAACAATCAACTTAGTTTCTTTGAAGCACACAAACAAAACTGTTGTGGGTGGAATTGACCAGTTGCCTTCTCTCTAGTTTATCACTTCAAAATTAGAAATGGTAAGAACAAATAACACTGCTCGTACAATTTGCACAAAATTAAACACTCAACTCAGTTTATTTGAAACAGACAAGCGAAGTTTAACTTATTTCACTTAGGTAAAATCTCATTAACGCTGTAAAGATAATATTGATGTAATTCTTATTAAAGTGTTTGCTCTGATACTCAAATGGGCGCCTGAGTTATTGAATAATTTGAATGGTGAATTATTTTCATTTGTAAAATTACCCCTAAAGAAGAAAAGTTTACCATTTGAAAGCGCTCAGGTTATAAGGGTTTCTTTTTCAATTACTTTAATTTGTGATGTTTTTACTTTTGGAACGTTTTATACGCAAAAACGGCTCGTTTGGGTTGTTGTTGTTTAGAATTAAGCATAAAGCTGCACAATGGGGTATCTGTGCTCTGCCCACCACGAGTATCGAAACCTGGATTTTAGCGTGTAAGTCCGCAGACATACCGCTGAGCCACTGGGGGGCTCGTTTGGGTTGAGAAAATATTTTACATAGAAGAGCGAACAACGTTTTGACCTTCTTCGGTCATCGTCAGGTTCACAAAGAAAGAGGTAACTGACCAGAAGCTGACCACATGTTTGGAAGGGGTTGTGTAACTGAGTGTCTCAATGCAGAGGGCGGGGTTAGATGTTTGAATATATAATTTTATCTATAATATTAATATAGGTATAACGGCGTTCCTTTATATTGGTTTATTTTGGGTTTAAGCTGTTGTACAAGTAAGACTTCTTTAATTTTGCGTTTGTTTATGTTTGTTTCTTTATTTAGTATTTTAGTGTTTTCTATGGTTATGTTGTGTTTATTTGACTTACAGTGTTTGAAAACGTGTGAAGGTGACTTTTTATGTTCTTTGAATTTGGTTTTCATTTTTCTACTTGTTTCTCCAATATATAAGTCGTGGCAGTTATCACATTGTATTTTATAAATAATGTTGGTGTGGTGTTTGTCAGTGTAGTTCTTACATAGTATATACCTTAGTCTTGTGCCTGGTTTTTGAATAAATTTAGTATTAACTGGAATGTCATATTTTGTTACTAGTTTTTGTCAAATGTTGGTTATTTGTTTGCTGATGTCAGGAATATATGGTATACAGCAGTATATGGTTTCGTGATTTTTTGATTCGTTAGATATGTTTACTTTTGTTGGTTGATTTTGCTTTCTGTCTAGGTGTCTGCGTATAATGTTTTCTACGGTTTGTGGAGGAAACTTATTGACGTTGATGAAGTATTGTTTTATTTTATCTAATTCATCGTTAATTTTATCTGGTGAGCATAGTTTTATGGCTGTGTTTATCTGGTTTCTTAGTATGTTGAGTTTTTGTTTTGTTTCATGTGCTGAGTCCCAAGGAATGTATAGTCCAGTATGGGTGATTTTTCGGTGGATTTATGTTTTGAATTGTGTGTCGGTTCTTATAATTTTGAGGTTAAGAAATGATATTTGATTGCTTTCTTCCTGTTCACATGTGAAGTTAATGTTGGGATGTATAGAATTAATGTGACTGAAAAAATTAAGTATGTGTTCTGTAGATCTGAGTCCCGCAATCGTGTCATCTACATATCTGTACCAGTATAGTGGTGGATGTAATGCTGTATTAATTGCTTGTGTTTCAATTTGTGTCATAAAAATATTGGCTAGAACTGGTGATACTGTGTTGCCCATGCTTAGGCCATTTGTTTGTATATAGTTTTGGTTGTTGAACATGAAGTTTGACTTTACTACGGTGAACAAATGAACAAATTACTACTACAAATGAAAAAAGCCAACACAATTTCACAAGCACTTTATTCCTACCTACGTAAAACCGACTCACGCACACCGCAAATATACGGCATCCCCAAACCTCATAAACCAGATTGTCCATTACGACCAATAATGTCCACATGTGAATCGTTTAATTACAATCTTGGTAAATACATAGCATGGGCATTCTCCAAATATGTAACATCAGCCAGCTTATTCATCAAAGACTCTTTTAATTTCAAGTCTAATATAAATCAACTTAATCATAAAGCCTTAATGGCCAGTTTCGATGTTATATCCCTCTTTACAGAAGTTCCAACAACTGAAGCCTGCAAGATAGCCTTAGAACTCTATATCCGAGACCCTAACCCAACTATAGACATTCCCAGCAACTAGTTAGCAACCCTCATATAATTCACCACAATAAAGACAAACTTCATGTAACAAGTAAGTTAGATGCTATAGACGTTTTACAGGCCGGAACTAGCTTGACACTGTCTCAGCAGGCTAAAAAAGTGGCTTGAATACACAGATGCTGCTCATTGGATTAATATAGACCTTATAGTGTATACGTATTGTTTCAGAATAAAGCATTTCCTCAGTAGCACTGTAACAGGTAAGTTAGATGCTATAGACGTTTTACAGAACGATTGGTATCGGTCAATGTGTCTCGTCAATGTCGTAACATTTTGTTCCTCAGAGACGCTCAATGACTGCTCTTGTGAAGAAAGCATATCATCTGTACTTTGACTGTAAAATTGGTGATCAAAACCAGGAATGGGCGCCTCACATTTTTTGTGCGAAATGTGCTGTCTGTCTGGGAGCTTGGCACTCGAAAGACAATGCCGTTTGCTGTTCCGATAATACGGCGAGAACAGAAAGACCATGCGACGGACTGTTACTTCTGTTTGACTAATGTGTCTGGTTTCTCTACCATAAACAAGAAGTTAATTGAATACTCTAATCTTCCTTTAACAATGAGACCCGTGCCACATGATGACAGTCTTCCGATTCCGAAATCACCAGAGGAATGGACTTCAGACGAACCAGATGAAGAAACAGCAATGCAGGGAACTGGCAATATAAAGGAACGCCATTATACCTATATTAATATTATAGATAAAATTATATATTCAAACATCTAACCCCGCCCTCTACATTGCGACACTCAGTTACACAACCTCTTCCAAACACGTGGTCAGCTTCCGGTCAGTTACCTCTTTCTTTGTGAACCTGACGATGACCGAAGAAGGTCGAAACGTTGTTCGCTCTTCTATGTAAAATATTTTCTCAACCCAAACGAACCGTTTTTGCATATAAAATTCTCAACAAGTGGGTTTCTCGACATCACTGATTTGGAACGTTTGTTTTGCCTTCAAGTGTGTTGTTTAAATATTAAAGTATATGCTTGTAACTACGTAAAAGTATGAGAATATGTTTCATTGACATATATTTTACTACACCACTGACTTTGAAATTTTGTTTTTAGCGTAATACAACACAGTATTCTCTATGTGCTAAGTCAAACACGAGGAAACGAACCCCAGATTTTAGCGTTGTAAATTCAAACGTACAGTTGACCAATGGGGGACCATTTCTAACTCATAGAAGGGTGTTATGTGAATGTCGTGTAAATATTTTGTAAACGACAACATGTCGTGTTGTGTTTAAATTTTCATTTATATTATTCATTTTTCCATATTTATATTATTGTTTCGAAGTTTAAACTAATATGTTGTTATTCATTTAGGGTAACATTTAAAATTTACTTGAATTAAGTAGACCAATCATATGTTTGTAAATGAAGTGCTGGTGACTTCGTGTCTAGACGTGTAGTCTCGTGCAAGAACGGACATGCGCGGATTGCTCTGGAGATCTGTAAAAATTTCGCGGTCTTTCGAGGAGTTTAGGCCTACAATATACAGGGTGTCCCAGAAGTCGCGCTCCATACGTACATATAATAATGTCAAAGGATTAGCACTGCAACCCTCAACAAAGTAAAAGACAGTTTTATAAAGAGAATTGATGAATGTATCAAAGCAGAGGGTGAACAGTTTGAGCATCTGTTATGATTATTATCAATAAAATTGTTATTCATATGTATTAACATAAAAATTTATATGGTGCGCGACTTCTGGGACACCCTGTATAAACAGACGAAGATGCGAGAGAGATAAGAGAGATTCAGACATCAGTTTTTATTCGAAGAAAAAGAGGAGAGTAAACGATAAGTTTTATTTCAAAAGAAGAGAGTCAGTTATTTGAGAAAGATTAAGTGTTTGCTGTGATTATTCAACTTTGTGACTGAAGTTAGATCTACGGAAGCTGTGATTTTATTTCGTCAATCTCTACGATTCATCTGAATTACTGCTTGTGCTAAGAGTCGGCGAATTTATTGAACTGTCAACTGTTTCTGAACTTCTTCATTTAAGCTTCGGAATTTCTTTGTGGGACCAAATTCACACCCTAGACTGGAATTTGAGACTTTCATTTTAGATCATTATATTAGATACAGGCCAGTACCATTTTGTATTGTGATTAATTTTGAAGTTTGAAACTAGTATTATTTTGTTTTGTAATTAATTTCGAATGTTGTAACTTAATATCTGTCACTGTTATTATATAATTTATGTTATATCTGTTATATTTGTTAATAGTTTAGTGTAATAAATTATACAAGCTGTTATCTGCGTTTTTCTGTTGCGTTTAGTCTACGAAGAACATAAAACAAAAAATACGTACAAAGGGTAATTATATTTACCATAAATTTCAATTTTGTAACCGTAACAGCACTGGCCTCAGTGAATATATGAAATATAAATATGTTGATAGTAGCAATAAAAAGAGTGTTTAAGTGCTCATTAAAGAAAGTTTTGTTTTTATTTGTTGTAGTTTGTCATTCTTAAGTCACGCATTTGTTTATTTTTACTTTATGTAAGCACACAAAATCGTAAAGAGCTATTTTACGAGACATCAGCTTAATTGGATGCTTTTAGCGACTGTGCAAATATTTATGCAAATTTATACTCTCGATAAGTTAGTCTTGTGTTTATAATTAAGTTTGTGGGTGTGTGTGCGTGATCTATCGCACGCGTAGTATATAACAGTTAATAACAAATAATCAATAAGGATCACAAGTTTGCGTGATGCTAGCATTGTTATTATCCCTAAAGTTGCCAATGAAAATCACGTAGCTAACTATCATAAAATGAAACGAACTAGGAAATCATTTTCGTTTTCAAAAACGTAACACTAGGCCTGGCATGACCAGGTGGGTTAAATCGTTCGACTCGTAATCCGAGGGTTACGGGTTCTAATCTCTGTCGCACCAAACATATTCGCCCTTTCAGCCGTGGGGGAGTTATAATGTTACGGTTAATCCCACTATTCATTGGTAAAAGAGTGGCTCAAGAATTGGCGGTGTATGGTAATGACTAGCTGCCTTCCCTCTAGTCTTACACTGCTGAATTAGGGACGGCTATCACAAATTGCCCTCGTGTGGCTTTGCGCGAAATTAAACAAACAAAATGACACTTGTCAGTCTCTCAAACATAGTCTTGTGATCACTTTAAGGTTGAATTACTCGCGTTGTTACAATTTTGTTTGTTTTGAATTTTGCGCAAAGCATCTCGAGGGTTATCTGCGCTAGCCTTTCCTAATTTAGTAGTGTAAAACTAGAGGGAAGGCAGCTAGTCATCACCACCCACGGCCGACTCTTGGGCTACTCTTTTATCAGCGAATAGTGGGATTGATCGGAACATTATAACGCCCCCACGACTGAAAGGGCGAGCATGTTTTGTGCGACGTGGATTCGAAACCGCGACCCTCAGATTACGAGTCGAACGCGTTAACCCCCTTGGACATGCTGGGCCGCATTATTACAAACACAAGAACGTTTTAAAACGGAATCTTTATCAAAATTATTTCAAACATTTTAAGTTTTTGCCGATTTCACTTGCAGAAATACAAACTTTATGTTTGTTAGTTGTGTTTAAATTTAATAGTTGTTTTAAACTAATTTTCTCTTTATGGAACAGTTATTGATGTTTTTAATTGCCGCCCTTAATTTTCAACTCTTGACCGAAAGTACCCACCGCCAGTCTTTACCAACAAATATATAATGCTCCTATCGCTAATGAGTTAATTATGCTTATCATCGGATTTTAAGTTCGTGACCCGCTGACTGCAAGTCGAACGCTTTAATCACATAGGTCATGATAGTCGTACCAATGGGTGAAATATTTTAATTAACCACGTTTCATTAAATCATAGGTAACACGAGAATTATTATACATTGTAATCTTCGTTATCAAATCATAGCTACAGAAAGGTCCAACTAATGCATCATATACAGTAATGGAAATAATTGAGAAAACAATGAATAAAACAGGTATAAAATACAGAAGTTGTGGTATTTCCCCCCTCTCTCTATTGTATGAAAATGAGCTGCATCAGAGTTAACAGTTTACCAGTGATTGACTGTCATTAAACCATTCAGACAGTGCCAGTGTAGTATTATTCCCATAAAAGTGCATACTATTCCCAGTAATAGTATGATGTTGGCTACTTTCTACATGTAAAAGGTGGAGTGAAATTCAAATTTTAACAAGATCTGTACGGAAATTCTTAGGATGATGCTGAAACTATATTTTGTTACGTGAGAATTTAGTAGAGGTCATGCCAACGACATAACTGGGAACAGTGACGTAAATATCACCTCTATAACAGTAAGATACACAGTAGTACTAAGTAGGCTCAGTTGATGTTAGGCTTGTCAAAAATCATTGTCTTAGGATAAGACCATAAAAACTCAAATGGATATCAGACTAAGCACGCTCTCTACAGCAGGATATTTGGAAGAACAGTTTACGATCATAAATTGATAGCGCCCCTAAGCGGCATAGTGGCATGACTGTGGATTTGAAACACCCCAGCAAGGTTAGCTCGTTGTGTAGCTTTGTGCTTATATAGAGCAAATATTAAATACTAGTGCACTTTGAAACGTAGCCGACTTATTTTCATATGCTTTTAAGGTACTAATAATATATTCACCATTTAATTGCAATTATGCATTGTTTGTGACTTTTATTCGTGTATTATCCGTGCATTTCCGTACTTATTGCCAAACAGTCTATAAATAAGGTAGGTTCTTGTTCACAGGGTCACCGTAACAAGAAGTAAAGCACGTGCCCTTGCACAAGGCATAGGTTCTTGAGGGACGTAACTGTGTAGTTTCCTACAATGGCAGAAGAGAGGAGGTGAGAGGTCGGTGGCTAAAATCTGAGTTTGCACAGGGCGTTACGCCGGCCCTGGTTGTTATTTACCATACAAAAACTGTTATACACATTAATTGTATCTTGATTTCTTTTTAGTGCAAAATCACACAATGAATTATATGTGCTCCATTCACTAAGCGGAATCGGATCCCGGATTTTAGTGTTGTAAGACCGGAAAATGTGTCGCTGATCCATCAGAGAACTAGAAGCTAATCATGTTTATGTTTCGATATTTACTATTTCACCCGTGGTTTTCAGTAATTTCAAAATAATTATATCGAAGAAGAAGAAAACTCTTTAAACTTTTTAAAACGTTCCTTTGTTTACAGAAGATCACCAACGAGACATGTTTGATAAGATCGATTAAACAAGTAAAAAGAACACATTCAAAACCTAACTTAAAATTCCTATTGTACCTGTTTTATCACATTGTTTTTGTTATATATGAAAGCTGTTTATCACAACCTTTTTTACTCTAAACAAAATGGATCCGAGTTTTTCCAGTTATCGTTTTTTTTGGAGTTCGTGGTTAGTTGAGCATCGTTTCTATCTCATTTTCCCACATTTACTTCAATAATTAGTACAGTATAGGATACGTGACAGAAGATGTGTACACTTATTTTGTAGGACCTACGGTTGATCTGGCCACTTTCATAAACGTTGAGAAGACGGTATAAGTGAGTATGAGTTGTGAGTCAATTCCATTTATTTGAAGATTTTCATGAAACAAAATCTAGTCTTTTATTTTAGAAAAAAGAAGTTAATGTTTTTCTTTTAAAACTTGACAAAATGGGTATCTGAGCATAATCGACTTATATTTTAAAGAGACAAAGAAAAGGAAAAGCAGCTAGCGAACAGTATCCTTCCAACTTTTGGGCTTCTTTTTCGGATAAAATAATAATCATCGCTTTATAGCACATCCGCGGCTCTTAAGCGCAGAAAGCGCATTTCGTAACAATGTGTCACGAGCCATGAATCTTTAGAACCACAACTCAGGCAGGACAACCATTAATTTACAATCAACCAGTAAATACTTGTGTATTTTATCATACATCTGTTATTGTAAAGATAAAGAATGACTCAGTGGGATGATACAAAATGAAGAAAGGTCTTTCTTGATAGATGATTTAATTATGTTTTTCCTACATATTTATTTATGTAATTAATTTTTATCCAGTGAATAGCTGTATTTTTGGTATGAACTATCAAAAAAATGCTGTACGAAATCAATAGTACGAAATATACACATTAAACTTAATAATACATTTGTTGCAGAAACCTCCGATTATTATTCTTTGTGGTTGAAAAATGCATAGTTGTGTATAAATAATTATAGTTAGAAGTAAGATATTTTTGTTAAGCCTTAACTTTTCTTGTATCAAAAACGTTCTAATATTAAAATGTAGCAAAAAAAAAAAAGGTCAAGAAGTCAAAATGTTATTGTATTTACAATTAGTTACAAGTTAAAAGCGAGTATTTTTAAAATAAATAGACACTGTTCGCCTACAAGCTTCTGTGAGCTGCTTCTGCTGGCATTTCTTAGATGGTCAACATTTTTATTTCTCTCTTGAGTTCTTCCAAGAACTGTCTTTGTTTAAAGTTTTAAGGTGTTCAACGTTTCTGCTTCTATGCTAGGGTCCAATAGAAATGTTTATAATAAATTTATGAGGTGTACAATATTTCCACCTTTCTGATGATGTTATGGTGATCAACATTTCGTTCTCCTTGCTGAAGCCCTCACAAAACAACTCAGCGTCAATACAATCGAGGCACGGCATGGCCAGATGGGTTAAGGCATTCGACTCGTAATCTGAAGGTCGGGAGTTCGAATGCTCGTCGCACCAAACATGCTCGCCCTTTCAGCCGTGTGGGCGTTATAATGTTATAGTCAATCCCACTATTCGTTGGTAAAAGAGTACCCCAAGAGTTGACGGTGGGTGGTGATGACTAGCTGCCTTCCCTCTAGTCTTACACTGCTAAATTACGGACGTCTAGCACAGATAGCCCTTGAGTAGCTTGGTGCGAAATTCAAAAACAAACAAACTCTCATAGTACATTTAATATTTGCATTTTCCGCAGTCAATATTCTTCAGCTTTATACATTTATAAAAATTGTACTTTTCGCTCGTAACACAACAAAAACACTTATAAATTATATGTAAAATAATGTTTTATAAATTAAAAAGGATACTTTCTCGAACTTTTGTTTTTGCATTTCGTCAATATAAAAATTGATAAAAATAAATTTGACTTTTTAAAAAGCTGAAAATTAATGTATAGCTTAAAAATCCTATTACAAAAATAAATAAAGACTTATTAGATTTAATCTACAATGTTCACATTTATAAGGAAACTATAATGCTATGACATTTATAAGTAAGTGAAACTTAGGGAAACGTACTTACGAGCACTTTTAGAGTTTGAATAGAGAGGCATGCTTTTTCGTGAATTTAATGTACGTTAGTGAAAAAGCAATAAATAAGTCAGCTAAACACTTTTTTTAAAAATGCATTAATTATAAAATGCCTAAAAATAATTTTTAGTGAATACAATATTATATAATAACTAAATATCTCCTGATATATTTTATGCAAGCGTAACTGAGATTTCCCGATTTGTATTTTTCTTTTTTGTAATTTTGTGGAACAATTACGTTCATTTCAATAGTATTATGTACTTGAACAAAAGATATTTATAATATACCCTATAGATGGCGTCTCACACCTTGCGTATTTCGAAATTTTCTTGATGATGTGAAGTCGACTGCCAAATGACGCGGAGCCAAGCCTTGAATACAGGACTGTAGTCCATGCATAGGACAGGCATGGCGGTGATAGTACCAGACCAGACAGATTTATCTGCGATATCAGGAGCTCGTTTTCGCTAATACCAACGTAGTCTGGTATCCAGAAAAACTGAATAGAAATAGACAATAGAAAGAAATGGGCCAGTTTTGAATATCGATGAGAACAGAGTGAAAACTAATGTGAAGTAATTTCAGGGCCAATAGAGAGTTAAACGAGTCAGTATAAATAGTACAGTTTGTATACTGCATAGCTTCTATGTGATTCAAGGCAAGAGAAATGAAGTACAATTCGACAAATAGCAAAGAAACTGTAGAGGGGATTATGTGAGCAACAACTGAATCACAACAAACCATGGCAGAGCCCACAGAATCACCTGATTCCGATCTCTCTATATAAATGAAAATAAAAAAATGGTTTAAAAGATGTTCGGCAAATATAAAGTGATTCTTCAAATCAATTCTTCAAATCAATTCTTCTCTGGATCTAAGTGAATACTCCTTGACGGAAGAAGTCCACGCAAATTATTTTGGAGCGAGAAAAGGTAAAACCGTTTGCTGTAGTCCATTTCACTGAACGATTTGGGCACTCTGTAGCTGCCACTCAGTAAACCTCATGCTCGACAATTGACACAAAATATGAAAGTCTTTGACACAGAGACAACCTGCAACAGTAAAAGGAAATTGTTCAGTGATTGCATTCATCTTTATAATACAAAGTCTAACACTCAAGACAGCTCTGAGGGACTCCACGTTCCTGTGGGAAAGAAAAGAAAAGTTTCTAACCCACACGGACTTGGAATTGCCGGTTTATTTAAATGTTTAATGAAATTGGGTAAATGGCTATGGAACCCACACGAGTGGAGAGCTCGCAAGATTTGTTTGTTTTGGAATTTCGCACAAAGCTACTCGAGGGCTATCTATGCTAGCCGTCCCTGATTTAGCCCTCTAAGACTAGAAGGAAGGCAGCTAGTCATAACCACCCACCGCCAACTCTTGTGCTACTCTTTTACCAACGAATAGTGGGATTGACCATCACATTATACGTCCCCATGGCTGGGAGGGCTAGCATATTTAGCGCGACGCGGGCGCGTACCCGCGACCCACGGATTACGAGTCACACGCCTTACGCGCTTGGCCATGCCAGGCCTAGCTCGCAAGATGCCATATCTCTGTTTTGTATCATAAGCTTTCTCAAAGTAAAAAAATACAGAAACAAGATTTTGCCGCTTGAGAGATTTTCCTGATTGACGTTTTAAATCGAATCAGGTGGTCCATGGTGGAGCACTGTCATTGGACCCCACATTGAGTGGGTGAGAGGAGGTTCTTTGATTCGAGGAACCATACAAGATGAGCAATAACCATAATCTCTAAGATCTCACAGAGACAGCTTGTCAAAGCAATTGAACGGTAGTTCGAAGAAATCTTGGGATCTTTCTCAGGTTCAGGAAAAGGGAGTAAAATATCATGGCGCAAAGCATCAGGAAAAACGTTTTCTTGTCAGATCTGGTTAAATACAACTAGATGAATAGCAAGTGAGACAGGAGAGAGATGATGCAAAATCTTGTTATGAATATCATCGGGTTCAGTTGATGTACTGCCAGACTGACGAAGAGCAAGCTTGAGTTCCACAAGCGTAACATAGCAGTTTTAGTCATAGTCACTCCTTTTGGACTGAGGCAATTGCTCTGCCCGTAACTTGATAATTAAGAAGATGGGGGATAAAGCAGAAGTGATAGATGCAAAAGATTAGCTTTCGCGGAGAATATTAGTGATGTTTTGGCCATCAGTAACTTCCTGGCTACCAGAGAGCAAGACTAAAAGGGAAGCAGAAGTATACTGTCCACTAACCTTTGAAAACTTGTCCAATATGACTTTGAAACTGATGGTAGAAGAGATGCTAGAGATGTATTTAACCCAAGATTTCTTCTAATTTTGATGTCTGACTTGCCGAGCATGTGCACAGGCCTGTTAAAATACAATGTGGTTTAAAATTGTGGGATATTTTCAAAAAGTATCCCAAGCCCGTTTTTGAGATGTCCTTGTGGCAGACAGGAATACACCAAGAAGCTGCCTGGACAATACAGTCAGTCACTGCTGCTATGCAGTCATCTATCGATGATTTAAAGACGATGGCAGGATAAAGGCCTGGAACAGCAGTGAAAGACCGCCAGTTGTTCATTCAGGAAAGCCGATCGGGTGACATTGACCTCTCTCAAAATGACAGGCCCCCAGTGGCTCAGCTGTATGTCTGCAGACTTACAAAGCCAAAATTCGGGTTTCGATACCCGTGGTGGGCAGAGCACAGATAGCGCATTGTGTAGCTTTGTGCTTAATTCAAAAACAAGAACAGCAACAAAATGATATGAAAATGATCACTGCGTCAATCCTCCTAGAAAAGTAAGAGAAAAGTGAATGAGAACAGATAGAAAGTTTGTTGTTTGTTTTTCGATTTTTTACGAGTCGCACGCCTTAACACGCTTGGCCATACTGGGCCATCAGATAGAAAGAGAAATAGCAGTAAAAGACTATGTGCATGAAAATAAGTATAAGAACCAATATTGAAGAGAGATATGTTGTGATACAAAGCATATGCTCGATGGAACGACCCCTCCCATCAGTATCAGTACCACCCAGAGGAAACTATTTATATTAAAATCTCCCAGGATTAAAAAGGAAGACAGTTACTGCTCAATGAGAGCATCAAGGTCTGACTAATCATAGATCTATATATACGTAAAAACGGCTGGTTTGGGTAGATAATTTTTTTATGCAGAAGAGCGAACAATGTTTCTACCTTCTCCAGTCATCGTAAGGTTTACAAAGAAAGAAAGTAATTCTCATTATCACTGATCATAGATCTCTTCAGAAGATATGAAGAGAGAACAAATAGTGATGGTACAACCCAAGGAAGCACGGATGGCTATAGCCTCCAATGGGTATCAAGTAACAAAAACAGGGTGAGTACATACTGATCAATCAGCAGTGCCACCCCAGTATGCACTCGTCCATCACACAACCTGTCATTTCTGTACAAAGAAAACTGCCAAAGGGTGACTGCATTGGCAGGTTTCAGAAACGCTTCTGATTTGGATAGATATATGGAAAGGTAAAAATCAATCAAATCCTTAATGTCATCTATATTTGAACGAAATTCCCGACAGTTTCACTGGAGTGCAGTAGGATTTGTCCAGGATGGAGTTTGGGACAATAATTTCCGAGCCTCTGGGTAGGAGATATTATTTACAGTCTTTGAGCATTGCACCTGTTTCTCCTACACCTGTAAGAGGGATATGGACCACTACAGTTAACTCAGCGTGGTTCTAGTTTGCACTCGTATGCGTCGTGGTCTTTACCATCAAAACGAGCACATGTTAAAGAACCACGACATGATGTTTTTAAGTGACCGAACCATTGACACTGGAAACATCTGAGAGGGTTGGCAATGTATGATGGTACCTTGCAGCTCAGAGAGTTTGCTTTGACTGTGGCAGAAGGACATGATAATGTAAACGTTGATATCAGGACATTAGTAGCCACCATAATTCCGTTTTTGCGAGTGGAGATTCGGCGCACCACAGAAACGCCTTGACTGAAGAAACCGAGAGAATATCCTACTCCAAGAACGTTTTTAACTCTCTCAACTATAACGCCTCTGGAATAATTCAGATTTACATGGGGAGTAACAACCTTGGGGAGTTTGGTATATTGTGGTTAAGATGTTTCCACCAAAATGTCTTCAGAGTGCAATTTCTTTACTGACTAAGAGTAGCCAGCAAGCCCCTCTTATCCCTTTTGAATAAAAAAGGGGTGCAGCTGCCCTAAGAATTTTGTCCATGCATGGTGTTGTCCTATAAACTGTTTTTCAGTTTTTAATTTTTTTATTTTTCATAAATATGGTATCCATAATAAAGATGCTACATTTCAGTGCCCACTGGCCCCACTTACCATGGAACCCTACGATGGCAGGTACAAGAATGCAAAACAAGGACACGGCAGTAACGACAGGGTGGCGAGTTAGAATTATTGCACCTTGTTTAGCTGACGACGTCTTTCTTGATAAGCATCACACCAATTTGAAGTTCACTCCTTCCGGCAAATATATTTAATGTCCTCTGAGAAAGTCTAACGCCCAAGTAATTCACTGAAGGTGAACGGTTTATAATGTTCGAAATCTATAACATTTCTGGTCAAATTGTTTATTTTTGCAATGGATAGACCAGGAGTTCCCAACCTTTTGGCACTCACGACCCCTTAACTAAAAGTTTGAAACCCATGTGACCCCCTACTTAGGGCTTACTATCAGCAGCTTATTTTTTCTTTTATTTTCTGTGAAGGAGAAAGAAAGAAACATCTAAAAATATTTTAAAATTCTGTAATTATTTATTAGCAAATTAAATCACATTGGTCCAAACTGAATTCACAAAAAGAACATATATTTCTTAAAATAATATTAACATAGGTTTGAATAGCTATTCAACCCAGCTAGTGAGATGCCTGATGTTGCATTTCAACAGCAAGCTTTGAAATTCGTGGGTGAGCGTTTGTTAGAGCCAGTTTCATGTCATCTCCAACATCCAATCTGTTCCTATTCTTTGATTTTATATTGACAAGAGTGGAAATTCCTGCCTCACACAAGTAGGTAGAAGCAAATGGAACAAGGACACGTAAATCTATCATGCTAACTTTGGAGTATGACTGATACATAGCGCACCAGAACTGAGTCACGGATTTCACCTTGAAGAGATCACGAGCTAAAGAATCGTTCCTTAGATCCAGAAATTCATCTGGGATGCTGGATACATCAAGTTCAGTACAAAATGGGTTCCTTACTAGGGCCTCCAGTTCCTGTGATAGCTTAGGGAAGTAACGCTTGACTTCCTTTTATAGAGACTGAAAATGTTCGGCAATCTCATCCTTGAGGAACAGATCCAATTGGATCTGAGATTCATCCGTCACTCCACAAAGTTTTTCAAACATAGAGACGTTTCCAAGATTGGTTTTCCGACGCCAGTTCTGCAGTTTGGAAACAAAGGCCCGAAGACTATCTTGAAAAAGGAGAATATGCGTTTCCCTTCCTTAAAGCTTCAAATTGAGCTTGTTCAGCTGGTCAAAAATGTCGGCTAGGTACGTAACCCTTTTATTCTATGCTTTATCTTTGAAGTGAGCTACAAGATCTTTTCTTTCTTGAGTCTCGAGGAATAGCTTTATTTCATCTTTCATTTCAAAGACACCATTAATAACGTTTTCTTTCAACAACCAACGTACTGCTGTGTAGAAGAGAAGGACTTCGTGGTCAGCATTCATGCCTTTACATAATTCTTTGAATAGGCGAGAGTTGAGTGCTTGAGTCCTCACATAATTTACAATTTTGATTACAGATTCATGCACTTCCTGCAGAGAGGCAGGAAGAGTCTTACCGGCGAGAGCATATCGGTGAATCATGCAGTGGATGCCCTTTGCTTGAGGTGCTAGCTTCTTCACTCTTGACTGGAATCCTGATTTAGATCCCAGCATAGCTGGTGCCCTATCCGTACAAACCCCACACACGTTTTCCCATTGAAGATCTTCGTCTTGAAAAAAAGTTGAAACTTTTTCCATGACATCATCAGCTTTTGTTGTGGTTTCAAGTGCACTGCAGAATAGGAATTCGTCTTTGATGTCACCTGAATTAATGTATCTCACGAAGACAAGGAACTGAGAACATGAACTTACATCTGTTGACTCGTCGAGCTGAAAGGAGAACAAAGGGGAACCCTTGATTTCAGTCAACCTGTTCCTTCACATCCATAGACATTTTAGAAATTCGCCTCTGTATAGTATTATTTGACAGAGATACTTGCTGCATCTTCTTCGCACTGGATTTTCCAAGAATAAGATTTACTACTTTCATTATGCAGGGTTTAAGAAGTGTTTCTCCAATCGTGTGGGGCTTTTTTGTTTAGCAATTTCGAATGCAGTCTCATATGAAGCTTCCACTACGGCTGCACTCTGCTGCTGAAACGACCCACTTCTATCGATTCTTTGGCTTTTAAGACACCGTTCATGCCGTTTGAAGAAATTCAAATCCTTCTTTGCGTGTTCTGGATGTTTCGTCTCGAGATGACGCTTGAGTTTTGATGGTTTCATTGACTCTGCACTCAGGACAGCATGGCACAAAACACACTATGGTTTCTCGATGCCGTCGTTGGCGAGCACAGTGGTGAAGCCAATGTTGAGGTAGCATTTTAAGTATCTGCGCCGTTTAGCCATGGACACAACTCACCTTTATTGCTTACTTATCTCCTTGTTAAAAATAAAATAAAAATTTTGAATAATGAACGCTTTGGCAACTGTAGATCTTACACTGACTACTTGTGGGGGGTGCAGGTAGAGTAATGATGGGGTAAGTATTGGGAGGGAAGGGAGCGTGGCCAGTCGCGCGATTCATCATCCACCAATCAGCAACGGACATGTGACTCACGTGTCGACAGCGAGCACACACACACACACTTTATTACAGCTAAACAGATACACAAGCATACGTACATGCGCGTGCACTCACATACTCGCTACTCGCTAGTACACACATACATACAGTTGCAGACACATACACATTCACACAGGCACCCATACATACACCCATAATATCACCTAATGACATTGAACTAACGTAGCACACGTTTTGCTTTGCACCGAAACAAAAAAGTGAAAGAGCATGAAAATGTAATTGATGAAATAAAATTAGTGTTATCTCAAGGTACTTCTAACAAGGCTAAGTGACTCCCCTGCCAAGGCTTTGCAACCCACCGGTTGAGAACTCCTGGGATAGACGTTAAACACAATTATGGCTTCCTGTGCGTATAGCACATTCACTCAAGCTGACTAATAATATTTTCTTATTTCTTTTCTTGGAACATTACTTTTATACAACTCACGCGACTTGCAAGAATCTTCACCAATATTCTCGGTCGCAATACTGTCAGTTACTAATACTATGTACATACACATACATAGTACATTGTTGATACTTACTCAACAATTTTCTACAAGTTTAGAGAACACGCGGGACTTGCGCAATACATGGTCAACAACATACGTTATGTTATATGCAAGAGAAAGAAGTTTAGGTGCAACAACAAACGTATAACGATAAATCTGTTACGCAGTGTTGAAAAAAAATGCTTAAAATATTTTAGCTCATTTTGTCTCAAATCAAAAGGCTCGTGTTTTGACATCTTCTCATTCTGTGAAATCCACATTAGTTTTATTTGTTATGAAATACAAATCAACTTGAGAAGTTTGTTTTAAATTTCACACAAAGCTATTCGAGGGCTATCTGTGCTAGGCGTCCCTAATTTAGCAGTGTAAAACTAAAGGGAAGGCTGCTATCGCCAACTCTTGGGCTACTCTTTTACCAACGAATAGTGGAGTTTATTGCACATTATAACGCCCCTATAGATGAAAGGGCGAACATGTCTGGTGCGACGGAGATTCGAACCCGCGACTCTCATATTACGAGTCGTGTGCCTTAACCACCCGGTTATACCGGGCCCAACAGAACAGACTGTCTGTGTTGTGCCCCCCGCGTTAATCGAAACCTGATTTATTTGAGTTATAGTTCTTTAGACTCACTCGTAATCTGAGTCAGTCATTTAAAAGAATTGTAAGGGTTAAGCCCTCTTTTAGGCGAAGAGAATGAACTTCCAGTTAGAGGGAGATGCTTACAAAATGTTAGTTAAAAGACGAATATCAGAAACTGTACAGTAATTAATAGATGATATCACACTTAGCGGTGTGTGTGTGTGGTTTTTTTTTATTTTAGAGTAAAGCCACATCAAGCTATCTGCTGTGTCCAGCTAGGGGAATCTAACCCCTTATTTTAGCTTTGTAAAAGTACTTTAGAGACAAACCTAACATGATAAAATATTGTGTTGGATGAAGATACCAATGTAAATAATTCAGTGGTATGACGTCATGAACAGGGTCAGTAACTGGAAGCAACATCAATTATATACATAAAAGGTGATCATTTGGCGGAAATAGATTCCTTGGAAAAATGAATCTTTAAGTTTAGCAAGCCAACAGTCATAATATATCTATATAACAAAACTCTTAGCGACAACAATGGAGCTGTTGACTACCGAGGTTGTTCCATCTAATATCTTTTCTCTTTATATTTGTCAACTTTAAGCCAGTCCTTATCATTCTCATACTTATGGAGTCTCCTTTTAAAGGTTATCTATTTCTGTAAAAAATATATAAATGTCTTAGGTGAAGATGATTTTTATTTTACCAGAATTTACATTTTTGACCCCTAGTTCTACCATTTTATACGAAACAAAATGCAAAAAATACATTTTGCGTTATGCACGAAGCTGAAAGAGATGTTTAACTTGATATAAAAGACAAAATGAATAGCGTGCCCTCTATTTTCTTTTGACGAAAGATTTCATAAAATGAAGAAAAGGCTGAAATTCAAGAAATGTGAGTGGACGTTAGGTTGAAGAGGTTAATTTCTTTCGTATATATGTAAAGATTTTGTCTCCAGTTTGTTTCAAGTAAGCTTTTCTGAAGGTTGAGATAATGTAAAACTTTGTGACTGAATATAAACAATCAAACTATCTAGGTTAAGTGCCTGTTGAAAACAAGGTGGAGGTATTTAACATAGAAGAAATATGAACTGGAGTGTTACTGATATGAACTAAAATGGTTCCGAGTTGTGCCAAATAAAAGTATTTTGGTTCTGATAGAATTGATGGTTAGACGCCAGAGATGCTCCCATGTCAGAAAACCGATTAATGTATGAATCTGTTTACAGATGAAACCATGTAAAAAATCGATCGATGGCGACCTTTAGAGACCTGTTTACAGACGAATTGATCTTAGAAACTGATCAATGGTCATCTGTAAAAACTTGTTTACATAGATGATCCCATGTCAGAAACCGGTTAATAGCGGTCTGTAGAGAGTTGTTTACAGAAATGATTCCATCTTAGAAAGGTCTGACATTAAATAATGTTTGGAAAAACATTTTGTCTTTCATTTTCTAGTCCAGCATATGAGTTCAGATATTGAAAAAAAATGTTTCTTAAACAGTGCTCTGTGGAACATAAAGGATAGATATGAAGTGTTATTTTTACACACCTCAAATTTTGAATACAAAATGGACAAATTTAGAGAAATGTAAGAAAAATCTACAGTTTGCATGAAAATTATCATAAATTGTTCTCTAGCTTTCTGCGTTTAAATCGTAACTTTTATAGTATTGTCATTTACATATTAATAAAATTTCAGAAAATCCTTTGTTTCTCTTCGTCCAGCCCGTTTGACGAGTTGGTAAAACTGAGTATTACGGAAATCCCAATTGATGTTCTAACTAAGAGACTTGCGGGTATCTAAAGGTAGATCTGAAATGCTAGTTTTACACACCTCTGATTTTGAATCCGAATAGGAAATAAGTTAATAGAAATTTAAAAAGAAATTTTAAACTTGGCGCAGTGCTTAATATTATGGTCAGCTTTGGAGTCGAAATATTTTTCAACTAATTAAAATTACGACGTTTTAACAAGTAGGGACGTGCCATCTTTAGGTAAATTATGATTAATTACAAAGAAATATTCAAAGTGATTACACTATAATAAACTATAGTAATATTGCTAACAAAACTTTAGTTATGGTAATTAGAGGAACAAATCTCCATAAATAGTTGGTAAAAACAAGATAAAGTTATTATTTAAGGTAACACCAACATCAAAAACTCAGTTGAAAATGATCAAACATTAAATCATCAAATTTATTACAAGAGCAAAATTTAGAAAATAATTTGATTTATGAAGTAGGCTTTATGTTTCATTAATGGTAGCTTTGCGCATTTTTCAGGTACTTAATGTTTTTAATAAAACTGAAAGATGTGTAAAACTTGAGTAAAGTGAGTTTGTAATTACCTCAGAAAACGTCTTTTAAAGATTTTCATCTGATAAACTGTATCAAGTTAACCCAGTAGGCAACACCTGAGATATTCCTTTTATAGGACTTGGCAGTATAAATTTTATTAAATCGACTCATAAGCTGAAATTTTTTCACTTATTGTACCAGCTAAACGTGTTTTATCTATAGCACGACATTAAATTTCCTTAGTATTGAACAGTCCACTAAGAAGAGTTCATAATAATAAATAAAAAATGTAGCAGTTTCAGGAAAATTATTAAATTATTTTATATTCGCTAACTTGTTTCTATTGATTCGTTAACAAGAGTGTAGCTGATAAAATCAAATTAATGTATATTTGTACTTATCGCAAAGCCAGTGAGGCTATCTGCTGCCATTCCTAGTGTTTTAAACTACTAACTAGAAGGAATAAAGCCCGTTAACATCAATCTGCCGCCCACCGTCCATGCTAAGGGATTAATTTTTACTTGCACTCACTACTTAAAGTACGGGGGACATTTGTTTTAGGTATTGCATGGAGTTGCTAGTTCTGAAATCCAGATATTTTTCAGTATCAGTCCATGGCCCAACTCTATTAATTGTGCCTCTTGATTATGATCTCATAGTTCAATGGTATCTTTTAAAACTTTTTGCGTAAAATAGTCACTTCTTCTTAAATACGCACTGAAAAATATTGCACATTTCATCGGCATTTAACTTGAGTAAAATAACAGATAAATTCTAATCCGACAATAAAGCTTCTGCTACATGCAACTAAGATTTAGTTTTTCTCGGAGTTAGGCCAGCCTTTCGGCCCTTATCAGATTATTAGCAGGGGCAATCACCTCGAAGAGTAATTACAGTTTTTTTTCCCTGTGGGGGAGCACACACATTCAACCACGTACACAAAGCATTCCTATCTAAATATAGGTTTAACTCACTACAATCTATGTCTCAGACATTGATGTTTTTTTCCAAGCGTACTTAATGTGTAATATGGAAAAAGAAATTGTTCTTTACTAGGAACCCCTTTACTCTGAATGATATTTCAAATCCAAAAATACATTTAATTTGCGAAGCTACCAACTTTGAATTCATAGTAAGATGTAGGCAGCACCTAACGTGGTTATGAGAGTGATTAATACGTAAGCAGATGGATAGAATAAAAGAGATTTGTAAGTGAATAGATTAAAGTTTACGAAATCTTTAGACGATAAATTTTAAACATTACTTCTGTACATTTCGATACTGTAAAGGATCATTTAAAAACTGTGTTCAGTTCATAGACTAGCATACGTTCATAATAAGCATAAGAAGGTGTTCTAAATGTTCTGAAAATTCCTTGTTTGTGTTATTTTTAACTTTTATTTTTCATTTCGAGTTATAACGTACTTCCTAAAAGTGGAGTATTTTTATATACAGAAATGTCATCAAATAAACAGTTAAGAGTGGAGCAACATGGAACATTTAAAAATGATGATTATTTATACTATAACAGTAAAAATTGAAAATACTTACAATTTATAATATAATACAATAATTTAACAGAATATTATTCAGATTACAGCTGTCACTATTTGTTATTAATAAAACTACTATTGTTTGATGAATGTATATCTGATGTAGTACATTGGGACTAAAAATAAAGAATCATCGACAGTGAATAAAATGAAACGAATTTGGTATCATGTATAAAATAAAAGCACAGAGATCAATACAAATAATTGTAATTTTATAATTTTTCGTTATTTTATGAAAATTTCATTAGGTACGGATATTCCGGATGTTTTTCAGATTATATTTTTATATTATAAAAATATAATTATTTGTATTTATCTCTTTGCTTTTATTTTATATATGATACCAAATATCGTTTCATTTTATTCACTGTCGATGATTGGGCAATGAGTTATAGGTTCTAGAAGAACAAGATATCTCCACCCTTGAGCTATATTAATTTTGATCTTTGACTCTCACGTTTGGTCAAGGGAACTACTTTTTTGTAACTTCCTCGCTCGTTGTTACGTACAAGGATGTAGAGACGCTGGAAATTTTGGAGTATTTTTTTTTGTTAATAGGACCAGTCGGATGAAATAGGTGATGTTGAATCCCGGCAAGTTTTATAACACTTGAAACTGGGTAGAGATATAAACAAATCAAGTAACTTGCCAGATTTGCCCATGTTGTGGTTAACACTCCTACGAAAAGTGGGGCCTAATAGGCCCCACTTTTCGTAGGAGTGTTAAGTAAAGTCTTCTTTTAACCAGACTTCTTCTAGTCAGAAAACCTGAAAATACAATGAAAAGTATTTAGTTACATTTCAAACCTCATTATTTTATTTTGTTTGAAATTAAGGAATTATGTTTCCATGTGACTCTTTCCATGCTTCGTGGTTTTACTTGTCGTTGAGTGCGACTTATTGTTTTCACCTTACATAAAATCAGGTTCTCTGGTATTGTAACATGTCTGCTTGTTTTAAGTGAATGTTAGAACGTTACAATCCGAACACGTGTAATATAATTCAGCCATAAGACTCTTACTTTGCAATATACCTTAGCAATGTTTCTGTACACGACACTTTCTCCCATCGTTATTACGTTTACGTTTCAGGATGTATTTTTTTAAATGTAACGACTGTGTCTTAGAATATGATAATGTTATTATTTAAAGTAATAATTACTGCTGCTATTTGCTAACTTTGAAGAAAGTGTTAAAGTCAACATCGTTACCTCTTCATATACCACGTGACCCGACCTGGATATGTGTTTAAGGCAGTCGACTCATAACCTGAGGGTCTAACGGGTCCGAATCCCCGTTACGCCAAATATGCTTGCCCTTTCAGCCGTGAGGGTATTATAATGTGACGTACAATCCCACTGTTCGTTGGTAAAAGAGTAGCCCAAGAGTTGACGGTGGGTGGTGATGACTAGCTGCCTTCCCTCTAGTCTTACACTGCTAAATTAGGGACGGCTAGAGCAGATACCCCTCGTGTAGCTTTGTGCAAAATTCAAAACAAACCGTATGGTTCCCGAAAGTGTTCTCAGGAGGGGTAGTTAGCCCTATATTATTTATTATGTATGTGAGTAATATGCCTCTGTCGGACCTAAACTTCGGTTTTGCATCACAATTTGCTGACAATGTATCAGTCTAGAAAAGTGCCCCCACTCCTTCAATTGCAGCAACAAACCTTTGTAGCTTTGCGAGAAGTTCAAAAACAAACAAATCGTATAAAATAAACTTTAATGTTTTTCATTGCTGACATTTTCTGCATGAAAACTGTTTTTATATACATTGCCATCTCTTGATATATACATAATATATAGCGTTGCACTTCTTAAAATCACAACTACGTCTTAATATATACAACTTTTAGTATGTAACACAGCTGTTTTAAACTGTATAAAACTTTTGTATAACTACCACCTGTATCAGTTACAAAAAATAGAATCAAACATGCATGTAATTGTTTCCACGTACATTTACATGAGTTTGGTTGAGTTAGAAAGATGACAGAAAATATAGCTAAATATTGATCCATAAAATCCATGAAAAACTTTTAATTCTTTAAAAATAGAATGTTGAACATAGTTATGGAAGTAGTAAATAAAGCAGTAATGAAATGTTTACATTTGTGGTTTCCAGAACAAAAGCACCACATAAGAGACGCGTAGAAACCGACGTTTTGACTGGAGAAAGCTACTTTGTGCGACAGTTTTAGACAAAATTTTGTGATTCAATTGGGCCTCTAGGGAAGTCATGAAAAAAGTACGTGAAGCTAGCGGTGTTAATAATAAAAATATTCCAGATAGAGTGTCTAAACTCCACACACGTGATGTTAATTAACCCAGAATATGTATGTTCTTTACACGATGCACCACAGACCAGTATAAAGAATGACTATAACAGCTGTAAGTACAAATGTGAATATTATGTCCAGAACACTGAAAGTACACTTTAGCACAAAGTTGCACCAGTAAATTTATAATTGTTAAAAGTCACTTCTTAAGATATATAAGCAAACCAAAAATTGAACTGTTCTTCAGACTTCGAACAATGGAATTAGTAGAACTAAAGGAGAATTTTGTTTAAAATAAATCCAAACAATCAACGATATTTTATTTGGCAGCGAATGGTATTACAGTTGTCGTGTAACATCTTCATGTTGGCTACGACAAGAGTAAACAGCACCTCGGTCATCACTGAGAGCATACTGACAACCTGCTTCCACATTTGGATTCTACAGAAACAAGACTTGTTGTATAGATATTTATATCTTATCAAGACTGTAAACAATATTTGTTAGTTTTTGTTTAATTGCGCGCAAAGCTACACGAGGACTATCTGTGTAATACTAGAGGAAAGGCAGCTAGTCATCACAACCCACAGCCAACTCTTTTACCAACGCATAGTGAGATTGAACATCACGTTATAATGCCCCCACGGCTGAAATGGTGAGCATGTTTGGTGTGACAAGGATTCGAACTCACGTCCCTTTGATTACGGGTCGAGCGCCCTAACCATCTGGCCATATCGGGTCGAAAGATACTTAGGGAATATTATAAGGCAGATTGACATTCTCTACCACAGTTTGACTTTCACTTTCTGCTATATGTATTTATTTGAAATATGAGGTCAACCGATAACCAAACAACTTGGATGAATTCTGAGAGTAATACAGAATATTTTAATTAATACTTCGTAATCTTATATATTTAAATGTATAGTAGAATGATAACAAGAATTACTACTTTGTTCAAAGAATATACAAATACTAGGACAATGTACAATGTAATAATTCGCGTTTCCTTTGCAGTTTTTGTAATTATGATAAACTGACCAATTATTTACAATTACTCACAGTGAGAATCTCGTATCTGTATCATCTGTGTATTTCTATTGTTATTTTTAAACTGTATATTGAACTTTTCCCATTTATTTAGAAAACTAATAAAATTATTATTATAAGAATCGCCTACTTTTTTTTTGCTTTTGAAAATTTCTGAGAAATATTTGTATACTTCTCTCCGCTTTCCCAAGGGTGTCATTTGACAAACTGACATTTTTTTTCAGGTCATGACTTTCTCTCTATTTCTCTATTCACAAATTTGCGACAGATCTAAGATGTTTTATTTTCCACAGAAGTATTGTGTTTATAAGGGGAGATAAGTAAAAGCTTTTTACAGTAATATAAATATTTTGCCAAAACTTGATAAATAAATTACAGACAAACTAAAAAAGGGATATAAAATATTTTAAATACATCGTCGTTAACTGATATTTCATTTGTTACCAAAATTTATGAGTTGATTTCAAAGCGTCGAACATTTTCTTAAAGTTGTCAAAATGTGTCAACTGGATCAAGAAGAAAATAATTACATGACCATTACCAATACCATTTAACATTACATCTTATTTATATTAGGTGTACGTCTGCAGGAAGGCCCGGCATGGCCAGGTGGTTGAAGCACTCGACTCGTAATTTGAGGGTCACGGGTTCGAATCCCCGTTTCACCAAATATGTTCGCTTTTTCAGCTGTGAGGGCGTTATAATGTGACGGTCAATCCCACTATTCGTTAGTAAAAGACAAGCCCAAGAATTGACGGTGGGTGGTGATGAGTAGCTGCTTTCCATCTAATTTTATACTGCTAAATTAGGGCGGCTTGCGCAGATAGCTCTCGTGTAGCTTTGCGCGAGATTAAAAAACAAACAAACAAACTTCCGCAGGGTCCCCATAAATGCTCTTTTTCAAGAGCAAATAAAATGTATAGTAACAAATATTTTTATTTCTTGCTTTTGCGCCCCCCGAGTGGCTCAGCGGTATGTTTGCGGACTTACACGCTAAAATCCGGGTTTCGATACCCGTGGTGGGCAGATCACAGATAGCCCATTGTGTAGCTTTGTGCTTAATTAAAAAAAATTCTTGCTTTTGAAGTTCATATGTCATACCGTATTATAGCTTATAGAATGCACATTTTTTGTCGTGATTAATATCTTGCACACGTTTTACTGCTAGAGCAACAGTAAACACTGCAACGTTAAGCATCCCTTAAGTTACATAATTTTAGTGTTTACTGACTGAGTGGCAGACAACGCACTACTATATACTTGCCTAATTGGTTAAAACAGATTATCTCTGCAGCGGACTTTCGCCCCCTTTACTGAGAAATAATATTTTAGCTAAATTAACAATTATTGTTTTCTACCATATAAAAATAGGTAAAATAATGATAAATTAGTATTATTTTTAGGAAAAGAGATAAAGTAGATCTGTTTTAGTTCTTAACTTAATTCAGAGTTACTAACATGATATTTTTAAATATTAGTGTTCTCTTTTCAGGTTTTGTACATTTTACAGCTTTATTTTCCGTGACTCAGCAGTACATCTGAAGACTTAGAATGCTAACATCCAGGTTTTCATACCTGTAGTGAACTCAGCACAAATAGTCCATTGTATAGCTTTGTACATAATAAACAATCCATAAAATTACAGCTATTCCACTTCACTTTCAAAAACATTTTTGAAATAAAGTACTGTTCACAGGGAAAGAGCAATTCACGAACGTCTTAGTTTCATTTGTTATTTTTGAACATAAAACTATTTTTAACACAGTTTAAAAGTTCCAGCATAAACTAAATTCTCTTTCACATTGTCTTTTATTTGAAATTTTGTTTCTTTGTCTGTAGAGTTTCCACGATCAAACCTTTTTTTTTATTACGATCGAGAAAACGCTTTCCAATTTTATCTCAGCATGAAACTCATAAACTCCAACATTATTTATAAAATACAATGCAACAACTGACACGACTTCTATATTGGAGAAACGAGCAGTAAAATAGATATTAGAATCAAAGAACACAAAAAACACCTTCACTTCTTTATAAACACTGCAAATCAAATAAACACAACATAGGCATAGAAAACAACTAGATACTAAGTAGGGAAGCAAACATAAACAAACGCAAAGCCCTGCTTATACAACAACTAAAACCAAAATTAAACCAGAATGAAGGTGTTCCTTTGTACCCTTACTAATTAATAACCTAACATCTAACTGCACCGCCCTCTACAATCCCGTACCTGTTTATACTCTCGTCCCTAAGAAATGTGCCCGGCAACCGTCAGCTGCAAACTCTCTCTCTGTTAACCTGAATATGACATAGGAAAGTCGAAAGTTGTTCTATACTTAATTAGTAAAAGTCTTAATACCAAAACCAATCGTCCTGAGATATATTTTTATTTCAAATAGGTTTCTCGTCGTCAAGAAACTCTAAGTTAAATAACCATTATTCTTATTTACCTATTGCTAAGTGTTATACAACACTTGAGTGTGTGCCTTCATGAGCTATTGTATTTTTAGTACAAATTTTGATGTCAGGTTAACAGCCTAGCTTTGTTAGCTGAAAAAAACAACACTACGTCATTTATACCTGACACCCAGAATATTTCAGTTGGCAAATCATTTACACAAAAACGAAAGGGCGTAAAGCCAAAAACGCTACTTTTGTTTACAAAACAACTTTATTTTTATTATCATGAACCTTTAATTATTATTTTTTTGTGAAAATAAATAATAAAATAACATTAAAGATAGAAGTTAAGAAACCTTTATGTTTATTTATCATTCATTGCTTATAATACTTTTTTGGCAGAATTATCTGATTTCTAGCTGTTCACTGTTTCTGAGTGCATAAAGTATTTCGAAATCTACCAAACAGCTGATGAGCTATTTTTGTCTCTCTTAGAAGAGACGGTATTACGCCAAAGGCTGCCCAAAATAAACAATTTCTGCAAGTATAACAGGGGAGCAGTTCACGATTTTTATCCAATAGACTAGAGTATGCGACGTAGTTTGGTCATCATTTTCAAAGCACTTTATGCCACCAAATTCATATTTTGTCACGTTGTCTAAGATCTAGCAAAAGTTAAAGACATTTAGGTTTGACTTATCAATTACATTTTGTTACATCCTAAAACAACAAGAACTTTAATTCTTTGTTGATATGTGTTGTTTTAGAATTAAACCATAACTTTTCAGATTCTAGAAACTTAAGTTCTGACAAAAAACATTAAAAGATACTTACCCAACTGCAAGAAACTGAATTATTAGTTTTACTACAAGATGTCTACTGGACCAACAATATCTTCTATCCCAGTAAATCCTGTTAGGATTATGGTTGGAAAAGCAGTAACTAAAGTTGTCAAAAGATGCCAGTGTGCTAAAGAAGAGCAAAATCTTGGTAAGTGATTCTGTTTATTATTATTGTAATATACACGGTGAAAGCTGAGCTGATAGTTTAACGTCACTGAATCTGAAATTATGCGAAATTTTAGCTTTGAATTTAAGTAACGACATTTCTTAATAAGAGGAGATACTCAGTTTAGTTTAATACGTTACTACTAAATGTCAAGAGTAAAGAAATAAGCCCCCAAAGCTATATTTATCACGGAGTTTGATTCTGTGTCGCAGGAATTGAGTAACACCTGCCTCTAGTAACACTTTCTATTTATGTTAAACATTACTCAGTCAGAGCGTAAGGCGAGAGAAATGGATTAAAATATGAAACACTAGGCTTATACAGTTCTCAATAAGAACAAACCTTATGACTGCCAAAACAGAAATAGGGATAATAGTTTATTACAAAAGGTGATTTATAAATCCCTTTATTTATACATATCTATATAAGTAGGGGAGAGTTATTCACATATATTAAGTTTTAAGAGAAGGTGAAATAATTTTATTTAATACATATAACACTAGCAAACAAATCAGTTTGGCATTAAAACACTGACTGATTTTGGAATACGCTTTGTGTTGTTCTAGATTTAAGGGTTTAATAAACTTGTAGAAGCTTTGTTTTTGTGATTATTCACTCAAATGTTAGTTTTGTTTTTTAAATTTCGCGCAAAGCTACTCGAGGGCTATCTGCGCTAGCCGTCCCTAATTTAGTAGTTTAAGACTAGAGGGAAGGCAGATAGTCATCATCACCGAGCGCCAACTCTTGGGCTACTCTTTTACCAACGAATAGTGTGATTGACCGTATCATTATAACGCTTCCACAGCTGAAAGGACGAACACGTTTGGTGTGACGATTGACTTAAGTAATCATATGGTTTGTGTAAAGGTTTGGTTTAGTTTTTTTTTAATTTCGCGCCAAAGCTACGCAAGGGCAATCTGCGCTAGCCGTCACATTCTAGTGTAAGACCAACGAATGGTGAGATTGATCATCATATTATATCGCCCTCATGGCTGAAAGGGTGAGCATGTTTTGTGTAACGGGGATTCGAATCCTCGACCCTTGGACTACGAGTCGAATGTCTTGACCACCTGGCCATGCCGAGTCTTGTGTAAAGGAACAAACATTTTACGTTTTACCCCTTTGAATAGGACATTGTTGTTGTTGTTGTTTAGAATTAAGCACAAAGCTGCACAATGGGCTATCTGTGCTCTGCCCACCACGGGTATCGAAACCCGGATTTTAGCGTGTAAGTCCGCAGACATACCGCTGAGCCACTGGGGGGCTGAATAGGACATATCTAAAATGAATTATTTTATGACTTTATAGGAATATGATGCTTAAAACGGAATATGGACAATTCTCATCATGTTTTTTTTTAAAAAAGAACGATGTCTCAACAAAATTTTTTTTTATCGCCTACTTTTTATTTATCCTTTTTTAAAAATAAATCTTTAAAGTTTGTATGGAATTTCAGGCTTGTTTGTTTTAATGTGAGAACATAATTATCTGAAGAGAACTACTTTGAAAGAGTGTTTGTTTCCAAGTGAGAATCTAATTAGGTAGATAATTTGGTAATTATAGCTTGTATTTTTCAAGATGAGATATTGAACATTGTTGCCAAAAATTCGGCATTTTGTTGAGTAAAATTGGCGTTTCATTGGAAAGAAATGGTTATACTTGAACAAAACAGTTGTCAAACATATTTACCAGTCAAATACAAAAAACTTCAACATTTCAAAATATTATTGGAAGATACAAAAGCCACACAAAACAAAATATAAGACGATTGAATTCACGTAAAGGAAAAATTTAGAACAATTATGCACAATTGAAACACAGTTGAAAAGCTTCTTGAATATTTATAAAAATTAGGGAAGTATCGGTGGTCAATTTCATTTAATTACCACATTCAAGTCTTATAATTATAATTGTTAACGAAGTATGCATCTTATTGTTTATAAAAGTAACATAAAATGTTTGAGATACCAAGTTTTTGCAAAACTGTATTTATAAATAGGAATGTGTCATCAAAAGTTAGTTAGTTTTAAAGTGAGAGTCGGTAACTATGGAGGTGAAATTTTGTCCTGGATCCGAGAACAAAAAAATGGACATAAGTTTTTCTCGAATTAATTTGTATTCTTCTGGTTTTACAGAAATGAAAAAAAAACGTGGGTTTTGTCTTTAAAATGTACCTATCTGTTTAACAAAACGGGTTTTTTTGCGAAAGTATTGTGTTTTTTTTTAATTTTGCACAAAGCTACTCAAGGGCTATCTGTGCTAGCCGTCCCTAATTTAGCAGTGCAAGACTAGAGGGAAGGCAGCTAGTCATTACCTCCCACCGCCAACTCTTGGCCTACTCTTTTACTAACGAATGGTGGGATTGACCGTAGCATTATAACCCCTTACGGCTGAAAGGGCGAGCATGTTTGGCGCGACCGGGATGCGAACCCGCGACCCTCAGATTACGAGTCGCACACCTTAACCATGCCGGGGCTTGCCAAAGTAACGTCAACAACAAAATGAAATATCAGTGTTTAAACTGTTAAACATTCAGCCAGAGATGAAATTAACGTAAACAGTTACAACATCCTCTGGTAAACGTCGATTTGTTGGCAGACACCCTAATACCCCATGGCGACAATACCGTGAGCCAAAAGCGTTGACAGTTTGCCAAACGATGACTTTTTATTAAATCTAACCACCTCCTTTATGAGTAAAATTTATTATTCGGTCATCTAAGTTATATATATGTATATACATACTCTCAAAGTGACTTGTTTCTGAAATTAATATTAATAATAACAACATAATAAACATAATTAGCAGACGAGTTAAGTCGTGACTCGTTACACGTAACTAAACTTTTGAAAAATATAACAACTGAACTTAAAAATTTAAATACTGAAGATTATTTGTCTCTAAACATCAACATTGTAAAATGAAATCGCGTGGAAACTTAACAGCTACAAAATTATTTAAATATTAATATAAAAGAAAAACGATACAGAATACGCACATCCGGTGAAGCCATTACCACATGCTTGTGAGTCAGCTGAGTTGAGCATAATCCAAAAGGCCAGTTGCCAAAACTTTGTTTAATGGAAAAACTTCGGTTAATTAAAGTAACTACGCAGTTCATAGTCACCCAATTTAAAACAGATGAGTTATGACACGGAGTTTCTATTTCCGTTCCACATACGAACATTTTTCAAATTTCGACAGTGAGTTGTTCATTTTTATCCTACATGTTTTATAACGTTGATAACTTTTAAGTTTATATTAAATATTGCAGTAAAACATTGTGCTTCTAGAAGTAATTGAAAATTATTTGAATATTTAATATGAATTTAAAATTATTGTTCGGAGTTAAGCACGAAGCTACACAATGGGCTATCTGTGCTCTGCCCACCATGGGTATCGAAACCCGGATTTTAGCGTGTAAGTTCGCAGACATACCGCTGAGTCACTGGGGGGGCGACTTACAATGATTTGAAATATATTTCATCACAATCTTTGCTTTATTTTCAACTGTTGCTTATTACGTAGATTTTGCCAGCAAGAAAGTACTTGAGTGCATCAGCTAGTAAGTTAGAATGACATTGAAATGGTGCGAAATTTTGATATAAGTTTATTATTTCTCTTCACAGCTTTCATATGTTTGATTAATAAACTTGGTTATTTAATGTTTTTTTTATAAACTGACAACGTACAATACTGATTTTGTATTATATTTTTCAGTTAAGTGATAAATTAGATTATTGTTGTAAAATGGTTTGCTGTGCTAGTTAATAAAGAAATGCCATAGTTTTGTCATAACTATTACGCTTCTTAATTACTAAGTTAAAACAACATAAACTCTCGCACTCAGAATAAACATCGTTGATTTTTTGTACGTGTTTAAAATAACATCTGTTTACTTTTAACGTGTATCAGCATCCAGCTTCCCTAACAAAGACTGTTATTTGCCATATTATATTTTATTTTTTTTTATTTTCAGGCAAAATATTTCTTTGTCTTAATAGTCACTTTTATATCAATTCCAGATCTTTCGGAATGTCAGC
The DNA here is from genome assembly GCA_011833715.1 of Carcinoscorpius rotundicauda. Lineage (NCBI taxonomy): Eukaryota > Metazoa > Arthropoda > Merostomata > Xiphosura > Limulidae > Carcinoscorpius > Carcinoscorpius rotundicauda. The sequence continues at coordinate 29,840,747 of CM022398.1, forward strand.
TTATGTCTATTCCAGACGCTGTTTACCATTTAATGAGAAATACAGTCATTCTCGCATGTGATCTCTCTTCCAACGTGTTGAGGAAGATTCCTCCTAAATTCGCCATCAAGTTCACATACATCAAAGGTGAGACTATATTTTAATGCAAAAGAAGGAACTGTTGTACAAATTTAATTCGAAGTGGTGCTAAAACATCTGTTTGTCTATCTGTGCGTCTGTCTGGTAGCATGTTAGGCTAAAGTTATTGTGACACAATTTTTGCTTGTTTCCAGAGCTCAATTTGGCAAACAACCGACTTAGCTCTCTTCCAGAGGAATTACGTGATCTCAGCGATCTGAAGCGATTAGATACTTCCCAAAACGACTATATGCTATTTCCCAAGGTGGTCTTCAAACTCCCAAATCTCATCTTTTTGAATGCACAGAAAAACCACCTTACAAGTAAGCAGAGGATAATATATTTTAAACATTATTAAGCATTCACTGTCACTACCATGTAACCGAGCTTTAACAGATAAATACGAGCTTTTCAGGATACTTAATGGTTTGCAGAGAAATGCGAAGTATTGGATTTATTTATTACAGAAATATTTTTCAGAGCTCCTTTCATTTATTAAGAAATTACTCTTGTTTGCTAAACTGAGTGTTTTTTTATTGTAGTTAAATATTACTTCTACAATGCTATTTTACACACTCATTTGTTGTCTGAGAATCTGAACAATGGGTTATTAGTGTTATTCATATCACAAGAAGCTATTGTTAGTAAAGCCTTTTCTCTTTTTTTAATCCAAGCTATTCCATTCTATTCTTACAAACAAGCCTCTTTCTAGGGTCCTTATTTCAGGATCATTGGTCTACTATGAGGGTCAGTTTTTCATTCATGAATGCATGGAATCGAAACTACTACCGTATCACATTGCTATAGGAGAAAGTTGAAAGGCTAAGTTGTAATAGAGAGCCTTTTATTAACAATCCAAACTACCACATTCTTTCACTATTCGACCCACATGCTAGGATGTATCAGAATAATATATTTCCCTATATTCAGAGCTTAAATGAAATAAGATTTATAAAGTGTTATTTTTATGAAAGTTATAATTTTACTGCTCATGCTTGTATTAGAAAGAATAGAGAATAACTTGTATTATATAGTGTTTTAAACAACCAACTACCGTTTTACAGACATCGACGTGGAGAAACTGAAAAGTGTTCGATCCTTACGAGAGGTAAACTTTGAAGATAATCCGCTGACAAATACATCTCGTGAGCAACTAAAATCAATGGAGTCTGTTGTGGTGACTGTCCATCTCAACTCTGCCATGGACACTGATTCAGATGACGATATTATGGATTTAGAGAACATTCCGCCGTCTGGTGGAATTAACAGGCAGTAATTTCTATCGCGTTCAAAATAGAGGACGAAGTCGAAGATTGTAAATTAAAATTGTTTCTTTTTTAACAAATATTTTTATAATTATGTAATTTTTCGTGTTATTATTTATTTAGAGTGCCACTGCATGGCAGTTTCTTACTGAGTGGGGAGGCAAGTCAAGCTTCCTGAATTTTATCCAAGTAACCCTTGTAAAACTAGTCCACACATGCACTCACACCTCCACGTATACGAATATATATATATATTATATTTAATGACTCATTTTGAAAGAAATGTGAGAAATCATAAGATTTATGAATAAATCAAATATTTTTATAGACACTTTTTTGTTCAACCATAAACAAAAGCCATTAAAATTAAATGATTAGTGACATAATATAAATAATTTATGATAATATTTTTATGTTAATATCGATAATAAAGTAGTTCAATTAAATTTTGAGCGTAACTCTAAAAAATGCCGTGATACGTGCACTTTGAGCCACGAGTAACATAATGGATGGTGAGTTGTATGATGTGGTACAGTAGTTATAACTCTAACAAATCAATGTTTTATATTATAAATTTTTTGTTGAGCAAATGCGTTTTCTATGGTAAATAAGTAAAAGTTTTATGTACACTATAATTTGCAAGTACCGTATTTTTCTCTGATTATCTCTTTATTTCTCCGAAAGGGGACCGAAGGCTGTCTGGAGGGTTCACCTCTTTAAACCACTCGCACCACAGTAACAGTAGTCTGTCAGACAGACACATAAGGAACGCATAACATTGCAATTTGTACTGTTGTAACGTCAGTACAGCGTGTGCACGACAAGAACCAACATAAATAGTGCACTCTGTACGCTACAACATAGTATGACACACGAATTTCAAAAACAAAGGATAAGCATTTTGCTACTTTTAATTTTTATTTTATTTTATCTTGAAACAGAACATTTTCAAAGACGCCGCAGAAGTACATATAGTTTTTGCTGTAGTATAAACTGACATGTTATTTAATTTAAAAAAAAGTGTTGTTTGAAGAATTTAATAGAAAAATGACCTTGTTTGAGTTAAAAAGTATCAAACGTATAAATCAGTTCAAACTCAGCGGAATATTTTGATTACACATAAATATTCAATTTCTTTGCAACATCATTTGGTAACATATTTACAGAATATATTGCGCTGATAGTCCCATCGTTTACCAAAATGAAACAGGATAGATCTGTAAAGACCACATGTAGGAAAATAAAAAATGATATCAAAGACGTATGTCAAAATTCTTTACTTCTTACGTATTACATTTGAATTGACCACGTATCAGAATAGGAAAATAACAACGGTATAACTCAATACACAATCTTGTTTGGGGCTGCTCAGAAAATTTTAATAGATTTATGCATCAGAAAATAACGTGATTCATAATCTCGCTACAATAATTGTTCGTGAATATCGTATCGTGTTATACAAGTCCAGAGAATCATGTTGTAAGTTCAGCTGCTAGTACTGACTTACGGATTTTACAATATTTCTAAAATCAAAACTAATGAACGGTTCATGCTCAAAGTTACAAATTAAATAAACTAATTAAAGAGTTAGTTTTGGTGTTATGTAGGAATTGTAATTAACTTTCCATTTCGTAGAATTATTTGACGTTGAACCATTTGATAAATTTTGTATAAGAGAAATATTTCTCTTTATGACTATCGTAAATAAAATAAGAAATAAAAATGTTGTTGTTGTTTCTTGACACGTTTGTATGATAGACATTTTTGATTTATGAGAAGAAAAATAACATTGGATTGTATAATTTTATTTAAGTTTATTCACATTTTTACCTGGGTTGTATGTATTAAACTTCGAAAACATCTCTTACTATAAATATTTATAATACACATAAAACTCAGCACTTTATAATATTTCAGAAAAAAAAGTTAAAAAATATTTTCTTTTACGTCTACTTTCTTTAGTTTTAATTTTACTTTCTTTAACAAAGAAAATAAATATGTTAACATTCTCATTATTAGGCGAAGAGAAAAAGATTTTCCCCCGCTGGAACTGTGGTAAGTCTAAGGATTTACAACGCTAAAATCAGGGGTTTGATTCCCCTCGGTGCACACAGTAGATAGCCCAATGTGGCTTTGCTATAAGAAAACACACACACGAGGAAAAATACTTACTGGTCGCAAAACAATTTTACTAAACAGTAGAGAGGGAAGTAACCGATGAAAATATTATGAGTAATCATCAGTTAAATTTGAAGGATAAGTAAGAGATAAGTTTATGGACTTATAACGTTAAACTTGTGTTTTTTTAACTTGAGGTGAACAGAGTATATGTTATATATTATATAGTTTTGCGCTGAAACAGACAAAGAATAAAAATAAAGAAATAATGCATAAGTCAACGATCTATGTACCGAATAAAAAAATTTCCATTTATATGCTCGAGTTCCAATGAATGTCGCGGGTTCGAATCCCTGTCATACTAATCATGCTCACCCTTTCAGCCGTGAAGGTTTTATAATGTGACAGTCAATCCTATTATTCGTTGGTTAAAGAATAGCCCAAGAGCTGGCGGTGGGTGGTTATGACTAGCTGCCTTCCTTCTAGTCTTACACTGCTAAATTAGGGACGGCTAGCGCAGATAGCCCTGGTGTTGCTTTGCGCGAAATTCAGGAAACGAACAAATTATTTATATACAAATCTTTTTCTTTCTTTTCGTACACATCACTAGGTAAGTCAACAACACAAGCTGATGTGATTTTGGTAGACGTGTACATTGCGTGGACTAACACGAACCAATCGAGTCATTTTTCATATATGAAAGATTGTGTTGCGGTATCCATGGCATTTTAACTGTGTTATTCAAAACGTTGCTATCAAACGTGATCAGGCTAGAAATAGCTGTACTCTATAATTATTCCATTTAACCACATAAGAACAATCAGACGTCTCTTTAGCTTCTTAACTTATTTCTTTACCATTTGTCTCACTTAATGAATAACTTAGGTAAAAGAGTATTTAAGAAAACTCCTCCTAAAAAACCCAAAAGCAACAAAAATGCATGGGACACAGAAAACGAAGATTTGGAGGTTCTGGGGTTAGAAGACCCTTGCTATGATAAGCTGCACGAGGCTGATGTGATTCCTGAGAAGGAAAGAAGGGGATGCTGGTATGACTTAACACGGACTATTGGAGGTAAGGTCCTCTCCAAAACAGGACCTTTGTTATTAATATCAAGTGTTATTTGTATTTCACTGCATTGTAAAATTAAGTCAGAGGTTTCTAAGCATTAATTGTTAGATATTATTGTTGTTATATATTTCTTGACATCAAACAAGAAATAATAAACTGGCTGAACATTTGAAATTATCAATATTATTATTAACGGTAAATAAATATATTTCTCTTGACTATCATGCTCAACTCAGTAACTTTCAAACTTATATATTTTACGCTTTTTCCAAATAGCTTGAAATCTCTTAAGTTTATATTTTTTAGTAACTAACAAAAGCTTTGCACTTCAAATAATTACTTTTCTTATTTGTACTTAAAATAGTGAAATGAGATAAGGATATTCTTATGTAATTATTTGAAACAAAACGTTATTTTTCTTTCAAAAATATTTATTATTTTATTTAATTGGACGCTAAACATACTGACGGTTAATTTGGTCGTTGTCCGTAGTATCAGTTAATAAAGAATAATGTAGATTGTTTTTATGTATGAAGTAGTTTTTGAATCTGGTTTACATTTTTCTACTTGTTTCTCCAATATAAAAGTCATGGTAATTATCACATTGTATTATATAAATATTGTTGGTGTTGTATTTGTCAGTGTAGTTTTTACGTAGTATAGACCTCAGCAACAGCATTCACGAAACCATATACTGTATACCATATATTCCCGACATCAGCAGAAAAATAACCATCATTTGCCAAAAACTTGTAACAAAATATGAAATCCCAGTTAATACAAATTTATTAAAAACCCAGGCACAAAAGTGAGGTTTATACTGTGTAAAACTACACTGACAAAAACCACACCATTATTTATAAAATACATTGCCACGACTTCAATATGAAGCAGTCTGTTTATTGAAATACATGACATGCTGTAAAATTAAATATTAAGAGCAGTTAACTCTGTATAATCTATAGTTATTTACTGTGAACAACAACTTAATCGAGAACTTTACTTATCTATACAGAACAATAGAAAATTTCATATATATATTTATAAAGTGAAAAGTGCGCGTTCAATCGATTTTGTAAACAGGCTACAACCTGTAGAATCCAAAGTTCGTGTTTCAACAGTTAATACTGACGTACTATAAATATATACAGTTTTTGAAGTATAATAATATCTTAAAATATTTTTAAAGATTCTTAAATTGCAAAACAGGCTCGTGTGAAGCTCGAGTCAGAGGAAATAAGTCCGTGATGCATGAATTATTTGAGGTATAATTTACTGACTTATGTACAAACAGTTCAAAATAACAATCTGAAGTAGAAGGAAACAAAACGAAACAAAATGTGGAACATTCTAGAATCGACACAAACCTGGTCGCTGCTTTCCCATGTAAACAGTAGTTACGGGTACTTAAATTTCTTTCAACAGTTTGTTGGACTCGTTTTCTCTGAAGTATATATTTGTTTCCTAGCAAACATCTTCATACTTAAAGCTCTTACAGCAATGTTTTCTCGTTACTGTCTTTAGCTCTAATTTTCCGCAATGTGTGTTTGGCATTACTCCTAATTACTGCTGTTAGTACAAATTACTTTTCTTTGGTTTCTCATAATAATCGTTGAAGGAAGTGGTGTAACGTATGAATTATTGAAATACAAAAGCTTCAATAAATCAAAATAAATCATAGGATATAAGATAATATGTGATTTTAAGAGGAAACATATAACTACCCTTTATCAAGGAAAATAATTATACACACACTTCTGAGCTAGCTAAGAAATCAATAGTAATTTATGACGTAGCCGAAGTAAATTTTCAATTAACAAAACTTTGGGTACGCCACTCTTTTCTGTAATTGCGAGACATAAAAGCTTTACTTTTGAAATTAAAAAGGTTTATCGTTATTTCATGTTTCCGGGATATAATTTATTTTACGTTTCCTTATGTTATTGCAAACAGATTATTCAAAAAGTTCACTGTTTACAGGAGAGTTATTTCTTTTTAAGTAGCTTCTGGTTTACATGGTTTCTATTAATATAATAGAAAATTATTCTTTTGGTTGTAACCTCGTAAATGTATTATCTAAAAACCAAACGCATGATTTAAATAGTTTAAAACTGTTACCTAAAGCTTAATTATTCTTCAATACCAAATCGTGTTCTTGAGTTATGTGGGCGTTACAATGGGGCACCATCATAAAAACACAAATAAAGTTGCCGCTTTAAAATATTTTAAAATATGAAAAAGTTAATGTGTTATGTAATAAATTAAACCATTTTTGGAGGGGTAGCGATAAATTTTTTTGGAATTTGGAAAAGTAACCTCACTCTTATTTTCCAAGATAACATTCAGTGGGTATATTGAAATAATGGTTAACTTTTCAAAATCACCTGATGTATTTGTTTGTAGACAGATATTCGGCTGAAACTAGTTGTTTCTAATTTTGAACAAGTCGTAGATTTGAAGGATGATATCTTGACAAAAGTATCTATCACCAACTCTTGGAAACTCTAATGGAATAACAACAAGTGACTGTCATTCTTATAAAGTACACACGAATTCAAAATGATTAACCGATTTTTTTTTTCGGTGACAAGATGCGAACCATGAATCTTTGACTTCATAGTATGATACAAAGATCATTAGGTCATGTACCCTACCTACCTGATATATGGCCCTTCTTTGAATGTGTTGTTCTTTGTGATATAATTATTAAACAGAACAAAGAAAAAACATTAAGAGCTTACCTGCTTTAGCTAAGTTTAAGCTTAAATTCATGTAATTTGGTATGCTTATTGACGTCATTATCATCTGTACTTCAAACAACAAAAGAGGATGGTCACAATATCCAATAACTGGTTAGCTAGTCCAAGAACCGTAAAATATAAACCATGTTAATTAAAGTTTTTGGTAATATAAATTATCCAAGTAACTGTTTATCATATATTATCACATATACAAAACATTATTGAACTACATACATTTGTACAAAGTATACTAAATGAATAACTCTTCTAGCCGAATGTAATTTCTAATAAAGCAGTTTGTAAATTTCTACTTCAAATTGTCGATATTTTAGAACTGTAGCAATGAAAATATTTTGTGATGATAACGTTCACTTTGGTTTATGTATAACAGGTTCTGCAAAGTCTCAAAATGATTTAGTTGCATGTATTAAATATGACACACATATTTATACACACACGTATATATATATATATATATATATTAATGAAAATTAATACATTTTGATAAAGTTTATTTTTTATTTCTCATGTGAAACTGGCTAATGAAGGTTAAGACTGAAAGACAGTGTATCCCCACCGCAATGTGGGTCTTAATAATCAGTTACCTCCATAACCTAGAATACATTTTATAATCCCACGTTATAGTTTTATCTTGGGATATTTTTGATTAGCGCAGCGTTTTTTGTTTAATTTATTTGGGTTCCGACTTTTTTTTAAGTTACAACAAACTTATGTATATATAATATTAAAAATAATTATGGAAACAGTAAGGAAACTGATATAAAAGGCAAATTCGAAATATTCTTCACCAGAGTATAGTCACGTGTTCATGGTTTACAATGCAATCGATTGTCATACCTTATTAAGGTACGAACATGTCATGCCCGGTAGTAGTAATGTAATTCATTCATGGTTCCTGAGTGGTCAAGAATACGACATGTAAACACGTACAGCAAGACCTCATGTTTGAAAAGGAACTGTTTGCAATATTTTGAATAGGATACGTGTAACTGACGTTATTTATAACAGATGTATAAACCCAAATTTAATGTTAAACATTTCAATGTATGTTCTTTACGAGGTAGAAGACAGTTGATTTTGTACATATTTTACAAATGACCTTACTAAGAATATGGCCGTTAATGTTGTCTTGAGAGCAGCGAACTATATACAAGTAAGAAGCAGTTTTAACGAATGTATAGCTGCTTGAAAACTGCTGTTGGGAAGAGGCAACAAAACATAGAAATAAACGAAATGCTACAATGGACATCGTACCTCAAACAATAAAACCAGCAAAATGGAGACGTATGCTCTTATAGATATATGTATGTACAAAAACATTAATGTGGAAAAAGAAATGAATAGTTTGCCGTCAGGAAGGATGAACAGATAAATATTCATCTTGAGAATGGTTAAATAAAAAATTATAGTACTTGATGTAGATACAGAAGTAAAACAAATAATTTGAAAAGTAAAATATAATTAATGTTTTTATATTGTTGTCACAACAGACAATATTCTCGAGGACTCGCTTCTGTTACCTCAAGAAATAAATTTATTTAAAAACAATATTATTAAATTTTGTTTCGACACAAATTAGTTATAGTTTGATTAACGTGAACAGTTTGTTTTTTGAACTTCGCGCAAAGTTATACGAGATCTATCTGCTCCAGCCATCCCTAATTTTGTAGTGTAAGATTAGAGGGAAGGCAGCTAGTCATCACCACCCCTCGCCAACTTTCGGGTTACTCTTTTACCAACGAATAACGGGATTGACCATCACGTTATATTTTTCCCACGGCTGAAGGGGCAAGCATGTTTTGTGCGACGGAAATTCGAACCCGCGACCCTCAGATTACGAGTCGAACGCCTTAATCCACCTGGCCATGCCGTGCAACATGAACAAAGTAATAAGATACGAATATCCTATTTTTAGTCCCCAGCTGGGAGAACGGTAAATCTATGAATTTATAACGTTAAAATCATGGGTTCGATTCCCCTCGGTGTTCACAGCAGATAGCCTGATGTGGCTTTTGCTACACGAAAAAAACACACACACCTGTCATTTTTTGTAACTTTAAGTTTTGAGGTTATTATTTTCAGAGCTTGTTTGTTTGTTTTGGAATTTCGCACAAAGCTACTCGAGGGCTATCTGTGCTAGCCGTCCCTAATTTAGTAGTGTAAGACTAGAGAAAAGGCAGCTAGTCATCATCACCCACCGCCAACTCTTGGGCTACTCTTTTACCAAAGAATAGTGGAATTGACCGTCACATTTTAACGCCCCCATGAACCCGCGACCCTCGGATTACGAGTCGCGCACCTTACGCGCTTGGCCATGCCAGGCCATTTTCAGAGACAAGAAAAAGCTCGAGAGTAAAGTCCGTGTCTATAAATTCATTGAGTGGTATATTTATTATAGGTTTTAGTTATATAAGTTTATAGATGTCCAATCTTCCTTCTGCCGGCAAATGTTCAACTGATGTTATGGCAAACTTCTGTAATTGTTGAAAAAACAAACACTAGAAGGAACACACAGTTTTAACGACTTTATAAATTTATGTTCATAAAAATAAGTACAAGATCAGAAGACCCTAAAAATCACTTTTAATCCAAAATCTCTCGTATATAGTCTGTTAAAAGCTAATAGTCGTAAGGCTATCACGCTATGGGCGGAAACATGATAATTGTAGAGTACTTGTTATACTAATTTATTATTTCCGTTTCTTCAGGTAACATCATTTTTCATGTTATGCGCAATATTTTTTTTTATAAAAAAGAAAGGTTCCACTAATAAAATGGTTGTAAAAGTTTTTTTTCTTGAAAGAGAAATTACTATTTACTCTAGCTTATAGTATAACTTGATGCAAAAATGAAACTTTACTCATATGTATAACAGCGTGTTTTATTGATAACGTTCTGACATAATTTTGCACAACGAAATGTTTTTATATGAACATTATATGTGACGCAATACAGCGATACGATATCTTATCGTAAGGCCGCAATACGATTATATATTGATACATCGTCCGATATGATTTACATATATCTTCACAAAATTTGGCAAGCTTTCAGTAAACATTAAGTGTTTTATACAGAAGAAAAAAAATCAGAATTTTTGATAAAACATTTTTGTCAAAAAATTAATGATTTTATAAAGAAGATAAACACTGAGTATTACTTGTTGTCTTCGTTTCTTTTATTAAAAACATTACATGAAAGTAACGTAATAAATTAATAGTAATAAAATAGATAACCAGACATTAATTTTACCTCATTACTTCTCTTGCCAGCTCCCATTTAATTTATCAAACCTGAGAACTTGAAAAAGCAGACCCGAAATGGTTAAGCTGATATATAGTTGAATAATTACGTTTATTACACATTTTTTATTTCAATAAGCATGATTAAGTTAATCATTCAATTTTTTCCTTATAAATAATGAACCCAAGGAAAGTTGTGGAAAGTTACATATGCTGTAATATTTTTTCAAATACACGAATTGTTTACCTGAATGTATTTTTACATATTCCTGCTACCAGGTGTCCTTCTTTTGCAGTCGTTTTCAGATTTTCAAAAACAATAGGCTAGACTGACAGAATATTTCAGATAAAGTTTGTTAAAATTTTCAAAATTGTTTCAGATTCATGTTTACAACATATCATTTGCGCATAACTCCAATTTAAAAGAAAAATGATTAAGTTAGTAAAAATATACACGATATTGTTCTGTATTGCATTCTCTTATTAAAAGCGAGTTGTTAAATATAGCTTCGTAACGGATTCTAACTTACGACATAGTTGTATTTTATGTACAAAAACTTGGTATACAAATTTAACTACATTCTCGACCGAAGGTGGACAAAGTTTATTTTTCACCTGTGTACATGTGTGTGTTTGGTTTGGTTTATTTTACATTTTGCTCAAAGCTATTCGAGGGCTATCTGCGCTAGCCGTCCGTAATTTAGCAGTGTAAGACTAGAGGGAAGGCAACTCTTGGACTACTATTTTACCAACAAACAGTGGGATTGACCGTCCACTATAACGCCCTTATTCTTGAAAGAGTGAACGTGTTTGGTGCGACGGGGAGTCAAACCAGCAACCCTCAGATTACGAGTCGAGTGCCTAAACCACCTTGTCATGCCGGGCCTAATAGGATATTAAGCTGACTGAAAACGAAAATTGTACAGATCATTTTATTGAAGGGATCAAAATGTGTTCTTATAAAATGTGCTACAAAATGTGAAATTTATGATAAAGAATAGAGGATTTCTTTTGTTTGTTTTTTAAATTTTGCGCAAAGCTATTCGAGGACTATCTGCGCTAGCCGTCCCTAATTTAGCAGTGTAAGATTAGAGGGAAGACAGCTAGTCATCACCACCAACCACAAACTCTTGACCTACTCCTTTACCAACGAATAATGCAATTGATCGTCATATTATCACGCCCCTACGGCTGAAAGGACGAATATGTTTGGGGTGACAGGGATTCGAACCCGCGACCCTCAGGTTACGAGTCGAGTGCCTTAACCACCTGGCCATGCCGGGTAGCGTGTGTGTTTATTTGTGTATTTGTCAGCAAGATTTCACAAAAATGGCTGAATGGATTTAGACGAAAGTCAGTATACATTTGTGTTGTAAACAAACTTAGAAGTGATTAGTTTATGGAGGATCAAGACTACTGATTTGGGTCATAGAAAAGTCACGAAAATATAAAAACTCCCTATCTGTTCACATGGGGATAAAGTTCATACTATTTTCGCTCTATAACTCAGAAAAAAAGTAATCTAATTAAAAAAACAACAACTTTGTGAATTCATGTAGAATATTATTCCTCATTGACTTGCCAAAAATTGGTCGTGTCCATTGATAACGACGAACAAGCGGACACATTTTGGTATCTCATGAGAACCGAATATGATCCGACGCCTTGTGACGAAAGTAAGTTCTTTACTGAATGTCCTAGTTATGATACGAGTTCATGTAACTAAAACAAGTACGACATGCATGTAAAAGTCTTACCATGTTAATAAAATTAATTCACTTCATCAAACTCAAACTAACGTGTGCTTTCTTATCTTTTTCTTACTGATCCTAGGAGGAAATATTTAAAATATTATTTACTACAGGTGAATGATTCCAAAATAAAAACAACCAAGTCGGTGTTTCTGTTACAATGAGGAAGAACAATATTTTTTAGTTTTTTTGTTTATATAATATTTTATAATAATAATAATGAACCATCAACCAGTGAAACAATATCAACGTTTACGAGAGCTAATGTCAATAGATTGTGCGGTCTATAATTTATTATTTAAGGTTTTCGTTATTCTAACGCTTCATGTAAACAAGAGTCTGTGAAACTTAAATTTGTTATGGCAGGAAACAAAATTAGTTGCCATGGATCCAAAAAGTTGCGTGGCAGCGTACAAGTATTATGTACTGACTCGTTAAGCAGTGTCCAGTTAGCAACGCTACGCTATAAAGGAATACGATGTTATTAGCATTATACATACTTTAGTTGCTATGGTAACTTTTATTATGCTATGTTTAAAGCTTGTATTACCTCATCCGAACTCTCCAATTTCTTTTGTCTACTTAAATAAATACTAATACGACTATATTACTGGATGATTAAATTATGTTAGGTACAAATAATTAAAAAGGAGTGTATTTAGTATCTAAAATTACCAAATTGATGAATCTTCATATAATTCTTCACATATTTATATGACACGAGTACAGATACAAAAGTGTCAAATTTTTAAAATGAAATTATATGATATGTGGTACACAAGTCATCCACACCGCAACTTTGACAATTCACGATTTTATGCATCATGTTATGCACTAGAAAAACAACAGATACAAATTAAGATTTTATAAAATTAACACGTTTTGAAGTGACACGTTACTTTTATCGGATAATTTTCTCATTCAACCAAATTCAGCAAAAAACACAAAAGAATGACATATGTTTCAGTTTCTACTGAGCTTATATAAGTCAGCGTTTCATGGCGCAAAGCGGATACACCACCTATGTCTTGAGCTTAGACTTTACGTTATACGTTTGACGAGCTTTCGACAAATAATTTTTCATGTACAACGCACAACATTAATGTCTAGGGATTCATTCTTGTTCTATATATATTTATGGTTTGTTTGTTCTGAATTTCGCGTAAGGTTACTCGAGGGCTATCTGTGCTAGCCGTCCCTAATTTAGCAGTGTGAGACAAGAGGGAAGGCAGCTAGTCATCACCACCCACCGCCAACTCTTGGGCTACTCTTTTACCAAGGAAAAGTGGGATTGACCGTCACATTATAACGCCCCCACAGCTGGGAGGGCGAGCATGTTTGGCGCGACCCGGGCACGAACCCGCGACCCTCAGATTACGAAGCGCACGCCTAGGCTATGCCAGGCCCCATATTTATGGACGTACAACATTAAAATCCAGTTTTCCATTCATCGAGACGTACAGTGCTCAGATAACCCAAAGTGAATTCGCGCTAAAATAAACATTTTTTTACTGTTATGAAACGAGAAGTTGATATAATATAATTAGGGAAACATGAAGTTATCAGAATAAAAAATCGTTTTAATTTATACTGAGATAATTTATTTCTCAAGTAGTTTGTTTCCGGTTAATAAGTATTAGCTTATATTTTTCTCATGGAAGTAAAAAATGGTTAAAAATCCACTATATTAGCATCAAATGTATCATCATCATTCATTAAGTGACAAAGTGGTCTAAAAGCTTATAATTCCAAAAATTGGATTTTGATAACTATGGAGGGCACAGCACAGATAGCCTATTGTCTATGTCTGTACTTAACTCTGAACAAGCAAATAAAATAATCGCTCAATAAACCGTCGACAAATTAACATTTTCTAAATATGTTTTATCATGTAATTGTTTGGTAACAGTGCAATTATCACAAACTGTGTTGTAATAATAAAGTAAAGAATAAGATTTGTCTTGGAAACAACTCTGTACCGTACACTTGTATATATGTTTGAGTTGTTTTAATATATTATTTTAAAGCAAGTAGATGTTATACTGTTTGCTTATTATTAAAAGTTATCGCCAACAAATTATAGACATCCACTGTATAGAACTTGTCCACACATGCATCCACATTTATGCTCAAATAAATTGATTTAAAATTCAAATAAGCTATTTAGATTATGTGATATAAAAATTCTAAAATTTCCAACGTTTGTACATTATTTCGTGCACCAATCATTAATCATGCAATGGATTAATAAATTAATAAATTCCAAAACTTAAGGAAATTGCATAGTCATACATATTGTGCGAAAGGTTTTAATAAATTTAGTTTTCAACGTAAGAAACTAAAAACTCTGATGCATTTATGGTTTTAAGATGATAATTCTGTTTCTGAAAATTGTTATCTAAACATTAACATAGTGCAAATAAAAAAAGAAATGATGTTTTAGTTAATGTTTATACAGTTATGGTACTTTTTTTGAAATACAGAAGCAAGCAAAATGTATGCAAAGTAGACAAATGAAGACAGAAACAGTGTACACAGCTGTGACGAAAACAGTTTATTAAAGCTGTTATTATTAAACACAATGCTGTACTCTGCCCACTGATGATAAAACAGATAAAACCCGATTTTTAGCGTTATAAGTTCTCGGTCTTACCACTGAGCCACCTGGGAGAAAGAAACAATTAACAAAGAATTTTGACAGCTACAGTAAAATTTCATGTTTATTCTTAAGCTAAAAGACTTACGATTAAATCTGCTATATACCCGCAACACCCAAAATTTTATTTAACGCTGTAAGTTCACGAGCTGCGGGACAAGGGAGGCAGAAACAATGCACAAGAAATATAGTTTGAAACAATAAACAAAAATGGATAAAAACAATAAGCAGTTTCCTTGTATTGGAACAATAAACAATAAATATGAACAGAAACAGTAAATAAGAGCTATGGAGAAATACAAGTTATAATAAAAGTTAGTTTTATGATCACCTTGAAACTACAATCTTACTATATTAACACTTTGCTTTCCCTTCTTATGTCCAACAACTTATTCCATCATTAATTGACTCATTTCAATGTAAACATAACATATTTCTATTTATTATTATAATCAATAACATAATAAATTTTGTTTCTTACTGGCAGTGTATTACTTTGTTTCTTTGATATCTCGGTTTATTCGTTCTCTTTCACACCACCCGGCCTTCTTTTTTCTTTGTGGAACTTCTGTCTTTTATATCCTTTTCTCGATGAGATTATTTTCTACTTGAATTTGCACCTATTTCCTGTATACCAAATTATAAAATTTCATAATTATAGTTTGTTTTTTGTAACTCCATGCCAAAAGAGAAAGAAAATTGACCACTAATTCCTATCGTTTTGTAATGACTTAAGACTGCTTCAATCCCTATTCCCTTGGAAACTGACAGAAACCCACTACTTTCTCACTTTTCTCAGTTCCAACCGATATTTCTTACACCTAACTTCATAACAGTTTGAAGAATGAGTAAGAAAAGCAGCTGATAGTAAAATGCGTTATTTTGTATTTGGTATTATATTAAGATAACTCTTCTATACTTCAATAAATAACAGTTTATTCAAGACAATACGTAAGGGGAATATCGAGGTAATAGTAATGAAAATAATTAGATTTTTTCCACGTTTGCATTTCCTTAACTTAATTCTCTTTTTGCTTAAAAGTTTCTGAGACATGTGTTCTACAACTTAAAAGTAAATAAAATATTATGGAAAGCCAATTAAATACTTTCAAATTATATAAAATTTTAAGCACATGAAATAAAGAGAATGTAAAGAAGGGAATTATTATTTCACTGGTAAGTGTGTTAGTTAAAATGATGTTGTTACATGTGTTCATACAGGCTGTTGGAGCACAAGGCAGATGAAAAAAGAAACTTTTGACAGGGAGTGGTACATCAAAACAACATTAAGGGAGTTACTTATTTACAGTATATTTATCGTTATCCTTACCATCTGTAAGTTGTTTTTTATTTTGTTAATTATCTGTGTTATAGTTTGTAAGATTACGTAAAATGTGCTACTATTTTAATAATTAGAGACTTGCATTGTCATCTAATCCGACTTTGTTGCAAAGAAAATAAACCAACGAAACGCGTGAAAGAATGCAAACACAAAATGTTTTATTTATTAAATAACAGTTTATCCTAAACAGCAGTAAAGTTTCTGTACATTTAAAACTTAGATGACACATTGTTTTTAAGGTCACTTTCTGGCCAAGTGATTAAATGATTTTTAACTTAACATGGTGTCTCTGAAGGCTTTGAATCAATTTTCAAATATTATATATATATATATAACTTGGCGACAAAACACTGGGATTGGCATGTCATTTTAAGTACAGAACTACGGGATCTAATTTTAACTGTGAAATTGGGTGCGTGGTTAAATAACACTATTTTCTACGTTGTTAATGAGGTAACGATTGAATCATTATAAGTTCTCTGTAAAATAGAATCATCACCCATTCCTTAAGAGGTGTTTTGATATGCATAATATATAAATAAAAATTATGCTAATTAGTCCTGATTATAGTAGTTAGCTGTATGATGCTGTTATTGTTTTCTTAGTATACAGCTGCACAATGAGCTATATGCAATCGGTGCACTACAGGATATCATATTCCAAGCATTCCAAGTACGTAAGGTTACTGCTGACCAACATGGAACTTTGTTATACAAGCCTTCAACTCAGTAAGCTAATGGAAGCAAAAGAATAGCTTAGGATTTAGGTTAGGTATGCTGGTTCCCTAAATATTTATATACTGTAATAATTCATAGCAATATTTGGACCACATTCATTTCTTCTGGGATTTATACGACGTATGTTTGCAATATATCGGAAAGGGTGACCTATATCGGTGATCTCACATGCAAACAATTTGATATTAAAATATAAAATGCATTTGAGCAAATGTAGCATAGATATTTCTTATTATTCTGTTTATGCACAGTTTTGTGAATACAGTGTTTAAAAGTGGTGAATTAAAAACCAATTTCGTAACACTAAATAAATATTTGTGCAGAAGTACGTGTAACACATTGCCTGATTAGGTTAGTTTTTATCATAAGCATTATATATGTAAAAAAATATGAAAGTTAAAAAATGCATGTGTAATCTACTATGAATCTGTGAAGAGCAACCAATTAAACTATTTATAATTATCCTGTCGTGTCAAACAAATCCCCGTAAATCTAACCCTAGTTTTCTTACAGGTTATTTTTCATAAAATGGGATTTACCATATTACAATCAAACATTCGAAGTAAAATTAATTCTAAATCTTAGATAGATTTATTTTTGTTCTTAATACCAGTAAATGTAATTCCTATTTCTTTCCAGTACGATATTGTAATAAGAAAGGCAATACAAATGATAACCTCAAATTGATAAAGGTATTTTACGTAATAGTAGCAATGGAAGAAGGACTGTTTAATTTGTGATAACAAATAGTTCCATCAAAGTTTCATTCATATAAAAATACACACACACGTATATATATATATATATATATATATATATATATATAAAGAAACGAATGTAATCTTTATGTAGCATTAAGGATGTAAAATAAAAATTGACTTAATTTTACTCTTTCTATACGGCTATGAAGTTCTCTTTGAAGTTCGGTCCGTATTCACATTTATGTAGAGATATAAACCTTTCCATGACACAGTTGTTAAGTTAGAACTCACATAAAGGATACCATATTTTATATAGGTACTCTTCGTTTTTGTTTAACTTTAATGTATGAATAACTTCGTAAAAAATTCTAATTGCAAAAGTTAAAGAATAACTATTATTCTAAAACTATATTGTGATAATTATGATTCTAAAGCAAGACTGTGATAACTAAAATCCTAAAACCACATTGTGATAATTATGATTCTAAAACTATATTGGGATAACAATTATTTTAAAACTAGATTGAAATAACTGATTCTAAAACTAGACTGATAACTATAATATTAAGACTATATCGTGATAATTGTAATTCTGAAACTAGATTGTGATAACTGTGATAATAAAACTTGTGTTTAGTATGATAATAAAACTATATTGTGATAACTATTATTTTAAAACTAGATTGTAATAACTATGATTCTAGAACTAGACTGATAACTATAATATTAAGACTATATCGTGATAATTGTAATTCTAAAACTAGATTGTGATAACTGTGATAATAAAACTTGTGTTTAGTATGATAATAAAACTAGATTGTGATAATTATAATAACGAAATTAGATAGTACAAGAAATTGTAACAATAAATCATGTTTCTAACTTCAACTTCTAACATTTAATTAAACTACGCCAACAAACTGAAGTGTATTTGTTCGTGCTTTTAAAGAAGGAATATAATTAAAACTCATGTATAGAGAACAGTATTTCACGAGACATTTCAAGTATTTGACATCAGTCTTTTTAAATAAACGTCTCCCTTATGAAGTGAACAGGTCAGAAACGCAAAATTTCGTTCAATACTTGAAGCTGACAGCTAGTGTTCACGTGTTTCGTAAATAAGGTCTATTCAATTATTTATTTGTATTATTTTTAAATATATGGTTATATTTTTATTATAAGCATTGTTTTGCATTATTTGTTCAGTAAACGGATGTAGGACTAACTCTCCTAAGCTGCGAAACATGATACGATATTACAGGGTTTCGATTGGCAGGCTGGGCAACATCTGGCTTAGCAATTAAAGTGCAGAATAAATTTCCAGGAAATAACCGTTTAACAAAATAGTAATATGCATTTCAAAGCTGTCAGAGCTTTTATTATGTCTTCCGAACTAGCTAATGCAGAAAATGTTCGTCGACTATACAAACACAAGTGCAGAAAGTGCTGTAACAACATTTTTACTTTTCTTCTAGTTACAGTTTGTAAAAATAACATAAAAAACAGAGAGAGATATGAAAAAATCAAAATAGGCAAAAGAGACTAGTGTCGCCATTACTAAGTGTAGTAGAATCCGGTAAGTTAGGAAAGTAGTAGCCATATAGAGAATTATAGAGGGTGTCAGAGGACAAAGAAACGATAGCAGACGAAAGAGAGCCATTGTCATTTATATATTTAAGTCTCTCCTTTTTCTTCTATTTTTCATTGCCCCAGTTACAAGATTCAAATAACTTCTACTAGTAAAGGAAAAAACTGAGATAAGGGTAGCATGTAGACTAGGCACTGTGTATTTAGAAAAGTTTACCCATGTATAAATAACTAAACAATAACGAATGAAGAACAACAAAATAAAAAGGAATGTTTAAAAACAGCTGGGTTAGTTGAAACAAAAATATAATGTCGTGATGACACTTGTTAACCTGAAGATGACCTAAGAAAGTTGAAACATTGTTTTCTACCTTTATTTTAATAAAATTTTATACCTTTAGCAGCTGTCTTGAGATACATTTTTTTACAAAAAGGTAATGCAGATACATTTTATCTGAACGAGGCTTCTGTCACCCAAAACTCTCTTCAAGAAACTTACATTTTAAACTTTGGTGAGCTTTTATATGTTAAAAAAACACTCATTACTTTCTAGAATCTCCTGGGGGATATCAACAAATTTACAAACTTACAACGCTAAAATCCTCGCTTCGGTAGATACAAAAGTAGCCCACGTGGTTTAGTTCTAACACTGTCCAGAGTTTTCTAACTTTTTAAAGAATTATTATTCCCGTAGTAAATATTCTGCTCTTTTTTTGAAATCGGAACAATTTTACCCTTTTATTGCAAGTTTGTTTGTTTTGAATTTTGCACAAAGCTGCTTGAGGGCATATTGATATAGTATATCGCTGTAGTCATAAAATATTTTGTTTATTAAACAAAAACTGCAAATAATATGCATACCAGTCGTAAGACCAGTCACTGATCAAGCATATAACCAGACTTAGTCTTTTACAGAATCTTAGGACCAAGACAACCTGATTCATTTTAATTAGTTAATGAATAGTACTTCTGTGTTTGTTCTGAAATCATAATAAATAACTGAAGTAGAAGTGGACGTTGTTTATAGCGTACTGAATGCTAATTTTAATCATTTTTCTTGAAATTATATCAAAAAATCGAAGCAGAAATCGAAATTGATTCAAGCATACTCAATAGAAAAGTAAATCACTTGCCCGAAATAATATTAAAAAAGCAATACAGAAATGAAATATTCTTTCAACCTGTCGAATTCTGAATGAATTATTTTCCTCGAAATCATAGTAAAGCAAAACAGAAATCTATTATACTTTCACCACGATGACTATCGACATAAATCGGTTTCCCTTAAATAACATTTATAATAAATCAGAAATTAAAATTGCTTGTTTAAAACTTACATACACCATAAAACAATATCTCGACATTGTATGTTTTAGTTACAGTTTTACTTGAATACAGTAATAAGTGACTTCCATATTTTTTAATGTTATCATAGAAAACCACTCTAAAAAGACATAACTGTCTGAAAAGAAGCAAAATCTTAAATATTTGAAAACGAGTCAAATTTTGAAGTAAAACGCAAGAAATAATGTTAAAACATTTTTATAGAAAATAACTTTTATGGTAACTAGACGCTCTTAAAAACCGGATAAATGTTTACTAATTTCTTTCAAGATAAGTTACAAAAGGGTTATCTTCGTGATGACGAGAAACCCACTTGAAGTAAAAATGTATTCTCGAGACGTCTAGTATGTGTATTAAAATTTAATTAAAATAAAGTACAGAACAACGTTCCAACCTTCTTAGGTCATCTTCAGGTTAACATCTTGAGAAAAGGGTAATCTGCATATAACTTCCCTCACTTAGAATAGATTAACCAGAGAGATGAGTGATAGTCAAACAATTCTCGCTATTGGCTTTTGGCTCACTTTCTTGTAATACCATAATGAGGATAGACAGTCACTCTTATGGTACAGGCAAGGTCTCAAAGTCTAAATGCAATTTTGCGGCAACGGGTCGAGAACATTTAATTATCAGGTTCACAGATCGTACATCCAATTCCTAGTCTACCCCCCAGTCCAGTTGAACACGAATAGAATATTCTAGATTAACACTAAGCCACACATTAAGCTCTCCAGTTGGCCTGATATGAACGTTCCAACTTGTAAGTGGGAAATACGTAAATTATATTACTAGAACATTGAAACTTCTAAAACGTGAACAAATTTCTAATAAATATGATATCATGAAACATCGTTTTCTACTATATCATCCGTCTATTGTCGATAGTACTGAAGTAAATGAATTATTTTCAAACTTGGATTACGTTTCCAAAAAATAAAAATTTAGATAAATATTTGTTCAGGACCCATATTTCTCAGTATACTACTATTAGCATCATGCAGTCTTGTATGTTAATAGGTGTATTCCTCCTATATTAACTAGAGGCTGTTATATATACAAATACATTTATGCACAAAACAATGGGTGGCAATTCTAGTTATTCAAATAGCACTAGCTGAAAAAAAGTAGTAATATTTATCGTGTAAAATATGAGAATTATCTCGATTTATTTTTCCATAGCTTAACGAATGGAACGTTTTTCATAAAGCTACAAGTGAACCAACTCTAAAGCAAACAGGAACGGCATGCAAGTTTCACGATAACTTATAGCCACGCGAAATGAATAAAAAAATCAAGTACCTCATTTCCGAAACACAACGACAGTGAAACCGGATTAAAGTTGTTATATAGATGCTATTAAAGAATTATTAATTCCACGCACTGATTGCAAATAGTATGCAGAAGGGATTATAACATTGTTATATTATATAAAACCTCATACAGTTATTTCCGATATTGACATATTATGACGTTAGCAAAACAGGACTAAATGTTGTCTTAGAATTTTCCCTACTTTAATGAAAATCACGATCAATTTCAACAATTTCTACACGACATAAATCATCTAAAGGATAATAGGAATTCGTGGTATTTTTGTTACAATAAGACCGAATCACCATTATGAGTCCAGTGATGTTATTATTTGTCACTTAATTTGATTTCAAAATGATTGACTATTTAACACATGCTTACGTATATTTAATGAAGATGTCTTCACCTACTAAAACTATCGTCATGATATTTTAGTTAACAGCTCAAATGTGGTGGAGACGAACCAACAGTATATGCATTACGTTATGCATTTTTGGTTTTATTATAATTGTAAATATTTATGAACAACTTATGCAAACTATAAGCTATTGCTTCACGAGTCATTAAGCGTTGTTAGCAGCAGTGTTTGTGACACGATTCCCTTGTCAACAAAAGTTAATAAATATTGGACTACAGCACAAGTAATTATATGCAATAGTCGTATAAAATTAAATACTTTTCACAAAACTACTATAAAATATATTAGACTATACGATAGTTTTTATTGTTGTATTAGGATTTTTTATCACAGCTAGTAAAGGGTTATATGTGTATAGCTGTCGCTAATTTTGAGCTCGTAGACTGAAAGGGAAGGCATCAATATAGAAAAGAACGTTCACCGTGAACTTCTGGGCAGCAGTGTGGGTGAATAGTTGGATTTGACAACTACTCTTATAACTCAACCACGACCCAATGTTTATCGATTATGGTCATCTGAACCAAGAGCATTCGGATTCATAATTCTATAACACTACCCGCTAGGCAACGCCTGGCCACTACTTGATAGTGGGTTTATAAAAGATTCAGTGTTGATAGCAACACTTATCATTTTGCTTGGAAAATACGAGAACTCAATGCTGATTATGTTATTGAAACGTAAAAAGAACTATTGAAAGAAAAATTAGTTTCACAATCAGGAAAGTGGAAGCAAGAACTATTAGTCGATTCCGTAAGGCCGGACTTGGTCGGATGGTTAGAGTTCTCATCTCGTAAGCTGTGGTGGCTTTATAAAGTGACAGTCGCTCCCATCTATTCGTTCACGGTGAATCGTGATAATTAGCTGGTTTCCCTTTAGTCTTACACTACTAGATTAATGTTTTGTTTAGAAAACAAATAACGAACTGTATGCTCATGAACGTGTTCTCATCAATAGTCATTAAAGTGAAATAGAAATAGTTCATCAGAAAAGTTATAGTTTTCTCAGTTAATTTAAAGTAGTGAAAAAGCATCTCATGATTATAAACAAAACGTTTCTCCGAGAATCATGAATACTTAACATTAAATAAAACATGTTATTTAATGCAATTAATTGAAATCTTTGCCTAAAAAAATTATTTTTTTTTAATGTTAAAGCCTTTTATTATCCTTGCCGTGTAAATTTTAACACCTGTGAACCTGTCCTGGTTTTCCGTAGTGACATTTGGCATGGTAAATCCAATTATGTACTACCAGACAAAGGTAATTAGTGAATTGTTCTTAGACACCCCTTTCATGGACACTCGAAACAGCGTGAGGGGTTCTACACAACTTCTGGACTTCTGGAGGGTAGGTAGAGAATCTCACACAGTCTTTCATTATAGTTTTAGGTTTTGAACTTGTGGATGTTAGGTACAGTTTTAGACTTTTGGATTACTGGAGGTTAGGAAGGGAGAGTCTAATATAATTTGAAGGAAAGCAGTTTAAAAATATGTTCATGTTCTTAACTGCTGTATAGATGATCGAACTCATTTTTCTGTTGATAATAAAACACAAATTTATAAACAATTCTGTTTGCTTTTAAACGCTCAAACTATCTTGTAAACTACAAACCGTTGCAAACTCTCTTTGTTAATCTGGATATGACTTAAGAAGTTTGAACCGTTGTTCTGTACTTTATTTCAATTAAAGTTGTAATATCCTTACCAGCTGTCTTGAAAATACATTTTTATCTCAAGTGGGTTTCTTATAATCACGATCACAAACCACGAACTCTCTTTATTGCAGTGATATCTTTTGGGGAAACATAAAATTATTATTTAATTTATGTATTAAATATTTGTAATTATGTATCCTAACTATGATAATGATATACGTATTGTAATTAAAATAAAAACGAAATTCTTCCAACATAGCTGTAACACTAGGGTAGGGATTTGGAAATGTCAACATTCGTTAAAGAAGTCTAACTTTCAATATATTCAATATGTGGACTAATTGTCCACTAATGTGAACTTTATGAATGGTATTAAACAAATCGGTAATTTAATGTTTAAGAGTGGTTTCATATCTTAATGCAAAATATATTAGAAATCATAGGTTTATGATTCAACTGAGTTTATTTGAAAAGGCTCACAAAAATTCCTTAAAACTGAACAGTTGATCAATTTTGATTTGGAGATGTACGTTGTACACTAACACAGCTCAATATAAACTAAATCTAATTCTACTAATCTGTAGGTGCAATATTTTGTTCCCAATAGAAGTGGTGTCGTGTGCTATGGTTGGCTCAGAAAAAAGTGTTTCAATCACATAGCTTAACTTACAGCCAAGGTGATAAACCGTCGAAACTATATGAAAATATGATATTCGTTTCGAATCGTAGATTATTGTTTTCTTTATTACGAAAACAGAGCCCAAAGACGAAAGAACGGATGACTTTGAAAAGACCTTTTATACTTGTTTCTACAACAGGTAGTTGCAATCCATTCGACAAGATTTCATCACGAGTACTCTGTTTAAATAATCTATTAAAGATAACCAATTATTTCTAGATTGCACATCAGCTGAATTAGAAATGCATATAAATCTATTATGTTGATATCATAGGTGATGAACTTCACTATAGTGTAGGACCCTCTATCATTTAAAAAAGTTTCACTAAAAATTCGATTGAGATGTAATTTTAAAATGACAGGAGTAAAGAATATGGAGTTATATTCAGTTATCATACTGTAAAAATAAAACTCAGAAAAGGATGAAACAAAGATCCAATATTTTAGAAATTCTATCAGACTCTATAATATTATATGACGAATCAATAATAACGGATCTTCAATAATGTAAGGATACTTCATTAATAGTTGTTGTTATTTGTTGTTAAGCACTAAGCTACGCAAAGGAGTCTGAGCTTTGCTCACTACTGGTATTAAAACCCAGCTTTTAGCAGTATCAGTCCGAAGATATTCCATTGGGGAGCTTCATCAATGGAAGTGTTTTGGACATAGTAATATTATGAATAAGGATCATTATCATGATATCTTGTGTTATGCTACTAGTAACAAATAAATGAAGTCTTGATGTTACACTTCCTCAGAATAATGGCCAAATCCATACTCCTTTGCTTAATAAGATGTGTGTGGAAGGAAAAACAAAGAGCTGGTGATAAAAAAATGTTTTAAAGTGACTAGACGCCAGTCAACTGAGCAGTAACGATACTAGTTGAAAAGTAATAATGCACAAGTAACGCTTACTAATGTCCTTTTACTGTGTGAGATTTTACAGAAAACGAAAGAAAATGATACATTGATAATCTCGAAAACTAGTAGCAATCATGTCCGGTTGTTGTGGTTATTAATGCTTGAAGTGAACGTGCTGAATATTGCTTCAGATTGATGTGTTTAAAAATAAGGTTTTTAGAACTGATATATTCTATAAAACATGCTTTTATTTTGCAACCTTTAATGAAACACCTTGAAATCAGTTTTCAATCGATGCTATATATATTTCTAAATCTAGATGTTTATATATTATCGTATTGCATGTGTGATATAATACGGAAGTTAAATACAGTATTTTTTGTAATACTTGAAATTAAGGAAAAACACGAAGTTTCAGAAATACGTCATTTATTTACGACCATGGATTCCCCAGTAAAGGCACGATCAGTCTTTCATTTATAGTGTTGGTCATGCTTAATGATTATTTTAAGATTATGATTCGCCAGGTAACAAATACAAGTTTTTAGAAATCGCCACCTATATTCGAATATTCCATTTCTTTTTCTTTAAAAGTAAAACAAATACTAAACTTGTTTTCAGAATTACCAAGCGCTTTGATACAGAGTTTGTCATTAATGGAGGAATATCTGAATGAATTATTTCTTTTAGTTTGTGGATTATGTGATGCTGGACAGTCTGTACTGGGAGACTTGGTATAACAACAATGTTACAAACCTAGAAGATAGAAATATCCTCTACGAAAATCGACTGCTTGGTACTCCAAGGCTTCGGCAGCTGAGAGTAAGAAACGATTCTTGTAATATTCATGAAAATTTCAAGGAAACTATATCGAAGTGTTATGACATTTATTCCCCTGAGGTCGAAGATACGGAACCTTTTGGATTACTGAATGGAACAGCGTAAGGCTATCTATTTAAATGTAAATTAAGATGTATTAAAACTTAAGCATATAATTCAGTATTTTAGTTGGTATTAAATGTTCGCTTCTGAGTATAACATCTTCTGTTTAATTTTGTAACGTGTTCTGAATTTTCATTTCAATAATTAAAATATCGATACTTTATAGACAAGCAAGTATTGCTGGAAACAACATTTTAGAATGAAACACAATGACTTACATCAAAGCTGAACAAGTGATTTTGTATTTTTGTGAAGTTTTCTGTGTACTGTATATATATGTTTTGAATACAAATATGAATGTTTACACATTAAACATATTCAAATACAGTCAAATCTTTTAATACATTTACGTTATCCCATTTACTTCCAAAACCTAATCTATTTGTTATTTTAATATTTGGGCCTGACATGGCCAGGTAGTTAGGGCGCTCTTCTTGCAATCTTAGGGTCTCAGGTTCAAATCCCCGTCATCCCAAATATCATCATCCTTTCAGCCGTATGTGCGTTATAATGTGACGGTCAATACCACTATTCGTTGGTAAAAGAGTAGCACAAGAGTTAGTAGTGGATAGTGATGATTAGCTGCTTTCTCTCTAGTCTTACACTGCAAAATTAGGAACAGCTAGTACAGATAGCCCTCGTGTAGCTTTTTGAGAAATTCAAAACAATCTTGTAGTATTTCTTGAATTACTATTAATATGGATAAAAAGGTACTTTAAATTTTGCCATTAATGTTTTTCAAACCGGGGTACTATGTGTTTAAAACAGGTATTGTATCCTGTTGTCCGTTAGTTTTATTTTTTAGAGGGAGATCTAATGTGATTACACCGAACAAGAAATAAAGATGTGCGTGTGTGTGTCTATAAAACAATAAACGTTGCGGCTATCTAGGTATAGCATTTTTAAAATGTTTCGGAGAACATAAACTTCAAATATAGAATATTGATACAATGAATTACCTTGGATTTCAAGTAAGACGAGAAAAACTTTAGATTTTTATTGATTTTAGTTGTTCATGTTTTAATGAAAATTTACACAGTTACCTGTATCCATTTTAGGTATCGAACTCTGAACTTTACAAAATGATCTATCAGAGGCAATCTCAACGTATTTGCTTGTGTCAGAAATTCGTGCAAAGCAATACAAAGGCTACCTACGTTAAGTGTCCATGCTTTTGAACTGATAAGTTTTCAGAAAAGACAAGTAGTAAACATTATTTACCACAAACTATTGGGCTACTCACATTGAATAGCAGGATTTGATTGCCACCTTTATAATTAATATACGGTCCCAAAGTGCCGAAATCATTTTTGTGACAATAGAACGCTTATCAAGGATACACTTGCTTTTTGCTTTTGCTTTTTGAATTAAGCACAAAGCTACACAATGGGCTGTATGTGCTCTGCCCACCACGGGTATCGAAACCCGGACTTAAGCGTTATAAATCCGCAGACATACCGCTGAGCCACTGGAGGGACAAGGATACGCACAAGCACGTTTTTCTAATTAAAAAAGTAATGATATTATTATTATTATTATCAGAGGATACAAGATGTGGCAATAATGAAGTCTTGTAAGGAATATTCCTGTCACGGAAATTTTACAGCATCTTTCTCGTCTGAACTTAAAAGTATGAGGCTACGTTAATAAAGCTTAAAATAAAAGAATATTTTTTTTAGAAATTATTAATGCGCAATTTTGGAAGTTAGCTTTCAGTGCAAGGCTACACAATGAGATATTTTTACTATGTCTGTCATAAAGAATCGATCTCAAGATTTTAGCACTATAAATCCTGAACTTTTATCACTATATATACTGAAATTCATTGCTATACATCGGAATACTGTTCTAAAATAAAGGCAAACCAGAAAAGACTTGTTTTAACAAAAGTGTAGTCAACGCATCAACGTATGCTATTTTGTTTATAATTCCGTTATTCCCTTGCAACGTTCAGCATTTTAACGGATTTGATTAGCCCTAAGTTATTATTTTTAGGACTACATTTAATTAGTCATTCACATATTATTCATAAGCGTCCTAAGTTACAGTGAATGTTAAAGAATGAAATACATAAGTGGAGGAAAGCAAATTTTTTTTTTTTTTGGAATTTCGCACAAAGCTACTCGAGGGCTATCTGTGCGGAAAGCAAATAAACATGTGAAAAATAATGAAGAAATATAACTAATCTTTATTTACAAAAATAATTTTAAAAGTTATTTACTATATTGAGTATATTATCAAAACAGAGTAATATAACAGTTTAAGGTTGCTTTAACTTTTGCGCAACCCTACACGAGGGCTATCTGCGCTAGTCGTTCCTAATTTAGCAGTGTAAGACGAGAGGGAAGGCAGCTAGTCATCACCTCCCACCGCCAACTCTTGAGCTACTCTTTTACCAACGAATAGCAGGATTGACAGTCACATTATAATGCTTCCACAGCTGAAATAGCGAGCGTGTTTAGTATGACAAGAATTCGAACTTGCGACCCTCAGATTGCGAGTCGAGTGCCTTAACCACCTGTCTATGCTGGGCTGTAACATTTTGGAGAAAACTAATTTCACGGAAAACAAATTGCCAAAGATGCTAAAAATCTTTAGTGAAAAAAATTAACAACCAAAGGCAACTAAATGTGGTTGTTGTTGTTTTTACATTATGCAGAATGGCTAAATCTCATGTTAACATTGTAAGCGTTGTTAATATCTTTCATATGCATACTTTTAAAACCAAAATTTAAAACAATTTAATCTTAACAATGGTATATAAACAGTAATATGGTGAGATAATGTTAAGTTATATAAGAGAATTTTGAGCAAAAATTAAATGTTTCTAATTATACTCATGTGGTACAATGTTTTAATGTTGTTTTGTACGATATCACGTCACAAGTCAAACCTATAAACTGATTGCATTTTATTATTTTATTTTGATAAAAATTTTCAATCACATAATAAACTAGGAAAATATTATCTGCGAGAAATATCATTAATTCTGTAACACTAGATTCCCTTGTAGAATATGCAGTTTCTAGTTTCAAAGTAATCGTGTGACTGAGGTTAGCATAGAGGTAAGAATAGAAATGCTTCGCGGACAGTAACTGAAGATCTTGGAATGGCCAAGTGAATTAAGGCGTTCGACTAGTAATCTGAAGGTTGCAGGTTCAAATTCTGGTCGCACCAAATATGCTTGCTCTTTCAGTCGGTGGGTATTATAATGTGACGGTCAATCCCACTATTGATCGGTAAAAGAGTAGTCTAAGAACTGGTGGTGGGTGGTGATGACTAGCTGCCTTCCTCTAGTCTTACACTACTAAATTAGGGACGGCTAACGCAGATAGTCCTCGTGCAGCTTGGCGTGAAATTCAAAAACAAACAAAAACAGAAATTTCTTACATGCATTTGCTTTTAGTGTTATCTACTTTGAAGCTAAATTCTGATTAAAGAAGTTAACACATAGGATTACACACAAAAAAAGTTGTGATGGTTTTCAAATGAGACTCAAAACTCAAGCTTTTTCGAAATTGCTTTGAAGCTATTTAGATATTTGCAAAAACTCTCTACTGACAATTTGTCCTTTTCGTAGATGGACCTATTACTCAGAGAAGGAGGTGAATGGCTCTACTCACTGGGGTTTGATAGAGACGTACGGTGGGGGAGGATCATACGCTGACCTCGGAACTAACAGGTCTCAGGCTGCGGCTATCATGAAGGAACTTCGAGAAAATTTATGGATTACACGAGCAACTCGAGCTATATTTCTGGACTTCACCACTTATAATGCTAACGTCAATCTTTTTTGTGTTGCAAAGTAAGTTTGGCACAAATAAAACCTACACAGTATAGAATAGTACAAAGTTAGTTTGGTACAAATAAAACCTACACAGTGTGGAATAACACAAAGCTTCACATTTCGTTCTTATTGTGATAATGACATTTTGATTACAGTTTTTCTTGCCTAGACTTATAGAAATGGCATTAGCTTTGTATTTAAATGTTAATTTTGAGGTTTAAGTGAGTATGAGTTGTTTATTGTGTCATATAAGGTTTAAAAGTGTATTTATATCTTATAATCTAAGATGTAACATTATTATTTCAATTGGTTCTCACAGAATTGTTTTTGAGTTCCCAGCCACAGGTGGAATGATTCCTTCCTGGAGCTTTCGGACCGTGAAGTTACTACGATACGTGAGCGTTTTTGATTACATTGTTCTGGCTTGTGAATGTATCTTCTCATTTCTTATCATTTATTACGTCGTTGAAGAATTTATTGAGGTAACGTCTGCCTGTTTTGTAGTAACTAACTCATATGAATGAACAAATAAAGAGGACATTGAGTTCTGTGGCTTAGAGAACTGGGGTAGTGATATTTGAGTATCTTTATTCGTTGCGATGTTTGCTTGTTTCTTTAAAAATTGTGTATTGTAATGATTTCTTTTGGAGATTTTTTTTTGTATCTACAAGTCCATTTATACGGAAGGAAATTTCCTGTGTATTATCAGTTAGACGGGATGGTGGACGGTTGTCATTTTCGCGGGACTATTTTTCACCTTATTTTCTCTTTGCTCGTACTTTAAGTCTGATGTAGAGTTTGTAGAAACATTTTCTTTCAAATCTTCAGAAACGTTGATTGGCTTATTTACTTATCATTATAATTTCTTTAGAATTTGCATTAATTTTAAGACACAACCTAAAGAAAGAATTTATAAAGTAATCTTGTGAACAGAAGACAAATGAACAAATTTTGGGTACTTTAGAAATTCTTAGCTATCCACGTTAACGTAAAATAAAAACACAAATAACTTTTATTTTATTAAACAAATTATTATTTTTCAAGAACTTTATAAGTGCTTGCCCTCTTTAGAAACATATATATTGATGTTTATATTTGAATTATAAATAACTAATTGCTACCCTCCACAGTTCCTTTCTCGTTTCGTATTTCACCTTTCTTTTTATTCCTAGCCTTCTAGATTGGAGCATTAATACATAATAAAGTCGTGTGAAATAAACCATCAGTACATGAGTATAATCAAAAAGTTGACCTTGCTGTAGCAAAAAAACACCTTTATTCCACAAATACAGTGTTAAATCAAAACACCCACTTAGTGGAACAGCGGTATGTCTGTTGTAGGCAGAGCACAGATGGTCCATCATGTAGCTTTGTGCTCAGCTACAAACAAACAAATTTGACAATTACCTGTATGAGAGTTTTTGTTACAGCGAAAAAAACTTTTCTCAAAATGCATAGCATACTATTTAACATGATAATCCATCCTATTTATTAACTCCTAGTACGATAGCTAAACACTAGTTACTAATCACACTTGACAATAAAACGTCTTATTTTGTATGGTATATAATATCATAATTATGGACGCTCATACATGACAATTTAATTTTCAATGTTTCTTTAAAGAAAATATGCAATGATTTTACATATGCTAGTGTAACCAACACTAAAATACATTCAACTTTTGAAAGTACATAACCTTCACTTGTTTCACAGCAGCTGGCTTCATTAAACAAAAACTAAATCAACGTTCTTCAAGCCTGGACTAGCATATTGTGAAAACATTTTAATAGTGATTTAGAACCTCAGTCACGGATACAATTTTTTTCTAATTTTAACTTGTTGGTGCCTTTTAAAACAGTTTCAGGCCAAGTTTCCTTGCTCAATATCACCATATATGGTAAGTGAAAAATAACGATACATGCAAACCTTTTGTTTTCTAATCCAACAGTCATGCGACTTTTTGAGATGAGGATATTTTTAACCAACAAAGTTGATAGGGTGAATGCGTGCGTGCGCGGTTAAAGACTAGATGCTTCTTGACCCACAGTTATGAACAACAAGACCGTTCTCATCTAACACTCAGATCACCTACGTTCATTCACCTTATCTAACTAGGTGGTTTTGAACATTTCTAAAGGAAAAAAAAAAAACTTCTGTTAACGAGGGTATGAAAATTTCATGCAGTTCCGTCATGGTCAGGTGGTAAGGGAGCTTGACTCGTAATCTCTGGTTCATTGTATGAGTCCACGTCCCACTAAACATGCACGCCCTTTCAGCCATGGGGGTGTTATTATGTGGCTATCGATCCCACTATTCTTTGGCTAAAGAGTAGTCTAAAAATTGGTGGTGATAACTAGTCGCCTTCTTTCTTGCTTTTCGCTGCTCAGTTATGGACGGCTGGCGCAGATAAACCTCGTGGAGCTTTGCGCGAAATTCATAACAAACAAATAATTTGATGAACTCATTCTCAGAATTCCTACTATATAGCAGTAATAAAAGATCTTAACAGTTAATCAGTTTCAGTTATATAGGTTTATATGCAAAATAAACAAATAACTGTTAACATAACACGAGTAAAACGCAGTGCAAATACAAGCGAACATTAGGTAAATTGCCAAGAGTCAGAAAGAACCAAATGAAACTCTTGTTTGTTTTTGGAATTTCGCACAAAGCTACTCGAGAGCTATCTGTGCTAGCCGTCCCTAATTTAGTGGTGTAAGACTAGAGGGAAGGCAGCTAGTCATCACCACCCACTGGCAACTCTTAGGGGTACTCTTTTACCAACGAATAGTGGGATTGACCGTCACTTTATAACGCCCCCACGGCTGGGAGGTCGAGCATATTTGGCGTGACGCGGGCGCGAACCCGCGACCCTCCGATTACGAGTCGCGCGCCTTACGCGCTTGGCCATGCTGGGTCCAAATGAAACGAAACTATTAAAATAATTTAACTGAGTAAATTTACAATGATTAGTTCATTTGTACACACTATTCGGAACATACGAGTTAAAATGAATGTATCAATTTACACTATTTTGCTCACCTTTATCGAAATCAGAGTTAAGAACTTTTTTATTATCAAGTTTATTTTGTTTTTGAAATACGCGTAAAGCTACACGAGGGCTCTCTGCGCTAGCCGTCTCTAATATAGTAATGTAAAACAACAGGGAAAACAACTAGTCATCACCACCCTTCGCCAACTGTTGGGCTACTCTTTTACCAACAAATAGTAGAATTGACCACACATATTAAACTCCCCCAGAGCTGAAAGGGTAAGCATGTTTGATACGAACGGAATTCCAAAATGTGACCCTTGGATTACGAGTCAAACGACTTAACACGCTTGGCCATGCCAGGCCAGTTTCTACGAATACACTTCTATCTCATAGTTGGTGGAGACAGTAGAGTGGCCTGGCATGGCCGAGCGCGTTAAGGCATGCGCTTGTAATCTGAGGGTCGCGGGTTCGCGCCAGAGTCGCGCCAAACATGCTCGCCCTCCCAGCCGTGGGGGCGTTATAATGTGACGGTCAATCCCACTATTTGTTGGTAAAAGAGTAGCCCAAAAGTTGGCGGTGGGTGGTGATGACTAGCTGCTTTCCCTCTAGTCTTACACTGCTAAATTAGGGACGGCTAGCACAGATAGCCCTCGAGTAGCTTTGTGCGAAATTCCAAAAAACAAACAACCAAGGAGACAGTAGTTCCAAGAACTATGCGATATTACTTTCTGCATTTGTATCTCTCACAAATCACTTGGCTTCTCGACTGAAATCAGATATACCCTCTGAAAACACTGTTCGAGGTGGCATGTAATAGGTAATTGTAGATTAATGTGTTAAAGAGGTGTGGTCCTTTTCCATATAATTTTGTAAATGCAAACAACAGAACATTGTCTAAACTATTATATTATAACAAGACGTTATGCCTTCCTAAATCTTTACCAATTAACCAGGATTTAACCAGACTAAGTAAGCTCATGTCACATCGCTTTTTCTACTTTTATGAGTTCGGATGATACGGTTGTACATGATGTGTTCTTAGAATTAACATTAACTCTAAACTCTGCTATTCAAACCAATCAATTTCTAACAATTTTGTTTGTGTGTTTTGAATTTCGCACAAAGCTACACAAGGGCTATCTGCGCTAGTCGTCCCTAATTTAGCAATATATGAGTAGAGGAAAGGCAGCTAGTCATCACTACCCACCGCCAACTCTTCGGATATTCTTTTACCAAGGAATAGTGGGATTGACGATCACATTATAACGCTTCCACGGCTAAAATGGGCAAGCATGTTTGATGCGACGGGGATTCGAACCCACGAATTTTGGACTATGAGTCGAACGTCCACCTGGCCATGCCGGGCCATTTTTTAACAAGATTCAATGCCTTATCGGAATATTTTACATCATTAGTTTGTAAATCAGACTGAATTTCCAAACATTTTGCTAGGAGATATTCATTTCGGGAATATTGACATGTAGAGAGAAAACTGGGGTGGATTTATTATCCATGGATGCTTATAGGAGGAAAGGATCAAAGAGATAATAATAAATATACTTGAAAGATAATTCCGTTTCAAGGTGACGTGTGATTCATTAGTCATCACTTGTAGAGATACGGTATGATTATTGATTGATTATTTGGAATTGTGCACAAATGGGCTATCTGTAGTCTGCCCACCACGGGTATCGTAACCAGGTTTCTAGCGATATGAATCCCCAGATATTACGCTGTGCCAATTTGGGGGCTGGTGTGAGTAAATTTTAATACTGCCGGACAAATACCTAGAGTAGTATACTCTGTTTCAGGAATCTGATCTCAGAGGAAAGGTGAAATAAATCATTATAATATTACCGATAAATCTTATAGTATCTAATATAGCAATGTGCGTCTTATTATAAAGGTGTAACAACATAAACAGTATTGATGGATTAACGTAATCTCGCAACTGGATTCAAAATATGAGTATGCCAGGTAGATTTAAAACCCAATAACTTATTTTTCTTAATTCAGATCTTCTTGTTGTTTTTGCAAATCAAGAAATACGGTCATATTTATGAGGTTTTAAAACCACTACTATAAACTTTCTTCTCCAAGTTTGTGGCCCTGAAATTAGTTTTTTTTTTATTTTGCGCAAAGCTACACGAGGGCTATCTGCGTTAGCCGTCCCTAATTTAGCAGTGCAAGACTAGAGAGAAGGCAGTTAATTATCACCACCCATCGCCAACTCTTGGGCTACTCTTCTACAAACGCCCCTACGGCTGAAAAGGCGAACCTGTTTGGTGTGATGGGAATTCGAACCCGCAAACCCCGAGTTATCGTGTAGCTTTGCGCGAAATTTAAAACAAAACAAAGAAACTTAGCAAGTATATAATCCTAAACGATTAGTTTATTGTCGAATAACAGTTTTGTACGATGAGATAGAAACAGAATAAAAACCTATGTATCTATTTAATATTACTTTTACCTTTTGTATTTCAGATTAAAGACAACAGTTGCAAGTACTTCAAGTCAATATGGAATTTATTGGATATTCTTGTAATTTCGGTAAGTTCTGATTAATATTTATTTTGTTAACAGCTCACCTAAAAATGTAAAGAATGTTTGAAACAATGTGGCATTGAGAGCGTATTGACATTACCCGAGCATTTTATGAACTTCAATAAACATGAATTTCAATTTTTGATTTTCGAACACTTTCAGTTCAGACGACACATCATGATGTTTTAATTGATTGACTGTGATTTTGTAAACTAACTTAATACACAAATTGCGAAAAGTAAAGTTACTGCGGAAAATAGTGTTAACTGGTTAAAACGTTTAGAGACTTGACTAAAACATCTACATGTATCTCTTTAAAAAAATGAAGCAAGTCAGAGAGAAGTAAGTAACTATTTGTTAGAGAAATGTCTGGCTTGTTTGTGGTGATGACAAACCACTGATTAAATAAAAGTTTGTAATGAGTATTGAAAATGACTCCACAATCAATTAAGGAACTTGGATGTTCTTGGCATACCCAATTAATTCGAATATTTACAACGTGTAACAGTTGTAACAACTTGATCTCTTTTATTTCACATAAATTATTCTTCAAACTCTAGTAATATTTTTGTTTCTCTGTCTTTTTATTCCATCCATCCCTGTACTGTTAGATATCTCTGGTGTGTATAGCTTTTAGTGCTTTTAGAACTATAACTGTTGAAAGTATGATGGACAGACTACTTGAGAACCCCGACCAGTTTGCTGATTTCGAGTTTCTTGGATTTTGGCAAACCCAATTTAACAACGCTGTTGCCGTAACCGTTTTCTTTGCTTGGATTAAGATTTTCAAGTACATTAGTTTCAACAGGACTATGACACAGCTTTCTTCGACTCTGTCACGAGTAAGTTCAGATTTTGTTTTTGAAACTTTAACTTATTAGAACTTAAACTAAATATTTACTATAAATGAAAATATGTACCTCAGAACGGCTGCTATGGGTATTAACACTTTTTTTCTATAAGAAGAGAACAACGTTTCGACCCTCCTATGAGTTCTTCAGGTTAAGCCGTTCTCAGTAACATTTTTATTTCAAATGGGTTTCTAGTCATCAAGAAATTAAAATATGTATCTGCGAAATGTTTTACAAAATACGTTTTTGTTATATTTTCATGGCACTAAATCTACTTTTAAAACTCTCTCACTAAGGAATTATTTTGAAAAAAAACATATAGTTCGTGAGTTGTAACTGAAGTAAAACAATAAAAAGTTTTGTGATATCAACGATCAAATAATTTAATAGATAAGGTAGACAACTTTATAAATTCTACATTTTCAAAATGATGTTATTTTTGCAAAATTATTAAAAGTTATGAAAATAATATTTGAAATCTTATAGTTAACTACTCAAACAAAGCATAGACAATTTAATAACATTTTTTATCTTTCTACTTATAAATCTGTAGTACATTTCTGCATGATATTTCATTAGGAATTCCAATTTACGCCGATGTTTGATTTTACTTATCGCACTTAAATCGTTTGTTCGTTTAGTAAAATTTGTCCAAAGCTACGTAAGTTATTTTGGAATAGTTGTATAGAAGGAGCAAAGCCAGTAAACATCACCCACTGCTTATTTGTATGCTACTCTTTACCAACAAATATACACATTATAACATCCCCGCGGCTAAAAGGGCAAGCATATTTAGGAGAAGGAATTCGAAGTCACTATCGACATATTGTGATTAAAAAGTTCTAATCATCAGGCCTTAACAGGCCTGCTTCTTAAGTGATAACCAGAATCAAATTATACTGTTAGGTTATGTTAATCATGTAAAATGTTTCTGAATAGTTAAATGCACACGTTTTCTCCTTTTTATTTATAGTGTTCTAAGGACATCGCTGGTTTCGGAATCATGTTTTGCATCGTATTCTTCGCCTATGCTCAGTTGGGTCTCTTACTGTTTGGGACGCAAATTCAAGACTTTAGCAAGTTCATCAAAGCAACGTGAGTTTCGTTTTTAAAGACAAACATCCCATTTATCCATAGTCGATAATTTAAAGTTTTAAAAATGTTATTTCTCAATCTGATGATGAATTTAAAGTACTTCTTCGTGTTCAATCCAATATCTTAATTAGATTTACCTCGATTATTTCATTTTAACATTTATAAATAGATTACGAGTTTTAGTTTTGGACAGATAATAAAATAGGTGCGTGATGAAACTTTAAATTGGTAAAATTTGCAAATGAACACTCTTTCTTCATAGTGGTATAAACTATTATCAACCATGCCAGTGTTTCAGAGGGAGTGATATTTATGTATGTGTCCAAAGTAGTGAAATATTTTTTGTGTTTGTATATTGGTTTGTTCATTATGTTTTTATCACTGCATATGATTCTTGAAAACCTCGGACATTTGAGCATATACTTATAAATTAATACCTTATTCCTTAGATTTAAGTATTTTTATACATTATCGGAGACAAATTATTATGCATAATTTAATATTTGTTTCGTTAGCTTTACTTTACTTCGTATAATCCTTGGAGACTTCGACTTTCATGAGATTGAAAGAGCCAACAGAATAATTGGTCCAACTTTCTTCATCACATATGTATTCTTTGTGTTCTTTGTCTTACTGGTAAGTAGATGTTTATTGCTGGTTGTTTTTTTTTAAATTGTAAATTCTCTCATACAGTTCTTTTTTTCTATTTACTCAATTATTTCGTCAGTTTTGATATCAGTTATTGTACCAAAAAGGTTTTTTATATCTTTTGCCTGTAGAATATGTTTTTGGCAATAATCAACGAAACCTATGCCGAAGTCAAAGCTGAGATTTCAAGCCAGAAAAACGAATTTGAAATTGCTGATTTCTTGAAACGAGTAAGTAATACCAGTTTAGATACAATATGAGTTAAATTACTTTGCAAAAGAAAATCTAATATGAACCATAAAGACTTAGCCTAAATTCAGTAATTTAAACCGTATCACAAACTCTTTCTTTAACACAGTCCTTACCACTTCACTTCCTGTTTGGATGATAATGTTATCAAAAATTAAGACATTTAAACTCGCATAAGTTAGTAAAATCTACACCTACCCAAACTTAATCTAACCATCAATAGATAAGAAATGTAATTTTAGCAGTGTTACCTCTCATAATCTTAGCTTAATCAATGACAAAGGCTGTCTCTCAGTGGTGTTTGTTTTAAATTTCGCGCAAAGCTGCACGAGGGCTATCCGCACTAGCCGTCCCTAATTTAGAAATGTAAGACTAGAGGGAAGGCAATTAGTTATTATCACCCACTTCTGAGCTACTATTTTACCAATCAATAATGGCATTTACAGTAACATTATAACGAACATGTTTGATGTAGATCTGAGCCTGCGACTTTCAGATTAGGAGTCGAGTGTCTTAACCACTTGACCACGTCTGGCAATTGTATACTCCTCATTTAGACTAGTATATTAAATGTTCTACATTATTTATTGCGTTCAATTTCAGCCCAAATCGTTGTAGGTAACTTTGATCAAAGGTTTTTGATAATTGTAAATCGTGGTCGAGTTCTATTATGAGGCTTTGACGAGAAAATCTCGTTTCTGATTTTTTTTAAATACATTTTTATTATACATCCGTCTTCTACAAGCATAATTCACACTGAAATACATATTTATACTTATTAGTGACTTAAATAGAATAAACCAATATTTAATATCTACAAAAAAATAATTGCATTTTTTCTACTGAACCAGTTTTACTGGTAATAATTTATGTATTTTAGTATGCTTTTACAAGTACCGTTAAAAACGAATAACTGTTAATCTTAGTTTCATGCAACTAAACACAACAGGGATAATTCATCTAATTAACGTTTTGAGATTTATTCTTGTCAGTGTTTCCTTTTCCTGAACTTAATTCAACGAACCAACTTTTCATCTTTTTTATTGAAGAGAAAATATTCTTAGTGTATTTCCTATGTGACTTATAATAATTGAAGATCTGTACTAGAGACGTTTCTTTTCACTGAAACGTTTAAAAAACGCTCTTTCACCTATCATTTGTTTGATTGGTATTAAGCACAAAGTTATACAACGGGCTATATGTACTTTGTCCATCACGGGTTTCGAAACCCGGTTTCTAGCGATGTGAGTTCGTAGACAAGCCGCTGTTTCAATGAGAGTGCATTTTACCTTTCATGGTACAATTACAAAAACAACTGTCTTAACTAAAATATTGTCCCATGACTCGTTTAACATTTAAAATAAAATAATAATAAAAGAAACTTATAAGAATTGATCAAGATGAAATATTAAATTACCGGATTAGATACAAAAAAGTACATTTTTGGTGCTTGTAATTTGAATACGTTAAAAGGTACTATAGAATTCGTTGTATTGTATACTCAAGCCATTTCCAAGGATGAATCAAGCCTTGTTCACACCACATCTCGGAACCCACCAATGTGGTTACATATTAGGTTATTTAGTTGTGCCTCCAGTATCACTGATAGGTTATAACACTAAAAATCTGGTTTCGGTGGGCGCAGTATTGATAATCTTTTGTATAGCTTTGTACTCAACCACACACAAAGAAATAGGTAGATGACAAACTAAAGCATATAAATTTCAATGTAAGCTTATGGCAAGGGATAAAACCAGCATTTCCAATTTTTCCTTATTTATAGGGATACAACAATCTCATGGGCAGAGTAGGGAAGCGTGACAAAATCATTGATATACAGAGTGCTTTAAAACTTGCTGACCAAGACGGTAATATGAAGCTTTCTTTCGACGAAATTCAACGTGCCCTAAAACGGTGAGACTGTGTTGGTTTGGTTTTCCCTTTTTATTCATAGCACTGACGAAAATACACAACTTAATATTGAGTTTTCGTCATTTCATACGTACAGATATGTAATATATACTTAGCGGCATTAAAAACGCAACAAGTAATAAAATCAGTTTCATATAGATTGAGCAATAACAGTGCAAACACGCATGAGTTTTAATCATGAGTATTCTCTGAAAACAGTTCAGTGTTCTGATTATTTTAAACATCGTGATCACGTATCAGTATTTAATCCGGTCATAACTTACCCATCCCATGCTGTTGTACATAATGTGAGAGTATGGGAAAACTTTTGTGTGTAGTACACACTGTTCCTTCAGCCTAAAAAATTCCGGGTTTTAAAAGTTTAATTTCACCACAAAGAAAGATGCCACAGCTGACGTAAGAAAGCAGAGATCATGTGGTTGGGATGCTGATGACAAGGGTAACACCACCCAGGATCGCGGCACACTTTGGGGTGGACTTTCATGCATGACAATGTACATGACATGAATGTTTTGGACTGTCTTCCATATTCGTCTGATGTGAATCTCATTGAGCATCTCTGGGACATTCTGGATCAGCGCATCCGTCATCGGAATCCTGTCCCCAATTCTCTCGCTGAAAAACGTGCAACACTTTTGGCTGAGTAGGACATCATCTCTTAATTTAACTGTATGTACATTGTTGCGTATTTAAAGCTTCTCAGTATATTTAAAGTGTTGATGTTTTAACGTGTTTTTGTTTTAACTTATTTTAGTTATGACCTGTTCTTGTAAAAAATAATTAACTTTAACACTATTAACATATCCATTTAACTACTAAAGTGAAAAATGATAATGAGTGGTAGAATATTGAGCTAAAAGATTGGTAATTTTTGCTTTAATACGAAGAATGATTCACTTTAAATAAACATTGGAAATGTATTTTAACAAAATTGTTTCTACAACTAAATGTATTTTTATAGTTAATTAAAGCTTCAGAACCATGGAACAGAGGATGAAATACATTTAAATATTTAATTACATAAATAATTTAGGAAGAGGAATAAATTGAACAATTTATTGAAAGTACTGAAAAAGTTTCTTAACGTTACAAACTTAGCTACCTTTGTTCAAATGTTTAATAAGATATATATGTATATATAGTGTGTGTGTGTTATAGTTTGTGACTTAAGCACGGTGTCTTCTTACTAAACTAAGCATTTGAGTATGTTAACTCTTTACCTTGACAGACAAAATTTCACCAATATGGAAATTGAGATGCTGTTTGTTAAGTATGACCGAACAGGAAATTGGGAATTGGATGCTAACGAAACAAAAGCAATGCTCGCTGATTTAGAAGGTGAAAAAACTCATTTCGATAGACTAGTTCAGAGAGAGGGTAGCTATCCATCTGATGACCAGGGAGAAGTATCCATAGCGATGCTTAATGGGTAGGTTTTTAGTGAAACATTGGTCGTTTGATGTGATTGCCTCAAAAGTGTAATATCAAACTTTGTGATAATAAAAACATTAGGATAAAAAAGTTAAATTATGCAAAGAAACCATAAGAACCTAGCACTTTCCATAGGTGAACCTGTCTTCATCATTATTCTGCAGTGAAAGTTTTATTATGTTGAAAAGCACAGATATTGGATTTGAGTCCGGTCTAATTTCTTTATATTTTGTAATGTTGTTTTCGTCATAATGGTGTTAAATAACTATGATAAATTTACTATATTTCTTGAATCCAAGAAAAATAAATATTGACAATAATCAAAACGTAATTAAAGTACATTTACTAATGGGAGGAATGATTTGTTTGTATGGAATTAAAGACAAAGCTACACAGTGGGCTATCTGTGCTCTGCTCACCACGGGTATCGAAACCTATTTGCTAGCAGTGTGAGTCTTCAGACATACTGCTGTGCCGCTAGATGGCGTAAGGGAGAATGAACATAAGCTTTTATCTAGTCAATTATGATAAACGTTATTTCTCATAGATATATAATTTAGTTTTAAACTTTAATTTGTTACGAGTTGTAAAATATTTTTCTAACTGAAACTGCGTTAAGTAACATGCCACGTTAATTCGATGTATTAAATGTCAGTGATTTATTGATTTTGTGACTAATAAGCACAAATCTCTCAAAGAAACGTATCTGTAGACCAGTGAAGTCGTAGAAACGAACATAATTTGTTCCAAATTAAAACATAATGGTTTTATGGAATCTCTTGTTATCCTAAAAAAATTAGACGTTTTCTTAATGAATTACAATAATTATTTTTAAAATTATCTTAACATGAAACTAGTTTCGTTTTCCATATTTAGAGTAAAATTATTTCTGTTATCTGATATGAAATTCACACTGCCCAACAATCGGACAGTATGTTTGTCAATATCACGTGATGGGGTTTAGACAGTTGTCTGACGCATACCCGTACACTTGTCTGACAGTAAAATAAACCAGTATAATTTTCTGAC
This sequence comes from Carcinoscorpius rotundicauda, assembly GCA_011833715.1. NCBI lineage: Eukaryota > Metazoa > Arthropoda > Merostomata > Xiphosura > Limulidae > Carcinoscorpius > Carcinoscorpius rotundicauda. The sequence continues at coordinate 29,883,871 of CM022398.1, forward strand.
AGCACATCAGTGCACTTGTCCGAGAGCAAATCATTACAAGTTTCTTACAGTAAATCGATATGTTTTATGAGCAGTAATGAGTATGGAGTGTGCTATAACTTAACAATGTATTGTTTTCATATTGACTAAAAACATAGTTGAAGATATATCATTAAAGAAGTACAAATTTCTTGTGAGTGGAAAATAATTATAACTACGCGCATATTACATTTATTAGTAATCACCTTTTCTAAATTAACATTGCAATTTACGGAGTCATTTTCCATACTTAATAAAATTGTAAAATTCAGCATTTTTGTTGTATAAATATTTATGCCCCAGACTTTCTGGACGAGTGGATAAAATGGAACGTTGTGTTGGAACTATTGTTGCGAAGATTGATACAATGATTGAAAAAATGGACGCCATGAAAAAAGCCAAGGCAAAGAGGAGGGATAATATGAACAAAATTTTGGCTACGGTTAACGAGGTAAAGTTTTATCATCTGTTGGTATATTTTTACTAATGTTGAATATTACCTGAAATAATTTATGGCGGTTTGTTTTTAATTTCGCGCAAAGCTACTCGATGGCTATCTGCGCTAGCCATCCTTAATTTAGCAGTGTAAGCAGCTAGTCATCACCCCCCACCACCAACTTTTGGGCTACTCTTTTACCCGACGAAAAATGGAATTGACTTTCACATAACGCCCCCACGGCTGAAAGGGCGAGCATCTTTGATGCGACGGGGATTCCAACTCGTAACCGTCAGATTTTGAGTCGAACGCCTTAACCCACCTGGCCATGCTGGATCAATTCATAGTGTGAAGAAAGCACGTAAGTTATAGACGTCTTGTGTGTGTGAGTATCTTTTATAGCAAAGCCACATCGGGCAATCTACTAAGCCCAACGATGGGAATCAAACCCCTGATTTTAGCGCTGTGAATCCGTAGATTTACCGCTGTACAAGCGGTGGGCAAGACGTCTTGCTAGAAATGAAATAAAAAACCCATAACCCGAGCGGCGAACCTTTCTTCTTCAGATGCAAACATAAAATAACTATAACTCTAAATATTATGCTAATCTATTCTTGTTTCCCAGATTAACAAGAAATAGATCACTCTTCTATAAAAATAACAACATTCGTTATAAGTTAATAATTATTATTTTGTACTATTTGTGAAATCACATTAAGACAGATACATTCACGTATGAAAACCGGCTATGCGGGTTAAAAAAAGAAAAGATAAATAGAGCATAAAACTGAGTGATTGACGAAACAGTGAGAATGTTATACACACACATACACATGTATATATATATATATATATACACAAAGGAAACTACCACCCCCAGTTATATGAAAGTTTAAATTAATCTATCAAAAGTACTGAGCTATTTATACCGCTCAGCGTTTCAGTTAGGCTAAGAGCCACTCAACTATAACATAAGTTAAATTTACATTTTTATTATTTAAGTTACGTTAAAAGCGGATGCGAATGTGATTAATTTTAAATAATTTAGTGTAGAACAAATTACTTTCGAGCTACAATTTGGAACCAACATCATTCATCGCTGTTTTTTCATCATTTCAAAGGTCAAAGTTGAGTTTTATTTGTGGGCGCAGCTTTTCAAACGCAGCGTGGGAAGCAGCTGTTTTAAACGAGACACAGGCGAACACTGGGACAGTTCACTTGTTTTGAATTTTGCGAGGACTACCTGCTCTAGCCGTCCCTAATTTAGCAGTGTAATACTATAGGAAAGGCAGCTAGTCATCACCACCCACCGCCATCTCTTGTTCTACTCTTTTACCAACGAATAGTGGGATCAATTGTAACACTATAACGATCCAACGGCCGAGAGGGCGAGTATGTTGGTGCGACCGGGATTTGAACCCTCGACCCTCGGATTACGAGTCGAACGCCGTAACACGCTTGGCCATGCCGGGACAGTGTATATATGTGTGTCTTTTTTTATAACAAAGCCACGTTGGGCTATGTTCTGACTTTACCGAGGGGAATCGAATCCCTGATTTTAGCGTTGTAAATCCACAGACTTACCGCTGTACCAGCAAGGGATCTCTCAGACAGAAACAATATATGATGCACGAAATCCAGAACATATAGGCAAAACCCCCTAAATTGTGCTCTAATTCAAACAGTAAATGATGTCTTATAAATACAAAAAAAATGTTACTGTTATTAATTGTGCCCAATCCACCGCGAGGAATCAAAACCCGGATTTTATCGTCTTAAGTCTTCAATTACCACTAATTTACTGGGATATACAGTTTAAAGTAAAGCGACTTGGAATTACGTTATTTTAATTATATGCTGTAAAATTGAACTTACTTTCTGTTTGGTCCCTTATTCTTCTAAGAACATAGGTCTGTGATGGTTTTATTTTTTTACGTGTTCTACGGTAATTCATGTACTTTGAATTTGAAAATGATATCCATATTTCTCCACCAGGTTCACATTTTTTTACAAAACGACATGTGTACTTTTATCTAAGTGAATCATTTTCGGGTCACATTTTGTTGTTTAAAATGTTGACAACCACTGGCTTTAGATTTCTCTGAATGAAACGCGACGTGAGTCATAGCGATAGCTCTAAAACCAACAAGAAACACAACGCTAGTATATAAACGATTAACAAGCCGCATGAAGTGTCATTTGTGGACAGTATTTGTTTGTGCGTGATTTTATTGACATTATTATTTCTTTTCAGTGTCATTTATTTGTCGCTATGGCAACAATAAATTATGTAAATGACTTAGACATTCTCTTATATTTGTGAGAAATTTGTTGTGAAAAAACAAAGACAAAACATTTCAGAATTCGCCAATAAAAAAGCACATAACGCGTATTTTTGAATAAAACTTAGGAACCAAGACAAATCACGGGCTCTGCACAAACTATGCACCTTTTGTGCCGAAATATTGAGACAATGGACTATAGGTAAAAGAAAGTTTTTGCATTTTGGAATTTCAGAGGTATGACGTGAGCCTAGAAACCACGAAGATGACTGCTATTTTTGCTCATGTAACGTACAAGGCTACAATACTCAAAATTGAAAGGAAATGTGTTATCTAATCTTCAATTTAATGTAAAACCTGCTGCTCAAGGACTTGATGTACCTACTTCACTTTGATGTAGTTTTATCTGATTCTGAATCTAATATCAATATATATGATCATAGGGGTTGATTTGAGCCAGAAACGTCTGGTAAACCACAACGTTTCACACCAAGTGAATTTAATGATTAGACAAAAGATTTAGACCTTACAAAGAATTCTTAGGAGATTGTGAGGTCCAGACTTCGGACTAAGAACTCGCCTTTTCCAGAAATTGTGAGAAAAGATTTACACCATACTTTTGCAAGTTGGTTCACTGGTTCATTAAAATATTATTGTTCAATTAATATCAATAGTAGGAGTTGTAGTCTATGAAACAAGGGATTGGTGATTGTTCATTTATTTCTCTAAAAGAAGTCTATAAGGTGTTCTTCTTCATAATGGATCTGTCCCTATTGCTCATTTGTTTCACTAGAAGAAAACATACGAAAATCTCGAACTTTTTCTTAAGCCAACATGGTTGGCTACTTTGTGAAGACTTAAAAGTCCTTTGTATGTTGTTTTGTCAACAATCCGGTTATACAAAATGTTCATATTTTGTGTGTGAATGGGAGAGCAGAGTACGAAATCATTACTGGATAAAAAAATAATTGTTATGCAGAGTCAGTCTGATACTAAGATCAATAAACATTGAACATAAAATTTTGGCTGACACAAAAAAGTCCTATTACCTCCCCTTCACATAAAACTGTACGGGATAAAGCAGTTTGCAAAGGTCTTACACAAAGATGGCGACTGTTTCAAGTATTTATGTGGGCAGTTCTTAGACCTTTGAGAAGCGAAACTCAAAAAAGGTTTTTTTTTGTTGAGCTCCGGATTAGAAAACTAGCTTTGGATAAACGGTTCGAAAAAAAAGCAATAAGAAAAGCTGAAATAAAACGTTCGCTCCTTTCAAAAATGTTATTAACATATTTCGGAATCAACAAGAAAGAAATTACGAAAATATTGTAAATAACATGCTTGATAAATACAAAGAGTTGGGTTCTAATGTGAGCATGAAAGTTCATGTCTTACACTCACATATTGACTACTTCTCTAAAACTTTCAGTACTGTTAGTGAACAGGGGGGGGGTTCATTAAGACAACAGAGAAATGGAGACATCAGGAAAGATGGAACACCAGATGATGGCTGATTATTACTGGTCATTGAAACGACATGCTCCAGACTCATCGCATAAAAGAAAGACTACAAAAAAATCAGAATGAATGAGGATGATTACCTGCTATAATTTATTTTTGACGAGCCTCCAATTTATTATGTTATGTATTATAATTTGAAATAATCTGAAACTGTGTTAAATCATTATATAAATTTAAATGTTAATTAAATGTAGAGATGTATCAAATTTATGACGTTTTCCAACAAAATTGATGCAATTTTTCTTCTTAACACAAATATATCTCAATATACAAACAATAATACAATTTACAACTATTATTACAAATAATAACTTGTATACAAAAGTTTTACAAATTTACAAACAATAATGAGTCGTCTATCCGATCTGGTACTTCCTTGATATCTTTTCGAGGGTTCACGACAAGCGAATTAATTCTGAGTTGATATAGGTACAATGCACTTAATGGAGAGCTAGTTAGCTTTTCACCCGTGAATTTTTCACAGATGCAGTTATGCAATGTCTTCGTAAAAATACTAACGTCTGAAGTTAAAGGTTTTTAATGTTCGAAATCTATAAGAGTTCTACAACAAATATCTGTAGCTTTGCAGTTAATAATTGTTAATCGCAGTTATAGCTTCCGAGTTTATAGTATACTCACTGTAGCAAACCAACAGTATGTATTGTTTTTCTACGCGTTGTGTTGGTTATTTTTTATGAGCTTCAGAGGGCAGTTCCTAGAAAGTTCAGCTAAGTCAACAATACTACTATTACATACACATATTGTTGATTCTTACGCTCAAGACTCTTCTACAACTCTAGTAAATATGTGGGAATTTTGCAATACATTTTTAACAGTATTTAACTAAAACAAACATCGCATAAGAAAAGTTAATAGATAATAATAAATTCGTTACAGGATGCTTATTCGTTTAACATCAACGTTCTTTTCTTCTTTCAGTTTGTATTTTTGTTAAGAAGCATAATAAATAAAAAGATCAATTGTGGTAAAAAAAAACAATAATTTGATATAACTAAGAGGTTCTTTTTCTTTCCCATTTATAAGAAATCGTACGTGACAGAAAAAATATTATTTTCCAAATCTGCCTAGCTGAATTATGGAAAAACTGTTATTAAAATCAAATCGACTTTAATGAAGTATAAATCCATAGGCCTGTGTAAACATCAATCAGTTAAACTGAATAAAGTGTAATGTAAGTAGTTTGGAAATAATTTGATTGCAATTAAAGAACAAATAAGCCTGAAAAAATACATTGTGTTATTTAATACCTATTTTATTTTTCTGATTGATACTTAGAGCGAAGAACTGAACGACATGTTCAAGTGGCAGCAGTTGGAGAAAATGCTACGCGAAGAATTACAACGTGGGGATTCTGAGGCATCTCTAAAAGCCCCTGTAAGTAAAATAAATCCTTATTTTGTACTGCTAAACTAAAGAAAAGGCAGCCAATCAGTCGAGCCTAAAGTCAGCTTTTAGAATACTGTTATCTTATCGAATATTAGGAATTCATCATGTTTTGCGACTAGGGTGTGTAAAACATGAATCCCCTATTCGCTTTAACTCCTACACCTCGTTCGGCTGGCATATATTTTCTTTTTAATGTTAAATTTAGATGTTCTGATAAAAAAATCAAAACACAAAAACAACCTAAATTAAGATAAGTTCATAATTTCAATTAAACATCTTTAAAACCATAACAATTTCGACAGGTGGGCCCATGTTTAGCCCTGATGAAAGAAGATCGATCTGTCGAAGACTAAAATGATGGATCAATATTTAAAGTTTTTGTCTTTCAGTCAGTTTAACATCCTGTTAGGCCCGGCATGGCCAGGTGGTTAAGGCACTCGACTCGTAATCTAAGAGTTGCTGGTTCGAAATGAGTTCAAGAAATAGGCCGTTATAGTGTGATGGTCAATCCCACTATTCGTTGGTAAAAGAGTAGCCTAAGAGTTAGCGATGGGTGGTGATAAATAGCTGCCTTCCCTCTAGTCTTACACTGCTAAATTAGGGACGGCTAGCACAGATAGCCCTCGAGTAGCTTTGCACGAAATTCAAACCAAATCAAACCAACTATCCTATTGTACATTACAGTTAAAAATGTATATGCCCAATTAAAATGATTAAATTTAAATAAGATATAACTGTTTTTCCATTTTACACTTTTAATAATAGACTGATGTAATACAACTATTTTTGTATTTGTTTCAGGATAAATACGATAAATAGTAACGTGACTGTCCGAGGACCTGGATTTTCTATGAACAAAGACTTCTTTATCAGCATGTTGTGTGTTCACTTACTGCTGAAAGCTATTTGTGATCTTTTTCTCTTGAAGTGTGTTTAAATATGAAAAGTTCTGGAGGTTGTATTTAAGATCATTTTCTTTGCTATTTTTATGTACAATCTAAAATTATTAAGATTTATAATTTCGTTTCAAATATTTTGGCATGCAAATGTTTTATTAACACTAAATCTTTGTTGATTCGTTGCATTCTAAAATGTTTAAGATAATCTGAGTTTGTGTTGACTGTAGTGTTTTACACTATTATTGCTTGATTGATTGTTTCACAGATTGTTAGATGTGTCATCATTGATGAATTAAACAATATTCATTGTAAGTCAATAATGAAAACCATGTGATAATTTGCTTTTTTGGACACAAGTGCAGGAATAAAAAAATCTTACTTGCACTGTACATACATACTTTATCAAACTGAAAGCTAGTGTGAAAAAGAGTGAAAATTGTTGCACAGTATTCCAAGAGAAACTTAAGTATTACGTCATATAAAGGCCTAAATGAAGAATATTTAGCTGAATAACGGGAGGCATTTTATTCAGTTGATCAACAACCAAGCCTAAGGAAAATAAAACACAGAAAGTGGCGAATCTGTGATCGTCTTTATTGGAATAGTTTCACAGATAGGTCACTCTCTTGCAATTTAGGTAACGTCTCTTCCTTTTCACTATATATGCGATATCGCTTCGTTTCAGAGTTTCAAAGTTATGTCAAAAGACTTGTCATAGCATTACTAGATTTGTTGATTGTTTGGAATTAACACAAAACTACGCAGTGGGCTATCTGTGCTCTGCCCATCACGGGTTCCAAAACCTTGTTACTAGGGTTGTGAGGCTACAGACATACCATTGTGCCATTAGAAGGCGCTAGATTTGTTAAAATCTCTGTAGCTACTTTATTGCGATCCAAACTTGGTGCGAGCCAAAACATTCACTTTTATTCTTATTTCTTTCACATGCTAATTTTACTATTTTTAATTGACAGTTAATTTGTAACGTTGGTAAACATGGGAAATAAGAATTTGAAGCTTGAAAATAGTGTTAAAATACTGATTGAAATAAAATGATCGATTAAAGGCTTTGAGTAAACATTTTTCTTCAGATATTTTCGTCGTCTTCCTTGTGCAACTACCAGACAAAATGTTTACTCAAATAATTTTACATAAATCTATAACACTTATTTTCAGCTCAGCCACATTATAACTACAACCCAACATATTCAAATGATTCCACAAAATCATTTTTCAACCATACATTTTATCCTGTAGCGTATAAACTCGGAGTGTTCATTTATCTTTTATTGAAAAATTGCCCGTTTTATTTTCAAAGTGAACTGAGGTTATTCAAACTCTTACAAAAATTTACAAAGAAGATCACTTTGACAATAAATGTTGCACCCTAAACAATTCACTATATAATGTATGTTACATTTACATCCGTATCTGTTGCAACTTTAAATGATTGTTTTCTATACTTTTCTTGCATTTTTCCTTTTTTTGTTACTCTGAAACCAGTTGTATTGCAGTCTTTTATGTGTCATTTAGCCGACTCACTCCCCCTCGAAATTTCAGTGTAACCATCTTTTCTTGCTCTTTATCATCAGTTAGGTCAATTTGAAGTTTATCGACTTGAGACCGTTTCATACTGAATCCGATTCGTGATCCAAAAAGTTGTGCATTAGATACTTTATATCACAGATATTCCTCGTGTTTATATAATGTTTCATAATTCATACTGGTCATGTCTAGTAGCACAGCAATGCCTTACTGTATATATTGTTGTTTTTGTTGGTTTATTTTGTCAATGTGCTTGCAGGCTTTGTTTGATTTTTTTCTTTCAGTTCTTTATATTCGGTTACAGAGAATACGCACTTTTCCAAATTCGTGTTAAATAGATACCAATAAGGAACTTCTAGAATCAATTGTGACTTCCCAAATGATTATTATTGATCAATGCACTTTTTAACACTTTCCATATCGCATCAAATCGAATTTATCTCGATTCCTGCACTGGGGCATCACTGTTGTGAGACAGACTCAGTATGTAAGGTGCAATAAGAAATGTACATGCTTGTTAAGTTATTTTTCACATAACTATTATGGACACTACAATCGGATGGAGGATTGTATTCGGTGTGCAATGACCTTTACAACATTAAAACCCGGGATTGAATTCACGTCGGTGGACATAGCATTAAGAGCCCATTGAAAAGAGTTGCTCAAAAATAAACAAATTGATCCTTTCTTTTTGTGTGTATGATTACAGTTTACCCTAAGATTATTTATTTTTTGTTGTTTTATTTCTACTCGTTTATTACAATCCTTTGTTTTATCCCTAAATTCTTAGCAAGTATTTAACTCCGAAGTACTTGCACAATTTATATCCGTCTTTGTTTCACACAGTAGTGTTTTAGGAGATATGCATGTGTCTAGAAAGAAAATAAGAGTAACCTTTCTACGTTTACGACTAAAATGTTATCCATTTAATACCAAAAAAAAAGCAATGAACCAATCACAGCAAACAATTATACACGATATATAACTGCGACTAAGTCAGCTAGCTTATTCCTCTTATCCTCAAAACTAATGGTTCATAATCTTATTGTTGTTTACACCACCTTTATCAATTTAAAGTAAAATCTCTAGTTGAAATAACGAGATTTTGAAATTCGAAATAGAAATTTATATTTTACGTAATTATATATATATATATATATATATACTTGCGCGCCTTTTTATTTGAGATAAATTATAAACATCAAGAACATGATTAATATAAAAATATTTCACATTACATCAGTTTAAAATGAATCTTCTGTTCAAAGTCATTATTTTAAGGTTACAACTGAAATGAACTAATTACTTCCCGATTTTACACCTTTATCTCATTTTATGGTTTTGTTAATTTCTTCTTACGAATTAATATCGTTTATAGTAAAGAAAATACCATTAATTTACATTTTTTCTTTCTAATGAAGACTTCTTGTTTAATGTTGCACTTTGGTTTATTTATATGAGTGTGAAATTAAATATATGACGTAACTATCAATTAGATAGAAACACGTAGTAGAAATGATATGAAAAGTTTGTTGAAGATCAACATTTTGTTGGTGTCTTTTCTACATTCTGCTGTTATTAATACTTAGAAATATAATCATATGTATGAAAGTAAACCTTGATCTAAAACTTAATCAACTAGTTAGCACTGAGTTATCGCCACTTAGTCAGTTATTTCTATATATATATATTTATATATACGTATATATTAAGAGTTTTTTAATTACACGTGATAATGGCATTACACTTTTAAAACATTATTTACAATGTAGAAGTTTTTAAAAATAAAAGCAACAATCATTATATTTACTTTGCAGAAAGTTGGATGTATAAACGTACGTCTTACATTGGCGTTTTGCACCGAGCATGCTGGTAAATCCTGTTGAGGAGAAATGGAAATTCTAGATGCTATTGCTTGAAATACAAAACTTAACAAATTAACTGTTCATTCTAAAATCACAGAGATAGGGTTATGAACTTCTAGATTTAAAAGAGTTTTAAATATAAGCATAAGTTTTATTAATTTGAGAGTGAGCTTTTATAAAAGGTATGTAAAATAAGAAGTAATATTTTGTGTTGTTCATTTAGATACGTTGAGTATTTATTAAGGAATAACTAAATAATAATCTAATTTTAGTGAATAGTTTAATAACAACTTTGGAAATACACCTAGACTTAACTTACAATATAATTTTTATGAACACTGATAAAATCTTCTAATACCTGCATCCCTTCCAAATATTTCTCACATTTGTGAGTGTCAAAATTCACATATATATATCTCAGTCGAAAGGCCGATCTCATTATGCAGTATTGATTTTAAATGCTTGCTTGATTTCGTATTTTTCTGTGTTTCGTTACATTTTTTATGTTGCTTCCTATTTGACGCTTTGTTACCACCTGATACGAGTATGTTTCCACTAAATAATTGTGTTTACTTTAAAATTGCCTTTGTATAATAGTGAGGTAGAAATAAAACAAAACTTTAGATGTATATGTTATTAGTTTTCTTAAAGTGTGGTTGCAATATTCATTTTCTAAGCTAACGCGTTTGGATTTCTAGTAATGGTAGTTTCAAATTGAAGTTTCTGTTTAGCACATTTTAGACTTATAGTTGAAGATTGTTACTTGATTTTTGTTACTTGCATATTGCAAACACAGATTTGAAAATAAAATATTGCAGGATAATGTAATTGTTTAACCTCTCGTTTCATTTTTTCAAAGTTATTGTTTGTTCTAAGCAGTTTTAACTTAACATGTTTTTAGTAAAAAGAACGTACAACAAATTGTTGTTGTTTTGAATTAAGCACAAAGCTACACAATGGGCTATCTGTGTTCTGCCCACCACAGGTATCGAAACCCGATTTTTAGCAGTGTAAGTCCGCAAGCATACCGCTAAACCACTGGGGGGCAATACAACAAATATTTACAACATCACAATACTAAGAGATGATTATAATATATATAAAAAAGGCAGAACGCAATATGTAATAAAATCAATTTACTCTATGGTAAGCGAATTTTAATTACATAACTTTGTTTAGAATTACAGTACCCGAAAGAAATGAGGCTCGGAATCTTATATTAAGGCTACTGCACATCTACAGTAACACTAAAACATGTATTACCAACCTTACATTAAACGTGACATGGTAATATGTATACATATACATACTATAACATCAACGTAAGTTGTAATTTTCGTTACACATTTCGTTGATGTTATTTACTGTAATTTTTGTGTTTTTTTTTACACTCAAGATTTGTAATTTAACAAATTGTTCACAGATAAAATGGGATGAAGCGATGGTATTAAACATATTTGTAACAAGAAGAATTAAATGTTGACAAAACGCAAAATGAAGTTTAATCTGAATGTATTTAACACCTAAAATAATGATTCGCAGACTCTGCATAACCGTGACAACAAAAAATATTTTTTATGACACCACTACTGAGAAGTTATTGTTATGACCTTTATCTTAAACAAAAAGCGATTTTTACCAATATCGTTACCCATAATATTTTTTAGCATTTGTCTATAGACTTATTTTCTGTTTTATGTAACAGTCTTCAAAATTAGAAAAACAAAAAACAACAAAGACGAAACTCATACAGTCACAAAAACGTGAAATAAAAAATTAATTTGTTCACTATGCTACGAAAAAGCCAGGTATATAAAAAAACATTGCATCTCAGTGGTATTATACAAGAGTATATTGACTTTAAACTTGAATTTCAACATCACTTAGTAGCATAATATTATAATAAATAATACAACTCAGTAGTACTGGACAAGAGGATATTAACTTTAAACTTGAATCTCAGTGTCACTTTGCAGCGTAACATAAATGATGGCCAGTGCTGAAGCAGCGTCTCGTTTTGTTGTTTACTTAAAAAGTAAGTTCAAATAAAAATAATAATAATTGATAAGATTTTCAATTATTTAAAATGTTAAAACTATGAAAAGACTAAAAGTTAATTACAGGACGTAACCTTTGTTTACTTACAAAACATATGCAGCTTTGAAAGACTATCGTATTTATCATCTAATTTTATTTGAGGGATAATGCTATTGTATACATATACATAATGGTGGCCGTGGTGGGCAGAGCACAGATAGCCCATTGTGCAGCTTTGTGCTTAATTCAAAACAACAACGTAATGATGGATTAATTACTTACAAAGCAATATCATCTGAAATATTCAAAACCCAAACACTCGATAACTCAAGGAATAATCCTAAGTGAAGAAATGCATATACATATATAGTCACAATATTTACTACAGAGTGTCAACAAAAACGTTCGGAACAGTTATAGAACGCAAAATACATTTCTAGTTTTCAGTTATGCTTAATAAATATGAGAAATTCCTTTCCCCTATAACTGAAAATTTTATAAATTTTTGCTGTTTTTTTCTAATCATATAACACTATGTAACAAAATTTTTCCTTTTTCTTGTTCCTTGGCAGAAAGTGTTATCCTAAAGGTAATGGAAAAAGACATATTTTTCTCTTCAAACTTTGCTTTTATGACCTGGGTAATGAACTTTTCAAATTTAACCATTTTTCAGAACATTTCAGGCAGATTCAATGCTGACCAGCTGATACAGAACTTTTGCGATCTTAAAAGAAATTTTAAGAATTTTCTAGAATGTTGTAAAACTTAGAAGAATTTTCTAGAACTTTCCATAGTAATATATATATATATACAGGGGCTCACCATTCATCACTTCAGTTTAATTCTAGCTGCCTAAGTGAGCACACAAACATATCTGATTTTATCAGAGATGGCATCAAGAAGCTGCAAGCATTCTTCAGACACATTTATGTGGCCAATTTGTCAAGACAAGAACGAAAAAGTACTCTGTGACCGCATCTGCTAAAATGTGTGAAGCCTACAAGACATATTTCGGCATGCCTGTCGGGGATCAAGATAAACCCTGAGCACCTCATTTTACCTGTGAGCACTGCAAAGAAACTGTAGAAGGTAAGGCAAACAATTTTCGCTTGTTTGAATAGTAAGATTTTAAATTATACAGGGACACCGCAGCGCACTACAACAGGGAGCACTTGCTACAACAGACCGAGTTTTCTATGGGGAGACATAATGTCAAGTGTGAGCCACTAGTGGACCTCCAGAAGGTGTTGTTCCCACCATTGCACATAAAACTGGGTCTTATAAAACAATTTGTCACAGCTCTTCATAAGGAATCTGCAGCCTTCAAGTACCTTCGAGACTTCTTCCCTAAGCTGTCATGGGCAAAGCTCAAATCTGGTCTCTTCATTGGACCACAAATAAAAAAGATCTTGAAATGCACAGAATTCCCCAAGAAATTCAGTAGGAAGGAAAAAAAGCTTGGGGCAGCTTTGTCGCAGTGATTAGGGGCTTATTGGGCAATCACAATGCCGAAATGTGTGTGAAACTGGTTGAGGCTCTGATGAAAAACTACGGTAATATGGCCTGCAAGATGTTCCTGAAAGTCGATATTCTTGACGTTCATCTTGAGAAGTTCAAGGAAAACATGGGAATATACTTAAAGGAGCAAAGTGAGGGCTTTCACCAAGATATACTGGACTTTGAACGCCGCTACCAAGGAGCGTATAACGAAAACATGATGGAAGACTGTATTTAAAGGCTAATACGTGAAAGTAATTTACATTGCAGTCGCAAATCTCGGAAAAATACTCACTTCTAAACATTTTTGTATAACTTTACTATAAATACATATAAATCTTGATTTATACGTTGTTTTATTCAGATCTTATGTAAATGTGAATGTGCAAATTTGCCCATTTTTACATAAAAAATAATTTAATTTCTGAATTTCATTATCCAGGTCACTAAAGTAAAGTTTGAATAGAATAATGGACAATTTTTGTATTTTTACAACATAAGCAGTTAAGAAATAACACGTTCTATCCAGGAACAAAATTGAGTCTTTGAACTTTTGATTATCTTATTACTTTTGCAAATGTAAGATGGTTAAGTCGAGGAAAAGTCTTGGAACGATTTGCTTCCTTATTTCCTCAAATTAAAGAGTATCTTGTTGAAAAAGGTGAGATTGAAAATTTCCCTGAAATTGAAACTTTTTCATGGCAGTTGATTTGTACTTTCTGTGCGACATGATGGCTCACTTGAACAATTTGAAAATGAAGCTTTAGAAAAGAGGTAAAATAACAAGCGAACAATCAGAGTCTATTCATGAATTTCAATAAAAGCTAAACCTCCTTGCAGAGCAGTTACAAAAGGATAATTTGACACATTTTGCAAAGTTGAATAGTTTACTAGAAAATAATGACTATGATTTCTCTGATGCTAAAAATGATCTCTATGTAAAGTGGATCAAAAATTTATCTCAAAAATTTGAATCACGTTTCTTCGAATTTAAAAATTTGAAACTGATATTTGAATTTTTGCATGATCCATTTTAATTTGACTTAGGAAATTACATCTTTTTTTATCTTTGGATAAATGTGGATTTGAAGACGAGATGCTTACCCTGCAAAATGTAAAACACATAAAAGGTAAACAAAAATGTTCTATCAGAGAGATGTGACTCACTATTCTGATAAATGAGAGTCTTCCAAATTTCAAAATAATTTTCCATGTTTGGATCCACATGGGTGTGTCAATCACCATTTTCTACTCTAGATTTTCTCAAGCGTAGTTACAGATCTCGACTTACTGACATAAATTTAGAGGCAGAGTTAAGATGCTTATTGAGCATAGATATTAAGCAAAGTTTTACGAAACTGGTTGATGAAAACCTCATCAATTTTCACATTGAAGGTTAGTTGAAATGCAATTATTTTGGTTAAACTAATATATATATATTTTTTTTTAATAGTGTGGCCAAAATTGTTTCAATTAGCCACAGTTATAGCCACTATGAAAAATAAGCTTCCCACCCCTGGTATAGAGTTTAAAATAAAAGGCAACTCGGGACTTACAATGCTAAAATCTGGGTTTTTATACCCGTGGTGGACAGAGCACAGATAGCACATTGTGTATTATCAGATAGCAGGATTTGACTGTCATTCTTACAAACCACCTCCGATTCTAAAGTTTGGACGCCTTTTACTGTAACTGTGTGTGAACCGTGAACCTTTGGATTTACAGTTTGAGAACATAGGCTACACCCAGCCTACAAAGAAACAAACAACGAGAAACTGTTGTAGATTACTTAAGTATCATGGCTGATGTTTTAATCATCTTTACAACGTGGTATATTCTCGAGTATACGGAAGTCCACCAGAAACGTTGAGATTAGTCCTACGCATATATAATAACAAGCGGCTATACTTGTTGTTTATTCTCAAAATATGTGTTCAGTGTTTGAAAAAGACACTGTTAAATAGGTTTTAAACCATACAAAGGTCACTAGTATTGTATGGAAAACACGCCAACTTTTCTTTGTTTGTTTTAATTTTAAATTGTGAACATTATCGTTTAACAAAATGTTTCAAACGTACATGTTGCGTTTTAAATATCCAGCAACGTTGATCTTATTTATAAGCCAGCTATAAGTTGTAGGTTTTATTCCTCTCGACATTTCCATGTAACTTTAGACTTGACTTAACGGGATTACAATGTCTCACTAGTCAAAAGATATGAAAAAAAACGCTCAATTATCCCTATTTTTCTAGTAAAACTAAACCACTGTTAGGTGAGGTGAGTAAAATATACACTCCGAGACAGCTGACCTCGTGTGGATAAATAAATAGTTGTTAACTCTCACGGGTTGGTCGAGCTAGAATTGGAACAACAGTGGTCACACCAAATAGTGCAGTCACCTCTTACATCTCATGTTTCTCAAGTTGATAGTAGAATAACTTTAAAACTTACAAATTCGCTAGTCTACCACTCCAAAAAAGAGAAAATAATAGTATGTTTGCACGACTGTTGCATTGTGGCATATATTACTGTACCACATTTGAAATTATTCGGAAGTGCTTGTTTATACTTAGCAGCGGAGCCTACAATAACTCACTGGTAGTTCTAAAGGCTTTTAACGCTAAAACACTGGATTTAGATCCCCGTGGTAAGCACGGCACTGACTGACCACTGTTTACCAACAAAAGTAATCTAGGTTTGGTTTTAACTGTGAGCGTGAAAATTAACATTTGCTCATGTCCGGGAACATAAAAACTGATTCTCATTTTTATTCATTTCTGCTCTTCAAGCGTAGTGTAATATTTTCATACTGCGACTATTTCTAAGAAATTTTTCTTGGCGACTGCAACATTTAACCTTAAAGTTATGACATTTTTCTAAAACGCATCAATTTTCATTTACCACTATATTCTTATTGCTGTGTTTATCTAAAGATTCGTGGAATTCAGTTGCTCTTTTCCCAAACTTTTCTGTGATAACATGGGGATCATTTTATCAAACTTTTCTTTAATAATACAGTAGTAATTTTTTTAGTGATTCATTAAAGGTAGAAACATATTTACACTATCCAACTATGTTTTTCTTTCCTTAACAATAGAATTACCATTATTGTCCATTATCGGATTTTTAAATACATTTCTTAAAGTACTTGTATACCAAATTGATTCTGGGGTATATGATATTCTTGATTACAAAGTTTCTAATAACATAGGGGTAACGTTAACCAAACAATTACACTAAAATACTGTCAATTTTTTAGTGAAATTAATTTCAATAATTGTTCTCGGGTTTTTCTGCGTGTTGTACACATAAATTGATAACGCCACTCAGTGTTTGGTCATCTAGTGACAGGCGTTAAGATTAATGCGGTTTAAGTTCAAAGTATAAAACATAAGTGAAATTAAATACGTTCGCCAAATAAAGAATTACTTCTCGTATTCTGATTTATTCTTGATTTAGGTCAAGCATTATCTCGGATTATGGATGGTCTCAAATAAGGCTTTAGATACGAGTTGGTGAATCGTATCAACATTCAGTAGAAGCGCGAACTTAGCAACTTGACTGGAAAGTGGGGCATATTCCGCAAATAAAACGTCTGATAATAGATACGCCTACATTTCCAACATTGCATCTTGCAGAAGAGTTCGTTGCCTCTCCAATAGAAATTCGAAATTTTGTGTAAAATAAAATTATACAAAGGCCTAACAACTTCAAATAATTTCGAAGACAAAATGAAGTAACTAATGAAGTTTAGCCTTTCAAGTGATTGAGCGGAATGATACTTTTAAAACATTTAAGTTATAAATCTATTAAAAAGAAGTAAACGCAGCTCACTTTCTTTCTTGTGTGATAATATTTAACACACGAATATCCAAATCAAAAATCAAAAACATAGAAATTGTTTGTTTGTTTTTGGAATTTCGCACAAAGCTACTCGAGGGCTATCTGTGCTAGCCGTCCCTAATTTTGCAGTGAGGGAAGGCAGCTAGTCATCACTACTCACCGCCAACTCTTGGGCTACTCTTTTACCAACAAATAGTGGGATTGACCATTACATTATACACCCCCACGGCTGGGAGGGCGAGCATGTTTTAGTGCGACACGGGCGCGAACCCGCGACCCTCGGATTACGAGTACACGCCTTAACGTGATCGGCCATACCAGGCCATAAAAAATAGAAATAGTTTCATATAAGATTGCATACAATATAGGAAATAATTATGAAAACAGTGAATAAAATGAAAATATTAAGATTTTGATCTGCTAAGGTTACTTCATGCAAATGATTAAGGCGAAGTTTCCTGTTTCGTTAGGACTTGTTCAGAAACTTTTAAGATGGTACGTAAAAACAGTAAAAATCAGTATTCTTTAAAATACAATGTTAAGTTACTTACAGTGTGCTCTTTACTTAACAAGTCAGAAGAGGTCCTATCAATGGCCTAGTTTTCAATACAGGCGTAAACGTAACCTTCAGAAGGAAAGGCGTGCAGTCTATGGAAGCAAGGAAAGCAGCGCTTTTCCAATATATTTAATTTTTAAGTATCATATTTTAAATATGGCGTTATGAACTTACAATTGATTCACACCGAATCTGGACTAAAACTCGGAATGTCCTTCTTTTTTCGAGTTGAGTTTAGTTTTTTAATAGTTCCTATTAAAAATATTTATTTCTAGCTAAAACATTTTGTTATATAAAAAATTCTTTGAACTATAAATGTTGCTTTTATGAATAATTTTCCGAACAAAAAATTTCAAATTTATAGTTGTATTGTTTGTTTTTAAAATTTCGCGTAAAGCTAAACGAGGGCTATCTGCGCTAATCGTCCCTAATTTAGCAGTTTAAGACTAGAGGGAAGGCAGTTAGTCATCCCCATTCACTCTAACTAACACATATTGAGATTATAACTCCCCCATGGCTGAAACGGCAAACATGTTTGGTTTGACGGGGATTCGAACCCGCAACCCTCAGATTACAAGTCGAGCGCCTTAACCTTTTCTTTCGATATTTGGAAACTTTTGTTTTTTTTCATTACCTGCACTTAGCGCTCGTGAATGTTTGTTACGTCTCTGGTGTTACGTGATGTGCAGGTGCTTCAAGCATTGTTATATTTTGTACGCATATTTTTTTCTAATTTGAATATAGATTCAAATATTATAGGAAATATTGTTACTGTAATATTAAAAGCTTAAGAGTGAAAAGATTGGTACAAAGAGTTTTAGTGATAAAGAAAGCATCATCAAAAATGATAAACCAATGCTAACTCTAAGCCTGATTGGAAGAACAAAGCAGTGCGTTCGAAAATTCAACGTAAACCACAAAATTAATGACAGTTATTATTCTCACACGTACTAGTAAATTCTTATCATGTCATTTCCCCAGGGGCAAAACTTGTTCGAAAAGTATTATACTTCCTGAAAGACAGTAATAGTATATAGGGAAGTACTAGTACATTACACAGCTTTCTCAATTTTATTTGTTCCCCTGCCAGTGGCACAGCGAAATGTCTTAGGATTCCCATCGCTAGAAATCGAGTTTCGATACTCGTGGTGAGCAAGCAGAGATGGCTTTTTGCGTAAGTTTGTACTTAGTTACAAACAAACAGTTTTATTTTGTAATAATGCATTCCAATGTTGATAAACAACTGTTTAGTTGCAGTTACTACTTCTTTCTCATTTATCTACGTGTATGATTCATGTGTTTCTGTAATTATACCCAGTGTTGTGTATTTCACACTATCAATAAGATCATCCGGGTAATATTAAGCGCCACGATACAATAAAGATGCCAACCTTAGTGGAAAAAACATGGAGTATATTTACTACATCAAAAATAATCGCGCTTATAAGTCGTTGTTGGTCAATTTACAAGGATAAGTTTATCCTCACTGTACTTTCTTTTTAAAGAAAGTTAGCACTAACAGCTTTACCTTGGTTTAGTTACATAATTTTTGAGCCATTTGAAAATATAAATTATGTGAAAAAATTCCAATAACATACATACACATAATCTATACACTTCGCTTAGAATAATGTAAACACTTCCGTACGCCAATAAATATTTTAAAAAAGAATTATGTTGAATATTTGTCAGTAAAATTCTAAATAATGATGGCTATTAAATTTATGAAATATTATGCTGATTAATTGTGTTTATCAAAGTCTACGTTCGCTCTCAAGGTGATCCACTTATAACACTAAATTATCATTACGCCAGTAGCTGGCACAGGGTAGCGATGACTGTCTGCCTTCTTTCTAGTCTTTAACTGCTAAATACGTAAGGATAGCGCAGACAGCCTTCGTGTAGCTCTGCACGAAATTAAAAAAACAAAACAAAAGAGAAAATATAAACGTGTTTCTCGATTGTGGTAATCATTTATCAAGTAATTCTAAACTTTTTGTGAATTAAAGGCTACACATTAATTAATGTGTCTAATGCCATGGTGATAGCTTTGCGTGTGCTGTTAAATACTCTAAGGAATCAAAATAAACAACAAAAAACTAAGAAACATTGTGATGGAATTAATTATTATTAAGAACAATGATTTTTTAAAACCCACACAAGTTTTTAAACGGATATACGTAGCATAACTTTTATGTTCACAACGTTTTACAGCGTTTACTTAGCATAACCACGCAGAATACAAAAGCTGAGATTAACAGAAATTAATTTTAAAAAGGAATCACGTGAGAATCTGTAACAATTGTAAGCTAAAATCATGCGACTATGAAATTGCAAACGAATTAAAGTAAAATTTCAATTAACTTTCAAATTTAGATTATATATATATTGATAAAGCTTTTATTATTGAAATTCGTTCAATGTATAAGAAAGAAGGAAGTGATTAAAATAGTATAAATAAACACTTATGTATGTGTTAAGAATAGGATTATGTTTTCTTATTAACGGGACTTCTTTTAAGTTTTTTCTGTTAACGTTCTGTTTTCTCTGATGAGGATTTTTAACTTAGAAAAACCAAAAGAATAATTGTCCCTTAACATGTGTTCAAAAACATGAAATGGAGATTTGAAATGTTCACGCAGCTAAGTAGAAGTTGTTAACTTGTCTTATCACCAATATAACAGGTTTGTCCTTCCAGTAGCACAATAGAAACAGAGTTTTGATACCCGTGGCAGTGGGCAGCGCAATAATATCTTATTGTGCAGCTTTGTGCTTAATTATAAACAAAATAACAGCTTTTTTCAATCCTTACATTCAGTTTCATTTTCATTTACTGAGATATCATTACCCACATACTTCTGGATAGTAGTTGATTAAGTTGTTTTCTAGGTAAAAAGGTAAATTGTACGTTAAAGCCAAATTTATAATCTTTGCCCGTTTTTAACCAAGTTTTTTAAAAGCATGAGATAAATTTGAGATAATCCGGAAAACACAAAAACAGCAATATATTTGAAAGAATAATTTTATGTGTAATTTTTTGGCTTATATTAAAAGGTGCTGATCGTATATATATAAAGTCACAAATTTTAATATCTACTATTTAAAAAGGAGAACAACCTTAGGTCTCAGTTCTGTCCACAAAACAGTTTCCCTCCCACTGTTATTAATAAAGTAATTGCTTCCTTCGAAACCTCTTGAAAATTTGAGAACAAAGTAAACAAATGTACCTGTTGCCAAGCCTTTTAAATAGATGAAACAGAACTTAAGAATCAGATTAAAATACCACCAAACTTCCCTTCCCAAGTCCATTAAAATATGAACAAAAACGATTGTATGTTTTGGAATTTCGCACAAAGCTACTCGAGGGCTATCTGTGCTAGCCGTCCCTAATTTAGCAGTGTGAGACTAGAGGGAAGGCAGCTAGTCATCACCACCCACCGCCAACTCTTTGGCTACTCTTTTACCAACGAAAAGTAGGATTGACCGTAACTTTATGACGCCCCCACGGCTGAGATGGGTGAGCATGTTTGATGCGACTCGGGCGCGAACTCGCGACCCTCAGATTACAAAGCGCACGCCTTAACGTGCTAGGCCATGCAATGCCCGAACAAAAACGAAGATTTTCTAAATAAAATGCCCAGTATTAAGACATAAACTCGATAATAACAGGAGAAAAAACAGACTATTAATTAGTAAAATAAAACTATCCTACAAGTAATAAATACTCAGACACATCTCTATATGTGTTTGTTCGTTATTTCCCCAGACATTCCTAATTTTATGGAAATATATTTCGCATGATATACTTTATATCTATTATTTTATGTTACTCTTTTTTGTTTAGCCATAAATAAGTAAATAATCCGTAAATTCACACGGATTAATATGCACATGCATAAGTAGCCACTCTGTAAATTTATTAAATTTAAAATACATTGCTAGATTATGGAATGCTGATTTGACGTTCTTTGCTGTTAAAACTTGTTTACTTGAGAACGATCGCAACAGTGATTGAAATGTCTTACCTGTTCTAAAACATAAACTTTACTTACTGTAAAAGCTATAACTTGTAATAAAACAAAAGAAACAATTTTTTTACAATTCACAAAAAAATTGTTCGATTTTAAGTGAGATTCACGTAAAGTAATTTACCAAAGTTCTTTAGTTATAGAAGAGCAAAACGTAAAAAGTAAGCTATTATAGCTCAAAGGTTTATTGTTTCTTTCTCTATAAATTAACTGCTGCTGAGAGGCTTGAGCTTCGGATCGTTCCTTTAGTCAACAACACTTCCCATGTCGTGTAGCTCCGACGTTAGGAGACGATTATCCCTCATTTTCTCAACATAGAAATTATGGTTTAACTTGGATGTGATGCTTAACAGCATATCTTGTATGTCTCACAGCAGGCCCCCCAGTGGCTCATTGGTATGTCTGCGGACTTACACGCTAAAATCCGGGTTTCGATACCCGTAGTGGGCAGATCACAGATAGCCCATTGTGTAGCTTTGTGTTTAATTCAAAACAACAACAACTTGAAGCAAAATATTTTTTATTAATCAATATATTTGCTTTTAAAGGTTTGACGTGTTAGCCCTTTATTTCTTTTGTTGTGACACTAATTATAGTATAAACTAACTTCATTGATGTTTCACACTTGATACAACATAACACAGGGCCGGTGTGGCCAGGTGGGTTAAGGCGTTAGACTCGTAATCTGAGGGTTCGCATCCCCGTCGTGCCCAACATACTCGCCCTTTCAGCCATGGGAGCGTTATAACGTGACGGTCAATATCACTATTCGTTGGTAAAAGTGTAGTCCAAGAGTCAGCGGTAGGTGGTGATGACCAGCTGCCTTTCCTCTAGTCTTACACTGCAAAATTAGTGACGGCTAGCGCAGATAGCGGTCGAATAGCTTTGTGCGAAATTCCAAAACAAACAAACTCTCTAAAAAGAATAATTATAATGAATTATAAAATTAATAAGTTTATGGGTACTTTATTGTAAATATTTCTACACGCCAGGCCCGGCATGGCTTGGTGGTTAAGGCGCTCGACTCTCTCTCTCTCGTTATTTGAGTATATAAGTGTGTATACCCCAGAGGGTCAGGTACACTTGACCTCGGCGCTCGACTCATAATCCGAGGGCCGCGTTTTCAAATCATCACCATATATCCTCGCCCTTTCAGCTGTGGGGGCGTTATAATGTCATGGTTAATCTCACACACCTATGTTGGCGGTAGGTGGTGATGACTAGCTGCCTTCCATCTGGACTTACACTGCTAAATTCACAAACAAACAAAATCTTTTTCTTCTTTTCGAAAACCGGATAAATTCAGTCTCATTCAAATGTCTCGATCTCGCAAATAACTTCAAGTGTTTTATTTCGAAAAAAAACAACAAATATTTTTTATTTCAAAGACTAGCTGTAGGGAATCTGTGTGATGCATTAAGTCAAGTGAATTTCAATCATTTTCCGAAAGCCATCTTACCTTACGCTTCATAAATACTACTTTGTTTTTCACACGTTATATTTTTTCTTGAGATTTTGCACGTTTTAATCACTGAGCGGAGACAGTTAGGCGCATGCGCTATATAATACGTTAGTGTGAGAGACCGATTTTCTAGGATAGTATGCAATTTAGTTATTAACACTGTTGGCGTTTGAATAGTGTATACATAATTCTAAGAGCTTATGACTGAAAGCAAATAACACATTTGTGTTTCAGACTAACAACAGTTGGAGACCAGAAATTGAAGTGAAAGCTCTAACTTACATATATGGATATTTCTCTTGTAAAACTACGAAGCAAGAACAACTTGTATTCTCCATTAGTTTCGTTATATTTCTTGAAGGTGAAAGAGAAGATCATAAACGTTGTTATTTCTATTCGAAGTAGCCCTACCGGTCAACCTGGTTTACAAAAGTTAACTTCAAAGACCTGAATGATACTGAAAGTTGATGGATCATTAGAATACTCGCTTATTGATATTATTACACCAATTCTTCTAAAATACTAGGAAAAATCGTTCGTAAGTATTCATTCATGTGTTTTTGTACAGTAAAATCTTACAGTATTTCGATCATCGTTAAATAATCCAGTACTATTTTAAATGTTTTAACACATTATGTTATAATTTATGTTCCACCTGTTGAATTATACCTCTCACTTTTGGATGCGGTTTTTGCTATAAAGTAGATAGGAGCAGCGAGGATCTATCATGTAGTTACGCTAGAGAATAGATATGGACAGTGGGAATCTCCCTTGAGTGTAGTTTCGCTAAGAACTAGATAAGGACAGTAGGAATATTTCTTGACTGTGGGTTTGCTATAGAGTAAATAGGAACAATGAGGATTTCCCTTGTTTGTAGTTTTCCTGAAGAGTAGACAGGGACATTGGTAATCTTCCTTGGTTGTAATGTCTCTACAGAGTAGATAGAGACAGTGGGAATCTCACTTGGTTGTTATTTCTCTAAAGAGCAGATAGGGACAGTGGTTTCTATGGAGAGTAGTTAAGGACAGTGGAAACATTTCTTGGCTGTGTTTTCTCTTGAGAGTGAATACGGACAATGGGGATATCGTTAATCCATTCACGCGCAATACTAATTAAATGAAGGTACATTTCACTACTTTAAAAGAACCAATTTTATATATTATGTTGATTTGTGTATTTCTTTTTAACTTTTCCTAAGTCTAAATGCATACACGTAATAAATCCATATAATTAGGGTGATGTATAAACATTTTACAAATATATAAATACAAATCATATAAGCCGGTTACTAAACTTTGATAACAAACTTTAATGTATGATAAAAGTGAAAAAAGAAAATGTATTTCATCGACTGCCTTATTCATTGGGGTAAACGTTAAATTTCAGTGGTAATGTTTTCTGTTGTTTTACAATAAGTTTTATTTTATTTCATGATAAGCAAGTCTTTACAATATTTTATTGGTAGCTCCAAACTGCCTCTAATGTTGTTGTTTTTATTTTTCATATTTTAAAGTGTTTTAATGAAAATAATTTGACCTCTCTTTTTTTTTTCCTTTACTAAATAACTACAAAGGCTGTTGCGAATAAAATCCTTCCAATGTTTCAAAGTGGAATTGAAACAACAAACATAACAAACTTGAAACTGCAACACTACTTCTATGACAATTCATATTTTCATTAACATATAGAAATGTATTAAAACAAATTATCAGTGAAGGCAGGTACTAATCTCTTGAAGATATTTGGACGTATCCTGTGTAATACAGAAATATATATATATATATATACACACGTATATATACGAATATATATAAATACGTATTGATAATGTGCTTGATAACAGAATATGCAACCTAATTTTCTCTATAAAACTGTGTACAATAGTAACTGACCACGTGATAGAAAGGTTGTCTAACGCTTACGAAAAACCAGAATTTAAACTTTCTTAATAAGTATATATATTAATTTTATGGTGATAGTTTTCTAGTTGAACGTCACTGCTTTTGAGGATGATTTAAAATAAGAAGGGACCATATTTTTATTTTATTTTTGTTTCTCAGTGGAACATTTTGATATACAAATCTTTAATCTTTATTTAATTTCTTTGGTGCATATCCATATATAGAAGACACTTTAATACCAGGAATTAACGATCTTGTAACACCAAATTGTTTTTATTTAATTGGGCACTGAACAAACCGTAACTCTGAAGAAGCTGCAAAGCCAAATGTTCAGTGTTGTCCAATAAAATGAAAACAACAGTTTAGTGTTATAAGAATGTTCATTATTTGTGTTATTTACATATAACTTAACCAATTGTGAGTTCCGTTTGTATTTTGTTTTAAACAAATGTATGTTTCTATATTGTATATATACATATATATGTTTAAATTAATTGAAAAGTTACTAGCTGCAATTGAATTCTGGTTCCAACACTTTTCTGTAGAAGTTTCCAATAGAATTATTACTGATTAACCAGCACGTGGAAGATTATTATGAATTATAAAACGTTTAGTGTAAAGTAACGTTGTAGAAAACGATACAAAGTTCCTAAAGAACTAAGATGGGCAGTTTTTTGCTTTATAACATTGCATGCTATATTGTTAGATTTTGTGTTTTTTGACAAATGTGTTTTAAAAATCATAAAAGTAGATACAGTTTAGACGGTACGTGAGAATTATACCACATTGTTTCTACAAGTGATAATGCTTTCTTGAAATAAGAAATTGGAGTACAGTGGCGTTGTTTGAGCATGACGAGAAAAGTCAGAGCTTTATACATTTTTTTAAAAATAATCATTGCTTTTTTTAATAATAAAGCAATGATGATTTCAAAAAATGTATAGAGCTCTGAATGTTCTAGTCTTCGTGATCTTCAAGACTTTCATCTCCATTTGGAACCAGCATTCAACTGTACCTGTACTTACATCCTGGCTGATGTTATGTGTAGTTTCGGTAGGTTTTCGTCCAAGTTTGAACTCGTATAGGAAAATGAAATAAACGTTCTTCTTGTGCATGCTGCCTTTGGGGTTGCGAAGCTTACTCTGAGTACAGTTGAAACAGCAAACAATTAAGACACCTTATAAGCAACAAACGTTGGATTAAACCAACCAACTAACCAACAATAAGTTACTCAGTATTCAGTTTCTAAATGTCATCGTGAGAATTCCGACATTTATTTCTGGACAACCCAATAATTATAATTAGTATGAAGCAATAGAAATAATTTAAAAAATTCTTACAAATAATTGTCATTACATATACGTATCTCCTATTGTTTGAATTTTTTTTCTAATTATATCTATTCCTTCATACTCATTATAAGTAATAGGTTGTCCAGAAATAAATGTTGGAATTCTCACGATGACATTTAGAAGCTGAATATTGAGTAATTTATCGTTGATTGGGTAGTTTGGTCCAACGTTTGTCGCTTACAAGGTGTCTACCGTTTGACAACCCCTAAAGCAACATGGACAAGAAGGACTTTCGTCTCATTTTCCTGTACGACTTCAAACTTGGACGAAAAGCTATCAAAACTACACGAAACATCAGCCAGGCATTCGGTCATGGATCTGTTACTCACCATACAGGTACAATTCAAAGTTGGTTCCCTTATGGAGATGAAAGTTTTGAAGACCACAAAGATCGTGGAAGGAAGCCATTCTCAGATGAAAACACATTAAGGGAAGCAGTTGAGACAGACCCTCACATAACAGTACATGAGCTTGCAGAAAAGCTAGACACAAGCAAATCAGACATTGTCAACCACTTGAGTGTGATTGGAAAGAAGAAAAAGTTTCATAAGTTGGTTTCGCGTCAACAAAATCGGTGAAACTTGTCAAGGATGACGCTCCAAAATTTGAACAAATTGAAAATCGAGGTTCTGCCTCATCCACCTTATTCTTTAATCCTTTCTCCTGCAGATTTTCATTTTTTCAAGTATTTTGACAACTTTTTGAACAATAACCGCTTTCAAAACCAGGGGGCTGCAGAAGAAGCTTTCAGGGAGTTCTTTAACCATATAAACTCGTGATTTTTACAGCAAGGGCATAAACAGCATCGTTACACGTTAGCAAAAGTGTGTTGAAGCAAATGGTGCTTACTTTGTTTATAGCATGTTCCACAACACAATTGTTTATACTTTTTCAAACTTTGCAGTTCAAAAACAACATCAATTTTTGGACAACCTAATATTTGAGTTTAAGGATTATGTTATGTAAAAAATTACAGTAAACCGGATAACAAATACGAATAGGTATCCACGACTAATAAAAATGATATGTTCAAGAAAAGTACATACGACCCTTTGCAAGTGTTTAATGTCTGCTCATTTAAATCAACACAAAGTTTCAGTTTATTCATTAGAAACCAAACAGATTTCTATATCAGGGAATAAAACTAATGTATAAACGCATTCATCTAAAGTTATAATAATAGATCATGTTAATTCGTAATAGTATTATCACGATTAAAGCCATCTCTTTCTATATGCGTTAATATATATATATATATGCATTTAAGTTTGTAGTTTTGTGCAGTATGAACCTGTCAAAGTAATTTAACAGCAAACATAACCCATCGGGTTTGAAACTTCTGCAGTCAAGACATGATTAGGTAATGATCAAACAGGTTTCTCTGCAGTTGTGTAGTTGTTAAAATATATCTTAGAAATAAGAGAATTGATGTTATGGAATGGCCACATTAGTCACTTGATATAAATTCAATTTAAAATTCATAGACTGAGATAAACCGCTTAACGAAAGATCACAAGCCAAACACGGACGATGAACTTACTGAAGTACTCAAAGAAGACTGGTAGCTAGTCACTCAGGAATATCTACACAACTTCATTATAAAGACATTCTACGTTAATGTGAAGCAGTACTAAATTCAAGTACTGGCTTGTGTTATTTTGAGTTTCATTTTTTTTGCATTCAATTATTGCAAAGAAACTTATTTGATCATTTTGTATGCTAATTGGAATATGAACATATTTTTCTGTTACCTAATAAAAGATATAACAAATTAACGACATGCTCAAGCAAGACCATTTTTATTTCACATCTATATTTTATTTGTCCGCCTTTTATATTTGAAAGTATTCTTATTTATAAATAAGGCCAGCCATGGCCCGTTGGTTAAGGCGCTTGACTCGTAGTCGCAAGCTCGAATCCTTGTCGCACCAAACATGCTTACCCTTTCGTCTGTTGGCAAGAGTAGCTAAATTAGGGATAGCTAGCGCAGATATCCCTCGTATAACCTTGACGAAATTCAAACAACTTACAAATAATATTCATTACAATATTTATTTATAAACAGCGTTCCTAGATAAGGTTTTTAGAATTGAATACGAGTAACGTCAGCTTTGTCACCTTCAACCTTAAAATATTTAAGTGCCAAAATAACTACAGTTTAGTGCCAATTTTCAAAGGTTTAGACGGCGAAAATCAGAAAAAAATACATTAATCTTTAACATTGTTTATACTGCATGCTCGAAACATTACAAATGTAGTTTTTGTTAGTATTAGAATGAGATATTTACCTCTTTCTGCCATTCGATTCAGAAATTTGTTGAAGATATAATTTGCAAAAAAAAAAGAAGTGAAACGGAAACATATAACAGAAAACAATTCGGTAATAATTAATTATTCTAGTTTAAAGTAACGAAATACATTTTGTTTGCTTGCAAATGAGATATGTATCTAAAATGTACTAATTTTATGTTAAAATAACCTGCGTTGTGCTCGTTTTTGCAAGTAAACACTTAGTAGCACCAAGTTTAGCGTAAAATTAAACAAAAATGTTCAGCGTTTCGCGAGATTATTTCCGCCTAACCTAACGATATTTAAAGCGTTCAGTCACTATTAAAATCCTTCATCCATGATCTACATATATTTACAAAAGTGGAGGTAATTTCTACAAAGGCTTGATCTATTGCAATACTTCGGATTATTAACACCGAATTTTGTTTAGCTGTTTCCCAGTGCGTCGCTAAATCAAATTTGTACTGGTCTGTTTGTTCCTGAATTTAAAATTCATCACACACGGCTGAAAAGGCGAGCGTGTCTGAAATGACAGGGACTCGAAACTCGCATCCCGCAGGTTGTAAGTTGAGGGCCCTAACAACATTGCCGTACCGAATCTACATCTGCACTGAAACGCGAGACTCCATTTTAGTACCAGTTGCTCACTGAGTGTAAACGACCTATTTATAAGCACTTTTATCCGTTTTTTTTTTCAGCCCCCAGTGGCTCAGCGGTATGTCTGCGGACGTACACGCTAAAATCCGGGTTTCGATACCCGTGGTGGGCAGAGCACAGATAGCCCATTGTGTAACTTTGTGCTTAATTCAACAACAACATCGTTTTTTTTAAAGTTACCCATAGTAACGTAACCAGTTAAATTTCTCTCTTCACGGAGTGCTATTTAAAAAAAAACAAAAATCTCAAAACCAGGGACCTGCATAACTTTCGGCAATAAAGAAATGTGGGAATAATGGTAAAAATATTTTAAAACTTTATAAGTGAATAATAATAAAAAAAATTTCTTACATATACCAAAATATTCCATTCGTTGAAAACCAGAACTCTGCTGGCTCACTCTTCTGAAATATAAGGGAAAGCAAGCACACGCAACCGTATATATAAGTACATATTACCCTTTATGTGTATATATTGTGACCAAACATCATTTATGAAAAATT
Source organism: Carcinoscorpius rotundicauda (assembly GCA_011833715.1). Classification (NCBI taxonomy): domain Eukaryota; kingdom Metazoa; phylum Arthropoda; class Merostomata; order Xiphosura; family Limulidae; genus Carcinoscorpius; species Carcinoscorpius rotundicauda. The sequence goes on from CM022398.1 coordinate 29,913,966, forward strand.
AATCATCTATAAGTATTATATCTTGAAACGATCTTATCGGAACTTTTCTTAGCAATAAATTACACAACACACCGATATAGTATAGAGTACATTTTGATAGTTAAACAGTGTAGATTTCCAATTTCGCAACTTCACTGTTATGGATTACAGAATATCTGTACGAGTTTTCTGTGTAGACTATTTGTACAAGTTTTCTCTTAGGGAGGCGCACTGGTCTTTCTTTGTCTGGATCTGCTTAAGATGTTCCAAGCTAACAAATACGTTATGTCATAATGATATTATTATTCAAACCTTTACGAAAATTCAGGTAAAAAAAAGAGAAACGATTATTTTTGACACAATGAGACATGAAGTTTTAACAGTTACATAAATCCGTAACACACTGGTACAATATATAATCACCCAAACACTCACACGGATATGTATGTATGTCACATTTTATCTATGTAGTTTTAATAATAATGTACATGTAAGCGTTAAAAGCTATGCAATCGTTTTTTTTATCTGAAAGTCAGTTAATTTCAATTTTTACTGCATATTAATTTTACACTTTTACTGAGCTTTGCGTATAAGAAATAAACAAAGGCATTCAAAACCTAATCATTTATAAGAAACATGTAAAGAGAGAATGAATAACTGACTATTTTAAAATAAAAGAGACAAGTTTTGTTTTTCCATCTACGATGAAATTTAAATTATACTAAATAATTCCTCAACATAGCTAGCTTGTTGAAATGTTTAGGAAGCCAATAACTTTTCCGAAACAATTATCAGATTCTTACAACTAACTGCAACAATAAGCATAATTAAACTAGGTTAAAATTAAAGCAAGTTAATAAGTAACTAGGTCGAACTGAAAAATGTTAATTATAGAGAGTTTTATAGCTCATTTAAAATGGGGAATTTCCATTTAAGTGATAGGTTGTTTGTCAAACAGAAGTTTCTGTTTTGATTTGTTTCTCTGCACCGAATAACCTAGCTGCATAATGGGCGCTCTGTGCTCTGCCAACCACGGGTACCTTAACCCGGATCTAATGTAATTCCGTAGACATGCCGTTGTGCCACTAGGGGGCTTCTGTTTCGCTTGTTTTGAATTTCGCGCTAGCCGTCCCTAATTTAACAGTGTAAGACTAGAGGGATTGACCGTCACATTATAATGCTCTCTTAAAGGGTAAGTATGTTTTGTGCGACTGGAGCACGAACCCACACCCCTCAGGTTACGAGTCGAACGCCTTAACACACTTAGCTATGCCGGGCCGGCTTCTGGTTTGAACAAAAGGAGAAATTAAAGGTAAAACTAGTAACTTTGAAATGTGAATGAGTCACTTACGAAAAGACTTGTAAGTTCTCGCATTACCACCAAGTTTATATTTTGAGTGTTAAATAAAACGACCACGATGCAATATCCGTCGAGAAACGTGTACAATTGACTTGTCGTTTGTTTATTATTCTATATTATAAGTCTATTGTTTTCTCAACAATACTTTGTGTAGATTTATTAATTTAGTAACATATTCATGTGTCTGAAGTGATTATCTTCGTTATTGTATCAGCTGTAATTTCATCAAACATTTCTTAATTCCGAAGTGGCATTTCACTGAAATGATGTGTAAAATGTCAACTCGTCTTTCTTCTAGGGTCGTGGCCAATTAAATCTATTTCTTTAGGCTTGTCATCGATGTTGAGACATACTTTTTATCGTTGTTAAGAAAATCAACAATAGGTTCTACACTTCGTGGCTTTTGTAAACAACAGATGTATTTACTTTAGCCTATATTTTATTGTAGTGTATATTATATATTATTTTCTATTCCGAATATGATTATTTTAACAGATTAAATTACTTCGAAACATCTTACGTCAGTACGCAACTGTTCCCCATATAAGAAGATTTACCTTGTAAAATACTTGTTTAAAGAGTTTAGATCAGTCTTGAGGTAGCTTCCACACTTACTTTAACATTTTAAAACTTCGTCTTGGTGCCGTTGCACTTCGAAATGACACAAAAAGTACGACACATACACATACCTAAGACGAATAGGAAATAAAAACACACACAAAGCTATTTATAATATAAAATAACTTTATTTAGATAAAACTTCAATGAGTTCAGGCTTATCTGTGTGTGTATCATGTAGAAGGAGTCACTGAAACATTGGTATGAACTCATATACAGGACGAACGCGCTATGTAACCTTTGCTTTCACATTCAAAAGAGTGATATGAACCACGTGTATTTGGATTTTTTTTAAAGAAAGGGTATTACTCTTTAAACTTATAAATATTTACAAGTTTCAGGTTTCAAATAAGTAATGAAATATGAGTCTGTTATTTTATTGTGTATAAACCAGCCACTGGAAAAGCTATAAATATCCCTTGCAGTAAAAGAATTATAATGAAACGTCCTTTTTGTTGTTGGTATGAGCAGGTTAGCTGTCATATACCGTGTTTATTTCAAGCAAATCCAAAGTCAAGAAGCAAACTATTGTATATCTAACCATTTCCCAATAAACTAAAAACAATGGTGAATTGATAGATTTATTCATATATTTATTACAAAGACTTTGAAATAATTAAGTAAAATAACGACTGAAGTGAAACTTTTGTTAATGTCCTTTACGTTGTTGTCTGACCTCAAATCTAGGTCAACGAGAAAACTCCAGATTTCGATACACTTAGTAGGCAGATATCTCATCTTGTAACTTGTGCTCATACGTTCTATTGTGGATATATAACAAAAGTAACATCCAATCAAAAAAGCTGTGTTGCAGTGAATACTGCTATCTGACTATTTACTTTAATGAGCATTAAAAATTAGGTACAGCTTCGCTTATAACTTCAGTAAAGAAATAGGTACAACTCTGGCTATATTCTCAGTAGAAAATTAGGTACAGTTACGCCTATATCTTCAGGATCAATTTCTTTATTCTATTTTTGGAATAAAAGTTATATTAACACTTTAAAAATCCCATTAAAATGTCATAAGTGTTCGTTGTATTTGAAATCTTGGTTTCGATAATGACCTTTCTCTACATATTCAAAAATCATTTGCGCTTTACGCACTTCTATTTCCAATGCACACAAGTATCAAACCCAAATTTTAAGCGATATAAGTTTACAGACATTACAATGAGACACTATGGATGGGAGCTCGAGGACTTGTGACACATTAATATTTTATACTTTATGTTACCCTATGATTTTTAGCCAGAAATACGATTATATAATTCTTTTGAGAACTCTTATCAGAAATATTATATATATACATTCAAACTCAATTCCATTTATTCGGATAAAAGAAATATTTTTTATTTAATCGATTAAATTTTACAGGTCATTTTATTGAAAGGATCAAAGTGTGTTTTTGTAAAACTTGCTGCGAAATATGAAATTTATAATACAAAATAGAGAATTTCTTTTGTTTGTTTCTAAATTTTGCGCAAAGCTACACGAAGATTATCTGCGCTAGCCGTTCCCTATTTAGCAATGTAAGACTAGAGGGAAGGCAGCTAGTCATCGCCACCCACTGCGAACTGTTGGGCTACTCTTTTACCAATGAAAAGTGGGATTGACCGTCATATTATAATGCCCCCACGGTTGAAAGGGCAAGCATGTTTGTTGCGACGGGAATTCGAACCCGTCGACCCACAGATTACGAGTCGAGTGCCTTAACCACCTCTGGCCATATCGGGCCTATTTGTAAAGTGTTGTGATAGTTTGTTTTATTTTTGAATTTCGCACAAAGCTACTCGAGAGCTATCTGTGCTAGCCGTCCCTAATTTAGCAATGTAAGATTAGAGAGAAGGCAGCTACTCATCACCACCCACCGCTAACTCTTGGGCTACTTTTTATCAACGAATAGTGGAATTGACCGTCAGATTATAACGTTGGGATGCCTGGGAGGGCGAACATGTGTTTTTATAGCATAATGGAGAATTATCATTAAATTATAATTCTAGGTTTGTTTGTTATTATGTTTTGTAACTGTTTATTTTATAATCCATTGTAACTTTGTGTCCCAAAGTTGTTGTCGTTTACGAATAAATCTGGTATAAAAATAATTACAAACCTTATGGAATTATATTCGTCATCGCCAAAATACTAGTTATATTTACAAATTAACTGTTATGGTTTATTTTGTTGATCATTAAAACGTGTAAAAGAAGCGAAAATCACTTGAAATACATAGTACCAAAGAAATGTGGAGAGAATGATATACCGTTGACGAATAGAAACGTACTATGTGTTTTCTAAACTTCCTGTTTTAATAAAGAAATTTTCAAAATCTATAACTTTGTGCTGTTATAACATCATGCCAAAAATGGCATAAATATTGTTGAATTTCTGAGTTGCAACCAATTCACCAACATTAACCTCCCAAATATTATGACCTAGTCTGAATAATTATCTTAAGCAAGGAAAGTAAGTTGGTTGATATTAACTAATAAAGCGTTCCTTCTTTCCCCAGTTATATGGTGGAAACATCTGAAAATGTATACGTATGAATGTACCTCTCATACTTCAAAAGTAAAAGAGAAAATCAGAACATTTCGTGCGTCAACAGCTTCCATAAAGACAATTGTTAGAAGTTACAAAACTCAGCTACAAGACTTTTGTGACCTTACACTTCAAACTACTGAGTGATTTTCTGAAGCAAAATATACTGTGACGTTTCGAGCGAATCACTTGCTTCATCAGATTGAGTAGTAAATGTACATAACATACAACACGATCTTCACTTGATTGTTTGTTATGTGTAAAACTTCTCTGTATGCATTGAAAAGTTGTATTTCCTCTGAATGTATACCGATATGTACTCTGTAATGACAGTATAATTGTAGATTCTGGCTAACAAACGTTTCCTGCTGGAACGGTGTAATTCATCTGAATTCTGCCAGTAATTACTCATTTTGTAGCACCTTAAAAGGAAAATGAGAGATGATGCCTTTCAATTAAATATGTTACAGACCATGTTTTATAAACTTATCTAATAGATAATGGAGCAGTTTGCCAAAGGAAGTTGTTATAAGCTGTTCATGTAGGGACAGTATTTAATAATGATACATGTGTACGGCAAAATATTTGTAAAAGTGTATATATGGTTTCACATATATGGTGTAACATATATAAATGTTACATAAAGTCATTTACGATGATGCATAACAGGAATGGATCATACGGGACACAACGGTACAAACTGGGAACTGAAATATCAGACATCGTGGTGTGGAGTCAATTGTGAAGTTTAGTGACCTGAATGATTTTATTGTAAGATGCAGAATACTTCTGTTTTCATTAATACTAGTGAGAGAATGTTTCAATTTTGTCAGTGAAATTATAAGAAGGTAATAAAGTGTAAAAGTTGCAAGAACCCATACTATAAATGTCCGAGAGAAAACAGTTTTATCTGTTGTTTTTCAATTAGAGAAGTGTAGGTTATTTTGAGATTAAACTTAGATATTTATGAGTCGACTGCATTGCTTGCAGTGTCTGAAATTCAATAAAGTGGTTTGGACTTCGTTTTAAATGTAAGCTTGGTGCATCCGTATTTAATTGACATATTTTCTGTTTTGAAGGCATAATAAATATACAGTTGTACTGACTGCATTCTTACTATAACTTTAGTACAAGGTACAACCAAAGATGAATAAAAATATAGGTTGTGCGTATGTTATTTGGTAGCGGAAAATAGTATATTTCCAGTGAAATTTTGTAATTGTACCCAAAAAGCAAAATACTTGTACCTGGAAGGAGTCCCGAGGGAGAGACGATGTAAGTATTACTTGATTCTCATGGTCAGAGACTAGGGGTCGGTATCCGAATGTCCCCTAACTGGGTCAGATCATGTGTATGTAGGAACCCGTTTATGTGGCCTCTATTCGTGTCTTTTCCCTACTTAAGCCCTGAGCTTTGTGTTAATGTAACAACCACGCGGCAGTGAGAATAATAGAACTATTAATTGTGTCATGGGAATGTTAATTATTCAGCTATCTATACTAATTAATCAAGTAATAATATATGTACAAACGTTAAACAAGAAAGCTTAAGGAAATGTTGCTCATATTTACAATTCTGATTTAAAATGTAATTTTAAACCAGAGAATGTCTGTAACTGGATAACCACAACAGTTTTCAAGCTAGACACATAGTGGTTTGCAGACCAATAGGAAATCTGTCGACTAAACATCTTCTATCCGAACTTCCTACGAGAGAGCGATTTAAAAAAAACAACAACAAACATTAGTGTTTGTATTTTCATTCAAATAAAATGCGTTGATTTCCCTTGATGTTACAATAAGTCAGAGAAGGTAACAATGTAAAGGTGAAAGATCACTAATGTTTTGGTCATTTCACGCTTCGAGCATGACCAACCACAGGAAGCGTCTTAGAGTGTGGTCCAAATTATTCGAAGTAACTCTTCAGTGTGCTTCACTATAACATCATCGAGTCATCAAATGTAGTTAAACTAAAGTGCTTTTTCTACTCAAGCAGTGAAAACAACGTATTTCTCAATATTGAGACGTAATTTCATCGTAAAGAAGAGAAAAGTTTAGCGAGGCATTACATTGTGTCACAAAAAACTAAATCGTTGTTTGTTTGTTTGTTTTTGAATTTCGCACAAAGCTACTCGAGGGCTATCTGTGCTAGCCGTCCCTAATTTTGCAGTGTAAGACTGGAGGGAAGGCAGCTAGTCATCACCACCCACCGCCAACTCTTGAGCTACTCTTTTACCAACGAATAGTGGGATTGACCGTCACATTATACACCCCCACGGCTGGGAGGGCGAGCATGTTTAACGCGACGTGGGCGCGAACCCGCGACCCTCGGATTACGAGTCACACGCCTTACGCGCTCGGCCATGCCAGGCCTAAATCGTTGTAAGGTACACTTTCACTAATTTCTAAAATATTTCTTTTCAATACATCAAGCCACTAAACTTACCTTTTAACCTGAAGAGTCTGAAAGAGGCCAATAGCAATAACACGCATTACTGCTGTTATGGTTAAAGTTTAAGTTAAAAGTACTTTACTTTTGTATCGTAACTGTAAGTTTTGAATATATGCATATTTTATTTTAATTATTGTATAGTTTCGTATTTACGTGTGCATATTCTAAAACAGTTCTCCTGGAAATGTGCATATATTTTAGTGTGATTAGTGTTAAGGATTTTTATTTGTGTGTATAAATGTATACTTTATTACATGTTGTTTAATTTTAAAAAGCTAGTTTATCAGTAACATGTATGACAGTGAAGGGCTATGTTATTATTTTGTTATCTGAAGGCTATTGTATAAAGGGTATTTTCGTTTATGTTGTAATGATGTTAAATAATTTATTTTCATAAAATTGTTAAAGGATCACTTCAACATTTTTGCTTGTTAAAGAGTTGATATCCCAAAACCCTGGACACACGCGATGCTTCACAGGAAGTTGTGTGGGAAGCGACGATTACTTCGTTATTCTATAAAATATCACCAGATGGCAAGTTGCTAGAATCATAGTTACATGAATATTTTTCTCACATAGATTTTAAAACGATGTGTCATTAACATTAATCTTTTTTTCACTTAAAAATTATACAAGTTATCACTTATAAGCCAATGATCAAACTAAAGATCACATTTCTGATAATCACATGTCTAGCTTAGTCTTTTATGATAAATTATACCTTTTAGCTATAGCACATACTTTCGCCACGCAGCGTTATCATATTTAGTTCTAAAAAATACGAAATTCCCTCTGTATGTTCGTTGTTATCAAAGAACACGGACCATTTCTGTCGGAAGAATATGTAGTAATATTCTACGTATGTCCACCATAAATAATCGAAATCCAATAATTTTTGGCTGAATTATAAAGCAAAAAATAGTACGAAAAATTGGTCCTTTTGTTAACAGATAGATATTTTATTTCCATTACCTTGCTGTGATCCTAGACCTTAACCCTTTAAGTTGTGTCCTGGTCCAAATGTAAACTGACTCTCGTTAAAATCCATTCAGCCATTTTCGAGAAATCGTGATGGCAACCACACAAATAAAGACACTCACACAAAGGTATGAAACTATCACCTTTGTCGATTTTCAGTGGCGGGGATAACAAAACTTTAAAATATATTAATACGCTATTTACGAAAAGATCTTAGTTTATAAAATACTAACCTACAGCCCAGTGTAATAACACCTGCAGTATATACTTGTTCTGGAATGTTATTAGTCACACAGAACAAATTTTCGTAAAGTGATTAGAGACAGCTTCTTCATTTTATAAATTCTACAAAACATATGCAATCGAATCCACATTTATAGAGACGAAATACTGAGTATGAAAAATAATGTCTTGATTGATAATTGTAAAAGCGTGTAAATTATATATCACTAACTATGCTATAATAATGTTTGCTTCGTAGAACAAATGGATAAATTATGATATGTGTAATAAAAACTAACTTGTATAACGCAGTATGCAAAAATAATTGTCTTGTTAAAATAATGTAATATTACTTGAAACATTTTAGAACATACAACTAAATCTAAACACTGATGACGTAACCATATGTTGAAACACTCTACAATGTTTGTTTGTTTGTTTTGGAATTTTGCACAAAGCAACTCGAGGGCTATCTGTGCTAGCCGTCTCTAATTTAGCAGTGTAAGACTAAAGGGAAGGCAGCTAGTCATCACCACCCACCGCCAACTCTTGGGCTACACTTTTACCAACGAATAGTGGGATTGATCGTGGCATTATAACACTCCCACGGCTTGTAGGGCGAGCATGTTTGGCGCGAACCCGCGACCCTCAGATTACGAAGCGTACGCCTTACGCGCTTGGCCATGCAAGGCTCACTCTACACTGAGATCATCATTTTATTGAACTTCCCATTTATAAAAACACCATCCGCCGTAGCAGCATTTACCTTAGTAAGAAAATTTGTCAAGTAATGCCATCCGCCTATCATAACATCATCCGTCTCTGTAAAACAAATATAGTACAACTAATTATATAAGAGGAAACTACACACGCATATATTAACACAAGTTAAAATCTATATGCAGTTAACACTATCTGCCTATAGTAACAGTAGCTGCTTTCGTACGCAAATAAGTGAAAACTATAAAGTTGATGAGATTGTTTATCTTTGAATTTCGCGCAAAGCTACACGAGGGCTATCTGCGCTAGCCGTTCTTAATTTAGTTGTGTAAGACTAGAAGAAAGACAGCTAGTCATCACCATCAACACCCAACTCTTGGGCTACCCTTTTACCAACGAATTGACCGTCACGTTATAACGCCCCCACGGCCGTTATTTCCCAGAAAAGGGGTCAAAGGCAGTTTAAAGGACTGTGTGTGTGTGTGAGTGTTTTCTCACAGCAAGCCACACTGGGCTGTCTGATGAGTCCACGGAGGGGAATCGAACCGCTGATTTTAGCGTTGTAAATCTGTAGACTTACCGCTGTACCGCATGGAGCAGTGGTTCCCCAACTGGAGGTAAATTACCCCCTGGGGGTAATTTAACAATTTATCGGAGGTAATGGAGGGGTGACAGAAAAAAAGTTAAAATTCTGAAAATCAAGAAAACATTGAGATAGCTGGTATTAGGATTAATGTTAACTTAGTCTTAGTATGTAAAGTTGTAAATTAAACCTATTTTAAGTATGTAATAAAGTTAAACCAAATAACAATAAACATCAAAAACTAATATACAGTAGTAGAAAAGAAAAAAATATGTATCTAAGTGTGTGGTAACCTAAAAGTATTTTGACAAGTATGCTTCAGAACACAAGTTACTCAGTAATCCTGATGACTCATCGACGTGTCCAGTACGCGTCACTCACTGCCTGAGGTTGCCTCAATTCCACACTGTCAGTTTCTAAGTGAGCATAAGCCGAGGTAGACAAAACCTGGTATGTATGTGTACTGCCCTGTGGAGTATAGTTAGTATTTACCTACTAATACATCATTCCTATGGTGAATAAGCTCTTTTAATGCTATCTAGAATGCCATGAAAAAATAAATAATAAGTTCACATTGTTCACACTTTTTTATGCAGTTTTTCTTTTTCTGCAGATTAAACAATAAAATGTCTAAAATGTCTACTCTGACGCCTTTCTTCGCTATGGCTTTGTGAATTTACCTTCTGGTGGAGAGGATCGACCACAATGTGTAGTATGTCACAAAGTGTTGACAAATGAAAGCCTCAAGCCATCAAAACTCTCAGCTCACCTCCAGAAGTGCCATCCAAATCTTCAAAATGAGGATCAGGCTTATTTTCAGCGCCGGGCTGCAGTACTGAAAAATATCCAGTTCGGTTCATCTGGAATTCAAGCCCAAAAGCTTCAAGCTGAGGTCGAAGCAACTTACTTTGTTGCATATAAAGTTGCCGAACAACAAAACTGCCACACCATTGCAGAGAATCTGATTATGCCTTGTGCATACAAAATGGTAAGCAAGGTATGTGGGGAGGATCAAGCGAAGAAACTGAGTGTCATATCTCTATCAAACAACACAATCCGCCGATGAGTCGATGACATGGCATCAGATATTCTGTCCCAAGTTACAACAGGGATCAAGGAAAGCTCATATAGCAAATTCTCCTTGCAATTTGATGAATCGTGTGACGTAGCCAGTTGTGCTGTTCTCCTTGGGTTCGTTGGTTACGTCCACCAGGACAAGATCAAAAAAGAGTTCCTATTATGCGAAAATCTGCTAACAACCACGAAGGGGAAGATATCTTCAATATCATCAACAGTTTGTTTACCACGAATGGATTGGATTGGATCAGCGTTCAACAGGTAAGGAGAGATGTTTATATAAAGTCTAGATTAAAATAAATACAATGAATTACATGGCATATAGTTTTATTTATTGTACAAGTAGCTGTAGTGTAGCTAATATTTTATACATAATTCACAAAAAAGTATCGTGCCTGTCGTACTGAAATACTAAAGTACCAAAATAATTTAAATTAGATTAAAATCATATAATTATAACACAAAAGATAAATAAAAATGATTAACTGACGCAATCTATAATAGTTTTTCTTTTTTAATCTAGGTCTTCGTCGATGGAGCACCGTCGATGATGGGTCGTAATCATGGATTACGGGGCTTCATACAAGCTGTGAATCTAGAAATTTCTGTAGATCATTGCATCATTCATCGGTACTCTCTTGGATCAAAAAGCCTGCCTGGTAATCTGAAATTAGTGTTTGAAGGTGTGTTGAAAATCGTCACTTTCATCAAGTCCAGGGATGTGAATTCGCGCATATTCAGGGAGCTGTGCAAGGAAATGGGAGAGCAGTATCAAGTTCTGCTCTACCACACCGATGTTCGCTGGTCGTCACGAGGCAAGGTTTACGTCGAGTCATTGAGCTCCGAACGGCTCTTCAGGAATTTCTGAAACAAGAAGAATCACATTTTGCTACCAAGTTCACTGATAAGGTGTGGCTTGCTCGACTTTGTTACTTGACTGACATATTTGCGGAGCTGAACAGTGATAATTTGCAACTCCAGGACCAAAACACGACTGTCATTGATGCTCATCACACTGTGACTGCATTTCTGGGTAAACTGAGACTCTGGATTCGACGCTTGGAGAAAGGAGTGATCGCTCAGTTTTCCACCCTAGACCAGTTTGTTGAGGAGAATAGTTATGATACTGGATCACTTTTACAGACCATCAACAAAGAGATAAGCGACCATTTGAAGGGGCTTGAAACAAGCATGCAGCACTACTTTCCAGAGAGTGACCTAAAAACAGCCAGTCTTCAGTGGATCATTCATCCCTTTTCTGTACCTGATGAGGCCATTCATGATGATGATTTCCCTGCAAAGGAGGAGTGGATCACAATGCGAACAAATGAAGCCTTGAAAGTCAAATTCCAAAACCAAAATGCAGATTCCTTTTGGATTTCACAACTAGCTGACTCGCCAACTCTGTCCAAGAGAGCCTTGAAGTTTTGGTGTCATTCTCAACAACGTATCTGTGCGAGAAGGGGTTCTCAACCGTGCTGGAGATGAAATCAAAAAAGAGGACTCGCTTGAATGTTGCAAACGATGCCAGGCTGGCACTTTCAACCACAAGACCAAGAACTCCTAAACTAGCTTCAAGTATGCAACTCCATCCATCCCACTGATGTTCTTGACATCTTTGGCAATATTCATTAGAAATGCACAATGATCAAAAACAATAATTAAAAGTGTAATTCAGTGTAAATAAATTTTATAAATAACTTGTAAATAAATAAAGAGCAATATATCTCAAGTTTAGCCGTATATATCAATGTTGAAAACATTTTGTGAAAGGGGTAACATGCTTAATGTGGCATGTTAAATTGGGTAACAAGCTGAAAAGTTTGGGAACCACTGGCATAGAGGGTATTAACTACTCTCACCAGTGTTCAGCCAGTAGACATTAAAGTGACGTCGCATAATGAACGCTTAGTGTTACAATTTGTACTCTTGTGACGTCATAAAAACGCGAACATTCCATAAATTACAAGAGAAATTATGCACTATATGATCTTCAAAAGCAAGAAATAAAAATAATTGATAGTCTTAGTTTTTGTTTTATTTACTTTTTAAACAAAATACTTTCAGGGACTCTGTGAAGGTACACCTAGTATAATTACTTTAATTAATCATCGGAGTTTATTCAATCAGTTATTATCGAAAATATACTATTACATATTTCTTGTGAAATATAATTATATTTTAGTAAATTACGCTGGCAATTAAGCATTCCTTTGGAACAGCGGAAAGTCGATGGATTTATGACGTTAAAATCAGTGGTTGGATTCGCTTCAGTAGACACAGCAGATAACTCGAGGTGGCTTTTCTAAACAAAACATGTACACACACATACCAATATGTAAACAAAACATGTACACACACATACCAATATGTAAACAAAACATGTACACACACATACCAATATGTAAACAAAACATGTACACACACGTACCAATATGTAAACAAAACATGTACACACACGTACCAATATGTAAACAAAACATGTACACACACATACCAATATGTAAACAAAACATGTACACACACATACTAATATGTAAACAAAACATGTACACACATACTAATATGTAAACAAAACATGTACACACACATACTAATATGTAAACAAAACATGTACACACATACTAATATGTAAACAAAACATGTACACACACATACTAATATGTAAACACAAAAGTTCAGTTGCTGTTTGAAAATTACAGGTTTCGATATCATTGTCTTTGTAGCTTTAATAGCTAAAAATATGAGTAAAAATAGTTACTGTTTAAGACTGGCTTTCACGTATTTGTATTGACATTGTTAACTTGCCTACCTTCTGTTACTAGAAGTTCTGTTTAGCGTTTATTATGTTAACTTTATTTACGATACAAGTTACTAAAATTTTAATTTTATGGTAACTCATAAGCTTTATAGACACTGCCAGCAGATAAGATTCGGGTTGGTTTCTTCGCCCCAATCAAAAACATTTTCATCATTAACTGGTTTATTTCTTTATATATATGTATATATAAATATAATAAACCTGTTCTTATTGCCCCCCAGTGGCACAGTGGTATGTCTGCGGACTTGCACACTAAAAACCGGGTTTTGATACTCGTGGTGGGCAGAGCACAGATAGCCCATTGAGTAGCTTTGTGCTTAATTCTAAACAAACTAAACTAAACCTGTTCTTATTGGTGAAAGTTTTTGCTTTTTAATTCCTTTCCAATGTTAACCAACAAAACTACTTTATTTATAATAGTGAGCTATGAATGAATAAATAATTTTGACAAACTTTCATGATTACTACAAAGGATAATTAGTTTATTCAAAATGGTTACTAGGTCGGTTAATGTGATTAACACCATTCTAATGAGAAATCCCTGTCGGTAAGTAATATTTTGTGGTAATTCTACGTTGCTTCAACGTTAATTCTATTTACAACAGCAATAATGCACAGGCTTCAAAAATACATGCAACATGAACTAATTTCTATTGCCCCCCAGTGGCTCAGCGGTATGTCTGCGGACTTACACGCTAAAATTCGGGTTTCGATACCCGTGGTGGGCAGAGCACAGATAGCCCATTGTGTAGCTTTGTGCTAAATGCAAAACAACAACAACTAATTTCTATTACCAAAGTAACTTAGTCTTACATCGGAAAAACTGCACGTGTATATATATATATATATATATATGTATGTATAATTAAAAACTAATGGCTTTAAACTGAATTACTGTTAATTAAGTTAGATAATTTTGCGGTTTATCTATAAAATTTCGTTTTAAAGCAGAATATACTCTTGCACGAACCTTCAACTGCACCAGGTACATTAAATGTATGATAGCTGTCATATAACCCTTGGGGACATAACAGATTAAAAATATGATATATATTTTTTACACACAAAGCCAAATCACGTTTTACGCCAAATACGCAGGCGTGTGGAGGCCAGAGAAGGAAGAGGTATTTTTTGGCAGTGTAATGAATGAGGTTCCTTGGATGAAATAGGATATAAATTTCATAGTCATTAAAGAATGCTAAAGTTTATTTAAAAGTATTACAGATAAGAGTTTTTTATTGAAATGTTATGATATTTAAACATTTCTAGTCAAACATGAGAGAAAATATGAAGGTACGGTTGGTTGTTGTTTTGAATTTCGCGCAAAGCTCCTCGAGGGCTATATGTGCTAGCTGTCCCTAATTTGGCAGTGTAAGACTAGAGGGAAGGTAGCTAGTCATCAGCATTCTGCATGTTGATTTTCATTTTAAATATCGTCTATTACAGAAGGAAATTCTTGTTATCGTAGAAACTGAATCATCTCGTAGCTGTTTCTCTCTGAAGTTTCCCTCAGGTTAAATGGCTCTCGATGGCAAACCAGTCTTGCCTGTAAAGCGAATGATTAGTTGTAAATTGTAATTTATATCATAGAATATTGCCTGTTCTGTGTCATTGTCAAAAACAAACATAAACTATGGTCCTAGTCTTGTGTCGGCCCTCGTGGACAGACGCTGACCGTTTGGTGTCACTACTCGTGACCCACTAATCTTGTGTGTCAGACTCTAAATTTCACTTCTATCTCATTATAACAGCAAAGCGAAAGCACTTCCGGTCTTCTTCAAGTGATCAAATTAAAATTAAAATCACAACTCATTCCTCTGAATATCACGGTCTCTGTGTGTGTGTGTGTGTTTTTTTTCGTATAGCAAAGCCACAAAGGGCTATCTGCTCAGCCCACCGAGGGGAATCGAATCCCTGATTTTAGTGTTGTAAATCCGGAGATATACCGCTGTACTAGCGGGGAGCAACCACGATCTCTAAATGATCACGAGTTCAGGACGAAATGAAATAACTTTAATTTCTGACCACGTTTGGTTAGTAATTCTAAGTACCTACCATAATTAGATTGGTTTTTATTACGAAATGGTAAGGTTTGAGACCTTGTGTTTGTCTTTTTTTCTTTTTCTTCTTGAAAATAGAAATACCAATTTTATCATCCATTTTTTTTCCCTTATGAATTTTTATGTTGGGGTCTGTTTGATTTAGATGAAAGAAAAATTCTTGAATAATGTTAAGGTTATTGTAGGCTGAAAAATGTATCAATATATTGAAATCAAAAAATTGGTTTGTCCTGTTATTTTGAAATGTTATGGTCTTTAGTTCTTATCGTGAATATATTGGCAAGCATCGGAGCTAGAAAATGTTTCCATGCTTAAGCCCACAACTTGATTATGATTTACATTTTCAAACTGGAATATGAAAATTTAGCAGGAAAGTGGAATAGTTCTCTTATAGTGTTCAAGTTGATGTGAAATATAGACTACAATACTTTTGATAATCGTCCAGGGTAACATTAATTATCGTTAAATCTTTCAGTTTTTGATACTTTTATCCAAAATCAAATTAATTAAAACACTTTAAAAGAACAGTATCCTAAATCTTGCAGTTCTAAGACTGAAGCCGATATAGTACAATCATTAGATACAGTAGAAATTATTGATGAATTTGCTGCAGCCAATGTAAGTAAAGTGGTATTTTAATATTATGTGTACGTTGAACTATATCGTGAAGTGTGATAACGCTATAAATGTGATGCAATACAGCTGTGCTTGTTTATAATAGTTTGGTTTGTTTGTTTGATCTTTTTTATTTCGCGCAAAGCCACACGAGGGCTATCTGCGTTAGCCGTTCCTAATTTAGCAGTGCAAGACTAGAGGGAAAACAGCTGGTCAAAACTACTCACCGCCAACTATTGGGCTAATCTTTTACCAATGAATTGTGGGATTGATCGTCACACTATAACACCCCCACGGCTGAAAAGGCGACCATGTTTGGTGCGACGGGATTCGTACCCTGTTTATAATAGTAATATACTAGTTTGATTTTAGTCACTTTTTATAAAAGGGAAAAAATTTTATTTTGTTCATAAAAGGAATAAATATATATATTTTATATTTTGTTAAAGTATTTGAGTGTCTGCTTGAATGTCGGGTTCGTACATTGAGGGGCTTCATAACATTTACCCATAATGCACTTAAACTGACTCTGTGTGCGTTCCGTATTTTCAGCATACATTCAAATATCATTTTTCGCTTCTGGCTTGTGTGTTTTCTTATAGTAAAGACACATCGGGCTATCTGTCGCATCCACCGTGGACAATCGAACCCCCGATTTTGGAGCTGTAATTCCGAAGACTTGCCGCTATCACACCGGGTGACTCTCCTCTGAATCTGAGATATCACCTTGATACATAAATTATACGTTACTTGGTCATTCTCGGTCACCTGCCTACTTATTTGTGTTCAGGTTTTAAGGTCTATATGAACTGTATGAGACGGGTATCGAACCTTTACCATAACGTATTAAGAAATACATTGTATAGTTACTTTCGGTTATCTTCCCGTTCTTGTTTAAGTGTAACAGTATATAATAGAGTATGTGCGCTGCATGGGCATCGACCCCCGATTTTTAGTGTTATAAGTTCTCACTTTTGCAGCTAATTCAAATAAATTAGCAGGAGGTAATCAAATATTCTTGCTTGGACAGTTATAATTTTCTTCAAGAGTTTCATTCTTCTTCAGTGGGTCAGCGATAAGTTTACAGATTTACAACGCTGAAATCTAATGTTTAATTTCAAACAGTATAATTGTGTGTGTTTCTTTATTGATAAAATACCAATTAAGATTTATTATCTTTATCTAATGTTATTTGGACTCATTTTGGAGTGGATTTGAAATGAAATATTTACAAAAAGTCCTCAATTCTTAGTCTTTTCTTTTTCCTTCTATTTATGTCTAGATTAGAAAGATTTCCTTTCAAGTCATTTGTTTCGAACCTTGTATGTTTTAGAGACACTTGAAACGAACTTCTCAGACGTGTGAAATGAAATTTTCTATAACTAATGAGCTGAGATTTTATCGAAAAGGAAATGACTTCTATTTATGAAAATGTTGTACGCACACTATAATTACATTTTTCCAGGGACCGGTACGGACAGGTAGGTTAAAGCGTTCGACTTGTAATCTGAGTGTCGCAGGTTCAAATCCCTGTCACACCAAACATGACTGCCCTTTCAACCGAGGGAGCGTTATAATATAACGGTCAATCCCAAAATTCATTGGTAAAAGAGTAGCCCAAGAGTTGGCGGTGGATGGTGATGACTAGCTGTCTTCCCTTTAGTCTTGTACTGCTAAATTAGGGACGGCTAGTGCAGATAGCCCTCGTGTACCTTTGCGCGAAATTCCAAAACAAACGAACAAAACATTTTCCCGGTACATAATAGAGTCCAAACTTACCTCTTACTTAATTGTCCTCGTTCACAAAGAACCTTGACCTCGTAATAAGTGAACAATGCACATAAAGTTTAAACCGTTAGGAAATATTAGAATATTCTTTCAATAAAACTACGTATACACTTTTTTATGATGCCTGTCTAACGTTTATCAATGCTACATATAACTATCTCTGTTATCTGAATGTCCAAACATACACCTTGCATATGAATAATATCCCGATCAAAATAAGTTTTATTATTTAACCCTATATGTCTTTCGTTATTTTCACATTATTTTAACACGGTGTGAATTTTGGAGATTGCATTTTAAAACCTTTACGTCTCAAAATTCTAGTTATGCATTAAATATTCAATTTTCAGCGAAGTTCAGGTGCCGTATTAGCTTCTTCTTGAAGTTTATATGAAAAAGTATACCGTCAAGTATAATTTCTCATGAACAATTAAACCTTAATTATCAGCGTAACACCAGCTGTAGTCAGTGTTTCGACAAAGGTGTAATTACACTTATACAGGTTATTAACCATACTTTAGCAGATAAATTTGCACTGAAAATGCAGTGGCATGTTCCCTCAGATGTGAGCCATGACGCCACGGGCAACATGCTTAGCATATTTATATTTAGCTTATTAAGAATTTCCTGTCATCTGATGTTGTAATATTATTAGGATAACGATGATTTGGAGTTTTGTTACGGCAGAAGAAGGATATTCACAGAGACAGATAATTAAAAGATGTTACATCTTGAACAACAGAACTTTCTACATTTCTACACAGACAGGCATTCACTAGAGTAATGAATCCCGAAACCACATTCCAAACTAATCTCTTGTAACGCCGTTATATGAAAAGTGAAGTCTCTGGTTATATAAAAAAAATTACTGGCCAAAAACATTATTGCACTTAAGCTGGTGGTATTAGCAAGAAAATAAACTAAGAGTTGATATAGACGAGGGTCAACCAGTTCATAAAATTCAAGCCACGCCTGGAAATCAACGACAATTTTCATGAGAAGAACAATGAACGAAAATTTAGTTAGAACAGTTTTATTAAACCACGATCATCTTTATTCCATTTATTCAACTTGTTTGGTCTGCCCTAAAATTATCTTGATAATCAACATCCATGTACGTTCGATACAGGGTCTGTGATCTGAAATTGGTCCTTTGTAGGAGTTTTTACAATAGAAATTGCAAAGTCGAACAGTATAGTGGATAATAAAGGAGACACGAACAGACATATTTGTTTCCTAGAGTGCGATGAACCGTCATTTAAATTTCATTTTGAGCCGAACACAGTTGACTGATTTTTAACGACAGTTTTTTTTTCATTAAAAACTAACTTATTTCATCTTAGCTTTACTTATGTTTTTGTGTTCTTTCCATGGTCTCTAACCTTATCTCTATGAGTAGTTTGAACGAGTGATTATGGTGTTGTATTTCCATCTAAATAGAGTCATATCATTGTACCATTTTAAAGCAGTTTCTTTCTACGTCTGTAAAGATCTTGTGTGATACGTATGACATCTGGAGTTTAGATGGAATATGTCATTTCAAAGTTTTTTGAAGTAATGCATTGGATGATGATTTTGAAAGTTTCTTTATCATTAAAGAAAACCATTTCCACAAAAACAATATAAAAAATAAATTTTACGTCGAAGTATTTTTATAATGTTTTGTATTTTCGTCAAAATAACTATAGCTACACATAGCTACTGTTAAAACGATTTGGGAGCATTAGTCATGTCGTTACAAGCGACGTTGCCACGTCCGGTCATGCTTTATCTGACGACTGTGCATCTTGGAATAAGTCTGCAGCGTTGTTTCTATTGCAAAAGGTTGGCATGTCCAAAACACATCATTTTTCTATGCGGATTTTCAATATAAATTTAATTAATGAGGACGGTGCTATATTATTGCTATTTTCAATATTTTAGTCTCAGACACCTGAAGGTTCTGTATCCAGCAAGTTAACTTTTATGATTTTGTACGTAATTATATAAATACCCGCTAGATTTCTTTAACTGCTTTATATAACCGATGCTTAAACGGCTATGTCGTGGAAGGAGCTTTTGTACATGTGTATTGGTCGCTTGAGCAGGTGAAAACCCTCTTTGTCACGTTGCGTGTTGTTATTTGAGGTAAGTGGACAGCTTTTATCACTGACGTTTGTGTTCGTGGATTCTTACTTATTAAAAGATGTTGTACTTGTCTTTCCACGGATGGCGTACAACTTGTTGCTTGTCTCCTTCCGAATGCCCAGGTTGATACCAGTCTCAGTGTGTTTCTGTGTTATTAAGTACAAGGAATATCTTCATCTTGGAAAAAATTCTAAATCCCCTATCTGAACACTTTTTTGTAATCTGAATCTATGAATATTTTTTGTTGGAAGTGGCTGTTATATACCCTTTCCAAAAGTAATCACTTTCCAACGGCGTCACGCCATCTACAAAGCGCCAAATATGTCAAAATGCAGTTGCAATATCTCCTATTCCACTTTATTTCAGCTGTAGTTTTCAAGTGATTTTCCGAGTTTTAGGCTCAAAATCGTTTCAATATAACATAATAAAAAATAAAACATTGTCATCTAAACTAAGATAAGGTGGTAAAATGAGCACATATCTCCGATTATACTGATTGGGGTTTTTTATATAATAAAAATTAAAACTTGCCGCGAGTATAAATTTAGTTATCTGTATACTATGCAGATTCACTATTCATTTCCATTATGACGTTTGAGTTTCTTGTATCCTTGAAGTGGATGATTCGTTGGATGATAGTTTCAAAGTTATTGTCTAATTTCAACAACTCGTAAATCGATTATTGACAAGAGATTATTTGGTATATTGCTTTGTTTATATTTTGTCAATTATTTTAAACACGTCTTAATTTTTAATAACAGTATCATAATAACAGACAGGTAGTTTATTTAACGTATACATTATTAACATGCAATTATTAAATAACACGTGAAAATGAAAACTGTCAAATTCACAGAGCTGACGTAAATTTTCTCAGATGAAATTATTTAACGTTTTTTTAAAAGTACTAACGTCCGAAGTTAATTCTCTTAGGTATGTAAAACGATTTATAATGTTTTAAATTTATAAACGTCCCTGGTCAAGTATCTGTAGTTTCCCGATTTATAAGAGTTTATCACAGTTATAGCTTCCGAGGATTATAGCACACTAACTGCTGCAAACCAGCAATATTTACTGTTTTTTGGCGTGTCGATTTATAAACTTTGAGGTGAAGCTCTCGAAAGTTCAGTTGACAGTAATACTGGCAATCATTAGTATCTTACATGCTCACATAGAACATTCTTGATTCTTATACTCCACAATCTTCCTCAGCTTTAGTGAATAGTCGGAAATTTTACGACACGCATTAACAGTATAAGTGACATGCATTTTAAAATACATATTTAAATAAAACAACAATCGATACTAAAATAAATATTCATTATTAAATCCGTCAAATGACTTACAAGAAAAAGTTTTAGTATTAAGAACATTTTCTAAACAAGCGTATATCGCAATAAACACTGTTAGTTACCTGTGATCTGAGATTTTATCACAACAAAAATTAGCCGTGTAAAATAAAAATACGGCAAACACAGTTAGTTTTTTATTAAATACAATAATTCTCTCATACTATTTTGGCAGATAGGTAATTTCTTTCTTATAAACCATTTTTGGGCCCGGCGTGGCCAAGTGGTTAAGGCACTCGACTCGTAATCGGAGGGTCGCGGGTCCGAATCCCCGTCGCGTCAAATATGCGCTCGCCCTTTCAACTGTAAATGTGGTATAATGTGACGGTCAATCCCACTATTCGTTGGTAAAGAGTAGCCCAAGAGTGACGATGGGTGGTGATTACTAACTGCCTTCCCTCTAGTCTTACACTGCTAAATTAGATACGGCTTGCGAAGATAGGTCTCGTGTAGCTTTGCACAAAATTAAAGCAAGTAAACCATTTTGAGCTCAAATTGGTGAAAGCGATAAAAAATAGCCTTACATAGGTTTCTAATAAACCAATTTTGACAACTAAACTTCAGCCTTATGCTCTGTGTTGAGTAGTAAATATACGTCTAATAATTTTCTTACATTTCTACACGGGCCTGGCATGGCCAAGCGCGTAAGGCGTGCGACTCGTAATCCAAGGGTCGCGGGGGTGTATAATGTGACGGTCAATCCCACTATTCGTTGGTAAAAGAGTAGCCCAAGAGTTGGCGGTGGGTGGTGATGACTAGCTGCCTTCCCTCTCGTCTTACGCTGCTAAATTAGGAACGGCTAGCACAGATAGCCCTCGAGTAGCTTTGTGAGAAATTCCAAAAACAAACAAACATTTCTACACATTATTATTTGTACTTAGCGTTTAACGACAGATAAAATTAGCAGATCATTTAAATACAAATGTAGAAAATTTTGTTCTTAAAATAGTCTAATGAGATTTATTCAGTAAACCAAGTTATTTCACGTGCTTTGTTTCTGGCCAAAAATATTCGAAGTATAAGAAAAATATATCAAACTATAAAAATCAGTTGCTAGCCTAAATGTGTGTCAATAAACTTCATACACTCAATTTATCTGTTCGGCATTTTTTTCTAACGTTTCCCAAGTTTATTTTAATACAACTACTAAAATGCGGAATCGTTTAACGTCATTAGTTAGACTTTTCATTTTAAAGTTCAACTATTTTTCTCATACTATTGGTACATGTATATATTTGTGCTGACAAAAATACAGAAATCAACTGTTATCATATCGATCTGGCTTCGAGAACTAATGCGGAGAACGTCGTAAATTATTCATAGAAACAAACAGTCAGCCAAATATCTATAAAAAAAACGGAACTTGCATAAACGTTAACATATAATATTTGTCTGCAATTGACGATTCGTTCAACTTACCTCTTTAGCCCATAATACAATACACGGTAGTTAAAATAAACAAGAACATACAACGATAAGCGGTGCCTGATTATGATGGTATTTATATTCTCAAATTGTGATAATCCTTTATAACCACGCATTCAACCATAGGGGTGGGTATGGTAGAGTTAAATAAACTTGTGTTCTACCTACCACAAGTATCGAAACCTGGTTTTTAAGCCTATAGGTTCATTGCGGTACCACTGGAGAACCTTGTGAAAAATGCTATTAATTCTTAATGCAATCTCCACATATAAATGATATTTTAATTTTCATAAGCTTTAGTTATATACTAGTTTCTGAAATTAATTACAGCACAGTTACACATACATACATATATGTGCATATATATTTATCATTGTCCCCCAGTGGCTCAGCGGTCGAATCGTCGAAGCCCATTAGACCTTTGTTCACAAAGAAATATCTCAAGAAATGGCTACTTATGCTAACAGATTGGTTATAGCTATGTACTAAATGTGTATTAATGATATTAGTAGACACTATAGTCATAAAAAAACATAAAATATGCAGTAAAAGAGATATAAAGTGTGCTCAAACCTCTACCAACTCACTTTTTAAGATGGAAAAAAAATTAGTTCGTCATGGTATAGCTCAAAATGTGTTGACTTGGTGATTCTTTTATTGAATTACATTTAATTTGTTTTTTATAGCATAAAAAATTTACAATAACAATGATGCTTTATGTGTTGTCTGTAGCCCGACTGTTCCAATTTTTGTTTTATGTCCGGAAACCAGACAATGGATATGGAGTACTTTGTTTAAAAATTATTGCTTGACAAATAAAATAAAGCAAGAACACCGTGAAATGGGACACATTTCAACTCGCTTATAGCTACAAGGGCTTAATCAGTTAAATTGCCTTCTCCAAGTAAAAGTATACAATTAATATAACGTTTGGAAACAACATTGGTCCATCTTGGTTGTTCCGCATGGCAAACCAAATTAACTTATCAAACTGAAAGACAGACTTAGAAATTTATCAATATATTTTTTAAACTCATTTAAGTTTACTGCCTCTACGATATCTAAAGACAACTCGTTTCAAAGGTCAAATACCTGGGTAGAAAAATAAAATTGTTTTAACTGAAGATGATTCCCACCCTGTCAGTATTTTTACTTTTGTCCTTCTGTTAAATATGAAGAACAATGATGCATCCACACTATCGATTCCGTTTAGAATCTTGTACACTTCAATCACATTCCCCCAAATATTCTTTTCTCGAGACAAAACAATTTGAGTGACTTCAGCTTCTCGTCATATGACAACCCTTTCATCCATTCTGGTAACAGTTAGATGTCTTTCCTAAGGTAAGGAGCCCAAGACTGAACCCAGTATTTCAAATGTGGGTTAACTGGTGATCTATATAATGAATTTATAACTTATTAAGATTTATATTTAATATTTCTTTAGATACAATCTAAAGTCCTACTTGCTTAACCACTAGCAGTGGCACATTGCTTGGATGACTTTACTTAGAGACTAATCGGCTACTACACCAAGATCCACTTGTTTCATGACACTGTCAAGGTTATTCCGAGTATTTACTACGTCACTGGAGATCCAGTACTACAATTAAAAAAAGGGAGGACATTATATTACACAGTTCTGAGTATTAATGTTGTTTCCTGTACGAGTAACGGTATGTCTACAGACTTATACTGCTAGAAACTGAATTTTAATACCCGTACTGGGCAGAGAACAGATAGCCTATTCTGTAGCTTTGTGTTTAATTCCAAATAAACTAATAAACCTTTAAAATAACTCTTAGTTAATGTATATAGAAACAAAAACACAAATAAAGCAAAGTAATAAGCGTCTAAATGACAAAAGATAGTCTTTTATTATTTCATTTGAACCCGGGATGTGACAGCTAATATATTTTATTAAAGTGTAAAAACGTAGTTGGTTTTAGTAATTCAACCAAAATTTTGATAGCTTCATGTGTCTATAGATAAACAGTTGAGTTTGTTTGTGAAATTAAGCAAAAACTACACAACGAGCAATCCGTATTCTCATGGGTATCTAAGCCAGGTTTCAAGTTATTGAAGTTGATAGGCATCCTGCCATGTCAGACAATAAAAAACTAACGGTACGAAAGAGCGAAGAAAGCAAAACAAAGGTATATCAAAAACAGCAACAACAAACACACATGTTATTAGCAAAGAAAAAATAAATTGTTTTGCAACAAGTACTTTATTAAATATGAAAATAAATATTAGCGCGATGTAATTGCGTATTACAATCCACATTTTCTTTGTTGAACATCAAAGAACCAAAAATACTCTGAAGATTGATGTAAATGAACTCAAAGTAAACTCATTATTATTGCATACAAAAATAGTTTGTAATTATTTTTGTTGCCAGTTGTAAATCATTTATATTATTTTATGGTAGCCTATAGAATTAAACATTTATCATGCACGGAAAGTATTAGGCGACGCGAACAAAATGTTATCTCAAAGAGATATATATGAACAAAACGAATGCAAACCCATATTGTTTTTCGTGCCATTTGGTGCTTTATGTTTGTTAATATATATGCAGCTCATTGAAATGTCACGATATTTGTTTGGTTCAAAATACTTTACAAAAGAAACGGAGAGACGTACAAAGACACACTTTATACAGTTTTAAAATAACATTCACGACCCACAAAAGTAACCCACAAACTGACATGAATTCGAACTTCGGGTTATCCGTGGCGATATCTCTTATTTTCAATCTACCTAATGTTCAAAAACATAAGATCGTTGTCACTATTTATCATAATCTGAACGTTAACCCCAGTTTTGGAAAATAGTGTGTGAATCACAAATGTCTTGTTTTATCTGACTTTATATTCTTTTCACGAATTTTCACGAATGAAGTTTGCCATGACATGGAATTTATGTCACTCGCTCCTCATTTGCGGGGTCACAAGTTCAAATCTCGTCACCGAACATGCACGCCCTTTTCAGCCGTGAGAGCGTAATAATGTGACAGTCAGACCCACTTTTCTTAAGTATATAATGATACAAAAGTTAGTGGTGTTGACGAGTTACCTTGTCTCTAGTCTGCCATTTCTAAATTAGAGACTTCTAACGCGTTTAGCTCACTAGCATCTTTGCGCAAAATTCCACAAAAAACAATTTTGTGAATTATTTTCATCTTTTAAATATGTAAACATTATCTAAGGATGCAGATTATCTATCTCTGCTTAGTTAACAAGTATACAACACTGATGTTTGAAAATCCTTTGTTTATAATAAAGAAGCGAATTTTAATAATGCTCACATTAAAGAATTTAACTACTTTCATTTCAAATAGCATTAGATTCATGAAAAACCGAAAATATGCTTTAACTAAACACATCGTCAAAGAAACGTATGGCATTATATAATAAAGGCTCATTTTGTGTGTTTCAATACGTTTTACATCTCAAAAAAATACTCCAGTTAAAACATCGGAATTACCTGATAGCTGCTAAAACAATGTTGTTGATATTACATTTATTTCATTAACTTCTAAACTTCACCATGAAGGTGACCATTAAGTTTCTTAGTAAGATTAAATAGAAATGTTTGTTGTTGTTTTTTTAATTTCGCACAAAGTTAGACGAGGGATATGTGGCAGTGTAATGCTAAATGAGGGGCAGCTAGTCATCATTACCTACCATTAACTCTTAGGCTACTCTTTTACCAACGAAGAGTGGGATTGACTGTAACATTATAATGACCTCACGGCTGAAAGGGCGAGTATGCTAGATGTGATGGGGATTCAAACCCGCAATTCTCAGGTCACGAGGCCATGCAGGGCCAATTAGAAACGTAAACGAGAAACACTAATCTTCAGGGGTAAAATATTACAGTTGTTTCATGAATTAGTTGTTTTGAACATCCAAACTTCACCGAACGTGACAAACTGAGGTTTCAAAACCAATGGTGAACAGGGCAAGATAGCCTTTTGTGTAGCTTTTTGCTTAATTACAAACAAACAAAAAGAGGAGGATATATCTATACATATATATATATATATATATATATAACAGATAAAACAATAACTACAGTGTAGCTGTTAATGATGTCTAAAAACACGTAGGTTCAAGAAAGATAGAGATGACTGTATTATTCAAAAATAACTTTTGAAACACAATTGAAACATTATGCAAAACTTCACAAGAAAAGATAAAAATAATAAGTAATTTCAAAAGTATATTAAATAAACTATAACAATTTGCTGTGGTGTTATATATGATATAACTTTTATGTGTCTGTGGTCTGTATTTTAACACATACCTTAATCAAATGCTGTGTTATAGATAGATTGGTCTGATCTCTATTATCACTATGTCGGACATAGCCAGGTAGTTAGGGATCGAATCACAGTCACACCAAACATGCTCGCCCTTTTAGCTGTAAGGACGCTATAATGTTTCGGTCAATCCCGCTCTTCGTTGGTAAAAGAGTAGCCCAAGAGTTGGCAGTGGGTGATGATGACTAGCTACTTTCCCACCAATCTTACACTGCTAAATTAGGGACTGTTAACGTAGATATCCCTTGTGTAGCTTTTCGCGAAATTTAAAACAAGCAAACAATTTTTTATCACTGAAGTCACGACTGAAGGAAAACTGCTTAGCTAATTACTCTGGCAATAACACTTATTGCTGGCTATACTTTAATCCAGACTACCTTCTTATTATCACTAAAACACATAACAAAGCAGGTAGGCACATAATTTTGTTGCCTTTGAAACAAGATTTAAATCTTTGTTATATCTGATACTGAACGATATATTGCAAACTTTCTTCAGCTTTGGAAAAAGCTTCACGTGAAAGTATTCTCGCTATTTGCTTTATGGTATTAATAATACATCCTGATACAAAACAATGCCCTTCTTTTTCGATTTGAAACGATAAAATGGACATCTGATGTATTGTGTTTGATAAAAATTTAGTTCTAGGTCAAAACACACAAGGTCATTTCCAGTTGTTTAATCGCTCTTAGTTTACAGCAGTTCTCTGGAACGAAGATCGAAGTTGAATTAAAAAACACATGCATATACACTGCTGTCCAAAATCTTAAGGCCAATGAACGTAAAGAAAAAATATGCATTTTGCGTTGTTATGTTCAACCACTTATTTGAGTAGAGCTTTGAAAAATGAAAATAAGAAAAGAGAAAATAAAAAACGTTTTCAACATTTAATAGGGAAAAGGTGAATACTATGAAATTAGACTAAATAATAGCTGGTGAAAAGTTTAAGACAATATTGAAACGATGCGTTAATCGATAAACACGTAACAAAATTTAGTCATCTGTGTTCAAGCATTAACGTTGTCAACATCTCTACTGACATCTCCTGCGTTACATTGGGTAAAATCATGGCAAAGGCTAAAAGTTGACAACGTTTGAACGTGGCAAAATTGTCGAGCTACAAAAGCAAGGTATCACTCAACGTACCATCGCTGGTGAGATTGGACGTAGTAAAACTGCTGTTGCAAATTTCTTAAGTCCCTGAGAGATGTGGAACAAGAATTTTAAATGGTCGGCCCAAGAAAATTTCGCCGGCGTTGAGCAGAATTTGACGAATTGTCCGACAAGACACCAGCCGATCGTCGAACCAGATTGAGGCCCTTACGGATGCAGAATACAGCTTAAGAACAATAAGACGGCATATACGAGAGAAAGGCTTTATAAACCGTAAACGTTTTAAAAGGCCACGTCTCCTTCCACACCATGAAACAGCTCGGTTAAACTTTGCTGAGAAGCAACAAACATTGGAGGTTATACAGGGACGTCAAACAGCAGCTGGCAACATTGGCATGTTGGAGAGAACATCCTTATTGACTGAAGGCTCTCGCAACGCTACAATCCACAATGCTCGCAGGACAAAGGACTTTTTCATGGCGAATAGCGTGATTCTTTTGGACCATCCAGCGTGTTCGCCCGAACTGAACCCATTGAAAATGTTTGGGGAGGATGGCAAGAGAAGTCTATAGAAATGGACGTCAATTCCAAACAATGCATGATCTTCGTGAAGCCATCTTTCTCACTTGGAATAACATTCCAGCCAGCCTTTTGCAAACGCTTACATCGACCATGCCAAAACGAATGTTTGCAGTTATTCGCAATGACGGCCGTGCAACTCACTACTGAGACCTATTGTTGGGTATTTCCTACCCTGTTTAGGACTTCTTTTTGGTGTGATCTTAAACTTTTGACTAGCTAGTATTTAGACTAATTTTATAGTATTCACATTTTCCCTATTTTATTTTCATTTTTCTTATTTTTCGAAGCTCTACTTTGATAAGTGATTGAGTCTAACAACGCAAAATGCATATTTTTTCTTTATGTTCATTGGTCTTAAGATTTTGGCCAACAGTGTGTGTGTAACTTTTCGTCCCTCTGGTTAGCCTTTTTGGATTTTACTGCTTGAACTTTTTAAGATTCTTTGGCTTTCCTCAATTTCGTATATCTTGTTTACTGACATCCGCTAGTACAGCGATAAGTCTCCTGACTTACAACGCTAAAATCAGGGATTCGATTCCCCTCGGTGTTCTCAGCAGATAGCCCTATGTGGGTTTGTTATGCAAAAATACACACACACACACACATATTTTGTTTACTCCATAGTAATTACTTTATCACCTTAGAAAAGTAAAATAATAAAAAAAGGAAAATAGTCTACTATGATATCTACATAATTAAGACATCGTATCAAACATATGACACCAGGTCAATCGCCTAATGAAATCTATGTAGCTTTGTTACAGGAGCATTTGGACATATAACAAGCAGCACACCTAGAAAACATTGCCAAAACGTTGACTGGACTTATTGGTAAATAGCTAAACATTTTGCATATGTACTATGATTTAAAACACCAAAGAAAGTGAATTAAGTAGGCTGCTAAGTCCTAACAAAAGCAATGGAAACCACGCTTGGATCCAAATCTATAAGTAGCTTATTAATTTCATGTAAGAGGTGTGTCGCATACCATTTCAAATTGTATCTTCTAAGATGTTTTAGTGCAATTCCTGAACTAATCAGCTGGGCTGAACCAATGACACATCAAAACTGGCTTCTGGAAATCTTAATTGTATGCTTACTTGTTTTAGAGCACAGCTACACAGGGCTATCTGCGATGAATCGAACTCAGGATTATAGCATTATAAGTCCGTAGACTTACTGCTGTTCATTCGAGGATCGGGGTAGGGTAACTATTTGTTTTCAGTACAAAAAATCAGTACTGTTATAAATGCCTTAACTGGCAAAACGGTCAGATTTAATGGGAAAAGAGGTAAATTACGTTAGACTAGAATCTTATTATTATTATATTCTTTTTGTCCCCTGGTGGATCAACAATAAGTTTACAGACTTGTTACCTTAAAATCTGGCGTTCGATTTCCCACAGTTGGCACAGCGCATTCGCCTAATTTTTAACTTTGCGCTAAAACATGTAAACAGTGTAACAGATATGCCTTCATACGTTTGTTGTAATACTTACACTTGTTTCTGTATAGTTGTCTTTTTTGCGTGTGACGTATATTGCGCGAGTCCCTCGTGTTCTCGAAACTTGTGTAGAATGCTTGAATGTGAAAAGCAACAATATTTGTTTACAAAAACGCGTTAGATCGTTATTGCCAATCAAACTTTGGTGAAGGTTCTAGAAACACGGGTGATTTGTATAAAACTAACGCCCCAACAAAGAGGAATATTACTGGACAGCTACAGGCAGTAAGCTATATGCCAAGGAAGCTATAATTGTGATTAACGTCTTTCAATCGAAAAGACACATAATTTGACCACGACCGTTATAGATTTCGAAATTTACAAACCGTTCAACTTCGGGCATTAGAACTTTTACAAGAACATTAAACATTTTCATTAGTAGCCTGTGTGAGGCTACTCAAGAAACAATAACCGGCTTAAGCCTAGAGTGATAATATCAACTCAAAATTAATTTGTTCGTTTTGACGTGGATAGTCAATAAAATATTCAGTTCTAGATAGGATATAAGACTCAGTATTGTTTGTAAGTTTCAAAAACTACTGTATATGAACCTTCATTGTTATGACTTTTAGTAAGAACCGTTATTACAAATAGTGTTGTTTTTATGTTTGTTTATTAAAATATATTTGTGTAAAATAGGAAAATTCTGTGTATCAATTTTGTTAGTAAGTATCATAAATTTGATACATATTAACATTTTATTAACTTCTAAATTCAGATTTCCGGTTATATAATATAGCAATACTTTAAAATACGTAACATAATAAATCGGAAACTCGTCCGAAATTAATTATAATATAACACACAACACAATAATCTGGGGACTCGTCCGAGATAAATAATAGCACGTAACAACACAAACACATTTATTTTAATTAATTAGTTTAATACGGGTAACAACATAAGTTACTGTTTTACATATTTCACGAAAGAATGTTTAAAGAAAAGGTAATTCTGAAAACGACACTGTATTAAATTTGGTTTAATTTGAATTTCGCGCTAAGCTACTCGAGGACTATCTACGCTACCAGTCCCTAATTTAGCAGTGTAAAACTACAGGGAAGGCAACTAGTCAAAACCACTCACCGCCAACAACTTAGGTTACCCTATTACCAACAAATAATGGGATTGATCGTAACATAAAAACGCCCCCACGGCTGAAAGAGCGAGCATGTTTGGTATGAACATACTAGGTAAAAAAAAACGATCAATGATTATACTAAGAGATACATTATATACACACATATATGTTATTTTTATATCTTCCCCAACATTACAAACCTTAGTGACTAAAATCAGGTATGTTTAGCGCAGATAGGTAGCCCTCAAAGAATACAAGAAAAATGCATAACATTGTACAACGACCAAATATTTTCGTAATGTGAAACTTAAATATATTTATTGGATGAATTTTTCAACCGAAATAATAAGAATTTTAATATGGATAAGAGTAGCATATTTAAAATAATACCAGAAAAAAAAACTTTTAGAAAAACCTTTCAAGATCGAGAAAATTTTCCAGGAATTAAATTTCATTAATAATAACTTGTAATCAGAGTAAATCTTATAGTGAAACTATAAATTAGTGTGGCAATCAATCAAGGTAATCGAATATATGTTTCTCGAGTACGTACAGTCAGGGATTCGATTCCCCTTGGTGTACTCAGCAAATAGCCTTATGTGACTTTGCTATAAGAAAACACACACACTTATAAAGCTTACAACGCATTATTTTTTATCAGTTACGTACCCTCGTTGTTAACATGTTAGTCTATAATCTTACGAGTTTCTTCCAGCTATGGAAATTAAGTTTAGTCTTAAATAAATACACTAAGCTAATATATAATGCAAAATGAAAATAATTTTATTAAATGTATAGCAGCAAAAGGCAACTCGTATTAAAAAGTAATAACAAGTTTAAGTATAAATATTGTGAGATTATGACTGAAAAAACATTCGTTGCATGTTGAATTATTAAATTAAATAGTACATATTAAATAAAGAACCAAGTATAATAAATTATAGAATAAAATATAATATTATAAAACGATAAAGTTCAAAACAAATTTAGAGTAAATAGCTGAAAAGCAAATATATATATATATATGTGTGTATATACTATTTATATCACAGCTTCTAATGTGTGTTCAGCAGATAGCCCAACGTGGCTTTGCTGTGAGAAAAACACACACATATAATACAAAGTAATCTATGAAATATTCTTTGGAATTGGAGCAAAATATTTTTCACAGCACTACGTTCATTTAACTGTTGCTTAAATATGCGTTCGCCCTTTCAACTGTGGATGTGGTATAATGTGACGGTCAATCCCACTATTCGTTGGTAAAGAGTAGCCCAAGAGTGGCGATGGGTGGTGATTACTAACTGCATTCCCTCTAGTCTTACACTGCTAAATTAGATACGGCTTGCGAAGATAGGTCTCGTGTGGCTTTGAGCGAAATTAAAAAAACAAACAAAAAACAAAATATTACATCGTTAAATTAGAGACGGCTTGCGCAGATAGCCTCCGTGTAGCTTTGCACAAAATTAAAGCAAGTAAACCATTTTGAGCTCAAATTGGTGAAAGCGATAAAAAATAGCCTAACATAGGTTTCTAATAAACCAATTTTGACAACTAAACTTCAGCCTTATGCTCTGTGTTGAATAGTAAATATACGTCTAATAATTTTCTTACATTTCTACACATTATTATTTGTACTTAGCGTTTAACGACAGATAAAATTAGCAGATCATTTAAATACAAATGTAGAAAATTTTGTTCTTAAAATAGTCTAATGAGATTTATTCAATAAACCAAGTTATTTCACGTGCTTTGTTTCTGGCCAAAAATATTCGAAGTATAAGAAAAATATATCAAACTATAAAAATCAGTTGCTAGCCTAAATGTGTGTCAATAAACTTCATACACTCAATTTATCTGTTCGGCATTTTTTTCTAACGTTTCCCAAGTTTATTTTAATACAACTACTAAAATGCGGAATCGTTTAACGTCATTAGTTAGACTTTTCATTTTAAAGTTCAACTATTTTTCTCATACTATTGGTACATGTATATATTTGTGCTGACAAAAATACAGAAATCAACTGTTATCATATCGATCTGGCTTCGAGAACTAATGCGGAGAACGTCGTAAATTATTCATAGAAACAAACAGTCAGCCAAATATCTATAAAAAAAACGGAACTTGCATAAACGTTAACATATAATATTTGTCTGCAATTGACGATTCGTTCAACTTACCTCTTTAGCCCATAATACAATACACGGTAGTTAAAATAAACAAGAACATACAACGATAAGCGGTGCCTGATTATGATGGTATTTATATTCTCAAATTGTGATAATCCTTTATAACCACGCATTCAACCATAGGGGTGGGTATGGTAGAGTTAAATAAACTTGTTTTCTACCTACCACAAGTATAGAAACCTGGTTTTTAAGCCTATAGGTTCATTGCGGTACCACTGGAGAACCTTGTGAAAAATGTTATTAATTCTTAATGCAATCTCCACATACAAATGATATTTTAATTTTCATAAGCTTTAGTTATATACTAGTTTCTGAAATTAATTACAGCACAGTTACACATACATACACATATGTGCATATATATTTATCATTGCCCCCCAGTGGCTCAGCGGTATGTCTGCGGACTTACACGCTAAAATCCGGGTTTCGATACTCGTGGTGGGCAGAGCACAGATAGCCCATTGTGTAGCTTTGTGCTTAATTCAAAACAACAACAACAATATACTAAATTTATTTTAAAAGATACTTTTTAATTTGCCTTTTGATCAAGTTTCTCAAAATGAACACAACAAAATAGCACTACCAAAGTATGATAAATAGTCAGTAATAGGGGCTTGTGATGGTCTTCTTGTGTTAAAATTTCTATACGTTCTACAATAATTCCTGTTGGTTGAATTCGAAAATGACATCCATTTTATCCAATACCTGAGATTTTTAAAGAAATCATATGTAATTTTACGTAATTCAATCATTTTCATTAAAATATGGTCACATTTTGTTACGCTTAAAATGTTGACCACCACTGGCTACAGATTTCTCTAGTCCAATCGCAACGTGAGTGCCTTATCGATTGTTCAAGAGCCAAAACATAATAATAAAAACATGTTCATTGTGGTAAACGGTAAACGAAATAATAACGTGATATAAGTTTTTCTTCTGTAAAAAAAAGCAAGAAATCATACGTCGTAGAATAAAATGAATATTGTTTCCGAAATCTTCGTAGTTATATTATAGACATTACATTATTAATGTTCTTCCTTGCTAGTACAGCGGTAAGTCTACGAATTTACACAGCTAAAATCAAGAGTTCGGTTCTCCTCAATGGACTCAGCAGATGGCCTGATGTGGCTTTGCTTTCTATAAGAAAACACACCCACCCATTATTAAGAACCAAACAAACTTTTATGAAGTTTAAATTTGCAGACTTGTATTATTGGAGTAGTTTGTTAATAAGGGCTCACTTTTTCATTTTAACGTTTATCACTTGTGACGAAATTGATGGTGCAGTGATGGGTTCGAGATTAGCATTTTCATTGCCAGTTTCTTTCTTGTTACTATGAAGCACAATAACTAAAGGATTATTCTTTAAGATTCAAACTCCGGTATTATAGCATACGTTTCATCATATTACAAGATCGATTGCACAAATCAATGCTTACATGGAGAGCATGAAAATATTAAAAACAACAACATTTTTCTTAATACTTTTGTGACAACATCGTACATGATTAGTTAGGGATAGAGAATTTATCTACTAAACAACTAAACTACAGTAAAACTTGTCTAAGGTGGAATCTCACGGGATTGAGTAAAATTTCCGTCTTAGACAATGTACATGCAAATTTTCTTAATTAATATGACCTTTGAGCGGAATGTTATACTTGCTTGAATAAAGGGAAGTAAGACATTTGTGAATGAAATTATTATACTATTTACGCCATATTTATTAAAATAAGAACAAAAATAGACGTTGAAAATATGCATAAGTACACAAAATCTTAATCAAATTTATTTTAACTGTAGCTTTTTTAATGGGCTTTCTCATGCGGTTAAAACAAACGC
Organism: Carcinoscorpius rotundicauda; assembly: GCA_011833715.1. Classification (NCBI taxonomy): domain Eukaryota; kingdom Metazoa; phylum Arthropoda; class Merostomata; order Xiphosura; family Limulidae; genus Carcinoscorpius; species Carcinoscorpius rotundicauda. The sequence continues at coordinate 29,949,316 of CM022398.1, forward strand.
CAATTCTACGGTCTTTTCATGCAGTTCATTTTCCCCCTTCATTTTTGCAAACAATTTGATAGTGTTAATACAACTTAACACTTGCGATAAAGTAGGAATTTCTATTTTCTCACTACTTTTTCCACTTTGTTCATCTTCTGAATGTCTCACACTGTTACCATCTTGCGGCTTTATTATGGATTTTAAACCAATTTCATCAGTTTCTGTTAAAACATTCTTGTGAACGTTTACACAACTTTTCGCGTTCACAGAATCATCTACATCAATCTTCTCAAATCGAGTTTAGATTTCAATAGAATTATCATAAGAAACAACTTCTCCACATTCTCCGCCATTATCAAGAATAAATCCACAGTTTCGAAAGCGCTTTATTACGCATTCATCTTTTACGCATTTTATCGAATGACTTTAAAATGCAATTGTATCTAACACGTCAATTTTCATGGCTATCTCAGATGCTCTCTCACAGTCGTCCATGTTTGCAATGATATGCTGAAACATCAGTTTTATGCATTTTAATTTTATACATTGTATAATTCCATTATCTAGTGGGTGTAAAACTAATGTTGTACATGAAGATAGAGAGGCTAAACAAACATTTGAAAGTTAAACTTTTGTGTGACAAGTTGCATTATCTAGGAAAATCAGAATATTTCTATTTTCTTGTTCTATTTTATTGTTTAATTTAACTGCCAAGCCAAAATAATGATGGAAGAAAAAAAAAGAATATATTTAACCAATACTTACTGTAACAAAATGTCCGAGAATTTATTAATACCTAAAGAAATTATTAATTAATCAATAATTTATTAACATTTAAAGAAATTATTAGCTAAATAAGAAATTAATATTTAATCAAAAACATTTTTCCGCCTTACTTGCGTTCTATTTGTTGATAGATGAGGTAAGATGAAAGAAAGTTTTCCGTCCGCGTTACGCAGGTTCCGCCATATGGTGGGCCTTTTATATTTATATTAAGATAATGCTGCAGAATTTTGATATTTCCGACTTGTACATGTTTCCTATGCAGTTTCCATCTCAGACAGGTTTTACTGTATAATATTCTAAAACAATTATTATCAATGCATTGTTACGGAAAAAAATAACACGTATAGACAGTTCCATATATTTTATCCACAAACAGGTACACAAATTATTTAAAACGTGAATACAGATTATAAATTGTCTTCAGGTTTGAATATGGCAAATTGCCACAGACAACATTTGACGAATGTGAATTTAAATGTCAAAGATGCAGTTTTAAGAACGATGAAGCTATCACCAGGTGGCTTAAAACACATTTGAGTAAACATGAATATCTGCTTGTTGGTAACAAAAATAGAATAAGAGATCATGCTACTTGTAAATGTGGACTGATGAAGTATTTCACACGTTTAAAAATCTTTCAAACGATAATGAAGGGGAAAATATGGGCATAAAATAGACTTATAAGCTTAAACTAAGTTGAATGGGCTGCTCACCACGGGTATCGAAACACGAATTGTAGCTTTGTATGTCTGCATACACATCTCTGAGCCATTGGGGGGCTTCGTGCTGAAATTACGTTGAAAGGACGACGTTTAAAAGTTCTCTGCTTGGAGACAAATGCGGAAGACTTTTGAAACGTCGTTCTCTAAACTCGTGTTTCTACTTACAACAGACAGTTGCCGTCATTTCAACTAAGTTTTGTTGAGAGTAGTTTGCCTAAACAGTAAATCATATAAAGACTTTCATGTTGTAAAATTTAATAAGTGTTTCTGTTTTAAACATTTGAAGATGACTTTGTTCGCTCACTGGTAATTGTTTTAATTTGTTGTTCTTTTTAAATAAGTACTTTTTTCAAAAATCTATTTACTTTTCATAAGGATACAAGCAACAAGTAGGAAAGGATATGGTGCATATATCACTTCAATAGCGTAGTTAAAAATGAATAGTGAAACTCCTGTATATCTATATTGATAAAGGTTAAATGCTTAACAAAAATATCACCTTACCGTTTTGTCATCTTTAACTTCTTGGTGACATTTCTTTATATGTTTAAAGCTGAGAGTTTACTGTTTTGTGTTTTGTCCCCCCACCACATTGGTAGGACTACAGATTTACACTCTAACATAAGATGTTGACGTTTTCTCATTGGACATGATGTAGATAGCTTATTTTGTAGCATTTCACTGAAAAACAGCTGTTCTAGATTTAGTGCTGGGATCTTCAAACGCTTAATATACTTTATTGTGTATTTCTTTCACCGGTGTGCCATCTTTGATGTTTGTTACTGAAATTTATTTTTATGTTTAAAGCTAAGAGTTTTCTGTTTTGTATTTTGTCCCCCCACCACACCCCTTTAAATTATTGGTAAGATTACAGACTAACAGGCGAGCATCTGGCGTTGAAGTCCTCTAGTTGGGCATAATGTAGATGACCCATTTATGGGATCACTCAAGAACAACAGCTGTTTCGTATTTAGTATTGGGGTCTTCAAACCAATGATACGTTAAATTCTGTGTTTCTTTCAGACACAAATTTTATTTCTAAATAGCATAAATTACGGTATCTTATTTTTTTATACAATATTGAATGTCAAACTAAGGAATTTATTGTGTCTCTGAGCTTGCTTTGACATCTAATATAAAATTGAGTTCAATGACTTCTTTTAAACAGGCACACAATCACACGACAAACGTATGCATACAAAAAAATTACGTTGCATTCAGTGGACGCAACCTACTTCACCGGTCTGCTTCACTTCTTCCACGTGGAATTAGTTAGTAGAACAAATAAAAACTCCCCCAGTCTTGGGTTGTAAGAATAAATGTTTTTGTTCTTCCATGATGAAAGAAAAAACAACAAAATATTATTTAATGGTTTTGAAAGGATAGTTATACACATAAACATACAGTTGAACGACAGATATATCAAAATTAAGGAAGAGATAAAGAAGCACTATGTTTCATTATTGTTAGTTATACAAAGATAGTGTCGCTTTGAGCTAGCAATATCATCAAATTGTTTGTTATTGTTTTTTAGAATGTTGCGCAAAGCTGCACAAGGTCTATATGCGCTACCGTCCATAAATCAGTAGCTACATGGAAGACATCATCACGACTCACTGCCAACTCTTGAGCTACTCTTTTAACCAACAAATAATGAAACTGCCGGCCGTTCGCCAAGTTTGGTTTGTTTTAAACTTCGCGCAAAGCTACCTGAGATCCGTCTGTGCTAGCCGTCCCTAATTTAGCAGTGTAAGACTAGAGGGAAGGCAGCTAGTTATCACCACTCACAGCCAACTTTTGGGCTACTCTTTTACCAACGAATAATGGGATTGACCGTCACATTATAATGCCCCCAAGGCTGAAAGGGCGAGCATGATTGGTGCGACGGGAATTCGAACCCGCGACCCTCGGATTACGAGTCGAATGCCTTAACCACTTGGTCATGCTGTGCCCCGTTCGTCATATTGTACAACTTACAACCAACTCGAAATATTATCCTCTCCAACTAAATACATATATAAACACATAAATTTTGTGATTGTTTAACCAATTTATTAATTTGAAGGGAATATTACCAGTCAGAACGGCAGAAGAAGTAGAGGAACATAATTTTAAAACATGATTGGGATATTAGTGTTCAAAATCATAATATGCTAATTCTGTTATTTCCAACTAATATTAAATAATCGCATCTTTATAAAGTAAAGGTAAATGATTAATATGTTAGAGTTACGACAGATATCAGGAACTGCTTCAAACGATTAATTTGTAATCGACAGGATATGATGTACTTTATTTTCGATTTATTTAACTTGTTCATTTGACTTAAATTTCAGCCAAATTTAATTAGTTAATTATTGTTACATCCCGGCATGGCCGGGTTGTTTGGGCGCTCGACTCGCAATATGGGGGTCGCGGGTTCGAATTCACGTTACACCAAACATGCTCTCCCTTTCAGCTGTGAGGGCGTCATAAAGTTACAGTCAATCCCACTATTCGTTGGTAAAATGGTAAAAGAGTAGCCCAAGAGTTGGCGGTGGGCGATGATGACTAGCTGCCTTCCCTCTAGTCTTACACTGCTAAATTAGGGACGGATAGCGCACGTAACCCTCGTGTAATTTTGCGCGAAATTCAAAAACAAAAAAATTAAACTATTGTTACTCCAAACCGGTCAAATATCAATGTATTATCCGCTAGTTTCTGTGTTATCTCCATTACAACGAGTACACTTCTTGTAGTTGTTCTACCTCAGATTGCATGTATAACCTGTTCTAATGTTGGTATTATACGTAGCGATCTCTTATTATTTTGATAATAAGCAAGTTTCTCGGTGCGATCTCTGAAAACCTTTGCCCGAAACTAAATAAACATTAGTTGAAAATCAAATATGAGAAACGTTATATTTACTCTGATTTCTTTCCCCTCAACAATTTGTATCTGTCTGTGCGTGTGCTTGGAATAAATAATGCAGAACGGAACAGGTGTATATAATGTATACACATTACACAAGTCACTGAGTACATAAGTGCCAAGCAGCGTAGCCGTATGCCAAAAAACCACTGAGAAAATATTATCACCCTACTTGGAATATTTTATACATAAAATACTATGTTACGTTCAAATATAATGTACCATGTCCAGTTGAAATACATTTAAACCTGATGCCTAAGAAATATATCAAATATTGCACTTAATCCTAACATTACCTATTAAATTAGTTTACTACTAAGGCCATGAAGAATTTTAAAAATACTATAAAATTTATAAACTGACTGTTGGAAATTTCAGTGAGAATCCGTAGTAGTATCCCAATCAATAAGAAAAGTATAGTATAAAAAAATTCAGTTTTACCCGCTCACTATACTTAAAAACGCAGTTCATAGAAGTCTGTAATACTTTTCGTAGTAAATAATTCATTATTCGAGATAGTCGATTGCAATATTATCTTATTTTCTTCTTGTTATTGTGTTCTTTCATTATTCGAGGGTCGCGGGTTCGAATCCCCGTCGCAGTAAACATGCTCGCCCTATTAGTCGTGGGAGCGTTATAATTTGACAGCCAGTTTCACTATTTGTTGGTAAAAGAGTAGACCAAGAGTTGGCGATGGATGGTGATGATTAACTGCCTTCCATCTAGTCTTACACTGCTAAATTAGGGACGGCCAGTGCAGATAGTCGGTTTGTTATATTTGTTTTGAATTTCGCGCAAAGCTACTCGAGGACTATCTGCGCTAGCCGTCCCTAATTTTGCAATGTAAGACTAGAGGGAAGGCAGCTAGTCATCACCACTCACCGCCAACTCTTGGGCTACTCCTTTACCAATGAATAGTGGTATTGACAGTCACATCATAACGTCCCCACGGTTGAAAGGGCGAGTATGTTTGGTGCGACCGAGATTTGAACCCGTGACCCTTGAATTACGAGTCAAACGCCTTAACACGCTTGGCCATGCCGGGCCTGCGCAGATAGTCCTCGTATATAACTTTGCACGAAATTTAAAAACAAACAAATTATTTCATTAAATTGCGAAACCTGTTCAGAATGCCAAAAACTAGTAAACACGTGAAAGTTGGTATATACCTACTGTGGATACAAAGAATTAATAATTGCCAAAAGAATTTTTTTTTATTTTTAGAAGCGTGATCGTTGTTGAGCTATAAGATGATAAAGACAACTTCTGGTGTAAATTATTCTGTATGATAATGTATTCGTGACTTGAGAGTCAGATTTTCGTGGAAACGTCTTAAAACAAATACGAAATAAACGTCTAAACCTAAACTGACGAATATTAACAAATCACAGCTATCAGCTTTTTTGCTATTTTGTTTCAAAGTTTATAGTATAGGCTCAAACTTAATGTACAGTAGGACAAGACCTAGTCCCGAATTGTGAACTTGGGTTTCCATATTCGAAGCACGTTAGCGCAGAAACTAGTTTTGCATTTTGAGCCCACAGTTGCGCTCTCAGAGTGACGAGTAAATGCCATTATTCAGTCATACAAGAATAACACTAAACTTAACGTTAGACGTTGTTCGCTTGCTATATTCCTTTCAGTTTATCAGTTGAAAATTAGGAGCGACTAAACTCAGATATCCACTGTTGCAGCTGTGCGGAAACTTCAAAAACAAATTATATGCTGAATTTAAAGGAATGAGAGAAACATTTTAAATAATTTCTTAGCAAAAAAAATTTACACATAAGTTACAACTAGAAATTTTCATCATTTAATTGTGTTTGTTTATTTGTTTTTCAACTTCGCGCAAATCTACGCCAGGGCTGTCTGCGCTAGCTGTACCTAATTTAGCAGTGTAAGACAAGAGGGAAGGCAGCTAGTCATCACCACCCACCGCCAACTCTTGGGCTTCTCTTTTACCAACGAATGGTGATATTGATCGTCACATTCGAGTTCCTTAACCACCTGACCAAGCCTGGCCGTTTAATTGCGATAAGTACTATCAAGTCATGAAAAAAATCTATGTCAAAATGTTCTTCCTTTAGTGTTTCCCCATCGATCAGCGGTGAGTTTACGAACTTAGAATGATAAAATCCGGGGTTTCGATTTATTTTGGTAGACAGTGTAGCTTTGTGGTAATAAAACAACAACAGTTCCTTCACCGTTCTATCTATGATTCCATTTTTTTTTTGTTTTACTCTGTCCTTAAAGAAATCGTGAAAACTCTAGGAAAAAAAAAATCTCTGATTTAATTTTCCTTTGTTACATTTCAGCTGTAAAAAATACAATATTATTTTAAAGGAAAATGTTATATTGTCACATAAAATACCAATAAATATTTAAAAGAAAAAAGTGCACTTTAAAAACATTATTGAGCAATAATATAATTTCGACTGAAACTGAAGATAAGTAAAATGTTTAGCATTTTTTCACAATTTGAAAAGCACTGACTGATGAAACTTTGATGCTTTTTAGTATAAATAAAATTTCTGTCAAATAATCATTCTCAGTCAAGGCTTTTGTCTCGAAAAAATATATACAATTTACAGTTACATAAATATATGAAAAATTTGCTTATTTCTCCAAATTAATTTTATTTATGGTTTAAAACTTCTAGATCGTGTCTTTTGTAATACGATAAGATCTTGAAAGAAAATTTTAATAAACCAGCACGCTTAATTACGCACTAAAACAGCTTTCAAGACCTAGCCTCTTTTGTAGTAGATAAGGTCCGTTTTCGTCCTATACAAGAAAACCACGAGAGCATGAATGTTGTTCAAAATCAGTTTCTGAAAATAGAAATAAGTATGTAGGTTAAATAAGATAAAAAAAGGTGACCAATCATGTTTGTTTAATCCCAATCCTAGAAGCCAATGAGAAACGACATTTATGTTCTAACGAAAAAAGCTTTATAGTGGCTCATCAAGGCTCTCGTTTAAATACTTTTGTTTTTGTACATTAGTCATTCAGAAGCCCATTTAAACACCCAGAGAAATATTATATAATACTTATAGGTATAGAAAGTTAGAGAATTCACCATTTTAACATTACTTGAGTAACCATTGTTACAAACCCATGTAAAAATGATCGCCGACAGAGCGACGTTCCAAAATGTTTTGGCTGGGTTGAGGGTCGACTTCTCTCCAAAGGTTAGCTGGTGGTGGCCTGTATTAATTTTTGCACTGATACCAATAACTCGTATTTTCATTAATCGATATAAACGCTATCTACAAATGTGGAAGATTCCTGGGCCACAGTGTTGTCATCCAATTCTCGGAAATGCAAACATTGTGCCAAGTTTCTACCGGTTTCAAGGAATAGCACCCCACGTGTGTAAGTAAACGTTTTGTTCAGCTCTTGTCAATGGTAATTCCCGAAGAAATCTGAACGCGTTAATTCATCATGATACTTTGAACGTGGCTTATTTTAAATTAAATTAAAACAGCTTGGTTCTTTTCTGTAAATTGTGTTTAAAATTGAATGTAGTTTTAATAGTAAATATTATCACTTAAGGCTCAAGTGAACCATCAGTTTTGACATTTTGAAAAATCCTCTGTTAAAGCCCAATCAAAACCAATACAAAAGCATTTCAACCAAAACCATATTTCTTCCAAACTTTACGCAAATGTAACTTATAAAAGTTATAACAAATACTCAACTATTTTATTTGGTAACTTACATCTTAAAGAGAATGATAATGTTACATAGTCTTAATTTATATTTTTGTTGATATTAAGTGCAAACCTGCATATTGAGCTAACTATAATGTGGAGCTTTCTAACACTAAATACTTGAGTTGCATGTTTTCCGATGACATAAATGAAAGAATGATTATAAGTTCAAGGCTGACCAAAGAAGATTCGTTTCTGAACAAATTGAACAACTTTGTTATTAACTCAGCCGATGACGTTAGAAGTTATAGACAACTGCATAATTATGAACAATTTATTTAACGCAGCGGTATGAGTTACATACATTTCTAAATATAGGCTTAACTTTAAAAACACATTGATATTAAAATATATATCAAATAGTAAATCACACAGTCAAGTATTATTATACCAAATTCAATCATTACAGTGATGCAATAAATTATTATAATGTCATACTTAATCAATATGGTAAATGATTGCCATAGCAAGGTTCTTACCAGGAAAACCGATAATTTAGCTGACATAACTCAGATAAAAAATAAATGATCAAAATCATCTATTTTAGACCAGAATAACAAATGATTATATTTTTTTATCATTAGTTGTGACTGAGAACTAACAAATAACAGTCTTAAGATAAAGCTTAATGTCAAAATACACTGGTCATCTATTTAGTGGTCATTGTGGTGTACAAAGCTGATGATTGATTTGACGGAATTCACAGGGTTCATAAGGACTTACCTTTCATTTAAACACTAATATCTATAAAAGAATAACATATATCACTTTTAAGACAGTAGCTAGTGGACAATAATTTTATTTAACAAACGATAGATTTGGTTCTCATACACTCAAATTATTTTACCTGTATGCATTGATGTCTATATTCACTACAATACTTAAAACACTAACTACCATATGTATTCACAATTTCAAGATTTTTCTTTAGTTTCAATTGTTTGTCTGGTTTGAAGTTAAATATAAAGGTAAATAGAGGGTTTTCTGTGTTCTGTTCTCCACGGGTATCTAAACCAGGTTGCTAGCGTTTTAATCCCCTAGACAAACTGTCGTGGTACTGTGGGTTTTAGTTTGATTGGAGTTAGTGTCCAATCTTATCATTTCATCGATAAAAGGAAAAAATACGAAATTTATTTTAAACTACTTTTATGGGCTGACAAGTTATTTTGTTTAACAAGGTGAGACGAACGAATAATATTCAGAGTAATTTCATGACACAAAGGTATCAACGGTATTTAAAACCCACATTTATGAATATGTACACCTTATTTTGCTTCATTCTTTTAAAATACTGAAAATTATTATTTTTGTTTTACCATTTCATTTAGAGGAATTATTCATAGATATCACCAAATCACTTCGAAGAACTGTTTGTAGCTATTTTTTTAGAGCAAATGTTTCAGATAAGGTAGCTAGCTAGCTCTTCAATTACATCAGTTATTGGTTGGCTTTGTTTGCTTGTTTGTTTCGAAATTTCGCACAAAGCTACTCGAGGGCTATCTGTGCTAGCCGTCCCTAATTTAGCAGTGTAAGACTAGAGGGAAGGCAGCTAGTCATCACCACCCACCGCCAACTCTTGGGCTACTCTTTTACCAACGAAAAGTTGGATTAACCGTCACATTATAACGCCCCCACGGCTGGGAGGGCGAGCACGTTTGGCGCGACGCGGGCGCGAACTCGCGACCCTCGAATTACGAGTCGCGCGCCTTACGCACTTGGCCATGCCGGGCCTATATTGGTTGGCTCGTTGGTTGTTTGACGTTTCTTGGCGCAAAGCAACTAGACCATCTGTGCCAAAACACCAGTTATTTGAAGTTTCTTTAGTCTCAGTTAAAGAAGTGTACGAATTACAATACAAAACCTATTTATTCATAGAAAATATGAAGTCTACAACAAAATTTTTCAAACAACAGTGAAGACTTTGAAAAGCCTTTTAGAATATATTTCGTCATTAGCTTAGCTGGCTACTATATGAGTCTTGTAGTCGATATAGATAAATACGTAATCATAATATATCTATTCGTATGTTCCAAACATGATTTGATTATACTGAAACACAATATTTCATTAAATTGTATCTCAAGACGGCTAGTATGGGTATTAAAACTTTTATTAAAATAAAGCAGAGAACAACGTTTCGATCTTCTTATGTCATCTTCAGGTTAACAAAGGTTTCATAAAATTAAACATGATACATAAATTTTGTAATTTTATCAATAAGATATAATAACTTTATGTATATATCGTAGAAAAAGAAATAACTACGGTGCAACATGCAATATATTTTTGTTTTGAATCAAGCACAAAGCTACACAATTGGCTGTCTATGCTTTGCCCACAGGGCCCGGCATGGTCAAGTATATTAAGGCGTGCGACTCGCAATCTGAGGGTCGCGGGTTTGCATCCCCATCGCACCAAACGTGCTAGCCCTTTCAGCCGTGGAGGCGTTATAATGTGTGGTCAATCCCACTATTCGTTGGTAAAAGAGTAGCCCAAGAGTTGGCGGTGGGTGGTGATAACTAGCTCCCTTTCCTCTAGTCATACACCACTAAATTAGGGATGGCTATCACAGATAGCCCTCGAATACCTTTGTGCGAAATTCAAAAACAAACAAACAAGCTTTGCCCACCACGAGTATCGAAATCCGGTTTTTAGCAGTAGGAGTCCACAGACATACCGCTGTGCTACTGAGGCAAATTTAGCAGTAAAAAACTAAAGGAAAGGCAATTTTACCAACAAATAGTGGGATTGATTTACATTATAACGGCTTCACGGCTAAAAGGGTGAGCACACGTTGCATACAAGTTACATGAATGTCATTAGCTGTTATTATAACCAGTTAGTTTATAATTTATAATATATACAACGTTAAGAATTGTTTTGTTTGTTTTTGAATTTCAAATTATAACGCCCCCACGGCTGAAAGGGTAAGCATGTTTGGTGTGATTGGGATTTAAACCCGATACCCTCAGATTACGAGTCGAACTCCTTAACCCACCTGGCCATATGCTAAGAATAACTCGGTATTCATGAATTAATTCTAATCTGTAACATGAATAATGTTAATTATAACTTCCTGCGAATTAATATCCTGCTTATTCACATTAAAACTATACAGATTGAATTATGTCTCCATATTTAGTTATTTTCTGGTTCTTATTGTTAAAACCAATCGCTCTGATTATTTGAAGCATATATCCCACTGAAATTTTTAAACCGGTTCTTAGAACTCAGTCCCAAAGCCGCCTCAGCCGATATCCACATATCGAGTAACATTCAAGCCATTTCCTATATTCATATCTTGAAAGACAACTGAAAAAGTAATTAATATGCTTTCAAGTAACCAGCAACACCGAATGTACTTGAAAACATTTTTGTTTAGTGGAATATTCTTTACGTGCATTTATGTATGGTTCATTTTAAACAAGGATTTGCCAATTTGTATATGGAAATAAATAAGTTATCGAATGTTAAAACTCATTAACTGTCATTTATTATAAAGAGACTGCCTTTCAAAATAAAATGAGTTTCACATCTTTGGTTTCAAGATTAGGAAAGTCTCTAAAGGAAGTTTATATAGTTATTGGATATTGACGTGTTTTTTCTTTTTTGTCTTGAAATGTCACATTTATTTCACATGACCGATAAAAATACACAACAACCTAACTCTTGAAGTTCAAATAAACCACTATAAGAAAATGAAAAAAATATATTTTTATAGTTGTTATTATAAAATAGAACTGTGATTTTGTCATTAGATTGAATTAAGTAAGACAAACACGAATGTGAGGCATCATGTTGGTGTCTTCTGTACAATGTCTGATATCACTGGAATGATATTTCCTTAAGTTAAATATTAAACAAAATGTTGATGTCTTGTGTACAATGTCTGATGACACTGAAGAACAAAAAATACCTTTTTTAGTCATTCTTAGTGAGGTCTAAAGTTTATATGAAATATTTTCCCGAAATAAAAAGTATATAAAAAATAAATATACGCATGTAATGGGAAGAAAGTGGCGAATATCCATTTAAAATTACATCTGAAAGAACATTTCAAATGAAAAAATATTTTTCTTTAGAGTAGAACGTGTTTCTATTCAAAACAGTTTAAATAATGGACATATAACTTTTGTTGAAGTTCGTCTGAGTGTTGATAGTTCCAATAAAAGAAATTTAGTAAAGATGATTAAGAAACAATAAAGTTTTAAAGTTGCTATTAAAGATAAATAAAGTGTTCTGTGCAAGTATTTCTGATTTGATAAATATTTATAAGTGTAGAATATTATGTCGAAAAAAAGGTAATCCTATAATTAAGCAATGATATCTTTGCGCCCACTTGTCTTTTATCTGGCACGAAGCAGAAGCCGGATGATCACATTAAAGCATAATGCATTTTACGTGGTAGTATTGTTTTAAACATAACACAATATGGTACTCATTGAAGGGTGTCTTCTGACTCATCGTGTATTGAAATTGAATAAGTAGAAGTGGACATTTCTAACAACAGTCTAACACATCTTAATTATTCAAAGAAGAATTCTTTGTCCAAGATGACTACAACATATCCGAATTTGTTTAACTACTAAAAATGCTATTTATCTCCACGCTCTTAAAAAAACATTAAAAATGACTGCTTGGATTGCATAATCTTTGTAGAATTGCGTCATTGTCATCATTACCCAAAAAGTCAAAGGTTGAAATGGCTTCATCGATGTCATAATAAAAGAGGTCATATTAAGGCCATACCAATATTTTTAATCCCATACTTCTATCATAAAGGATATCTTAATTATTCTTCAGATGGCATACTGTTTGCTATACAACAAAAGCAATCTCAGTGAAAAAGATTTTCCCGCTTTTTAACTTATCAAATAATATTCAATTTTCGATTTAACGATAAATTAAGTTGGGTATATAGTTTTGCTTTACTCACTCCTGTTATTGTATTTATTATTTTCGTTACCGTTTATCATAAAGACGATACTCTCTTCTTAAGTTTACCTTTTCGTCAAAGTTGTTTAATGCAGTGTTTTCTGACATTCCAAGACATTTACAATTACAAATACCTTCACATGTTGTGTTTCAGATATAAGTAAAATAATGCTAATAAATCATGCATTGCTGTTTGAAATTGAAAATAATTATTTGTAGAAAACAAAACGATAAAAACGAATACCACAAAATACTTCAAACTCAAATTCTAAATAGTAAAACCGGTATAAAACAAATCTCCTATGAAGCATTTGAACCTTGTTTAAAACAATAAGTTTATTAAGTGTACTGAGTTTCGTAAGCAACTAGAGCTGAAACATTTCAGTGCAGTCGAAATTCACATAATTTCACCTGCAACTCGAGTTCAGAAGTTTTAGTGCAGAATAACATAAAATAAACTCACTTTATGAATCCCACTCGTAATATAACTCCATAGGTTTCAATATACGACAACACTATAACACTCACGGGTACATCTTAGAAAAGTTGCATGAAATAATCATTTGAAAGATAATTTTTTAACACTTCTAACTCACGTTATTAAGAAAAAATTGAATTTTTATTTTATAATTCTATTCTAAGTTTGTTCTGATACTTAGTTTCTGGACTTTGAATCGAACTGTCAAAGATTCGAGCCATTGCTTTCCCTAAACACAGTCCATACTTTCAGCTGGAAAGTTCTTTAATAATTAATAACGCCGAGTAGGTAGTGGTATATTTCTATCTTATTTCCTTCCCTCAGGCCAGTAGGTCTACAATATAGAAAGCTTAGTCCTAAACTTAGGAGTTTCTTACCATGGAAACTATGATTATCTCCTATGCTGCAGAAGATATTGTTCAAGTTAAAATACTTGTGGCACAGCGTCATGTCTGAGGAGTTACAATGTTAAAAACAGGTTTTGACACCCGTGTTGGGCACAGCACAGATGGCCCATTTTGAAAGTATGTGCTTAACTAAAAATAGAAAAATATATAAAAGTAATTAATTTAAAGAAACGATGTATGAGAAACAGGTCCGTTTAGGCTGTGTTCAACTTTATTTTTATGCGATCTGAAAAAGGAAGAAACCAGAGTCTCTGTAAGTCTTTCTAATTTTGAAATTTGACTTTAATTTTTAACAATTAAACGACTTCTAAATTAAGTAACAAACTTTAAAACAATGAAAATATGTGTATTCGAGCATGGGAACTTAGAACCATTGCGCTATTCAAGAACTATAATTGTAAAAATAGTCAATTCCAATGGCTACATACCAATACACACACACAAGTTCTACATGTGTCGTGAGGTTCAGAAAAATAACATGGCTTGAACACAATAGCAGTTAATAAATGTTCTGTCAATGCAGTTTTAAATATATAAATTGTCATAACTGTTCTAGTTGTTGACTTACCTGGCAGTCATAAAGGGTACTTGCGAACGTCACACTACAACTAACAACGTGACATCATGATTGCTTACGAATGTGAATTGAGACTGCTTGACAGCTTTTGATGACAAATAGTAACTACTTAACCGCTTTATCCTTGTCCTATTATTTTTTGTGTCAAAAACCCGGAGTGATTTTAATTGTTCGTTCTATGTTTAGAATGACACCTGCAATGACTCTATTTCAAAAGAAGATTAAGGGGAAGAAAGGATCACATAAACTTGGCGATTCTTAGCAACTCAAATGTTGTGGAAATGATTTTAACTTTTATGGCATGATACTTTATCAAAATAGACACGAAAGTAATTTTGAAACAGCAATTTGATTTCAGAATCTAACTCTAGATACACCATAAAATAAGTGCATTATTTCTACATCTACACAGCTCGTAGTAGAAAAACAAAGGCCAAACTAGGAAAAAGAAACAAAAAGAAACTAAGAAATAAAGTTTTTAAATACACACACACACACATATTTTTTCGAAATTCACAAATATTGATTGATTAGTTTTATACTAAACACATTGTTATATATGTGATTTTAGAACAACCCGGAATACTAGGCACATTTCATTACTGGCTATATTTATTATTGTATATTGTTTTCTGTATTGTATTTATAGCACCTCTTTCTGAAACTGTTATTTATTTAATCATTTGAACTTATGTAAAATAAATTACATCGCTTATAGATCTCACTGTAATTTCGGTCAATAATATATTCGTGTGGTTAAAACTTCCAAGTGTTGCTATGAATTATTAAGTTTTTCGAACAACAAAACACCAATATTATCTATCTCAAATGTAACTATTTTTACAGGTTTTGTTAATTGCCAAATGAATACTTATTTCAAATGCGTTGATTATTATCTTATTACACAGTTCTAACTGAGATAGCAACCACATTTTTTATTCAAGCATGCAAAGTAAAGAAGAATACTTTTTCTATAGCAAAGCCACATTGGGCTATCTGCTATGGCCACTGAGGGGAACCGACACCCTGATTTTAAGGTTGTAAGTCCAAAGACAAAGTGACTACAATTGGTCAAGAAAGTGAATTAACAGATACATTCTTCTATATCAGAACTACAAAAATAAACACAGAATACAATACAGACTTTTCCATGTTAATAATGTTACCTTGATAAAGTTAACCAACTTCACAAAAAATGTCCTGAATAGTGGAAGATATATTTGGGCCTAACAGATGACCACGTTTTACCTGTGAACTAAATAAGAACTGTCTTGTTCTACACAAACTAGATACATTTATTTCAGTATTTAAAAAGATGTGTTTGTGTCCCACGTGCTTTGATTTAATACTGTCTGAAAAAAGAATCTTATGGAATTTGTCTTATCATATCTGTCAAAGATGACATCACCATGACTACAATGTTCATCGTACAATGGCTTTGTGATCAACTTTAGTGTGTTTTCATTTAGTTAACTAAAAGTAAATGGTATAGAACCAGAACATTCAGTGATATGTATAAAACTATGCCCATTTCGTTTGTTGCCTGTGCATTTTTGTCATCTTGCCCAGGTGTGAGTGTTATTGACACAAATTTTTTTCTTCAAGTAGCATACTTTTGGCCCCTTTCCTGAATGTGTAAATCTCGTGACACATCAGTTAAACAAATGAAGCCAGATCATATTTGAAAATTTGTTTTAGGTCAAAAACCAGCTCATACTTGATCAGTTGTTTCAGTTCAACAGCCTGCTAATATTTGATCACTTGTTTCAGGTCAACAGCCTGCTTATATTTGAGGACTTTTTCAAGACAATATTTCTGATCTCTGTCACCATAACTTTTGTTCTGAACGGTTTTGTGTCTACTTTGAGAGCAGCTACACTTGTGGTATTGCTGTCCCTTTTCTTAAGTGATACTGTCAATAACCCAAATGTCTTAAACGTAATTTTCTTCAAAGGTTCAAAGACATGAGTGCTTCCTTTATTAAGACAAAATCTTTTTAACTATACCACTACTGTATGCCAGTGGTCTTCTACAAAACCAGTGCATTGGTTGTATGCTCAGAGAATACTATACTACTGTGGCAATGTTTACTAAAATGGTTGAAGACCACATAAAAATGCGTTACAGTGTAAATATATGCATATATATTTAAAGGTATAAACAGACGATAAATTGATTCAACTACAGCCGATAACAGTAGGCATACAATCAATATTAATAAATTTGAAAATCATGCAATGAAGTTTCGTTTGTCGCTGATAGTTTTGTAGCTTTTTGGGTTCTGTTTTATGTATTGTGTGTATTAGTACGACTTAAACTCAAAACCTGTTATACGAAAAAGCTGTATTCAAGCATACTGCTAGTACGAACGTGCTTTGCATTCACTTTAATAAAAAAAAACACCTATGCATTGGATAAGTGAAGTGAAGAGAAAATGTCATTGGCCGCTACGAAATTAACAGTTTTCGGAATACTAAGTTTAATTTTTATAAACACTGTATTATTATTAATTTCTTTTCAACTAGCCTGAAGCCACGAACATCAACTAGGTATCTTCCGCTCTTGTTCATTCGACTAATCTATCAAACTTTCTGCTGAGGTTCTTACGGAGTATATCAATCCATATCAACGCTTCTTGAATATTTAAAGTCTTTTTTTTTTCTAAAATTCTTCATTAGGTGAGAATCAACACTGAATGATCTAAGGTATAAAAGTTATCAAAGAAAAGATGTCATTGATCTTAGAATAATTTCGTCTGTGTTGCTCAGACTCTGCGGTTGAAGTCAACCATCCATCCACGAATATTGTATCAGGAGTGTAGAGAGGAGACTGTTACTGCTTTCTTAGTGCGAGGCCACACCATACGTTGTATGCACTCTATCGACCGCGAGATATCGAACCACGGATTTTTCCGTTAAAATTCCGTGAACTTACCGCTGACGCACCTGGGGGTGTAAGGAGATGAGAATCTGGCTCTGAGTTGTTATTTTTTATATATACGTAGTCTGAAATTGCTTTTGTTATATACGACCTCATTAACTTGATAGTAAAAAATTTGGAAATTGTTTTTTGAAAAATCCGTCCAAAAATACGGGTTGTTCAAATTACTGAGATACCGAATAGTATGTGGTATCTAACTGTGAAGTATACGAAATATTGACGAAATACGTATTACTCTATAGATTTACAATTTCTACATACGTAATAAAAAATTTCCCACCCTCTATCATGTATATAAATCACTGGTGTTTGTTAATTACTAAACAAACTGATTAAACAGATACCAATACACTTTGAGAAAGCAGATACGCATTTGTTTATACGTGTGAAAAATACTTCTGGTTGAACACAGTATTGAACATCTAAATTAAAAATACCCCTTTTTATGTATTTATTTGCCGAATTTAGAGAGTTTGTTTTTGAATTTCGCGCAAAGCTACACGAGGACTATCTGTGCTAGCCGTCCCTAATTTAGCAGTGTAAGACAAGAGGGAAGACAGCTAGTCATCGCCACCCACCGCCAACTCTTGGGCTACTTTTTATTTCCGAATAGTGGGATTGACCGTCACACTATAACGCCTCCACGGCTAAAAGGGCGAAAATGTTTGGTGTGACGCGGGTTCGAACTCGAGATCCTCAAATTACGAGTCGAGAACCCTAACCACCTGGCCAATCCAGAAAGTAGCTTATAAAATTTTACGAAGTTAGCCAATAGTAGATGTTAAACTTTTCGTATAGGGGAGTAAATTGAAATTTGGAGGTGCAGGTATACCGTATTCAGTTTGTTATTCCACTGGTATAAACCCACCAAAAATTTGTGCGAAGCGAAAAGAACTCGAGTTCTTGATTTTAATAAATCTGAGAGAAATTATGATGGAAAACTGAAGGGTGGAAGGGTTTGAGGATCTATCTGCTGTTAGTTTAAGCTCTAGCATATATATACGTCTGTGAGCTCTTGTTTTTGCAAGGGTTGACAGTCGTACTGTTCTCGTAATACGTAAAATGAAACCGATGTCACAAGTCGCTGTGGCATACTTATGCAAAACAAACTGGGATTTTTACATACGTAATTGCACATATATGTACCATAAATATCCGGTAATTTTCATTGCTCGTCAACTTTAATATTTATGAGTGGCACGCACGAACTCTGCTAAGAAGGAGCTATGAACGAACGCTTTGTTTTCTTTATGGTAACGTGACAGTTTGTATTATGTGATGACTTATCTGACAATACGTTTCATGCGCAATGTATCTCATGCTAATTATCTCAACTTGAATCGTTTACAATAAGTAGATATATATTACAAGGTCACTCTCGAAATACAAAATTATTCGACAATTTAAATGTCAGAAGAGAAAAATTTGTTTGTTTTTTACTTCATTTACTCTTAGTATAGTCGACTAAGAAAATTTGGAATAATAATTCGGCTCCAAAACCATTTATTTTAGCTTTAATATATAATACTTAATTTCCACGTGAGGTATATCTGTCATTTACGAACTAAAAACAACAAATATAAATCTTTCAAGTAACCTAAAATTGCATAAATTTACAGATTTATTCTTCAGATAATAAAGATTATATTACTATGAAATCAGAAATGCTAAATATACCTGAACAATTCACTAAAAATCACTCATGAGTTTTATTGTTAGTTTTTTTTTTATTTCTCGCAAAGCTACACGCGGGCTATCTGCGCTAGCTGTCCCTAATTTAGCAGTGTAAGACTAGAGGAAAAGCAGCTAGTCCTCACCATCTACCGCCAATTCTTGGGCTACTCTTTTACAAACGAATAGTGTGATTGATTGCAAACTATAGCGTCCCTTCGACTGAAAGGGCGAGCATGCGTGGTGTAATGAGGATCCGAATCCGCAACCCTCAAATTACGAATCGAACGCCTTAACACACTTGGCCATGCCGGAACAATTGATGATTAACAATCTGTCTGTGTTGTTTAATTGCATCAATTCATTTTTATTGTTAATAGTGATATGTTTCCCTTGGTACTATAATTAGCTTGTATGCATTCTTAAAAAAGAGCTTGATCAGTTTTTGCAAAAAAATGGTAGCAATATTGGGTTTCTAGTTTGAAGAATTACTTAATTCGTGTCACGTGAGAGTTACTAATGTAAAAGGGTAATACTATACAGAGGCTTCTTCTGCATTTTGGTTTGAATCGTCCACTAACGTCAATATAACAATCATGCATTGGTTTCATCTATTGGGGTAAATCAGCAATAGCTAGCTTTGAAGGCAATCGTTAACTTCTGCTTACAAATGCAGTCTATGCTGTTTGAATCGATTTGTGACAACATAAAGCATTTGAAACTCCATGTAAAATATCGGAAAATAGATGCGTCTTCAAAATAACCCCGATATGTCCTGGTTATCTGTTTATATAATAATTATTTTTAAACGATAGGCCCCCCAGAGGCTCAGCGGTATGTCTGCGGACTTACACGCTAAAATCCGGGTTTCGATACCCGTGGTGGGCAGAGCACAGATAGCCCATTGTGTAGCTTTGTGCTTAATTCAAAACAACAACAACAACTTTAAACGATAGTTCAGGCTGTGCTAAGGTGTGGTTATGAAAGAAAGAAAACAATCATAATATCAATTGATATAAAAATAAATCAAAATAATTGAACAATATATTTGTACTAGGTAAAGTACAATTTTACGAGTTATGATCGGTAAGCGTTCTTCGTGGTCGTTGCTATGAATTTATAACCTTGTATTTGATGGAACAACCAGCAGCTAAAGCTGGTGCTGTATAAGTTAGAATTTACGCGACTGTAACTAGCCTATAAACTAAACATTTTAAGTAAGAATAATGAAGTATTTGGGTTTCGTATTTGAAAAGAACTTTAACGTGTAAAACGAGACTTTATGGACATTTTGTTTTTTACAGAACCAGATAATGTTAAGTTTTTCGTGAAAGGAATTTAATGTTCAAGGTTTGATTTTATTGTGATTTATTGAAAACTGTTATATTGCATTCAATGTATATACTTACAAATACATACTAGAAAAATAAAATGTTGGATTCTTACAATTCATACCAATTAAATACGTTGATTTGACAAACCAGCTCATCCATCTCTTGACCAGGTTGTTAAGGCATTCGATTCCTAATCTGAGAGTCGCGGGTTAGAATCCCCGTCACACCAAAGATGCTTATTATATCATCCTTGGGAGCGTTATAAAGTTCGGTTAATCCCACTGTTCGTTAATCAAGAGTTAGCAGTGAATGGTAATGACCAGCTCCTCTCCTTGTAGTCTTACACAACTAAATTAGGGACGGTTAGCGCAGATAACCCTCATGTAGTTTTGCGAGAAATTCAAAAACAAACAAAGAGACATCCCTTAAATACACTTTAACACCTCTAAAATGTGACGCTGAACTCAGAAAACTATGGGATGTTAAGAATATTATATTTGTCACTTACGATCTGTATCATCAAATGTTTTAAACTTCTTTTGCCAAAAATTAATTTGAACACTTTGGTTGTTTATCCGAAAATTGGTGAGGTACTAAATGGTATTATACATTTAGTTATGAGACCATTGAAAGGTTTGAGAACTTAGTAATACAACATATTAGAAACGTAAAGGTCAGGTGAAAATGATATGTTTATGTAATATGTATCCATTTGTTAACGTTTTTAAGAAAATGGAGGAAGTCAATCTCAGAATGAATCTACATGTGTCTATACATAAACGAACACAATCTGTGAAATTTGTACCTTGAATACTTTATGAAATTAGAACACGTTGGGTACGTTATGAAGACTGGAATTCCAGTCCAACTAACAAAGCCACAAGTAAAATGATGAGAGCAAAAATTACATTTTACTCTGAATATCACAATTTCAAATAATATATAATCAAGAAATGGTTGGGTTTGCTGTTTTAAAGGCATTTTCTTAAGGTACAAAACAAAAAATTTGTAAAGCACAAAAATTATTGTCATTTATAGTGCATTTAAAATTAATGTTACAAAGGGTTGCTGTTTATTCACACATGCATTTATTTGTTTGTTTTCGTGGACAGTGGTTGTGTAGATGTTAAGTCAAACTGATGTGTTTTTTTTAATACCAGTGTTGTTCCAAACTCTCTGTGGGTTTGCTCGCCTGTTCGATAAAGAAAGACTTTTCCGTTTTTGGATTGGAATGCGACCTGTTGTAGCTTTTTACAAGCCTGAAACCGTCGAGGTAAATTATATTTTAACCTTTGTGCCTAATTTTGCTTCTTTTTTCAGCAGAATTTCAATTATTCGATAGTATAATGAATCAAACGAGATATTTAATAGGTTAAAATAACTTGAATATTTAATTCTATTTGGAGATACCATGTTCAAAGTTGATTAGGGGTTTAATTTATAATACGATTTTAGTAGGCCTTAAATTTTTTTACCTTCAAAAATAATTTTAACCAATCAAAATACCTCTATAAAATGAGTTATTTGTGTACATAAATATATGGTGAATGTTTTTGTTTGTTCATATTCTATATTCACTGGAGCGTTAATCTTGTTCTGTTTCCCTTTCATAAATATATTTATGAACACAATTAACACAAAAAAATTGGCTTTGTATAAAACTATCTTTTGCTATTTTACTCTTGAAGCCAAAGTTGTGTTATAAACACATACCTAATAATAAAAATGATTACGGAAACTTTCAAACTATATATAAATACGAGTCACAAACAACGCTTTTATTGATTGTCCTAAACATGATAATAGAAGATAGTAAAAAAAAAACAGGAAAACAAATTACATAATGCAATACAATTTTTGTTTGCGATCCTCATGATTTATGTCGGAAACTTCGCATATTACTCCACATGATGTACCCCCATTGTTTGGTTGCCTTTTGACTTTCTCGAATTGCGGGTTCGCATCCCCGTCGCGCCAAACATGCTCGCTTTTTCAGCCGTGAGGGCGTTATAGTGTGACGGTCAATCCCACTATTCGTTGGTAAAAGAGTAGCCCAAGAGTTGGCGGTGGGTGGTGATGACTAGCTGCCTTCCATCTAGTCTTACACTGCTAAATTAAGGACGGTTAGCACAGATAGCCCTCGAGTAGCTTTGTGCGACATTCAAAAACAAACAAACAAACAAAATAAACTTTCTCGGTTTTCGTATAACCTTAAAATATTCAAGTCAGGAGTAGAGACAAGCTGTTGTTGCGAATGTTCCATGGTGTCCTCTTTGGATCGTGTTCCTGAAGAGCAGTAGAGTATTATTACTTTCATCTGTAACACAGCCACTGTTGGCTGAGATGCAGCCAAAAACTTGTACAGATCTCCCATCATGCTTCACTATATACGTTGTATAACACTTTCACAGTACTTGCTGTTAATACCTTTTTATTCTTCCACCATTTACGTGATTATTTGCAATATTGTACATGAAATATTGTAGATCTATCAACAACAAATTAAAGTTTACTCTGATATCTGAACGTTTACGCTGATAAGCAATGAGAGTGTGTATCCGCATATGTTGTATCTTTAACTTATTACTGTGGAGTAGAAAACTTTTAATTAACAAACATTAGAGAGTTTCGAGCTTATACGACGTCTTAAAGTAATTACAATATTTACTAACACGTATGCAAAAACTGCACGAGTATCTTTAAGGACTTACTATAAGTGTTGCTTAATGCAATTTTTGGCTCGTGGACACGGACAATACAGCTATTCTCTTATGTTCACATATAATACCACGTGACCGTCGTATCTTAGTGTTTTGAACTCGGTATCTGATGACAGGAATATCTCCTCGCACCAAAATTCAGACACATATGTGTACTCTTTTCAGACTTAAATATATTTCCAAAGTATATCTAGGTCAAGGTGTGTGTAGTGAGACTTGTATACTTATTATATTGCTCTTAACGTGTTTATCATATTTTAGAATTACTTCAATACACTCTAAATAATGTTACCTCTGAATACCGTTTGTGTGTTTTGAAAATTAAATCTACACAAAGAAAGTATCGACGGGAAGCTGTTAACTTGTCAGTGTAGTAAGCCTAAACGCCCCCATGAAGGATATTGCATTTCTGTATCTTTTTCTTTCTTTTTCCAGGTAATTCTCAGCAGTTCAAAGATCATAGATAAAGCAGTAGAATACTCCCTTTTACACCCATGGCTAGGATCAGGATTGCTGACGAGGTAATGTGTAACATTTTGGTGTACTCAACTTTCTACCTAGAAATTTGAGTACTGTGACGTCAATTTAGTTTTTTAGCAGGCGCCCTTTGAAACAATTCAACGTTAATTTTCCTCAAAATTGTGAAGATTAAATATGCAGTCAATTTAGCCTCTTGGATCAAAGTGTATTTGTAATATGATTGTTTAGTGGGTAGTTCACAACATTATTTTCAGTTCTTGTGTTATCTCAACAACAAAAATTTATTGCGTTTGTTTTTGATATTCGCGCAAAGCTACTCAAGGACTGTCTGCAAATTATAAAAAGGCCCGGCATGGCCAGGTGGTTAAGACACTCGACTTGTAATCGGTTACGGGCTCGAATCTCCGTCGAAACATGTTCCCTATTTCAACTGTGGGGGCGTTATAATATGATGGTCGATCCCACTATTCGTTCGTAAAAGAGTAGCCCAAGAGTTGGAGGTGGGTGGTGACGACTAGCTGCCTTCCCCCTGGTCTTACACTGCTAAATTAGGAACGGCTAGCGCACATAGCCCGCATGTAACTTTTCGCGAAATGTAAAAGCAAAACAAACAGTTAAATAAACGCCTGCCGGAAATGATCTGTGAATTATAGAATTCGCTCCCTTTTGCCGCACTCCGCACTTTTGGACTGTTAATGTATTCCACAAAAGTGGTAATTAAATCCTATTATTTGATCGCATAAAAGTTGCCTAACGTTTGACTAAAACAGTGCTGTCTTACCGCCTTCCCTATAGTCTGTTTGTTCAAAGTTAGCAATAATATTTAAAACCAAGTTGCATCTTATAGTGCCATTGTCAGTACTGCCATTACTTGTAAGTTTAAACATTTTGTGTAAAGGCACTCAAGAGATATTTGCATACAATCGTCTCTAATAGACTAGAGAGAATACAGTACTTATTTCCAGTTTTTGGTATACTTTTATTTGGCCGAACACTGGAACTTAACACCAACTTCTGAAGTGCACTCATGAATTTAAAGAGCGGAGCTCGTTCTTAATAACGGGTGGCGAACCAAAAGTCCTCGTAGTCACTAAGTCACAACCAATTCGAAGAGTATTGTTATATATATACATATATATGGTTTATTTAAGAGATTATATAGTGTCGTTCTCTTTGTATTATGAAAGTATTTGAAATTTATATCTCGTTTATTTATAATCAGTTCCAAAGATAAATGGAAAACAAGACGGAAAATGCTGACACCCGCTTTTCACTTCAGAATCCTGGATGATTTCATGCCTATATTTAACGAACAGAGTCGAATTTTGGTGAACAAATTAAAAGAAACCCAAAACAGCAAATGGGTGGATATAGAAAGCTTTGTTACCCTCTGTACATTGGACGCTATTTGTGGTGAGTATACACTGTTTGTTTGTTTGTTTTTTGAATTTCGCCCAAAGCTACACGAGGTCTATGTGCACTAGCCGTCCCTAATTTAGCAGTGTAAGACTTGAGAGGAAGCAGGTAGTCATCACCATCCACAACCTGTTCTTTTACCAATATCCCCACAGGTAAAAGGGCGACCATATTTGGTATGGCGAGGATTCGAACTCGCGACCCTCAGATTACGAGTCGAGTGCCTTAACCACCTGGCCATGCCGGACCACCGAAAGAGCACTTTCCATCATCACTGAGCAAAACGTTTAAACATAACAATATTGTTACATTTTTTCTCAGTAATACAAGCAGGTAATTTTTTAGATAAATGTATTTGAGAAATGGGAGTCAACTGATAAAGAAAATAAATTAACCATCTACCTCTACGTGGTTAGGACACTCGGTTCGCAATCTGCAAGTCGCTGTTTCGAATTATCGTCACTGAATATGCTCGCTTTTCCAGCTGTGGGGCATTAAAATTTGATAGTCAATCCTATTATTATTTGGTTAAAGAGTCGCAAAGAGTTGGTGGCGGGGGTGTTGATTTGCCGCCTTCTTTTGCTTTAGTCTATATATGCAATTAAATTGAAAAGGGATAACACAAATGGCTCTTGAATAGATTTATGCGAAACTTAACTGAATCAAACGCAATCTTCTTTATTTAACTACCTCTCATCTTTAAATATTCAATAAATATCATAAAACAATAAAACTCTTCCTTATACGTATTATACTGGAAAGACTTTATTATGCAATTTTCAACACCCATTTTCGCGAAATTTTTATCTTGTATGCATGCAGGTTTGCAATATGGATCACCATTTTACCTTTTCGCGTCCGTTTTCCGTCACGGAGGACTCTATTATTTTCCATTCGAATGTACAGAAAAATAAATTTAGGCAGATGAATTTGCTGCGCGTAGTGGAGCAAAAAAAAGGTGAAAAAGTCAGGCAGATTCAACGTTTACGAAATATTTGGCGTGTTTTTGTCTTTGGACAAGAAAGAGAAAAAGCACTCAAAAGAAATTACTATACAAGGCTGCAAATCGCTTTCAGCCACCAGTGTTATCCGTCCAAATTGCTAGTACCCCCCAAGTGAGCACTGGCGCCACAGTTGATCTGCTCGCTTAAATAATCCAACTAATAATATTATTTCAAACTGATGGCAAACCTAACTATTTTAGTGACTTATAATTGTAAAAAGTTTATAAATTTAACGTTCGAAGAGTTTATTAAAAGTCATCTTTTTGTGAACTTTTACAATGTGTAAATACAAAGTAATTTCGTGTATATATTTTTTCAAACGGGGCCAAATTATCATACTTAAAAAGAAAATATACCAACATATTCGACCATGTTCATCACTAGGATTTCAATATAAATTCCAAAACAAATTATTAAAATCTATATTGTTGTTTAATTTACTCTGTCACTTTTCGTATAAAACATGAGCGAATTAATATTAATGGTTTACATTATTACACAACTCAACGACCTATTGGCCCCATTTTCTTTGATATTTACTACTCTCTATTGATTTATATAGGTAATTCATGCTTTGAAGAATAACTAATACATTTTATAATTGCTTTATTCAGTTGCTCATAGAATAAATCAAAACATCAAGCAGTTACAATTTTACGAATATTTATAGTGAATAACAGTCTGCAAGTGTGGACGTTATATATTTACTCTTATGTGGTCTGCACCTTTCTTCTTCTATCTTCGGACCCGTATGACCAAGTGGTTAAGGCACGCGACTCATAATCTAAAGGTTTCGGGTTCGAATTCCCATCCCAACAAACATGATCACCCTTTCAACCGTGGTGGTGACATAATGTTACGGTCAATCCCACTATTCGTTGGTAAAACTTTAGCCCAAGAGTTGGAGGTGGGTGGTGATTAGTAGTTGCTTTCCCTCTATTCTTACACTTCTAAATTAGGGACAGCTAGCGCAACTATCCCTCGCGTAGCTTTGCGTCAAGTTCAAAACAAACAAACATTTTATCGTTCAGAATGCAGGAGAAGAAATAGTGAAAAACATAATGAACTTTGAATTATAATATATTATAGTTTATATTTATAATACTCCTCCTGACTGTGCGAAGATCACATTTTAAAAACTGGTTAGCTTTATGTTAGTGCACACATATTTTTTGTTTGGTTATTCATCTAAAGCTGTTCATAGTCTTCCTGCACGTGATTACTTCACGTAATATATGGTAGCTTTCTGCAATAAACTCTTGGATTACTTTAATAAGTTAGTGAGTTTTATCTGTCACTGTTATAAAGCACCCAGAGTTTTCAGTAGCAAAGGATACGAACCATCAACTCTCGAACTTACAATCTCGAACGCTAACCAATTTGTAACGATATAAAATTCGCAGAGTATATCACAAGAGTACAACCACATGTGATCACAAATTTACGTATTTTTCTGCTAAATTAAGAATATCCGTACCAGAGAAACTGTTGTCAGATTCACCATATGCACATATTCACTGCAAATATAAATAACAGATTTGAAAGCAGGTTAGCGTTTTAATGCAACTAAAAATTCATAGATAAACGTAACCATAATCATAAAAAATTGCTATCTCATAAATAGACCATTTTCAGTCAGATTTATCTGTTTATTTTCAAGCACAAAGTTACAAAATGACCTATTTGCATTGTGCGCATGCGCATTATAAGCCTTCGGGAGGGTCCCAGCTCGATATAAATTAAAATAAAATAGTTGGATCGGTTTCTAGGCGATTAAGCTTCAAACTAAGTAAATAAATAGTTTTTTTTTCATTTTCTAACCAAATATGGGTTGTTATCGTTTGTCTGTTTGTTTTTATCTCTTAATTCACTCACGTAAACACTTAATCAGTACGGTCTGTTTCAATCAAGCTAATTAACAATAACCATCTGTCTGTAAATTTTAATTTTTTTTCAACTCTTTTCCCTGGATATAAAGTACCTTCTCACGTCTATTTTAAACAATAGTCCAAATAATACACAGATAAATCTTTCACATTTATCTTTTTTTCTGTGTTAGACTTTATAAGCATACATATTTTATATTTATCTGAAAATCTATTATCTACGTCAGGTTTGCAAATTTAGAGACATAATTGCACGGGTGCCAATAGATTCGTGTGTACTGGTGTAAAGAATTTCAATCTGGTGGTACTTGCAATCTAAGGTCGCACGTAGCCTATTGAACGTCGTGTAGTAAAAGGAATCCTCTATTACTGCTTGTATTCATTTTGAACGTTTTGTAGTAAAAGGAATCCTCTATTACTGCTTGTATCCATTTTGAACGTCGTGTAGTAAAAAGAATCCTCTATTACTGCTTGTATCCATTTTGAACGTCGTGTAGTAAAAGGAATCCTCTATTACTGCTTGTTATCCATTTTGAACGTCGTGTAGTAAAAGGAATCCTCTATTACTGCTTGTATCCATTTTGAACGTTGTGTAGTAAAAGGAATCCTCTATTACTGCTTGTTATCCATTTGCCACAAAATTGTGTACCGCGATTCAGGAGTGGTTGGTACGCTATGAGAATGATGGTCAAAACACATAATTAAATTGCCTTGCCCGAGAGTTGACGATAGGTGCTGTTCACTGGTTGCCTTCACTCTGGTTTATCTGCCCGAAATTAGCGGTTAGCGCACACAGCCTTCGTTATTGCGTTACTGCGTTATTAATTCTCAGTTTTACAAAATATTTCTCATCTTTATCTTGCATGAGAGATAAAATAACTGATTAATAGTTTAGTATGATACACAGTTTGTTACCATAAGCATTCTTTATTTCAAGAATCTAAGTGTTTTCATACTGCTAATTAATGGTGATGTGCTAAGTCGTATATCACGCCAGTATACATACCATATCGCCCGACATGGCCAGGTGGTTAAGGCACTCAACTTGTAATCCGAGCGTTGCAGGTTCGAATCTCCGTCATACTAAGCATGCTTGCCCTTTCAGCCGTTGGGGCGTTATAATGTTACGGTCAATCCCACTATTCATTGATAAAAGAGTAGCCCAAAGTAGGCGGTGGGTGATGCTGACTTCCCTCTAGTCTTACACTGCTAAATTATAGATGGCTAGTGCAGATAACCTTCGTGTAACTTTATGCGAAATTTAAAAAAACAAACAATACGTACTGTATTGGAAATTGCAAAGGTGGTGTGAAAAATATTTCATTACTAAAAATGCGAATAATTTCAAACAAAAACTTTGCAAAGTCATTAATTACATTTATAATTTTCTTTTCTAAGATAACTTTATAATGGGTTCATGTTATTTATTACGTATCCTTGTTTATATCTTCAGTTGTTTATTTTCATAAACCATGAATTTAAAGTTGTTAGAAGTACTAAAGTGTATTAAAAATACTTAATCAGGCTAGCAAACAGGTAGGAACACGTTTCTAGAAGAACTTGTTTCCCAGAATACGTTTTTTTCAGAAATGATCAAGAATCGGGATGTGGATTCTTTTCCAAGTAGCACATGATCATTCGTGCCACACGTTACAAAATGGATGACAGTTTTGTTGTGCTAAGTGGTGGTGTACTTATAATTATATTAAAACCTCTTATATGAAAATTGCCAAGAAAGAGAAATGTATAAATGTATAATGTATAATGTATAATATTTCCAAAAGCTGCAAGTAAATGATTGCTAAAGTTTTTGTAAATCGTATGTTGTTGTTTTTCTCATGCTTCGAATGTGATAGCACTTATTTGTCATAGTATTATTATATACCAAACATGTATAACCTGTCAGCGTACTTTTTAACAAATTATTATTGGTAACGGTATAACAGTATACAATGCATTCCATCTTCTCTGGCTAGGTGGTTAAGGCACTCGACTCGTAATCTGAGTGTCGCAGGTTCAAATCCCCGTCATTTCAAACAAGGTAGTCGTTTCAGTAGTTGGGGGCGTTATAATTTAACGGGTAATCTCACTATTCGTTGGTAAAGGAGTAGCCCAAGAGTTTGCGGTGGGTGGTGATGACCAGCTGACTTTCTTCTAGTGACTTACACTACTAAATTATGAACGGCTAGCGCAGGTAGCCCTCGTTTAACTTTGCGCGAAATTCAAAACAAACCAAACCAAAACTGTCTTTTCTTAAAGTTGCGCCTCCCACTAGTACAGTGGTAAATCTCTGGATTTACAACGCTAAAATCAGGGGTTCGATTCCCCTCGGTGGGCTCAACAGATAGTCCGATGTGGTTTTACTATAAGAAAAACAAACTTAAAGTCGCCATTTTGCAAATTCACATGAAATTACATTAACAGAGGTGGCTAGATAGTTGTTTGTGGTTATGCGCAAAGCTGTAAAAGGGGATAATTGTAACATTCCCATCATGGAGAAAAACCCGTTTGTTAACATTATAAGTTGTCAGATTTGTCGCTGTGCCACTTGGGAAGTTAGCCAAAGCCTAATGTTTCTTAAAGATACTTCAAGGATACTTCAGAACATGCAATTTCTTGATTCTGAAAACTGCAAAAAAAACCACAAAAATACTGTATCTCAAACCACGTTTCTTCTTAAACATATCAAACGTAAATTTCCATACATTTCAAACAACATCTTTAAAACGAAAAAGTTCTTGACTTGGTATAAGATATACGGTTCTCCAACCAAACAACAATATATTTAAAGAACATTCTAACGAGTATTACCTATTACCTAGATTTTTATATTTTTTTTCTTGCCGTCTATTTTCAGAGAGTGCTATGGGAATTAAAATTCACGCACAAAACAATAAAGAATCACCGTACGTGAAGGCTTTATACGAGTAAGTTTCGACACATCAAGAGTGCTCTGTTTTTGTTTTTCCTAATTCAATTTTTGAAATCAAAATAACTTTAATTGCGCATGGTTATCTTTGATAACGTATCAAACATTTAATTTGGTTAAATGTCGATTTCTATTAAATATTTTAGAACCTATAGCACTTAATGTTTTATTTCACTTGCAAGCCTTACGTTTCGATAGAACCGCTACAGCCTATAAATGCACTGTATATTTGTGAAGGAAATAACATATCATGTTTGTGAAAATAATTTTGTTAAGTGAATGACCTTAATTAAGATTGAAAAGAATAATGCTAAATTACAAGGACAATTATGTAAAAATTTATGTAATAGAAAGACCTTGGCGCCATCTGTGTATTTGAGAAATAATATTTTTATTTCTTATAGTTATCTGTTTCTGGTTATTTTAGTTTTGTTCCTAAAGGAAATAAACATATTTCCTTTACCAAGATTTATTCCTAACAAAAAGTAAGATCAGTGTTTTTGTTGTTGTTAACATTCTTGAAAATACTGGCGAGTTAATGAAATTGGTTTTACTCACCAGGTGGATTATTTAGTTAATGTCAACCATTTTTATAACTTTCAGCTTATTATTTACTTGTTTTTAGTTCTTAATTTATATATTTCAGGGTTGGTGAAATGTTTATGTCTCGTATGATGAGGCCTTGGCTTTGGCCAATGTTGTTCTTTTCACTGTCGTCATACGGACGTCGTTTTCATAAAAGCTTAGAAGATCTTCATAATTTTACTAGATGGGTATGTATAGATTTTACAGACTTTGTGCTAGAGATTTATTGAAACAAGAAAAATGTTTAGCTTTATTTCGAAACTTCTACATGGAAATTATTATCTTTAACATAGCATAATGTTTAGGGACAAGGAACCGGCCGGTCCATCTCAGTTGTCCCATCCTCCAAGCCAAACCAAAACTATTAAATTGAAGCCAGCACTTATCATTCATATATCTATCAAGTTTTCTTTTAAAGTTACATGAGCTTACTGCCCTCACAACATCCAAAGGCAATGTTGTCGTTTGTTATTAAGCACAAAGCTACACAAAAAGCTATCTGTGCTCTGCCCACTACGGGTATCGAAACCCGATTTCTTGTTTCTAGCGGTGCAAGTTTACAGACATACCGCTATGTTATTGGAAGGGGAAATTCAAAGGCAAGTCATTTCATAAGCAAACCACTCTATTTGAAAAATTCAATTTTCTTAGCTGAAGGCAGCTTCTATCTTGCCATTTCAGCCTCCAAGTTCTATAATTCTCGGCGTTGAGTATGAAAAACGTTGATGCCCCAACTTTATAAGTTTTAATACATTAATTTTGCGTAACATTTTCAGTGAGAAGACATTAAAAAAGCAACAATCCGAATTTATACAGTTTCTAAGTGATATGTAAAAAGTGTGCAAATAAATCAAAAATTCATTACAGAAATACATTGAGTATGTTCATGAACCACGCATTATGCTTAGGAAAATGCCCCCCCCAGTGGCTCAGCGGTATGTCTGAGGACTTACACGCTAAAATCCGGGTTTCGATACCCGTAGTGGGCAGAGCACAGATAGCCCATTGTGTAGCTTTGTGCTTAATTCAAAACAACAACAAGCTTAGGAAAATGTTCGAAAGGGCATCATTTAACAGTTAAGTGGTTCTTAACCTTTTTCATTGCCTTACCTCCTGAATCTCTACAGTGACCCCTATAATAATTTATCGTAATGGTGAACTTTGCATAAAGGTAGAATAAAACAAAACTATATAAATATCCCAATATATTGAAAATGTTAAAAATAAAAGACCTTGAGAATTGCTACAAGTGCTAAACAAGTGGAAAGTTTGTGGAATTACTAAACATCATACAAAACCTACTTATTCACTCAGTGCGAGGGTCGATATAATATATATATAAAATGAGAAAAAAAATTTATGAGAAAACTTTGATATTTAAATTTTTAGTTCGATGTAATAATACTATATAGTTTAAAAATTTAGTCAATTCAAAACGTTGTAATGCACGAAAATTTTTATTCAAAATTAGACAGGTGGCTGTGCAACATGCATCTCGACGCGGTTCAACTGCCGCACTTTAGCGTGTTTCTCATTGGTGGGTAGTTACAGGCACTTGTTACTCAGCGTGTTTCTCATTGGTGGACAGTTACAATTACAGTCACAGCCACTTGTCACAAAAACTACAAATTGCTCCGTGATTTCTCCAATAATTCCCAAACCTTCCGTGACCCCCGAGAAACTTCAAATGACTTCTTGGTTAAGAAACACTGATTTAACCACATATCGTTTTCCTCCAATAAACGATGTCATATTTGTAAACGTTGAATGTAATACTATTGCTGATTTTCTTGAAACGTAAAATGTCCTGTAGATTACTTCTCAAGTTACATCAGTGTGGAAAATTGTAAAAATAAATCACAATCCCCGTCCTGTTTGTTTGAAGTTGAGCATTAACACACAGTGGGTTATCTGTGCTTTGCTCACCATGGGTAATGAAGTCCGGTTTCTAGCGTTGAAAGCCTGCATGTATACCACTGGCTCTGCCACTGGGGAAGGGGGGCTCCTGAATAGATAAATGTAAATCAATTACTTTTTTTTTCCAGAATCTTGAGATGTTTATAGTGAAATCAGTATTTCCTTCAATGTTTTTTGGGTTTTTATGCATGTATATCGCTTCACAAACACTTCATAATTTATTTCTACTGAGTTTATAACAGAGAGATTCATAAACAAGCATTTGCTTTAAATTCAAAACTCATTTTTTTCTCAAGTGCCCGTTCACATCACATCACTTTCGGAATGTCGTCTCATTAGCTTTTGTCAACCAGGATAAAATTCTGCTTATTTTTTATATTAAACACTACTACGCAAAACCTACATTTTCGACTACTCGAAACACTCAGTAATTGATATTATAATTTCAAATGTAATACATCCTGTGGTAAATACCTTGTTTTGTGAACACTTTGTGAAAATATATAACATCTAAAAGAGAAATATTTTTTTTTACTCTGCGTAATATTATTTTAGATTTATGTAACAAACTATGTGCAGTTATATGTGAATGTTTTTATGAAATCAACATTGAATTATCCGCTATATCTATAGTGGGTACCAAACCCTGTATTTTAGCGTTGGATTGTCCGTAAATTTATCGCTGTCCCAGTGGGGTACGTAGACCATGATTATTGATTTTTGGGTAATAGATGTATGGTTTTCGAAGTTTCATCTGAAAGAACTTCAACTGAATTATTTAACTCAAGATTTCCCTGGCCTGGCATGGCCAGGCGGCTAAGGCGCTTGAATCGTAATCCGAGAGTCGCGGGTTTGAATACTCCTTACACCAAACATGCTCGCCCTTTCAGCCGTGAGGGCATTGTAATGTGACGGTCAATCTCAGTATTCTTTGGTAAAAGAGTTGGCGGTGGATGATGATGACTAGTTGTTTTCCCTCTAGCCTTACACTGCTAAATTAGGGACAGCTAACGCAGATAGCCCTTGAATAGCTTTGCGTAGAATTCAAACCGAGTTTTCCCGTGACTTTATTAATTCTATTAATCAACAATTGCATGGTGTTATCTTATTTGCTATCTGTGCACAGTATGGGTGTTAATGATATTCGAAGTGTAAACTTAGTTATCTTCTTGTTGCCAAGACAAAATGTTGAAATTTTGAAAGTTTATGGCTTATCCTGGCAAACAAAGCCGCACAGTATATCCCAGTGCTGTTAACGTATGCAGTTTCATAAGCTTGAAAAGTTTCAGTGGGACAGCAGCAAGACTAAGGAATCATATTGCTAGAAACTGGGTTTCGATAACCCGTGATGGGCAAAGTACAGATAGCCCTTCGTGTAACTTTGTGTTTAACAGCAACAGTTTATTAATATGATGTTTAATCTTTATTGCCTTCTTGTTCATACACGAGCCAGTGCAGTATAAACAGAAATGTAACAATAAACATGTATGCCACAGCATGTGGAGTGGATGTCTATAACATTTCCCTTGTTTCTAGTACGATATCTCCTTCAAATATTTATATTTAAATGTAAAAAAATGTATCATACAAAGAAGCATTTGGATTTTAGGAAAAGTAATGATTTCATTTTATTAAATAAATTATAATGTTTCACACATTTGTTTGTTTTTGAATTCCACGCAAAGCTACACGAAGACTATCTGAGCTAGCCGTCCCTAATTTTGCAGTGTAAGACTAGAGAGAAGGCAGCAAGTCATCACCACCCACCGCCAACTCTTGAGCTACTCTTTTTTAACGAATAGTGGAATTAACTGTAACATTATAACGCCCCCACGGCTAAAAGGGTGAGCATATTTGGTGCGACCTGGATTCCAACCTCCGACCCTAAGATTACGGATCAAACACCTACATTTCAAGCCACTGAAACATTCTACATATTCCAGATATTAGTTCACGGGTATCAGAGAGAAGGCCTTAGCATGGCCAGGTGATTAAGACACTCGACTCGTAATCTGAGGGTCGAGGACTCGAATCCCAGTCACACCAAACATGCTGACCCTTTCAGCCGTGTGGCCGTTATAATGTTACGGTCAATCCCACTATTCGTTGGTAAAAGAGTAGCCCAAGAGTTGACGGTGGGTAGTGATGACTAGTTGCCTTCCCTCCAGTTTTACACTGCAAAATTAGGGACAGCTAGCACAGACAACCCTCGTGTAGCTTTGCGCAAAATGCAAAACAAACCATTAAAGGAAATTACCTAACATTTTAAAAAGAAACATTCAGTTTCATTTTGCTCTTGAAATAATTACGTTCGTGTTTTAACTGTAAATATATTCGAGCTTATCTTAACTTACGCCAATTTTGTCCAGGTAATTCGTAATAGGAAAACCCAGATATTAAAGAGTCGAGAGACCAATAAAGACGATCGGGACACCAATGAGAATGGAGTGATAGGGTTGAAACAACGCCAGGCCTTTTTAGATCTCTTAATCAATCATCACTTGAAAGATCCCACTCTTACAGTAGAAGACATTCGTGAAGAAGTGGACACTTTCATGTTTGAGGTAAAAACAGTACATTGTTTACTTGAGTAGATCTCTAACTATTAGTACTTTTAGCTACTGAGTAAGACATTTTGTTATCAGAACATTGCTTTCTATATGCACCCACATACTGATACCTAGTGCTACCAAGTGTATACGTGCCATATATCTACTTCTCTCTTCCTAACCAAATTTACTACCCTCTTGTATGCGTGCTATCTATCTTTTCACTGCTCAACTATTTTATAGCTCAATTGTATACATGCGTTCTATCTTCTTATTTGAAAATATAAGGAAATATCCAATAACGTCCAACTTCATCCGAGTCATCTAATTCCTAATTACTTCACTTAAAAAAAACTCCAAAAATACCAGGATTTTTGTTTAAATAATTTTCTATCTGAATTCGTGCCATGTTCTGTTTAACTAATTTAAGGATTAGGATTTATTAACTTAAACAGGTTAATTAAATACAAACTCTACCAGTATCTCAAAACATGCTAATGCCGCAGTTTGGATCAGTTGGAATTTGCACTTCCAAATGTTCTTTGAAAATCATGTACATAATAACGTGGTTTTTGTTCTTCTACAAAAGGGACACGACACAACAGCTATGGCAATTAGCTGGACTCTGTATCTCATCGGCTTGGATCGTTCTATTCAACAGAAAATACAAGATGAATTAGACATAATCTTTGGTGATGATTCTACAAGGCCAATCACCTTAGAAGATATAAAAGAGATGAAGTATTTGGAGTGTGTACTTAAAGTATGTATTACAGGAATGAATTTTCAGTTGTAGTAATAAATATATATTTACTGTAATAGTTGTATCTCTTTCTAATATTGTTTCAAAACTGCCATTGTTAACATTTTATTACGTAATAATTTATTAACGGTAAATTGTAAAGCATCCAATAATAGTGTAAATATAAATTTTCCCTCAGTTTACTCTGTAAAATAAACATTTAATAATTTGATATTTGCCAACTTTTTTCTGTTCAAAAGGCGAAATAGATTTATATTATATTATGATTGATTATACGAAAGCGAACTGTATAATTCTTATCTAGGATTTATTTTCCTTCCTACACAATAATTTTTATTGTTCGTTTACTCACCCTTAAAACATCTTCTATCAAGGAAGGTCTTCGCCTCTTCCCATCAGTTCCTTTTATTGGAAGAATGCTTCAAGAAGATATTGTTGTCAGTGAGTATTTTAATTTAATTATCGACAAATTACAGAGATTTACAGTTATATATTTCACATTCACAAAATTAATTATTATTACAATAAAAATATTTTGATATAATATTAGTAGTAATGGCAGTCATTCTTTCTACAAAACCACATAGTTTACATGTGACAGTTAATATATTTCATATAACTTTCATTGAGTTTCCTGAAACAATTGTATAATATTCTAAAAAACTGTTGATTTTCCGATAATAAAGCGAACCTGCTTTAAACAAAAGTATATGTTTAATGGCTCGGCAGGGCCAGGTGGGTAAGGCACGAGGGTCGCGGGCTCGAATTTCTGTAACACTAAACATGCTCGTTCTTTCTGCCGTGAAGGTGTTATAATGTGACCGTCAATTCCACTATTCGTTGGTAAAAGAGTAGCCCAAGAGTTGGCTGCGGGTTGTGATGACTAGCTGCCTTCCCTCTAGTCTTATACTGCAAAATTAGGAACGGCTAGCCCAGATAGCCATGGTGTAACTTTGCGCGAAATGCAAACCAATGGTATATATATATATATATATGTGGGGGGGGGGTGTATACTACAAACAAAAGTAAGATAATAAAGAATTTACAGAACAAACTTGTCTTGAAAATAAACCGTTGACAAGATTCAATGTAAACGAAGCAATAATCACGATTAAATGGATAAAGGCAAAAAACAAAAAATTATAACTTCTAACAAAATTAATTGTATGTCAATGCATTTAATTCTTGTTTGTTTTGGTCATTACGGAAAATATGCAATATGTTTCACAAATGTAAATTATTTCCTAATCGCTACTAGTTCCTATTAAAAGGATTTAGTAATTTACGGTTTTAAAAGCAATGAGATAAAGAGATATCTTTCAATGCAAATTTAACAGCATTTCTCTTTTCATGAAAGATTAAGTCACTCGATTAATCTCAAAACGAAACATCTATTGGTTTATCGTGAGAACTTGAAAACCTTATAAGTATGTAATATATTTTTCTCTCAATAGATGGCTACACAATACCAAAAGGAACCACGTGCTTTCTTTTTACGTTCATGCTACATAGAAATCCAGAAGTGTTTCCAAGCCCGGAAATTTTCGACCCGGATCGATTCCTACCAGAAAATGTAGCAGGACGTCATCCCTACGCTTATGTTCCTTTCTCAGCTGGCCCGAGAAACTGTATTGGTAAGCAGAATTTGCATAGGTCCAAGAAATTTGAAATTGTTTTCGTGTTTACTTTGATTGGATCGTTTACAAAAACAAGTTTATTAACAAATTATTTCAAGCAAAATGAAAATAGAACAACTTAAATTTTGAAAACAATATTTCTTGCCTTAGTATTAGTTACTTTTTTTCTGTTTTTTTTCTTTTTTCCTTTCTGTGAGTAATGATTAAATATATGGCTGAAATTTTCATCAGATTCTAAACTGTATATTTGTCAAGAAACGAATGAAATTCGAAACGTGTCAAATCTATAAAACATTATGAGCCCAAGGTTCAAGACGTGATATTGTAGAATATGCTCTGCACTTTCAATCATCGGCGCGTTGTAAAAGTGACAGGCAATACCGCCATCCTATTCAAAGAGACAAAGTTCTTGATGCAACGAGTGCTATGGCGGGTTGGTCTTTCTGTGCTAAATAGTTCGAAACTAGATACGGTTATACCTGAGCCCTAGAGGTCTCTGACGTAGCCATTTAGGCCACATATGCATAATAACTCTAATTATGAAGCACGAATAGCAAGGTTAGTAGTAGGTTTTGAATTTCGCGCCAAGCTACACGAAAGTTATCTGCGCTAGCCGTCCCTAATTTAGCAGTTTAAGACTAGAGGGAAGGCAACTAGTCATCACCACCCACCGCCAATTACTGGACTACTATTTTACCAACGAATAGTGGGATTGACCGTAACATTATAATGCCCCACGACTGAAAGGATGAGTATTTTTGGTACGACAAGGATTCGAACCCATGACCCTCAGCAAGGATAATTCTATACAGTAATTTTATGAAAATTTCCCTTAAGTGTCATATCTTTACGTTGGTTTCGAATATCTGTGTCCGACTTCAATGTCTATTGGTAACTTTCCTAAAACTTATAAAATAATAAAAATAAAATGAATAAAAAATCGATAAATTTTGAATCCACGTTTTCATCATTTATTGATAAAAGTAAGGCTTTAGTCCAAATTTATGTGTATTTAAAAAAAAACACCAAAAAAACAACAGCGAAACAAAAAACACGTTAATTTTCCTTCATGACTTTTCTTTGGACCTGAGAAAGGCCTGAATTCACTTTTGGATTCAGATTTGGTTACTCTTTAGACTCTTATACTATAAGGAACTTTCACACAGAAATTTATTAGATTTTTCCTCTTTTTTGGTAAAATAATAAATGTTCTAAAACATTTTACAGGTCAGAAGTTTGCCATGATGGAAGAAAAAGTTTTAATTGCAAATATTCTTCGCAATTTCAACCTCACGTCGATAGACCCAAGGGACAAGATCCATCTTATTGCTGAGATGGTGATTCGGCCAAAACAAGGGTTACGTATGAAATTAACGCCTAGATGGTGAAATGTAAAAGGTCTTTTAATGGTTTTATTCTATAAGTGTAAAAAGCTAATATCTTTCCTTATATCTTAGACTTTGTCATCTATATTTAAGGCCACCAGTTCTTAAAATCAATAAATATAACAACATTATATTTTGTTACTTGAGTTGACGGTAACCTTAACGAAATAATGGCTTCATATGATAAAATATGAAATTTAAGATTTATTAAATTATCTGAACAATAGTGTCGCACTACATCTTATAATTTTATTATATGTATTATTTTTTGTACGTGGTTATTAATTGATCATCTACGTAATCGTGAGGGTTAACGCATTAAAGAATTCGTATACTTTTATAATTAATGCTTTTTTTAAACTTTCAGGAGCTTTATAATAAAGGTTTTTCAGGCTACTAATTTATTTTCATAATCAATATCATTAAAAAGTTTATTTTTGAAATCTTACAGTCAACCTAATTCATTATATAATTCCAAGTCATTTGCAGTAAAAGATACAAAAGTGCATAACGATTCATGTGAATGTGAGAAACAAACTTATAGAAAAATATTTATTTCGCTTCAAAAATTGCTGAAAATCGAATTTTTCTTAGAATATACGAACTCTACAGTAAAACACCAAACTGAGTGGAGTTCTTTAAAGTTTAGGTCCAGAGTATGTCAGATCGTTTTGTATATTATATGTTTATGTAAATAAAGATAATATATGAATCAAAAGATTATATTTATTTAATAGAACCCACTTCTACCACTTGCTCATCTAAAAATCTGATAGTATATACACATACATACAAATTGGGTGTTGATACCTGTGGTGAACAAAATACAGATAGTCTGTTGTGTAATTTTGAGCTTAACAACAAATGTGAAAAACGAATTTTATATATTTCTTATTGGTATATTTTGTGTAACTTGTTTATCTGGTTGCACAAAATGAAGACATAAAAATAGTAATTGGCTATTAATATGCCCCCCAGCAGTAAAACGGTACGTCTCGAGACTTACAACGCTAGAAACCTGGTTTCGATAGCGTGGTGGTCAAAGAACAGATAGTCCATTCTGTAGCTTTGTGCTCAATGACAAACAAACTACTAGTACTAGCATACTCCTATTTTCAAGCAAATAAACTACGATTAATCTGTGGTTCTTAATGTTGTATGTGTTAAATTCTTGTATTTAATTGTGATAATGCTTATTTAAATTAATATTCTTTAGTGAGACATGCTTGAAAATGAATTTATTGTTCTATAGTCATATAATCAGCTAACAATTTTCACTTCAGAATTTCGTTTTTCATCATATGTCTCATTCTCTTACGTGCTTATTATATGAATAACTTAAAACTACATTACCTAGAATATTTATTATTTCTAAATTAAAATGTTATATTTCTATCGGAATGTTATATTATTTACATTTTTTAGAAATATAAAGTGTGTGACACGGGACAAAGCTTACGTCAGTAGAGAATATTCTTGATGACGAGAAACCCATTTGAAATAAAATTGTATCTTTGTCGTGCTGAGATACAATGGAGAATACTGTTTACAACACATGACCCACTTATCTGAACTAACATGATATTTCTACACGAAAGTCAATTGTATGGGGAAGCAATTCACATTCCCTTCAAAGAAAGGCAAAATAACCTGACAGAAAGCACTAGTATTACGATCTCACTGTATTTTCATTTTACAAAAATCCAAGAGATTATAAAAAAATCCATTGTCGTTGTTTTAAAATAAACACGCAGTATACCACCGCAGAGAAATATAGGTACTGTTTTTGCTAACAAATCAATACTGGCTGGAATACTCATGTTTTAATGAGAACACTTCATGCAGGGTGACTGTCGGTCTAAAGGGACGCAGGTGTCAATTGTGAAAAAATTTATTGGAGATTTCATAATTGGCATTACTCATGGGATTTACCAATATGAAATATGTAGATCCCGCGGATATCAAAACCCCTTCTTCAACTTCTCAGTGTTGGGGTTTTGGTCTTATAAACCAGAGGTTGCTTGTTTGGTTGGTTTGAATTTTCGAGCAAAGCTACATAAGAGTTATCTGCGTTACTTGTCCCTAATTTAGTAGTGTTAGTAGTGTAAAACTAAAGAGGAGGCAGATAGTTATCACACCCGCCGCTAACTGTTGGGCTACTCTTTTACCAACGAATATTGGAATTTACCATCACATTATGACACCCTACCAACATGCTCGCCTTTTCAGCTGATGGGATGTCATAAGATTGCGAGTCAAGCGTCTTACTGGACTTAGACATTATGGTAAAATCTTATTTGGTAGTATAATGTGTCGTTCAACCAGAATAATGCTCTCTACGACACACACAAAACAGGCTAACCAGAAAACTCAGGCAACTGTTTATGGGAACGCAATTAAGAATTGTGTAAGTACATGGTTTGATTCTTTCAGTAACAACATGGTTTGATACTTTCAGTAACTACATGGTTTGATACTCTCTGTAACTACATAGTTTGATACTTTCAGTAACTACACGGTTTGATGCTACCTGTGACGACATGGGTTGATACTTTCTGTGACTGTTTGTTAGTTTTTGAATTTCGTGCAAAGCTACTCGAGGGCTATCTGCGCTAGCCGTTCCTAATTTAG
Source organism: Carcinoscorpius rotundicauda (assembly GCA_011833715.1). Classification (NCBI taxonomy): domain Eukaryota; kingdom Metazoa; phylum Arthropoda; class Merostomata; order Xiphosura; family Limulidae; genus Carcinoscorpius; species Carcinoscorpius rotundicauda. The sequence goes on from CM022398.1 coordinate 29,991,673, forward strand.
CAGTGTAAGACAAGAGGGAACGCAGCTAGTCATCACTACCCACAACCAATTCTTGGGCTACCACCGAATAGTGGGAATGACCATCACATTATAACGCCCCCACGGCTGAAAGGTCGAGCATGTTTGGTGCGACAGGGATTCGAACCCGCGACTCTCAGTTTACGAGTCGAGTCCCTTAGTCCACCTGGCCATGCCGGTACTTTCTGTGACTGCACGATTAAATAAGTAATTATAAAGCTACACAATGGGCTACTGTGCTCTGCCCAACACGGGTATCGAAATCCGGTTTCTAACGTTGAAAGTCATCAGACATACCGCTGTGTCACTGCATGTCTGTGATGTTGGCAATTCAATCGTACTTTTCAATACCATTTTTACATTTACCAATCAGACGGGTTATCCTCATTTGATGTTGTTACTTAACAGGTAAAACTGTATTTTTGATTAACGTTTTTGAACAATGTTAAGCTTCATATAATTAATTCACACATCGTGTTTATTTCTCTTTGTCGATACGTTTAGATAAATTCTTTTGCATTTTACTAGCCAGATTTATGGCGGCCTTTAAATTTTATTTTATTTTTGATCTGGTTACTGTGTACAGATACTTACAAAGCTACTCTCAGAAGGTCTGGTTACTATGTACAGATACTTACAAAGCTACTCTCAGACGGTCTGGTTACTGTGTACAGATACTTACAAAACTACTCTCAGACGGTCTGGTTACTGTGTACAGATACTTACAAGCTACTCTCAGATGGTCTGGTTACTGTGTACAGATACTTACAAGCTACTCTCAGATGGTCTGGTTACTGTGTACAAATACTTACAAAGCTACTCTCAGACGGTCTGGTTACTGTGTACAGATACTTACAAAGCTACTCTCAGACGGTCTGGTTACTGTGTACAGATACTTACAAGCTACTCTCAGATGGTCTGGTTACTGTGTACAGATACTTACAAAGCTACTCTCAGATGGTCTGGTTACTGTGTACAGATACTTACAAAGCTACTCTCAGATGGTCTGGTTACTGTGTACAGATACTTGAAAAGCTACTCTCAGATATCAGTTGCTTTTTTATTTTGTGAACTTGATATACATTACTTTAAAACAGTGATAAGCTAAAAGGATATTGGTAAATATTCTTAGAAGAAGGGAAGTATCCAAACATTAAATAGTTTCGGATAATTAAAGAAAGTAATCAGAAGTTTTTTACTTACTGAAAGATGCGCAAAACTACTCGAGAGATACATTTGCACGAGCTGTTCCTAATTTAGGAGTGATAAACTAGAGGGAAGGCAGTGAGTCATCACCACCAGTTCTTTACCAACGAAATATGTAATTGAGCATCACATTATTACGCCCTCCCAACTGAAAGGACAAGAATATTTGATGACAGGATTCGGACTTCCAACTTTCATATTATAAGTAAAACGCCCTACGCCCCAGGCCATGCCAAGCTCACACAGGAGGAGATAGGTGGCTTGACATGTTTAGTAGTTTTGTTTTCTTTGAACGTAGTTCTTGTCAAGGTGAAAGAAGATATTCTGGCATTAAATATATTTGTAACGGAAGCAGGTAATTTTGTATTAGGCTTTCAAGGTCCTCGCTTCTTACTCATTTTTGTGAGTAACAGTTGTATTCATATCTTGTGAAAATTTAGTATGATAAGAAAAGAAGTTACTCGAGCAGGCAAGACATACTCGTTGTTTGTTTCGAATCTTATGCCCAGTGTTATAGCGGTATGTCTGTGGGCTCTCACCGCTAGAAATCGTGTTTCGATACCCGTGGCGAGCAGAGCACAAGTAGCTAATTGTGTAGTTTTGTGCTTAATTTCAAGTAAACGAACAAATGTTTTGAGTTTTTATTTTCTGCACAAATGATAGAAACAAATAAGGCAACATAATATATATTAGTCAAGAACTTGTTGCAAACGATTTGGGCTCGAAAAAGAGGGGTAATTGAAATACATTTTTAAACAGTTTTTTGACTTTTCTTTTCTATAAGGGTTAAAAACTTACGAAACAAATAATAACTAAAATCAATAATGCATTGCATGATGCATGTACCATTTTTTGTACCAGAAAAATCAAACTAATATTTACATTCCAAAATAATAATTCGTCCAATCTGGTTGTGCTTGTCTGCAGTAAAGCCCGATATGGCCAAGTGTGTTAAAGCGTTTGATTCGTAATCTGAGGGTCGAGGATTCGAATCTTTGTCGCACCAAATATGCTCGCCCTTTCAGCCGTGGGGTGTTATAATGTTACGGTCAATCCCACTATTCGTTGATAAAAAGAGTAGCCCAAGAGTTGGCGGTGGGTGGTGATGACTAGCTGCCTTCTCTCTAGTCTTAAAACTGCTAAATTAGGGATGGCTAGCGCAGATAGCCCTCGAGTAACTTTGCGCGAAATTCAAAAAACAAAAAAAACATTGTCTCCAGTAGTAAAACCTTATTTCAAAACACACCTCCTTCCCCCATTGGCCCAGTGATAAGTCTCACGTTTTGTAACAACAAATAACTGGGTTTTGATATGCGCGTGAGAATAATCACAGTACAAAGAGCTCATCGTGTAGCTTTGCGTTGAACAGCGAACAAATTTTAAAACATATTTTGGGTCTATGTCACTAACTGAATAATTTCATAATGTAAAATTTGGACACAAAAACTTACAATTAGAACGATATCCCGATTTTTAGGCGGTTTTTTTTCTAATATAATTTTATATGCCACGCGTTTATAGTCATACAAACTGAACTGTCCATAGAATTTTGTCGGTTATTAAACAGGCTGTTCAGTGTTAAAAATAAATTGAATTAGTCTTTCTACTTACAGCGTACTGCGGAAATACGTGAGTGTAAACTGTTTAACAAAAGTTTGTTTGTTTATGATTAAGCACAAAAATACACAATGGGCTATCTGTGCTCTGCACATTTTACCACTCTGTAGTAGGCTAAACGACAATTACTCATTAATATGAGAGGTGATAAAATGAATCTCGTTATTTTTCAAAAAAACGAGTAAAAAGAAGATAAAAAATTGTTAGATAGTGCAATGAAATCTTTAGACAAGTGGTTGAGACTGATATCGAGTTTTTTCTTGGTAAGGGAACGTTTCTTTATAAATATCAAAAAATATTTTTAACAGAAGAACGTTGATGATCAAACTTGAACGTTAGAAATCATTCAGTACGTCTAAAAATGGATCATTTATTAATAATTTCGAACACAGTGACTAATAAGAATATAAAATATAAATTAAAATGCTAGGAAATTGTCTGTTTCTAGTATATTTTCCCAAATTTAAATGCAGAGCAACCCTATCTATGAAAGTAGAAGTCTTACGTTTTGAAACACATTTAAAAAACACACAAGGTGTACCACAGATTTATAAGTTATTTATTAATGACGCTTAATTTTTAATACATAGCTATACCACGTGTGAAGTTTCCCGCTCGTACAGCGATAAGTCTACGAACTTACAACGCTAAAGTCAAGAGTTCGATTTCTCTCGGCGGACTTAGCAGATATCCCGATATGGCTTTGCTATAAGAAAACACGCACATCTATCCACGAAATATTTGGGTCAGAAGGGGTTTTGTTTGAAAACATTGAATATCTAAAGTATGTGGTATATATAAATGTATGATTTGTTTCCTAACGGCACTTCGTCTTATGTTTTACCCGCGTTAATAAGTGCTCTGAAAGAATAGTAAAGTGCTTTGTTTTATGAATATTTTATTGCACGTTTAAATTAGTTGTTTTCAACTGATTTTTTGTGTCTTTCAAATAAATAAATAAAGGATAACAGGGTCAACTCATTCCAGTTGTCTTATAGCTGCAAATGCAGAATGTACTTATGACAACAAATTGGGTCAAAAAAGAGAAAGATCAAATTATGTGTCTTATATAACATTCGAGGTGGGTAATAACGACATTTTAACGATACATTTTTGCTACAAACACTTTAGCGTTACCTGGTGACAAATAGAATCATAACATTTTTATGTGCATAAAAACAGCCAAGTTAGAGTAAAGTAGTCAGCCTTATAAATATTTGATATTAAAAAACACCCAAACTACGTAAAAGGGAAAAACTCCGTAAAGATTTAACACAAAATTGGTAAATTAAACAAGAAACAATGTGAGGGGGACTTAACCGCCTTTTATCTACTGGAACAACAAACAATATAAATACAAAAAAGTTGATTAAATTTTAACCGGTTTGTCTTTGTTTGATTTACCCCTTTCTCCGCTGTATATTTACATGGATTGCGTTCTTATACAATTTCTTTTTATATCACAACTAAATATGGCTGACCCCTATATTCTAACTTCTCGGTTTTTGTACATATCAAATATTTTAATCGGGTATCTGTACTATTGTACTTATTATCGTTTTAAAGTAAATTGTGAATTATATTTCTTCCACATAGGATTCGATCGCTAAGTGTCAGATGAAGACATCTATATGATTTTAGATCACTACGCCTCAAATACGTATCTTCCACTTCCTTCTTTGCTCATCATTAATTTATGACTTTTTAAGCTCATAATTCTGAAAAGCAATTCATTATTCAGTACAGACATATGTGCTATTATTGTCAACTATACTTCACATATTTGTCAGTGAAATTTTGTTGTGTTCCGAACCTTTTGTTAACCACGTTTGTCTTTTCAACCACAAAAATTTCCCCATTTTTAATTGCTTTTTTTCTATACATCCAAAACAGATACAAAGATACTGCTTTTAAAGAACTTTCAAATGTATCCAGAAAAATTAGAATAATGGCATTCGAACATTTGAAACAAATGTGGCAATACATCAAATTTGGGAAAATGTTCGGGTTCTTTTAAACTATGGCAGTGTTACTAATGTGCAAAGAATTGTAAATTAGATTTTATGTTGAAAACAAATAACCGACAATAGAGTTAAAATTCCACACAAAAATGCAGTGTATTTTTGTATTATTATTATTATCCTTGTTCAATGTTTTATACTTGTTTATTTTTGCGATTTATCGTTATAACATCTTATTTAAAAATTAGCTAATCGTGGTACAACTTTACAGTACTAGATGGCAATGTAAGCAAATGAGCAATACAAATTCCCTGAAAGGTGAGAGTGCTTTTACGTGAACTAATTTTTTTCTCTGTTAACTGCTACGTAAAAGCCAAACTTTTATCAAAATGTCCAACATTTAAGAATTATATTGTGAAAATATTGTATTTAGAACGACCGAACAGTTGCAAATAACTTATAAGAGCTACATGCTATTTACAACTACCAAAACGATAGCGTAAAAACGCATCAAAGCGTGATCACAGTGTTTGTTATTGTGGTGTGAATAATATTGTAGTAAATTAGATTTGGTACACATCGTAACTTGACTTTATAGTTGTTAAATAATTAATTAATTATTTGGGAAAAAAACGTTGCTTTGTGCGTTTATCATTCATACCTAAATATAGTTACATCCACTAAATACTTAAATATTCAGTGTTGTGCAAACCCGCAAACATTCTGTCATTTACTAATCAGCAAAATGTCACTTGCCTATAAATATACTGTCTTCAATACTGCAATGTCTTTTGGAATGTCAAATAACAATGAAAATATTATGACGGTATGTCTAATATTGGTATGTTTACTGAGAAGTATCATGCCTAACTCACATATTTTGCTTGTTTTAAATTTCGCGCAAAGCTACACAAGAGCTATCTGTGCTAGCCGTCCCTAATTTACCAGTGTAAAATTAGAGGGAACGTAGCTAGTCTTCACCATCCCCCGCCAACTCTTGGGCTACTCTTTTACCAATGAATAGTGGGATTGACTGAGCATTATAACGCCCCGTCCAAAACTAAATTATTCATCTCTTAATATATATTTTTAATATTCCTTGGCACTTGTTTAATGTTCAATGTTTAAAAAATGTTTATGATTATTTTTAAATAACAGTTATATAATATACAATTGTAAAAATAGGACAGTTTCTAGTCACAAAAGTACAGTAAAATAACAATAAGTTACTATACAATATTATAATCAGTAAAAGACCAATGAGACTGTAAAACTGTCGCATACACTCTACGTGTTTCGACGTATATCAATGCGCCATCTTCAGGATAGTAATGTTTTGCAAAATATAACTCCTATTTTATACATGTTGTTTTGAAATAAGCACAAAGCTACACAATGGGCTATCTGTGCTCTGCCAACCATGGGTATCGAAACCCGGTTTTTAGCGTTGTAAGTCCGCAGACATACCGCTGAGCCACTGAGGAGCCTTATTTATACAATTACCAGAAGACCAATTTGCATAATAAAGAAGTTCACGCTATCTACTCACAAATAATTTATATAACGATTGTTTTAAAATAATCGTGAGTTTTTGAACATCTCTTAATACACCTTACGTTTCTCTGAGCTTTTTCATGACGTTCACGATAGGAACACTCATACGTACGATGGCATATGCTATATTGTGTACCTACCAGTCCTCCTGCGTATACGGAAAAGTCAATCCTTCATAGTCATCACTTCCTTAACTTCTCATAATAAAAATGAAAATTTTAGACGACGACTGTTAAATGTACTTCTTTCCTAAACAAAAAAAAAGTACAAAGTTTGCTGCTACTTAAGTTTATCTTCTGGATTTTACTGTTTATATAACATGTTTGTCACATTTGTTTGTTTTAAAACTTCATCTCTAAACTGCACTGTATCAAACTATTCGGAGTGTCTACATATTAGCTCTGTGTTCGCCAGTTTTTTGGTCTAAAGTTTGTGGTTTTATCTTGAAAAGAAATATATATATTCATTATTCGATTGTTTGATTTTCTTCAAAAGAATATTTATTCCTGCCTAATTATTTTCCATATATTTATTTTGACACGAGGGCACTGCATGAACCTTTCTTGACTGCCTTGTCTTAACCCTTGATCTCGATGTAAATTTTCTCATCTTTTTGGAAACCTCTGCCGACGCCTAGTTGGCGGGTTAGGCGTTACGAAAACATCCTTGTGGACTTAAAACAATAAACGATGATCACACGGGAGCTACCTTCAAGATAATTTTTTTCGGGGCTTTGTTTGAACCGGTTTGATTTTGCAAGGAGCGGGTGGAGTGCCGTTTCGAACACTATAGAAAAAAAAGAGAGGACACAGAATGCGCATATTTTGCGTCCCAAACAACATAATGTCTTGGAAGAATGCCAAAAAAAGAGGCATTTTATAGCTCTGTAGCTGTCTGCTGTCTACTAACACTACTTTATTAACATTTAATGCGAATCGACACAGAAATGTTTTATCCATGTTCACATAATGGAGTCGAAATTGGATCAGTGATACATTTGCAGACTGGCAGCGCTAAAAGTCTGTGTTCTACTAGACAAAGCACAGACAAACTTAATGGGAGAAATACTGTCATTTTTTCCCAATAATGTTGTTGTTATAGTCATAATAAAGATATTTAATACACTGTATTTACAATACTGATTTCCAAGCTCCAAATAAGATAATTTCAATCTTCATTTTATAATTCTATTTTTGTTCCCTCTCTGTTGAAGCGGGAATGTCCACGTGGTTAAAATCTCACAATTTTCTAGTATAAATAAAATGACAGTGAATGCAGATAATGGAAGCACTTTACTAAGTTCTAATGTTTTTGCACGGCATGACCAGGTGTTTTGGACGCTCGACTCGTAATCTGAGGGTTGCGGATTTGAATCCTCATCACACCAAATATGGTCTCCCTTTCATCCGTGGGGGTGTTATAACATGACGGTCAATTCAACTATTCGTTGGTACAAGAGTAGCTCAAGAGTTGGCGGTGGCTAGTGATGACTAGCTACCTTCCCTATAATTTTACACTGGTAAATTAGGGACGGCTAGCACAGATAGCTCTTGTGTAGCTTTGCGCGAAATTTACAACAAATAAACATTTTCTACTCTTGTTGTTGTTATGAATTAAGCACAAAGCTACACAATGGGCTATCTGTGCTCTGCCCACCACGGATATCAAAACCCGGATTTCAGCGTGTAAGTCCGCAGACATACTGCTGAGCCACTGGGGGGCTTCTACTCTTGACTGAGAACTCTACGCAAATGTGCGAAGTGCGATTGATTTTCTTTTTTGGGTAATAGAACGCGAACGATTCATCACACCACAGCCTGACCACGTCCACGAAATGTAGAAACCGCAGAACTAAATGTCATAGCCCGGCACGGCTAGGTGATTAAAGCCCTTGACTCCTCATCCGAGGGTCGCGAGTTCGAATCCCTGTCGCATTAAACATGCTCACCCTTTTAGCCATGAGAGTGTTATGACATTACGGTCAATCTCAAAATTCGTTGATAAAAGAGTAGCCCAAGAGTTGGCGGTGGGTAGTGATGACTAGCTGCCTTCCCTCTAGTCTTACTCTGCTAAATTAGGGACGGCTAACACAGATAACCCTCGAGTAGCTTTGTGCGAAATTCCAAAACAAACAAAACACAAAAATATTTTACCAACTAAGAGTGGGATTGACCGTAACATTATAACGCCTCTACGTCTGAAAGGGCAAGCATGTTTGGCGTAACGGGGATGCGAACCTGCGACCCTTATATTACGAGTTGCACGCCTTAACACGCTTGGCCATGCCGGGCCTGTTGAAAGAAGTAATATCATTGTTTAAACAACGTGACTGAACCAATGAAAGTGGACTGCAGTAGTTCAAGTCAATGACTGAAAACTTTTTTGATAACCGAAAATCGGTTGCTATAACATTAAATATAAATTATTTTAAAATCTGAATATTTCTTAAGAAATTAAATATACAGTACTGGGCAAAAGCATGAGTAAAAATAGAATATTTTGTCATTCTTTCTATTTTATGTGGCTAATTCTTCCATATCATTACAGAATACAAGTTTCAACACAATGGTGATGCTTCACTGATCGCTGTTGACAACTGAATGAGCCTGTGTGAGAATATAGTTAATATTATTTAGAATTCCTGTATACTTGTACCAATGGCATCTCATTAAGGTTCTGCTTGAATGAATATACTAATCAAATTTAGGGTCTGAAATAACTGTCATGGTACCCATGTAGTGTTTTGACTGTATTGAAAAAGTTAGCATATGATACCGCTGTATGCTAGAATAAATCATTTTAATAGCTTTCCACAAATAAAGTTAGATAAAAATAAGGTTTAACACAATATATTAAGTTCTATTGTTATGCCATAGCCCAAAAACCGTTGAGAATTGTCAGTAGATCAGAGATTTTGCTTTAAAAATTTCGTAATGTTATTCGGACTCTCTGACAAATTACTGCAGACTTCAAATGTTTCCTAAACACTATCAAGTACACCCTAGATCATGAGACCAAGAAGGTAAAGTTGAAAATAGGAAAGGAAGAGAGAGAACACCTAAACTCAGTGATACTGTTGTTAAGTATATTTGTTCATGTAGTTTTCAATACAGAAGAAAATCTGGCCCTAATCTCAAGCATGAGATAAATAATCATGTATTAAATGATAGAAAAGTGTCCAGATCTACAGTATCAAGTAGATTCAATAAGAATGGAATATTCAGTCGTGTAGCAGTTTGAAAAATCCATTATTTCTGTCTCCAAATATTTTTGAGAAATTGAAAGTTGCTAAAACCTACAAAACTGTACTGTTAATGATTGAAAAAGGGTAGGTTGTAGGTGCGGCAAAAGAAAAGCGAGAGATGCTTCAATGTATAGTACATACCATGAAGTATGAAAAACGCAGTATGTTGATTTACGTGTTTTTTTACTAAGACGACAGGAGATATTTGCAAAATAGATTGAATAACAGACCAACGAAAGTACCATCAGATACTTAGTGGTTTGCGTATTGTCGGTAATGATCCCAAACACTCATTTAACCTGTGCATAAATTACGTAGTTAAAAAAATAAGCTGCTGGAGTCATCTTAATGATGCAATGGCCCAGATTCGATGTACAAACTGTGCTTATGGTGGTAAATAGGTGAGTAAACTACGAAATATCTAATCTACCAAGCTCCAAGACAAAATCACAAAATACTATCATGGGGAGTGGTTGTCAACGTAAATTTACAGACTTTCAGCGCAAAGTCCGGGGCTTGACTCCTCACGGTGGACAAATTGCTTTTTGCTAAAACAGCAACACACTTAAGTAAAATAAAATAGCATAATAACAATGAAAGTGGAAACAAAATATAACTTGATTACTTCAGTGGGACACCATAGTTAAAAAGAATGTCGGACTGCGTTCTGTCTTTTATTAACTCTATATATTTGTTACGTGGAAAGTAAGAAGACTTTTAATGCTTACATTCATTCTTCTGGTTTGTTAAAGATTCTGGTTGTTATATAAAGGTTTGATTAAACGAAAAATACACAGAATAGAAGTAAAAATTACCTGACTTGATAAAGTTCCTGGGCTATTACTTTGAGGAATAACAAACTGTACAGAATAGAAACAAAACTTACCTAGTGTGTTATTTTCTGGAGTGTTATCTAGAGGTGTAACTAAAATATAAAATATACAAGATAGAAGTAAAAATAATTTGGCATTTTAAAGTTTCTGGGGTGTAATTAAAATATAAAATTTATAGAATTTAATATATAGTGTTTATTTTGATAATATTCTAAACTACAAACAGTTATCGTCCATCTCACACAAGTTTACCTATTTTCATCCCTTTAAAAGTCCAAAAAGTGCTCAATTGACTTGCAAATTAGCAGTATTCAATCGTTTGTTTTGTTATATAGTGTAAATATATATGTATTGAAAAAAATTTAAACAAATCTACTATCGCTCATCAGATCGAGATCTCAGTTATATAAAAAAAAAAATTTCTGCTGTTACAAACTGGTACACAAAATATAACACAATCTATTAATTAATTATCACACAACAGGCTGAAATCTCAGTTATAAAAAAAACGTCTACTTTTACATCTGGTACATAAAACAATAACACGATCTGAACAGAGGACAATATTGCAACATATGGAGCAGAATTGCTTTTGCGCCCAAGACAAATTATAGAGGCCTTGAATGTACAATGAGCTCTACCTTTCGTCTGGATTCTCAATAATTAACTCTATTATCATCATTCTAACTTTAGTCTTGAAATACCAACACGATCAGTTTAGTTAAAACACGTCTTACGTAGATTACACAGTTTTGTTTGATTATGCTTTTCTGCATTACACGATGCTTAGTTGGTTGAGAGAAGAAAACATTACCTGAAACACTATTAATTATGTAGTCATAACGCAGAGAGTAAAACAGTGCTTGTATAGGATGTTTATGGCGATGTACTCTTCCATGCATTGATCCTCATTGGATAGAAACATAAGAACGTCAGTGGTTGTGATGTGGTAAAATATCATTAGTCGATTACACAGTGCAGGACTTAATAACGTACGTTAGTCCTAACATTTCAATTTAAAGCTAAATGGCCTAATGACATTTGTTTTCTAGATCTGAAACAGACAGAAAATACGTAAGTTTTGAACTCGGTGTTAAATTAGTATGAATTAAAGCCTAAAATTACCAAATTTAGCCACGTGACGTTTCTTATGGTAAAAAATTTCATGAAATTATACTGTGATTAAAAAATTGTATATTATAGCTTTTATTTGTTTTGCTTCAATCTGACAATATGTAACTTTTTTTTTTTTTTGCAAACTTTTTCAACAATAAGGCAGACTAACAATCGTATCTGTAGAAATGAGTTTAAAAATTGTTGTTATGGGTATGGTGTTTCTATAAATCCTGCAAAGTATGTAGCCAGGTATGGAAATGAGGGGCTTTTCTTGATTCAAAGTAGAACTCATTTCAGTAACCAGGGATGGAAAAAAATCCATAATTTGCAACGGCTCCTTTTTTAACCCCTGCGAATAAACTTGTCTAGGAAATTTCTTCTGGTAAGTATGAAAATAATATTTCCCCATGTAAGTACAATGTTATAAAAGCAATTATACAATGAAAGGTCATCATAAAAGAAAGTAAAAACACAAAACAAATGTTACTAGTCGAGAGGAACTACGTTTAGAGTAATGGGGGGTCGTTTGCACTCCCCCGAACCCACCTGGCTACGTGCTTGCTTTCTGCAGACTCCCGTATTTGAGACATTAATGGCAAGCGACTTATTTCTACGACTAGCAACTAAGACTTATTACATAGTAAAGTTTACGAAACTACGAATTATGGACTTTGTTGTCTTGTTTTCTGAGTTGCAGTTAAAAACTTTTGTATATGAGTAACTTGATACCAATCCACATTACAAGCTTAAACCTTCATTACTTACAATTAGGAAAACAAAATTCTTTCTAGTTCAAATAATTTTATATTTTCTATAATGTGTTGGAAAAACTTGCATTAATTATTATCTTTTTTATATCATGTAAATAAAAACCACATAACATTTTGTATGAGGGATTTGTCGTTCAAAGAATTTAATAAAATTTTTGTGTCTTTTCTTATAGCAATCCAAAGATTTACCGCTGTAACAGCGGGGAACAATAAAATTTGAAGTTGAACTTTTAACTGTTTCGGCTCTGCATGGTTAGGGTGCTTGACTCGTAATCTGAGGACTGCGGGTTCGAATTCCCGTTACATCAAATTTGCTCGCCCTATCAGCCGTGGTATGTTATAATGTAAAAGTGAATCCCACTATTCGTTGGTAAAAGAGTATCCCAGGTTGGTGGTGGGTGATGATAAGTAGCTGTCTTCCCTCTAGTCATTCACTGATAAATTAGGGATGGGTAGCGCAGATATCCTTCGTGGAGCTTTGCGCGAAATTCTCAAAACAAACAAACTATTTCGATTGTAATCAATCGCGTTACTATACAAGAACATTGTCTATCAATCAGTCAATAGACACTAAAATCTCATCACATAATAGACACTTAATGTTGCAATTTACACTGTCGTGGCATAAGTAAAATGTGTGCATGCCATGAATCACAAGAAGAATTACTCACTCTGTAGGCTACAACCCATCTTGACATATAAAGTTAAAAAGGGAGAAATAAAAATATTCGTTACTTTTAATTTTAGTTTCTATGGAAACAGAACGCTCTCGAGGATTCTGCGAAAATACGTCAAGTCCATGTATCAATATATCGCTAATGAGTTGAATAGTATATCGAAAAATCCTTTTTACGACCTGTAAATAACAGTATTTAGAAGCAACAGGAGATAATGTTATACCTTTACACGAATTAATGGTACTTTCGCGTCTTTCTCTTCAACGCTTAAGAATTCGTGAAATGTTTCAAAACTTTATAGTTCCGAATACTTTTCTCGATTTCTCTCAGTTGCTCATAGATAAATCTGAAGGCTTATAACGTTAAACTCAAGTTTTGATACACGAGATTGACACAGTACCAATATTCTTTTGTGTAGCTTTGTCCTTAAGAACAACAAACAATCAAAACTGTTGTTGATTTTATACCAGGTAGTAACACAGTATCTGTATTGGTACTTTACAGATGTTGCACTGCAATAAGTGCTATAAAATACTTAATTTTTCACAATTTGTTTCAGACTCGTCGACAATGAAACTTTTATTTAACAGATCCATAAAACTCTTTTATGGATAGTGATTTTAAAACATGTCCGAATAGCATAAACTTAAATAGTTTCTTCCGACAAAGATTCGTACACTCATCCAGTCTGAAAGAGTCACTCTTGTTCCTCGTAGTACTGTTTGATCAATACGAAGACGTGGGGATTTAACTTAAAAAGTGTCTTAATTAACAGTATCTAATCAGTTAATCATTTAATTTAATTGGTATAGAACATTTTACTGGTATATGAGCCAGAAGCTTTAAGTTAAAGTCCACTTGCCAGAAATGCAAAAATCCAATTATCTGGAAAACGTGACGCTCGAAGACGGACTTTATATGTCGGAGGGAATAAATGGTAGAAATGTAATTATTTGACTTGTTAAAAAGTAAGTTACTAGCATCTTCTATGGTGATTCGATTTTGCTCATAAAAAATGCAAAAAATTAGATTACCAGAAATTCACAAGTGCCTAAAAAAGTATGAACTTTGTTAAAATTTTACATTTTAGAAAAATGAAAAAAACATATTTGATAACAGATGAAAATAAAGCTAATACATTACATTATTATTAGCAGATGAGTGATTTGACTCTAATACGAAAACAGTTAATTATACCGGAATAAACAGGAACTTGTTTTGTTTTGAACTTCGCGCAAAGCTACTCACAGGCTATCTGCGCTAGCCGTCCCTAATTTAGCAGCGTAAGACAAGAAAGAAGGCAGCTAATCATCACCACCCACCGCCAACTTTCGGGCAATTCTTTTACCAACGAATAGTGAGATTGACCGTAGTGTTATAACGCCCCCACGGCTGAAAGGGTGAGTATATTTGGTGCGACGGGGATTCGAACTCGCGACCCTCAGATTTTGAGTCGAACGTCTTAATCCATCTGGTCATGCCGGGCCAAACAGGAACTAAAGTTCTATATTAATAATTTTTTTGTTTGTTTACTTTATTAACTTCGCGCAAAGCTACACGAGGGCGATCTACTCTAGCCGTTTTTAATTTAGTAGTGTAAGACAAAAGGGAATGTAGTTAGTAATCAGTGCCTACTACCAACTCTTAGGCTATTCTTTTATCAACGAACAGTGTCCTAACCGTCACGTTATAACGCTTCCACGGCTGAAGGGGCGAACATATTTGGTGTGACGGGGATTTGAACCCGCAACACTCAGATTATGAGTTGAGCGCCTTAACCACCTGCCCATGCCGGGCCATATTAATAAATACCTACTGTATATTGATAAATTAATAATAACATGAATTAATGGATTGCACATTTTAATAACTCTATCAAAATATGTTTCTTAAATTTCTTTGTATCTCTCTTTTACATTTTAAAACATCCTTTGATTGTCAGTTAAATTTGTTTTCCACGAAAGGCTGGGCTCTAAGAGTTTAAAATTACCAGAATATTTTGCTCGTGACTTTAATTAATAGCTGGAAACGTGCAGACAAACTTTTATATTGTAAGATGTAATAGGGTGTTTCCATATTCTATGTTAATTTCATCAACTGGTTTAAAGCAGTGTAAGTCTGAAGTTTCATTAGACATCTGTGCTTATTATGAGTTTTTGTTAAACACGTTTCAAACTTGTGATGCAAGAATTACAATTTTGGCATTAATTCTATGAAAAATGTGTAGTGGGCCCACCTAGCAGCAGACTATAGGTAGTTATGAAAGGCTTTATATTATATAGTTGACCATATATACAAGCAAAAAGAGAGGAAAAATGAACCAAAACTCCTATCCAAAGATTACAGTGCAGTTAATGTTTTATCTTGAACTCAAACAATATAAATAACTAATGTTTAATTGTGGGCCTGGCATGGCCTAACGCGTTAAGGCGTGCGCTTCGTAATCTGAGGGTCGCGGGTTCGCGTCCGAGTTGCGCCAAACATGCTCCTCCCCAGCCGTGGGGGCGTTATAATGTGACGGTCAATATCACTATTCGTTGGTAAAAGAGTAGCCCAAGAGTTGGCGGTGGGTGGTGATGACTAGCTGCCTTCCCTCTAGTCTTACACTGCTAAATTAGGGAAGACGAACACAGATAGCCCTCGAGTAGCTTTGTGCGAAATCCAAAAACAAACAAACTAATGATTTCGTATATTAAAAAAAATGGTAGTCCCAATTTCATATTTTCTATTTTACAGTTCAATTTATTAGAAAATAATTATAAGTACATTGCACGTTGTTAAGCACCTTCCAAGTGAAGTGAATGAAGTAATACACAGGTAAGAAAATAAGGTTTTTAATGAAAATTCACTATATATTGTACTTTTTACTGCTAAAACTCATTCCAACTGAGTTTATTTTTAAATGAACGCCAAAAATAAACTTATGATCCTAAATACAGTTATACTTTCATGTGAACTTGTAAACTACAAAAGTGCATCCAACAAATTTAATTGAATCCTATGAAAAACAGAAAACTGTCTGGGTACAGATCTTTATCAAAGTGATAAAATTATAATATAAGGCCTCGTTTATATATACATATACATATTAAAAGAATAAAATTAAGTTTATACAGCGATGATTTACATTAGGTTCTTGATATCGTAAACAGTTACACATGATACATCAGAAAATACCAAGTCCATAATAATGGTTTCATCTAACATTTAAAATAGCATTCTCGGAGAGTTTACTAATCCACCTAGAACTTTGAACGTAAATTTCGTTGAAACGTTTAATACAGTAAATTTAAAACATAATTATCCATAAGTATGTTTATGTGTG
Source organism: Carcinoscorpius rotundicauda (assembly GCA_011833715.1). Lineage (NCBI taxonomy): Eukaryota > Metazoa > Arthropoda > Merostomata > Xiphosura > Limulidae > Carcinoscorpius > Carcinoscorpius rotundicauda. The sequence goes on from CM022398.1 coordinate 30,007,994, forward strand.
TTTGTTTTAGAGCAAAACCACTATGTGTCTACTGTAGAGAATCAAACGCCGGGTTTTAGTGCTTCAAGTCTGTAAACCTACCTCTGACCCATCGGAGGACTTCTCTTAAAATACTTAAGTGAAATGTATATGAGATACGCCTTTTCTTTACTTCTGAAACCACTTTTGCGTAATTGTTCACACTTTTAATATTAAGTAATGTACATTGATAAAATTAATAAAAATTTTAACTTAGTTAAAATTCAAATTATTTTTTTCTAGTAGTACTACTTGAAGGTAGAATTAGTAATGTAACTACTTCACTGCATTGGCCTTAAATGGCTAAGTTGGCAGCGCAATTATTCTTTGTTAAGCCTAACAAAAGTGATTAAAATGTATGCTTGACTGCAGATGGATTTTCTCACAATCATGTTAATTGTTTTCTCTTGTACGATGTATTCATTCATTGTACAGCATACAATTTGCACTACGATATGTTTTTAGCTGCTATAGTGTAACATGGATTATGAGTATTAGTATTGAACGAAAATCCCATTAAACAGTGACTTGTGAATAGACTCTAAATGCTATTTGCACACACCTGTGAATTTTAAATTTGAAATGGGCTAAGAAAAACACATCTGCACTCTAGCGTGCTTTTAATCGTTTTAACAGGCCTAAGCGAATCGTGTTTGTAAAACCGCTAATAAGTTACGAAGTCATTGAGCAGGTACAAATATACAGTTTTTAATCACCTAATTATATGTGATTTAAATTTAACTACAGCCTTTAAATTACTAAACTCGTTCAACTAAACTAAAAACTAACAAACAGAGCATTTTCTTTTTAAATCAGAAACGCTCCATGGGCTAAAACAAAACAAATGTAAAGTGAAATGTTTCAAACTCCAATGAAAATTGTACCCAACTAAGACAGCGGTAAAGTCAACAGATTTACAAAAATGAAGTAAGAGATTCGATTTCCCTCGGTGGGCACAGCAAGAGTGGCTTTGCTATAAAGAAGAAATAAAACCGTAGAAGAAAATTACTAATTGTTAAGTTTATTTGTAATTTTGTATCAAATCATTATCTTGACCAAATTTTGAAGCTGTACATGTAGAAATATTTCAAGATTTAGTCTGAACTATTTTGATGTAAAATAATGTATTCTCTCTTTAGAATGGGCACGGCATGGTCAAGCGCGTTAAAGCGTGCGACTCGTAATCTGAGGGGCGCGGGTTCTCATCCCCTTTGCGCCAGACATGCTCGTCCTTTCAGCCGTTTGGGCGTTATAATATGAAGGTCAATTCCACTATTCGTTGGTAAAAGAGTAGCCAAAGAGTTGGCGGTGGGTGGTGATCACTAGCTGCTTTCTGTCTAGTCTTACACTGTTAAATTACGGACGGCTAGCACAGATAGTTCTCGAGTAGCTTTTTGCGAAATTCAAAAATAGACAAACAAACTCTTTGAAGTTAGATAATAAGCCAAGTTTTAGAAACATCAAATTATGGTCTCAAAATCTACGAATTTTAGGTCCAGCTCAGTTGAACCTGTTTGTTTATAGGGCTGTCATAGGAGTAGCCATAGTTAAAGCCATGTAGTTACATACGTATATATCTATATCGTTTCAGCTCCCACCCAAATTAATGGTTCACCAGTAAGTCTGAGGGCTTATACCGGTAAAATTTGGTTTCAATGGTCAGATCAAAGAAACCTATTGTGTAACAGCAAATAAACGAGCAAAAGTTCTTCCAGACGAATGGTTGTATGTACGCAGTACAATTTTTCAGGGTTTTTTTCATATTCACACTTTTGGAATTTTTTAAAGCTACGCGGTTTTTATAAAATTTCAGAAAGATTAATTTTATATGTTTAGGTTATGAATGAGTTTCGTCCTATATTATTTCTTAAATTTACTTCAATCATATCTGAAAATATAAATACGTCTTACGAGAATTAGTTAATAACGTTTCCTTTATGACCACCAATATAGGCCTTAATCTCTATTGCAAACGTTTTATGATAGTCCCCCTTAGGTTAATTTTCAGATAAAATAATGGGCTGAAAATTCCTTTATGACAAATTATAAGTGGAAATCTATTTATGGGCAGTTCTATATAACATTTCCTTTATGTCACTTTGTTTATCATACGCACGGTAGTACTTATAGTTGGGATGAACCTGGTGTGAAATAAAAATACAAATCTCAAACATGGTGTAAATACTAAGTAAACAACACTTTTTGAGCATTTTATACACGCTGTTCAGTAGTAAACAAACCAATCGCAGAATTAAAAGCCACCAAAGTACTTGAGAAAATCGGTAGAGTAAAAACAAAAATTTTTACAAAACTACAAATTTGTTTATCTGGCCATTTGACTGACTAACGTTTTTGGAAAGGCCTTCTCCTCATGCAAATATTAATACACATGATTAAAATTACACAAGGCTAAAAGAGTTTTCTTAGTTTTACTTATGATCTTGATAATGGTAAATGATACCAATAATCATTTAAGAAGGCTACTGACGAATTAACAATACACTAGTAACCTATTTTATAATTCAGAGTTCACTCTGTGAGTTGCCAAGTTACAATCCGCTTTCATATCACGAGTGAAGATTCCCTGTAACTAGTTTCTAACTATAATCTAACCTTTGAAAGCAGAGCTTTCAGTTTCATACATCTGATTAGAGCAGTGGTTTCCAACTTTTTTATGCCCTGCACTCCTAAAAAAATTTAATATGTTCTCGCACCCCTCACAGTAATTATTTATTTGAGAATAAAAGTGAAGATGGCCAAAACAAATGTTATCACGCATCCCCTGGAACGCTAACTTACACCAGCAAAGGGTACTCGCATCCCTGGTTGGAAACCACTGGACTAGAGGATTATATGTTGGACACAGCAATTCTATCACAGCATTCTGTACTTAAAAAGTGAATATCATACATAAGGATAAACGCTTTTACTGCTGAAAAATGTGTTTGTTCAAGTACTCTAGACTTAAAATAAGAATAAGTTGTATATTTACCTTTGTATTGTTTTCAAGTTGTCTTTAAAAAAGTGCGATTCTTAAAATATACCTTTCAAGGAAACAAAACGAGAAAAAATAAAAACCTTTTATTTTGAAAACCTTGAAAATTATTTGCCCCAGTAAAGTGAGCTTTACCGCAAGAATAGGAATAAGGTTAGAACAGTAATGCTTAATAAGCGAAACAAGACTTAGCTATTAATCCAGTCAGAGAAAAAGATAGTAGAAAAAATAGCAAAGATATTAAGAAAATAATTTGACAGGTAGTACAAACAAGTAAGGAAACAAGGTAGGAATGGGTTGGATGACTTACAATAGCTGTTGTTTTTTTACACAGTACAACAGAAAGTGGGTGTGGCTATCGTTCCTACTTCCTGTTTTACTTTGAACCAATTATAAACTTGAAGTGAGTTTCATCAGTAATTAGTCCTTTCTAAATACTCAGCAGATTTAAAAATTTCAAAAATCAAAGGTTTCGATACTATCATTTTAGGCACACCCCTTACAAGTCAGAGAGTATAATGTATCCCGTAAGTAATGCATAACTTATGATGTCATGCATATTGTTATGGTCTCGCAATTTGACTATACAACATGTATTTGTATTTAGTTGCTTAAAACAAAGAAATTTAGCTTTTTATTTAGTTAAACAATTACTAAGTTACTAAAATCACACGAAGTAAGAATGGGCGAAACGATGGCTATATTAACTTTAAGGTTGCACCATGTCTGAAACCATCAAGTGCTATAATGTTATCAACCCCCACATTCCTTCCTTGTTTCCTTACTTTTTGATGCTCCCATTCCTACATCCTATTTTTTATTTGAAATTATTTTACATTTGTAATAATATACTTGAGACAACCTCTTTATGTTTTATGATAGCTTCGTTATCATGTTTTATTTATGATTATCGTTATTTAATTGTCTTATAAGAACCAATCTTTTAAGAATATTCCTGTTTGGTAAGTTATTCATTCCTTACAATGCATGGCTATTCATTACTGGTAATTTTTTAATAGTAATTTAGTGCTGGTAAACATTTTATGGCAATTCCTTTTGTGTGGAAAATTGTTTAACTTTAATACCTAATTAATGAAACAGCGAAGTGCAGTGCTTGTTAAAGTATTTATGTAACTAATTTGGTTTTCCAAATAATAAACAACAATCAAAACATAACAAGATATCGAAGATGGTTAAACCATCGTTAGCTATCTTTGGTTAATTTCATTCACTATTTATTTGAATTTTTTAATTATGTCTGTTCATTCGCTGATTTACTTATAATGTGAGCTAATAATCGGTCACTTCCATTAATTAAATAACTTAAACATTGCATCGTTTAATACGATTTTTTTAAATTTAATTTAGACTATCTTTCAATAATTTGACTGATTTATTAATCACTCAGTTATAGGCATTACTAGGTTAAATGATTAATTCATTTAGTTAATCAGTATTTACTGTCGATCAAATCAAGCTTCTCACATAAATAAAAACTAAAACTATACCAGTAATGAGCGTAGCTAATAAAATACGTCTTGTTCAAACCAAGTTACTCATAATGATTATAAGGCAATGTTTTATCGGTTGGATACCCACACTATTAGCAATTGTTTCGGCTGTAAATCCGATTCTTATTGAAGTATACACTGGCGTGTTTTATTATTTGGTTGATAAGATTAACTAATTACTTCATTTTAGTTGTTTAATTGACTTGTTATTAGAACCATTAGTTAATTTAAACCATAACCTACTGTAAAACAAACTAATTTTAAAAAAACTTAGATAAGAAAAAACTAAGATTGTATAACAATCATCTGGTACAGAACATGAGAACAGAAAATTAAAAGATATATAAATAAATTTAAAAAACTTAAAAATTTTAAACATAATATTCCACAATTCATAAAAATCTAATATAAATAGCAATTTTGTTTGGAATTATGCAGAGAGTTACACAATGGGTTATCCATACTCTTCCACAACGGGTATCGAAAATCGATATCTCGCGGTATATAAATCGTAATATTTCCACTAAATACTTATTCACTAGTAAGTATTTATAATATTATTTTAGGCTTTAGTTTTCTACTAAATACTTACTAGTAAGTATTTATAATATTATATTAGGTTTTATTTTTCTACTAAATATTATTCAATAGTAAGTATTTGTAATATTATTTTAGGTTTTAGTTTTCTACTAAATACTTATTCACTAGTAAGTATTTATAATATTATTTTAAGTTTTAGTTTTCTACTGAGTACTTATTCACAAATGAAATATTGCCATTCTATTTCAGAACTTGATCTAGTGAAACTGTACTTTATTAGTTATTTAATTATTAAGGAAACAAAAGGTCAGTCTGATTAAGTTACTTTATTTCGTTTTTCTAATATATTCCAAAATAACATAAGGTATTTATGAAAACAGAATAAGTACTTTTTGAATGATTAAAAGAACATACACTCAAACTTCTTCCAGCTGATGTAACTTCAATAAGAATTATTTCTCAGTACAAATTCTCATGAAAAGCAGAGAATTAGTTAATCAAGGTAATTAAGTAAAATAATTATAATATACAGGATGAGGCAAAAGTTAGTGGTCTTAAGTTATAATCTAATGTACTATTTTGGGAGTTGAAAGTTTTGTTTTCTTTACTCAGAGAATACAACAGAAACAAAGAAAACTAGTACCTCATTAACATCTTATACAAACACTTGATCGAAAAATATAAGGCAAAATTCTTCTTCGACTCCAACAGTAGATGGTATCTCGTGAACGCAAAGCTCACCTAATGTTCACCATAGAGTCCCACTGAACAATGTGATGTGGTAAAATGCGGTTTAAGCTGAATGTGGATTTAGTTTTATAGTTCGTAGACAAAATGATGCAATGTGAATAATGTAAAGTTGCTTTATTTTAATGAGTTTATGAGATATCACCTGTTTGAGTTAAAGTAGAAATTTGACTTTTTTGTTTTTGTCCAAACGTCTTTTGGATAAATTTCGCGCATTTTTGTAAGTTTCGTCAAATTGAGCCACTTACACACTAGTCATTATTGTTTTATTGGACCTTTAAAATCTTACAAAGAAATAATAAACCGATCGGAATATTGTTAACATTACATAAATTATCAAGTAGGTTGTATCAGACTGGAAATTGTGAGGAAAAGCCGGACACAGCAATGACACCGGATGACACAAGATGAGTTATGTGACATAAACTCTGAAAACAAGAATGAATGATGTTTTTTCATATTTATTCTTTCTCATTTGTCGTTAATGTTGCATAATTTTAATAATTAACAATTATTTACATCTAAGAGAGGAGTCAGTAACTAATTGAATTACAATTTGCCTCCTAGCGGCACAGAGGTATGTCTGCGAACTTTCAACGTAAGAAACCAGGTTTTGATACCTGTGGTGGGTAGAGCATAGATAGTCCACTGTGCAGCTTGGTGCTTAGCCATAAACACATTCAAATTCAAACTTCTTGCTGTTAACGCTACGATTAGGATATGTTGTAAAATTTTGAAAGTATAAAGTAAAGATTCGTTGTCTACAATGTCTAGATTTTCGCATTACAAGCGCTCAGCCCAGCATTCGATATTGTGCTTGTTACTTTTGCGGCAATTACGTCGAAATACAGGCGCGTTTGAAAACCATTTAAAACATATTTTACATTTGTTAAAATTAAACTTTAAAATTTTTAAAGTGTGCACAATAAACTTTCTTCTTCACGTACGAAAAATCGTACCAATTGTTTTGCTTTTTTAAATGTTGGGCAAAAACTACAGATTTTAAAAGAAATTAAAACTTCATGGAAAATTTCACTCGTCTAGAGTCAAAAGCACACACATTTAGTGAATGAAATTTTGCAAGTTATTCCAGAAATACATAACGTTTAGCAAAGTATAGGTCCGGCAAGGCCAGGTGATTAAGGCACTCGACTTGTAATCTGAGGGTCGGGAGTTCAAATCCTTGTCACACCAAATATGCTCGCCCTTTCAGCCGTGGGGGCGTTATAAGTGATAGTCAATCTCAGTACTCGTTGGTAAAATAGTAGTCCAGTAAGTAGCGGTGGGTAGTAATGACTAGCTACCTTCTCTCTAGTCTTACACTGCTAAATTATGGACGACTAGCACAGATGGCTCTCGTGTAGCTTTGTAAAAAAAAACAACTGGAAAGCATTTGCAATTTTTAATTATGAAAAAGAGTAATAAGTCTACATATCTTACGCAAAACGAATAAACCATATAAATAGAAAAAAAATGAAAGTAGTTTTCCTCTTTTAGTTTGAGTACAAAACTGCCGTTTTGTTGAATAATGTAATATGATTCAACTATTCTTTGCATATTGTAGTGTTTTCTGTAAAATAACATTTATAGTTTAACTGACTTATTTAAGAATATGAAAGCTTGAACTGGCTGTGACAAACGTATTTATAAGTTATCATGAGAAATAACACACTGAGATTCTTCTCCATTTGTTTTTTACCCTCAACGGTATGTCTACGGTCTTTGCACCCCTTACAAAACAGGTTTCGATACCCGTGGTTGGCATAGTAGAGATAATCCCTTCTTATTTTTGTGCATAAACAATCAATCAGGAAAACATTCCTAATTTTTCTGTAAGAAGAGAGAGTCACTTTGTTTTTACAGAACTTAAATAGTAAACATCCTAATATTACATTATTTACAACAGTAAGACATGTAATGAGGATTGTAGGTTTCACCACAAAACAATTCGTGACGGATTATATGTGCATTTTGTTATAAAAAAATAGTCTGGTGAACGTCTTGATTAACCAAGTTGCAAAAGTATAGATATTTTTAATTTACTGCATGAAGGAATAGTGAAAACTGAAAACTTGCTAATATAAACAAATTTTTCATGAATTTGTTGATAGTGTAGGATATGAAAGTTTAAACAAGGATGATATTACTGTGCACGTCATTGTTCCAAAGAAACTAATAGACATTTTATTACCTCACGTAGAGCAACAATGTTTTAATCACAAAAGTGTTTACTAAGATTATTATACACAGTCACCAAACCTGTTTTCCGTTAAAGATATTACATGCTTTTACTCTTTTCAGATAATTAAATATTATTTATTTAAATCAAGACGGATACAAAAAAAGCAGTTATAAAAATATATATCCTTTTGCATAGTGCAAGCTTCTTAAGCTTCACTCGTTATTTATATCCAATAATACTTACTATAACAAATTTAGCTATTATAAACTTGTTAAACACAATGATATACAACGAGCTATCTGTGCTTTGCCTACCGGAGATATTGAAACCCGTTATTTAACGTTATAAGTACAGAAACTGAGCGCTCAGACACCTGGAGCGGCTGTTATTAGCTACAAACGCGCAAACAATCTATATTTTGAAAGAATATGAGCTTCAAAAAAATGTTTTAACTTTTATCACTTGGAGATTACTATATCTACTTAAGAAAACTTATGTCAAAAAATAGGCTTAAAGGCATGAGATTTTTGTCATCATTTCTCCTCATTTAAGTGGTTTAAATACGTCTTACTAGCGAAAGCTTAGTAATAATCATTTAGCTCAGTTAGTAGAGCATTCCGTAAGGAGGTTCTTAATTCATCTTGCTTACTGAAAATGTAAAAATTCGGTTACCATGGAGATACTGCCATCTGTCTGTTTATCTCACACGGCCCCCAAGTGAGGCCTGAGGACAAACTTTGATTATGTTTGTTTATTTGTTGTGGAACACGAAACTCTTTGTAACGTATCCACTATTGGTATAAAAACCCGATTTTGAGTGTCATAAGTTCATAGAATTAATGTTAAGCTATTGGGAGAAGCCGGTGATTACGATAGAGGAGAATATAATAGTTTGATCTGTTAAAAAGTATCTGACTGGTAAGTAAGTACTAACGGGTTAACTTTTAGTTTGGAATGTTCCAGTTATAGGAGTTCGACAGCAAGTTGAAGAAACTAAAACTGATTATCATCCCGTTACTGTTGTAACTTCAACAGGTAGCTTCACCAAAAGGAGATTGATTGAATAAAATGAATAACGCGTTGTTGCTTTTACAAGTGGCTTTGTTGAACTTGGTTTTTGTTTATTTTTTAATTAAATGGCAAAATATTTTATGTCCAGTTAGGTTAAGGCGTTCGAGGGACGCTGGTTCGAATCCAGGTCGTACCAAACAGGCTCGCCCTTTCAGCCGTGGGGGCGTTATAATGTGACGGTCAATCCTACTATTCGTTGGTAAAAGAGTAGCCCAAGAGTTGGGCTGTTAAATTGAGGACGGCTAGCGAAGACAGCCCTCGGGTAGCTTTGCGCGAAATCAAAAAAAAATTTTTCTTAAGTACTTTTGAACTGCAAGATATTTAAAATAAAAGCTTCTAGTAACGTACGTATTAAAAGAACCATGTCTGAAACAGATAATATAAACACAATTAGCTTGAATTTACTAATTTGTGTAACAGTAGCGTTTGACAGTCACGTGCTGTCTTTCTCAACCGCATTACTAAAAGCCATTCGTTTATTTTAACTACAAAGCACAAAACCTGTGAGAGCAAAAAAAAATATTTAATTGGATGAAACGTTTGTTGAAAGAGACAAAACTAAGATCAAAATCATGCGTTAACACAACTATAAAAATGAAGATAAAAATAATTTAAGATATAAGAATATTAGAGGACGCATTAATGTCACTTTAATTACATATATAAAGTCTAGACATTACTCTTAAAAATACTCAAAAACAGTTGAATATTATTTTGAGTGTTATTTGTTGTTAAAAATAAATCTGCTGCTTCCACCACTGGTATCGAAAACTGGATTTTTATACTGAAAGCTAAGCTACTTGAGAAAGAATTATTTGTAAAAATACTGTTCTTATTTGTTATTAAGCACAAAGCTGAGCTCTCCAGTTTCAGAGCGGCATGTCTCTTGACTTATAACGCTAAAATCTGGGTTTTGATACTTGTGGCACAGATAGGCGTTGTGTAGCTTTGTGCTTAATTACAAAGAAAACAAAAAAGCGCAAAACTACACAATGGACCATCTGTGTGCTTCTCGTCACGAGTATTGAAACCCTGTTTCTTTGTTGTAGGGCAAAACTACATTGTATAACCTGCTGTGTTTACCGCAAGGAATTTAGTTCCATCATTTAATGCTGAACGTCGCGTATTTGGTAGCGTCGAAACATGTTGAGTGCATGAGCGTTCTTAGGGGGTGGCAAGTGTCCCCTTACCCCCTGAACAATGATAACATATTTCTTTATTTATTCACCATTGAGAAAAATGTCATGATTTCAACTTTCCTCCGCTACCTCACAGAAATATTTGGGAATGCTCATGATAGAGTGTGTTTGAGGCTATAGATTAGTCACAAATAAAAATTTTTACTATGTAAACCAGAAAAATAGTATTACATTTTTTTAACTGTGTTTATTTATAAACCATCCAGAGTCTTGCATTACATTAGACAAGGATTATGCATTACTCGGCGTAGAGCTAAATATTTTGAAAAGCTTTGATTGATAATTTCAGAGTGAAATATTTTCTAAGAACTTCGAGTAAAGTTTCAAAATTATTTGGTTACTCCAGTACAATAATTGCATTCTTATCATATTTAGAAAAAATATGTGTCCCAAATATACAGCATACTCCTCTCTTCGACCTTATCTTTGATGCATATCAAATTTTTAGATAGTCTCTTACTGGTCAAAATACAAAAAAAAAGTGTAAGTTCTAAATAATAATAATTCGTCTCGTTAGAGTCAATTTATAATTAATTATAAACCAAAGAGTTATGTTTCTACTTCAAACACGATTTGTCTTGTGAAAAGGATTATTTACTGTTTTTTTTTCAAATAGGTTATTCACATTTTTATTTGTAATAAATGTGTAGAAAAAATATAATATCTTACATAAACTTCATTAACTTTAAAATGTCTTGTAAACGTTACTGAATTCTCGTTGTGAAAGGATATTCGTAAAAGTAACTTATTTCTTTGTGTCTATGTGTCAGGACTGCGTGAACTAAAGAGAAATATAATAGGTCATTGAATGTGAATAATTTATTCACGTGAATACATTGGTCGATTTTAAACTTAGTGCCAGAACGAGACAAAGTGGGTTTGCCACGTGCCCTTCTGGTTTAGTGGATTTCAAGCCGATAATCGAGTCACTGATTATCGGGGCAGAAGGGGCACGTGTCCCGAGCAACTATAACTGTTTAGCTGGAGGTGGGTAAGCCGGCGCACGTGTTGATCCGCGCTTCTGAGAGCGAAGAGGGGGTGGTCTACTGAACCCGCCAAGGTGGAGAAGTGGTATAGTGACGTACCCTACGCCCTTTCTAGTTTCGTCTCGTGCCACGCTCTACTGGCCTTAGCCCTCATGCGGCCTCTCTCGTCTTTCGTTCTCGCGTAGTTGCGCTGCAGTCGACCAAAAGGCACAACACTATAATACGCTTCTTAGTGGCACATCAACAGTTCAGGTATTCTCGTTGTTTGTGCCGGTAACGGGTGGCGTACAGTAGGGGCGGTAAAACTGAGAAGTGGCGAAATTTCCAACTCTTCCTCTGTCTGCTGAAACAATTTTTTAAAGTCAGGTTCAACGCGCATGACGTGCACGCGAGCCACAAGGACTTTTCCGAAAGCATGACAAGCCTAGTAACATTTGAAGCATGTCTGCGCCGAGGTTATGGTGCAGTCCTCCGTGTGTGTTCCCACTCTCCTCCAAGTTCAACGTGTTAAGGGCATAACTATGAGGACCTGTCTTGTCAGCTGGTTACTGTTGACCTTTCTGATAGCCTGGTGCCGATGGACAACAGCCAGGACGTGCCTAGATGACCATTTGGACGCTGCTTCCAAAGCACATTTTGCTCCCATCGTGTTTCAGGGTCGTCTTGTAAAAGTTTCTTCTGTCAATAAGATTGCACAGTTTCGTGTCAAGAGACTATACAAGAGCGACGTAAATGTCGCCCTACAGCAGAAAGATATGGTGTTCCTGAAATTTTTGAATGTGAACTATTGCGTTGACACTTTTAGAGAAAATGAACTGAAGCAGAAAAACAAATACATTGTTTTTGCAGCAGCGCGAAAACCGGCGCAGCCTGGAAACTCCGGGAACCAAAGTTTAGTGGCCGTCGCTAGACCGTTACGGAAGAATCGAAAAATTCACCGAATAGTGAGAAAAGTGTTGTGTCAGGGATGTGGTGAGTTTCCATAACATTGTTTTCGTAACTTTAACTGAAAAATTATTTCTGCTGTATGTAGTCGTATCTGTCAAAAGTAATATTTTTATGTTGTTTTACTCACTTATTAATATTTAAAGTGGTTGGTTTAAAGGAAAACTCCTTAAGTCGTCTTATTATCCTAAATACGCAAACATTTGCTTATCTTCACAGTATTCTACCATCTACTGACAAAAACAAAATGTGTCAAGTTAATTCAAAAACGCCTGTAAACACTTGAACGTTGAAGCTATAAACAGACTGGACTAAAACGCTTGGCTGAAGTATTCCTTTCAGTAATATTGCACGTAAATTTGCATTTCTGAATGCAATATGACGGCGGTTCCCAACCAGGGGTACGAGATATTTGTTTTAGCCACCTTCACCTTCATTCTCAAATAAATATTTGCTGTGAGGGGTGCGAGAACATTATTAAAATTTTTAGGGGCAGAGCATAAAAAATGTTGGGAACCACTGCAATATAATAAGATGTTTTCGCTGGGGTCAAAATCACTCCAGATATATTTATTAAAACTAAGCGCTCCAGTTGTAATCCTTGCACGGAACACCCAATATGTCATTTATCTTCCATCTGGTTTTAGGTTGGTTTTATATTTTGTCTTTGAATGGGTGTTTTAACATCTGTATTCGCTGTCTGCCTAAGTATTAAGCACAAGTAATCTTTGTTTAACAGGGTATGTCTTCGAAATCTATTGTAAAATAATAATTATTATTAAAAGGTCACGAGGACGGAGGTAATCCAACTTAAAGTCGAATACCTATCATTTCTATCTTTAAAGGGAAACATTTTTCCATGATTGCTACCACTTCAATTTTGAAGAAAAAAGGAAACTTTTCATATTAGTACAATATATTGTGCTGGATTTATAAAATTTCTTGCCTGTTTTATTTCTAGTCTTATAAATAAAGTAGTGCCATATACAAGACTATTTCAATAATATGGGTTGTCAAAGTAAAATTGTTTCTTTTAAATATGTTACAGTAAGCGACCAGCAATATTAAATGACAGTTTTACTAGTGTCCGGCATGGCCAGGTGGTTAAGGCACTCGACTCGTAATGTGATGGTCGTGGGTTCTAATCCCAGTTGCACCAAACATGCTCGACTTTTCAGCGGTGGTAAAGTTATAATGTGATGCTCAATCGCACTATTAGTCGGTAAAAGAGTAGCCCAAGAGTTAGCAGTGGGTGATGATGACTAGCTGCCTTCTCTCTAGCTTGCACTGCTAAATTGGGAACGGCTAGCGCAGATAGCCCTCATGTAACTTTGCGCGAAATTCAACAAACAGTTTTACTATCAAGGTTTCACACCTTACAAAACACAACATTTGCTTATTAAGATAGAATAATGTTAAAGGTCTTATAATCTTATTCCTTAGTATAAGTTATAATTTATAGCTTAGAAGATGTTGATCTAAATGTTTTATGTTTCACTATTAATTCACCAAACACAAGTCATTTATGCTGTTCTCGGACACTTTAATCCAATACTTCCCGATGTCAAGGAATAATTTAATTTCAACTAGCCTAAGAGAATAAGATGACGTCATACTAAACTCGTATGAACAGATTATGACTCATCCAGGTGTGTGTCGTAATCGATACCTCAAGTTTTTGTCAGATTTTTGAAGCGGTAGCTCTCGTGCACCCCTCCGCTCTAGGGGAGATAAACTGAAACTACACAATTGTCCTCGGATGGTTTCTCTTAGCCCAGGTGATTACTTTGTATGTTTCGTACATAGTGTTGTTTGTTTTCTCTTTATATCGTGACCGTCCTTTGTTGAAATTCTAGCCACGTGCAACTGACGTCACGAAACGAAATTTTGGCTGAAGTTGTCACATTTAAGAGCATAAAATTTGTAATATTCGCATAACCAAATAAATTCTTAAGGGCAGTAATTTTTTAAGCGTTTACAAAAACATTTGCAAGGAAAGTGAACAGTATGAGAAAAAATATCGTGTATTTGACATGAATTAGAATGGAAAAATCAACTACTGAAAAGTACTAAAACAAGTATGTTTTTATTTCAACCCGATCTATTTGTTGTTATTTGAAAGTTTATAAACAGTTTTTAGAAGTGTTATCTTTCACAGACTTCTATATATTCGAGATAGGAGTATTTTTTTAGGATAGATAAAGTTTTGCAGATAAGTTTTTGTTGTTTTTTAATAGTAACATGTCTTCCTCACACACCATATTTGCCATTACTGGTCCAGAAAACCTAAACATGTATAGCACACTTACGCCAAAACTCCGCACCGTGCAATAAATATGTTGTGACTCCTTTTATAACAAAATTACGAAATTAAAATTAACCGTAATACTTTTTAAGCATCTGTGTTGGTTTAAACAAAACGCTAGTCACTATGAACTGATAGTTATAAATCAATGATTTAAGCCTTTTTTTATTTTTGTAACCTCATTCTACTTGCTGCAATAACGCATATAAAAGTATTGGGAATTATTTTAACTCTATTTTTTTGCAAAGTCTCTATAGAGGCTTGTACACTCCAAGGATGGGATCACACAACCCTCACCCCACCCAATTTACTTTTAGTTATACGGTAAAGCATGCGCTTTGTTTATAAAGTATATTATTCTTTAAATTCAAAAGTTGTGACACTTTTCCCGTTAACGAAAGTTATTAAAAAGTAAAATATCTCGTGATTACGTAAACCCTTGTTTGGTTGTTAAGGGTTGAGATGAAACATAGGTTCATAGATAAAACGATCAAATCTACACGTACACATTTGGAACCGTAAAATAGTTCCGTAATAATTTCTTCCAAAATGCAACAGTAAAATTAACTTTAACACATTTCCCCAAGATATAATTAAAAATCAAAAATGCACAAATGCAACAACAAATGTAAAGTTGTAGATTATTTAAACAATTTCTTGTGCCTGGCATGGCCAAGAGCGTAAGGCGTGCGACTCGTAATCCGAGGGTCGCGGGTTCGCGCCCGCGTCGCGCTGAACATGCTAGCCCTCCCAGCCGTGGGGGCGTATAATGTGACGGTCAATCCCACTATTCGTTGCTAAAAGAGTAGCCCATGAGTTGGCGGTGGGTGGTGATGACTAGCTGCCTTCCCTCTAATCTTACACTGCTAAATTAGGGACGGCTAGCACAAATAGCCCTCGAGTAGCTTTGTGCGAAATTCCAAAACAAACAAACAAACAATTTCTTGTTCTATTGTCTATAAGATGCCTGACTTCTGACTAAGAGATACGTAGCCTAGTGATTAGAACACTACATTCTCAAGCTATAAGGCGCGAGTTCGAATCCTTTCGCCGGACATGCTAGCCCTTTCAGCCGTGGTAACGTTGTATTATGTGGGTCAATCCTACTATTCGTTCGTAAAGAGTAGCCTTAGAGTTTCCGGTGGGTAGTGTTGACTAATTGTCTTCCCTCTAGTCTATCACTTCAACAAACAAACGGATATAAATACATCAACGCTGGCTCTTCTATCATGGCTTTGATGTATCGTGTTTAACCAATAGTTACAGAAAAAAAAATCATAAGCATATAAGAATTAATTGATACAGTTGTAAAATCTGTTTATGGTTTAATTAATGCAATATCAAAAAATGTGGTAAAATAAACAGAATTATCAAACATTTGTAAGCTCTTCAAATATAAACCACTCTAGTTTAACTATAATGTTCGTTCTAAAATTCAACTTTTTTTATTCCAATTAACCAATTATGTCAAGGTGGAAATGGCACTAAAGACTAGCACACCCATTATGTTTCTTCTCTAATGGCTTTTAAACCACGTGTACTAATGTTCTAAAGTAAGGCTGGAAAAAAAAATGAAACTTCAGGACAATAATGCAACTCGAGCTAAACTTTGAGAACATAAAAACGTATTATGGATCGTTTCCAACAAGATAATGTTACAGTATCTTTAGAAAACTGTGTGAATGTAAACCAAAATATGCCAGCCTCCTTGTTGATTCAAAATCATATACAAAAAAAAGCAAACGGAAATTGACAGTGACCTTAAAAGATATCCTGATCGTTTGCTATTACGCACTTTTTAACTTTTGGCACTTCATTAAACTGCGTCTCGACACGATTTATGTTGGCTCAATAGTTTTCCTGTTTTGTTGTTCAATAAAATACAGTCGAAGTTTCAAGTCCTGGGGTGTGATCAAAATATTTGATATTGTTGAGAGGGATCATCTAACATTTATTCATATTTTGTTGGAAGTTTTTATGCAGGTTAATGATGGTAGTAAGAGGCTTGCAAAAAAAACCCACTATAATAATAATAATAATAATAATAATAATACTTACTGAATAAAACGTTCATGCAACTGTTTAGTTAGAGCATCAGTGATTGGGTGAGCTATCGTGTGATAAATTTCATGTTTGATATGAAAGTATTTAATTAGCATGGTATGCGATTTCGCTCCTTGAGAAACGGGTTTCGATACACCTGGTAGGCAACAAGCTGGATGTATTTTTACATTTAGGCTTTTTACTGGGCCACAACTTTTCATCAGTAGTTAGAATGTTAAGAACCACTACTGTTTAAATATACTAGCCAGTCTGTATGCACAACATCACTCCAAGTCGAATTAATATACTCAATACTATTCACCCTTGCAATAAAGACTGTAATAGTGCAATGCTATTTGTCGACCCTACGAATGCTCAGCGTTTTTGGTGTTTTATTTATTTTTTTATTTTTCAAGTACAAACTTTTAGCTCATAGCTCCATCATCTCTTGACCAATTTGAGACATAATTACACTGTTGGACTCAAGAGGTCAAACCCTTTCGATTAATACATTTGATCATTCTCAAGGTCTAGTATATTAATTTACTCTAATCCTGCCTAAAAGAATTTCAGGTGTTGCGACAATTAAAGATTCTCTTCCTGCTTTATAAAGTAGCTATCATTACAACTGTGAAACGGAAAGAAAAATAAATGCATAAAACTAAGTTTGTACTTTTCGTGCTAATCAGACAGGTTCACCCAGTTTGATATTTGGACTGGCTTGGGCAACTTCTCTTAACACTATAAAGAATTCGTATAAACTCTTAAGGGGGTAACAACAATATTTAAACTGAGAATAGTTCTGCTAAGACACTGGTCGGTGTGATTCGTTACAGAAACAAATGGTTCACAGAATATTGCTTATCTATCCAAGTACATCTTTCACAGTTTATTTTTACACTCCCTCGGCCTACCAGAATTTTAATACAAGTTTATCGATTCTGTTCAAATTTCATAGGAAGTTTGACCTCTATGGGTTATTCAAATGTCCATATTTTTAGGGCTATCCCAACCCCTTTTTTGAGTACATTGTACCTTCACTGAATTTTTAAAAAGCAGGAGTGTACATTGGCAGAGATTATGTGCAGCTAAATTAAATGATTTCCGGTTGTCGTGACCATCAACTACCCAAAGTTTAATTACTAAGAAGGTATTTATATATAGCAACGTCATTTTTTATTGTCAAATTTGATTGAAATCCATCAAATGGCACTTGAGTTGTAGTATGCACAGACAGACAGATATACGTATACACACAATTACCGTATATACACAATTTTTAATCTCCGACTCGCCTTCAAGAAGGTCAGAGACAAATATATTTATCATCATTATTGTTATTTCCATTCTTATTATTCCGAATTGTTTGAACTCTCCGCTACATCTGCCGCATCGACTCCTAGTTGTACGCCTTCATGTTCAGGTCACAAAAATAGCTGGAGGGGAAACATGAAACCAGTTTGCTTCCCAGCCCTGCCACAATAAACAAACAATTGTGCTGTTGATAAAAACATGCTGCTTAATCCGAGCTGCGTAAAAAGTGAGTGTTGCTTTTCTAGAATTTAATTCTCCATAATTATCAGGCCACAAAACTGGGTTTGACCTGCTTGGAGGTCTAACATACCACAGCCGCAATTCTGTATGCAAAGTCAAACGGTCTACTGTTTTGTTAGTTTGTGAAGTTTTAGTTCCACACATCATTTAATGTAATATGAATACAGAGTTAGCTTTATCTTCAAATATTGCAATTAATATTTTCTTACCCAACGCGGGCCGCTTCATTAGGAATGTTATGTTGCTTGAATCTTTATCTCAAGAGGTTGTATTAAGTACTATTTCTCGTTTACCAAAGCTCAACAGGTAATTTATCTATAATTAAGCGAAGATAATGAAAAGAGAATTCTGTTTTTGATTTTAAGCTGTTCGTGCTTTTTCTTAGTTCTTGTGGTTTCTTACATCTACTGATCTTCGACATAATACCTCTTGTTAGAATAATTAGCACTAGTTAGCTTTTAATTAAATTATTGCCAACTTCTCCCCACTACCAAAGATAAGGATCCACGAGTTAAGCCTTAGTTCTATTGTTGAGGCCAAAATGTTCCAAATATATCTGTTTAGCTCGGAACTCTTATCATTCATCACTAACGTACTCCAAATAAATAACATTTTCTAAGGTGGTAAAAGTGGCTCTAATAGAGTAAGTTTGAAAACATTTGTAATTTCAAGACTAGGATGCTGTTTAAAAACACAGCTAAATTTTCTTTATAAATTGTTTACTGGGAAACTAGTACACATACACTTGATAACTGAGCAATTAGATTTCTTTCTTCATTGATATACGTAGAAACTGGTGTTCCTCATAACTAATGCCCAGCGATTTGTTGACCTTTAGAGTCTAAATTTAGGTCGTAGAAAGAGTTGACCGAGAATAGTGTAGATTGTATATCAAATATTAAAGACGTATATAATTCCTTGAGTTCCGAATCGTCTAATATTTGTAAAATACGTTGAGCATAAAATCTGAAAAATGACAATTTAGGAAAAGCAAACACATTAAAACATCGAACATGTATAAAACGTGTACATTAACTGTAGTTCAGTTTGACTTTTCTTGGACTAGCTAGCTTACACAATGAGTCAATATACATAACTGAATCTATTAAATTAGTTTAGCCCCGGTATGGCCAGATTGTTTATGGCATTGGACTTGTAATTTGAGGGTCGCGGGTTCGAATTTCCGTCACACCAAACATGCTCGCCCTTTCAGCCGGATTGGCGTTATAATGTGACGGTCAATCCCACTTTTTGTTGATAAAAGTAGCCCAAGAGTTTGCGGTGGGTGGTAATGACTTGCTGCTTTCTCTTTAGTCTTACACTGTTAAATTAGGGACGGTTAGTGCTGATAGCCGTCGTGTAGCTTTGCGCGAAATTCCAAACAAGCAAACAAATAAACTGGTTACGGGATTCAGTTAGAGCCCGTTTGTCCTACAACTGCTTATCTTCATTTTTTTCTCTTTCTCGTGAGCTTTTGTTTTATGGAATTGAAATCACTTAATATAAAATTACTTTGTTTTATCTCTCTTTTTTTTTCCACGAATACCGTTAAAAAGGGAAGGGATATAAAAAAAATAAGCTTTCCGGTTTACATAAGACTAAAAATAAATTTCCTAGGTGAAAGAAACAATTAAGTAAGAGTATGCAATTTCTAAACGAAGTTCATTGACCTTTCCTGGTAATCTCAAGAGAGAAGAAAAAAATGAAAAATCGGCAAAGCATTCTGTGTATATACATGAGAAAAGGGTCTAGATTTACTGAGGTTTAACATTTTTTTGAAAGCGCTGGATCAACTGAGAGAAGCATTTAATTATCACACGCGAAATAAACCCTCATTTTGCATTTGCCAAGGAAAATGAAAGATCCCATACAATCCAATATACGTGGACTTTATTGAAATACTTTTTATAAATTCCCCTCCTGGTGGCACGGATACGTCTGCGGACTTGCAACGCTAAAGACCGAGTTTCGATACCCGTGGTGGGTAGAGCACAGATAGCTTATAATGTAGTGTCGTGCTTAGTCACTAACTACGTTTTTATACGTCCATAATATTTTGAAAATTGTAAACGGTAAGTAAAAACAAACTTAAGATCTGATTGTCCCTCTCCAAATAAAATGTTTCTAACAATCCTTTTTTTTTTTTATGCTAACGTGTGTGTGTTGCTGATAGAATAAAATTATTAAATCATTATCAAAGCACAGACAGAGAGCTAAAATACACCAAAATTAAACCGTCTTGCGTCAACTGTGTAAGCGATAATCACATTTATTCAATCTACCGACAGTGTCACAACAACATATATTTATTTTGAACTTGAATTTTTTGTTTCTTTGATTTTCTTACGTTGAATAACAAATTAATTAACTACTGTAAGCAGCTGAGTCCAGATGGCAGAAACACTCTGAACAAGTGTAAGGAAACTGTTCTGCAAGACACGTATAGTATCTGTATGAGCATGCATTGTTTGATCTTCAAATGATTATATGGCATGTTGCTAATGTTTCACAACAATGTCCATTTCGTAAATTTCGAAATTATAACTACAAAAATACTTGTTATCCCAATAATAAGTTATTCGTTTACGGTATTACACAGATGCCCTTCTGGAATGCATGGATGTCTTGTAAAGCTGTTGGAAATTAAGATAGTAATCAAATTCATGTAAATACACGAAACGAGGCGTTCATAGGCCCTAATACGTAAACGGATAGTAAAACGAGCCCCACCCCACAGTGGTATGACTGCGAACACACACCGCTAGAAACCGGGATTTGATACCCATGATGGACAGAACATATATAGCCCATTGTGTAGCTTTGTGCTTAATTCTAAACAAACAAAAATAAGTACAACATACTTGTTTGTTCCCTGATTACCAACGTGCAGTATGATGTGTTTCGAATGAAAACTTTAAATTAGTGCAGTCATTTTTCTAGAGTTCAAGCACTATGATATAACTAAACTGAAATGTATAGTAGTTTAGTTAGTAAAGATCACGTGATACCGCTTTATTTATAGTTAAGGTTTTTCAATATGTTGGAAGTGAAATAGACATAAATGATATAAGAATTGAAAATTAAACTTTATATAATAATCACATCTTTTAAACAAAATCAATATTGAAATGGAGCTTAATTAAATTATGTTTATTTTAGTGTGGTCGAAAAAACAACATCGGTCAATGAACATCGTACTAATAAACTGCCAGTTTGGAGACGTCGCATCTCATGACTTTATTTCACACACTTTCTTCAACGCAGTTTGTCTTTGTAGGAAACATTAGTCCTACTGTAGCTTCACGTTACTTGTACTTAGAATATACGCCTAAAAAAAAGTTTCTTACCATGAAATTTATCACTGGAATGAATATGCTTGGACACAACTGTCTTCAAGCAGTCGCGCCAGTCATTATTTGTCAGTGCGACCTTGCTTACAATTTGTTTCCGTCGCTTTGACGGGCGTTGTAACTTCCTTCGCATATTTCTACGAAAGTGAACGACTGAAAAATTAACCGAGTTTCCAAGCCTGTAGTTAAGTGGAGGCTGAACAATAAAATCAACATCCAGAACTACAAAAACAATAATCTAGGAATGCAACAAGTAATTGTTGTACCTGTAAAAATTTAAATTATTTTTGCAGAGTTCCTGAGATGATGTGTAAAATAGCACATGTGGAAAGAACAAGGTCAACTGATTCTAATAAAATAACAACAAGAGACTTTATGAACTGTTACAAATATTTAAGAGTAACTTGCATAGCATCGTAAAGTCTGATTACAGAAACCATACGTTTTGATTGATACTAAAAATACAAAACGTAATAATTGCTCTAAAAGCACAAGAGCGGGCGACAAATAGATAAATTAGGATAGTGAAGTTGTTTAAAGTTCACTGTTTGTTGTTCCAGGAACGTGATTAGAGCTTCACACAGTAATATCATTAGGAAACCCAGACCTCAAAAACTCTGTTATAATGCTGAATTTACTCAGATACAGTCTATACACCATATCTTAGCGCCGAGGAGGAACCTAAATACTTTCAGTAACTACATAGTTTCATATTACCTGTAACGACATGGTTTGATACTTTTTGTGACTGTTTGTTTGTTTTTGAATTTCGTGCAAAGCTACTCGAGGGCTATCTGCGCTAGCCGTTCCTAATTTAGCAGTGTAAGACTAAAGGGAAGGCAGCTAGTCATCACCACCCATCGCCAACTCTTGGGCTACTCTTTTACCAACGAATAGTAGGATTGACCGTAACATTATACATCCCCACGGCTGAAAGGGGCGAGCATGTTTGGTGAGACTACAATTCGAACTCGCGACCCTCGAATTACGAGTCGCACGCCTTAACCACCTGGCCATGCCGGGCCGCCTAAATTGTAGAAGGAACTTGAACGCTTGTAGTATTTTGGATTATATTACATAGCGTTCAAGTTCCTTCTACAATATATATATATATAAAACAAAAAAAAATAAACACGACTTTATATGAACAGATTGTTTAGAGTGATATTCGATTAATTGGCTTACGTGTAGATCAACTGAGTTTGTGTTTTAGTATATGAAATATACCTTTAAACTCGTAAACTTCATACTTGAATATCATTGCTTTCGTTCTTACGATTAATTTTCTTTCAGTAAGTAAAATATAGCTTCAGTGCAGCTCAACAACAGTTTTAAACTACTAATAACCAAAAGTTTTTTTAGTTCTAAGGAAAGCCAAAATGTTTCAAGCAAATTACTAGAACTGCATGACGAACATTTATTAATAATCGTTCTAATATCAGTGTAAGATAGCTAAATGTTTGAGCACCCTTTTGGTAATCCTTACAATTTCGTTAATTTTTTTCCCCTAAATAATATCTTAGCTTTAAGAACCAACAGCCTTTAGCTGTATAATTTTCACATGCTAATTTGGCAAGTTTTTAGTTAAAATTTACTTTTTGATGTTATTTCTCATTTTATATCAAACTACTTTTTCAATTTTATTTATCTTAAAATCAATTCGTATAGAAATGTTTGCATAACTCGTTGCGTTATGGTCTCTTTTTAACCAGTGTAATCTGACATTGTGACTGGGTCATCATTATTTTATCCTAGTTAAGATCATCTGATATCTGTCGATACAAATTGTCTGAATTATACAAAAAATAATGGTTTCGTGCATCGATTATATATGAACTAAATAAATTATTTCTAGCTTGCACAGCGTCACTTGGGATCATCTTTATTGTGCTAGAAGTATTATTAACGTGTGTTCGTGTCCTTTTCGAAATTCGTAATTAAAAACAAGCCACTCTAAGTTCAACCATATCGCCTGTTCCATCTTGTATTAACTACCCGTGCGATACTCGGTTACATCTGGATTTGATAGAAACTCTCAATACACGAAAGACCCCCTATAGAAGCCACAAACACTGTTAGACTGACCATGAAAAAAGTAAACCATATTATATAGCTGTTACTCTATTTTCGCTCTCTGTCTAATTCCACTTGAATTCAAAATGGATTCATTGGAAGCCATATTTTTTTTTAACATTCCCTTCTGTTTTATTTCTGTAAATATATTTGTGGTTATTCAAAACAATGGTTAATTTTCTTAAAATCAGTTCTGTTATTGTATATTCATAACTAGTAAGAATTAAATCGTAGAATGCAGAAATATTTTAATGTTTCTTTTTATTATTATCATTATACAGCTAATACCTCCAGTTACTGTAGATTAGTTTTTCATTTTACAGAGAAGATAGCGATTTCATTTTTATATCATTTTACTTTATTGAGTAGAGCAAAACCATTAAATTATCAATAAGACGAATACTTGGACCTTAACAGTAATGAATAGTATGTTAACAGTAATTTGGTTGTTAAACACTATGTAACAAGATGGCTTCCTTATTTTGATATATGTTAGTTACGGTATTATAGTGCCATTTCTTATTTTAATAAATCTGTGTAGAAAGGGCTTGAGGTGACCTATTTATGATTGCCATTAAGTTGCCAACATTGCTGTTAGGAAGTGTGATTTGACCCAAGTAAAGTTAAAATAATTTAATCTTCTACGTTCGCTCTTCTATTTAAAATATTTTCTGAACCCAAAACGAGCCGTTTTTGCATATAAAAAAAATACAAACTTTTGTGAAGTGTTCAAGCAAAGGTTAGTGCTTTGTTCAGGTGAGATTATTATTGATGTTTAACTGGTTTGTAATGTCGTATAAAAACTAAATGTAACAAAGTATGTATTAGAACACTTGGTCACTTTTCAGGCTTTCAAAACCATCTTTGATTGATCAGCCTGACCTGGACGTCACAGCTAGGGGTGAGGTACTCGACCTTTGTTTCAAAGAGGTCGTTGGCACGTTTGATTTAAATGATCTTACTACACAAAAGACGTGTTCGTAGCACAGGTCCAGAAAGTCATAGTGATATTTTGATTAACTTTGCTGTTTCGAAGAAATGTTCTTTGTCAGGTTTGATGGGAGAATGGTGATGCGGAAAGAAATATCAGTCGCTAACCCGCGTGGAACACGGACTATAATGTGTGCACATGTGCACGATACGGAGCTGTATCAATTTACAGAAGACAAGGTCACAGAGATAAAGAGCCAAAGAGTTGGCTTGTATCAGTAGACTGCGCGGTGCTCAAACTAACGATAAAGACGCCGTGATCTTTTCTTTCTCCATTCACGAGACCCTAGCACGCGCCGCCTTGCATCTCCTGCCCGCCATCACATCTTTACTGGCGAATCTAGCTAGATTATTTTTTATTTTTTGTTTTGGCGGACGGCCAGGGCCGTGATAGTTTTGTCTGTTGTAAGTCGATCTTCAGTTGACTGAGTGCCTGCTTCAAGCACGTTCACTTGCTACCCACTTCAAGCTATTTTAAGGCCCTAGTCCTTTATCCCCCACCCCTTTCCTCCACCAGACCCGAATCTCTTTCTTACTACGAAAAAAACTTCGTAGTCTGAAGTTAAAGTTGTTGTTTTTTTTTAGGGTGTATGAGCGAGTAGAGTTGAGGAAATGGACTTTAAAACCCTTCCCCAACTTTCGTTTTCATTTATATATTAACAGACAGTTCTATATAACAAATTGGATTTGAAGAGAAGTCGTCAAGAGCTTTCGCAATATGTTATATAAGATAGAACTACATTTTTCATTAAATGTGCTTTCGACACTGAATGGCTTACGGAATGTTATAAAGGTCACAGACTGCACGAATAGGGGATTAAATTTCATAAATCTAAAAAATTGTTAATTCAACCCCTCTTGTTTTAAAATATAATGACGACCGAACACTTGTGACTATTAACGTACGCAAATAACTAACTTTTGTCTAGAGGGATTTTAAACGTAATATACGAACGTTAATAACTAATAATTAAATTCTAAAACTTCTGTACGAACGGAAAAATTGCTTTAAATTTTCTATCAAAGCTGTTTAATTTCTTATGTATTTTGCTGTGTATTAGATGAATCAAACAAAGCGGAAAGTGTCTAAATTCATCAAACCATCATAACCAAATGAAGGCAAACTGTGTCTTGTTTTATCACACGCAGTTAAAGGTGAATAGACTTGATAAAATGGCCTCCTTGGCTGTTTAACGTAGGGTATTGTAAGTTATTTCTAAATAAGCTGTATCGCTGGGTTATATAATAAGGAATATTAGCTAATTGCAGAGTGAAGACAATTACGTGTACCGACTTCCTTATTACCACGTTTATTTTGCCGTTGTTTTAACAAGTCTGCTTACTTTTAGTTGATTCGACTGGAATGACGGTGCAGGGTATTTCAAATGCCCGTTTACTTACTACAAGTAACTTGTTTTCGTATAGGTGTTTCACATGTGGAAAATCCAAGAATAGCCTGAACCTCGCGTTTCTTTTTTTTTTTTTCACCAAAATTAATAATTTTAGTGATGACCATGGCCGTCCAAATAATTTTTTTAAGAGTGAGGGCAAAGTAGAGAGACATTGTGAACAAAAAAAAATATATGTTGAAAGAATAAGAAAGGATTGTTTCTCATTTTCCAGACGAGCAAGTGCCACCTTGTCCTCCCCCCTGCAGACGCACATAACTGATGAAAGAAATATTAACAGTATATTGGCATTTTAGGAACAACTATTTGGTGTTTTTTGTGACTATGAATATTTTAATAAAAGTACAAGAATGCATGCTTGTTAACTTTAAACACCGATAAATTTGCAAACCATAGTGTTTTATAACTTTTCATGAACATTGGCACAATTTTATGAACTGTATGAAATGTTTTAGCGCTTAGTGTATTTCCGTTGGTAAAAATAAAATGATCGATAGAACATTATGTTATAGATGTTAATGGAGTTGTAACTTTCATAAACTCTCTGTAATATGGTTAAAATTTTCAATATTTGACTTTTCTACGCGTCTACCATATACTTATCGTGCTAATAAAAGTGTACGTTTTTAAAAGTAATCACAACACCAACATTTTATTTAGGAATAAAATCAAAATGCAACAACTTTTTCATTAATAATTCGTTAATATTAGTAGACTTACGTTATTGCTAGAAAAACATGCACGAATATTTAGATTTGAAACGCCTCAAACGTAATAAATGTTTTACATTTCTTTATGTGAAGCCGGTATTCGACACAAAGGTTAGTTCTAACGGGATAGTTGAGAGGAAAAATTAACACTGTATAAGCATTTTTAAAAATTTAAATGAATTAGATAAATCCACAATTTTCGATGATTCCTTCTTTCTAGTGACGTAGCTTGTTTTAGAATTTTCGTGCAAAACTCCATTAGGACTCTAATTTTGAACTAATGGACAAGAGGGAAGACAATCGGTTAACAACCGCTAACTCCAGGAAAATACCCTTATTTAAAAAAATACTTCAGAAGGGGTTTCTGTAGCAATAGGACACAAACCATGAACAGCAGGATTTGCAATTTATTTACATAAGTGATTTAGTAAATATAGTTGGTATATCGCTTCTTTCAAATACTTCCCGATTATTTCAGCTTAACAAATAGCGACCATTAAAGTAGATATCCGTGACTAGCCATTGAAAATGAAGAAGGAAAAAATTCTTATAGCTTAATGAGTTGTATGACATATGCATAATTTCGATGTTAATAGTTGTAAGTTACTCTGAGTTATATGTTTAGTAATAAACTTCTGGGAACAACTCTCCACTTTCTCTGAGTTTGTTCGAATCCCCGTCACATCCAACATGCTCGCCCCTTCAGCCGTGGGGGCGTTATAATGTTACGTTCAATCTCACTCTTCTTTAGTAAAATAGGAGCTAAAGAGTTGGCGGTGGGTGGTGATGACTAGCTGCCTTTCCTCTAGTCTTACACTGCTAAATCAAGGATGACAAGCTCAAATATTCCTCATGTAGCTTTTGCACGAAATTCAAAAACAAATAAACAAATAGTTCTCTGAATTTAAAGTAGATAATTTCTCTTATCAAAATAATAAACTGTTATAACATTTTAAAAAGGCATTTCGTTCTTGTGTTTAGCTTGCAGCCGCAAATATTGTTAACAACAAAGGGGTACCCGAATGAAAAAAGTGCTTTCTAGTCTTTGTAATTAGAAACTTTAAAAATACATATTGAATTGGCTATAGTTTGCTTTGATCAAAAATTAATTACGCGCTAAATACAAGGCTTTTGTAAAAACTTTCATGTGAGTCATATGTTCTCATTCATAAAATTCCACATTTGAATCTTCTTTCTTCAGTTTTGTTAAGCTAGTACCATTACCTCAGTAAACTGTACGAAATGAAGTAATGAATCAATTTATGGTAAATATTAAAACTACCAGTAAATAGGTTGTGTTAAACTGGTATGCTTTAATGAGGAAGTTTCTGGAAGGAACGTTTAAACCATAAAAAAATTAATGAATCCATCTATTAAACTTTAACGATTTTAAGACATTTTCCTCAGACTGGTTCTCTGTAGTAATGAACTGTTGGACTTTATTGTAACTATACAACGAGCTATACGTTATAAATTACTTGAACATTTAAACAGTGTCAATGTGGTATAACGGAAATGTGTAACATACTGAATCACGTATTGACTATAAGGGAAGTTTATAAAGAATTTGTGTATCAGTTTCATGTGTTTATATTTGATATGCACAAAGTATAATGTTTCAAATTGTTAGCTTTTAGCGCGATTGGTAGCAATCCATAAATTCTGCAGTAAAGCATTCTTATAACCATATGTAATGTATCATTATAAAATAATGGAAAATTGTGGTAAATGTAAGAAACAGCAGTATTAACGTTTCTCAATATAATGTTATGGAAGAAAAGTGTCCACTTTTTGTTTTATCTCCAAGGTTTTAACTAATTACAATAAAAAAAACAACTGTAGACAATGTAGGAAGTAATCAAAATTTAGCGCTTCTTTATTGATGGCAGGTTTACAAACAACGATCATCAAACAGCTTAAACATATAAGTGTACAAGAACAAAGAGAGCATCATATGAGCTTAGAAGTTGTCATGTAATACTGGAAAAGATAAATGACACATGTTATTGAATGTTCTCTTACAGCTGTCAAGTGTTCTGCCTCATATCTTACAAAGTTTACCATTTAATGGTGTTATGCTTTTTTGGAAAAGCGACATTTTGGCAGTTTACCAAATGTAGAAAAAAACAATCGCAAGAGTGTAACAAAGATGTTTCTCGAACTGGAAAAAGTGAAACACTTTACGAAATGTTTTAAGTTTCTGGTACTAAAAAAATTTCTGTAGTGTGTAAACTTTTCCAGTTAAGGATGTTATAAATAAAGTTTAAATAATCACATGTGGTTTCATAGAGAAATCTATTATAGTGTCTGGACTTATTATCTACAATTTTAGATGTATTGGGTAATGTTTTATCAATGTGATGAATTCAAAGAAAGTCTGTCAAGATCTTATTTGATCTCCTGCCAATTAAACATCTCACTGAATTTGTTGCAATATTCTAGAAACTGTAAATTTGAGCTTCGTACTTCAATCCATACAATAAGAACTGCGTTTACGAGGTCGGGGTCATTATTCTGAATATACAATAATGATGCTCACTGTAGGTCAAATCTGTTTTTGTTTTGTTTTTCTGTTTGAGCAGCACAGTTTCTCTTCTGTTAAAGTCCTCCATTTTTGCTTGTCAGCAAACTTCCCTTTCTCCATATAGTCGAACCTTATGAAGGAGATTATTTTTATTGTTAAATCATAAGAGACGCAGATAGACTTGCTTACTCTGGCCAACACCTTGTGAGACTTTCAGTTGTTGTTTTTTAAAGTTGGGAACATTTAAAAATTCTATTCAGATGCATTAGCGAAAATTTGTCCTAAAAGCTACAGAATGTTTCAGATCTAGCTATGATCTTAATTTTTAATTTCGTTTTTATTTATTTAAAAATATGTCGCTAATTCATTTTTACCTTAAATCATCTGTGCAAGAAAATTAAATGTTTATATAATTTTTGTTGTTTGTGACTCTTTCGATGATTTTGTGAAAATTGAGTATTTTATTTGCATTTTCTTTATAAATCATTGAAACTGCTTTACCACAAATAGTCAATGACTGTGTGAACTATTTTTTTCATAAATTTTCGCTGAAGTTCATTTCCAACTAGCAGCCATTTTGTTTTGAACGCAGAAGTGAGCGTTATAAGGAATTGTAACGAATATGACGTCCTTGCACAGATGAGGAATGCCTATAGTTTAAAATAGAATCTTGTTTACCTCTGATCTTTTTGGAGTCCTTTCTTCACTGAAAGATGTGAGCAAACTTCACGCTGTACATTAACGTCATATTTGAAGAAGACGTTTAGGTGACGATTTTTAAATATTGCGTTGCCAGTTCAGTCTCGTATAACACTTAGGGCTGCTGAACAGTCACTTTTATTTGGCTTTGTTAGTTGGATTCGTTTCATTTCATTTTTTTTACAAAATGTCGACTCTAATCACCGAGAGCTCAAAGGGAGAGAAGCGTGTCGCTGATTGCATTCTCATTGGAAAACAAGGAGATACTCGGGGCAATGATCTTTGCATTCTAATAGGACAATAATGAAAAATTTTAGTCAATGATTTTTTCTGAACGCTTTTAATAATATTTGGGCGAAAAATAACAAAGACGTCACCTAGAAATTAAATTTATAAATTAAAAATC
This sequence comes from Carcinoscorpius rotundicauda, assembly GCA_011833715.1. Lineage (NCBI taxonomy): Eukaryota > Metazoa > Arthropoda > Merostomata > Xiphosura > Limulidae > Carcinoscorpius > Carcinoscorpius rotundicauda. The sequence goes on from CM022398.1 coordinate 30,038,251, forward strand.
TAAAAATAATCTGAAATATTTTAAAAATCTCTTTTGCTGTTAACTTACAAGAAATAAATAAATAAATAAAACATACTTGTCTGGTATCATTGGGGATATTCTTCAGTTTCTACAATAAAACTTTCTTGATCCAAACCTACTTAACACTTTCAATGTTTTTCAACCTTAAAGCTTTCATATATGTTTTAATCTATCTCTGTATGTTCAACTATATATTTGATATGGGTTTAAATTTATTACTAAAATAAATTTCATAAATTAATTTATTTTTCACAAAATGACCGAAATGAAATTATATAGAAAACTGGTTCTTCTAAAGTTTCGTATATTTCCATAATACACTTATTAATGTGTTTATTAACAGATAATGGACTATTGTATACGTTTCTTACATGAGATTTGTGTAAATTTATTCTGAAATGTAAATTTTCTGTTTCTTCAAGGTATATTTCCTTACATCAAATACTAGAGAATACATAACGTATTACGTATTAGCATTATGTGTGTGAACTATCACTAAATCTAGAGTTTATAAAAAATATTTTCTCTCCATAACATATTGGCTATAATATATTTAGTATTTAGTACATTCAATATAACCTTTCCAACAAATATAACAAGTTGTTATATTGTAGGGAAAGATATCTTCAGCAGATCTCTTTATTCTGATTAAAATAAACAAATTGTCACGAAGTCAACCTACCCCCCTGGTGGGAGGGCGGCATGTCTGCGGACTTGGTAGAATGGTAGAAACCGGGTTTCGATACACGTGGTGGGCATAGCACAGATAGTCATTTGTGTATATGTTTAAGTAGACATAAACAAATTCATTTTTGCTACAGGTCGTAATATATTTTTTTTAGTTTCGTGGTATCCCGTAATGTATGAATAATCAAGCAATTCGATTTTCTTCCAGTGTTCCTACCCGAGTTGCTCAAGCTTGGGAAATATATTTGGAACTCCTGAAAACTTTATTTCTAAACTATATTTTTCCCATTTAATAATTTAATATACATTTAAAATAATCCATTTCACACTTTTATACCAAACACCTGAGAAGCTGTGAATAAAAAAAATAATAATAAAAGATCATATTTTTCTCAAATAGTTTTTTAAACAGTGTAAAAAGGCCAACGTTATTCTGGATACGTTGTTAGTAGAAAGACTTTATGACGACAGTTGAGAAAAATACTTTTATAATTCGTTGAAAGATTGTTCACCTTTTCAACGTGAAAATATATACATTATCACCCGCTTTTATAGAATACTATAAGTTGTTATTATGCCCAGCATGGCCAGGTGATTAGGGCGCCAGACTCGTAATCTGAGGGTTCCTGGTTCGAATCTCTTTCACACCAAACATGCTCGCCCTTTAAGTCGTGGTGGCGTTAATAATATCGATCAGTCCCACTGTGTTAAAAAATGAGTAGCCCAAGAGTTGGCGGCAGGTAGTGATAACTAGCTGCCTTCCCTCTAGTCTTACATAGTTAAATTAAGGTCGATTAGGTTAGATAATCCTTATGTAGCTTTGAACGAAATTGCAAAAACAAACTAGTTATTGTAACTCAATAACGATTAATATTTAGTTTGAATAACAAACATTTTAAAACTTGTTTCCATAGCACGAAAATAAAATCTTTCTTATTAATAACATGAAATTATTTATGTCATATGTTTCCTGTTTGTTCCAAGTTCTATGTCCTTTTATTATGTTTATTTCTTGGCCAACGTAAATTTCGTTTCTCTTTTCATTTCCGATTCCAAATGATGCTTCGGTCAACAAATCAACCAGTATGTATTAATACAGTATTTACAATGATGACCGAACATTTTAAACTCTTTGACCTCGTAACACTTGCTGTAACTTTTGTTTTTGTTGCTCATGTTTTTTTGTTCTTCTAGACTATAAGAAACTTTCAGCTTCTGATAGTATTCCACTTGTTCTTTCTTCAGAACTATAGCAAATTCGTGTTTAGTTGTTCTACTAGGCTTTTAGGGAAAGACAAAAACAGTAAGGGATTTAAAAATCTAAGGTATGCATAAGAGTTTTTTGTTTTGTCTTTGACAGCTTGTTCACTCGAAACAATAAAAAATATCTTTGGTTCAATAATTCAATTACTTTAACAAGAATATCGGTAACAATTATTAATCAAACCTTAAACTACACCAATCTACATTTCTCTCAGAGACTAGAGTACAAGAAAAATCTGTTTGGCAAACAGATTACCAAAGATACAAAATTCTGTATTAAGCAAAATGTTTACTGTTTTTGTTGTCCGGAATTAAACCAGAAATAGCTACGACTATAATTAAATCTTAAATATGCCGAGAGAATGAGCTATCAATCAAAGGGTTTGACTTCCAAAACTGTAACTGTATCTCAAATTGGTTGAGAGATAACGGAGCTATGAGTTAAGTTTGTACTTGAAAAAGTCAAAGCCATTTTACGACCCGCTATGCCGCGACCGAGAAGTTTATTGTTCAACGTTGTACAATACCTTGTGAACATCACAAGTCTGTTGCATTGCCAGCACGTTAAAGAAAAGATCGTAACCTGTACAGTTAAAACGTCACTTTTTTTTCTCTCTTACCCATAATTGAACTAAATATACCGAATTGCTTTAGAGTTTCAAGCATTTTGTGTATGGGCAAAAGATAAAAATATGTTAACAATAAGACGTATATAGTACAGCGCTTTTAGAACTTGACTACCGTCTCGCTTTATAACAATTTTTTTTTTTTTTTTCTGACGCGGCACTACAATAACAGCTTTGTTGTTCTGCTAGACTGTTTGGCTCCTGCTAGAAAGAGGACTTCGTACTTGTACACTAGGCTGCGCGTTGGTGAAGTGTTTAATTAGACGCAATATCCATATTTTGGAATCACGAGTTTTCAATTACAAAACATTTTGGAGTTGAAAGTGTCATACACAATTTCTTCAGGCTCAAAAGCTTTGCTAAAGTAAATCTTAAATCCAAAAGGACAACGTTTTTTTGTTGTTATTGCGTAATTAGCTTTTGCAAAGGATTTGATCTGTGCAGCAACCAAGTGCGACCGTTGTCTCCTCGTTCTGCGACGAAACCACGGTCATATCACGAAACTACATATTTGCACGTGCACAAAAGGCTTGACATTTTCTGGTTGACAGGAATCTTTGTATTATAATCAACGACATTGTCCAGTAGCTAGCTACTGACCTGTTTCTTTAAACAATCGAGTCACGTCAGCCTAGAAAATGAACTTTTTCGTCACCTAGGCTATAATTACTGAAGAATTCGAGAACACGCTCAGTTGTATGTGGAGTTGTATCACCGGTTCTTACAGTTGGTTTTTAACCTTTTTAAAGAGCTAGGCATTAAAATGCAGTAACCATCTCCTCTAAAATATAAACATGATGGGTTAAAAACATAAAATATACGCAAAGAATAAACCAATGGTATATTTCCATTTGATAGTCTTATGGTAAACGCACAGAAAAACCTTTTGGCATATATTTAGCAGTATCGGCGCGATAATTTCTGAAAAGATTAAATCTAAATAACTAAATAGTTAGTATACCTAAATACATATACGCTGACAGTAATACTCCTGTCTATGATACCTAATGCCACGTAATGTTTCAAAATTCCTGAGCATGTAATGACAAAATGATATTTAGCACGTCACAGATGTACAGGAATTGATATTTTTATTACGTGCATGATTATCACTGTCAATTAAAAGTTATTCCTGTTTTTATCAAGAGACATATTTAATATAGAATGACTAAATTGATATACAGACTTTCCAGTTTATATAACACGTCGTGTTACTTCATTATTATGTTTGGTTTAATTTATATCAGTGACAGTAAGTACAAAATAGGACATGAAATGCTCCATTTGTAGTTCATATACATAGACTTCAAGCTGTTAATTAAAGAGACAGTAAGCGCGGAAATGAACATAAACATCAAGACGTCTTCAAGAAGTTTCCATTGTATTGGGTTTTACTCTCTAATTAACACCTTTCACAAAAGGTAAACTCCAGAAGGCATTAACAAATTAGAAATAGAAGGTAAGCAGCCAGTAACTGGTGTAACTTTAATCAGAAACTTGTTTTTTCCTAGGGAAGAACAATTTTACTTCAATTATGAAATATGAAACCAAAATCGCTGAATACAGCAGTGAAAATAAATTGCCTTTCAAAGAAACATGATATACATCAGTTCTGAATCTTACACTTTTACCGTGTGAGTGAAGTACATCATCTCTGAAACTTGGACATTTACCGCGTCAGTATAGTATAATGTAATAAGTCCAAGATAAATGTCTTTTGTGTTTATTTAGTTTTCCCGCGAAATTCTCTAAACACTTTCCACACCCAAATACTTCATCACTCAATCTCAACTTAACTGAAAGCGCCGTGACCCTAAGCCTACCGTAATAAAGCCATAGTCTCTTAATCTAAAGATCTACCATGCTTCGGCGCTTTTGCACTCCAATATTCACTCCCCTTTGCTTTCTGTCCTCCTAAATGAGGACTTTTCCAACTCAATTTAAAGAACGAGTAGGGGGCCAAGAAGATCGCCACACAGGTAGCTTAGATCGCTCTTTGTTTGCTGGATATAATGGGCTGGCAGCGTGGCGTATTACCTAGAGGGCATGGCCGCCTCTTCTGTGTGGTCAGTCTGATTAATGGCGATTGGTCGAACGATTGAGGGCTTCTAGTTCCAGAGAATTTGGTGTCTTTTGAGCCACTTCACAGCTTACCTCCCACTGCCGTCAGTTACACGCTTTGAGGAGAGATCAGTCAGCTCAAACTCCTATTTAGAAGTATGTGTGACGAATGACCACGACTTGCCAGGGTTCAGGTTTTGTTTGATTTGTGGGCCTTTCATCGGCAATACATGTACAGGTGTTTTAGGAAAATCTGACCCTGTCAGAAGAAAGCTGTCAAGATCAGACTGGTCTTTGATTGTAGACAAAAACTCAACCGATAAGCTTGCTTATTTACACTCATCTCGTTCCAGTATTTATGCAATCATGATATCATTATATTCAATGAACTATACTTATCATTATCCATAGAACAGTTATACTGATTAATTGTACCCGAACATATCCAACAAACTTTCATTGAAAAAAATGTTAATCTACTCTATACAAAAACCTTACTAATAATATTTGCTATTTAATTATTGATCTTTTGGATTTTAGAAACGTATTTAGAGTTTAATCGTGAAAAATGGTTGCACCTTCAACCCAAATTGTCGTTTATTGTAATATTCATAATAAATAATCTTTGATAATTGTATGTTTGGGTACGTCTTCAGTGTGAACGTAAAGTAATAAGTAACTAAATTTCTTTACTATATTTTGCAGTATATCTTCTCGTTTGTCTTTTGATATAAAACAGTGTAAATAAAATATGATAGGGTAACTGCATACGTATTTGAAATTGGAAGTGTATACAATAAAAACCAGTAAAACATCGTTAATCACAAAAAAATATTTCGTACCCTTCTCTTGATTAACGAGAGGTCTAGTTCTATTATTTGTTCTGAATTTCGCGCAAAGCTACACGAGAGCTAACTGCGCTAGCCGTTCCTAATTTAGCAGTGTAAGACTAGAGGGGAGACAGCTTGTCACCACCTACCGCCAACTCTTGGGCTACTCTTTTACCAACGAATAGTGGAATTGACCGTAACATAACGCTCCCACGGCTGAAAAGGCAAGCATTTTGGTGCGACCGGGATTTGAATCCGCGACCCCCAGATTACGAGTCAAACAGTTCTATTGTTTATAGATGGATGATATCCATTAAATTATCTTTAAGTTAAGACTTTGGAAAATGTGAAATTACGTGAATTATTATTTAGGGTTTAGTTTAGGAAATTTTATTTTAATATTTCGTTTAAGTAATAAACAGCGCTTATGTAATGAAATGCCCCACAGAAGTAGAGCGGTATGTCTGCGGACTTGCAGCACTAAAAACCGGGTTTTGATACACGTGGTGGGCAGAGCACTCATAACTAATTGTGTAGCTTTGTGCTTGATTAAAACAACGTAGTAGAAGAGTGATTTGGTACATGGTGGTGGACGTTTGTTGTAAAACACAAAACAGATAGGGAACTGAATGAAACTAAACACAATGTAATAAAACAATGTTTTCATATATTTCAAAACGCCGATTTTTAGACCTCAGTGAGCGGTTGCCATATACAAAGCTTATATTTATATGTCGTGTAATGGGTTGCATACACAAAACCTGAGAGAATCCTTTTCGGAATGTTGCTTTCTGCCAAAAATGTTATGAAAAACTAGTAAGACAGCATGCCCTCGGCTAAACAGAACCCGCCTATAATTCTGAACACTTATTTCAGCATTTGTACCATATCATTGTTAAACGTGGTGTCTTCTGATATAGACGGGTATGTAACGTACCAATTAGAAATTTTTTGGAATATCTCTTCAATATTGAATCCAGTGCTGAGCTGTCAGGGATATCAATTCTGAATGTGTAACGTTTATAGTTCGAACACATTTTGAATAATTGCTTATTATAAGTTTCATAAAGACCGTTAAATTTTCCTTTTATTATCTTAATAAGGAGCTAAATTTTACCATTTATTTCGCTACTTACTTTTGGCCAATTGATTTCTGCGAAGTCAGAGTTTGGATAATCTACACACCTGATGACATTAGGATTTCAAGTAAAGGTCGACTGAATGAACCAAGGGTCAAACAATTGTCTAGTTTGTACTGATGTGGTGAATAATAACTACATTTACTCTTGAGGTGCCCCTAATGACACAGCAGCACGTATGCGGACTTACAACACTAGAAACTGGGTTTCGATACCTGTGGTGGACAGAGCACAAATAGACCATAACGTAGCTTTTTGATTAACTTCAAACAGCTTACTCTTAAACCATTGAATTTCCCTATTCAAGTTTTTATTCTTTATCTGCTTTAAAAGTTTCACTCTCTTGAGATGGTACAAGTTTGTTTTTTTCTGTAGATTTTCTTCATCAACGGATAAACGATTCTTAAGGTATCCAAAAGTAAATTCTTGGCATATATAGCAGCCGGTAGATGGCGAACGTGCAAGTATTTCTAAATCAATTTTGCATAGTATACTCTACTGCTAACATGTTAGAAAATGTGAATGTTGAACGATTAATGGCGGGTTTAGGAAAACTATTTTTATAAGCCGTCAAGAACTGTACAAAATCTTGAAATGGTTCATTACGCAGTGTTAGCATAGATTGCTTCTTTTTAAGCTTGTTTGCTAGTTTTACGCTGAATATTGCCTCCATAAGTATCATGCAGTAGTTGTTTTTTGTTTGGCGAAATGACGTATAACGGATCTACGCTAAACATAAATTATTCATAATCTCTCTATAGGTCAGCGATAAGGTTGTGAACTTAATCGGGGTTCGATTCCTGAATTCGACACAGTGCAGGTGACCTGTGGTGTAATTTTGCGCTAAAACAAATAAACAAACCTCACGTATAAAACACTGATAGAACCCATTACAATGAATATTGTAGATTTTAACTTTTACTTTATTTTGTTTTTTACATAATTTTATACTGGTTTTTATTCATCTTTTCTCGAATAGCGACTTACAATGTGAGTTTGTTAGATATGTAAATTCTGCTTATGGTTTGTGAAGGTATACCAGATTTTCAGTTATACCTTTTGAAACGTGATAAATCGTCATATTTGTTATCTGTACAAAACAAAAGTAGATTGTTAATTGGTTTGTTTTGTAATGCGTATTCATTTCTTACGATATTTATGTTCAGTATAGTGAATTCATATATCCCAAGGAATAAATATGCATTCATTGTAAGACCAAAGGAAATTTAACAAAGTCTATTCTTACTGTGGAGATAATACTATACAAAAGAACGAGAAAGCAATAGACGGCTGTTTCTTATTTCGAAATTTTAATACCCAACCTTAAAATTGTAATTTACGTAATAAGACTCGTCAGAGATGCATCGTCTGGATGCCTTTAACGCATGATACGACTTTCAATGTTCTCAAGGATTCGTGGCCATAGCATCCATCAAATCTTTTAGTAGGAGAAGGTTCTTCAAGTCTTCGTCTTCATCAAGCCTCCACCAGCTTTATCATACAAGTTGTATAATTGCATGCCACTCCTTGGTCAATCTTAAAAGGTGTCTGACGTCAGTGGAGCATGGGGTGGCCACTGGCAACAAGAGTAGGCAGAAGATCAGGTACTGGTTAAAGGTTTCACATGAACAATACACAACCGTGTGGGGTCTTATAATGACCCGTTGTTCTAAGAAGACTAATGGTATATTGCTTTGTTATTGACGTGGGTGTTTAGAAAGACGCACTTTATACACTGGATGAAAAAAATTGGCCTCTACAAAATTGCATTATCATCAACAATGAGTTTAAAACCAGTTTCTGTTTTAGATCCACATCCGTCACTTGACGGTCAACGTTATTAAACAAGAAGTAAACCACAATTCACATAAAAATGTTTCGATTTTCATGCGCGATTTAAAGACATTTTTGATAAAGATACGCGAAGTACTGATTACAGTGTTAAGCTGTAATTCAGGAAATCAAATTTTCGTGTTCATGATCAATAAATTCGAATGTTAAAAAGTACTGAAATTTAATTTGAAACTTGCACATTATTAGTAACTGCCGTAAAACATGTATATTACTCTTAATTGAACATTGATGCAAGACTTATTAGCAACTACCATTCGAAATTTCTTCACTTATTGTACTCCCCGCTAGTACAGCGGTAAGTCTACGAATTTATAACGCTAAAATCAGGGGTTCGATTCCCCTCGGTAGGCTCAGCAGGTGGCCAGATGTGGCTTTGCTATAAACACACACTACTTATTGTACAATGTTAAGTGCACCGGTTTTAGCCTGAAATAATGGTTGGATTAGATGCTAGCTGAAGTTTGAAGGAATTATCGTTGCCTGTTTTAAAATTTCCTTCCGGAAAAAGATTTGTATGCCAAGAGTTCTGCCCTCCGAGTTTGCAAACATTAAATAGTATAGTATGCTCAAAATAATGTTGCATATCTTGCCTCTCAAATAATTTTGTACTTCAAAATAAAGGTTTGATTTTTTTTTAAATATTTCATCCAGTTTGACAGACAAAAAAAATATAGAAGAAAGTATAAACCCGCATGATATGGCACTATTTTTCTACGCGCACGTGCATTGTTTACCTATTCTCTCTATTACGATAGTATTAAACATATGAAACAAAAACAGCCAGCAAAGTATGGTTATATTGAACCAAATGGTACAGAAACAGTACATATGATCAGTGCAGTTCCATCATAGCCAGGTAGTTAAAGCGCTTGCCTCGTGATCTTAGGGTCGCGAGGACGAATCCCCGTCATACCGAGCATGTTTGCCCTTTCAGCAGTGGGGACGTTATAAATTAGGGTCAGTTCCACTATTCACTGGTGATGACAAGCTGCTTTCCCTCTAGTTCTACACTGCTAAAAATAAGGACAACTAGCGCAGATAACCCTCATGTAGCTATGCGCAAAATTCAAACAAGCAAAAGAAAAGTGATGAGTGTAAGATAGAAAATTCAACTTTATAAAATGAAACAGCAGATGTAAATAATGCTGTAACTTAATCTGTTCGTGTGAGTATGTGTGGAAACTAATCTTGCAGGCAGCTGAACAATACAAACAATATGTTAAACGTATTCATACTTTTTACATCAGTATTGCTAAGTAACGATAAAAGCTACTGTTTTCGTATACTCTGAATTGTGGCGTCTTTTGTTTTTTCTTCTGTTTGAAGACTACATGGAAAGCAGGTTTTTACTCGATAGCTTCTGGAATGTAGTCTTTTGTCTTTTACCTCATTGCTTCATGAATTGCACATTGATTAGGATAGTTGAGATTTATAAAAAGCACTTAAGTATACGACAAGACCTTCAGTTCTATATGTAACCAGTGAGGAAAAAAAAGTCTCAATTTTTTCGCCTCGAATACTCCGTGTTGGTCGTTGTTGAAGTGACAGTTGAAAGTGTTTTAGTTTCAAAATGGAAGATATCTTAGAAATCAACTTGAAATTTCTTTTTGAGCAATTACTCTTGTAACGTGAACTTTTGCTACACAAAGTAACAAATGGAAAAGCTAAGTAATAAACGTGTAAAACGCACTCTACCGACTCGCGTCGTTATGACACGAATGTTGCCTCTTTAAAAACGAGTTACTCGACCAAAGATAGTAGTTCAAATTATCAACGACTGTTCAGCAGTTAATCAAAAATATTGATGTAGCTTTCTAAAGTGAATATATTACACACACACACACACACACACACACACACACACACACACACACACACACACACACACACACACACACACACACACACACACAAAGTACCAAGTTTTGTCAAGCGAATAATGTTTATGTGCGTGCGTTAGACAACATGCGATTAACAAATTTTTTAACCGCCGACAAGATTTACTTTTGTCTCGACCGTTAAATTATGGCCTTTGTTGGAGCGCTCGAGTGTAGTAGCGAATAATGAGCTTTGATGAAATGACGAATAAACCAGGTGTGCAAGTTTATAAGGAAACTGATGAGGGTTTCTTTTTTCTGTAGCCGCACGCCACAAGCACATGTTTGTTGCCAAGGTTATGTACAGCTGTACAGGATAAACAGACAGGGGTTTCCTCAGGTGAGCATGCGACCCCCTTAAGTTGCATTCCAGATAGAAGTGGTGCCTGTCTACTGCAGACAGCATGGCTTTTTAGGCCCAGCTAACAAGCAAGTGTTTTATGAAGCGATCATTAAGAAGAATCCATCGAGGGGCCCGGCCGACTCACCCGGGGCTAGGCGTTCAAACTGATGACAATTCCCGCTCTGTTTGGACACTAGGCTACTGTGATTTAGTTTTCTAACGTATGATGCATAAAATGTGCTTAATTGAAAGACGTTTTAGTTCGGTTTGCCGTCCCACCTGTGTTACAGTTTGCCGGAGAACGTGAATTGTTCCCACTGCCTTTATTTATCACCTTATTTCTCATTATTTCTGTTTGAACTTTCTATCTCTCTATCTATCTATCGCCTAATATTATGAAATGCATTCGTGAACGTAAGGTAAAAATACTTGAATGTAGGTACCGACTTCCATCATAATGGGTTATCACTTTGCTATATTTCCCTAAACACACAGAATCAACGACAACTGAGATTTAAACAACTTTTCCACTATCTCGACCTTTTAACAGGTGTATCAATAACTAACTTTAAAAAATCTGATCAAAAAAGACGAAGATTTTGGAATCAAACTATCGTTTTTATGTTGGAATTATTACATCTGAAGGTTAAAGGTTATATGAGATCTTTTTCCGGTTTTTTAAAAACTGCTGTTGACCAGTAATAGAAAGTAATTAAAAACTGCTAAATCTCCTTTGAAAATATACTACAACCACATTATTTATGTTATATCTACGTCACAACTTCAATTGTTTTACTATCTGTGACGTTTGCGTACTAAGTATTGTGTGAATAGAGACGAAATAATCTATTATTGAAATCGAAGTAAATTACAAACGTAATAGCAACACATTATTCTAACCGTTTTACTAACATTACTTAACAGACTTTAAAACATCCAGCTGAATCCTTTTACTCCTAAGTGAATGACAAATTTTGACTGTACTCTAAATTGCACATAAAGTACGACTTGCTGATGGTCCCTCCAGTAAACAGTTTCACTTCTAGGTAACGTACCCATTTGTAGCTAACCAAATTATATTTTAAAAATATCTTTCATGTACAACATAGGTCTATTTAGGTATATAAAAATTCCAAAAACTATTTTTACCGTATTTTCATAAAGAATGTAATAGAATGTTAATAACTATAATATAATAGTCATGTACTGAACAGTTAGAAAGTCAGGTTGGAGTTTTCCTTCTCTATTTATTAAATGTTCCTATAGAGCAGTAGAATTGATAGAAATATTAGCTGAAGTTTCGCAAACACCAAATGCGTAATACATTTATATGAAAAGTACATTATAAACATCTATAATAAAGTAATTATCACTTCGTATACAAAATATGTTATTACCACAGTAAGTTGGTAATATATGTTAAAACTAAAATAACTTGGAAATCAATGAAAATAATTTTTGTATTGTTATACATTAAGCCTAAAGTTAATGTAAACGTATGCAAAGATATGACTTTCTGATCATGTTGAATTCTAACCATATAAGATTTGAATTAAACTATTCTGTGTTAAGCTACGTTTAGTTTCTAATTTGTGAAGTTAATTATGAAACATTACACTTTATACCTAATAGAGCTTTAATGATAAAACACAAGTAACACTTTAAAATATATCCTTTCATATTTACCTTGGACATTAAACTGTATCATTATTAGCTACGTTCTATTGAAGGTATAATTATTTCACAATGTTGTCAACGTTTTAAAACAACTGGGTGATTAGACTTAATATATTTCGTTCACAGAACACAATACAATAGGATATATTGGGGCAGAATTCAAATAAATGGGAATTTGTTCTCTTGGCGTTTTTTAAACAATATCTTTCTCGGTAAGGCAAAATATTTCATTTTTTCTTAGAACTTTGAAACGTGTGTGTGTGTGTGTGTGTGTGTGTGTGTATGCTTAAAAAATCTGACGGTGATTTGAACAACATATTTGAATAAATGTCGTAAATATAAATTATGTGAATTTATTAATATATTAAAACACTTAGTTCTACCTTTTTAATCTGACTCATAATCGACCTACAGAACTCGGTTTTTCGCGAAGTTCGAATTGGGGCGGAGTCGGAAGATCCGGGGTCACATAGGGTTGAGACGCCCTTTAGCTGACGTTCATCGAGCGATTACGTGCTTAGATTTCGAGAAGTTTCAGAGCAGTTGCCTAAATGCTGGTTTAAGGTTATCTTACTGAAGATAAGATTTGATGCCCATGATAATCATAAACAGTACAAATTGGAGCTTGTCCAAGGAAGTCTTTTTTTTTTCTTACGTCATCATGACGTCTAAAGATCACTATAACACATTTTTCACATTATCATCTGATTTCTCAACATTATACTGTAATTGTTGTTAAGATAATTTAATGGATTCTCCTTTTTATGTAACATTTAAACACCACTATTATAAGATCATTTGTAAATTCCAGGATACGCTTCTTAACTGCAAGCGGTGTATGATCTTTCTAATAACACTGGGTTGTAATGGAATATTTTTTTCATGTTTATTTGTTAATTTGTATCGGTATTTTCCCATTAGATTACGACCGTTTTTAACTTGCCAAAGCATTTAATTTTATATAGCTCTTCTAAATTATGTTTGTTTGTTTGTTTGTGAATTATGCACACAGATTTTGATTATCTCAAAGTTCTGATGGCAAAGTTTTATCACTGAAGAGTTCTTAAAATAATCTCTTTTTCAGTTTGTTTTTTTTAATATAACATCAGTTCGGAAGAAGTGTCGGCGCAGCTCAGTGAAAGCTTGTTGCATAAAAAAAGACTTAGTTCTGAACGATCATTTTTCTTACTGTGTATAGTGGTAATCATCCACAAAAATAATAATAAACTGTTTATTCTTAACAATAATTACATGCTTACTAAACTCTGTAACTTGTTGCTATCAGCTTAAATACTTTATACTAATAGAGCATAAGAAATCGAACAATTTATTTTGGTCATTAGTTTAAAAAGTCGGTTAACGTTAATTTACTTGTGAGAATGATCGTGTGAAATTAGTCCTTACGTATTAGTTTCGTAGACACTTTTCTCTGTCAGTTAAGCCCGTATTTGTTTTCTTCTAAGTTTGCTTCCGGACGTTATTTAAATCGAGAGGAAACGATTATTCTTGCGACTTTCTCATTGTTAAAACTCTATATTGATAGTATCTGCCTGATAGCTCTGGTGCTTTCGAAATAAATGTCTGCATTTTGTTTTCAACACCCGTGTATGAACTAATTTGCCTTTGTTTCAGTTGTCTTTGAACACCTTACAAAACAATGCAAAAATCGTGAGAGGGAATGAGGTATAACTAAACTGAATGTCGAATGGCTAAGTAATGAATGCTACGCATATTTTTACCAACTTCATCACAAACCCATCGTTGAAATGACTTACCAGGATTTATGGATATGCAGGTTCATTCTTTTGTTTTATTACACAAAACTTAAGTTTCCCCTCACGAAGGATATTCTAACATCCCTTTACATGTTGTTATACGAAGAAAATGCACGATGATAAAGACGTGATTAATTATTTAGCATCCGCTATAGAAAACTTGTGGGTTACTATAATTTCTTTTGTTTCAATTGGTTAAATGAAGTATTTATTTAACTACTTATATTTACATACGTGCTTGAACATATCTAAACTATATGATGAACGGTTCTGTAAAGAAGGGGATAAAGAGACTGTTAGCTCTTAGTATTACTTGATATAATAACCTTATAGAATATTAAAAGAACAGTGAACCAATATCAACATGCTACAATATGTGTATTGTTTTCTATCTTTTGCTACTACTTCGACCATTCAGTTGTATTCTTCTGTTCTTGTAGTTCTTACGTTTGCTACTAGAGGCTCACATGCTGCGGTACAAGAGAGCGTGTGCTGATCTCTGGATCATACTTTGACACTCCGAATTACCAAAGAAAGTTAGTACAAGTTCGTTTTTGTTAGTACTTGTGGAAGGCTAAACTATAGCATAGGGCATAAAAGGCATTGAACTCTCGAATTCATTCACTTTTTTGTTTAGTATTTTTGCCAGTTACGAAACAATGAAATATTTTTTGCGAAATATACGGTTCCCAAAATAAAACATTTCAAATGATATCTTAAAGATATTGAAATATTTCTTTTTGGTTAAACTGTATAATTCCCGCCAAGATTACTTCGATCAAATGGAAGAATACAATTGTATTAATAAACGTTTCGTAGGGTCTGTTCATGACGCAACTGTAGCAACAAGAACAAAAAAAAAAAATCCAAAGCTGGTTTATTTTAAGGGTGTCAAACCATTTAAGATTTCCTTTAGTTACAAAAGCTTTAATTATGTCTTACTGAGCAGTTCAAACAGAATATACAAATGAAATATTAGCATGTATGCATGTCAGTATAATACTTAACTTATGCAAAAGGATCTAGTTTCATTTGAGGCAAACTTTTGTTTGCATACTTATTTGTAAAATACATTAATCTCAGTGATCTGATGTACGTATAAAATGTATGCTTCAGATAACCTAAGAATCATGTGAATTGACTGCTTGAAAAGAACATTTTTTATTGAATGGTGGGTATTGTTTATTATGTACAACCGGTTTCACATAATAAAGATTTATAAAAAGATTATTTTAGAAATACTACGTTAATAAGATTCCAATGACTTTTTAGACTATATAAGCCTACAAGATCTGGTACTGAATACGACAGTAACAATCATTTTCAACGAATGGCTCAGTGAAATTATTTATATATGCTTATTTCTCTCGTCAATGGTACAATCGGTGCAGCGTAAGCAGTAATACGCAGGTAAAAATTGCTGCGGATACTGAAGTTTAATAATCTTTTTTTTTTTTTTTTTTAATGATGCTGAACTTGGTCGTAGTTGCATCTAGTATCGTTGCCGAAGATGGTTAATCTGCTGCCATGACGATGATGGTTCACTTCTTCAGTTGCCAAATAGCCAAGCAGTTTTTGTTTCTACTTGTCATTTTGGAGAATGTCCTAACGGCAACTAAAAAGGGATTAGACGTTGCCGTGAAGGTTAAGCCATTGCCATGAAATTTTCTGTCAGCATGATTGCTACGCTGTCTTCAGACCTTTATGGTTCATTATCTGAATCGTGATATAACTGTTTTGCAGCCCTAGAGTGCTCATCAAAACTTAACTCGGGCTTAAAAGAACAGACCGACGAGCAACTGGTTATGTTCGGTTAAAGTGAAACGGAGCATTTCTGCTGAATCCCACATCAGTTTGTTTGTTCGTAGTTATCTCTAGTTTATTTCCAAAGACGTTACTTCTATCAGTGGGCTATCAAAAATTTATATGATCAACGTAATATTTCACGTGATACTTTATATATATCATTTGTAGAAAAAATAAACAAAAGAATCCAATTGCTGTTTATACACCATTAACCCTATAAATATTTGTCAGTTAACAGTAGTTATATTATGAAACCCAAACTTATTAAGAAACATGAAAGGATAACAGTAATAACTAAAATCGATAAAACTGATTTAAAATTTACTTAGTACTTGTATTTACGAAAGGCACTATCGAATGAAAAGTTAACATTATTCGAAAAACAACACTTTTCGTTATTTTATTTTGAGACAACTTAAAATATATTGTTTTATTCGAAGTTTTATCTTTTTTCGGATATCCAACAACTAGAATTAGGTTTAGCAGTTCAGAGCATACACGGTCGATAAAATGTTCAATTCTATTGGCTTTGAGATCGTACTTACCATGGCAAAATTCCTTTATAAGTAACATTTTGTAAAGGTAAAACTAAACATCGTGAATGAAGTTTTTATCACGAGGCTGTATACACCGTGGAAAAAATCGGTATCTATAACAAAATAATCTAGTAATCTTCTGAGCGTCACTGCCTTCTTTTCCCTGAGGCTTCTTTTAGGTTGTTTACTTTACGTCTAATGGTTTTGACAAGTTGATGTTTGTGATTTTGATGATGTGGCTGGAAATGGCAGAATGAACGAAGGAAATCGTATTTAACCTAAGAAGATCTGGAGTTAATCTCGAAAAATAATAAGAAATGTGATTGCTTCATAACAAAATATAATTATCGAAATGAAACAATTTTTTGAAACAAAATGTCAGGGTTTGCTAAGTTCAACACAAAATTAAATTCATTAAAGATACAAAATTTGAGCATTTAATAAGCTTAATACTAAACTGTTCATTTATGAAGATAATTTTGATTTAGAATTTTTCTTTCAGAAAGTTAGTAAAATCACTTAGCTGAAACACATACGTAAGATAAAATAATGTAAAATACTATTAATAGGCTTAGTTCCCTGTAACAACAAATACATTATTAAACAATGAAAGTTATTTTTGATAATTCATATGTAAATCCCAGTTTTAAAAATTATCGATCAGAAATAAAATTTTCCATGAGATAATAAGTGTATGGGGCATAAGTCAGGAAAGTTTAACACTAAGTAAAGAATAATTTTTCGAAAAGCAAATAAATTTTCACTATGTATTTTATTTATCGGATAAATACATAAAAAGTATATATATATTGAAATATGTATTCCCTACGTAATACGAAATTAACTTTATCTGTTTTATAAGCACATCGAATATGTAAGGGAAGTATTGTGACATGTTTTATATCGCTGTAATTGTTATTTAAAAACAATTTTAGATAAATTGGACTTTTGTTGTTGTTGTTATTACAGAAGGGCAGTTGAGAATATTTGTTTTTTAGTCCGTGTTTGTGTTACCAATCCATTGAAACAAATGATTTTTAAACGCTTTACGTGGAGCCAAATGTCTTAAACTTCCAAAATAAGAGAAAGGCCTTGTATTTTTAAAAAAGAAAAAAGTTATGGGGCTTCTGTTTAAAATATGCTTTAACTCTGTTAAAGTGTATTTGTGTAGAGCTCAAGTCGTATATAGCTAAAAACGAATATTGAAGCATGTTAATTAGGATCATCGATAAATTTATGGTATTGCAACGAAGAGAATCAAACCATAGATTTTATCGGTAAACAAAGCGCAGATAGCCCATTATGTAGCTTAGATGTGAATCAAAAGCAAGCCTGCAAACAAATCGGACGTGGTCTAGCTATCAGTGCTCCGGATCTTATATTAGAAATCCCAAGGTTCGAGTCCGATATATACCACTGAACACTTTACGTGACGGACACGTTATAAAACTCTCAGTAAATAATATGAAGACATATTTCAGAGCTGTAATAACACATTCTTGTAATTCATTCATTCTTATCAATAATTGCAACTTGGATTTGAATTAAGAATTGATAAAATATTGTAGAATATCAGATAGATGGCTCAATAATGTGGTACAGGTCTCTTATTTATGGAACATAAAGTACGAAATATATGTTGGTGTAATTTGCTTAACTAAAGCGATTTGTGAGTCTGTATGTGACGGCTGTACTTCTCGACAAGTCTTACAGAGAAATTTCCGTTGCAAGAACTCTGTTGCAAAGCTGTCATGAACAATATACGTTCTTTTTTCCCTGTGGCTGTATGTCCTACTTCCCTGTCCAGGGATTCACAACGCTAAAATCAGGGGTTCGATTCCCCTAGGTGGACTCAGCAGATAACCCGATGTGGCTTTGCTATAAGAAAATACAATTCTTTCCTGTCACTTTTCATAATCCACCTATTTTCCAATACCTATTTCAGTAGTTCAGTTGGAGAGGATTCCATAGGCACTGCCTCCGGCGACACGACCTTTTCTAAGTATGGAAAATAATAATTTACACATTTGCTTGTCCAACAGCTTGAGGTATGCAACAGTTGAACTGATACATCCTGAAAGCAACTTGTGTACACAGATGAAGATACTTCTTGATTAGGTTTCATACTATTCACTGATCGTGGTCTTTGTGAATTAACACCTTCTACAACTTTAACTTATCGAGTATGACTTATTTTGTAGGTCCGTTTCTCAATGGTCCTGATTCTCCATTATTTTTCAATGACATTTAATACAGAGAATATTTCCATCTTGGTCTTGGTGTATGAATATTTTGCTTTCGAAAGGTTTGTTACACATTTTTCCCAAAAATTGACCATTTATAGCGCCACCACAATACTTACGACGAAAAGCTTTACAATGTAAAAATGTTATTCTGATACGTCTGTTCCACGACTCGTAATCTGTGGGTCGCGGGTTCGCATTCCAGTCGCACCAAACATGCTCGCCCTTTCAGCGTTATAAAGTAACGATCAGTCCCACTATTCGTTGGTAAAAGAGTAGCCCAAGAGTTGGCGATGGGTGGTGATGATTAGCTGCCTTCCCTCTAGTCTTACACTGCTAAATTAGGGACGGCTAGCACAGATAGCCCTCGAGTAGCTTTGTGCGAAACACACACACACACACACACACACACACACACACACACACACACACACACACACACACACACACACACACACACACTCACACTCACACTCAAGTGTCTTTAACATAATGTTAAACACGATAAGCACTACCATACCCTTGACAAGATGAAAAGTTGGACATTATAAAATATTTACCCATTGATAGTTTCTAATGTAGTTGACGATGACCGAAGAAGGTCGAAACGTTGTTCGCTCTTCTATTTAAAATATTTTTTGAGCCCAAACGAGCCGTTTTTGCATATAAAATTCTCAACAAGTGGGTTTCTCGACATTACTGATTAGGATTTTCAGTTTTTTATTCCTAATTTTGTTGTTCTTTTATTTCGTGTATGTGATTGAGTACGATTTTTGTGATTATTTCGTGTTGTTTTTTTTTTAATTGGTGTTAAACTCCTTGATCCTGTGAGGGCGGGTCCGGACTGAGAATACAAGAGTTCGTGGTTCGCGTCGGGTGTATATAAAAGTGCATTCCGCGCTATGGGAATGTAAGTGCATTATGAGAGTGAAAGTGAAATCCCAAAATTTAATGAGAGCATTCCAAAAGTTCTTTTGCACAAATTTCCGAAACATAAGTTCAATACTCCAGCAAATAATTGCTTTGATATATTTTACCAAAAATTGATGTGATTCTTGAGCTGAGATATTTTATTTCTATTCATTCTGAAGATGATAATCATTAATGTACGTGAGTAATTTATCTAAAATTAAACATGTAACTCTCTTAACAAAAATTTGTTCTACGCTTCCATTGTTGCTAGAATTAAATGTGACGCTATATTTTCACCCAAGCAAACTAACTAATAGGTTGATACAGTTTTCACTTATTTATATTGTTTATTTTAAATGCGACAAAATGCACGCGGTAAAAAAAACAATCAGACAACGGGATATGTGGATGCCTTAATATTTCGAAATCTTTAAGAAGCGCATAGATTAGGGCATTACTCACAAGTAATTACGGATTTAACTATAGATTCGAAGCTCTGGAAGGCTTACCGCGGGCTTTTATGAGTTGTAGTGTTATTTTGCTGTTTGGCTCACTCCAGGTGTTCTCTGGTATAAAGGTTCTCTGTTACCTTGGAGACTGAAGGTGACCAGAAGGAAGGTGCTTATAAGCGATTAAGCTGCATTAAATGTTTGCGAATTTCTGCAGGAAGTATGATAGCATTATTAGCAATAATTTAAAATCTGTAGACAATGTTTTACACGAGAACAAGTACAGCAGTTGTCGTACTCCATTATGGTTAAAGAATGAGTAGTAGGGTTCTGAAAACCTGAGGTAATTAGAATGCATGAATCAGGGCAGGAATATTACCGATCTAGCGAAACTTCATATCTTTATAAAATAAATATTTTCGCTTTGTTTTACAAGTACAGTATTAAAATGTGAAGAAAGGATAAAAAAATAAATTCATCGAGGTATTTTTAAAAACGAGAAAATCTCCAGAGATTGTTTTTCACAAGTGTAAAGTGAAAGAAACTGTAAGTATTTAAAATGTAAATTACTGCAGGCAAACAACCCGCTAAAATGATTCTAGAAAAATAAAAGTTTTTACATACAAATAAAGTTCAAATTTTCAGAATAAATTTTAAATGGCGTCATCTGGTACAATATCGAGATATCACGAAATATAGGGCACTTTAAATTTAACCTTGCTATTCCCTTAACTAAAAATGTTTTTTTCCATAATTCCAATCTGGAAGTCCAACATCGCCAGTTGGTTGAGGCATTCAACTCGCTCTCTGAGAATCACGGGTTCGAATCTCCCTCATACCAAACATGCTAGACCTTTCAACCGTAAAATCAAGTGATTCGTTGATAAAAGAGTTGGTGGTCGCTGATGATGACTAGCTGCCTTCCATCTAGTCTTAAACTGATAAATTATGGAAAGCTAACGCAGATAGCCCTTGTGTAGCTTTGCGCAAAATTTAAAACAAACCAAACCAATTATTTCAATTTATCGAATTATTTTAAAATGAAAATTGACGGCAGTCCTCATTGAAGCAGAAAGAACGTTGAAACGATTTAGGAAAGCATGGTTGACATTAATCGACTTTCAAACACAAACAAGTCCTATTTTTACTGACTATAGCATTGACGCTGACGCAATCGGTTTTGAAGAAAAAAAAATCCTGATGATCTCTATTCACTGCTCTAAAGACTCCAGATTGAAATTAGTAGGCTTAAAATCAATTTAATATCCTCGACTGACTAATCATACGACATAAGAGTATCGTTAATGGATTTTGTATAACATAGCAATTTCCCTTACTTAATTATGTCAAAATTGGGATTCCATGAGTCAACGTTGAAGCAGCCCAATGATGTCCTTTATTTACTGACCTCGGGAAAGGAGATTGACTTTAGCTCATTTTGAAGCAACATGATTCATCCCTCTGACTAATCTTACAAGTTAAGAATGACATTAGTCAGCCTTAAAGCAATGACATAGTGTCCTTTACTGATTGATCTAAAGATAAGAAAATTGACACGGGTAGACTTTGAAATAACAGAATGGAGCCCCCTACTATCTGATTCTTGTCTTAAACGTCTTGTCACCATTTCAGACACATTGAAATAATACTCGACAAAAATGAAAATATAAGTTATTTCAAACAGAATTTACTTGGAAAATTATCCATGCTTAAAAGTATTAATCAACGTGAATAAAACGCACTGTAAACTGTCCTGTTAATGATAATTTACAATTATCGACAAACTTTTCATTACTACCTTAAATCATTAAGACGTGGAAATGTATAAATAATTTTGACATTTGAAGGACAGTGAAAAATTATCCAGTCCTAGTTTGTGTAGGCTTATCATCGTATTAGAAAAGTCCTGATTAGTTTACCATATTAAAAATTTTAAAAATTAATCACAAAGTTAATTGTTTTTAATCATAAACATTTAATACACGGTTGGAACAAACTCTAGCACATTTTCTTGCTCAAAGTTGATCTGTCTTGTAAGATTTTTCTGTGTTGACTGCATTTCTCATTAAATTTAATTAATTATATTTAATTACTAAACAAAATTGTAGCTGTGGTTGTTGTATCCATTGAAAACTCTACACCGTGTACACGTGGGTTTGAACTGCTTATGCTGCCATTAAATTGTTCACTTCTGCGAGAGTGGTAAATCTTTGGATTTACACCGCTAATATCAGGGTTTTGATTCCCTTCCACGGACATAGCAACTAGCCCAATGTGTCTTTTCCATAATAAAATCACCTGTCTTTAAGTATTGTAGATATTTTCGAAAGTCGTATAAACATTTCATGTCTGTTAATTCGAATGAATTGATTACATTATTTATTATTTGAATAAAGCCAAATACAGTTAAGTTTTGTTCCCTTTTTAAAGATATCTCAAAGTGTAACATGTTAGTCTCTTAGTACGACAATAAGAACAATAAAAATGTTTGTTAGGCAGTTTGAAAACGACAAGAAACGGATAAGATTTTGACCATCGTCAAACAAACAAATAGCATAAGAGACTTTAGTAAGTGCCCTACAGTTTACGAGAGATTTATGAGGTACCTGTATTGTTGAAGTTATCATTAATAAGGAAAGCAATGAAAAAATATTTAACGTTTAGCCTTTACATATTTTCTCGGGTGTTTTGAGTCATAAGTAACTTGTCTTTTTAACCTATTTAATCAAGTCGAATATTTTTCTGGAAACAACATCTTCAGCATTAAAGAATCATCACAAATCGATCAATCGCAGGATGTTCGAAGAATTCACGCTGTTTTAATTGTGTAGAACGTATACAGATGAAATACATACAAATAAAAAACGGTTTTGAAACAAGTGGAATAAATGTTTAAGTTTCTGAGACACTTGTATTGGATATTGTATATAGAACCGACTTTAGGCAACTCTGGGATAGCCATGCGTTTCTTATTGTTCCAGTTTAACGGGCTAGATAAGCGCCACTCTCGCCGGCCATTTTCATCTCCCTCTTACGGGTCAACTACGGGTTGTCCTTGACACCTAACCTCGGTGACAGGCTGGGCCGACAGTGTGGGAACTTGTGTTTCCGGCCCAGATGGCAGCACTGATAAAGCCATTGTGACGAGAGTTAGCGGCCACACACAGGTGGTTCCACCGTGAAATGATGGGGGAGGGGCAATGCGGAAGGCTTAGAAGTGCGGGACTGTTATTTGTTTCTGTCGCGGGCTCTCAGTCTTCCCGTGTCAGCAGGGTGGGCTGAATGAAGATGTGGTCAGGGGTCTTGTGGGGAAAAAAGTTATCATAGCATGGTGCAGGCCTGGTCGTTTCGTCGGGTGGTGGGTACGCTCTTATCATCAGCGGCATCATGATTGAACACGAGGTGATTAATTGTCTCCAAATTCTTAAAAGATAGTTCTTAGAACCTCAGTATCCCAAACTCTCCTCACCTTATTTCTGGGCAATTTGGATTCACAGTTTTTCTTGTCAGTTTTTTTTCCCCACTCACTCAGAAACTTGGTAACGGAACAGTTTCGAAAATTCCGATCCTAATTAAGCTGTGCGTATCATAACTGTCAAAAGAATAGATATTTGGCAAGCACCAAGAGTGACATAATGTTTTATTTTCTTTGTTTTTAGGTGAATAACATGATTAGATTATTGAAATGTGTAACGCTATGCAAAAAACGTTGACTAGATGCAATACTTTTTTATGCATATGTGGACAACAGATAGAAGCCATGTACTTTTGGATTCGTACCTTAAGCCTCTGATCCGGACACACGTATCATTTAGTTACTTGGACAAAGAACATTAATTGCAAACAAACAGAACTTTTTAAAGATAAACAATGTAACAATTTGTACATAAAATGTATTTGTGAATAAGAAATTAAACGAAGGCGATGCTACAAGATAATTGTAAACCATAGTTAAGTTATATTTCTTCAGAAGTGATTTAGATTTAAAATAACATTACATAAGACTAGTTTTAAAATTATAAAATGTCTGATAAAATGTGTTTTTAATGTGCTGCGCTTATCCTCACGTTTACGTTTTAAAGATTAATTTACTCACGTGATAACGCAAGCGACTGATTAGGATATTGATTTGAGTTTATGAAAAGAAATCTTGTTATGCTTTTAACTTTAGGTTTAACGTTGGAAACTATGATATTTGTGTAATATAGAAAAAAATTATTTTTGAATAGTGTTTTATAAGCCTAGCTATGACACTCTCGTATTTCTTTCCAAAATGAAGAAATGTTCTTAAATAAAAGCTTGAGGGCATATAACACTAACGTCCTTGGTTCGATCTCACCATTTGTCGTCCTTCAAATAGCTCATAATGCTAGAATACAAGTTTCAATGTTCGTGGTAGGTAGGGTCCGCACGGCCAGGTGGCTAAGGCACGCGACTCGTAATCCGAGTGTCGCGGGTTCAAATCCCCCTCGCACCAAACATGCTCGCCCTTTCAGCCGTGTGAGCGTTATAATGTAATAGTCAATTTCACTATTTGTTGGTAAAAGAGTAGCCCAAGAGTTTGTTGGTGGGTGGTGATGACTAGCTATCTTCCCTCTAGTCTTACACTGCTAAATTAGGGACGGCTAGCGCAGATAGCCCTTGTGTAGCTTTGCGCTAATTTCAAAAACAAAAATACAAAAAATCGTGGTTGGTACAGCACAGATTGTCTACTGTGTATGTTTGTGAATAAGAATAAAAATATCTAATTTAAAAATAATTCAGACTTTACAGCAAACAAGCTAAACGATAAAAATGTTAATCACTTTTTAACTTGAATACAAAAAAACGTTTTTATATTTCAGGTTTAGGACTAGTAAAAATTAAATTTAAGAGGTCATTAAAAAAAAGAACTTTATAACCTAAAATGGTAAAGCGAAAAATAAATGAAAACCATGTAATAACAACATTAGAACACATCAACAAAAAAACACTTTGCTTGATAGAAATGCAAATAAAAAGAAAATTGTAATGTACGTGTTTTTTATTTACAAAAAGTATTTTTACTGTGAAATGTATTTGGATAAAAACTGACCCGAAGTAATAAAACTGAGTTTAGATGTTATAGGTCATTCTTATTGCAAATAACTACTTTTGCTAAAATTGTAAAAGATAAAATGAAACAAAAATTATCTTCTATATCAAAATAAATTATAATTATCACGTCTTACGTTTTAAAATTAAATTATATGAATGATGTAGTAATTATTCCGTTTCGTTTTACAGATGAGGCATATTAATTATTTGTGAAAAGAAGTGTAAAAAGAAAAAGCAACAACCAAAAACACCTTGTAATCATCCTGAACACTCTTCGAACATATTTTCTATTTACTATGATTATATAACTGTGTCTTACACAAGTAAGAGGTCTACTTAAATCCGCCGAAATGCATACGTATTTTAAATGTCGTTATGTCTATATATGATAAAACGTAATTACGAAACGTATTTTATTCTTTCAATATATAGCTTAAGCCACGTTATAAAGCGGATTTTTCTCAGGCAAGTAACATAAGTGTTCTCCTAGTAATATCTACTAAGTTTAAGCTTGTTTTTAAAGAAACAGCTCAGATTGAATTTGATAGTTTTCTAAACATAAACGCCTGTTTGCGTATAAAATCTTCGCTGGCCTAACTGACTGTAGATAACTGCGAGATGTTTATCTGTTGAGTTAGAAATTAGATACTACAAATATCCAGATAGTAAAGAGTGTGCACTGTAAATAAGTAACAATTAAACTTTGATTTCATCTATCATTACAGGAACATCACTTTCATCACTTTAAACATCGTACTGGTGAAATAAATTTGTTTAAACATGTGGCGACTGTTAGTTATATACTAGTTTCTCAGTTACTTGGAGGCAGTGTT
The DNA here is from genome assembly GCA_011833715.1 of Carcinoscorpius rotundicauda. NCBI lineage: Eukaryota > Metazoa > Arthropoda > Merostomata > Xiphosura > Limulidae > Carcinoscorpius > Carcinoscorpius rotundicauda. The sequence goes on from CM022398.1 coordinate 30,064,259, forward strand.
GATGATATTATTTCACATTTTCAATTTATGGCCACAAAATGTAACGTATGCTCTGAATTTCGAGCAAAGCTATCTTCGTTAACTTTCTCTAATTTGGCAGCCAACATCACCCTCTTCCATCTCTTGGGCTACTTACTCTTTTTGAACGAATAGCGGAATTGAACGCTACATTTATAACGCTCTTATGATTGAAAACGACATGCATGTTCAGTAAGAAGGATTCGAACCCTCGACTCGCACTCGATTCGATCTCTATCTACCATGCTATGCTTAAGTATTAATATTCAAGTCTTTAACATAAAAAAAATAAATAAACAGAATTTGAAATATTATAGTTAAGGCAAGGTAAACTTACTACTATAGATAATAATTAGTACATTTTGAGTGAATGTGAAGAAGGTAAATATGTAGATAGCGCATTTGCTATATATACCCTGCAACAATAAGTAATATTGCCAGAGCTTTTCAAGGTGGTTGGTATACGACAGATATTGTAATGGTTAAGACGTTATTTATATTGGCAATTGTTTAAACGACTGTTATGGTGTTAACTGGACTGCTAAGTTAGTTAAGTGCAATTCTATGAACACTTCATATAAGATAAACACCCTGTTCAGCTTTATTTAGATTTTTCCTTCAAAGCCTGTTTCTAACTTCTAAAGCCAGGTTATTATTCCAGGTAAAAGCTAACGTAATATTATTCTGTCAGTAAATATTAAGCCTCTCTTCGTTTATATGAGCCAGAAAATATTTATTGTAGACAAAATACTTGGCAGAAACATATGGTTAGGAAAAGGAGGTATAAATATAGGTTGGAAAGGTTTCTGACCAAAACGTTATCAGTTCTATAAGTAAAGAACAAATAGACACCGTACAGAACCTTAAATGTATTCCATGGCGCTCTCGAGCCTCCAAGGCTAACTTTGGAATCCCGGTAGTTTGTAACGCTTTAACTATGATCAGAAAACGGTCGGTTTTCATCAACTCGATCCACATTGGCGACGTCTAGCCGTGGACCTGTTTCAATCATGTGATTGCTACTTGATTACACATAAGGCCACTCAGGGCTTGTATACACTGTTACACTAGTATGTTTACATTTTAAGCAATAGTGCGTAGGCACGAACCCAGCTCTCGTCATTTTCTGGTTCCAATCTCGCATGTCTCTATCCCATCGTTTACGAAAAGAGTATGGTACAGAAGTGGAGTACCTAATCGATTATAAAATGTGGTTGTGGTTGTAAGCTTTAGAACTCTACTATAACGAGCAGTCTCGTCATCTATCATATGTACTGATGTTTTCGGTGTTCAAAATGACTCTCTGACTAGTTTGGCTCAAGAGAGAAAATTTATTTCTCACAGCTACATTTTTTATTATATATACAGCTAAATTTCTCATGTACTCCTAAGTTTTCTATACAGAATTTTGTGACTGTCCAAAATTAAGTGTTTTTGAGTTAAAAAGAACACAAGCGTAGTAATAATTTCTCATCTGTTAATGATTCCACACTGAGCTATCCCTCCCCCGCTCGGCATGGCCAAGTGATTAAGGCACCCAACTCGTAATCTGAGGGTCGCGGGTTCGCATCCCCATTGCACCAAACATTCTCGCCCTTTCAACCGTGGGGGCGTTATAATGGTACGTTCAATCCCACTATTCGTTGGTAAAAGAGTAGCCCAAGAGTTGTTGGCGGTGGATGGTGATGACTAGCTGCCTTCCCTCTAGTCTTTCCCTTCTAAATTAGGGATTGCTCGTGTAGCTTTGCGTGAAAGTTAAAACAAACGAAAGCTATCTCTTCCCCACCCTTCAACTCGGCGTTTCTTATAAATTACCCATTAAGGCCTTAATCTTCGACCTTCAGTGCCGTTCATATTTGGCATTTGTCGCAACACGAAAATCTGACCACGCACCTTGAAACTGGACCATTTAATGATTATGATACATTTTAAATATACTTCTTTCACGTAACCTTATTGCCCTCTGTTTAAAACAAAATATACTCGCACAAAAAACACTTATGGGAAGTATTATCTGCGTTACAAGCATATAATCTAAACACCATATATACTTCTGATTAACTCATTTGTCCTTGGCTGTCATCATGAATACCGATTAAGAGTCCCACTAAAGCTTCTGGAAACATGCCTGAGTTGTAGTTTTAAAGGCGCCACCTTATAAAACATTCATTTTGTTCTACTTGGTTTTAATTCATATCTTAGAAATACAGTGAGGTAGAAAGCTTTAAAACAGTTTTTTCCATTGACTTATCGCTAAATAAGGTGTTTTACATAAGTGGTAGAAATGTGTCGGGATACTGCTTGTTTGTTTATTTATTTTGAATTTCGCACAAAGCTACTCGAGCCGTGCTAACCGTCCCTAATTTAGCAATGTAAGACTAGAGGAAAGGCAGCTAATCATCACCACCCGCCGCCAACGCTTGGACTACTCTTTTACTAATGAATAGTAGGATTGACCGTGACTTTATAACGCCTTCACGGCTGAAAGGGCGAGTATGTTTGGCGCGACGGGTAGGCGAACCCACGACCCGCAGGTTACGAGTCGCACGCCGTAACGAGCTTGGCCATGCCGGCCCATCGGGATACTGTACCTTACAGTAGTTAGGCAGAGCGATGTTTTGTCAAAACACTTCCATGACTATTAAAACTTTTTCGCATGTTTTTAAATCGTTGTTTGCTCACCTGTTATATTAACATAATGTGCTTCCTTATTTAACTATTTTAACACAGTTACTTCTCTGCAAAAATCTACAAACTTTTAGTTGCGAAAACGTAAGTGACGACCCTTGTCTTAACTTTAATATTGTGTTCAAAATTGTCCGAAAACAATAAAAAAACGTCAAAGTTTCGCTTAAATCGTAGTTAGTTTAAAGTACTTTGTAAGTAAGAATAGCAAATTAAACTGGAGGAACCAAAAGAAAAATGGTGAAGAGGTTAGTGATTAGTTAGGATCAAAACTAAAGGAACGAATCATTTTAAGGCAGGTTACTTTGGTATAGAAGACGATATTCTTTTAGTTTAAAAGAGCAATTACTACCTTTCGGTATCAAATATTCAAATTTTAACACCAGCTTTTTGTTTTTCATTAATTGGACATTCATCGTTTCAATTTATAGCTTATTAAAGATCATTCCAATAAAACCTAAAGCGTAACTGACAGTACATTACCACTAATGGTGATTTATAAAATCGTTTATTTCTAGTATTAAAATGTCTTCGATGCACACAAATGTACAAAAGAAAATAATGAATAGTTTACATAACGTTACTTAAAAAGTACAAGTCTAAGTCACTGTACTTTCGATTCTTAATATCCTTTTTGTGTGTTATATTGTAACGTTTGTATGCTTTACAGTAAACTTCGTAATAACTAGAAGAAATATTACTAAGTATTATTTAAGTATCAAATTACCGTCGTGTTTTTGTACATTGCACTGTCAGTTGGGTCCACGTATTTTGTTACGTGTTTGCGTATTCCAACACTCGGTATAAGAGACTTGACAAAAAAACAATTAAGTGAAATCACTCTTTTGTTCTGCAAAATACGATGATGATTTCTGCAGTAATTAAGCGATAACTGCAATATTGACGTCATTTTGATTAAAAGTTCTGTGACTTGCTTGGCATAATGGACCTGGTAAGCAAGAAGGTCATGGGCCTGGAAGAAATGTGGTTCATAAATAGGTCAAAAATTTCCCCAGACTCTGTCAGTAATTTTGTAATTTAATAATATTTTAGGAGCTCTGGAATGGGAATAGCTTCACCATCTCACACCTCCAAATGGGATAGCGGGCTTACATCACTAGAAACAAAACTTTAACACCCGTGGTGGACAGAGTACAGATAACCGATTGTTGTAGCTTTAAGCTTAATTCCGAAAAAAACAATCTTTACAGTTTTCTTTTCTACAAAGAGAGCAAATAAGATCAACAAAGCAGATTTTGAGTAATGTTATTTTCCTCTTGTTGTTGATATGTTTTGAATAACATTGTTTAGAAAAATACGTGTGAGTTGGACAGATATTAAGCTCCTGAACCTTACGAAATTTACACGCATATCTGAGTGTATATTTCTTTTAGTTCATTTCTTTTTACTTAACTTCAAATTCTTTCTCTCTATCCAAACAGTGTTATATGACCTTTATAACTATGGGAACCATACATAATATCTGTGGATATACAAGCAATCTAATTCAATTCAAGGATTGAATATTAAGCAGAAACAAACTTGTTGTTGAGAAAAAATAATCCAAGCATCTGTATCACTGGATAGTTAGGTTAATCTGAACGTTAAGAAGATATTGTGGTAGCAAAGTTGAGATTTATGCTCACGTGAGGTACACTAGATCATTTAATTCTTTTTCGTAAAAAAAAAAAAATGGATGGACTCTGTTATTAGCGCCACAAAATCCAAAAGAAAGCAAAAACAAGAGACTCACGACTCCTATTTCCTATTAGCAAATTCATTAGGTCTAAAATCTCTTCCAACAAGGAATTTATAACTTGAGAAAATCAGAATACGAGTTTTTTGGTGTTTTTTTTTTACCTTTTTGTAACCCTAAAGAAGCACAATGGACTATCTCTTTTGTAATGGTCACTGGGATTGGCCCCTGCATTTTATATTCATAATTCATTTACAACGTCACTGAGCCGTCGGTGAGAGAAGGGACAACAAACCGCAAGGAAAATAATAACTTTTTAAATTTTGAAGATTGTTATCTTGAAATAGGATTTCGATACCCGTGTTGGGCAGAGCACGGATAGTCCTTTGTTTAACTTGTGTTTAATTCGAAACAAACAATTGTTTAAGCCAGTAATGAGCAAACTGTGGGGCGTGCCCCAACGGGGGCGATGAGAATCAGTAGGTTGGCGCGCAACATTCAGTAAAGGAGCATATAAATTATATCTGCAAGTACAAAGTTAAGAACCTACTGCACAAATAGTACTGCTATTAAATAATATAGAAAAATAAATTAACATGGGAAAGTTACATTCAATATATACAAAACTAGGTACATGCGTGGGAGGATCAAGAAAACACGTTTAGAAAAGGGGCACAATGAAAACTTTGCACTACAGTTTTATACTTTTGATCAAATAGTACATTTTTCAGTGATGCATTACATTTAAAGCCGTTTTAAAAATATAAATACCACAGCCCTAACTTTAGGAAATGTAATTAATATTTTACATAAAATCCCTTGTTTTCGAATTTAAAACACCATAATATTAACTTAGCGTATTTACATAAAGCCTAAAAGTAAGTTAACACCAGCTCATTATTCAATAATTATTTTAATATTTATTATTAATGTTAAACCTATCATTTCGTAAGAAAAAGTATATGAATAGCTGGAGTAATATTTTACGTATGAATTTAGTTTACGCTTATTGTGTATTTTTTTTACTGTATAATTTTTACTATTATAGGATAAAGGGAAAATTTAGTGATACAACAAAATTGTTTTTAAAAAATGGGGAACAGAACAATAAAAGAAATCGGGAAATTGTTATTAAATACATTAAATATATTCGTCGTTACAACTTTTGTCTATTTGAAGTTGGATGACTAAAATTATTAACATTCCGTTGTTGTTATTTTCTCCGTTTTATGTCTCAAATGTCAACTATTACAGACATGAAGTTGGAATACGAATTATTCTTAATTTAAAGTAAATACATACAAAACCAACTTTGTTTTAGAAGTTGAATTAAAAAAAGGTTTAAATTTCGGAAAGAAAAACATTGTGATCACAGGCTAAAAAAACAAACGAAAATAACCTTTGACTTTAGACTTTTTGTCCTTAACTCTCTGATAAAGACAGTAGTTTAAAAGGTTTATGCTTGTCATAGCTAGTTACACAACACATTGTTGCTATGAGTAATGAGGTCATTTGGAATAGCTATAGATAAGTTCGGACGATGACCGCTATTTTGACACTGATTGTTTAACTGATGCGTATTCTACACAATACTTAGTTCTATTAAATGTCAAGAGAGTTCGTGTCTGCCATTTCACGTTTTATATTTACACGTAATGCCTACTTTTAGTATGTGTGCATATAAAGTTCAATGAAGTAATGGATGACAGCGTTTGGATAGTACAACATCGTTTTTGTTGGTTTTTCGCTTGATAATGTTGATACGCTTTAAAACAGCGACAAAAACATGTAAGGCTTGTAATTTATTTCCTCCCAGGTGTTTTCGTATCAGAAGTATAATCTAACAAGTTACTTTCTTTTTTTGTCTCTCTCTCTCTCTCTACGGACATTGGAAGTCTGTCTCTTTATAACTTCTTGTTACTGTGAACATTTTATTATTGTGTAAAACATTCATTACCAGGAGTAATTTTTGTTCAGTTTTTATAATTTGCTTTTTCTTTAAGAATTTAGTCATAATGCATTATAGTGTAATAAGGTACCCAACACACGCAATCCAATTTAAATCACTTCTTTTGAATCAATCTCGGAAATTTTCAAATTGTTAAAGGTCTTTGTTATCCTAACTACCACAACTATATAAGTTTTACTGTCAGATTTTCAAATACGTGTTAGCTGTACTCTAACATTGCTGAGAATCTGACGTCAGATGAATGTTCGTTTATGTTGCCCGTTTACACATGCCTCTTACAAGAAAATAATTACATTTGTTACTGCCTACGGACTTGCAACGCTAAAATCGGGGGTTCAATTCCCTTCGGTGGGCTCAGCAGATAGCGCGATGTGGCTTTGCTATAAGAAAACACACACATTTATTACTCCTGTTATGCCTAATTGAAAACGTTAGAAAATATAAAGTTTCGTAGTTCTTTATACAGTTCGCTAGAAACATAGAGTAGCTTAGATTATTTAGAATAATCAAACTATATCCGAATGAGGTAATATCCTTAATTGTTTATAATACACGATTTCAATTGTAATCGACTAAGAATTAAAAATGGTACAATTAGTGAAAACGTTATTTGTTTTACTCTATTTCCTTGAGGAGGCCCATCAGTGGCACAGCGGCATGTTCGTGGACTTCCAACGTTAGAAACCGGGTTTCGATACCCGTGGTGGGCAGAGCATAGATAGGTCATTAAGTAGCTTTGCGTTTAATTACAAACAAACTTCGCTGATGGTAAGAAATTTACTAGTTCTAGCTTTTTATCTCGTTTGATTTCATTATCATTATTGTGTTTGAATGTGTGTGTGTGTTTTTAACAGAGATCTTATAATAAGGATGTAATTTTCAACAATTACATATTCTGTTGGCTCAGTAACGCCTGTACCGTCTCTAATTTTTCAGCATAAAGCTAGAGGGAAGGTAGCACCACCCTCTGCAAACTCTTGGGCTACTCTTTTACCAAAGAATAGTGAGATTGACCGTCACATTACCCTCGACCCTCAAATATGAGTCGAGTGCCTCAATCACGTGGCTGAGTGAAAGTAAAGAAGTCTGCATATTTAATGAAGTTACTTGGTGGTGATTGAATCTGTCATAGTTTACTGATACTTGACGTAGTATCGCGTTACGGATGAGATTAAAATAGACAAATTAGGAAAATATCTAATTATAATAATTAATTAAGTATCGAATGAACGGAATAAACTGGATATGTTCTTGTTTTATTCTTAAATCAACACTTTTAGTTTTCCTTTTTTTTCAGTATAAAGTAATTAGAAAAACTAATTAATTTAATGATCCGTAAACAAGTGTGCTTGGTGGGAGAACGTTTGATAAACGTTTCAGGATATTGTTATTTATTTTAAACTTAAAAACTCCTTTCTGGCCAGGTTTAGGTTTATAGTTTACGCTCCTGGGCTGTCAATCAAAAGGTTCATGGCTCTCTTGGTTTCCGTAGTTTTTACGTAACACACACTGGGATCGTGGGTGTGCTAAAAGGATAATGATTAAATCCCACTTTTCTTTCTGATATTGCCAGCCAACTCTTTGGCAGTAAGCACTGTTCATTATAGTTGTCTTACATTTTGCTTAAAATTATGGAAGGCTCTGTCGAGAAATCTCTCATGTATAGCTTGGTGCGAAAATTTCTAAAATAAATATTGAATGGGTACATATTTTAAATATGCAGTACTTTTATTAGTACTACTATAATTAACTGTAGCTGCAAGTAAACCGGTAGTTTAATCTCAAGTGCTGAAGTCGGTGTACAAAATAGAACGTTGGTTGAAGGGAAATATTCAATGCCTTCAATGAATACTCGTTACCATTGATAGCGAGCTTCTATGGAGAACTTTAGTTTGAAAGCTTTGAAAAGGGTTTTGTTTTATCAGTATTAAAGAATACTAGAAGAATATGAACAACCACACTTTATCCCAACCCCCTAATGCTATTTATTACTGTTTTCGTTAACTCTACTGGTTATTTTAGCTAATGTGTAGAATGTAGTTACTTTTTAATTTTGATTTATTGTTATATTTATTGTTGAACCAAAATATTTACACCAAGCTTTACATTGCTAGCTTAGTGTATTTAAAAATCCACATTTTAAGTCTCCTAAGCTGATCGAACTACATGGGTTATTATTGGGATTGCGATCGAAAATATCGTTAATAGTGATGAGGATACCCAACTGATGAAACAATTCATTATAACCTTTATAATTAAAATGAAACAATATATTTAATTAGCTTTGCAGATAGTCAGATGTATTTTATGTTTCGCTTTAAATACATAGCTTACTCTGATCTGAACTTTTCTTACTGAAAGATGTATCAATATTAAACAGTTCACAATGAGGCATAAAAGCTTGGTCACCTTTTCTGTAGGAGCAATATGCTATAGAAGTTAATTAGGTCACAAATAACAACGTACTTTTATTTTATTTCATAACAATGCCTAACATTTACATTATTAGCTCATTATCGACAAAGTACAGGGAAAAGTATCTTGCTTATTACGTGATTTCTGTTTCTTTTGAAGCCTAAAGTATGTTTTAGAATCTTTGTAAACTAAATTGTTGCGAAATTATTTTATACTTCAACATGCATTCTGTAATGTACAAGTATGGTTGACATTTCAATATTAATTCTAGTTTGGAGTAGTGATGGAAAAGTTACTGTAACTGCATTTATACGATTTTTCCAGGGTTCACATCTATTAAAGTAAACTTGTGCTTGAGAGGAACTGTGATTGAAGGAGGGGGTACATGAGTTACTTTAGGGTTAGCCCTGTTACAGACATAGCAGAGAAGTAACAGTCGTGTAGTGATTTAAAATGATGGGTACGCAATTACGTAATATGCTGGTGTATGTCTTTTTAGTTAGCTATAAATTTGAAATTAGCAAAACGTCAGTGGTTGTTCTCATGGGCGCGGTATTAACTAAAGGGGAAACATCTGCCAAATTGCTAAGAAATTGATAACCCTGCTCGGTGGAGCGGCTGACCGCGGGGTGCACCGATGGCCACGCACCAGCGCGGACTCTGCCAGGCGGCAACTTTATTAGTGAGAGCCGAGCCGACGGTGACAGTTCCCGCCGGCCAGGTAGCAGATCCCAGCCCGGGAGACACGAATCGTTGCTCGGTTGGTTGTTAAGTTCCGCCACAGTATACTGTTTATATGTGGAAGGCTATACCTTAGACCAGGTGGGCTATGTGGTCTGCAACGTGGGAGCGGATAGACAGTCGGACTCGACATGGGAGGTCCCGTGCCCATCTGAAAGAAAATAAGAAGAAAAAATCTATGGGCTAGGAGGATCTTATGTTGGTGAAACACACAGAAGATGAATAAAAAAACGGACCTCACACACATGATAACAAAGTCTCTTTTACTACAAGAATAAATTGCCTTTTTATTTCAGTTCCCTTTAATACGATACTTTACATGCAGAACCAGTTTACCTTACTAATCACCTTTCTCCAGTGTTTTCCAAACTGCTTTAACGAACGTTTTTCCTAAGATGATAACTTAATCGTCGGTAACTATTCATTGTTACAAACCTAACGGTGGTTATTTGAGAGAACTTTTATCATGCATCTGACCTTGTGACGAAACGAAACTTGAGGTCCTTGTGAGAGTTTTGTTTTATTACAGCATAGCTTCTGCATCCGCCCTGACGACAAACCTTTTCTTAGGACCACTGTCGGAGTAGAAAAACAAAACTCTTTATGGAAACCGTTGAACAATCGTTTGCTTGTATGAATTATTTAATCATGTATCACATAAATAAGAATCTATGTAAATACGACTTTGCAATTACTTCACGAAGAAAATGAAATGGGATACGAGTAGGCTAAAATTATTACATAGGTTGAGAAGTTTTTATTTTCTTATTTATGTCTCTCTCTTCGGTAGGTCAGTGGCAACTGTACAAACTTACAACGCAATAATCCAGGGTTTGATTCGCCGCTTTGGGCTTTCCATAGATAGCCAGTTCATTTTGCGTCAAGAAAACTTTATTTTTATTAATGGCGCCATCTGTTGAGAGTTACGTACATCATCTTAACTCTTGATGGCGTGCGATGTTGATTGGTTTGATAACTGATACATCATTCGATAAGCTGCAGTTATTTATTCAACATAATAAGGGTAATCTAGAAAACCTATGAGACTGCAACTTAGAATGTCGTAGTCATTAATACTAAAACTTCATGCATGTACGCAGTTCTTATCCATTCGTTTATGAATACAACGGACTAGGATACTAGGTTATTCTTGCCACTAATGTTCACAATTCTCAACTTTATCATTTTGTTAAAGTCCAGCCATCCTGAAGAAACTGAATATGTAATTAAAGAGTATGCTGCTTCTTAAACTTAACAATCCTAAACTTTTAGGGACAAGCAGCAAGAAAAAATGTGCCCAACCTTAACATTAAGATCTAAACGATCTAATCTTTAACATCTGTCATTTCTTCAGTCAATTAAATTAGCGGAGCAAGCCTTCGTTGAGCCTCAGGTCCCACCTCTGTTATCTTGAAGCAATCGTCAAGTTGTCCAGCCTTTGTTTGTAACCGACTTAGGCCAATAGACTCACCACTAGTGCAGTGGTGCCCCTTATCTCTATAACTATCGTAATGATAAAGAACCAGTCGGTGCTAGTTGCAAGGCCGCATCACGCTCGAGCGGTAAACACGCTCAGTCCGTGACATGAACTCTCTGGCTAAAGGTATGACAAGGCAACACGTTATCCTTCACCAGGTGAGCAAAAACTTTTAAGCCCAATTGCAGTATAAATACTTCACACAGTCATGGTAAAGCAATATCTCCATTCCCTATATTAACAATAGCATAATAGAACGTATATAAAAGGTTGACCATGTCCTTTAAGAAATTTCCTTAGATTAACATGAAAACCTGTTTTCATTTCAACTGGTTAAATTCTACGTTGAAAATAAATCCCAAGAACGCCCCCTTCTGTCTTACACCTATTTTGTTCTACGTTGTGCTTCATCTTTCTTACAGGAGTGCCGATATCAACACAACTTAGTCCAAAATTAACGTAGGTTGATAATAGTTTTTTACGCCGATGATATCACATCAACGGAATGGAGTTTCATACAAAAATGATGAACGTTTAACGGCTACGTGGTGTTGAACGTTGTTATTTAGCATTAGAATATATTTATTTAACGATATCGGAACAGCTTTTGAATGAAGCGCTCCCACGTGCTTGTTGTCATACTGCAGATCATACGAACACCAGACTGGGAGTGGTAAGGTATATCCATATCTCTACTTAGACCACGTTTCAAAATTCTCTTTCAAACAATGTACAGATAGCGGAGAAACGAAATACCATAATTCACTTGCTAAAAAAGAATATCTTACGTATTTTTTGTAAACACATCTGAAAATAACATTTCAGTGCCCGAATTCTGGTTTCTTTCAAACTCGTTGACAAATGCTGTAAAAAAAATGTACCAGAAATATCTTCAGTCTATCAAAAGAAATTATTTGTTTGTTTGTATGTGAATTTCGCGCAAAACTACACGAGGGCTATATACGTAAGTCACCCCTGATTCAACAATGAAAGACTAGAGGGAATACAGCTAGTCATCACCACCAATCGCCAATTAGTGGACTATTAATTTACCAGTGAATAGTGAGATTAATCATAACATTATAACGCCCCCACGGCTGTAAGGGCGAGTATGTTTGGTGGAATGGGTATTCGAATCCGCGAAAGAAAGTGGAAACAGGTCATGTATATTTACATACATTTTTACACACGCATTGGGAAAAATATTAAAAACATATTGCTATTGACTATACTCGCAGTACAGTGGAATAAGTGTATTCTGAAATAATTATATAAACCTATCCATGTTTTTGTTTTTTGAAAGAGTTACGAAAATGCATGTTTTGTCTTTAACATTCATTTTAATTGCCTTTCGTCCGCGAATATAATTCTTATTTCACGGGAACTTATAACTATCCCTCAACCTTAATTATAATGAACTACCCTATAAATTGTTGCTCATATATGAAATAACCACTTAATGATGCCAGCAAGACAGACAGACCCCTATACAATTAAAAAAAAAAAACTGGTCATAAAAGGCAAAACCCGAACTTGACAGACACAATGAACGACGACCTGGTTCCTCTTTTTCGTTTCTGTTTTTTTTTTAACTGAAGCCTTCAGTTTAGATATCAAAAGAAGTATTAGAAACGTATACGTTAACGTAAAATCCACCTAAGTGTCAAATACACGACCCAGTTGAAAATAAAATTTGTTATTCGTTTATTTTTCATATTTACTCTTTAGCTTTTTATTATTTATCAATATCATAAAAAATTAAGACGTAATAAAGTTTCACATATAAAAATATTTCCAAGTTATATCATTATTTCAACTGGTATAGAAAGACTGGTGTAGATAAACTGGACAGCATTCTGTTATGAAAGTAAGTTTTTACAGACTAAATTCCGGGACTGGATTCTCCGTAATGGACGGAGCGCAAATATCCTATTGTATAGCTTTGCGCTAAAACAAATAAACAAAATAATAATTAATTTTAACCAAAACAAGAATACCGAGTTGGATTATATATTATCCAGTTAATTATATTGTCTTTAACTACATTTACATTAATTCGATAAGCTAAGCTCAACAACTAATGTTAGAGATCAAATGGGCTGGATTGGACCAACTGGTTAATAAACCAGAGTATTAATTAACAAAAAAAAACATGGTTTGCGTCTCTTTGATGCTTGAGTTAAAATTACTCCTACTTTGGGATTGCTAGTAAGTTGTAAAAGTGGCATTTAAATCCGAGTATTTGATTAGTTTGTTGTGGGTACTCTTAATTGGCTCCTTTCCGTTTGGTAAACATACCAGTTCAAAATTAGAGGCGGATGGACAAAATAGGCCTTAAGTAGCCTTGAGCGAATATCCTAAACATACGAACTCTTCATTTGATAGGTGTAGTTCTTATGGTTAGTTTAGTTCTCCCGTAATTTCTCGGATTATATTTGAAGTCTGCATGTCTCGCACGCCAAGTGAGTGTTATAACAACAGAACTAAATTAAAAATTACTAGTTAGGCGCTTTTAACAAGTTAAACCTCCTCGTGGTGTCGCTTAAAAATAACTCTAAACAGAGCAAAATGTTAACAGTTGAGGGTAAGTGGCTAAAACTGTTTTGACATTATTGGCGATCACCTTTAGAAGCAAAGTATTTTTATGGCGAGTTTTAAATGATATTAAGTGTAGTACCAGAATCACAGAAACGTTATATAGAACAGACCGATTAAACTTTGTTGTGTTTTTTCTCTTTTCTCTTTATGTACTCATTGGAACACCTTAAAACATCGTTGGGTCTTTATATAATGTTCACTTGTCATCATGATCCTCTTCTTTAATTTATAAACGTGATGACATGCCCTTTGAACATAAGAAGACCCGTGGTAAAAGGGTTAAAAGGAGAACGCATCGACTATTTCTGTCGAGAAGATGAAATAGCAATAAAGTTATGAAATCGAATTCAAGATGAATTTTTGGAAAAGATGTGCATTTACGAAGAGGCAGAGTAGACAGCTAGCTGCCTATGGCGGCAACTTTAAGAAAGGTAGAACGAAAGCTGCAACACGTTTGATTATTTATATTTTTATTTAATTTCGTTATGCGGATGACGCCGCAAACCTCCTCACCAGATCGAGATATCGCCTTAGAGCGCTGAGCGATCATGTGACTGGCCACGAGATTAGTGACGTAACTAATACAAAGGATTCATTTTTGGAACGATCGCATAAAAATTGGGCGGCAAAAATACTTGCGAAGGCAATACTGTACCTTAATGCGCCCTTGCAAATCGGCTCTGTAAGAAAACAGATTTTATATAATTAAGACTGTTTGGCAGATTATTACCATTCCTGCCTCAAAGTGGGTCACACGTGGAAGGGGGCCATTAGTTGTTGTGACGTGAATATTTCTTCCTCATTATTATCTTTTGACTTTTGTCAAAAACTGTTGTCTCGCAATATTTGTTCAACACGAGTTTTTTATGACTTTTATACTTCATTCTTGTTTTAGAAATCACGTCGTACTTTGTTTTATTAATCTTATATAACACGCCACCTACAAATATATTTCCTCAGCAGATTTCTTAACAGCAAAAAGCTCTTTCATTCTTGGTAAAGATGTCATTTTCGACAATAGATAAATAATCCTGGAAAAATTTCTGTTGTTCTTTTTTCAATGAAAAATAAATTTTGAGATATTTGAAAGAATATCTATGGTTTTTCTTTCACGTTAGATGAAGTGGCAAAACATCAATTTTTTTGTTTCTTTGATTTCCAGCGGCATTACATTTTCTTCAATTTCTTAGAAATTTCTTTAAAGAGTTTAAAATGGCTTTGGCATTTCAGGGATTTAACAAGTCCAAGGTTGGATGACTGCTAAATTATCACTCTCCTTATCTTGTTGTCTGCCTTTCTTCCTTTTAACGCTGCGCTAAGAATATTCCGTATTACCTAACCCTACCTTTGTTCTTTACCGGCTCGAGTTGTTTTGAAAATGGCTTCACCGATTAGCTTCACTATCTGTATTTTGAAAGAAAGGGAACGCACGAGCGGCATCGTGTTTTGATCACAAAGTATCCATGTGTAGACTACACGTGCAGCAAGTAAGAGTGATTCCCGCATGCATGGCGTTCGTGAATTATTGTTAACACAACAAAATCAAAAGTGTATGAAAAGGCACGTTGCATTTAAAGTTGTTTCAAGGGAATCGTTTCTGTTTTCCTGCCATGTGAATGATTGGACTGTCGAAACGCATGCAAACTGATCATTAGCCACACACACATACACTTTGAAAAACAAAACGACTAAAACTAGGAAACCTGAAAGAAGCGGGAAAAGAAACACATTTACCGGACACACTGATATATTGTATACACGCTTCAGTGGTTTTTGGATGACACTTGATACGATTGAATCATTATTTATAACACCAAGTAAGTAATTAGGTCAGGGTTTATCTTTAGCAGAAACCAATTTCATATTGTAAAATCATTCTGTGTCATAAACGTTTCTTGTAGCTTGAGAAATACACTCCCTTTTTAAAATAGGAGGGCCAAATCACTTCAGCAAACATACACAGATGAATGGTATGAAATCACGGCAGTTTAAAAGACTAAAAACACGATGGACAAATCTCCTAATTAAAATACATAGATGATAAGTATGGATCCACGTTATTAAAAATAGGATAATGACAAAAGCAGGATGGTGTAAGAATCTTTTGGTCGTCAGTGGTTAAAACACATTTCACATCCATAAAACGTGTTCTACTCGTACAAGAATGGAAGTCTTATGAGTATATATGTTCTATGAAGGTCGACGATATTACAGCAACATCTGCGTCCCCCAACTTAATCTTACTGAAGCATCAACTTAGCTCTGAAGTTAGAGTCGATGTCAGTTTCTTTTGATGTACGAAATGGACTATGATTTTAATACTTTATGTATTAAGTATTCTACAAAACCCTGAATTTCTCTGTTTGAAACAATTAATATTCACTTTGTTTGGATATTTGATTCACATTTGGAAGCTATCTATGTTCAGGTGTTTAACCCTAAAAATGGCTGGTACAACGCGAACGCACCTTCCCAGTGGCTCAGCGGCTGCTCTGAATGTTTGTAACGCTAAGAATAGAGTTCCCAACTCTTGGTGGGCTCAATACAGCCTTGTTCTTAATAACAAAACAAATAGCGATCTAAAATTGATTCTTCGATCGCAGCCAATGTATTTATATATTTCTAAAAATCATTTTGCAAGATTCATTCACCAAAACTTTGTGTTGGTTGGATTACCTTTACCTTTTTATAACAGCAAGTACCACTTTCGACACGTGTGGCATTCATAATATTTGTCGATTAACAGTCT
Source organism: Carcinoscorpius rotundicauda (assembly GCA_011833715.1). Classification (NCBI taxonomy): domain Eukaryota; kingdom Metazoa; phylum Arthropoda; class Merostomata; order Xiphosura; family Limulidae; genus Carcinoscorpius; species Carcinoscorpius rotundicauda. The sequence goes on from CM022398.1 coordinate 30,080,607, forward strand.
TTTATTTTGTTTAATATGGATTAGGTCAACAGCAGTTGCTTGCTTTTGAATAAAATGTTGGACAAGTGGGTTTTCTCGACATCACTGATTAAATTGTTGGATCAACCCACCCAAGAAAATCTGCCCGTACAAATAATAGAACACTGCCCAAGTGAGTTTTATATAAAACACCAGTTACTAGTTATGAGCTTCGTCCCTTAAAAGACTGGTATATTTCAGTTATATAATTCAAATAATTCTGTGTACACTTTATACATACTACAACTTTTCTTTTTACTAACTACTAAAAAATATTTCCGTGATAACAAAACTTCTTCAAATTAGCTTTTTTTCTGTAGCTCCCTAAAGATGATGCTTACGAGTTTGGAGATTTCTAGATCCACATTCACAAAAACTGTTAATTTTGTAATTCGTAAATAACGGCTAGGTGGTGCATGGATAAAAACTTTGTCTCTATCCGCATATTATGTCTACTTATAAATTCAGAACATTAACGATTTTTAAATAAAATTTACGACAATAACAAATCTTTTGTGTCTTAATATTTAGTCTTTATTTCTGCTTCTACAGTATTTTGTAGAGATTTCTTAATTGTGACACTTCTACAGGTTTTCTTAGAACTACACAAAGTGGAATGTTTTGAGTTTTCCTCTGTTTTTGAATGCTTAAGATTAACAACAACCAATTCCAAATCAGACCTGAAATAATCATTTTATTTAAGCCATCAAATTACACCACAAGTGTGAGAAACTTACGGAACATTATTGTATATAAAAGAAAGAGCAAAGAGAATTTGACTCATTATATAAATTTCGGGAAACAACAAAAATTGTATATAAATACATGTATAATTTTTCACAAAACATTATCTACTTGCCATAGTTCATTAAAAAACATAGTCAGCTACCTGAGTTAATATCTATATCGTCTATATCTACAACTGGAAAATACATTAATTGAAAATCCCATTAAAGTTTAACTCGTAATAAATCCTCTAGGATTTAGAAATAAGATTTGAAAATCTCAACAATGGTCCTCGCCATTCCATAAACTCCGTCTGTTACTCCATAAAAACAATGAAATACTAATGATTAATACATATTTTGTATTTCAATGTTTTGGATTGCACTTAAGACGTATCTGTAGATTGATATATAATTGGCAATATTTTTTGTATTGGTATTAGTTTAGTAAACCTGAAATTCGTCAAGCAGTTTAAAGAGTTTTCTTTGTTCGTTTTTTGGATACTTGCGCAAAATTATACGATAGATATCTGCGCTAGCCATCCCTAATTTTGAACTTATAGACTAGAATAAAGGCAGCTAGTCAGCGGCATCCGCCACCAGCTCTTAGGCTACCTTTGTCTAAGTGAATAGTTGGATTCTAACGTTGCTCTTAAGAGCATAATGAGATTTCTTGTTTTTCTTGTTAACGGTATTCAAAAAGTAGACCTGCAGATCCAAAGTCCGTCAGCTAACCATTTGACTACTCTCAGCCTTTAATTAAGAGAGAGAAATTACACTCAAATATATTGTTAAAAACGCATTCTGAAGGAAGATAATATCTTAAGTAGATTTTATATAAGCGTAAATAGTGTGTTTAGATTCCATAGACTAATAGCAAATCTTTGGAAATTAAGTTTTCTTTTAAGATCGCGAGAAACTTGCCTTTTCTAGTGACTATAGTGAAAATGTCATTTGGACTTCTAATTCAGGTCGATCATATAACTGATTTTAGGGAACAGTCCGTGTTTGAGAAATGTCTCGGAAGAAAAAGTGTCTGCCGAAAGTCTTCCCAGTTCAAAAGCATTATCCCTAAATACTTAATTTATTGTACGTATTTTAAAGCATGCAACAGAAATAAATTAGTTTATCATCGTCCTGTGACGACACTGATGCAGTCGCCATAGCTACGATTTTGAACAAGTCGTAGAAAATGTTATGGAGTTTTTAGAACAAATAGAATTAAAGCTAAAAATGCGCGTTAGGGAAATACATTTGTAACCGAAACAGCAAACTTTTTCAGTACTTCTTACCTTTTGAAATTATGTTAACAGATCAGATATTAAATGTTTACCAAAATTTTTCCGGTTGTGGTTTAGAAAATATAATTAAAATATACTATAGACCAGATTTGCTGTTCGTTAAAGTAACATGCTGGTAAGTCAGAAGGTGCTTTTATTTGTTCATAGGTTAAACGTAGAAACCAGCTTAATTGCAACTGATGAAAGAAGAAATACGGTATATTGAAACCTATTAGAGTTGAATGGTGTAATAACTGTATAGTGAAGGATATATTTTTCAGTTATGTGATTTAGGCTCAGTGAATCAATGAGTTTTCTAACCAGGATGCAGCATTTTAGAAGAGAATTTTGGCCACACGTTAAAAGCCACAAATGATTATAAAAAAAAAAAATGTTCCCCCACTATTTATTTCAAATAAACGACATAAAACCTAATCTTTGTTCGTAGGAATATTCACAAGATTACTAACAAATTCAGTATTAATTGGCATTTGCTTTAACAGTTTCTCTTGAAGTTGTTACCTATCACTTATTTTATTCCTCTAAAATGGACTAGGTGTTTAAAACGTTTCTCATCAATAATTGAGAAATTTACCTTTCACAACGTTATGTATGATGTTAAATTGCTGTTTACTCATAACGTTCCCTGGTGGTAGAAATGTGCGAATATTACATACACCTGCTGTACATAGTTTTTTTTTCTCTTGTTTTCTTTGATATATTTTAGCCTAAGGTTCATATAAGGTAGAAAACAACGCCCTCTCTAGACATGATGAACAGATCTTTGTACGAAAGTTCTTTGTAATATGTAAAATAATTAAAACAAAGCTTAAAAAATATCGGAGCAGTGAAAGACCCTTTGTTTTTCGTAATATATTTATTCTCTTCTTGCTAACTGGCACTTGTTATGGACCATTCGCAGGTCTTTTGTGGTAACCAGCTTCATTTATATATATAGTCTTGAAATTGCGCTACTAGTGCAAATTTTTATCAAATTAGCAGAAGAAGGTTGTGGAAGGGTTAAAGAAATTTATATAAAAAGCTAAGAAAACATCCATTAAAATGTGTACGTGTCGTTGTTGTGTGTGTATTCCATTACGTATGTTTTTGAAAAGAAGACATCTATTTCATAATCTCCTTTAATATTCAAGATGATACAGTCGCTGGAAATTTGCCATGCTTGATATGTGAAGTTTATTGAAGGCTATTTCTAGTTAGGTGTATCTGCATCGTCATTGATATATTTAGTCTTAGGTCGCACTCTTATAAAGACAATCATAAAAATTAAATGTATTATTTGTAATTCTCTACATCTAGCTGGAATATGAAACATTTGCTTTCATTTCTTATGGGAAGTATTTCGGAGCCAATTACACTTGAATCATTTGATATTTAAACCACGTGTATTTTCACAGTGAGAATCAACTTCCGCAGCACTTTTATACTGTTTTATCGCTAATATTAATCTCATCATAACTGTGTTCTGGTTCGTTAAGTATCTTTGTAGAGTTAAGCTATCATGGACACCGAATGTTATCAATGTTTAAAATGAAGGCATGTTTTCTTTCTTTTTTTCCCTACCGATTGTTTCCATACAGTTAGTTTTTAAATGCATTATTACATTTAACGATATCTATTTGATATAATCCAGTACGCTGACTCTCGTAAAAGTGCCATGTTTAATACTTAACCTTAATTTTTTCTCAATGGCAAGCATATCTTGACATAAAATTGTACATAATTATATAATTATACCTCGATTGGGAATAAAAAGTATTCCATGGGAATCCTTTTACGTACCAGAATGTGGACATGTCTATGTGAGTAAGTAGAGAAAAACTGGAATAATGTAACACTGCAATTTTTAGTAAGTAAAGTTGGTAGCTAATGGAGAAAATCTTCAACATTAAACTTATTCCAGTACACTTTATTGCATATATTGCGATTATAATGTAATCTTTTATTATAAAAGGTTTATCAAACAACTGCTTAAATATTAGAGATTGATTTAATACAATACACTGAACAGAAGGCCAGACGTAAGACATACCACTACTTAATACTTTCCAAAATGATACAGTACTGGTGTATCTCGTTACTGTACCGTTACGATGGGAAACACGTGCTACTGCCATATGTTATGCAAGGCATCTTATGAGATCTTTAGTTTTATTGTGATGTACACCACCGTCTCATTTAATTTGTTTCCAGTATTTGATTTATTTCTGCCTTTCTAACACATTTTGTTTTTATTGGAAAAAAACGCAAATCCCGTTCATAGAAGAGAAGACATGTCATTGGTACCTTTATACCATTCCATTCGGCGGTGTTTTCTATATAAGAGCGATTTTTTTTCATAACGTTCACGAAACTATTAACACGGAATCCGCAGCTTATTTTATTGTTGAAAGAGCCAGAAAATTAAATAAGCTTGGGATTTCTTCAGAGATAGTTGAGAACATTTTTTTTCTCTTCCTTCTCATCCCTTGTACTCTGCGACAGATTTCGTCATTTAAGACGTCACGACAGGCTGGTTCTGACAGTTGCCTCAATATGGGCTTTATTGTCAGAAGTGAAATCTCTCCGACGGGAACAATTTCAGGAGCTTGTTGTATCTGGGTGACAGGGGAGCGTTGATTAGAAAGCTAAATTTACTTGTGGGTTTTGATGGCTGTCCGTTCAAAATGCGAAGACCAGAATTTCTCAGGAATCATGAAAACATGGTTCCGATGACATACTTGGCACAAAAAGGCGACGCGTTTTCGCGGCACGGTCGGTTTATGACGTGCCAGACGGTTTAAGCTATATGAGGAGAAAGCCCTTAACTGAATCTCTTAGCGTAGATAGTGATAAAACTTTCAGACGTCGTGTGCGGCTAGTCCCATCCATCTTTTAATACTCCTGCTTGTTACAAGGCTTTGTCACAAAATAGGCGAGCAAGCGAGATGTTGTTAATACATCGACAAATTTCGGCGTCGAACTTACACTGATAAAGTTGACGGTGACAGATTTAAGGGTGCAAAGAACCTTTGATGTGACACATGGGAACCCTCTCTTTTCATGAAAGCTCATTATGAAGGGTTTTCTTGCTATTTGAACTAAGAGGAAATACCTTTTAAGTGTGAAATTAACCGAACCTAAACCCTTAGTTAATCGGTATTTCGTATGTTATATACAATATACGTTACATGAACAAACGTATTCGACTCTTCTTTTTTTTTCCTCTTTTCACGAACTAATCATCTCTTAAGTAATTATCTTACGAAAACTGTAAAACAAACGAAATTCAAACTTAGATGATTTAACATCAGCTGGTAAAAAAAGCTTTCAATTGTTTGTAGTTTGTAGTTTCTTCCAAAGGTTCTCCACAAGAAGCTTAAAGCGATCGTTTGATTAAGTTTCGATATTTAGTGCGCGATGCATACTGGGACCTTGGTTGTAAGTCGGGAATTTCAACCTACGTTGAAAAGTGGCCTAGTTCCAAATTTTAAGGAAAAGGTAAAGACAAGTTGAAAAACGGAAGAAATAAATATGTTAAGTAACAGAGAAACTTGTTTGCGTAAAATTTAGAATAAAGACATTAATATGGGTATAATCACTCGAAAAATTCGTTTAACTAGAAACTTGCCCAATTCTCGAACGTACAGTTGAATAGAGAGGATGCTACGCAATTATATAAATGCATTGTTGGTGTTTAACGCGTAAATAACGTCTAATATACATCATCTTACATCAACGAAAACTTAATAAATATTTTACAGTCGAAACAAATAAGATATACTTAAATAAAACTAATGACAGATTTATACTTTCGTTCAATGTCATGCGTTGCAACAAGGACAGAAAATGTTAACTTTGGACGACAAGCATTCATTTGTCTATGTCACGAAAAGACCTTTAAATAGTCATTGAGCTCGTCTCGTTCGCAACGTGTGCAGACTCTGCTCTAATGTTGTAGAAATGGCAGTCCTACCTTGCCAACGTTCTTTGCTATTGAGGAACGACACAGTATTTTAAAAATAAGTTAAATTTCGTTAGACATCACATATAAATCTGCGAATACCAAATGGCTGACTATGTAGAACTTTATCGTTTAATATATTCTAGAATATATTAGTGTCGAACAATTTAGTGCTATTTCAGAAATGTATTTATATCTATTTCTTTTTTTTAACAGTTTTCAAAAGGTTAGGGATATATTTTTCATGTCCTTAAGACTTTACGACTACAGTGATATGTTAGTTGTTTGTAAACGTAAACCTTTTCTTATATCTGCTTCAAGCTCAAGCTAATGAAATTTTGGTATTAAAAAAAATGTTTACAGGCATTCTTTCACAATGTCATTAAGTTCGTAGTTAAAAATGTGTATGGCATTACTTAACGACAGATAAAACATGCGGAGAAAATATACGCATTTTAATCAAACAAATTAAAAAACATTTTTTAAGATGTTAAGTAGACATAGCTATCAAAAAGAAATTGTTAAAGTTCGAGAAAACAAAAATAGCTAAAAGACTGAAAAATCATGGTGGGTTCCTTGTTTGATTCACCCTGTAAATGATACTGTAGTGTTGAACGTTGTTATACTGCAGTAAAAGTTTTACCCCTTTAAAAGCTAAGTTGTATTTGGAAACATTTTTCCAAATTATATACATTTAGTATGAAATCAAAACTATTAAAAGTGTTTTCATTGTCTTTTTCATCAGTGTGGCCATATTGTAAGTACACTTCATATCTATCCAAGATTTTTGTCAAAGAATATTATAACATGATAAAGTTGCATATTGCAATTCGTGATGTCGAGAAACCAACTTGAAGTAAACATGCATTTCAAGACGGCTGGTATAGGTATTAAAACTTTTATTAAAATAAAGTAGAGAACAACGTTTCGATTTTCTTAGGTCATCTTCCGTCTTGAAATGTTTATTGTGTTTGGCTTTTGAGGTACAGCGGCCTTGGTTTTGTTTTCCAGATGCTCTGTTCAAATAAAAATGTTGCTATAAATTGCAAATGGGGACAAATATTAAGGTATATGCTTATTTGAACTTTATTGCAATGTTGCAAAATGGATTTATGTTTTTAATATTTTAACTGCAAGATATTATAATTTTAAAAATACCTGTATCATGCTCTCTCTTATAGTTCGTCTGGTAATTTGTTCTCACTGAAACTTCTGACATATAAAATGCAATATATGTTGACTTTCGTGCTTCAGTTAAAAATGTAAAGTGTGGCACTGTTTGTAGTCGCGTAGAAAAAAAAATGCTTAAAACATCACAATCCCAAAATTTGTTTCAAATAATATTTTAAGTTTTTTTATCAGAACATTTTACTGAGAACAGTCTAAAAAGAAAACCCTTTTTATCTTAAAATTAACAAGTTAGCTTCCAAAGTAACGTTTCCTCAATATATAATGTGTATACTGACACATTTACTTGCTATATTAATGAATTAGTGAGGAAAATATTTTTATTCAGAGCAACAGGTATTTACTATTCATATTATCAAAAGACGTTTCATTAGTTACTTGAAGCTCGTACGTAAGTTGCACTCCGTGGAGTATCACGAATGTGTGTGTTAGAGGTGTTATTATCTAAAGTGGTATTAAATATCTTATTTCTGTGTTCTCTAGGTCTATGTTAAGGTAAACTAAACTGAAATAGCTTACACGTGCTTGAATTATTATGTTCTTTTATGTTTTTCAGGAACATTTTGATAAGACATACAAAATGCCTTTTATGAAAACACATCTTAATTTCACTTGCTTCCAAAAGCGAGGAGACAGACTAATGATAAAAATAAAACATGCAACGCTACTTGGCACACGTAGAAGTAAGATAAATAGGCCATTAGCTCAAACAAAAAAGTATAGTATTCAAATTAGCAACCGTTTTCATGAAGTATCGCGGGTGAGCGCGAGCTCTTCAAAATGTCCTGTGAGCTGTATTTGACCTTGAGACGAAGAGTGGTCGGAATTATACTAACGGTTTTCATGATTCATTCTCGTCCTGTTTGCCAAGTTAGCAAGTTCCTTAATATCAGCAAGCAGCAATTGTAGACTGCAACCGAAAATAGAAATTATTGGCCCACATTGTGCTAAACTACCGTCTCTTGGCTAAACCTTACCCCTGTCTTCAGACACTTGGAAAGCAACAGTTACGTTATCAAGTCACATACCGCATGAGCCCAGACTGCATACCGTCTAAATGTTTTTGGTTTTTTTCATGTAAATGTGTCTTGGCGTATAGCAGTTAGTCGCGCAACTCGATTTTTATATAACATCAGACTGTATGTCCGCTATTAGAAACGAAGAAAACTGTTAGCGGTGCGCGGTCTTTCTTCTAAACATAGCGTTTTTCATGGTATCTTCTTTAAAGGTACCACTATCTATCACATTGTAAGAAAGCCAAATGTAAAAGACAAATACAAGCAGTCGTGGTACAGAAAAAAAAATACACGTATGAATTATGATAAACAAAATAGAAAGTGGTTCGCGATGAAGTACTAATATCAGAGAATACATTCGAGGAAAGTTTTAGCAGTAATAGAGATGAAGTTGACGAAGATCACGGATCACTGATTTAAAGCAGTAGAAGAGGGAATTAAAATCAGGATAAAATAAGTATATCAGACAAACAAAATAGTTAAACTTGTAAACAATACTGAAGGATGAACATAAAAATAATGTAAATAATAGAGGAGATAGATGGCAGATGTGGAAAAAGCTAAAAAACGTAATAGAATAGTCGATTACACAGGCCCACGATGATTTGTCTTGAAATTTTCACATGTTCTATGGTAATTCCTGTACGTTGAATTTGAAAATGATATCCTTATCTCTGTCACGTACAGATTTTTCGCGAAACGTCCCATGTATTTTTACACAAGTGAATCGTTTCCATTGAAATCGGGTCACATTGTGTTAAGTTTGAAATGTTTCCGACCGCTGGCTATAGATTTCTTTAGACCATTCGCGACATGAGAGGCTTGGTATGACCAGATGGCTAGGCTGCTGGACTCCATTCTGACGTGTGCAGGTTCGAATCCTCGTCCCACCAAACATGCTCGTCCTTATAGCCGTGGAGATGTTATAATTGTTAAGATTAATCTTGTTATTCGTTAGCAAAAAGTATACCAAGAGTTAGCGTTGGGTGGTAATTTATTAGTTGCCTTCCCTCTAGTCTTTCAGTGTTAAATTAGGGAAGGCTAGCGCAGATAACCCTTGTGTAGCTTTGCGCAAAATCAAATCAAACTGCCTTCTCGATCGTTCTAGAACCCAAACATAATAATAACAAAAACAAATCTGTTGTGGTACAAGATATAATCTGATTTAAGTAACGTTTTCTTTCTCCTCTCGATCTGTAAAAAATTTTTTTACTTGATGGAAATTTTTTTTCAAAATTTGTGTAGCTGAATTATGGATAATCCGTTACTCAAACCAGAACAACTTTTATGAAGTTCCAATTCATATTAATTGTGTTGTTGATTTTACGTAATGAATGATTGTAGAGAACATTTAGAGGTATAACAGAAAAAAGGAAATTTTATTGAAAATATGTTTAAAAATGGATAAAAGTTTTCAGATAGATTTCTGATAACGAAGGAAGAAAATGTAAGAAATTGTAACTCAAAGTAAAGAAGTAATAGACAAGACAACCAACTAGAGAAAAGTAACCAAGCTCTTTTTTTTTTTTTTTCAGGAAGTAAAATTTTAATGTATTTATAATGAAGTATTACCAGGCACAGTAGGAAGTGAAATATATTAGTATATTTAATGTAATAAAGTGAAATATGTTTTATAAAACGTATTGAAATTTAAAATCGTTATACTTGGGTTAAGATTCATCAACGAACGGTATTTATTTGTAACAATATGGATTTATATTTTCAATAATGTTTATACTGTCATGAGGGAGCAATCATTTGCAAGTTTAATTATATGAAAGATTACACATTTTCATTTCTCTTTTTCCTTTTTAAATAGAATCCCACAGTTACTAGGCTCGAATTTTGCAATTTTCTGATTTTTCATCGTTTTTGAAGAAAAAATACAAGTGTGTGTAAATAACAGAATAGATGACTAAATTATTACTATAAAAATACAAACAACTATCATGGCAGACAAGATAACACTAAAAGCAATTTGTCAACGACTGCTGAAAATGGTAGGATCAGAACTGTCTCTTTGATATCTATGCAGCAGAAACCGGGTTTTGATACCCATGGAGGGCAGAGCACTGATAGTCCTTTCTGTAGCTTTACGTTTAATTACAAATACTGTCATTTTATCTACTTGAAAAAGTCTGTGCCAGTAATTTAGTTAATCTAGTATATAGCTTGTATTATCGGACAAAATGAAATGAGAGAGACTGTGTTTACAATAACGTTTTAGGAATTATTTTAACACTATTTCCGAAAAAAGATGCATGTTAGAGGTATTTCGTTAGGTCATCACACGTAGCATGCAACAAAACTTATCCACTAGATCAATCTTCCCCTTAAACACATTTCTTTTTCCAAACTGGCAAGATTTTAACTAAAACGATTTACTTTTTTAAACTCAAAACGCAATATATTTAAAATGAAATAAAAAGAATTCCCTTTGCATATTCACATAATTATGAAACTTAACTTTGTATGAAATGCACGCAAAAAACACCTACTTGTGTTTAGTAAAAGGTAAAGACTGGAAGAATAATTAATGTGTTCTAAATTCAAAGACTTTTGTTATTGCTCATATTTGTAGAAACCCCCTAAATGTTGACAAATAGGAAAGTTTGGTAAGCTATACTCAGAGAAACTTAAATCCATAAAATCTTTTAAACGAATAATCTGATATTGAACATTTTTCCATCATGTTTAAATCAAGCTTTACTTTATTCGTTTTTTTTTCAGTAAATAAACCCTCCACTCATCTACACACGTGTTGATATGAGGCCTGTCGTGAAACCAACATTGTTCAATAAGGTTCTTAAAGTCGCAAGAGGACCTACAAACATCACATCCAACTGCTTGATCAACCCATAAACAAATTTCACTTCAATTCAAAAGTAATCAACGTTGTGTTATGAAGGTTAAGGCTGTTAAATATACAAACTGCAAAACAGTTTGCTGGATGTGAATCGTCAACACTACGATAAAGTAAAACAAAAGACTGAAAACAGTCTCTAATATATCGCAAATTAACCCACGTTTGTATATAAAATGGATGTAACGTTAGTATAAGTTAGTTCTTACGTGGTAATCTTTAACCCTTCCTTAACTGTGTTGTCCGTAAACAGTTTTACTTAACAAACACATTCTTTGGGTAATGATAGATCGAAGCTTACTGAATATTGCCCTTTTGCCAGACAGGGTTATCACTGATAAAGATTAGCTTTTTGTTGCTGAGTGAAACTGTACTGTACTGTACTGTACTGTAATTAACTCAAGCTATTGTTGCAGTTTGTCTTATTTTCTGATAAAAATGATAAAACGGAAAACAAAACTAAAACCGATCGAAATTTTACCGGATTTTTATTCCTTGTTATAGTTTGAAGCTTGGAATCGAAATTTCCCGTCGCTTGATGTAGTTCAAGAGTTTGACAAACACCTGCATTTCTAACAGTATTGTAGCATATTATATCATTCAATTTTGCAAATTAAAAGATGTAATACTTGATAATTTTGTTTGGAACTTTGAATTCAAACTCTTCTTTTCCTGGCTTATGGTCGTATTATGAAGTTTTACGCAGTAACAGGTTAAAATACAGCGTGTTGGAAAGTCACCGTGCACTTATATATTTGTTAACAAACATGTTTCAATATAGAATATGGAGATAAATATGAATGACAATTATAAACAATGTTGAAAGTGACCCCCGTTGGCATCAAAACAGGCTTGGATCCTTCTTATTTTGTTTCTAAACACCGCTATCAGTTGCTGGCTTGAAATAGACTAAATGAATGCTGTTATCGTTACTTTCAAAACTGCACAGTGACTTTCCGAGAACCCTGTATATTAATTTAAAAGCAATTATATCGCAAGAAATAATGAAAAAAGTCTAAACAGACATTCAGTCATGCATATATTCTAAGTATAATCAAAGCTCGGCCAGTAATTATGTGCTTTGAGTGACACTATCATTCTTTTGATATCTGATTCGTTCATTGTTTGACATCATGGATTCTTTCTGAAATCTTCAATAATTTATCTTTTCCTCATTAAACCCATAATCATCACCTGTTAAAGACAATCCCACGAAGTCTGAAGTAATTTTTTTTTCTGGGGGGTAGATGGGGGTGGGGACACTATGTAATTGGACTGTATACGATTACAGCAAAAACTTCTCTCTTTAAGCCAATAATTGTATAATTTAATAATGGTTAAGACTCTTTAAACGAAATAAACACTATTTATGATGCATGTTCTGATACTCGCAAATTCCCACTTCAAAAGTTACTGGAAAATCTTAGCGTCAGGTAGCATGTGAAGGTTAAACAGTTATTGTGTTAATAAAGTATTAGAGCTCACTTGTATTTTAAACATGACAATGATTCTGTTTCACTCCTCCCTTTCAGCTAAGCCACCATCTACCAGAATACGTCATGCTAAAGTGATCACTCAGGGGAATGCGGAAATCAAGCTAAGATGTATCATCCGAGGAAACCCACAACCTAAAGTACAATGGTATAGAAATACAAAACTCGTCAGAGAAAATAAGAGAATTAAAATAAAAACGAGAAGGTACGGAAAATGTCTTCCAAATTATTTGTTTTATAGTTAAATATCCTAGAATGGTTATAACATCTCTCAACTTCCTATTTTGAATTTTAAGCTAATAAGTAATAACAAAAATCAAATGTTTCTGTTATTACGTAATGCATATTACTTTGAACAACTAAATAAGGACTTTATTACAGACAAAAATGAACTTTAAGATATTATGAAAATAATTAAAATAGGATCAGTGTTTATTACAAATTTAATATTTTAATTTGAATACACAGAGATAATTAGTTTTACGGTAAGTAAGTCTTTTATTGTTGTGCTAAAGGTTGGTTAACATGGACTAAAATTCAATACGGCATTGACAAGATTCAAGTGTTATTTTGACGTCTCACGTACTCGTTATGCGATGGAACAGGAACCTGAAAGTACTATTTTGTTTTTAATTATTTGATGTCAGCTAGAGTGTTAAAGTTACGAAAGACAGATATTTTTTCCTTATAACTTATAAAAAAAATTTTGTTTCCTCCCCACACACGTGTTAAAAAAAAAAAAAAGCAAGTGTATGTCTGTTACGCTCATTAATTCTCACTTGAAGGGCAAATATTTTTCAGTAAACTTTATAATAAAAAAAACTTGTTTTGAGCTTTGAACTCCAAATTTTGGACACGATAAAACTACAACTCGTATCAATCTTAAATCGATCACACCTAAAGAATTTTTGCAATTTCACACCTAATGAGCCTCCATTAGACCCTTTGTGATTCACGTATGATTAAAACTTATCATTATAACAGTTGAAATTACCTGAGCCCTGATGCTTGTTCATACTAAATAATCCTTTGATAATATAATGAAACATTTGCTTAAATGATATTGGGAAAACCATTTTTATTATCCAATGTGCATCCTCCATCTTCGTGAAATTTTTACCCTGTGTGCATTTAGATTTGCAACAGGGGTCACGATTTTCATGTTTCGCCTCCGTTTCTTGTCATGTGGAACTTTTGTCTCCATTCTTAGGGTGCAAATATGACGTTATCAATAATCACACGCCCCCCAGTGGCTCAGCGGTATGTCTGCGGAGTTACACGCTAAAATCCGTGTTTCGATACACGTGGTGGGCAGTGCACAGATAGCCTATTGTGTAGCTTTGTACTTAATTCAAAACAACAAATAATCACACGCAGATCCAATACACTATCGCCATCTATACAGATATAATAGTACTGTCTGTTATATGTCTGTAAATACTACGCAAGGTGTGGATAGATCTTCACCAAAATTGGTGTGGAGACTTATTAGGTCCATGAGGAAATACACACAAACTTTCAATTTTGCATTTTGCGGTTTTTAGAAGTTTTTTTAGGTTTTGTTTGTTTTTTACCACTTCTTCGCCCCTGTTAATGGGTATTCACCAAATTTGGTATGGAGGTTTGTAGGATCCAAGAGGAGATGCATTTAAATTTGCGGTTTCACATTTTATGTTTTTGCTGTTTTTTATGGGTGTTTTGGTGTATGTGTGTGTGTGTTTTTTTTTAATTATACATAAAGGAAACAAGTTTTCATGTCCTAAGATGACCTTTCAATAATCATAAATTTACATGACTTCTATCCAGGGTACGGGTACCCCAGTTAGTATGGCTAAAGCTTATCATTAAGACAATTAAAATTACATGATCCCCACTAAACAATCCTTTGTTTAGTTAAAGCATGCTATTGAAACATTTGAAATAATATATAACCCTAATACTGCAAATTCATGAACGACACCGATTGAAAGTTCTTAGAGTGCTTATTTATCAGTAAGTACTAGCTCGGTAAACTTGCTTGAGCAAAGTAACAAATATATATAATTTTAAAAGTCCAGGAAGTGTACTATATTTGTTTCAAAAAGACACTAAAATTGTTAATTTAGTATAGCTTTAAATTGCTTTCTCATATAGGAACGCAGTGTTATGCCAAGATTGTCACTGAAATTGTGAAAGTACAAATACAGTAAGGACAAAAAATAATGTCCTACCGCTTTTAATAATGAATAACCTCAAGTTTGAATTTTTGTACACCTACATGACGTCAAAGCAGAAAAAAAAACCATCGTGAAAGAACGAACAAAAAAATAAGTTGCTGATGATGTTCAGACTCCATGGAGTCTGAAAAATAAACATTAATAAAGGACCACTTAGTAAGTAAAACAAAATACATATCCGAATGACTGTGCAATTATTCAACCCTGAATGCATTTATAAACAACAACAACAACAACAACTACTACTGCTACTACTAACTAAATATGAAGTAAAACTAAAACAAAATTACAGATGAATCATGTTTATAAACTTTGTATGTTGCACGAAATAGTTGTAAATTTCAGGAAGGATTCCGACTAGTGTAAAAGTTTGGAGATATGTAACATTATAACTCAATGTTTTGTGAATCTGTACATAAAAAAACATATATAGTAATGTTATTCTTAAGTTTCTGAGATTTTCCAAAGCTTTCTTAATGGTTCTCTGATCAAACATGTACATATAATACACGCTGTATCCGCTTTGACTTTATTCCTTTCTCAGTTTTTGTTATGTTATTCACCTAAATATACTTAATGTTTATTTTATATTATAATCATTCTTGTTTTAAAGTGTTGATTTTAATCGCCTATCTACAATTAATAACATTAATTGTACTGAAGCTAATTATTTCGTTATACGTGTTTGTGTGTGTATAAATATACACATACATTTAGGTTGTATCTATCCACGTAGCTGTATTTAACTAAACATTATAGAATTATAAAGTATCTTGAGACACTGCTTTAACTTGGTCGATTCACGTTTTCCATGCATTTTGTGTGTAAATCATCAGTCTTTGACCCCGACATCTTTCGACTGTTCGCTTGGGTAAGTCTTCTTTATTCCCATACAAACTATCGGCGCCGAGACTCGTCTGAGTCGCACTTTATGCACTCTACCATCCATGCATCCATCCATCTTTGGCAGAGGCAATTCGAAACCCGTAAAGCTACTCTAGTTTACACACTGGCAGTGCAGGCATTGTTAAACAGATAGCACAGTCAGATTTATAACGGATTGAAAGCTCTTCAGATTCAGTTTAAGAAAATACGAAATAAAGTAAGACAAAAACTACTTTATTTAGTCACGAATTGAATAAATATTGAAATAAGCCTCTTTATGACAAAAACTTAACAATTATATAATTGTACGACTAAATAATTTATCGATAAAGATATAGAGATACATCCAGAATGATAACTCTTACGTTGTGAAGTAAGAATTAATGAAAAATGAGTGTTACTGTATATACGTTATACCTAAGGTGTAGAAATAGTCACTAATTCTTTTTAGCGCTATTAACAATAAGTAGGTGTAATAATTGAATCTCAACTTGTCATTGTATACCGAAAGTCATCAAGACAGTATCTGGGGTATTAATAGGCAGTCTATCAAAGCATATTCCCTGTGCTACTTCCTGTGGCTCATTGGTAAACTAAAGGGCTTTTAACACTAAAATTCAGGATTTGAACCCTTCAATGGACACAGTGTAAGTAGGTCATTGTGCATCATAGTGCTTACATAAAACTTAAGCTAACAACAAAAAATACTGAATTTTCTGTAAACTGGAAACGTGTGTCAAAAACGGCTCATTCTTTAAGGGCCCGGCATGGCCTGGTGGTTAAGGTGCTTGACTTCCAGTATGATGGTCGCGAGTTCAAAATTTCGCAACACCAGACGTGCTCACCCTTTCAGCTGTATGACATTATAATTTGCCAGTCAATTCTACTATTTGTAGCATGAGGCGGTGATGACTATCTGCCTTCCCTGTAGTCTTTCATTTTTAAGTTAGGGACGTGTAGCGCGGATAGCCCTCGTTTAGCTTTGCACAAAATTGAACAAACAAACATTCTTTAATAATTGTGAAATATTAAATTTTACGATCCATATATTCTTTTTTCTGGGACTCGTTTAAAAGCATCATGCCTCTCCAGTGGCACAGAGGCATTTCTGCAGACTTACAACGCTAGAAACCGAGTTTCGATACTCGTGGTGGGCAGAACACAGATAGACTATTCTGTAACATTTTGTGCGTAACTTAAAACAATCAATGCAACATGACAAATATCTCGATTAGACGTATATAAGTTACATATCGTACTTAATTTATTACAAAGTGTAAGAGTATACTCCACTGACGTTCACGCTGTCAGCAGTAATTGGTAAGAATCAGATTTATAAACCTATTCCCGCTTTTACTGAAGGATTTTAAAGATAATTTTTGAAATATATTCCTGATCTATATCTAAGATTGTTCAGCTTCATTATACTCGAACTATTTGTTTCAAGTTTCGTCCCTTTTCCACAATGTATGTAGGAGATCTAAGTTAATTATTACATGTTTACCTTAATGATTATAGAAATGATAATGCTATCATTTATCACAAAAAATAACACAAATTAAAATTACCACGTCACGAATTATGGAGAAATTGACTGAATTATTTTTCTGTGCTGGCTTATTATTCTGTTACGTTTCGTAAAACGAATTTCAGTGGAAGTAAATAGAAAGAGGGAAGCTAATATTTTAGTTCGTGAAAAAAAAATAATCTAGGGGAAAAATATATTACTTATGCTACATTCCACCATAAAAATATTATACCAGACAAGGGTTTAATTAAATGGTATCTTACAGACGAAAGTCGGTATTAATTATCAAACGAGTTCGACGACGTGATGGCGGCAAGTATAGATGTCGAGCATCCAATATTTTGTCTCCACCATCTGTCAGTGAAACTGAGATTATTGTCCAATCAAAAAGGCACAAAAATCGTAAGTATACATACCTGAAAAGTATTTAATATGTATGATATTTGTATACAAGTTCATACTTTAGTGCGTGTAGATGATCTTCAAACATTCGTTTGAAATGTAATTCTCCAAGTTAAAAGTACAGTTATAATATGTTTAATTTTTTAAATTATATAATAATAGTATTTATTGTTTCAAATGTTAAAGTCCAGATCGTTTGTAATGATATATACAAATGTCATGAGTTAAGATAAAGTAACATAACTCTATTCAGTTTTAGTTGTGTGAAGTAAATGATTAAACCATGTAAACATGAATTACTTGTTGTGACCTATGACTTTAAATATCATTCGACTTTCTAGTGTAATTTTAATGGCATACAACCCAAAACGATGCATGATTCTACAAGATCTTTCAAACCACCTAAGTAGTACTTGACATGATGTCATTATCATCTGGAAAAAAAAAGCAATAGTTTTACAGATGTAGATACTTCGTGTTTTTTTCTCGTGTATAGTACTCTAAAAATAGTTTATTGATGTCTGAACAATAACTAGTATTTATAATGAAATAACATGTGACACAATTGTTCTAAAGACTTTAACACTAGAAATAAACGATCTTTGCAACATAAATGCGTTATTTTTCTTTAATTTGACATTCATGTTTCACTCTACAGCTTCTTTAGAAGCGTTCCACTAAAGCGTTATCAGGTGATTTACTTCTAGTATTAAATGTCTTTTAAACATTAATATGTACTTCAAAAATTAAATAATGTTCTGGTAATTTATTTTCTTGTTGAAATGGAATCTTTGTTGAATGAATTTAAAAAATGTAATATTAGTTTAAAATTGACATAAAACTTGTAGGAAAAATATATTTCTTAGCAAAAAGGGAATTTGTTATGCTTAATACTTCTAACTATCCCAACTGTATAAAGGCTAATAACTAACAAAGACTAATAACATACTAACTACTTAAAAACGCCCTCTAGCTTGGCAATGGGATTAGCTATGTATTCTTAAGGTGAAGTTTTAGTTGCTGAGTCTTTGAAATTGGGCCGAAATAAATAGGCTTAGATTATCCTTTCATGCTTACGCTGAAAATCAAAGCAAAGCTTGCAATTAATATTAAACGTCTTCCTAACATCCGAGTCCTCGCTTGAAAATAATCATGCACTAATGCTAATAGTTAAATCCTAGCTGCTAAGGTGCACTTACGCTAGGTTGTATTTATGGTATTTGAGGTGTAATAGAGTCTCCACACTGGCAATTCAAAGGACGACCTTGCGATGTCCGGTCCTACTGCCTGAATGGAGGGAACTGTACCATGATCGAGTCCCTGCAGGAGCGGGTGTGTGAGTAAGTTATGCTATTTCTTTGCTACATTTCTAGGTACTTGTATAAATACTCATTGTATTTTTTCCTTTATTTCATTATCTTTGTTTCTTTTTTAATCTTATTTTACACCAACTTCTCCAACACACAGGCAATATGGCGAGTTTTTACTTAACTCTAGAATTACTAGAAAAACTCGTATAGACTTCATTGACTTTTTAAATACATTCTCTAAACTAATTATACACCAAATTGCTTGTAGGCCAATTACTTTATTGCTAACATTCTCTCTAATAATATACGAGTCAAACGAAAACAATACTAAACAAACAAACGAAAGAACACTGCCAATATTTTCATTACTCTCAGTAATTAGAGCTACAGATTCCTGTGTATTTTATATGCAGTATGTGGACCTGACCAGTGAAGAACAGTATATAATAAGTTACTAACTGAAGGGTCAAAAACAAGAATGCCCTGTAACATCAATAATAATTATTTATCGTATCAAATTAATTAAAGATTTTGTTAACTGGAGTGGAGGGTTTTATAGTGAATAAAATGGTAGCTTGAAATCTTGCATCTTTGGAGATTTCCAGAATTATGTTGGGTACAATAAAAGACTTTTGGTTTAGCCCTTGATGTAGTTCAAGTATATCCTAGAGGATAAACGTGTCATAATGTGGATCCCGAGAGTTCATGGTTTGCATTCTTTTACCAAAAACACAAACAAAACAAACGCTGTTCGTGCTTTATAAGAGTGACATTTAAATTGCATAGTCTAATTGGTTGAAGTCAAAGCGTTGGCAGCGAAGGCCATTGACTTCTTGATTTCTTTCTAATCTGTCAGTTCACAACTGTGTATAGTTAAAGCATTGAGATGTGCATCTTTTAATTTCTTGTTTAATAAGTTACAAACAATACAGAACAGTTAAATTTGTTTTTTTATTCATAGTTCCGTGCTTCCAATACAAAATAGTCAGTACAAACTGCCTTTGTTTATAGGTAAATATTTCCTTTTTAATGCCCAGAGTAAATATTTAAAATAATCGAGTTTCGGAATTGTGAATCCCTAATTTATTGTATGATTTGTAAGTACAAACTAAAATGTGAAAAATGGTCATTTGATGTTCATTTACAAAAGCTAACTGAATACAGCTTTTAATTAAAATTTATATTTCACAACTTATTCATTTTTTCTTTAAACATTACAGTAACACAAATATAATTTGAATAATTTCTAAAATACGAATTGTAATCTGTAGAATTTATTAGTTCTTTGGTTGATTGTTTATTATTAAGATCAAAGCTGCAATAAATGTTAAGTTCTACAATGAATTGTATTTTTTTTATTCTGGATACGAAATTTCTTGTTATCTTAAAGTTTTAAAATTACGAAAATCAACGTTTTTATTCATGTGCTCCTTCCTTTGGTGCGTCTTTGAAAAAGTGTTCTTACAAAACATTAATTATTATTTCCAAACATTAAGTCTGAATGTCATACAGATTGTTACATATTACTGTTATTGGTTTCTCGTTTTATTTCTATCAAATTCAAGGTTAAAAATCTTACTCTACTTTTAAATATACAAATAAACCGATATTGAGCTACTAAACACTGCTATATATTCCGCACCTTTGGGAAAAACATTTTAATCGAAAGTTAAGAGATATTTGAATATTTTGTGATTCTCTATCAAGTAATGTTGATCTTTCTTACATAAACTTTTACCAAAAAATTGATTAAAATTTAAAACATTTTTAGAAAAATTATTTAAAAGGTTTTAAAACGATGCCAAATTCTAGTACAAGAAATACGAAGTTTAACACGTTGCTTTCCTGTTATGACTGGCCCGACAAGGCTAGGTGGTTAGGGTGCTCGACTCAGGATTGTGGGTTTGAATCCCGTCACATCAATCATGCTCGCCCTTTAAGCCATGCGAGCGTTATAAAGTGATGATGAATTCTACTATTTGTTGGTAAAAGATCAGCCCAAGAGTTGGCGGTAGTCGATGATGACTAGCTGCCTTCCCTATAGTCTTTCAACGCTAAATTAGGGACGACTAGCGCAGATATCCCTCGTGTAATTCAACATCCAGCGATTCCGATAAAAAGAAAAAAGCGTATCAAAAAACATAAAAATATAAAATTGCAAACCACATCACAAAGATTTTAAATTTTCAATACTAAGAATAAGACACTTATCCAAGACTAAATATTGTTACTTTAACATCTTTGATAATCTATTTGGTTTAACTGATGGAACTCTCAAGTCTTCCAAACTGATACTTTAAAATGTTTGACTATTGTAGTTTTAGCAATTATTATTGTTTTATTGTAAGGCTTTTACGTAGCAGATTTGTTTGAAGTGAGCATCTGAACTATTAGTTACTTCATTACGACATCCTGTTGCTTTGATATGTTTCAATAGTTTTTGGCATCATAAAGCATTAAAACTTTCTAAAGGTAAGGCACGGCTATTAATTGTAGATGTATTTCAGTTGTAAACAATACAGGTTTGTAAGTGACAAACATTTAAAATGTGGAGCTTTAAAACTTACATTCTCTCTAACTTTGTTTGTTGATTCCTATCATTAACAAGCTAGTGTTTAGGATTAAACGTGTAAATTTTAAGTCCTAAAATTTAACACTCGAATAAAGATTATTACATTTTACACATTACGTTTGACTCAACCAGGGACGGGTTGTTATACCTATTTTGGGGATTTGTGCAGAACCTCTCTTTGGGGCCTCTACACTTTATCAGATATCCATACTAATTACTAACTACTTCATCTGGTGTTGTGGTGAAAAAGGCGAAAAGGTGGTTTTTTTTGTTTCCCCAATAGTTATTATAAAGATAGTTAACAAATTGTAAACTATTGACAAAACAACAAGAGACACCCAACAATTATGTTATTGAAATACCAATGTTAATAAAAAAAATAGTTAAAATGGTAGAATATAGGTAACAGAACAATAAGACATCAAATAGTTAAAATGGTATTGAAACGCCATTGATGTTACAGTCGTATGACAACTCGGAAAGAAGCTTTTCGTGCTTCAGCTGCTTCAATGCTCTGGTACAATATCTGAACAACTGAGCTAACAAACGAATTTCAAATGTATATCCAATCATGTTTAGTCTACTTAGACTCCCTTACGATCGCGTTCACCTTAAATAGAGCTTTTATTAATTAAACTCTTGTATGGAATTTAAGAGTGCCGTAATAAGTTTACAGAAGTAATGTCACCCCCTATTCAGTTTGCTGATAAAGCCAACATCACTTTCTCAAATCAGATAAAAAATTAAATTGTTCATCTTGCCCCTGGGGACTCTAATGGGATTCCTGACCAGTTCGGGAAATCGTGAAATTTCATGGTTTGTATTGCCGTAACGCCGCCCCTTAGTATATTTTTAGTATGTAAATAGATTAATATTGTCATTTTTGTTTAATACTAGTAAAAAAAAACTATTAAGTAAACCTATCAAACGAATAGTTTTTTTTAATTAGTTTAAAAATTTATCTTTACAAATTAGTTTCTAATGCTACTTATCTATTATTTGTTTTTTCATAATCTATAGTCTTTCATGTTTAAAAGCGTGTTTTGTTTTACTACAAGAAACATTTGGGATTTTTAACAAAACACAATTGAATGAATTAATGAGCTATAAAAGTCTATATTAAATAAATTTGAAAGCAATTGATTTCTGATTTGGAATTTTTTGTTTATTTTGCAATAGATGTGCCGATGGATATAAAGGTCTTCGGTGTGAACACAAAGACACGACCCATACTTTTGATAGTATGTTTAAGATCGTTTTTATTTATTTATCGGTTTATTTATTTATTGAGCGCTATCTTTTGACAACGTTGTCTAGATTATTAATTTGTTTCTAAAATTGAAATATTATACTGTTCTCGAAAAGCTGTTTTTGTTCACCATGTTTTTAATTCAGCGTTTTCATGATGAAAATACAAAAACACTCATTTGTTGAAACATGGGAATAACAAAAATTGTTTTCGTCAAAAGATGAAGCGAATGTTTTAATTGTATGATCTTCAGATTTTATTCTGTACAATTTTATCTTACTTTATTTATTTGCTATTTTTATTTATTTATTTTGATTATAAACTATCGTAAATAAGTCTAATACTGTCACCTATCAACAGGTCCATATAAACTGTATAAGAACTACTGAAATATGTTATAAAAATTGTAGTTTTCAATTTGGAATTAATCTTCTGGTTCAAAATGTATTTGTCGGAAATTCCATAAGAGCAACAGAAAATCTTAATATATTCTTCTCACACAGAAAAAAAAAAGACAAAACTACGACATGCCTCTCCTTTAAGCATAATTACTTAGATAGTAAATTATTTACGAGTAAATAATGATAGAGTATAAAAAGTACACATTTGTCCTTGTTTTCAGCAACTCTATAACTTAATAAAAATCAAAATATTAACTTAAAACCTATTTATCAATAACATAAATGCGTTGCTGTTGTTTTTCATCAGGAAATTTAAATTTGTGAAAATATTTTTGATATTTCAGCTAAGACTTGTTCAAAGACTCGGAAACAACGTACATAACTTACAAAAGCAATCTTGCGTTATTTCGGTCTTTAATCGGCCCCCTTCCCTTTTTTTAATTTTACAGGAATTAATAGAGTTGCTCGAAATAGGAAATAGAATTTTATTCACTTGTGTTCTTATGCCGGCAGTTAAATAACTTAATATTATGTTTATTTCTTTTTTTTAATTTTTGTGAAAACAAGCTAATATGATACGAATCAGGTTTTCTTGCACCACAAGTCAGTTAATAAGCTTTCAATTCTTCAGCGCTCACAAGATCATCTTCCCATTCTTCTCCATCCAATAAAGGAAATCAAAGATCTGGATCAGTCAGTTCTGTAGCATCACGCCGAAGAAAAATTCGGAGGAAGTCGCAAAAAAGTAGGTTAAATAGTTAAAGAAGGACAAATGGATTATATTAACTACTTGCTTGGGCTTAAAAGGAGTTGGCATGTGTCACATATTTTACTTTGTGGATACTGCACATAATGAGGTTGATTTGGATTACAGTATTGCTTTTACAAAATCTAATCTCGTTTAATCTGTCAGCAATAAGAACATGGACGTTATTGTTAGCTTTACAGTTGTGCAATATATCTGTTAAATTGTAATATGGAACTGTTGGTGACAAATATATTTTTTTTTAAAATAAGGAAGCATATTACATGTTTTTTCTAAAATTTCTCTTTTTTTTTTTCTTTCTGGCATTGATAGTAAGAGATTTTCTGTTTTAAAACAATAAGAGAAGCAATGGCTTTATTGCTTTGTAACGTATTTTTACTTTGTATTATTTTACCTTTACTCGTGGCTAACATTCAGAATTTATTAGATGTTGATGATTGTTGTCTTGAAGGTCACTCTTATACTTTGGTATTTTCCAATAAAAGTCACAAGTTTAGCCAGCTTTTTCATTACACATTTTCTAATCAAATACAAAGAAATGTCGTAAAACATCTAACGCTGTACAAGACCTTGACTGCAGCGCCTGACCGTAATCTCAAAAATCGTTGATAAGCTCATTTATAACGACTATTAGCATACTTTAAAATATCGTAATATTCAGTACTTGGTTACTTATTCGAACAAATCTGCATCGTTCCCTTCTATCAATCAGGTAAGCCTATTTTTATTACTCGATGATAAGACTTTGCAAAATGTCTTAGCATTTCTGTTTAAATGAACATTTGGTGAAAAAGCTTCTTAAATGTGTGCTTTTTACACAACTGCTGTTTATAGATCCCACAGTTTCAGGATGTATTTTGTTTTTATTTGTTATCGTGTTATCAAGTCAATTTCGTCATTTAGAGAAACATATTGCCACTCGTCTAAAATGATTCTAACATAATCGCTTCTCATAATAAATAAAATAATAATAGTAATCGTTCAGTAAAACTTATTGGTATGACGGATATTCTCAATGTTGAGATCCAGGCCAAACAACTTAAATACTTAATGAAATTTAGGGTCGCTTTGAACGTCCAACGAAAAAAAAAAAAATTTATTCACGAGTGTTAATGTAGTACCATGTGTACAACGTTTTGACTGTTTTTTTTTCATCATTGTTTGTTACTGTGTTACACTTATAAATAATGTTTTTTTTCGTTAATCATTAAAGAAGTTTTTAATTTCTTAGTATAAAGATGCGTTTCTTTTCATCAAAGCGCACATTTTGTAATTAATGTTGTTTCGGCTTTAGTTTTGTAGAATGGAATTACTTATAGAGGAATCGAATTCTGTTCCAAAATATTTCAACGAAAGTTTCAGAACTGTTGTATATGAATTAAGCCTAAAATTATATATTTGATGATTTACTGTTATTTTTTTCTTACTTATTTTAAGCAGTTGCGCCACCAAACTCGGCAGACATCGTCGCAACTACAAAAGTTCTGGAAACATTTTGGGGGAAATAGAGTGTACGTATTTTATCTGTTTATAATGTTTATCTGCTTCATAATGTTCCAGTATGTATGTATAGTGCCACCATTTTTAAACTATCGATATGAACTTCATGGATACTGTATACTATAAAATATTTCGCACGAAACGTTAAAAACATACAAAGACTTAAATTTTTTGCTCTCGCATGTGACTAAGTAAAAGGCCAAGACACTATATTTCTTAATTATCTTAAATTATGTATGTCATTCAGCGCACTTAAGATATCACTTACTCAGTATCACGCGAGTTTCTAAGAATGACAAAAAAGAATTAAATCTAAATTTTATTATCAGATTTCCCCTGAAGTATTTTTAATGATATTTAATCCTAATTTATGTTTTATCTGTTTGTTTGCTCACAGTAAGTTTATAAAAACCAAGGACATAACATTATATGATATAGTACTGATAATTAAGATTCTGAAGGTATTCATACTTTTGGAAAGTGATAGATTTTTTATCTTTTTATTACTTATTTATGTTATTCTAATACCTGAAACTGACCGTCTGACGACACTAGCAGAGAGCTTCTAATAATCACATCATTTCAAAATGGTTCCAACACAAGGTATTACACGATACTAATATCCATATAGTAAACTCAGAGCAGCCGCTTCTGTACGAACTGATCGTCAGCTCTTTCATATCACGTAATAAAATCTGCAATCTTTATGTGAAATTCTTTTCGCCTTCGACATGGGTGGTAAATTCTTTTGAAGTCCTTTACCCGTTACTAGATATCAAGATAATATGGTCATCTGATTACCATTGCATACATAAATTTGTATGTACTACATTGACTCATCGCTCAGTAATTCTTCTTTTTACCATATGCTAGGGATGGATTTAGTTGTGACTTCAGGAAACTTGAATCATAGGTGCCTCGGTAATGCGTTTTAACAGTATTAAATTTCATGAAAATTCTCACTGTTTATTTTAAGATGTTCCGTAACATATACCCCATCAATAAAAAAAAAAAAAAATTGACAGATAGCAATAACCCTGTCCTTGGATCGCATTAAGAAGAAGCGATGAAAAACTTGGCCCGAGATTCAGTACCTCATTTTTTATTTAACATGATTTAAAAGGAAGTGTACTTGAACATTGAACTTGGCACACAACGCTGCAGTTATTTATATTTTGGAAACGTATACAGCCATCATCCGTTCAGTTATAAGTATTCTTTATTCCTGATGCATGTGTTTGTTTGAGGTTAAGCACAATAGACTCTGTGCTCTGACAAACCACAGGTATTGAAATCCAGTTTCTAGCATTGCTTGTTTGAAGATGAGCACAAAGCTACACAATGGGTTTTCTGTGTTCTGCCCATTACTGGTATCGAAACACTGCTTCTAGCGTTCTAAGTCTGTAAACATTAAAGCTGTGCTACTGGGAGGGAGAAAGGTTTATCTGTGTGTCTGCAGGAATTGGCTAAATCTATTTTGTACAGATAAAATGATTTTTTTAAAGGCTGCATGTTCAAAAAAGCGAACTTGAAGTAGCAATAAATATTTGATTAAAACAAATCTACGTCCTATTCTTTTAAACATTAGTGAAACTTCTCTAGAGTTTAAGCTAAGTGTTCTTAAGCATCAAATTATTTAACTGTTAACCACTTCTTGCCAAAAACAAAGCTTTTGTTACGTACAAAGTCACGAACAATAACTTAAATCGAAAAGCTTAGAAGCACGCCTGTATTAAATATGTACATTTCGGCTACTGAAAAAGCCTACATCTAGGCCTAATTATGTAATTCGATTGGTAAGAACACGAGAATCACAAGAGGAAACACAATTTGTAGGTCTGTGATGCAAGGCCTGGCATGGCCGAGCGCGTAAGGCGCGCGACTCGTAATCCGAGGATCACGGGTTCGCGCCCGCGTCCCGCTAAACATGCTCGCCCTCCCAGCCGTGGGGGTGTATAATGTGACGGTCAATATTTGTTGGTAAAAGAGTAGCCCAAGAGTTGGCGGTGGGTGGTGATGACTAGCTGCCTTCCCTCTAGTCTTACACTGCTAAATTAGGGACGGCTAGCACAGATAGCCCTCGAGTAGCTTTGTGCGAAATTCAAAAACAAACAAACAAACTGTGATGCAATAAAACAATTCAACAGACCAAACTGTAGGGGGGTGATTGTATGCACCATACCTCCTACCTAAAATGATGTATACCCTTCATCCCCCCAGGATTAACGCCCCTGACTGAGTTACTCGTAACCATTAGCAACACTCTTTTATCCTTTTTATAAAAAAATAAAACTTTCTGTTCTAGTGATAATACACAGAAAACATCTATCGCTTTATAAATCTTACGTCTTCAAATGTAAAATCGAATTGGCCTCAGATTCTCGAAAACGTCATAGTGAATCGTGTTTCTCTATTCAAATTATCGCTTTTATCTTGAGTGATTGGTATATATTAATTACACTTCAGTCGAGTTAGTTTTCATTAGTCAGCTGAACAACGATGTTTGACAGGATTAGAACACAATAGAGGACTCGCGTTACCTAATATAAGAAAGATCGTCTTTGTAGCAGCATATTAGCGCTGTTAAAGTTTCAGCCTTACCTGCTTATATGTAATCCAAAATGATGTCAACGCTTGTTCTGACACTCAGTGTGATATTATTAGTCGTTGTGCTCCCAGTAACACAATGGCATTTCTATGGACTTGTACCGCTAGAAACTAGGTTTCAAAATCCGTCGTGGGCAGAGCACAGATAACGTTTCCTGTAGCTTTTCTCTTAGCTACAAACAAACAAACAACCAAATCGTTGTCATAGTAGTTGTATCTTCTACATGTCTCGTTTCAATTTTCATTCTTGATATGTACAGAAGATAACGTTTTCGTGAAACTAATATTATAAAAATGAACACTAAATAAAACCTTAATGAGAAAATTTACAGCTGTCACTCATTTTCATTTTACAGTTGTATCTGCTGTCAGTACCTGGTCTAATTGACAGTTTCTTTTTTATTTATACAGGAATTCAGATGTTTACATCACTTTAATCGATTGGTTCGGCTTTCAGGGTGGATACGTATAATTGCAGATAACTTTTTACTTGTATTAATCGATATTAATTTATTCTCTATTTGTAGAGATTGACATGGTCATGATGTAGACGAAAGCTTTTCTTTTTTCTCTCTAACGTACTTTGCTTATTAGTCCAGCTATAAATTAGGAAGTTATCAGTACCATTTTTAGTTTCTTGTTATTCGGATTCAAGACGATTAATTTAGATCAGTAAAAACTATAGATTGAAAGTACGTTCAAGTACGTGAGTATTGGTTAGGCCAACCAAACTATAAGTTTCTAACTCAAGTTCCCAGAAAAATCATATCGGTTGATTGTTTTTATTCACTTACAACTTTTAATTCAAATTTGTTAAATCTTTTTAAATTCTCTTTGTTAAAGAACGTTCAGCGTCATGCTATATTAGCTTGAGAAATTAACCGTTTCTTTTTATCACCAGCTTGCACTCGGTACAGTTGTATCAGGCATAATTATTTAAGCTAATGTCGATTCTGTGATGTTTTCTATAAAGGAGAGTTAATGACACTGTTTAATAGAAAAAAAACAAACTACTACCATATATTTTAAAATACCTAGTTAGTTCTGTAAAGTGAATGTCTGTTCCGAATAGACTGATTCGACATGGCCAAGTAGTTAGGATGCTCGACTCGTAAGTTGAGGGTAGCAGGTTCGAATTCTCGTCACACCAAACATACTTGCCCTTTCAGGCGTGGGGGCGTTATAATGTGATAACCTATCACCAACTCTTGGGCCACTATCTTACCAACGAATAGTGGTATGGACCATCTGCCTTCCCTCCATTCTTATACTGGTAAATTAAGATCGACTAGCGCAGATAGCTCTCCAGTAGCTTTGCGCGAACTTCCAAAACGAAACAATGGTTACATTCATTAACAAGTTAATGATTCAGTCAAAGCAACGGAATGGAGCCCAAATCTGTAGAATATTTAGTGGTAAGATTAGATGATATATAGAAAGCGGTTTAAATCCGAAAAACACGACAGTAAAGATGAATTCCTAAAACATTTTAAATTTTTAAATAAGTATTTAGTAAACCTGCATGACAACTTGGGTATACCACTCTACTGTTTACCTAATGTACTCCTTTTTTATCTCGTAGAATACTGTTGGGTTTTTATATATAAATGAATATTCTACTGTAGTAAGTACCTATAACCGGTTAGCACTAATTGCCGACAATAAATGGACAGCACACAATCCACCTTTTTTACATTCATAAATATGTTCAAAACAAGTCAATCGTACATAGAAAATTCGTTACGTTACTGGATATCAATTGTATCTAAAACTTTTAATAATACACTCTTCTTTTTAAAAGTCACCAAATGCTAGTTCATTTATTTTAAAACTTAGTTGAAAAGACAACTTATTTTTTCCATTCCTTTCCTAACTATACAACCTGCGATAAATTAACTTTGTTTCCTTTTCGTCAAACTTCACACAGACAGGTTCAATTGTTTAAACACTTTTTAACAAGACAAATTACTCTCTTTATTTCTACTAAAGTTTGAAACTCACTTTAAAATATCGTATGTCATGACTATTCACTCTCACTAAATTCACGTTTTCTAACTTTTTCTGTATGAACTTTAACTTTTACTTCACTTTACATGGTCTTGTTCGATAATATATATTATGCCGAACTGAAGCCTCGAATTTTTGACAAACTAAGCGAAGCGCTGTAATGTAATGAGAAAATTACCGGACATTCGAATAACATGACGTGAACAATATTGGTATAGCCTAGGCAACAATTTACTTGCAAACCCAACATGCGACAAATGCAGCTACGTAATGAGATTTGTCATCACTAATACCATCCATCTTTAATACTCTTGTCTTAAAAATAAAGTATTAAGTCGCAAAATAAATTGAGCACTTGCACCAAACGTTCTTGTTTTTCCAACAAATACATTCATTTTTAATTTTGTAATTTTTAGATCTGACCATACCATCACGCATTCTCTCCACTTCTAAAGCTGTGTGGCTGAGAAGGGCAGGCATATCGAAACGCTCCTCGGTGGGACAGCGACAAGTCTTCGAATTTACAATGCTATAATAAGGGGTTTGACGCGCCCTCCCAACCTAATGTAGATACAGCAGATCACCTGATGTGGTTTCAAAATTTTAGTTGTCATAATAACGGTAATGGTATACAATGTTTTAAAATTCTTAATGTGTCGCCTCAGGAAAATAATAAAATCATAACGAAATCTAGTAAATTAATACCAAATAGTCTAATAGCATAATTTAAGTGAACAACAACAAAAAAAAATTATTTCTGAAATATTTTTTTCTTAAACTGGTTAGGTGATTAGACGTTCAACTCGTAATCTGAGGGTCGCGGGTAAGAATCCCAGTCCCACTAAACATGCTTGCTCTTTCAGCCGTGAGGCCGTTACAATGTTGACGGTCAATTTTGCTGTTCATTGGTCAAAAGAGTAGCTCAAGAGTTGGCGAAATTAAAAATAAACAGTTCGCAGGTGGAACAGTGGAAAAAGGACCAGTCTAAAGTTGATATTACTCCATACTAATTAGTCAATTTCAACAATGTAATGGAAAGAGGAAGAGGTCTTGGTGCACCTGACTCTCCTGGGTATAAAAAATTATATCTACTCAAATACCAGAGACAGACAGACAGAACAGTGGCAAATCTTCGGATTTACAATCAGGGGTTTGATTCCCCTCAATGAACGTAGCAAATAGCCCAATCCAATGTATTTTTTTGCAATATGGAGGTACAAACTCAAAACAAACAAGCGACCTTTTATTATAATAATTTAAATGCTAACATTTTAATGCAATTATATTTTTGTTTATGCTGTCTTATGTGAGATCGCATTTAATTATTTATTAAATACTTAAGATGGTGATATGTTTTAAAAAGTTAGAAATTAATTATATATAGTTTCATTAATAGTGAAGGAAATTAAATTACTGAATATTTTGAACTTAATAAACGCATAGGTTGATCTCCAGAAAGAGAAAGAAAATAGTTAAAATGACAGATAAATACATGAGTTCATCTTCATTTTTTCAGATTTGGAGAGGAAGTATCAGTATCACATTATTGTCATCATTTTGTCGAAGGTCATTTAGTGTCTGTTTTCTACCTGCACTAGGACTATTTCACACAAGTAAGTTTGGTATAAGTTTACTTTTGGCCTATTTCTGATTCTCACAAGTATAATACAGATTCGATATGCTCAGTAAATCTTTAGACATACAAGTAAGGACACGAGTATGAAGCTAACAAGAGTTAGTACGTAAATAATGATGATTGTGTGTGTGTGTATATATAAAGCTGAAATTGAGTTTCTTAATACGTTTAGTTACTTTGCAAATAACTTGTCACTAATTTTTTGTATTACCGTGTTCCATACATATTTATGTTTTACGTGGATAAAAACTAGAAACAAATTTTGAAGGACAAACAACTACAGACACGTGTTTAAGAAATAAAAGATTGGTTGCAGTTCGTAATTTATAATTTTACGTTAATAACATTAAACCAATCGAAATAAATTAGTGAATTAGAGGAAAAAAAAATATTGTCGAAACTTAGTGTACAATAAGTTGTGTAGTGAATTAAATTATGCTCCACAAACACAAACTTATATGAAATGTAACACAGCGATTATTGTAGCGATTTAAACAGACGAATTGCGTTTTTTTCTCTAAAAATACAAATGATGTGTGGTTTTTCAACTCGCAAGTGTTTTTATTTAAAGCTGTTTTGAAGTCGTATTTGTGTTACGCGTGTAAAGGTTGAATTAAATTCAATCCAAAGACTGTGTATCATCAAGCACATTTGTGTCCTGCTTTGTTAACCCACAATGCAATTGTAGCCATTTAAATACCAAACTTGCACTGTCCTTAAACACAAGTATTTCTACAGTATTGGTGTAGTAATGGCGAAATCACAATTATAATTTGCACATTTGACTGATAACTTTGCCATAGTTAATAATACAACACGTAAAATTTCGGTAATAACTATACTAATTAATAAGTAATTAAGAAGATAAATTACTTGGTTGAACTTATAAAGAAAAAGAAACTTCTACAGTTTTGCCTCCACACAACGTGGGGCCCGGCAGGTGGGTTAAGACGTGTGACTCGTAATCTGAGGGTCGCGAGTTCGAATCCCCGTTGCGCCAAACATGCTCGCAGCTTTCAGTCCTGGGGGCGTTATAATGTACGAGCAATCCCACTATTGGTTGATAAAAAATAGCCCAAGAGATGGCGCTAGGTGGTGATGACTAGCTGCCTTCCCTCTAGTCTTACATTTCAAAATTAGGGACGGCTAGCACAGATAGCCCTCGAGTAGCTTTGCGCGAATTTCAAAAAAACAACAACAAAAAAACCATACAACGTGACCGTCGGGGTCGATAACATAAGATTGCGCTAAAAAAACGCAGTCGCGTTACAGACGTTTTCACAATAAGCATTGCCACACCCAACAGTTTTAAGTGGTAACGTGTGTTTAGTACTTGTGTATGGCTTTACATGAAGCTAACATCATAGTAAATTGACAAACAACGATTTATAAGCATAATAAATTTGTATATTTTAAATTTCTAGAAACGTGTAGTGTGTTCTCCCAATTTAATTATGTTGGTAAAATGTTTTTTTTATTGAGTAATTGTGTATTATTGGTCCAAGTTTCCATTAGTGACTTTGACTTGTGGGCTCGGCATGGCCAGGTGGTTAAAGGGCTTGAGTCGTGATCTAAGTTCTAACTGTGGTAATATTAAATTCAACTATGCATGTCAGTGTAACAAATTTTAATACTGAAAGTCATGTAGGACTGATGTATGTTCAGCTGCTTTATTCCCATATTTTGTGTTTGCATTTCATTTTGGCACTGTCATCCTTACTTCATTTTATATTTACGAAACATTTTACTCACTCGTTTTGTAACAATTTTTTTCCTTTAGTGTAAGTTATTATAACTTTTTTACTCCTTCATTTCACATGCAATATAAGGATTGGCTCCCTAAAGACACCGACTGTCTATTTTGCATGTTACATTGGTACATTGGTCTAATGTTTGTGTACTATTTACTGGAAATTTCTATTTCATCTTGTATATTTTAAAAGAACACTAGATTTCTCTAAAACAACCAACTTCAAGGGATACTGATAACATTTGTTTACACTACAATTATGATTATTTTAATTAATACTAGCTGTTATGACTAAGCGATAATATCATGCAGTGCAAAGATGCACATACAGTAGACTTAGGCTTAAATTGACATTAGTGAAAAGCGTTGTTGTACAGTTACCTCGAATGAAAATACAACAAATAAAAACGAAGCCTGGTGGGTTGGTCATTTTTTAGTTTATTATTTTAGCGATGGTGCAAATTCACCTAATTTAAATTCTTCACATTGTTATTTTTGATTAATCACTAGGCCAAAGATTTCTCAGGTTCCATTTATCTTTAATTACCTAAATAATATATCTTATTTTAATTCACGGATTCCTCCCATAATTTTGGAGCTAGCACGACCAAATTTAAACAAATTTGACTTGGCCTTATTTTTAAGTTGTATCATCCCTGCTGGAGGGAGGGGGAAGCTAAAATGTAATAGGAAGATTATCTCAACATGGCGAAGGTATAGAATATATTTTCAGCGTTGTTGAATCCGAATTTAATATCAGATTTCGTAGTTTTGATCAACTTCGTAATTTTGTAAACGCTGTATTTGAAATTGTGTCTCTGCTACCATTGAAATTACAAGGACCAAATTGGCACACACGCTCAGGTACCACAAGATAGCATCCTAAAGAAGATTGGTTTGATTAAGGACCCCCTTCGCTCTTTCAGGAAGCTATCACAAAAAGTTGAAGATACGGAGAACCTTTATGCACAATGGGGCCTTTATGAATGATTAAGAAGCTTGTAAACCTAG
Source organism: Carcinoscorpius rotundicauda (assembly GCA_011833715.1). Taxonomy (NCBI): domain Eukaryota; kingdom Metazoa; phylum Arthropoda; class Merostomata; order Xiphosura; family Limulidae; genus Carcinoscorpius; species Carcinoscorpius rotundicauda. The sequence continues at coordinate 30,114,991 of CM022398.1, forward strand.
CAGAGTAGCGTAAGGATTTTATGACCAATTTTATAAGCATTTTCAGGTTTTCATTTTGTGTACTTGCATAACGTTTAGGAATTAATTTTATAAGAATAATTACTTTATTTTCTGCTGATAATATGATATCATTAACTGTCTTCTCAACACTCTAATTTCCTAGTGCAGCCGCTCTGGCCGGCACGGCCAGATGGTTAAGGCACTCGACTCGTTGCAGGTTCAAATTCCGTCACATCCGTCACATATTCACCCTTTCAGTCGTAGTGGCATTATAATGTGACGGTCAATCACACTATTCGTTGGTAAAAGAGTAGCCCAACAGTTGGCGGTTAGTGATGATGACTCTAGTTTAACACTGTTAAATTAGGGACGGCTCACAAAAAACCAGACGATGACCGAAGAAGGTCGAACGTTGTTCGCTCCTCTACGTAAAATATTTTCTTAATCCAAACGAGCCGTTTTTTACATATATATTTTTTCTCTACAAGTGCGTTTTCTCGACATCACTTAAGTTTACATTAGAAATATAATTACATGACACGTATATCTTAGCTATTAAAAATTATTATACGATGGATAATTTTTATAGGTTGTATAATTTTTATTTGCTTTTAAACTTCATCTGAATGTTATTTTGTTTTCAGAATGCATCTTATGTTCGATAAACTACAAGATAAAAGCCAAGTTCATATACACAGATCTTTTTATCACGGGAAAATCTTCGTTCAGTATTGGAAGCTGGCATTTAATCAGGTAATATGTTATGTGTGTTTCGATTGATATATTAATCAGTGTGATGATGTTTTATACATGGTCAATTTCAAATAACACAAGTTTTGTTCTTTTATTTGCTTGTTTCTTTTTCTTTAGTTGCGAAATATGGCATTTTAGCAATTTTAACGACAACCACTTGGTCATAGGGATTGCAATTAAAACAAGTAAGAATCCCCAATAGCCGTGTCAGTTGAAATTCTTTTAGGCAGGATTAGAGTACTTATTTTTCCATTTTATTCACCATGTTTTTGTGAGCTAGCAATGCCAAACGTTGTGAGCTCGTATATCTGATTCGATATTATCACTCATTAAAATGTCTAATCCTGCCGAAAAGAATTTCAGTTTGAGGGTTGATTCTTAAAGTAAATAAATCTATTAGATTTTGGGTGTGGTCAAATACATAAATCAAAAGGGTTTGACCTTCTGAGCTTACAACTGTGATTATATCTCAAATCGTGCAAAATATTTCGGAGCAACGAGTAAAAAGTATGTATTTCAAAAACAAACTTGAAGACATTGTATGAACAACTGTCACAAAATATCTTCTCTCATTTACAGCATTATTCCAACTCTGACAATTTACTTTGCTAGCATTGACGTCGATTTGAATTCTGTAAATAATTTTATGATTATTCGCACTGCGTGTAGCTATGATATGGTTGTTTGTTCGCGAAATCATCTCAAGCAACAGGACTCGGAGAGGCAGCGATTTTGTTGAAATGTATTGTACTACTACAAGGTAACTGTTTTTAAAACCAGGAGTATAATTTTATATCTCAGGAAGGCGGGTATGGGTATTAATACTTTTGCTGATAATAGTAAACGTGTTAATACCCCTACCAACCTTTCTGAGATACGTTTGTACTTCAAGAGGGTTTCTCGTCATCACGGAGTGTAATTTTGTCTCGCGGAGGGTACATAATCATATAACTAAAGAAATATAGCATATTTTAAATAAAATGCGTATAAAATGATTTAAGATACTCTTAGATACCATAACCAAGAACAAACAAACAAAAAATAAAAACTGGAAAAGCTAATGGCGTCGACGAAATCACCACCATTTTAGAATCCATTAGTCATAACGACTACTTGAAAACCATTAGTTTGATTTTAACTTTTCTCTTGGTATCAAAAACCCTATATTGAAAATGAATAGGTTAGTCAAATAGTGAGTGGATGAGAATATGAAGCAAGTTAAACGTTATATAATTATATCTGATCGTTTGCGATTTATCGAGTTTTTACTCCATCCGAATGACCATCTCGCTCTAGAACAAAAGCAAAGGATCGCAGTAAAATTCTGAACCTTATAAAATATGACTAAATTTTTACTTTGTAGTTGTGTCAACAAATTATCAAACTTCGTTGTTTGTAGTGGAGAATATTTGTGTCATTCACACAAGTACTGACTTTTAAGGTATGTTGAAAAGATAACTTTTTAACTTTATTCTATCTAATAGGATAATATTTTTTGACTTTGACTTAATAGAAACGTAAATTCATAATCTGCAGTTAATATATTGTACAGACAATGATGCCCCCCAGTGGCTCAGCGGTATGTCTGCGGACTTGCACGCTAAAATCCGGGTTTCGATACCCGTGGTGGGCAGAGCACAGATAGCCCATTGTGTAGCTTTGTGCTTAATTAAAAACAACAACAACAAAAAAACAAACAGTCAATGATAAAGTATTAGCAGTGAAAATGTTAAAATCTCAACAATTATTTGACAGAATATACTTGATGTGCTTAGCACGTAATAAATAAATGTAGGTGTTTTATACTGTACTACTGTTTTGCCTTTACTAAAGGCTATATAAACACAATAAGTGATCTCGAGAAAACCCACTTGTAGAGAAAAAATATACATGTAAAAACAGCTCGTTCGGATTGAGAAAGTTTTTCATGTAGAGGAGCGCTCTCCACGTAAAAAATTTCACAACCCAAACGAGCCATTTTTACATTGTATATAAACAAAGCGGTAAAGCAGATTGATTCGCATTTCAGTCTTAAGATAAGTTGTTTAATTAAAGTTAAGCCTTTAGTTTTATTAGCATGGTGAATCAATTTACGGCTGTACAATTGTATAAATAACTCTAGTTTTGCTTTTTTAAATCCGTTTGTTAGAGAGTATTAACATTATAGTTAAAACGTTATTTGTTTATTTTCACACGGGTACCAGCAGCACATCTGAAGACTTGATATACCAAACGCAGCAACTCAAGTTGGCAGGAAAAATGAGCATCATTTACCACTACTGCCCTGAACCTGAACAGTTTCATCTGGCAAACTATAAACTAGGAGCTGGTCTCGTTTGTTAGTGTTAAGAGACTTATCCACCTGCCTTAACAGCAGGATCTACCGTATAAAGTGCAAACCAATATTCTGATGAAAAAGTAGTGTTCAAACGTATCATTAGTTTACAGGCAATACACAAAAATGTTGCTAACAGTCAAATAAAAGCTATTTAAATTACTTTATCTTTCATATACCCCTAACAATAAGTAAAACCCATAACGTGGTTATACTTGTGTTTTTCTGTGAAGTAACATATTCTGATTCAAAAGAGAATATGTAACTTAGTTTACATTTTTCAGTGGCTGCTGCTTTTGTGTGAAGTGGTTCTCTGCAGACAAATAACAGTTGTATGATATTTAAGAACAATGGTAGCACACTGGCTGACCAGTTATAGTCCCAAAGGAAGGTAGCTATCAAACTGGGATATCTTCATATTTGTATAAACTACTTTTTACAAAAATCTAAGTACTGTAATTTATTTAGTTTTGTTGGACACTGATACTCCTCTCCAGACAAGATGTAGTAATTAAACATCACTGTGTAAGGCGTGGTGAAAGAAATCAACATGGGAAGTAATGGAACATTTCTCCAATTTATTTGAATATAGTGAATGACATACTCTTTGTAAATAAACCAATCTTCTGGTTCAGTCACCTCAAGAGTCTGCAGGGATTATGGAGATTTATTATGATGGGGATCAAATGATGTGTCACAAACAAGTTCAGGTTGTTTGTGTTCAACAGATTTTAGACATGTATGGTTCACAACGATTGAATTAATTAAATTTTTTCAGTTTTTTGCCACGTGACCCCCTCTATTTGTGGTAGTAGCAGAAAGTCTAAAATGTTTTGTTCATGTTAAACAGCTAGATTAAGTAAAATGATACTTTTATAATTCACACTCCAAACTATTACCTGTACTAATATAAAAGCCCTGCTTGAATTTAGTTAGTGCTAATAACATCTATTATTTACTCTTGGGATAAAAGAAACATGGTTGTGCTCCTTGGGAAATTAAAAAGTAGACATCATTTTCCAAAGTTGAGATTTCTGTAAATTTTATATTGGCTTAATAATGAGATATGTAGTCCACCAAAGCAATGTGTTGGTGATCACTAGAACCTGAATAAAGTACTGGTGCTAAACAGATCTTAATTAAATTGTTGGTGCAACAGATACTAATTGTTAAAGCTAATGCTAGTAAATATCTATAATTGTTTTTAGCATTAGTTAGAAGATATGATAGGCTGCTAGTGCCAGGATAAGCTGTTCTGAACAATATAGAAATTCTGCCATATTTATGTAAGATATATTTTTCAATAAATACATTTAACAGTTTAATTTGACAGGCCTCGATAAATTGCCAACGTCAAAAAATTATCATTTTTCACACCATAATATAAAAGGGTGTATTGTTACTACTAACATAGTTAAGGACACATGTAGCAGTAGATACACCTATGGTATGATATTACTTCTAAGTCTTTGATCAGATTTAAGGTATCATTTACTTATAACCAGATAAACTTGTCATATTCTATAAGAGTAAAATAAATTGATAGCACTAGACAAATCTTGTATACATTGTAAATATAGATAAAACCACGATTTTCTGGTATTGGTAGACTCAGAATATATTGTTAATGCTAGGTAAATCCTGGAAACATTATCCATACACTTCGATGTATTCAGTATTATACACTGATGGGAAAACGGTGGACCCATAAAGCATGTATAAATAAACAACTGTAATTCTCTCATAGGTTCCTACATCCAGAAAATTCATGCTGTGTGATATTTTTTACTATAATGATAATCTAAAATTAACATTAGAAATAGAGAAATATGGTTCTTGAGTTTGATTGCAAGTACAATTGTAAAATGAGCTTGCTTTATACAAAACCAATTTATTGAAGTCAGTTATAAGTTAAATGGACTTTAAAGCTTCTTTCAAATTTGCACTGATTGTTTTACAATCCATCTACTATAATCTGAGAAATCCATGAAAGTAACCTATGTTTCTAAAGTATGTTTGGAACTTTCCAGAAAAGATTCTACAAAAACTTTACAATATATGTATGTACAGAAAATGGCTGAGAGAAGTCTCAAAATTCATTGAGTTGTTTTATAGCCCTTTTGCCAAAACATGAATGAATGTTCTTTTCCAACCCACCAGAAATACTTGTGTTTGATGGTCAGTTCTCCTTACAGTCCATTAACTTTACAGTGAGTATCATATTCTATAATGCCATTACTTATTTTTAAATAACTAGTACAATTGTGGGGCCATCTTACTTTATCTAATATCTCTATCATGAATGCAGAATATTTTCTCATTCTCCATTTAAAAAGTTAACAACACAGCTATAAGGTGTAGTTGCTTGAATCTGTGTAAATAGTGACTGATAAACTATACCAAAATATGAGCTGTACATTTGCACCTGAAATGGTAGCTGTAAATTGTGTTTTTAAATGGAAGTTGCTGAGGTGAACTTGATCGAAAGGTCTTTAATTCTCAGCTGATCTAATATATAATTATGTTGTTGTGTTTAAATTATTAATCTTCAAGATATTGATGTTATATGTAGTTTCTACATTTAGACAAGCCTCCCTACACAGGTTCTTTAACATTTCTAACTAAATTTGTTTACGAGATCCAAGCTATAACACTTTTTCAAAATTTATTTCCATATTAAGGATGTTATTTAACTTGTTTTTCTCTTGCTCTCACATTTCAAAAAGGATTGTTTACAATAGCACCCCCCCACAAATAAGTACAATAAAAAAATTTAAAATTACATGTAACTCTTTGCTATAATTTTTCGGAAATTTTCTGTGAGTACTTGGTAATGTTCTTTCTAGGTTTAACAATCATGTTGTGTAATTGTCTTCCTTGTACTTTGCATTTCAACTTTGTAGAACAAATGATTAAATTCTTAAGCAACTCTTTAACTACTTGGTAAAACTTGTTTTTATTCAAACTATTCATCAAAAATTTTTCTACCAAAATTCTATTATATAACACATTACATGAAATTTCATCATTATTTTACAAAAAAATATCCTTAAAATATTTTTAAGGACTTTCTACCTACTACAGTAAAAGATCTAACACTACACAATTTTAATATAACATTATATTGGCTGCTCAAACTACAAAAAATAATGGTTATATAGTTTTAGCGTCAGTACTTACGTAGTATGACTGTTCAGTTTTCACTTTGTAAGGAATAAATCATACTATAACCATTTATAGATTTAGTTCTTAACTTGTGAAAATGCATATGTACACAATTCTTACTCTTTTAGGTGCATGTAATACTTAAAAATACCTAAACATTGGAAAACTGTTTCATACGAATATTTATATTTTCAACTGTACAAAATGCCTTATGCTAGACATAACTTTGACAATATCTGTAATGAAATTCCTCCAACTTGAAGAAAACTATTTTAAAGCTTGTTTGACAGTTAGTTTGTATAAAATAATATATTTGTTTGAAGATCAAATACCACGTACAAGTCTGGGAAATTTCTTAATCTCAAGCAACTAGAAAGCTGGTGCTTACCTAAGGAAACCATTATTCACATAAGATATCAAAATATGATCGTTAAAACAAGAAAATTAACAACAAAGTGATGCATTACTATCTAAATTTAAGTTTTCATTAAAATGCATTGTACAAAAGGCAAAATACGAACTTCCAATAATTTATTTTTCTTCAAAATCAAGTTATCTAGTTTATCTAATTTCAGTTACACATACATAATAATAAAGATGTGAACTACTGCTTGTAATCCACAGCATCATAAAACAAGAAAAAAATAAACATTTTAAATAAAACTAATTTGCTTTACGCTTATTTATTCTTGGGCATAATCAAAATTACTTAAATGATTCTTCCCAAGTAAAAAGAAACAAAAACAAGTATAATTGTATCCAATTCATATTGTGTTCCACCTATTCAATTTTAAAATGAAATATATTGGTCTACACAATGTAATTGTTTAGGTAAATTAAATGGGGATAGAAACAATTTTATCTTTAAAAACAAGAACAAATATGCTATTAGTTGAAATTGTATTTACATATTTGCAAATTTAGTTCACACCATGTATGCATTTCTTGCAGACTGAACAGTTTTTAACTTTGTGAAACTGTTTTCAAGAAAAATTTTTTGTGTGTGCAAGGAAAACTGTGCACTTCTTTAATAACACCTGTAATTACTTGAATGGTTAAATTTTCAAGTCTGATTTAAGATTATTAACAACTTTATTTTAAAAACAAAGAATAAAAATGACAAACAAGAATTTATTTGCTAAAGTAATAATTTCATCTAAACTAAAAAAAAAAAGTGAAGTGACTACTGTGTTAACATTTGTATCAGCTCATCTACATAAATATATATATACATCTTGAAATTATTGCTAATTTTCCAAATCCAAATTATCAAACAAGTATTATCTTAGATGCTTTTAAAATTTCACAGGAAATAGTTATATTAGATTCAGCCATTTATGTTTAATAACACGTTTTTTTCAAATAAATAATTCCACAAATTAACTAAACCATTAATTAATTTGAAAATTAATTACTATCACAAAAATAATGGATCAGTTAATAAAAACAATGTTCTCTAAGTGAAAATTCTGAGATCAAAAACATAAGGAAATAGTAATAAAAAATGACATAACCAAAGAATTCTGAATTGGGGAAGACTGTAAGAAACATTACTTTCTTTTCTTTCCATTTACTGTTAAACAGTAATAGACAACACATGAATGTAGTGTCACAAATACATCATTAGTTTTTCATATCTGTTAAAATAGCATTGGTTACATTTGTGAAATCATAAAATGTTTTGTTGGCAAACTAACTTGGCGTAATTTATCTGGCTCAAGTGAATCTAAATTCAGGTGTGGAAAATTTGTGTTGCTAATTTGGAAGACAGAGCAGCTTAAATTACTACAAATGAGTTGTGTTAGCCTACAATACGACCACAATTCTATGAATAATCGGTACCTCACAATAGTGAACTTGTATGCTAATGCATGTGTGTGTGTACTTACATAAATTATATTGAAATGATGGTGATTTAATTATTATTTATGAATGTTGTGAATGCCAACAAAAATTGAATGTTCAAAAGGCAGTAAATTAAGATGAATCTGTGTGTTAAATAATTATGAACAAAAATTGCTAAAAGTTATTATTCACAAAAATGTACAAATTTTGTATTTTACTACGTTTTGAGTAACAGTTTAAACCATGTAAGTTTATAACAAATCAGGATTTATATCTACGTAAAACAAACAACTAGAACAGCTTGTATTCTGTCATACCAAATTTTAATAAAAACTAAGTAACATAGGTATTTAGCTAATTCAGGTAATAATGAATGTCTGCACATAAGTACAATTTTACTTATTGATAATTTAATACAATGTTCTTAAAACAAGCCCCTGCCACACTATAAAAATCAGATTGAGCAGAAATGTTTTAAATCAGATGTAAAACAAAGTTGTGTTAATACTAGGTTCATACTTGCTTTCACAAGGCTTTGAAGGATCAACATTTAGATTTCATTTTCAGCCTTTCTCACAATGCACAAGTTGGATGACTATTACAATACTACATTTTCATGTTATGGGTATGCTCCATTCATTCTTTGGAAATAACTATTCTAGTGGACACTTACTATGCTTTGCTAACAGACAAAGAGCAATAACTTGAATAAGTTTAAATGTCCAACTACCAATTTACCTAAACAGGGTAACTTAAACAAAATACCCACTTTTTCTACTCAGGAAAAGTTCATGCTTCAAATTATTTTGTATAACAAGACTTAAAAATAACAACTGAGGCAAACTTAGTTATTTAAACAATAAGTAATTTGTTATTAATACCCATAGGTGAACAACAACAACAAAAACATTATTTCAGGTTACAAGTGCATCTTAATATTTTTTTCTCTTATGAAGAGAATAACATTAACTGTCAGTTCCAATCACTGAACTAACAAGAATTTTCCCAGTGGCACAGTTGTATGTCTTTAGACTTACATTACTGAAAACTGGGTTGCAATACCTGTGGTGGGCAAAAAAACAGATATCTCGGTGTGTAATGCTGTGCTTTATTACAAACAATTATTTTCAGTAAAAACCAAATACTGATGAAATAAATCAAAATAGGATATGTAATGATCTGCTAATGAATATATAGTGACATATAAAATAATGTAAATCCACTTGAACAGAAATTCTTCTAATAGTATTAACATGTAGTTGATCTATAACTACAAAATATTGCTCTTTTTCATCACAGAAACAAAATGGGAAGACTAAAGTGGTAAAACCTATGAATAGGTGTATTTTTCAAATATTTTCATCATAAAAGAATTTCTTTAAAATGTTTACTTGTTCATCACAACCATGTGACAATAGTTATTGCAAAAAATTTAAAAATATCAGTTAATAATATTGTAACAGTTGTAACACAAAGTAATTATATTATTTTGTTCATGAAGACTTGTACAACTTATATCTTCACAGTTTCTAAGAGATCACGACATCAAAAATAAATCTGACACTAACCAATTCACATTAGTCACAAAAAATATATAAAACAAGCTGTCAATGCCAAAATTCCACGAATGACACAAATTAGGAATAAACTTTTATGTATATTTACCCTTAAATCAAAGCCCACTGTTTAACTGACAAACATATCTTTAGTATAATTGTTATCACGTGTACAACAAAATTCATATATATCTGATGTTACTGTAAAAACTGTGCAACTGAGCCTCAAAATTAAAATTATTACCACAGTGAGTCCATCTTACATGTAAACTCACAAAAACACTCAATAAATATTAGCTTTACCAGAATCTATAATATTTATGTTTTCTTCATTTTTCACAAGGCCTGTTTGAAATCACAAATACATCACACAACTGTATTCAAAGAAACTCTTTTGTTACAATCCTAAGTACTTTACACCGATTCCTGAGCTTCAGTATCATTGGAACTTTTCTTATTCACAGGGGCAGAAGGAGTTAGTAATCTTGGAGCACTGAGACTTATTGCTGCTGCCCCCAGTGGTGCTGTAACAAGGATGGCCAAAACTGCAATTGTAAGAACCTACACACAATACAGCAGATTCTCTATAAATGTTATGTAGTCCAGACTTATCATAAAAACAGTTAACATTACATTTCATTTGGTGTAAAATTTAATCATGGTTAAAATAAACTAGCACACACACAGTGCATATCAACAAAATCTTGGACTATTACTATTGGAATCAAGAAGCTCTCAGCCTGCAGGACCTGGTTAATTGCTTTTCATTACACACTATTAAGATAATTTATATAGCAAAAAATGTTTGCACTACTTCACAAAAAATTATGTTGGCATAACTCATCTCCAAAAAATGGAATTTACACTTCCCAATTATCAATTTTGCAAGTAACAAGAACAAATTTTAGGATTTTACACTACACATTGCTAATTTATCCAGATTTACACTGAATAGAATGTCTTCAGTGAAGTTTATCTTACAATTTATTTTTCTTATGATTGTAACTGATTTCTTATTAAAATTTGGAATGAGCTAATTCAGGAGTAGAAAGAAGTGAACAGATTAACAGTAATTACACTAAATTATCATGCACTAAAACAAGCATAAAATATAAACCATATATATACAAATGTTGATGTACCTTAATACCAAATGCTTCCATTTCAGGACCAGCTTTAGTATTCCTAGCATAGTCAAGAGCTACAGGACCAAAAGCAGCCTAAAAGACAAAAATCATTACTGAAAAATAATATTACTTTTACTGTCATAGTCGCAGTTTGAAACTATCTTTACCAAGATCACAAGTGTTCTAAGTCATTTTGACTGCAAAATGTTAGATAAGTAATATTTATTTAAAGAACATTCAAGTGATCTGTATCCATCTAGGCCATGGTATTGTTTCATTTATTTCATTAGTTATAAATATATTACCATCAGTTATAAAACATTTGTTAAATTCATGGATTTTGAGTACCTTTTGATATTGATTTAAATATTTTATTTTAGGCCTTTTTTACACCCGTATGGGATTTTTTTCTCAAGTCATAAAGAAAGTGCCCTCATCTTATGAAGTAGCTTGCAAAGAACATTTTTCTCATCAACATATATCAAAAATGCGCAGAATGCTTTAGTAGCAACTGTTTTTATTGCTAAGCTTTGGGTTTTTAGAGAGATTAATAACTGATCATTACAAGCACCCTTGAGAAAGCACATCAAGGAAGAATGCAATAATATAAATTGTGTAAGAAACTTTCTGAAACACCTCTCTGTAGAAGTCTTAAGAAAAAGTACTTTTAGTTAATGACATACAAAACAAATATGTTTGTTAATATACTGGAAATTTCAGCAAAGAATCTTATACTTCAAAAGAACATTTGGATCTGAAATATCCTTTCGATTAGAATATAAAAATAAAATTTGTAATTAAATCTACATAACCAAACTACAAGGAGTTTTTGTCATTAAGACCACTAGAAGTTTAATTCTTACCTGGACTGTGGCTTTTGGTAACCATGCTAAAGCTACAAAAAATTGTTCTGAGATGTTAAGATTGGCTTTGAAAACTACCAAAAAGGTCACAACCATACGTATAAAAAGCCCAATACCTAATGCAGCAAGTCCCAAACCTAAAATAATAACAATAATCTTAGCGATTATGGCATAAACACAGCTAAAAGACATATATCCAAGATTTATTTTAATATTCAGCTAAATACTGTCAAGTACACAATTCTCTTCACTTAAAACTCACAACAACCGTGAATTCTTTGTTTTAAAATACAAAAAGATAACAATAAGTACTGATTACATTATAATGAAAGCCTCATCAGGAAAATATAGTTTCTACATTGAAACTATTCCAATGAAATCTCCTTAATTACCAAACAAGACTCTTATCAACTTACTCCTTTCAAAAAAAAACAAAAAACATTTTTATCAACAAGATCAAACTTTGTTCACTCAATTAAAAAATACTCTAAAAATCCAATATGAAAGATAGTTTTAATAAATTGAGAATACTCAGATTACAACATAAAATATGAGTATTTATAACCTGAAACATAAAAAAAAAATTGTGTTATATATACATGAGTCATATCCACCACTTTTTGGTCCCATAACTTCAGATTTCTAATTGCTATTTGTACACCAAACAATTCTCTTATGTACTTATCAAATTTGTTCTATAAAGTAAAAAAAAATAAAAAATATAGTTCAATTATGTGGTAAAGCTTATTTTTAAACAGCTTACTCAGTAAAGGTCATTAGTTTATTTTATATGCAAAAACGGCTCGTTTTGGGTTCAGAAAATATTTTAAATAGAAGAGCGAACAACGTTTCGACCTTCTTCGGTCATCGTCAGGTTCACAAAGAAAGAGGTATCTGACCGGAAGCTGACCACATGTTTGGAAGGGGTTGTATAACTGACTGTCGCAATGTAGAGGGCGCGGTTAGATGTTTGAATATATAATAATCTATAATATTAATATAGGTATAATGGCGTTCCTTTATATTGGTTTATTTTGGGTTTAAGTTGTTGTATAAGTAAGGCTTCTTTAATTTTTCGTTTGTTTATGTTTGTTTCTTTATTTAGTATTTTAGTGTTTTCTATGGTTATGTTGTGTCCATTTGACTTGCAGTGTTCGAAAACGTGTGAAGGTGACTTTTTATGTTCTTTGAATCTGGTTTCCATTTTTCTACTTGTTTCTCCTATATAGAAGTCGTGGCAGTTATCACATTGTATTTTATAAATAATGTTGGTGTGGTGTTTGTCAGTGTAGTTCTTACATAGTATAGACCTTAGTTTTGTGCCTGGTTTTTGAATAAATTTAGTGTTAACTGGAATGTTATATTTTGTTACTAGTTTTTGCCAAATGTTGGTTATTTGTTTGCTGATGTCAGGAATATATGGTATACAGCAGTATATGGTTTCGTGATTTTTTGATTCGTGAGATATATTCACTTTTGTTGGTTGATTTTGCTTTCTGTCTAGGTGTGTGCGTATAATGTTTTCTACGGTTTGTGGAGGAAACTTATTGATGTTGATGAAGTATTGTTTTATTTTGTCTAATTCATCGTTAATTTTATTTGGTGAGCACAGTTTTATGGCTGTGTTGATCTGGTTTCTTTGTATGTTGAGTTTTTGTTTTGTTTCATGTGCTGAGTCCCAAGGAATGTATAGTTCAGTGTGGGTGATTTTTCGGTGGATTTCTGTTTTGAATTGTGTGTCGGTTCTTATAATTTTGAGGTTAAGAAATGATATTTGATTGCTTTCTTCCTGTTCACATGTGAAGTTAATGTTGGGATGTATAGAGTTAATGTGAGTGAAAAAATTTAGATTTAGATCTAAATCAACTTAATCATAAAGCCTTAATGGCCAGTTTCGATGTTATATCCCTCTTCACAGAAGTTCCAACAACAGAAGCCTGCAAGATAGCCTTAGAACTCTATATCCGAGACCCTAACCCAATCATAGACATTCACAGCAACCAGTTAGCAACCCTCATAGATTTCACCACAATAAAGGCAAACTTCATGTTCAACAACCAAAACTATATACAAACAAATGGCCTAAGCATGGGCAACCCAGTATCACCAGTTCTAGCCAATATTTTTATGACACAAATTGAAACACAAGCAATTAATACAACATTACATCCACCACTATACTGGTACAGATATGTAGATGACACGGTTGCGGGATTCAAATCTACAGAACACATACTTAATTTTTTCACTCACATTAACTCTATACATCCCAACATTAACTTCACATGTGAACAGGAAGAAAGCAATCAAATATCATTTCTTAACCTCAAAATTATAAGAACCGACACACAATTCAAAACAGAAATCCACCGAAAAATCACCCATACTGGACTATACATTCCTTGGGACTCAGCACATGAAACAAAACAAAAACTCAACATGCCAAGAAACCAGATAAACACAGCCATAAAACTATGCTCACCAGATAAAATTAACGATGAATTAGACAAAATAAAACAATACTTCATCAACATCAATAAGTTTCCTCCACAAACCGTAGAAAACATTATACGCACACACCTAGACAGAAAGCAAAATCAACCAACAAAAGTGAATATATCTCACGAATCAAAAAATCACGAAACCATATACTGCTGTATACCATATATTCCTGACATCAGCAAACAAATAACCAACATTTGGCAAAAACTAGTAACAAAATATAACATTCCAGTTAACACTAAATTTATTCAAAAACCAGGCACAAAACTAAGGTCTATACTATGTAAGAACTACACTGACAAACACCACACCAACATTATTTATAAAATACAATGTGATAACTGCCACGACTTCTATATAGGAGAAACAAGTAGAAAAATGGAAACCAGATTCAAAGAACATAAAAAGTCACCTTCACACGTTTTCGAACACTGCAAGTCAAATGGATACAACATAACCATAGAAAACACTAAAATACTAAATAAAGAAACAAACATAAACAAACGAAAAATTAAAGAAGCCTTACTTATACAACAACTTAAACCCAAAATAAACCAATATAAAGGAACGCCATTATACCTATATTAATATTATAGATTATTATATATTCAAACATCTAACCGCGCCCTCTACATTGCGACAGTCAGTTATACAACCCCTTCCAAACATGTGGTCAGCTTCCGGTCAGTTACCTCTTTCTTTGTGAACCTGACGATGACCGAAGAAGGTCGAAACGTTGTTCGCTCTTCTATTTAAAGTATTTTCTGAACCCAAAACGAGCCGTTTTTGCATATAAAATTCTCAACAAGTGGGTTTCTCGACATCACTGAAGGTCATTAGTTTGTTTTTCATCTCAAAATAAAAAATTACAAACAAGAGAACACCATGGATTTCCAAGGATAATTATCCTGAATATGTAACCCAAAAACGTATGCACCATAGATAAATAAAAACAAACAAACTCTCTCTCTTTGTCACTAATGGTCAGAAAAAAAAGACAATGATGACTCATTTTTCAACTACATAATAGGAGTAGAAGCAGGCACTGAAAATGAATACCCTCAAATAATGGAATGTAAAAAAAAACGACAAAGATATCCAAATGTTGGCTTAGGAAATAACACTGCAATGAGAACGTGAAAATATCAGAAGACAGCTCTGAGAGGTATCACTCAGTTAGAAAAAATAAAACAGCTTGAACAAGTTATATTGGGCACTCATATGCAATCAGAGAAACTGACATGGAATGCTTGAACAAAATAACCAGGGCAGAAATGGTCTGAAGATTATCACCCTCATATGATCTATTCTGAGTAGTGATGAAACCTAGAAGAACTGTTAAGTGGAATACACACTTTTAGAAATAAAGTACAAACCATATTAGATCACTTAAAGATTGTGCATTAACAAAGATCTTGCTATATTTTAAGCCTTTAAAAATTACATTGGACAAAAGAAGTAAACTGTGCTATTTCTTGGACCTAATCCATTCATGAACAAGATGCAAAGAACATGCAAGTGACTTCTGTACAGTAAAAGGTATGGAAAAATTTTCAAAATAATGGTTAAAACAAAACCACAAACAGCTTTTTAAGACATGTTAGAAACTAAATAGTTATTTTCATAAACATATAATAATAACTTTGTTGTAACAGTAAAAAACATAGCGAATCGTCACCTAATAATACTTAAAACTATTATATGTAATAATATTTTAAAAAGACGGAAAGAGAGAGAGACTGTAGAAAATGTCAGGACCAAGTGAAACCTTATACCATAATTACAATATTGGTAAGCAGTATAATAGTGGTATTAGTATTCTTAAAAAAGAATGATGTACAGTTAAAAATAAATATATGGATATCAGCATGCTCTTTAAAATTATTAAAATTATAATGAAAGAAGGAAAGAAAAATTTCCATACAAATAAACTTTTGAAATTCCTTGCTAAAAAGTAAAAATCATTACCTAATAACCTACATTTAAATATATTTTCTTCCAACTTCAATGAACCAGTGCAATTTAACTAGTTCCTGCCTTTTTATATTAATCATCTGGTTGCTACAAGATGGCTAAAGTACAAGTTTTAGGGCAAATTAAAACTTGTCCTTTTCATATAACAACATTTAATTACTCAAACACAAATTAGAAAGTTATTACTTGGATTCTGTTCAATAAATTAGTAGAAATATATGTTAAAAAACACTTTCAAATTTTATAATCAATACATTAAACATGACTATTACTATATATGTATTTGGGGGGGAGACAAAGCCACATTAAACCATCTACTGTACCCACTGCAGAAAAGCAAACCACAAATTTTAGTGTTGTGATTCTGTAAACTTACCACTGTCCCACTAGTGAATATTATTACTAGAACCATAAATAGCTTTCAAGTGTTCAATTATATATATATGCATAAAAATACAATACTTCAATTCCAAAAATTTTAGTGAGACAACTTTGAATAAAAAGAATAGCAACCAAATAACTCTAACAAAAAAACTGTAAAAAAAACACAAAAAACAACAATATATAAAGCTATTAGCAACACTCCAGAAAAACTGTCAGCCAAATAAAATATGATGTACTTAAATCCATATTGTTGAAAACTCATAGCTTTAACTTTAACACTAAATTTGAAATTTGACATGTTTTCTATACACAAAATACAGTTTTCATTGACATTATTGCATTTTATTGCCATCAGTTTGACAAAAATTTTTTATTTCAGTAGCTTCTGTTGTAACCATTATTTTTCCTTCTTTTACTGGTAAATTTTAGTAAATTACATAAATACAGTTTGCATAGAAAGTAAATGTTTCAACCATTTTTGGTACATTGTACTACACATTAAACAGAAACACAAATTCTTAGTTTAGTGAAACACTCAGTTTTACTGATTTCTGTAGAAAAACTTATAAATTAGGAGTAGCTACATTATGTGCTTTAAATATAATAAGAATTGCAATAGGAATTGTAAAACACACCATGAAAGTACAACATATCTAATTTCTTCATTATATTATTGTAGGGTATATTTGATTAAGAATAACACGGCACATTGATGCAATTTTTTTTTATTACTTCTGTTTCATATCACTATAAAGCTCTTTTCTGTATCTTTTATGACATTGATTCCCCAGTTTAGTCTGGATATCAGCCAATATCTGTCACTCTGAGATCTATGCTACTTTACTGAACCCAAGAGTGAGCTTGTAAGAAATATATACATTTAACTTCTTAACCAAATGCCACTTGTTTATTACATGTGTGAATCACACAGTCCAGTTTTCATAAAGGAATTTGGCAAATGTCAAAAGACACTATTCCAGAGCACACCATCCAGTCTGTTACTTAAAAAGAAAATGTACCATGTACTGACTAAACGTACATGAAGTGGGAGGTAATATCAGTGACTCAATATTCAGTGTAACACATTTTATGACTACATCATGAGTTATACCATATTAGTTTTCAGAAAGTTTATTACATCAAAAGCTTTAGCAAAAATATTTTGAAAACTTACAGGTACTCTGTACTTTTCAACAGAAAAATAGACTTAAGTTGTATATCTTGAGATATACAAACAAATACATATCCAATTATATTTATATTTGGTATGATAAAAAAAATCAGGTAAACAGTGTTATTTTTCTTGGTGCTTTACAAACCTGTTAAAAACTATAAAAATATTTACCAACAGTGTTTGCTTCTAACTGTGATACCTGAATTTCTGCCCCAATGAGACCAAAAAGTATAGGCTGGAAAATCTTCCACAAGTAATTAAAAAATGTTCTTACGGGGTTCTAAAAAAATAAAAACAATTAAGCAAATATATCATGTAATCACAGTTCTGTGCACCATATTTAATTAAAACCTTACAGAAAGAAAAGTTTTTAATGTGAACAAAACCTTTATATACAGTTCTAACTTATTTTTTCTTACCTTTTGTTGCACATATATTAATTAGTCCACAAGCTACACAATTACAATGATAAAAATATACTTAATGTAAGGTGAGAACAATCAGCAATATGTCCAGTGCCTGAGATATAACCTGTAAAAGTTATGAACAGTTTAACATTTTACTCTTGGACATAGATAAACTAATAAAACATCCATATATATTTAATTTTCATTCTGTAAATACAAATATATTCCATCATGTCCAGATGTAAAAAGGAGTTGTTTGTTTGTTATAATCTACCCTAAACAGACACATATTCATATAAAGATAAGTACATAACTGTGCACATGCACACACAGTGAATCAGAAAAGAGGAAGGCCAAGAAAATCAGAACAGGCAGGAAGGTCAGGAGTTGACTGATCTAAAAGGAGAAAAGTAGCAAAAGAAATGGTTGAGATAGTGGAAAAATCCTGTGGAAAAAACAAAACAAAATAAAAGCCACGTAACATCTGTGGAGGAAATAGGGAATAAAAGAACCTCACTTAAAATACATGGGCAAAGAAAGTGAGCCAGATAAACAGCAAATACACAAGAAGGAAGGCAAGAATACAGTAAAGAGGAATGCAATAAATCGTAAAACGAGATAAAAATATGATGAGACAGAGCAAAAGAAATATAAACAGGTCAAACATGGAAGAGAATAATTATCAGTAGTGGTCTATCTGAGGCATAAAGAATCACCTAGGAGAAAACTCAGGGTCAGGAGATGGGAATTCAAAAGGATAGAGAGAAAAAAATAAAAACATGAAAATGGAGAATCTGAAAGTAAAAAAAAGTATGTAGATTAGTCCTCAAGTTGGACAAACAAATATCAAAGACAGAGAATCAAGAAAGGAAAAGGAAGAAAGTCTAGAAATCAGGACTGAGGTAATTACAAACAAGAATGGGATGGAGGTGTATATGTGTGAGAAAGGAAACAGTATAAATCTCATTTACAAACAAGGATAAGAAATGGAAAGAATTATGGATCAGAAAGTAAGAAAATAAGACAAAATAAACAATACAGACAAAAAACAAGAAAAAACACGCCTAACAAAGAAATCCAAAAAGAAAGTGAAAGGTTAAGATCCTTTCATGAACAGCAAGACAATCAGGTAAAGGTTGTAGTCCATAAGATCGCTTCCGACAGAGAAGAAAAATATGGCTAATATGGAAAAGTAGGGGACCCATAAAATAAGTGGAAATCCATAACATTTGAGAAATAGCTGCAACAATCCTGAAAGTTAACAAGTCTCTGAAAGCACAGTAGAGATAAGGTGCAAGTGAAACAAAGTATAAATTACCATCATACTAAAACTAAATTAAAATTAATGATGCAAATTTTAAAAAGTTGAACACAAACAAGAAAATTAAATGCATCTGATCAACATGATATTGAAATGAAAAATTGAGTTACGACAGGTACAAAGTGTGACAGATTTATTGTTATATATTTACTTTAATATCAATGTTTGTTTTAGTTAAGAATTTGCATTTGCATATAACTTATAACTATGATTATAAAGCACTAACATTTTGTTGGGTCAACTGAAATTTCTCGAACCTGGCCTAAACGTTAATATACCAAAGCTCAAAGAGACAGTTTGTATTGTTGATTTGCTACAGTTGATATACTGTAAACCTTGGAAGTTGTAACTGTGATTAACACCTATTAATTGGGAAACTACAGATACTTGACCAAGAACTTTTACAGGCTTCAAAGATTATAAACTGTTTAACTTCAGTGGATTAAAATGCACTGTAGCATTTCTGTGAAAACATTAGATAAATTGAACAGTAAAAAACTCATATGATTAGTGAAAAGTTACCTAGTTAACTGTTAAGTGAACTGTACCAATATCAACTCAAAATTAATTCAATCATTATTAACCATTCATAAAATATTTAGTTCCAGACCAGATAGAAGACTCAATACTGTTTGAAAGTTTGTAAACTTTTGTACCTGTATCATGTATTTGTAATAACTATTTTCCAACAAGAATTATTATAAACTGTTCTACTGTTTGTATGCTAAAATATATTTGTATTAAAAAGGAAAACTGTGTGTATTAATCTTGTTGGCAAACATATATTTTGTACATTTTTACAATCAAATAACTCTTAATCCAAATTACCACTTAATTCAGTTTAAGGCTACTGTAAATCATAATAAATAACATAATAAATTGGAGATAAATTATAGTATATGTAATAAAGTGTAAAGGAAAGCTGGTGTGTATGGAGATGCATTATCTTCCTACAGAGGGATGACTTTTGTCACATGATGATGTCATCTAATTAAGTTTTATGAAATTCAATGGAAATTGTATCAAGGCTAGTTTCTATGGAAAACATGCAAGAAAGATACATAAACAATGTGAATAGGTGAGTTTTTATTTCAGAATATATTTTTCGTAGCTTTATGAAACGTCTAAACATTTGGACATCAAACAATTTATTTAATTTTTTTAATCTTCTTGAAGAAATTGTAACAATTTTTATAGAATTAATTTTCTTACAAGATTTACAGCATGTTTTGTAAAATTTTTCAGCAAAATTATTACATAACACTTTCTGAAAGTTATTATCACAGAAACATCTAATTTTCTTTTTAATTAAACAAAAGATTCTTAGGTTTAAGAACTTTTCAAGAGTAAACTACAGCTACTTACAAATTCTATGG
The DNA here is from genome assembly GCA_011833715.1 of Carcinoscorpius rotundicauda. Lineage (NCBI taxonomy): Eukaryota > Metazoa > Arthropoda > Merostomata > Xiphosura > Limulidae > Carcinoscorpius > Carcinoscorpius rotundicauda. The sequence goes on from CM022398.1 coordinate 30,135,773, forward strand.
AACTTTTCTTAAAATAATTTTAATAGTTATTATGTAATAATCAACTTTAAAAACTGGCTAAATGAAACATTAGTACAATTCTTGGGTGTGTCAAAGTATGTATGTCACAATCTTTTACAGAGTTACATTCAAAATTTAATTAAACTACTTTATTACTAGTGCAGATGAATAAACTTATCTTCAAAACATGACCAATAAATGAAATTTTAATACAAGTTTTAAGTACTGAATTTAATTAGAATAATAAAAAAGCCTCAATATCCACATTACAAAAATTGTGACAGCTGCTCTTTAAATCTTGCCTTTTCCTAACTTGTTTTTCACTACTCTCAAAAGTATGTAATGTAACATAAATTACTTGTTATAATACAATCAAAATAATTTTTGCAGCCTTCAATTTTTGTAACAGAAACATATATTAGAAAATTGCATGTGTTTTGCCACATCCTCTCTTTCCTGAATTCCAATATTTTCCTCTAATGTTTAACATTATATTATCCATAATCAATGCAGAGCTAAAGTTTTAATCTATCAAATGATGTATTACATTGTTTTCTGTACACAAAATTGTCTATTTCTCTTTCAGTTCAAACTTCATTCCCAAGGGAAATACATCAAGGAGCTTGGCTGAATTTTTAATGGCTCTTATCACATAGTTAGAAGATTAGAAAAGTTATGATAGAATAATAACGTAAAAATCAGACAATGCCCTATAACTGTGTTTTTATATACAATGATTATTAAACAAAAGATTAAAGTGGTATTTCTATTTGTATGAAACAATTAAGATTATGTTTCATCAACACTTTGACAATGAAGAAAAAGAAGGCCGAGGTAAGTACTATATTTCTTCTGTTGCATGTGTATTCTTTATTTATTACTGTACAAAGTAACTGAAATAAAAATTAGAAACTTGTTAGGATAGATACAGTTAGATTAAGTAAGATATTTGTGTCTATTTTCTTATAGCAAAGCCACATCAGGCTATCTGCTGTGTACACAGAGGAGAACTGAACCCCTGATTTTACTGTTATAAGTTTGTAAAATTCATAGACTTACTGCTGTCTCAGTGGGGTACTTAAGTAAGATAAAGAATAATAAAAACTATTCAATAGTTTTTATACTTGGTAGCAACTCATACATTAGATAGTTTAATAAGGTAACCTGAGCTATATATTTGCTGTGTGATTTACAGATTTTGTATCAGGATTACTAGACAGACACACTTCTAAAGCCAATAAAACATTACAATAAAGTTGGTTGGTTGGTTGATTTAGTGTTTTATGGCACAAAGCAGCAAGGTAATCTGCACTAAACATCTGGTAAAAAGGTAAAATGAAGGTAAATTTAGTGAAATTCATAAAAGGAAATTAAGGTAAAACGAAACAAAGTTAAAAAAACAAACATTAAATAGCATAAAACCAATATTTACATCTAGTCTACAATGTTAAGAGAAAAACTACAGTAATAGAAGTCATAAAGGGGCTTAATTGCAATTATCATAACTCGCCGGGAAAGTTTCAAAAGACATGTAGCAAAATTTTAATAATAACTCACCAGGATGACTAACAGGTAGTTCAAACAGCAGGGTTAGTCACCTAAAGTTGGTCTTTCAAATCCTGGTTTCAAGTTATTTGACATTACAGCCATTTTCTAATTTCAAATCAAACCAGATGGATTGTGGTTCTTAAAAAGGAACCACATTAAAAAAGGTTTAATGTATAAATTAAAAACCTTATATGGCATTAGAAAACTAAAAACTTTACAAAGGTGGACAGTTGTAGAGAGGATTCTGCGTGCAGCCATCAAACTGCAACAAACCATAGCAGGGCTGAAAGAGTCACCTGATTTTGAACCATCCATATAAATAGTAATGGAAAGATGGTTTAAAAGATGGTACTTCCAACCAGGAGTGTCTGCTTTTCTCAGATGACTTAAAGAAAGGTTACATTTGGGGACTGTAATAAGCCATGGTGGGATGTGCTGACCAGTGGATACTGCAATGTTATCCAAGGACAGACCCAATTCATCCAAATGCGCCTAGATATGACAGCTAATAGGAGCAATGGGAGATCATGTGTTTTGAAAAAGTATGGCCCCCCAAGGAGGGAAGACAGAAACCCAGGTGGGATGCTTTGGTAAGGAACGAAATTTTGAAGCATACAGTTGCAAACAGAGGAGGTGCAAAGAAGGTTCATGAGACTATGTATAAGCTCTGAATTGAGGAAGTGCAGAAAGCTCCAGTGCAGAGATGAAGTCCTTCATGATGAATGGAGTCTAGCATCTTTAAAGCTAAGGGTCTGGCAGAGCCATAGACCTGTGATCTATAGTTGAGTTTTGATCGAATAAGAGCATGATATATCTTTAACATAAAACATTGATCTGCTCCTAAAGTGGTGGTAGAGAGGATATGGAGGAGGTTTAGTGCTCTTGTACACTTGACTCATAGCTGCTTGATGTGTGGTATAAAGGTCAGCTTACGGTCAGAGATAACTTTGTCTCAATGACCACAGGCAATATAACTTCACTGATACAGAGTTCAGGATCAGGGTGAATATCTCGTTGGCATTAAAATTGAATGAGGATGCAAACAAATGATTGCTTTGGATCTTGAGGTGGGAGAAGATGCATCTTAGGAAATGCCTGTACCCAGAACCAAAGGATGTGGATCTTGGGGCTAGTTGGAATATAAGTAAGGGTCAGAGATGGATGTTGAAGTTGATTCATCAACTTTTTAACCATGGAGGTTAAAAGGCTTTTCACATGTTTTGAGAATGATTCTTTTGGAGGCACAGAGAGATCTGTCTGCACCCCCACTGTAGTTGTGGAATGAAGTGCAGCAGCATATGTCCGAGATGAAGTGGTGGACAGCAATCTTCAAGCCTTGGGATAAGTAATATTATGAATTGTTTTCAAATGCTGCACCTCTTTTTCTTAGAACCATTTAGGGCAAGAATGAAAGTAGGATGGGTGAGAGCCATTGCAATTGATGCAATGAGGGTCTGTTTAACACTCATAAGCATAATGGTCCTTGCTACCACAACAAGCACACGTCAGGGAACCATGACATGAAGTCTTTGTGTAACCAAACCTCTGACACTGAAAACATTGTAAAAGGTTTGGAATATATGGTCGTATCCTGCAATGTGGCAGGTGGACGTGGCGATGTAAATGTCAGAATAAGGGTATTTGTCAGCACTGTAATTCCATCTTTGAGAGCGGAGATACGTCTCACTGCAGAAACTCCTTGAGTGGAGAAACCAGCGAGAATCTCTGACTTGGGGATGTTTTTCAAATCCATCTCAACAATAACTTCTCATGATGAATTCAAAGTTGCATGAGGTATAACCTCAATACATATATCCCCAATTGCATTTGAATTCAAGAGGAGTTCACTGTGTTGAAATGTAGATGTTTCTACCAATATGTTCACCAGATCAAAGCTTCTTTACTGACTTTGGAGAGCCAGCAAGTCCCTCCAGTCCCTTCTTAATAAAAGAAAGGCACATTTGCCCTAATGGTTTGTCTGAAAGAGAATGTAGGATAAGAAAATGAGATACAACAGGTGGTAAAGATGTTGAAGATTGCTGCTGAGAAACTTCAAGTCATTTACCTGTGGACTGTTTTTTTTTTCACTATTTTATTTAAGTTTTCATTTGGAGGATCCATAATAAAAAGGAAAATTTTGGTGCCCACCCACCATAGAGCCCTACAAGGGGACGCACTACAATGTCAAACAAGGACACTGCAGCAATGCCAGGGTTTCATAAGCACTATACCCAAACATCAGCATCATATACAATGTCCACAAGAACCCGTTGAGAACTTTCAAAACTGGTACTTTGATGACTCTAGCCCAAGTGAACCAGCCTATTGACCCAAGGGGAGCCACCCCAAAACTGTCCATCTACAGGAATTCAAGGCCAAAGTGGTGTGTTAGGCTTGGACCCCTCAATCACCAGGATCTTCTCCTCCCTTTCATGGATCACTACACACGGCAAACATGTGGATGGATGTTTAGATCCCAGAGGAGGTAAACTGAAAAAACAGAACCTTTCCTGGGAGGACCCCTCACCATGTACAGGAATCCACACAAAGAGGTACAATTAAGTACGAATAGATTTATAGTGTTACAGGTTTTAAGCTATTTAGGATAAACAGTTTGCAGTAATTCCAGAAATAAAAAAGGATAATTTGGAATGATGTCCTGAGATTTCTACAGTATAGAAAATAATTCATAAAATATAGTTTTTCTGAAAATACAACAATAACAAACATTGGATTTTTATTTATTAGGTTCTAGAGATAACACAAATAAAAGTAACAAAATTTCTGATAAAAAAGTTTAATCTTAACATGAAAATTACTTTGCACTGGAAGCAATCAACACTCTAACATCATATAATTATGGATAAATTTTGGCTAAAATACTTAATAAAAAATTCTGTTTCTTTGTTTTGTTTACAAAAGACTTTTAATATTTACTGAAAGTTTGACTAGTTTTGTAAAGATACATTAAGTACTTTCAATTATAGTATTTACGCCACCATAACACCATTGAACTTTAACAAATTAAACTTGCATCATCACCATCCCATATGCCATCATCCCACTTCTGCTTCCTCCAACCAGAAGCTGCAACAAATGCAAGTGATAAACAGCCCAAAGCACCAGCTCCACCAAACTCCACTGCCCGACTTCCAAACATAATAAACAGTCCTCCAATGAGGAGTGCTGCTGAACGTAGAATACTTAAAGATTTCTAAATATGAAAATATTTGAAATTACTCATAAGTGCAAAAACTATATAAGCATAAACACACATATTTACATGTAAGATATGATACGTTGTACCATAAAAAACATATTTCATTTATGAGCCCACTAATGATGACCAGATATTGGATAAAATAGTTCAATTAGCATTAGAGTTAGCAAAATCCAGCAAGTGTGGTTTCATCATTTATCTAAATAATCAATAAAAATACATGTTGAAATGGGTAATATTTTAATATAATTTAGTATTAAATGTTTTACTGTGAAACACAAAACCTTCAAACTCAGTGGTAGGTAAATATGTTTGTACAAAAGAACAGAAAATGGTTAATATGAATATTTTAGTATACATCACAACTGGAACTTATTTGCTCTCTTTATAAACATAAAATTGGGGAACTCATAACTTTATCAAGAACAGAATTTAATTAAAAGAAATATCTTATGAGCTCTACATGGACATTATAAAAAGTACTCTGAAATTTTAAAAACGAAACAAAACTTACATCATCTTTTGCAGGAACATGCCATAGAATAACACCAAATAAAGCTCCATAGGCCACACCGACCATAGCTTCTAATGGTCCTTTGATTACTGTCCAAGCAACACTGCCTATTCCAAAAAAAAACTGAAATATGTAATAAGCTAATAAAACCTTGAAATATTGAAATGGTTAAAGAAATTTTGAAATGGTAGTAAAATGTGGAAATAATAATCATTTCTCAAACAGTAAATTTTTAAATTCGATACCACTGAAATTCATAAAGACTTTCATATAAATAGCATTATGAAATGCATATCAGATATTATACAGGTTGTTATAAAGTAATCAAAAATGCCAATTAATGTCTTCTGATTCAAGGCTATATAAAAAATGCTGATTCCACAGTCTTGTAGTTATCACATTTTTTTTTCAAACGAAGACATTGTGAATTAATTGCAAAAATAAATACCATGGGTATGCAGTATCCCCTCTCCAGAAGTACAGTGGTGTATAGTCTCAAAAATAACTGTGACCTGTTACATACTAAGCAATTGCTGTAATAATTGAGCTGAAGGGTTGACACACTTAACACATGTTAACAAGTCACTTTTTAACAATTTTAATCTGTTAATTTCTTTCCCTCTGACAAATGAGATCTGTTGTAAGGTCTAATTTAACAGTCATGGGATGTCTATTTGTTGGGTACCAATGTGGTGATTTAGTTTTTGCAGTATAATTTCCCACCTCAGATTTTAACCTGAAACCCATCACACATCAGGGAAATGCTATGACAACCAATCTAAATGATTGATGGTACTTCCAATTGGGAGTATCAACATTCTTCAGATGACTAAAAAAAAAAGTCACATTTGGGGATGGTAATAAGCCACGGTTAGATGGACTGACCAGTGAATACAGCAACATCATCCAAGAACAGACCCAATTCAACCAAATGTGCCTAGATAGGAAGCCCAAAAGGGGCAATGGCAAACCATTTATTCTGTAAAAGCAAGGTCCATTGAGGAACAAAAACACAACCCCAGATAGAATGCTGTAGTAAAGATCGACATTTTGCTGCATACAATAAAGACAGTTGCAAATGGTGGAGATGTGAAGGAGGTTTATGAGACTCAGTGTACAAACTTTGGACTGGAGAAAAGTTGAAAGCCCCTGATGGTGAATAGGGTACAACATCTTCAAGGCCAAGGTCCTGGCAGAGCCATAGACCAGAGACCCATAATTCAGTTTCAATCAAATGAGGGCACAATAAAATTTTAGCATAGAACATTGATCCATTCCTCAAAAGGTGAAAGAGAGGACAAAGAGGATGTTCAGTGCCCTTGTACATTTGATAGAAAGCTGCTTGATGTGTGAAATAAAGGTCAGCTACAGGGATCACGAAAAGCACAACTTCTCTGAGACTGGGCTCAGGATCAGGGGTGAATACCCCTTTGACAGCAGAAGTGCATGTAAACAGTTTTAGAATGAGAAAACATAAGACTGTTTGCTGTGGACCACTTCAGTAAATGATTTAGGGCAGTCTGTAGCTGCCACTCAATAAATATCATGCTCAACAACTGACACAAAATGTGGATGTCTTCGACACAGAGACCATTTGCAACTGAAGGAGGGAGTTATTCACTGATGGCATTAATCTTTATAATTAAAAGCAAGATGTTGTTGCTTGAGAAAGGCTTCCCTGATTGACATTACAAGTTGAATCATGTGATCCATGGTGAAGTGCTGTCTTTAGAGCCCACACTAACTATCAAATGGAAGTTTTTTGATTTGAGGAACCAAACAAAACAAGCATTAACCCTACTATCTAAGATCTTACAGAGACAGCTCATCAAAGCAACTGGACAGTAGTATGAAGGAGTCTTGAGATCCTTCCCAGGCTTAGAAAAAGGGAGGACAGTAGCATGGTGTCAAATATCAGGAAAACATTCACCTGCCACATCTGGTTAAAAGCAACAGAATGACAGCAAGAGAGGCAGGAGAGAGATGGCACAGCATCTTGTAGTGAATATCATCAGGTCCTACTGATATACTCCCAGAATGATAAAGAGCAAGCTTGAGATCCACTAGTGTAAAGGGGTAATTACATTCATAGAGACCATCAGCCGAAAAGGAAAGAGGTGACTGCTCTGCCCAAGTCTTGATGGCTAAGAAGATGAGGGGTGAGTACTGTATGTATAAGAAAAGCTTCCACCAAGAGTATCAGTGAAGCTCTGGGCATCAGCAAGATCGTAAAGAGGGGTAGAAATATACTGCTCACTGACCTTGCAAATCCTGTCCCATATGACTTTGTAACTGGTGGTAGAAAAGATGCTAGTTGTGAACTTAATCCAAGTTTCCTTCTGGATTTGATGCCTCACCTGCTGAGCATGAGTATGGAACCACTGGAAAGCAATGCAATTTGAAAGTGTGGGATATCTACAGAAAGTATCCCAGGCCCGTTTTTGAGCCTTTTGTATCATAAGGCAGACAGGATTCCACCATGGATGAGGATAGTGTGTAAAATGTGTCAAGATTTAAGGAACATATTGGAAAGCTGCTTGGACAGCCATTTATCAATGGTCAAAAGATGATGGTTGGATCAAGTTCCAAGAGAGCAGTGAAAAAGGGCAAGTTTACCTAGTCCAACTTCCACTGCAGCATGTGGCATCAACCATGGGCAGCAGTCTCCCTCAGTATGATAAAAAAAATTATCACTACTCCATGGGTCACTGTTTCCCCTCTAAGAAAATAAGAAAAAAGTGAAAGGGTGCAGATAGAGAGATCAATAGCAGTAAAAAGAGTGACTAGGTGCATGAAAATAGGTACAAATACTAGTATTGAAGAGAGGAAGGTTATGATTCAAGAGCATATGCTCTACAAAACGACCCCTCCTATCAATATCACCCGAAGGGATTATGTCCATTAAAGTCCCCCAGGAATAAAAGGGAAAAGTCAACTGTACAATGAGAACATTAAGGTCTGACTGATCAGCAGAGAGAGCAAACAGCGATGGTATGGCCTAAGGAAACACAGATAGCTACAGCCACCAAGGGTGCATCAAGTAACAAAGATAGGGATCAGTTGGGAGCGCCACCTCAATCCACACATCCATCACACAACCTGTCATTTCTATGTAAAGAAAACTGCAGAAAAGTGATTATAGACAAGTTTCAGAAATGTTTCCTGTGAGGAACGACACACAGGACAGTAAGAATCAAGCAGCAATTTGATCATTCAAATCAAAATGGAAACCTTAACATTTCCACTGTATTAAAGTGGTGATTTTTACTTATGTGAAGGAAAATTAGACAGAGAGCCCTTCTGTTGAGTGGACAGGTCTCCATCAGTAGAATATGATTCCAGTAACTGAGAGCATGAATGAATAATTGTTCTTCATCTTGGAACTCAAGAAGATAATGAACCTGAAGAAATGCTTGAAGCTGAAACCAAAGGGAGTGGTTCAGGGTAGCCACTGAATTGGTTGGTTGATTTAGTGTTTTATGGCACAAAGCAGCTAGGCTATCTGCATCAAATGTCTGATAAAAAGGAGATGAAGGTAAAACAAAACAGCATTTAAAAACATAAATAGCATAAAACCATGTTGACATCTAGTCTACAAAGCTAAGAGAGAAACCACAGCAAGAGAAGTTGTAAAGGACTTTCTGTAGCATAATGGTAATTATTATAACCCATCAGAAAGACTAACAGGTAAGTACAAGAACTGCTGTCATTCACCTGAAGTTGGCCTTTCCAGTCTTGGTTCCAGGTTATGTGTCAGTATAGGCATTAACAAAAAGTAAAGTCATAAACGTTTTAAAAGACATGTAGCAAAATTGCAATAAAAACTTGCCGGGATTCCTAATGGATAATTCAAATGGATACTTCAAACAGTAGTGTTAGTCACCTGAAGTTGGCTTTTCCAGTCATGGTGTTGAGTTATTTAATGTTACGGCCATTTTATAATTTCAAATCAAACTAGAGAGATTGTAATTCTTAAAAGGAAACCATAATAAAAAAGGTTTAATGAATAAATTTAAAACACTTAAATGACATTGAAAAGATTAATATCCTTTACAAAACTAAAAACTTTATCAAAGTGGACAGTGTCACTGTCACCATTAACACTGTCTAATGTTATGGACAAATGTTGGGACAGAATATGCTTAAAATGGTGCCATCATTGAGAGTCATAACGATGGCAAGAATGTGGCTTATAGTGATTTGGGTGTTACACAAACTACAAACTGGTGCATCAGTTTCAGATAAAAGAAAACGATGAGTTAAAAAACTGTGACCAATGTGTAGTCTAGTTAGAACAACTTCGTCCTTCCGATCCTTACAGAAGTAAGACGGCCAAAGTCAAATATAGGGCTTTATTTGGACTGCCAGCTGGCACAGAGCAGAGCCTTGAATATAGGACTGTAGTCTATGTATGGAAAAGGCACTGCAGTGATAGCGCCTTTGCAGATAGATTTAGCTGCCGTGTCTGCAAGCTCATTCCTGCAAATAACAACATGGCCTGGTATCCAGAAAAACTGGATAGAAGTAGATGTTAATAAGAAATGGGCCAATCGGTTTTGAATATCAGTGAGAACAGGGTGTGAACTAATGTGAAGAGATTACAGGGCCAGTAGAGAACTAAGTGAGTCAGGATAAATAGTGCAAATTGAGTACTGCTTAGCTTCTATGCAATCCAGGTCAAGAGAAATGGTGTACAGTTCAGCAGTGAACACAGAATTTGTAGAGAGGATTCTGTGTGCAACCACCAAACTGCAACAAACCATGGCAGAGCCCACACAGTCACCTGATTTGGAACCATCCGTATAAATTGGAATGGAAAGATTATTCAAAAGATGTTCAGTAATTAAAAGATGGTATTTCAAATCTGGAGTATCTGCTCTTCTCAGATGACTTAGAGAAATGTCACATTTGGGGACTGTAATAAGCCATGGTAGGATGTGCTGACCAGTGGACACTGCAATGTTATCCAAGGACAGTCCTAATTTATCCAACTGCACCTGGATGTGAAGGCCAAAAGGAGCAATGACAGATCATTTGTTCTGAAAACGTATGGCCTACCAAGGAAGGAAAACACAACCTCATGGAAACGAAGTTTTGAAGAATATAGTAAAGACAGCTGCAGACAGCAGAGGTGCAAAGAAGGTTCATGAGACTTTACATATAAGCTCTGAACTGTTGAGGTACAGAAACCCCAGTGATGATGAATTGAGCCCAGCATCTTCAAGGCCAAATGTCTGGCAGAGCCATAGACCAGTGATCCATAGTCAAGTTTCGTTCGAATAAGAGCACAATATATCTTTAACACAGAACATCGATCTGCTTCCCAGCTGGTGTTAGAGAGGACACAGAGGATGTTCAGTGCTCTTGTACATTTGATTCATAGCTGCTTAATGTGTGGTATAAAGGTCAGTTTACAGTTAAAGATAAGCCCCATGAACTTGGTCTCAGGGACCACTGATACGGAGTTCAGGATCAGGGTGAATACCCTGTTGGCAGCAAAAGTACATGCAAACAGTTTTAGAGAGAGACAGAAATTAAAGCTGATTGCCATGGTCCACTTCAGTACACAATTGAGGGCAGTTTGTAGTTGCCGCTCAATATATCTCACGTTCGACCACTGACATGAGATGTGTAAATTGTCGACATAGAGACTGTTTGAAACAGTAAGATAGAGTTGTTTAGTGGTGGCATTAATCTTTACACTGAAAAGTGTGACACTCAAAACACAGCCCTGAGGGACTCCATATTCCTAAAGAAAAGAAAGGAAATGTGTCAAACCCAAATAAACTTGGAATTTCCTGTCCATTAAAAAAATTTTAAATAAAAACTGGCAAATGGCCATGTAAACTGGAAATGTGGAGGTTTTGCAAAATGCCATACCTCCATTTTGTGTCATAAACATTTTCAATGTCAAAGAATATTGATACAAGATGCTGTCATTTGAGTGATCAAGCTGCTGACATTGGAAACATACGAGAAAGCTTGGAATATATAATCATACTTTGCAAGTTAGGCAACCTACACTAATGGTAAGAAGTGGACATGGTGATGTAAATATCAAAATTAAAAAACTGGTTGGCATTATAATTCCATCTTTGCAATTAGAGATACACCACACTACAGAAACTCCTTGGGTGGAGAAACCAGCAAGGATCTCTGATTCAAAAGATGTTATTCAAATCCCTCTCAACAATAACTTGTGAAAAATTCAAAGTAGCATGGGGAGTAACCTCAATAGGTATTTCCACAATGGCCTTCAAATGCAAGAGGAGTTCACTCTGTTTTGGAGTGGATGTTCACAACAAGAAGTCCCCAGAATGTAGCTTTTTAACTGACTTAGGAGAGCCAGTAAGCTCCTCTAGTCCCTTCTAAATAAAGAAGAGAGACATTTGCCCTAAAGATTTGACTTATAAAGAATGTAATATGAGAATATGAGGTACAGGTGTTGAAGAAGTCAAAGATTGCTGTTCAGAATCTTAAAGAGGTGGTTGTTTACTTACATTTTTTTATATTTTTATTTTAAGTTGTGGGATCCATAATAAAGAAAGAATGTTTCAGTGCTTACTGACCCCACCCAGCATGAATCCTTACGAGAGGACACATTACAATGCCAAACAAGAACACTGCAGCAGCACCAGGGTTTTGTGAGCACTATACCCAAACACCAGCATCAAACACAATGTCCACAAACCCTGTTGAAAACATCCAACACTGGTACTTGATTGATCTTAGCCCAAGTGGGCAAAGTCTTCTCATCTACAAGAATTCAAGGCTAAAGCAGTGTATTAGCATTAGACCCCCTAAACCACTAGGATCCTCTCCTCCCCTTCATGGGTAGCCATGCACAGCAAACATGTAAATGGATGTTTAGATCCCAGAGGAGCTAAACTAAAAGTACCGAATCTTCTCTGAGAGATCCCCTCAACAAATTCAGGAATCTGCACTGAGGGGGAGTAGGTAAGGTATTGAAATCTAGACCACCAAATCTGCTCAACCATCAGATGTAGAAATACACTTAATGTCCTCAAAAATTAAGATTTACAAATTACAATCATAAACCAACTGTTTAGGAAAAGGTAACAGTCTATTTCTCAATTATGTAACACAGCAGTGAAAAAAAAGGAGGCAGAGAGAAGAATAAGATAAACTAAAATTAGAATCAATAGATTGAACTGTGAAAGTAATAACCTAACAAAAACAGAAATGAGGCTAAACTTGAATGTGTTAATAAATGTATGACATCTTTCAAGAGGTGAACAGTGACCTTAGCATTATTTAATTTCAATTTCAAAACTCTTCTGTTTTGAAAAAGGAAAGAAAAAAGTTAAAACTCAAAAAGTTTCTGCTCCCATTTTGTAATGCACAAAAAAACCCAACAGAAATACAACCATACAAATTGGTTCTGCAAGCATGTGTAGCAATGTATCTAAAGGTTAACAGCAATCTGAAAAATTGGTATGACATGTATGAAGGGTATTTCTCATATTCATAAGATGATGAGGAGAAATATATCCATATAGGAAGAAAACTTATACACAACATGTGTTTAAAAATTCCTATAGCACTGATAATTTAATAAAGGATAAAAACAACATGGTAAAATGGTACTCTAGCATACCACGTGAAGTACCTTGGTGAGAATTCTGAATAATTTCCTTCCAAAACATCAGTAAACAGCTTTATACACCTATACCAATTTTACAAGACACATCAGATCTCAAAATTGTCAATCAAAACTACATCAGTTTGTGAATTTCTGGAGAAAGTTGCAAGAAGAAATGGGTGGGAAATAAGCCAGTATACATTTTCTTAAAAGGTACATGAACAAACTTATTTTTTGTTGAGCACATGAAAGTACTACCACAAAATAGCCTGGGTAATGGGGATGGGGGGAGAGGGAGAGGAATATGCATATACTTAGGGTTAAGTAAGTTATATTAAAACAGTTATAAATATGCAAGTCAATAGGTCATGTGCCAACTACAGCCAATAAAATGTTGTGGTGAAATGATATATATCAAACTACATACTGACATTGTTTGTTCTTTGTAGGTACTGTGATACCACTGAAATGTTACTGCTCTTGAGAAGTGGATGTAACAACTATTTCCTACACAAATTACTCATACACTCAAATTGTAAAGCTGTGTTCAGATACAAGATTTGAAATCTTTAAGAGTGTGATATCCCTTTTACTCAACTGTATTACAAAACAAAGGAATATTGTACATCAATAATGGGGGCACAATGGTTATTCAGAAAGAGAAACAACAAATTATACTATAGCTATGGTAAGCAAAGTAGCATTTTTAACAGATGAAAATCCACAAACACAAAAGTTAGTGACAAAAGCTATCCATCCAGTCCCAGCTAACAGTACACAATGTAATCAGGAAAGGTCTCAATGTCAAATAATGCTGCAAAAGCAACTCAAGTCACATAGAACAAATGCTGGATGACACATCTGTTCAATGGTTGCACACTTCAAGCAGCTGCCAAATGAAAAAGAATATTCATGCTATTCCATTTGCAATATCTGTGGATTTTTGTAATTGAACTGTTGGAAGGAGTGGTGTGCATTAAACAGGGCATCTCATGGCTGACTGACTATTCTGCAAAGGAAACTACACTGCAGGGCTATAGTCACAATGCATAGTTGTTAGACAGTACATGATCAAATGTGTTAATATAGTGAGACAAACTTATTTTAATACAGCATAATCAAACCCTGTACTTCATGCAAAAAGAACAGGTTAACAAGTTGTTGTTGTTGTTGTTGTTGTTTAGAATTAAGCACAAAGCTACACAATGGGCTATCTGTGCTCTGCCCACCACGGGTATCGAAACCCGGATTTTGGCGTGTAAGTCCGCAGACATACCGCTGAGCCACTGGGGGGCCAGGTTAACAAGATAACAAGAACAAATCAGTAAGCTGATCAATAACTGAGAAAGAATATACTTAAAAACCTTAGCTTCTAAAAAATAGAGAGACATCCCTATACAACTGGGCTGGAATTAAATGCCTCAGTGCTATTATAGAAAGCTGAAGGAAAACACACAAGACATTGTTAAATGAAGACTCAAGAAAAACTTGGGTACTGCATTCATGAGAACAGAAGGAGAAAGAATAGGAAACAGAAGTTTCTTGCAACAAATTTCCCATGAGAGATGAATGGTATGGCATTCTGGCTTTTAAAACAGCCACTCAAAAAATAATCACTCTAAAAACAGATAAAATGGCATAAAAAATAAAAAAACACAGAAGGAGAAAACTGTGACTATTAAGTAAACAATTTCCTTACCATATAAATGGCCTGTGCTAATAACATAATGATCTCAAAGAAAAAGAGCTATCTAAATTATCCTTAGAACAAAAAGTAAATGGATAAAAGAATAACCTTAAAGGATTGTGGCAGCAAAAAATAACAAAAATGGAAGACCAAAACTAAACAGCTAAATCTTTAGAATTGAAAAAAATAAGCTTATTTGCTACATTTTGCAGAGCTAATCCTGTATCAACAAGCACACAGGTAGCAACAAAATGTAACTGAAGAATATGTGCATGCAACAAAATGATTACTTAACAGTGAATAGCTAGAAAAATCTCACTTAAGAAAAATCAAATTAAATTTATACACTGCAATGCTGTTAATACTGAATAAATAGGAAAGAATTCAAAGAAATATATCAAATAAACTTATTTTCTGTTAATTACAAATTTTATTAATTTTTAATTTATGCTTCACAACACAAAGTGAATTTTATATTAAGAATGGAAAATATTCCCTCCTTATGACAAAAAGAACTAAC
The DNA here is from genome assembly GCA_011833715.1 of Carcinoscorpius rotundicauda. Lineage (NCBI taxonomy): Eukaryota > Metazoa > Arthropoda > Merostomata > Xiphosura > Limulidae > Carcinoscorpius > Carcinoscorpius rotundicauda. The sequence continues at coordinate 30,150,865 of CM022398.1, forward strand.
TAGTGTTGTTTTTAAATAGCAAGTGCCTACTTCATCAAACAACCAAGGTTGTTTCCACTTTTCTTCCCACACCACATTGTGTCTTGACTGGTAATTAAAGTTTCTATTAATATGCAAGAGATTTCTTTCATTAGGTAGCAATATTCAACTGTATTTCCCTGCACATTAGCAACTCTGTTAACATATGTAAGCTAAACAGTTCACTTTTTCCGAAACATTTTACACAAGGAAAAATACAGATGGTGTATTTGAAATGTGTATTATTATTTATTTAATTTTAACGCTACAAATGTTAATTTCAAGCACAGCACTGTAACTATTCAGAAAGACATTTGAGTGGAATTTTAACTTTAAAAATCAAAGGAATCCAATTAGTGTGAGTCAAATAAATTGTCTCAGAGTCTTTGGGTCTGAGTCAAATTGCTTTTTCTTTTATTGTGGAGTTTTATTATCCTTTGAATAGTCACACTTGTTGGAGACAGAGACCAGAAGTAACAGATGTGACATATTTCATCTGAGGCTAACCAATGAATTGACAAATAATACAGAAACCTTCCATACAAAGCATTAATAAAATAATGCATTGGTTGACACTTGAGAGATAAAAAAACCTTATCCATACAAAGTAGTGCAGAATGAGAAAATCCACAAAACAAATGCCAAGAAATACATTAAGAATGTAGAACATGGAGACACCTTTTACCATGCTCATATACTAGAATCTACACAAGACTTGAACCTTATTTTAAAACCCATTAGAACCAAATATAAAAAACTGTAAAACTTGACTTTTGGCAATTACAGAAGTATCTCAAGCTTACCTTCTGAAAATGTTATACCAAGGACAACACCAAAACCTGTTATGGCCAAGACATCGTCTATACTGGCTGCTGCAATGACAAGTGTTGGGATGCCTTTATTCACACCAAGTTTTTTATCCTGAAGATCCAACATACTTGGTACGACAACAGCTGGAGACACTGCTGCCAGAACAAAACTAAGAAGTTTCAAAAATAAGCCATTATAAACCAATGAAACATTAATGATATTAGCTGAAATTATCTTCAAAGATTGTTTTATAATTCACTACACCACTTTTTTCTTAAGGAAAATTACATAAAAATGTTTATGTTTTATAAAAATATTTTTATATTTTTATACATTTTTGAATAAAAGACAAACCTAAAATTTTAAATTGATGCATCTTTTAAATTTCAAGCTTTTCATTTATTTAACACATACATAAGGTAATGTAATAATAGAATGATTTCAAATATTAACATGTACAAGGTTCAAACACAGCATTATTTAAGTACAAGAAAAATAAGTAGTTAAGCATCTTTTGAACATTATCTATAAACAAACAAAAATAATCATAAAGGTGAATTTTTACTGTGATGTGAAAAAAAGGAATATGGAACAAATGATAACATGAAAAAGACATTTTTGTAGGATGTTTAACATATTTGGTTCAAGTTTCAATAGTAGCCTTAATGTACTGAGAGGCTAAATGCAAACGTAGAATAAACCGTTTCATAAAATCTCACCATTCATAAGTTCTATGTTCAGGAAATATCACCAAAAAGTAGTAATATAAATTAAGAAAATCTTATTTCTTCATTGAAAAATTATCAAATCATAAATATCATACATAGTTCACTACAATAAAAAGAAGCAAACTATAGATATTCCCACTAAGTCAAATACATTACTTTGGTTTCAACACAGCTGTACAACCAAATGTTCAATCACTAAATTAGAAAAAAATACATCACTTAATTAAACTACTCAGTTTTTTGCACATTCTTATCAATATGTCTACTATTAATTTCTGGATGATGAGAGGCAAAATCCAATCACAAATAACATATACATGACAAAACTTTTAAAAGTTATGACCTGAATGCTAAATACTAGCAAAGGCAAAATTGAAATCTTTGTTAAAGTTTGTGGAGTTATAATTAATTTCCAAAAGTGAAAAATGTAAATCCTATAGGTTGTTTTTATTCAGCATTATATCTAATTCTTTGAGACACAATAGGCAACACTGTGTTAACAAATTAAACTGTTGAATAAAAATCTAATATAAATGATACTTCACAAGAACAATTTTATATGTTTTACAATACAATAAAAAAAGGAAGTAAAAACTATACTGAAAACAATACCAAGGTATACAACTTTTAAATGTGTTTTGGTACCACTTCTAAAACTGTTTTTACCACAGTTGTTATATTAAGATATTATGAGCCACATCTATCTATTGGCCTTTATTTCTATACAAAATTTAACTTACCCAAGAATGAATCCCCACAGCCATGGAAATCCAAGCAAAAGGTTAGAGGCTATAGCAACTGTCACAGTTTCTACTAAGCAAGGGGTGAAGGCCAAACGGAAACAGACTAGACTGAGCTTACGAAGAGTACGTGGATCAAGACCCATTCCTGCTCGTAGCAAAATAACTACTAACGCTACACTTCTAAAACAAAAATTTAACCAATTAAGTTGTTAAAAAGAAGAAATATCTCAGTGACATTAAAATGATTAGACAATTATTTTAAAAAAATCTGTCAAAAAAGTTTTGTACCACTACTTAAACCTATTCTTAAATCTGTAAAAAGAAAGAAGTTTCAGCCATTTTAAAAATGTAAAGCACTTCAATAGGGTTGTGTTTATAATAAAGAAAGTAGTATATATGACTGGAAAAGCAAAGAATCAATATGAGCAACTTGAATCAACCTGAATATTACTTCAGGCTATCTGCTGTATCCATCAAAGGGAATGAAACTCTATTTTAGCATTATAAATCCATACACTTACCACTATCCCACCAGGAAACAAAAGATACAGATTTACTTGTGGTAACAAATAAAATATACATTAGACTTAAAAACATAAAATTCTTTATAGAAAAGTATACTATCACGTTTCCAAATGGCATCAAGATTAGAACATATATTTTATTTGTTACTGCTCCAAAACATGCCAAAGCATTTGAAGTGAATTACTTAATTTGTTCAATATATAAGTACCTTCTAATTTACTTGCAAAATAATTCATTAAAATAATAAAACAAGGAAAAACTTGCTCCATTCAACAACAAAATTTTAAAAATCTGTAGTTATTCTTCACATTTAAAAGTACACTTCATAATGGTAATTTAGTAGATAACAGTATGTATTTAACTCCATGCATATAATTATTTTAGCAACACACATTTTATTTTGTGTTGACTTCAATGCACTCCAAACTTCCTTGAGTATAGCATGGAATTATTATCAATTAGGAGGAAATACATAATAATTTTGAACAAAATAATATTATATAACCTTGTAATTACAACACAGAGAAGCCTTATCAATTTTTGGCCAATTGCCATTTTTCAACCTCAGTTGTCATGGTATGATTGATGTGTCTATATCTCAATTTTGAGAATTTACTGATTAACAATCTAACATTGCAATAAAAGATTTTTTCTTCTTCTCAGCTGTATAAGTCAATGTGGCTTCCAGTTTAATGTTGATTCGCATAGACTGTAATAAAGTAATAAAAGTTTAGCTTGGAAGAACATTACAGTGTGTTTTATATGCAAAAACGGCTCATTTGGATTGAGAAAATATTTTAAATAGAAGAGCGAACAATGTTTCGAGCTTCTATTTAAAATATTTTCTCAACCCAAACGAACCGTTTTTGCATATAAAATTCTCAACAAGTGGGTTTCTCGGCATCACTGATTACAGTGTGTTTGTTTTTGAATTTTGTACAAAACTATTTGAGGTCTATCTGTGCTAGCCATCCCTAATTTAGTAGTGTATGACTAGAGGGAAGGAAACTAATCATCACAACCCACTGCCAACTCTTGAGCTACTCTTTTACCAACGAATAGTGGGATTGACCGTCACATTATAATGCCCCCACAGCTAAAAGGTGCAAGCATGCTTGGCTGACTGCTACCAAATCCAACAGTTAAGTTTTTAATTTTAAAATGTTTGGAATACATAAGAATGAAAATTTTTTCACTAAATAGAATTTATAATTACAATTCTGAATGATTGTAGTTAATCTGCTGGATGCATTTTATTTTCACATAAGTGATATATTATTTTTTTTTCCAACTGAAAATGATAAGACAAAGTTCCTTAAAAACTTCAATGGAGATCAGTTTGAAATTAAAAATTAATTTTACAAATGAGAAATCCCATGAAAGTGCAAGTTCACATTTTACAGTGCAAAATGTAAACCTACAAAGCACCTATTTTTTTGGATGAGTGTCCAAATCAAATGTTCTGAATTAAAGACTAGTAGTTTGAAATAGCCATCTGCTGATTGTTCATTAAGTCAACAAAACAAAGCATGTATGAATCCTTATGTTTTCACTTCAAGTAAACTGATCCATTTTTTCTTTTTTTACTCCAAACCTTCCTTGCACCACCAATTTTCAATGAAGTTTTAAATTTCAGGCAACAGAAACTCAGATGCTTGTATTTGTTGTGAGAAATTCATGAATATATTGATATGAGCTGTATTGCAGAACACATAGTAACAATCATAAATATCATGTGTCATTAAATCACAAACCTTGTTTAACAGCAGGAATATGTAACAATACTTTATAATTTCATCATTTCCTACTGTCCAAATTAAGTATATTAAAGAAAAGGAAGTTTAACTTGAGTCTACCTTTTGTTCTGTTTTAGGAATAAAAATCAATAATCCCATCCAATATACTCTTATGGATTTAACAACTATAAGACTAACTATTAAGACTAAAAATATGACAGACTTAAAATGATGAGAGGAGAATCTTACAAAACATGTTTAATTTGTACATTGAAATGTACTAAGATCTATATTTGAGGAGAAAAACAAAATTACAAAACCCTCCATTTAAAAAATATAGTCTCCTCTCCAAGACCATTATGATGACAGACTAAAATATGTTTGAATGTCTACTGTAAATATTTTTTAAAAATGTGCTTTATTTCACTGTCTACTATTTATTTATACAGAATTAACAAAATATGAAAAAGAAATATAATTTTCTTTAAAAACATTTTCTGAGATCAACAGTTTTATGATACAAATTAGATGAAATCATTACACAACCCTCCATTTCAAAAATCTAGTCTCCTGATATGTACTGAATTTACTATTATACATTTATTTTGATACCTATGCTTGTGTCAGTATAGTTTTCTTTTTTTTACCTGTGATGTATATTCTTCACTGTAATTGCGCAAAACCTATCTGCTCTCAAAATTTGTAAAATGTTCTTGAGAGTAAGAATCAACAATATTTGTTTTACAAAAAACATGCTAGAACATTGTTAAAACTTCAAGAAACTTGTGTGATTCATATAAAAGCAGCTAAGTGAGAGACAGAAGAAGAATATTATTAGTCAATTACAGTCAGTGTGCTATGGGCCTTGAAAGTTATAATTGTGTTTAATCCCTACTAAATGGAAAACTACAGAATTGGACCAGGAATGTTTATAGATTTTGAAGATTACATACCCTTCAACTTCAATAAAGTAACTTCAGGTGTTAGTATTTCTACAAGGGCATTAAATACCTTTGACAAGTCAGCTTGTAAGGGCATAAGGCCAAACAAGAATCAAGCTATCTAGCTCAAAGGAGGCATGTGATAATATCCACTCAGAATTATTCTGCTCACTATGGACCTGGATTGCTGATAAAATATTCAGTTCTAGACCACATATAAGACTCAATATGGTTTGTAAATTTGTAAAACTCTTGCATACAAACCATCATTTGTAATAACTACTAATAATAATCATTGTTACAAAGTATACTATTTTTTGTTTGTTTATTAAAATATATTTGTGTTTAAAAAATTGTGTGTATCTGTCTTGTTGGCAAATATTATAAATTTGATACATATTAAAATTTAATTGATTTCTAAATTCAAATTCAAATTTCTGGTTATTTGAAATAGTAATACATAAAGTACATAATGCAACAAATGTAACTGTTATATCTCAGTTCAAAAACATTACCTTAAGTCTGATGCCCATTTTGGATCCAAATCTTCAGCAAAATTGATTTTAGGGATATTTCTTAACATGAAACCCATTATTAACATACCTAAAATTAATCAAATATATAAATAAACTTTAAAAAGTTCAATAAAATTAAGCTTTTACTGTTTATAAATAAAATATTAAGAAAAAGTTATTTTCATAAGTATACGATATGAAAACAAGAAATATGGTACAAATACAGATGTTTGTTTCCTGAAGCTTTCTTAACAGTTCTTTAACTATGTATCTCAGAATGCCTGGTATCAACATTTTAACTGACATTCCTATAAAACAAAGTCATCTGACTAGTAGATAAACTAATTTACAGCATCACCATTATTCTGAAACTTTGGTAACATTTTAATGAAAAATAAATAAAAATATAAATTAAGTCCTTCAGCACACTTATAACAATTTGAAAATAATTTTACTTATGTAAAAATATCACTTTCTTAAAACATTACTTTGTAGTATTGTTACCCTTTTTACTACAGATAAAATTAATATCTTATGAATTGAACAGAATAAGCCATGCTAAACAATTTTCTCTGTGAATTGTTTACTCACCAAGCAATGATGGTAACCGAAATAGAGTTATCAGCTCCCCAGCAATATGGCACATCACGACAATAATAAACAAAGCAAAGATATGTCCACCAGGAAGTGCGAGAGAATCCAATAATCCTACTAATGTTCCATAGAAAAGAACAACAATTATAGTTAAAGCCAGATAATTGGCAAAAAGTCCTCCTGGAGGCCACCACATACTTTTCTTCTTTCCTTTTTTTTCTTGGCTGTCATCTAGTTCAAAAAGAAATAAAAAAAATGTAGATTTAGTTTTTGTCTTTCTTCTTTTGATGGAAAGTTACGTAACAAGTCTTCTGACAAATATCATACTCAATTTTTTAAAAATGTATACAGATCATATATAAAATTTAAAAATAATTATATAAATGGGTTTTCATCAATGTATGCTGATAGTCTGGCAAAAAAAAATAGTTTATAATTAAAATATTAATATAATTTTTGATTTCTTAATTCAAAAAGAATAAATTCTCAATCTTTACTTGTACATGTCATGTGATGCCTTTCTGCTCTGAATTTTCTTTCTTTCCTTGTATTGGTTTCAGATTGTCCACAAATTAGATACACAAACTATAGATACTGACATGAAAAAAATTAAGATCAAAATCTCCCACCTTCTTCATTTTTGGAGATACCAATAAGATTTATTACACCCACTACAGGAATCCTCTCAACTCTTCATAATTTTGTAATAATTCTACTTATGTTTAATTGTCACAATTTTGTGTTTATATCCAAAAGTAATGTCATTTTGGAAACTATATGGTTATAACAACTTTATATTAATCTATTCCTTTGAAAGGCACCATTTCCCAAACAAGTTTTATTCAGTGATGACAAAAGTCAGTGCTCTGATAAAATGGAATTTTTTTTTAAATCTCTGTAGGTCAATTAGAAAACCAAGTAAATTATTGTAGTTTTAGTGCATTCTGATTTACTCTTTGGATTATTGTTTGGGTTTTGAAATCCATGTTTGAAATCTTCATGAATTAGTTTTTGAACAACAAATTTAATAAAATCTAGTTAATGAAGGCCAGTTTCTGAGAGCAAAAAAAAATCTTAATCTCAAAGAAAATGCTATTTTTTTTTATTTTCAATGCACATTTTTTATTATATATATATAAAGATAGATACTTCTTTTCTTTAAAAAATAGTTATATTTTCTAAAATGAAAATTTATTTCACACAGGTACTTCCCTACTCTCATAAGACTAATTTTTCTTGTTTAATGCTGCCCTCTACTTATTAACTTTTTTGAAGGCATACCACAAGCCTTCATCATTCCTGTATTGGAGTCCAAAGCTCTAAAATGTCTCTCCTGAAAATCATCATGCATCATTTGTCTACCAATAGGAGAGTACTCTATCATATGATACACGTAACTGCTGCTATTCACCATTACAAAACTATCACCTGGAAGTCTAACAAAGATGTGAACATCAAACATGTGCGAGGAGGAAAGGTGGGAATTATGAGTGGAGAGGAGTGCCTATCAGAAACACATTTTTGTTTTGGAAAATTATAACTTCTGAATATGATACTCTTCCTCTACTCACAAGATTAATTTAAATCTCACATTGAAATGGAGGATGAAGCAAAGTGAGGAAAGCACAGATATATCCGCTGGAAGAGTCTGAAGGACACTACTTAAAAGAAAAGGAACAGATCAGGTGATCTAAGGAGGGGCATTGCACCACATCTGAGCCAGGTATCTCTTTACCATGAAAAGAGAAATAGTTAGGACAACCAGATATGGAGAAACATGTGTGAAACACACCTGAATGGGAGAAGATGGTGTAAGAAAAAGAGGCAGAAAAAATGAAAAATCACTCAATCCCATGATAAAAAGTGGGTAACTGACAATGTGCTTCATGGTGTAGAGTGGAAGGCCATGACAGACCTTACTCAGTAAATCAACTACATCCAAAACATCACTTGCCAAGTACAACCTCATGAGGATAGACTGAGGATCATATTATCTTCAACTTGAATCCTAAGATCCAGCAGAAACTTATCAGAAGACTCCAGGAAAGCATAGAGTGACCTAATGCCAGGTATCCAGAATTGGAGAGGAGAATTGACTCAGGTTGCCAACAATCTCATAACAATAGAAAAAAATATAGGACAGAAGTAGAAACATGTCAAAAAAAGACCTTCTGAGACCCACAACACAGAAGACCTATTGAGAGAGATGGACAACCTGAAACCCCTGTAAGACTTAAATGATTTGGTTCACATTACATCCAAAACCTCACTTGCTGGGTGTCAACATCCACATTAAAGTAGGACAAAAACAACCAACTGGAAAGATAAACTGCATTTGGGTGTTTCAACTCTGGTTAAATCACCAATCTGGAGGATCTTGTTAACTTCCTCTACACCACAGCCCTACTCTGATCTGAATGGTTTTGGTCATCGTGTTGAACCCATCCAATAAGTTACCTCTATGATCCACCAACCAAGCACCTTAGAAGTCATTATATAGTTTAAAATTATTTTTGTTATACATGCTTCCTAAATCACTGTTTTTTTCTAAAAGTGATAATTCATGGCTTTTAAAACTTACACAAGACTACATAAAGAAAATGATGTTTTTGGAAGTGTTTCATTTTTTTTTGTCACTGAAATAAAGCTTATAAATATAATTTGACAAATTTACTTAAATGATTGAATAATGTCTGTAACAGTTTTCCCCCTTTCCAACACTGAACCTGCAATATATGATTAACCTCAACACTAGTGTAAAGAATACAAATGTTGCTTAAGAGCTAAAAGATTCCAGCCAATATGTAGCTAAGCTAGTACTGTGTAGATTCTTCATTCTGTGGTATCTTGACATATTAGATTCCCTACTCACTTATTCAAAAGTTACCTGAAAATAAAAAATATAGTTCCCACATATAAGGGTATTCAGTTCTAACCACAAAACACTGATGAAGGAAGTTACTAGTTTCTTTTGTTTAAGCTACTTCTTATCCTAGGCCATTTCCATAAAGAATTGCACTTCAATTATTTTTTTTGGAATGAAGTCAGAGGGAAAAAAGATTAATATGAGATTAACATTTATAAGCAACACAATAAACATGCATATTAATAAGCTGAACAAATTTCAATGGTGTTTTAATAACAGAACACTATAACATTCAATGGAGCATCATTACAAACATTTTCAAATATTCATAGGACAATGAACACAGTTTTTTTTTTAAATTACTAAACATTTTAGCACCATTCACTTATATTGGTCAAGTATGTATATATAACAACCAAACAAACATTCTATGTGTTTTAATAATAAATTGATTTATGACGTGTCTTAGTTATTTTATCATTTTTTGCTACCTTCTGGCAGGCCACTTAGTTCCCTGTTTTGGGCCAAATTTAGATTTAGGTCACCAGTCAAAAATGCCTGCCCTAAGATAACAAAGTGCCACCTTGTGAGTCACATAACACCTTAATAATACAACCTTTTTTAATTTTTGATGGGAATGATAAACAATGACGTGGGTACAGCATCTCCTGGAAAGAGATCCATTATGTATATCATAATATAATACAATGTTTTCTTAGTTTGGAAAACATTCTAAATTTTTACTGGCTTCCAACAACTCTTCCTAAGACTTTTACTTTCAGTCTTCACTAAAGTTGCTATCTTTCATAAAACACACTTACTTTGATTGAGTTTTTGAGGAACAATTAGATAATGTTTCACTTGTTTCACATTGTGTCCAATCTCTTTCTTTTTTCACAATAAAATTAATATTATTTTGAGCAATTACCTAATAATGAATATTTATTTCTTATTAAAACAATCTTACCTTAGTAGTAACACTTACATTTGTAACTTGTAATAAATAATATATTAAGATAAAGCTATTACTATTTAGATATGAAAGGTAAATACAAACATCTAGTTGTGTAACTAACACTCACACCTTTAAATTTACAATTTTATACAAGCAGAACATGTGCATACCACCACACACACTTGTACCAATAAATTAGCAACAGGTTTTACTGAAATTACTTGAATAGTTCGTATAATTGAAAATAGTAACAACTGGAAACAAAAATTTTGTTCAATTGGTTATTTTTGTAAATTATGATGTAATGCAGAAAAACATCAAATTAATAGAAATAATAATGAGAAATTAAAATAGGAAAATTCTTATTACTTTCATTTATTAAAAACCATAATAATGATGTTGGTTAATTCATTATTTAAATAACACTAACTAATGTTCATCAATAATGAATTATATTAATTATTAGATATGATTGTACATAATAGCTCCAAAATATTTGGTATTTATATAAATTTGAGGGTGTTAGTCAAATACAACACTTTATTCTTTAAGCCCATAGTGATAAGGTACATGTAGTAGTTTTGTAATTATTACTAGACCGTCTAGCTGCTGCCTTACTGTATACATAACCCTGCATGAATCTTCTGTAAAATTTTACCAGTCACATTCCAGGGGTTTGAGCAGAACCCATCATAAAAAATTTATTTAAAGATATTTAAATAATAATAAACTATTATTCTAGAAACAATAAACACTGACAGTCAAAATATTTTTCTTCATTAATCAATAAATGTATATTGATTATTACAGCTTGTTTTTTACCACTTAAACTAAGTAACAATTTAACACAAACTAGCCAAAGCCCCTAAGAACAACAAATATGTATGTGCTTCCCTCTGTGGCACAAATGTATACAGAATATTTGGGGATTATAAAGATCCTGGAAGACTAACACAGGGTTAAAGTGATATTCTAAAACCTCGTTCAAGTTTATAATCTGTATGCTAAATAATGCCATCAGATATTAAGCATATTTTACAAAAAACTGTATTAACTGCAAGGAATTTGTGCATGTGAGAAGTTGGCTTTGAAATATGTAAATCATTGAAACTGGTCAGATTCAGAGATGTGCATGCATGTTAATGAGTTTAAGCTGTATTAGGTCATAAAAAAAATCCTATAATGTCACAAAGGATACAAACTGAACAGATTTGAAGATCTAATATCTTTTCTCAGTTCTATTATTTTGTGGAGATACCATGTATTTGTCTCTTGAAGTGATTATTTTCTGCAAATTATAATGGGGCTTTAAAACTCAAACAATAAAAAGTATGTTTTATTCTTATAATTAGAAACCAGTGTTTTGTGTATGTGCAGAAATTCATGTTGTCACTGCAAGTTCTGAGTCGTACACAGTCCACCAAATGAAGAGGATATAATTCAACATCTAATGATAAAACTATTGAGATCAAACCCTTCAACAGAAAAACTTCCATTATTAAACAAAAATTAAAATCATACAATACATTTATGGAATGCAAATAAAAAAAATGCTTGTTCAATAATAGGCTCAGCAATTCTTTACCAGTTTTGTCAAAGAATATCAGTTAGAGTAACCCATGAGTCTACATTTCCCAAAGCAAAAATCCAAGATCCTAATGAAAATCATCTGAACCCTAGAAGATCAGCATGTAAGAGTAAGGAATGAACTGCATGTCTCTAAGAAAAGCCTCAACCCTAGCACAACTACCTACTTACACTGTAAGCAGGTAAGTAACTCTCATAAAAGTTTTTTATACAAATGAAACTAGTTGATGAAATATATATGTAAAAATGGCTGATTTGGGTTGAGAAAATTTTTTATGTATTAGTTGATGAAATAGTTTTAAATTTGTCTTGAACAGTCCTTAAATTATGTAATTTTTAGAAAAATAAGATATTTACTTTTGATATTTTCTATTTACAATATAACATTCATTATTTAATGTAGTTATTCGCACCCAAACTATGAATAGTTCACATGCAATGTAATTTTTGAGTATAAAAATGCTGTTTATTACCTTATAGTTTTCACATTTAATTTGGATTATCTCTAGAACCTCCTAAATATCAAATGTTTTTAAAGTAAATATTTATATTTTCCATTCTCTCTATTATATCATTGACTCTAGATATCATCAATGTAAAGTGCAATAAAATGTTGATATTTAAAAAATGGAAATATGAACATGCCTTCTACATTTTTGTAGAATACTTTTGAGCCTTGTTTTTCTCATATGCATAATTTAATGTCTTTATCTTTTCACTTATAATTTATTTTTAAATTTCCTTTCTGATTCTTTGCCTTTTATTTTTGATGCAGATATGCCAACCTGACCCCACAGTGTTCTATAAGTGTTCTATAGTTATCTCAGAGCAAAGGCTATCAACAAATTTTTCACTAATGCTCACACACAAATGACACTCTCTTGCTAAGACATTTCCACAAGTCACACAACATCAAGTGAAATGTATACAATCATACAATTTTCATATATGCATTTAAAATTACAAATAACATATAACTATTTAAAATATAAACATAAAACCTAAATGCAATCTGTTTAGCAAACTAATACATATAAGGTGAGGAACACTTGCCAAATACTACATACTCTTCAAGAGAACAATGAACTAAGCTTTCTTTCTATCTCATGCTATGAATCCATACATTGGTAGAGGTTTCTTCAGGTTATAATTGAATAGTGCAAAATCTTCTCTTTCTATTGGTTATAAACATGCCATACAACTTCAAACTGTCACTTGACAACAAAGCTTTGACTTTTGCAAGTGGGCATGGTTGACTCTAAGCTTATAAATATTAGAATGTCAAACCCCCATTGAGAAGTCCTTTGAAACTTTCCAGACACTAATGAAAAAGAGGTAAAACTTTAATTTGACCTTCTGTGCTGAAAGTCTGTATTATTTTATCACAGAATCATATATAATAGCTCAAAATTAAAACTTGTAACTGAGTGGATTACAGGACAGAAAAAAACTATTATTTTAGATGTTTCTTTTCAAAATAAAAGAATAAAACTGAAATAATATAAACTTTTAAGTGTTAATGTATTTAATAATAGTAATTTCATTAAAATATGTGTATAGTAATGTGGTTTAATTCAGTTTTGAATTTAACTTATGGCACCTGCAAAAACAAGATTAGAGTTAGCTGGAGTTGTAGCGTTAAACTGCTAAACAAAAATAAACCACTGAAAGCACAATTACAATGTGAAACAATACCTCTGGGAAAATAATGGCTATCTATAAGCAGAGAAAATTCAAGAGTTTCATAAAAAACACTACAAAAGAAAAATATTATTTTTAAAGAATTGTTTAAATGTGAAACTACAGTATTGTGTTTACTACAAAAATTAAACATTGGATTGTAGCATTATAAATTCTCAAACTTACTTCTGAGCCACTAAAAGGACTCAAGGAATTATACAATTTATAACCCAGAGTTTAAGCTGTGATTTATCTTCAAAGTTCATGAAGTAAACAGATACAAATTCAAAAATGAAAAATACAATTTGACAGTACAATTTAAAAAGTAATAACATTAAAAATATTATATATTACTACTAGAGTATACAGGTATTATTATGTAAAAGCCAGTAATTAATGAAAAACTTTAAAAGATTAAAAATAGATAAATGATAAGGTGCTAAGCTAGTTAGACTTCAATTAAAAACAAACATTTCAGTAAATGAGTTTCTATATTTTTTCTTTTCATTAAATAACTGTAAAAAACAATGCAGTTGTTTTATAATAATCAGTGATAAAGAATTTTTTCTTACTGGGAGATGTGTTATTTGAAGCAAAGCCACGTTCATTTACAACTTCTGAAGTTAGGTTGTTTTCATTATCAACTTGATTCAAATTTAATGTCTGATTTTCTGTTTTTTCTTGCACATCAGAGATTTCATTTGCTATAGATCCTGCCATGATTCAGCAGCAGTACAAATCTAGTGATAGAAAATTGTGTGAAAAATATTTAAAAAATTCATTTTTTAATATCTATAATAAAAATATCACACTGACATGTTCTCAAACATCCTTTGATATAAATATATAATGATATTAGAATAATTTAATCAATAGCTGACATTACAATTATGCCAACTCATTTAAAGATCATATTTCCTTACACTGAAAATATATTTCCAATAGGTACTTACCTCTATTCTTTATATTGCAAACTTCTCACTCACGAATAACCTTAATACTCCCACCTGCCTCCACATTTTTAGCATGTGGTTCAACTGCACAATAGCATTCAAATAAGCATCTGATAACTCTCCTCCAGTAAAAGTGAAACACACTCTCCTAGCACATTCGACTCCCTCTATGCAGTAAAACCCAATCTTAACTTAAAGATAAGGCATGAAAAGCACATCAAAAGTGTCAATGAAGGGTGGGAAGCATGAGAGGAGGAAAGTTTCAATCTGACATATGTGTTCAGTATTGGAAAATATTTATTTCCAGAATGAAATTTTACCTCTTCTCAAAAAAATAGCTAGAATTCAACAATGGACAGGTGAAGGAACTGGTGTAAAGTTACAAAAATCAGCTTCCTTCAAAAGGCACCCGAAGAGCACTTATGGAATGTGTCAACTCTATATAGAAGAAGCACGCTTTTGAAAGACTGCACCACATTTGAGCTACAAATATTCTTTACCCACAAAAGAGAAATGTGTCATTAAAAAAAGGGTGACAAAATGAATATGTCATCAGTGTAGAGTGGTGAGAGCACATCAAACCATAAGCCAGATGTCAACTCCAGTCCAGAATCATGGCAAGAGAAGAAGCTTCTACAATTCATCTTAGACCCAAGAACCAGAAAAGAATGAGAACCTCTGTAAAGAAAACTCAAGCCATTACGTGTGCATAATCAACACAACCAGCCCTGTACCCTGCAGAAACTGACACCTGGATGATGATAGGTAAGTGGAAATGCAACATAAAGGGTCAACTCCCATCTAGAACAATATAGCATTGGGAACATATTATTCAATCCACAATAGGAGGAGGATCCCAGCTCACTCACATGTGAGGACTTATGTTGACCTGTCCAGCTTCAACCAACACCAGTCACTCATCAATCAACATTCCAGGTGGCAGAAGGAAAGAGGATTCCCAGTTGGAAAGATGGATCACTGCACAATGAAAAATTTCAGTCCAAACCAAATGGTATCCAAAAACAGACATCTAACCTGTCTGTGGAAGGATATACACATCATCTACACTAGCATAACATCTCTGCCATATTCTCAACTATGTGATAATACAGACATCTGAAATAAGCCTTCGTGGCTCATCACCCAAGTAGCTAGAACCTGGTAAGAACTCCCATACTTCAGTGGAAGAAGAGGGAAAATGTTTCAGAGTCCAAATTAATGCATCAACAGAGAAAATGTAATGGGTAACATAGAAAGGGCAACAGAAGTCAGGGTTCAAAGAAGAATAGGGAACAAGTTGTTGAATCAAAATAGTGAAGGTAATGGGTGTAAGATCATGTGTGACAGAAGTATTATGTAGGAAGAAACAATCAGGAAAAAAGACTGTAGTTGCTGTGATAAAGGATGCATAGAAAGGTATGTACATCTACCATTCATCACCTACAAGCTAAAGGGAGGAGAAAGCAGGTATAAAAAAATAGGTGATACAAGGAATAGGAAGCAGAGTTGGTTGATTAGCCTTTATTAGTGCATAACAACTAAGCTATTTTAAGTAAACTCAAGAACAAATTATCTACTTTTAGTCCATAACATTTCTTTTGCAAGAGTTTCATTACATTTGAAATATTGAAAAAAAATCAAAAAACACTCTGGTTGCCATGGTGATTGTTTTTATTGAGCAGTGGTATTTCCGGTCCTGCTGAGCAGGAACAGAATGCAGCCATTTTATATCTTTGTCACACTGTGGTCATCTTGTCTGACACAAATAACCATCTGTGGCCATGTCTGAAAGACTGATTTTCACTGAAACAACACTGGAAAATTTAAAGAAATTGCAGTGCCTCCAAACTGGTGGTACTCAAGATATAAATAAACTTGGCCTTAAATTTTTCAAAATGCATTTTGAGTGAATATTTTCTAAAACAGTACTTTTACTCAAGTAAATACTTTCAGTACTCTACCCATCACTTATCTGGGCAATATTATTAAATGCACTATTGAGCATTGTGTAGTGTAGTTTTTGAGTTTATTTGACTACCTAACAAATAACAATAGTTTTAAAACAGTCAACACTCTGTTGTTTTAATGTGGTCTGTGGTTTATATGAAGCATCATAATCTACATGCATACATATAAAGCTACATGCAGGCTGTGAATCTAATTTAATGTTTATACAGTAGGCATGAAACATATATCATCTCAAATATTAATTTACTGTTGCACCTGTATTCATGTCACGTATCACTCTTTATATGCAAAAACGGCTTGTTTGGGTTGAGAAAATATTTTACATAGAAGAGTGAACTTAAAAAATATTTTCTCAACCCAAACGAGCCGTTTTTGCATATAAAATTCTCAACAAGTGGGTTTCTCGACATCACTGGCATATCACTCTGTTTTCAAATAGGACTCATGCCCAGGATCATTCTTTTCTCACCATAGCATGATCAATTTTGGCCACATTACTCAAATGTCTGAAATGTTATAGAAATATCTAGGCTGTCTCTCCTAACAGAAACCTTTAAGCCATAGTTAAAATAGCAGCTACAAATTCCTATTTTGATACCATATTTAAAAGCAGTAATACTTGTAAAAGTCAAAACAGGGATTTGAAGTTGCAGTAAATAATGTCAAGGCTATGTCTAAAACATTATGCTTGCAACTTTAATTTTTTCAATTACATTTTCACTTCAAGCTACCTATTTTGTTTTTGTATTTTACTGAAAATCCCTATTCCCCCTTTTTAAATTACTTTTTTTCCAATAATCTTTAAGAAACTGTTTAATAAACAGTTTCTATTGTACAAAATATTTCAAATCTGATTTTAAACAAAATAAACAAGTATTTAATAAAAATTTGTGTAAGATACTATAATATCATAGATTTATACCTTACACATCTGTTCCACTTTTTACATAGTTTTTGCAATAATTTTTGCACTTTGTTTTTAATATTTTATTATTGGATGTGAAAATGGAAAAGAAAAACTAGTAAAAAAGTACACTTCATCAACACATTCATAAATGAGAGCCTCAAAAGTCCTTAATCAAAAGTTTGTACAAAGTTAACCTAAAATTTTAAAAATTGCATGAAATTCAGTTCTTTACCTGTGGATGTGAAAAATAATGAAGACATTATACAAAACTACCTCTCTGCTAAAATCTGGAAAAATATTCTTGAAAACTGACAAAACTATAATGTTCATCTGCAAATAGGTAGCTTTCTATACCAACTGTCAGAGAGCCAATCATAGGATTTGTATTGTAAGTTTATCATTAACTGCTAATGGGAATGCAATTGCAAGAACTTAAATAAGGAAACATTTTGTAATGAATAACTGCTAAATAATTAAATTTTGCTTCATGTCAAGAGAAACAAAAATTAATCCAAGTTCTTAATTTTTACATAGCCAATCATGAGATCATGTAAAGATTTATAATTAGTGAGTATGGATGTTTGAAAGTGATGTAAGATTGACACAATAAATTGAAAAACAATCCCTTATTTCAACACAGGCATGCTTCTAAAAAATAGAGGAAAAACGTAACAGGAAAGATCAAACTTAACTGGCTTAGTAAAGACAAAGTAGAGAGCCAGGGAAAAAAGTGGTAAGTTCAAACTAACAGATATCAGGTTTAAAGTATAGGAAAGTTAACAATAAAAGAAAAGAAATGGCTGGCTGAAAATGTAAATATTAACAGCAAAGATCTTTAGAGGTAAATAAGCTATTAAAATGAGAAATGGGCCCTTAAAGGATCTTGATGGCAAAGTTTCTGTTGAAGAACATGGGTTGGTTTAGCTTCTAAATGTTTTCTGTTTTACCAGAGGATGTAAGCAATATTCTCAACTCTAGGCATTTAATAAAATATTTGAGATAACCCAAATCATTTAAACATTTTATCTAGTCTAATAAAGAAGCTTTGCAAAACTATAACTCTTCTTAGGATTGTCCCCAGATGAGGAATTTTATCCTCAAGAGAAAAACATTCCCAAAAGTGTTACTATTTAATTAAAATAATCTTGACATGGATTATCTATAGATACACACATTTAATATATCTTATAATATTTTTCCTTTTCCTTTTTTTTAAATAAAATTTCAGAATTGTAACATTCACCAGACATAAAACTGGCACTAACATGGGGCAATTAGTGGAATTTAATGCCTGATTAACCATTGAGCTCATTAACAGATTACATACAATTGACCACTTATTCTAATGAGCCTTGGAAAGTTGAATTAATAAAAAAAGCAATAATTTTAAGTACTAATTTTCATTACTTTATTGTTTTTATGAATCATTGTTCAAAAGTAATTAATTATACTGATTAATCAATTTAATTACCCAGGTTTCATTGGCACAAACACACAATCTTCTCCAGTACTACCTTCATTTGGACTTATGACATGTACAGGTATACACATTTTTTCTATAAAAGTGTCCTCAGATTTGATTTAAAAAATATAGTCAACTAAGCTCCACATAAAACCCAATTCTTAAGAAAAAACTTTCTAGTCAATAGTTTTCAATAAAAAGAATTACTTCCTTCTAAAACAAATATTTAAAAAAACGTAAATTAGGAAAGTTGTCAGCTATTTAAAATACGAAATTTTATCTAATGTTTTGACATGTTGGTATAGACCTTCATCAGCTCAAAGTATTGCCTAAAATTTCCTAAAAGCATACAATCCATTAACAACACATTTCAGGTATTTCTTCTGTCTAAGTCTCCTATTAAGCACAAACTAAGAAGAAAAAATTAAATTCTTCAATATTTCTAGCTTGTTGAGGTATTATGGAATTACTTGAATAAGTTATTTAGTTAAACAAATTCTTAACAAATGACCTTAAATTATAGTAAGCTAAGGATAATGCGGATGGGAATTTAATCAACAGCATTACTGTTGAAAATTATCTTGGCAAAGGGGTGGTTAAATCACTCAGATATTAAGCTATTATTTGGCTAAAAGATTACAAACAGACTCTTATGGTTAGTTTACAACTCATAAAGAGACAATTACTAGTTGGGCCTCATGTTGAATAATGTGAAGTTTAGCCTTCTCAAACTAAAAAAGAATAATGAATTATTAAAAAAGACTCAATAGGCCACAACATTGATTAAATGGATGGAGAAGTCATTAGCTAATGTAACGAGGTGTAGACTCTGCTGGAGTCTACAATAACAACTGTTTGAGCAGATGAATAAAAGTAATGTCTTTAAACTATGATCACGTACAGATTGTTTGAAAGTTTAACATGCCAAATGTGGACTGGAATAATATGCAGGGAATGGGTAACACAAATATTCTCTCTAATAGATTTAAATGCTTGGAGAATGCATATTTGAGTGGAAATACACATCATTTTTATGAGCTAGAGGAATTAATATTCCAAGCTTGCTGGATTCAGTGATCACCAAAAAACTAGAGAAATGTATCACATAAATATTATGGAACCCTTAAGAAAGAGTGATCATTCAATGATTGTTTTTCATTACAGAGTGAATTGGGCTATGGTTGCTCTCACCAGCAAGAAAAACCATTACAAATGTAATGAAAACAATATAAGATTGCTAGATTTGGACTTGGATGCATTGTTTGCAGATAGAAATAAAGAAGCATGGACTATTTTTAGTGATAAATACAATAACAGTATTAATATATAATAACAAAAATAAAAGAAATAAAACCCCTATGGTTTAACAGATGTGCTACTAAAGTTACGAGGGAAAAGACCTGTGCCTGAACAAGATTTAAACTCATGAAATCTAGAATACATTATAAAGAATAAGAACCAAACAAACAAGTCTGGAAGAATTAAAAAGAGTATAATGTAAATTTGAAAAAAACCTTGTTAAAAGTTACAAACATCTAAACAGAAACAAGAACATCAAACATCTGCCAACAGGATGATTAACATTGGAGATTTGACACAGAATATGAGGAAATAGCACAGGTGCTTAAAGAATATTTTGTACCTGTGTCTAAGAAAGAATTGGAGGAGGATGTCTTAATTTTGAGTGAGGCTGCACATTTTTTCTTTGGGACTGAAGAAGATAACAAAGTGCATAATGTAGAAGATGATAGTTACAGTCAAAATGAAATTTTAGATTTGGTCATGAAAGAAAGTGAGGCATTTCTATTGATGAAGCAGATAAATTAATTCAAAACCATGGGATCTAATAATATCCAACATCCACACAAAACATGCTCTCAGCAGATGAACAAAGCCCTTAATAGTCGGCAAAACTACCATATGCTATATGATTGGAAAATTGCTATTGTGGCAACAATTGATAAGCGAGACAAGAAACTTGTATCAAATTATAGACTCATGCATCTCACATCACAGGTGGTTATTGGAGAAAGTTATAAGAAAAAGGATAACAGACAATACCAAAAGGTTAAATATAATTTCAGACTTGCAACAAGGTTTTGTTCTAGGAAATACTATTTTGCTAATTTAATTGAGACTACGGAGGACTGAATATTGCTATATTAAGTAGAGCTCACTACCCAATGTTATATATTTTTTATTTTAGTAAAGTGTTCAATTCTGTTCCTCATGGAAGATAACTACTTAAAATAGTATAGTATTACAGAAAATATTTATAATTGGATTAAAGCAAATTCTAATTAACAGATTTTAATGAGTTTCCATCAGTGAAGAGTAGTTGAGGTGGAAAAAGGTTATTAGTGTTGTTCCCCATGGCTCAGTACTTGGACTGATCTTGTTTGCTATATTCATTAATAATCTACCTAAAAACATTAAATCATCACGCTAAAATCATAATGATGATTCTAAAACAAGAAAAAAAAAACAGGTTGAGCCATTAAAGTCCACTCTCAAGATATTAACAAACTGGTTAAAGGAGTGAGTGTTGGATTTTAATATTTAAAGTTTAGGGTTATGCATTTGAGAATAAGTAATCCCAAGCAAGAGTATTTCATGAATGGGATTAAGTCAACTATTACAGATATCAAAAAAGATTTAAAGGTATTAAATTCCTCAAACTTGAAAGTTTAGTGTCATATTACAAAAGTTACTAGGAAGGCCATTCAAACTCTTGTGATCAAAAGATCTTATGAATTTCTGGGTGTTGAACTATTTTTGATATTATGTATGACCTATGTAAGACTGCATTTGGAATATGCTGTACAATCTTGATCACTATACAAAAAAATAAGATAATAATGCCTTCTAAAATGTGCAAATGAGAGCCACAAAATTGGTTCCTGAGCTAAAGGATAAAGCATATGAAGAGATGATATATAACTACACCGAAGGAGGGGGTTCATAGAGAAAGTATGATAGAGATCTTAAAGATTATTAAGGGATTTGAAAATATAATGCAAACAAAATTATTTATAATAAATCCAATAGACTCAAAAAAAATATACAAAAACACTGTGATAAGAAAATATGAAGAAATTTCTATACACAGAGAGTAATAAACAAATGGAATTAAACAGTCAATTATGACAGATATATTCTGTGGGCAGTATTGTTGAATACTTTTAAGAACAACTACAATAAATATATTTCTGTCAATCTCAAGTGTCTATTTGTTAGAAAAAAGAACTATAAATGGTGATAAACTTGAAATTGTTATTTGTGGAAAGGCATGCAACAAGTACTAATAATTGCACTCAAACGCACTTACTATTACTGTGAATGTTGAAGAACTTAAAAGTAACACTTTGCAAGAGTTTAAAATAGAAGTCTATAAGTGAAAAATAAGGAATAGGCTAAAGATTTTACTTTTTCAAAAACTGTTGGGTCAGTCTTGGACTTTAAAATTAGAGTAACAAATGGTCTTTTGTTGCTTAAATGGCATAATAAATTGGAATCTGAATTTTGGGGAAAACAAATTTCCTTGTGGTTTTGGTCAGAATTTACTGAAATATGTCAGTACTTCAGTGCATTTTTGCTCAAACATATTATAAGTTGTAGAACTAATGTTAGGCATATGCAACTTCCAATTATACAGTACAAGTTAGCAATACCATTTATTATTAGTATTAGTGATACAGTATAACTAACAGGTTTGTATATTATATAACTGTATTATATTACTCTTAATATTAATTAATTACTTTACCCTAATTTGCTTAAAGGATGGAAAACTATTGAACTGTTAAAAGTCACGAAGCATACGTCACGTATTACTAATGTTTCAATTTTTTGAAATTATTTTGGCCATTCCTTACTCTTGTCGAGCTTACTGGAAAAAACTGATACTAATAAGCTAGTCCCTTTGATCCCCTCCCCAGTGACTTAGTGGTACGTTTTTGAATCCTATCAGCAAAAAGTCAAGTTGCGATACTAGCGGTGAAAAGAGAAGAGATAGCCCACCACGTAACCTTATGTTTAATAAAAAAGAAACAAGCCAGCAAATATAAAATTCATAAAAATTGAAAAATTATTTAAATCTGTTTACAGCTCTATACTGTATCTAACTTATCAATTAAGATCTGAACTTTTTAACACGAACCCCTCCAGCAGAAAGTGGTCTATCCGCGAACTTACAACACCAGAAATCAGGTTATGACACTCGGCGAAGGGTAGAGTACATATTGTCCATTTTGTAGGTTTGTGTGTAACTTCAAACTTAACAAATAAATAAACCATTGAAAAACATCATAACACAAATGAAACGCCAAAAATAACAATGTACACTTCGTACTATATAGTTATAAAGTAGTGTTTGTTTGTTTTTGAATTTCGCATAAATCTACTCGAAGGCTATCTGTGCTGGCCGTCCCTAATTTAGCAGTATAAGACTAGCGGGGAAGGCAGCTAGTCATCACCACTCACCGCCAACTCTTGGGCTAATCTTTTCCCAACGAATAGTGGGATGAATCGTAAAATTATAACGCCCCCAGGGCTTAAAGGGCGAGCATGTTTGGCGCGAAGGGTATGCGAACCCGCGACCCTCAGATTACGAGTCGCACGCCTTAACACGCTTGGCCATGCCGGGCCACAATAAAGTAAAATTGTACACTCATATTCAATTATCATAAACGTCACGAGAACTGTTTCTTTTAAACCATTATATTACGTTAAGTAGAATTATAGCTTTTATCAATAACAAATTATGTTGAATACACTCAAAAGAGAAAACTTCATCATTTTGTTTAGAATTTCCCTTAAAACTACGAGAGCTATCTGCGCTAGCCGTTTCTGATTTAGCAGTGTACGACGAAAGAGAAGGTGCCTAGTTATCACTATTCACCACCAACTAGTGGGCTCCTCTTTTACGAACGATCCGGCAAGCAAGTTTGTGGGATGAAGATTCTTTCTCGCAATCTTCACATTACGAGTCAAGCGCCCTAACCACTTGGCCATGCCGGGCCAAACTTCATCACATATTCATTGAGGATTAAAATATATTTTATTCGAATTAGAAATTATGATCTATAGGGGCTTTAAACAAGTGTTGTTGTTTTTAGAATTTTACTCAAAGTTACGCAGAGCTGTCTTCAAGTGAATAGACAAGACTAAAGGTAGGTAATCAACAGTATATGTTTACCACAAACTATTGATATGTTTCGTTTTTTGAATTTCGCGCAAAGCTACTCGAGGGCTATATGCGCTGGCCGTCCATAATTTAGCAGTGTAAGACTAAAGAAAAGGCAGCTAGTCATTACCACTCATCTCTTTACCAACGAATAGTGGGATTGACTGTACATTATAACGCTCCCACGGCTGAAAGGGCGAGCATGATTGGTGGAACGGGGATTTGAACCCGAAACCTTTGGATTACGAGTCGAACTCGTTAACCCACCTGGTCATGCCAGGCCTCAAACTACTGAGCTGCTGTTGTCTAACAAAAAACAGTATTTGATATTTATTTAAATATATCGCACACTTTCTCAAAGTGCGGAGAACGTTTGTGTGACATCGGGACAAGAACCTTTGCCTTCATAGTTTGACAATGCTAATCACTGATTGCATTTAGACTGATAATTTACAATTATAATTAGAAAAAAATATTATAATTTTCACGAATTCATGAATAATATTAATAAGTAATTGTTTCAGTTTTTTAAGTTATTTTTAAAGATGCATGCACCCCAGTGGCTCAGCGGTATGTCTGCGGACTTACGCGCTAAAATCTGGGCTTCGAAACCCGTGGCGGGTAAAGCACAGATAACCCATTGTGTAACTTTGTGCTTCATTCAAAACAACTTCAAAGATGTATAGTGATTGATATGTTTGGTGTTATTAAAATAAATAAAATGAAAGCATATCTTAAACTAAGAGCAATGTTATAAACGTGTTGAATATAGATATTAAGGTATTACTTTTGTTCCTAAAATGGAATTTGTATTACTGAATCTTTTAGTCTAATTTTAGTGTAGTTTTTTGTTGTAAATGTATATATATATGTTATCAACGAACGAAAAGACAATAAAAATAGTTTAACAGAGCGGGTTTCGTGGAATTGTATCTATATTTTTTAGGCTATCGTGAAGTTGACCTAAAACACACATACACGTCACTTAATTGAAAACTCGTCAATCTCAGATGAAGTTTCCATGGGTCGTCGCTAAGAGAAAATAATAATTCAGCTAAGTTATTACAAAACCTTAAGTTTTGATGCACATATAACCATGACATCACAAGCTCAGTTTTTTTAATATGAATATGAAATTAAAAGATTTATTGAGCGATTTTTGTGAATTATTTCACATACAACAATCGTGTATTATTGTTTGTTATTATTTTATATTTTTTTATTGTTTAAATTTCTCAGACTACATAAAAAGCTTTAGATATATGCTGTCCTCTAGTGACTAATATTTATATTACTATAAAAAAAATTTGCAAAAGTTAGCGACATCTAGTGGCTTTGTTTAATAGTGATATATCGACGCGAGGTCCAACATTGTAACTTGCAGTTCTTAGAGTTGTGACAGGGATTTACATCAACTACATCTTTCAGTGTTCTCTCTCGTTTATCAGAGGTAAGTGTTCTTGAAAAACGTATACAATTAAACTGCTTTGTTATATTTATATATGAACTAATTCTTCTTTTGTTAACGTAGGTTCAAACACATCTAGTTTCCTCTGTTATTTGAATTTAAGTGTAAATAATATTTATATAGAATGAGACATCGAGGTGCAATCGTTAGGCGCCATTTCGTTAGAAAACCAGATTCGAGGTAAGGTGAAAAAGGGCCCCTTTTTCATGCATACCTTGTGTTATTTATCTACCTTTTCTTGGAAATAATGTTAAAGTCGGGAAAGAGTTGGTAATGATTAACATTTACATTATTTGTTTTTAAGGATCTTTAAAATGTACTGTTGATTTGCCTTTCTCGCAATATTAACATTTTCAAAATGTTATTTACGTTTTAAAAAATTGCGGATTACATAACTAACATGAAATGTTAATTTTTAAGGTAACAATTTATGTAATGTTGATTAGTAAATATATATTTTGATTTAAGTATGCTATATAACAAACAACAGTTTTAGACACAGACGAAGATAAAGTAAAGGTGTATATATTATTCCCGCTTTATCTTTCAATAATATAGTAAGTTAGACAAGTTGAAAATCGCACGATTCCCATTGTTTACAAATCATACGAAAAAGGCTTTTAATATTTCACTGTTGTTTTAGCTTTAATTTCTATCGCAAGTAAAGCTAACTTAGACGTCCAGGTGATTGTTTAATAATTTTTTATCTTCAGATCGCGTATGTTCTTTTGCTTGTCCTTTACATGTATAAAATTCTTCTGGCAGCTCAAAAACGTTTGTCGCGATTGAACATGCTGTTTGGTTTTCTTCCTGCTTTTATTTTCTGAAATGTTGCACATAGTATGTGCATTGGTAGCAGTGAAGTTTTAAGTCGATAACAAAACGTTTACTCTTTGTTTTTTTGCATCACAGGCACAGAATATACACATAACATCTGTTATGTGGTCTCCAAGGTTGACAGTCTGGCTTCTAGTCTTGTCACTAGGCGCTGTAAAGGTAAGTAAATCTTAAAAGCCTCTAATTTTTTGATTACCTTTTCAGCTCCAACGTAACCAAAATTCACCAAAGTTAAAATAGTCTGAGCCGTACTTTACTCAGTTGTTTAAATTTAGACATGAAATTCAAGACAAAAGATACAAAAGATAGTGATTTTGCTAGAAATATTTGTCAACTGTCTTCAGTGATAGGGTAAATTGTTAAGAAATTCTGTAAGTGATTGGTTAATGTTTTTGTGGTTTTATCAGATTCTGAGTAGAGTAAATAGAGAAACATACAGTTAACATCTTCTCTTGTCGTCACTATATTTTATCTATATGTAATTTAACCGTAATAATATACAATAACTATATCTCACAGTATAATATCATATACATTTTACATTGCAATACAATTTTACTTACAGCTGTTAGTTACGATTGCATATAAACAGTATTTATTCTAAAGTTAAAAACTGATGTATGATCAGCGTGAAAGTTCAGCCCTTTATTTACTTGTTGACGTAAAAAAAGTGAAATTTACAGTAATATTTAATTAAGTCTAAGCTTGTTTTTTTAATTTCGCGCAAAGCTACACGAGGGCTATCTGCGCTTGCCGTCCCCAATTTAGCAGTGTAAAACAAGAGGGAAGGCAGATAGTCATCACCACCCGCTGCCAAATCTTGGGTTACTCTTTTACCAAAAATTGTGGGATTGACCGTAACATTTTAACGCCCCCTCAGCTGAAAGGGTAAGCATGTTTGGTGCGACAGGGATTTAAACTCGCGACTCTCAAATTACGAGTCGAACGCCTTAACACACCTAAGCGGTTATATATACGAATATTTATCAAGTCATAGTATTACAAGTACATTGCCTCATTGTTTATCAAAGTTAGGACATCGTTTTACCATCACTTAATTAATGAATACTAAATCACAATTTCTATTACCAAGTAGGTTAAAAATGTACTTTTGATATTGTGAAATTATTAAGAAAATTTAATCAATATTTTATTTTACGTTTAATATACTGTTGACGAAAATAATTCATCACAGGAATAAAAGGATAAAATTTATTTTATCGAGACTACACTGTTTATGAACTAAAATAATATTACGTTTTGACTGATCATACCATAAATACCTTAAAGTATACAGCTGAGTCTGAAAAAAAATATAATATAGTATTTCTATTCGTGTTCTGAGGACTTAACAGCGCTAAAAACCAGGATTCCATACCCGTAATGGGTAGAACACAGATAGCCCATTGTGTAGCTTTGTTCTTAACTTCGAACAACGGTCTGTTTATGCCTCGAAGCTCAAATAGCCGTGCATAAACGATTCTTTGGACCTTCTCTAATCTGTGGTGATATACCTGCATTCAGAAAATCCTAGTTGTTTTTTATTAAACGTCTCCAGTACTAAAGCATGTTATTTAACATTGATTTAAATCAGCTCCATCGTTGTTATATTTTAAAGGACTAAAGTGGAGGTAACAACATCCGCCTCGGTATTTTACATGTAAGGAATAGTCCGTGTTATAAATAGGGTTGATAGTTAGGGCGAAAACATCTTTCTTCCTGGGGACATACAAACTTCGAAATCGATGCTAGCTTCTGTTCAGTCTCTTTCTAGATTTTTCTGTAGTTGACATCCGAAAAGTCATTTCCTAGACATCCTCATTAAAATGAGGAAGAATATGTGTGCAAATACGAAAGCAGCAGAACTAATTAATTCCGGTATATCTATCTATCTATCTATCAATATATACATATATATATATTGTATGAAATGTGCAAAATCCATTTGTCTTTCGCTAATTTTTATTCGATCATCACTTCAATTTGAATAACAGTTAACATACAATGATGATAAAGTCGAAAATTATCTCATTGATAATACATTAATTAATACTGTTCTCAACCAATGCAAGCGTCTTTGGTTTGTATGCTTATGAAAACAAGCTCTTGAAACTTATATTAATTGGATGAACAAGAAAAGCCGATAGTATTAGTTCTCCTATTATGCGTCGCGTGTTTGACAAAGCTTTGCACCATTAAAATTAATGTAGTCTCGTTAATGTTGAATTTGAAGTCTCGAAACTGAAATTCTACAAACACATTGTATTATCATGTTCAACGAAATACAAGTATTATAATAACGCAATCAGATATAATTAATATGCTTTCATATATTTGAATTAGGTTATATTAGTGATATTTAATTAACTGTAAGCGCACAGTTTTCACCCTTCCCTTAATGAAACGTGTTTCTAGAAGTGAACATTCCTGATGAATTATGTTTTGTAACTCTTAAGTTGATGCGAAAAGGGAATTTAAAATATTAAAAACCATAAACAATTTTCAACGCAGCAGACGAGACATTTGTTTAAGTTTGTTTGTGTTCCAGCATGGCCAGGTGATATAGGTACTCGACTCGTAATCTGAGGGTCGCTGATTCGAATCCCCGTCACACCAAACGTGTTTGCCCTTTCAGCCGTGGGGGCGTTATAATGTGATGGTTACTCCCACTATCTCTTGGTAAAAGAGTAGCCCAATAAGTGGCAGTGGGCGGTGATGACTAGCTGCCTTCCCTCTAGTCTTACACTGTTAAATTAGGGACAGCAAGCGCAGATAGCTCTCGAGTAGCTTAGCGTAAAATTCAAAACAAACCCAACAAAGTTTGTTTCATTAAATCATAAGAAAGCCGAATATTCGAGCTTTGTACAGCTATATTTACAACAAAGATAAATAAAAGGATATATAAACATGAGTATTGATCCAGAAAAAAATAATTTGTCAGTCTTTATTAATAACCTTAATTTTATAACTGCAGTTTCATTTTTTTGACGTGAACCAAATAATTCGGTATGTTTACATTTGATTGTTTGTTTGATTGACCGTAACATCATAAAGTTGATATTGCAATACAGCAAAATAAATAAACTCGTGCACAACGTATAAAATAACGCTTAAAATATTTAAACGTTTATTTTATTTAAAAGTAAGAAACCTGGTTTCTAGCGTTGTTAAGTCCGCAGACATACTGCTGTGCTACTAGTGGGCGTATGTATTCTCTTATGAATGCTGATAAGTTACCTCATACTATTCGGTTGTGCGAAACTTAAGCCTGTTCAGAAATTTTACTCAAAGATTACAGAAAAACTTCCTACTTTTAGTGAGCATTTTCAAGACAAAAACTTTGAAGTTTAAACAACGTACGATTTAAAACGTTCTTTATTTTTTTCAACGATAAGTATGCTTGTCTTACTAATTATTCAATTTATTTTTGGTCGCCATTCAATAAACTCCACACACACATGTATCTATTATACCTGACTTGTATGATTGTTAATAATAAGAAAAAAAGTTCAAATTTCGTATTTCCGTGCAGAAGATATTTTTATATTCAAAAGTTTATGTTTCACGAGAATTTTTGTCCTTTTTACATATATACTCATGATATTGTAGTTAATGAGCGACAAGTTTAGTAAAAGGTAATTGAAGGTTTGCCCACTGTTCCCAATAGTTTTCGTTACTCAACTAATACTATACAGAATATCAAAATAAAAAACAGTGTAATATTTTCCACAATTCACGGTTTGATTTTTTGAATTTCGTGCAAAGCAACACGAGGGCTATCTGTGCTAGCCGTCCCTAATTTAGCTGTGTGAGACTAAAGGGAAGACAGCTAGTTACCACCACCCACTGCCAACTCTTAGGCTACTATTTTACCAACGAATAGTGGGACTGACCCTCACATTTAACGCACCCGCGGTTGAAATGGCAAGCATGTTTGATGTGACGGGAATTCAAACCCACGACTTTCGTATTGCGAGTTAAGTACCTTAACCACATGGCCATGCCGGGCCCCATAATTTATGGTTGAACTATTTCTTGTTAGTAGTTAAAGCCCAAGAAAGTAGAAAAATATTGCTTTAAAGAATAAATGTCTAGATTACGGGTGATGTATGTTTGTTTGGAAAATAAACTTGGAGAGCAAAAATAACGCCCCCACCCTCAGTGGCACAGCGATATGACTGCAAACATACAATGTTAGAAAACGGTTTTCGATATCCGTGGTGGGCAGAACAAGATAGTCCAATTTGTAGCTTTGCGCTTAACTTCAAAACAAACAAACACATAAAAATAATGGTTAAGTTTTACATTGGAAAATAATTTAAGTGTTGTATCAGTTTTCTAGATGTACCTGTGCTTTGGAAAATTAAATAAATGTACGTATTTACAATTTTGTGTCATTTTAAATTCCATTTTTTTAAGGCCTGGTGGATAGGGGCATTCAGATCACGCTCTGAGGGTCGTGAGTTCGAAATCAATCCCAGAATATGCTCGACCTTTCAAGTGTGGAGACATTATGATGCCACTGTCAATCTCATTATTTGTGGTGTGACTAGCTGCTTTCCTTTTAGTTTATCACTTTAAACAATATTTGAATATAACAGTTTGGAGACAGCTTGAATGGATAATGAAGAAAACTATTATTAGTGTACGTTTCAACTAGAGGAGGTTTTCAGCAGGTAGGTTTATAATAAAGTTTTCTTCATTACCAATTCAAGTTATCTCCAAATTTTTATTTTCTGATAGTGGGTTTCTCGCCATCAAACATTTGAATATGTTGTTCTTTCACTTTATAAAGGAAAACGTATTAATAACAAAATCAAATTATATTTGTGTAAGAATTTTACGAAATCATTCTATTAAAATTGTTGAATAAATACCTTTTAATTTATTTATTGTTTCATAGAATTACTAAATAGTACTGGAACAATATAAATGTTTTTCTGTCAGCTCTACTTCGGTGTTTTTCTTTGCCTAACAAGGTAAGTTATTCAGTTGCTCCTCAAGTTGTAACAGCATTTTTCTGTTTTAGTAGCCGCGTAGCTGTAATGATATATGTTCGTGAAGTAACAGTATCTTTCTGTGCCATGTTTTAGTAGCCGCGTAGCTGTAATGATATATGTTCGTGAAGTAACAGTATCTTTCTGTGCCATGTTTTAGTAGCCGCGTAGCTGTAATGATATATGTTCGTGAAGTAACAGTATCTTTCTGTGTCATGTTTTAGTAGCCGCGTAGCTGTAATGATATATGTTCGTGAAGTAACAGTATCTTTCTGTGCCATGTTTTAGTAGCCGCGTAGCTGTAATGATATATGTTCGTGAAGTAACAGTATCTTTCTGTGCCATGTTTTAGTAGCCGCGTAGCTGTAATGATATATGTTCGTGAAGTAACAGTATCTTTCTGTACCATGTTTTAGTAGCCACGTAACTGTAATGATATATGTTCGTGAAGTCCACGGAATGGTTAAAGAAAAACATTCATAACAAGAATAACACCAAATTGTGCTATGATTGCACTTTCTACAGTTTGAGAAGTCGACAGTCACTTGTATTAGACCAATTGTAGTCCAAGCCGCGAACTCCAGATACATGTGACTCACTCATCCGATCGTAATGTTTACAGTTTTCGTCTATCTGTATCCTAGTACATTCTGAGCTTAACAGTTTGTTGAATCAATCCATTATTAATCAAAGGCTTACAGATTTGATAAGAAATTCTAACCTTTTTCACGATTTATTTAAACACTTCTGTTTATATTAAACAGATTAAGATTTTATTGTATTTACGAACTGATATTGAAGTAGGCTTCAGCAGGAATACAAAGAACATTAAAAGTCATAAATTCTGTATCTCACTACCATTAGCAGCCACACGCCAAAGTAATATTCAACCACCCAATCAAAAGTTAAAAAATTAGTTTACAAACCAGCAATGAAAGTGGCCTATGTACATTCAAAACCATCGCTATTTCACTTAGAAAGCCAGAGTTCAACAAAAGGTAACAATTCTTTGATAGATTGTTTTAAGCAAATTATTCATGATGAAACTTTGTAGAATTGATGGCAACTGCTTGTTGTAGAGAGAAAAGTATAGAGGACGACGTTTCGAAAGTCTTCCGCCGTTTTCTTGAAGACGAAAGGCGGAAGACTTTCGAAACGTCCTTCTCTACATTTGTGTCTTCACAACAGGGGCAGTTGCCGTTCATTCTACAAAGTTTCAAAAGAGAACACGTTCTGAAGTACAGTATGTCACAAAGAGAACACGTTCTGAAGTACAGTATGTCACAAAGAGAACACGTTCGACTTCTGAAGTACAGTATACTCTATGTGACAAAGAATAACTTTCTACTGAAACTCATCGCACTTTGTAAGAATAGTATCCCAGGTCCAGTGCTATATAATAACCATTATTGTATGTTCTCAATCAACACCACAAATCCCATTATTATAAGTTAACGATGGATATCGAAATCAATCTTATACCACAGAACTTTCCACAGTGACTTTGCATTGGACTTTGGCTTCCATAAATGTGCTTAAGCAGTCCAAAGACGCGAAAAGTTTATTAGGGCTGCAGTGGACGACATGATTCAAATTTCTTCAAATATCTTTGAAAACAACCGCTTTCGAGTTGTGGTTGAAAGCTTGTGATTGGTTTTTAAGCCTTCATGAACTTCATATTACTATATATATTATAACTAAAACAACAGATATATACATTCATTGCAATGATTTAAGGTAGGAGAGTTCTTTTTTCTTATCTGTAAAGTGTACTTTTCGGATAAAAGCATTTCTCCTGGACTTCTTTGATGTGTGGATTCGAAGCCTTTGCAATGATTCTAAATGCCTTGCTGTGTGAGTTCTTCTGCGTTCACATAAAACAATTGATGGCTCTTGTATTAAAGGCTATGTTATTTTACGTCACATACAAATAGTTTATATAAAGTGCAATTAATCCTACCCCTTTGTGACATGGGTAAGTTTACGGATTTTATAACGTTAAGATCATAGGTTCGCTTCCCCTCAATGGACACAGCATATAGATCGTTGTGATTTTGCTATAAGAAAAACATACACGCAATTAATCCTTTACATTAATAGCCAATATTTACTCTCCAAAATAGATATTAATTTTGCTACTTTCGTAATATTGGCGTTTTTGTGAGGAGTGCTTTAAAAACGAGCAGAAAAACCTCTAACGTTAAATCTTAACTTTTTTTTTTAAGTTGGAAAATAAATTTTATCCATAAAACTACATAACTATACGTATAAAGTTAATTTAATTGTTGATTATAGGCTCAGCCATCAATATAAGTTATACATATGCAAAGGAAAATTCATTATTTTAAATCGAATCACAAATCTTTGTCCTTTCTCGTGAGAGTGGAGGGAATATTTTTGAAACTATTGTTGTAATTAATTAGATGTTTTAAAGGTTGATTCAGAAATCGTTTTTGCTTGATTAGTATTTCTTGACTTTCGTTGCGCAAGCGTCAAAATTTATTAATCTTCAACAATGGTGGTTTCGTGTTTGCTGTACTCAATTATATGTACATGTGCAGGAAATTGTTTTGAAGATATTTGATTAAATGCAACGAATGCATTTATTACTTGCAGCGCCACTTGTAGTGGCGAAAGACAATAACTCCTTAACTGTGTGCATAAATAATTGTTTTCATAATAATTTTATAACAATCTCATATGCATACAGATTTGTTTTATCATAATAACTGTGTTGTAGAAAAGTATTACTAACCACGTAATACTGGAATGTTTGAACTCCAGTTTAGTACTTGACTGGTTGATGACGAAAATAGAAAAATAATCGACCTAAACAAACCAAAGTTTATCTATATATAAAGTGGTTTGGAATTGTATGTTCAAATATATTTTACTGATATTCTAAGGAAGTAATTAGTGACTCGATTCATTTTTTCAGAATGTAGTTTAAAAGTATTTTAACGTCATTATGTTTCAAACTAAGCAAGATAATTTCACTACAAATCTAAGTTAAAAATATTTTTGGTATATTGAAAGTTATAATACTGTGTAATATGCGATACTGTAATATTGTTATTACGTGTTGCGATAAGTTTACTTGTACAGAATGTCTGTAAAGAAAGTTTCGCAGTTGAGTGCATGATTATCTCACAAAAGGTATGGTGCAGGAAGGTGAAATTGCACAAGAATGTTATTTGGATACAAAGGTGTTTCATTTTTGCCACGTTGCCACAAGTAGTGTCACTGTGATTTCTTTTGCATTAATCATTTGTGTATAAATGGACCAGTCTATTGCAATTCAACTGACATGAAAGTGACAAGTGTGAAGAGGTGCGAGTTAGTGAAATGTTACACTAAGAAATGCAACGTGTACTGGTAACCAGAAGAGACACTTTTACTTTCATGAGCACTTTCAGGAAAAAACACGTCACTTTCTTTCCGTATGTCCACCTTGTTCACTGGACTTAACACCAGCGGATTTCTTGTTATTGAGTTACCTGAAGACCAGCGTGTACCGTAAGAATCCTCGCACAGTTCCAAGCCTCAATGACGCAACTGGCCGAGAAGTGGCCATTATATCAAAAGAGATGTGCATGTCCACTATCACATGGATGCAATGCATCTGGGCATCGAAGGAGCACATTTTGAATAGTTGATGTGATTGATAATACATCATATCGTAATGGTAGCATAAAACAACTGTGGCATTAGCATTCGCATGATATTCATAACGTTACCGTTGTTACGTATTGTAATTTATCCTGGATGAGCCTTGAATTTATTGTTACGTATTATAATTTAAACGAATCTCTGGTATATTACATTGCCTTCGTTACTTATTAGGATTTCAAATAGCTGGGCATTTTAATTAAAATTGTTCAGCTAATTGAATTTCGATATGCATCAAATTTATGATATTTACCAACAAGATTTATATACACAATTTTCTTTCTTATAATGTTTATAATGTTACGTTTTTTATTGTGGACTGAACGCAACAGAAAGACACAGATAGCAGCTTGTTTAATTTATTATAATTATCTACTTATGTGATAGACACAAAATATATTATCTAATGGCAATAACAGATATCCAGTTTCAACCATCAAAACAACTTACAATACAAAAAAAAAAAAGGTACTGGCCTGTGCTTAATAATATGATCCAAAAAAAAATGTCCAAATCCGAAATCCAAAGTTCTAATCTAGGCGGTGAATTTAGTCCTACGGAGAAATTTTCGAAGTTTGAATGGGTAATTTCAAACAAAAATTCACAGTCCAATTCGTATTGACTTTCGGTATAATCCGTAATCCGACTGAAATATAAAGATTGACGGAATAAAAATTTCACCGCTTTAGTCGATCTAGCTCTATTCACAAATTCAGTTTAAACTTTCTCAAACGAGACAAACTTCTTGACCCGAGTAAAAGTGGATGATCTCCCTCGCATCGCCGTCTGTTTATATACTATATCGCGTAACTTCCCAGAATTCCACAGTACAAACACCAGGCCAATACAAGTGATCAATCTATTTAGTTTTAAAAATTTCTAAATGAATTTTAATTAATTCTAAAATGTTATTTTAAATTTCACCGGTTTAAACCTCGAAACAATAATATAAATATAGAATTATAAATAATAAATATGGGAATTCAAACACGACATTACATGATATTTACATGACATTTACATAACACTCTCGACATGTTGTCGTTTACATGACATTTACATAATATTTACATAACAATAATTACGGTTATTATGAATTGTTAATACAAAATAAGTTACTTATGTACAAAAAATTTACAAACTCACAAACTATACTGAATCTTTTATCTGGTCTAGAACTGAATATGTTATTGATTGTCCAGGCCTACGACGAGCAAATTAATTCTGAGTTGATAGAGTTACATCTACTTTAAGCTAGCTAGCTGTCTTATCTTGGTTGACTTCTTACCACTCACAAGCTAACTTTTACCAATGAAGATATTTAATGTCTTTGTAGAAATACTAATGTATAAAGATAATTCACTGAAGTTGAACGGTTTGTAATGTTCGAATTTTTTAAACGTTCTTAGTGAAATTCTGTAGCTTTTTTTAATTAATAATTGCTAATCACAATTAAAGATTCTGAGGCCTTTAGTACAGCTGACTAACAATATTCTTTTTTGGCATCTTGTGATGGCTTGCTTTTATATATTCATGCGAGATCTCGAACGTTCAACAATGTTCTAAGACACGCCAGCGTTTTCGTTAAACAAATATAGTCAATTCTTACTCTGAAGAATCTTCTACAAATTTAAAGAAAAGGCGGGACTTGCTCAGTACACATCCAATAGTATACATTTATATGCATTAAACTGAAACAAAAGTAGGTATTAAAATAAAGGTATAACAGAAATCGTTACACTAGGAATTTCACCTTTCTATACCATACCGATAGTGAGATATGATGCATTAAACTGCAAATATATCTTTTGTGTATTTATTATATTGTACCAATGAAACATGCTGCCTGTAAAGCAATGTACATTAATTTTTAATACTTCTTTATTGATGTTAACAGTTACTTTTGGGAAATACATATAAAAATATATTATTAATATCAGTGGGTAAGCAACCAGTGGTACAACCACAGTCGTGAGAACAAAAGAAAAAGAAACTAGAAAAATTGTCGGAAATACTTTCATTGAAGAAACACGTTTCTGCAACATTTGTTTGTCTTCTCCAGTCTCACTTTGTCTTTGGGCACGAAAACTGACCAACAAAGGCTACCGAAGACGTTTTGTACAAAGCAAATATAAGCATAATATGATGGAAATAGAGTCCAGCTGTAAGTGTTTGATTAGAACTGCTGTTTTCAAAGTAGTTTCACACTTGAATTGCAGAATTGTAAAATGTTAAAAACACACGCCATTGTTCGTATTAGTGGTAAAGTAATGTTGTCTGAAGCAAAGACATCCGATTTAAATGTAGGTTACGTAGCTTGTATCTGTTAATTAGAGGTACAGTGAATTTCTTTCCCAAACCGAAAAGAAAGAGTTCGCTGTTAAAGTTATACCACTGTTTATATGAACACGAAACAACACAATAAACTACATATTCGCTTAATTGGTGTGTGGAATGAGAAAATTAATCACCTTGCTTCATTTTGCATCATCGTTTTACGTGGCTTGGTTTTTAACGTGAATTGCGTTGGCTAATATTAGTTTATGTAGATTCAAGAGTGAGGATACAGCGGTAATTTAAACAAACTTCAAGATTATAGATGGTGTTTTAATTTACTTAATATTCAATATATGATATTTTCCGCAGAGAAGATAAAAAATCTAATTATCAGAATTGTCATGGCAATGCTCATGTCTTCCTAGAACGTTTGATGCCGCAATTTTAAACAAAATGTTTTGTATTTTAACCCGACGTACCTTCAGATATAGATAGTGCTTACTAAGAGTGGCTTGTAAGCGGCGCCGAACTCTGTCACTTGCACTACTTTCGCGTTGGCTCCAACAGTATTGATTTAGTAGTTATAAAATCGTCGAGATAGACTGGTCGCTTGACGCCAGAAAGACTGGGAGAAATTGGATTATTATAACGTACCTGGAGGTTCGATTTCTGTAATAGAACGGGTGAACCATCAACTCAAGATTGGGAAATGAGAACTCGGATAATATAACCATAAACAAACATTTGTCACCATCGTTTGGTACAAGGTATACATTAATGTTTTACTGTAAACTAATACGTAACGACAGAATTTACAGATTGAGCGTAAAAGTACATATTTTTATAAGAAATTGTTAAAAAAATGTATTTAACAATATTGCACACATACATATTGCATTTAATTTGGTTGTTTGTGGTTAAGCACAAAGCTACTTAAAGGGCTATTTGCGATCTCCTCATCACGGGTATCGAAAAGCGGTTTCTAGAGTTGTAACTCCGCAGACAAATTGCTGTGCCATTTGGGGGCGTTATATTTAATAGTTCGTCCTTTGTGGTAAATGAAACACGATTCACGTGACAAGAAATTCGTACTAATGTGATTCAACATACAGTAGAAAATATGAGAAACATATTTTTTAGTTTAACTAACATTAGCTTACATACTGAACCTGGGAGGCCCGAACACTGTATAATGTTTATATATGTTTAACATGAAAATATTAGAAAAGGTCAAATAAACGCAGAAGTGTAAAACTTGTCACGTTATTCATCGATCATTTTATAAAAAGAGAGGTAAAGAAAACGTAATGTATTACTAATATCAATTATATTCTTACAAACAATTGCAGAAAAAAACAGTACTAATAATATAAATTCATTATTTAGGCACCGAGTATTCAAAGTGTACTATTAACAATCACCCATGAAACATTTTATTACAATAATCCGTATTCACGCACGTCCCGTAACAAACATACTTTTGATTCGAAGAACGTTTATGCTTAAGTTCTTAAGAAGGCCGACGAATCAACGCTTCTGACTTCAGCTGTCTTATCGAAACTCTGCTTTTGTCGGATTATTTCGTAAACTTAACGGCACTGAACTAATGGTGAATGCTTTGTATTCTGAATTAAACACATCATCGTCAAAAGCTTATTAAAGGATACCCCTCAGGTTTTATTCCCCCCTTAATATAGCGTAAAAAATGTGTATTCGTGTCGTTACACATCGAAACAAAATACTGAGTATTTGTCTGTCAATAAATATTGACAAACATTTTAATGATTTACAAAAATGTCGGTTATCTAAATTTGATGTATATCATACAAAATAGTGATGGTTACCTAACAAACATACCGAAAGAAGTTTGGTAATTCTTTTAGTTCACAACACAGATATGCTGTTCATTGAGAATGTTATGGCTGGAACGAACTGAACTTTTTAAATATTCGCAACAGCTGGATGTAATACACACACATATATAATTGGCGTAATACACTTTATAATATCATAATACACTTTAAATTTTGTTAGATACTAGAGTTTTCTCTCTCTCTTGGTGTTTGGGTATGATATGTTCATACCCTGGAGGGTCAAGTTCTCATTGACCTCTTCTTCCTCCCCGTACTTATGTGGTCTTCCAGTATTGAGTTTTGTAATTATTTTGTTTTTAGGTCAGAGTGAACTGAATATTATTCTGATTCTTTTCAAGGCAATGTCCATGTATTGTGGTACATATATGGTTGTTATTTTGCTCTGTCAGCAGAATGTCAAGTTTGTTGTTTTTGATTTTTTAAAAATTAATTTTAATTTTTTAGTTTATTAATATATATATATATATATATACATTTTTTATTTTTATTGTTATTTTTAATCATATATTTATTCTTTTTAATCAATTTTTATTGTTTTTATGTTTAAAATACAAATTGGGGAGAGATTTTTAGGACAAACTAGATCACGTGTAAGGTACTTATCTAGTTCGCCTAGTAATTCATTTTTCATCCAATTTTTATCGAAGTACTTTATTGTAAGAGTCTATCTGGTACGGTTGGTATGTTCGAATATTTGTGTATGAATATAGATGATGTAGTTCTTGGAACTTTTTATGCTGTTGTGGGGAGTGTGTGTTGGATTGTTTGTAGTTTGGAGCTGCTTAATCTATTATAGGTCTAATATATGTTTTATAGATTTTTAGTATGTTATCTGTAGATGCTCCACTGTTTTTACCATTTAGACTCCAAGCATAATTAGTTCTTCGCCAGACTTTATTTTTAATTTCGTTGACATGATTAACCCAAGTTAATTTTGAATCATAGGTCAGACCTAAAAATTTTGCCGATGTGGCAGTCTGAAGTAGTCTGCATTTCATATATAATTCTGGCTGTTGTTTTTGTGTTTTATCAATTTCGTAAAGACTATGAGTTGTGTTTTTGCTGTATTTATTTTTATTCTATATTTTTGACAGTATTCGCTTATTCAGTTTAGTTGCGGTTGGATGTTAGTGGCTGCTATCGTGGGTGTTGCGGCACTTTTCCAGACTGCCACATCATCTGCGAACTGTGAAGAGAATCCATGATTCGGATCCTTCATTGGCATATTGCTCACATACATGATGAAGAGTATAGGGCTAATCACCCCTCCCTGAGGGACACCAGCTTCTGGAGTAAAGTACTTAGAAAAGGTACCCTCAACATTCACTCTACACTTACTATTTTCCAAAAAGTTTGATAGTTAGTGAATAATTCCACGCGGTAGTCCCATTTCATTCATTCGGAACCTCAGACCGTCGTGCCAAACAGTGTCGAATGTTTTCTCGATATCGAGGAAGCAAGCGACAGTACATTCTTTTTTATTGAAACTATTTATCATAGTTTCAGTTAATCTAATTAAATGATCTGTCGTTTGTCTAAATTTTCTGAATCCATTTTGATGTTATCTTCAGGAATGTGGAGAGTCCATTACTGATTATTCTTTCGAGAATTTTGCCTACACAGCTGCTCAGGCTGATTGGTCGGTAGCTATTAGGTTTATCTCCTGGCTTTCCTTCCTTATGGAACATTAATATATTAGCGAGCTTCCAAGAAACTGGGATGTATCCTAAGGACAGAGATAGATTAAAAAGTGTTTTAAAAAGATACTAGAGCGATTTGGTTTGGTTTGTTTTTGAATTCCACGTAAACCTACAAGAGGTCTATTGCGCTAGCCATCCATAATTTAGCAGTGCAAGTTTGTTTTTGAATTTCGCGTAAAGCTACTCAAGGGCTATCTGTGCTAACCGTCCCTAATTTAGCAGTGTAAGACTAGAGGGAAGGCAGCTAGTCATCACCACCCACCGCCAACTCTTGGGCTACTCTTTCACCAACGAATAGTGGTATTGACCGTCACATTTAACGCCCCCACGACTGAAAGAGCGAGTATGTTTGGTGTTACGGGGATTCAAACCTGCGACCCTCGGATTATGAGTCGAGTACCTTAACCACCAGGACATGCCACGCCTATGAGAGCGAAGTTTGATTTAACAGCTTTTCATAAATATAATTTAAAGTACTTGCATTTATACCTAGCGTAAGAAACTGAAATTTCAGTTAGTTTTATATGTAAGTTGTTTTTTTCGGATTTACCAACTAAAATAAAGGGTTTGATTTCCCTTGGTGGACACAGCAGATATCCCGATGTGGTTTTGCTATAAGAAAAACACACACAAACACAAGTTGCCTTTCTAACGCCTGTTCTGCTTATGTTATATTAAAATACTGTAGATATGTTTTCTTTGGAGAAACACATAACCAACATACAGACTATAAAGAAAATATGTCGTAAAGGAGCTTTCCATATAGACATTTTTTATTCAGTATTAACTCCATTTCTCTTACAGCGTGGTTCGCCTTGAAGGCGGACTCGTTTACCAAGTCAGATGTAATACACTCTATAGCTGCTATCTCTTCTCCCTGTTCAGTTTTTTCTTTTTTGGTATGAAAAAATTCAGATGCCTTCTGTTTTATTGCCCTTTTTAAACCAAACACAATTTATTTTCTTTATCGAGTTTCGGGAGGTGAGGGCAAAACATAAAAAATACAGTGTAAGAAGTTTGACGTGGAGTTATCAGAGCTGAGAGGGTTTGCTTGTTGAATTGTTTAGACTGATTATTAGTCTGTTGGATTTTGTGCAAGCTGATCCTAAGTTTGATGTGAAAGACTAAATGGAATTCTAAGAACTCATGGGGGAAAACAAAGTAGAGTATGTTATAATATGCTAATTACGCTACACATTCCATATCTGGAAGACACTTAACTGCTTCAAGGATCATCAGGACATGTTGGCTTCCACTTTTGATGCTGTCACAGATTTTTCTTTCCCTTCTCACAGATGGCTGTAACTAGTATCTGACAGTACCTGCGACACTCCAGAATTGGCTAAAAAATCTATAGAGTCGCTAGAAGTAATCTTCAGACATTCAAATGGATTATCACACCACGATCCACATTTGCCATCATATATATATCTGCATACGGAAGGTAAACAGAAGGAACGGCATGACCAAGTGATTAAGGCTCTCGATTCGTAATCTGAAGGTCGTGAGTTTGAATCTCCGTCATATAAAACATCCTCGTTCTTTCAGCCGTAGGGACATTAAATATTATGGTCAATCCTACTATTCGTTGGTAAAATAGTAACACAGGAGTTGGCGGTGGACGGTGATGATTAGCTGTCTTCCCTCTGGTCTTACACTACTAAATTAGGGACAGCTGGCGTAGATAGCCCTCGTGAAGTTCTGTGCGAAATTCAAAAGAAACAAGGTAAACACAGAGGTCAAGCTGGTGTTACAACCCGATTTTCTCCTAACCACCCCCGCCCCCCCAGTGGCTCAGCGGTATGTCTGCGGACTCACACGCTAAAATCCGGGTTTCGATACCCGTGGTGGGCAGAGCACAGATAGCCCATTGTGTAGCTTTGTGCTTAATTCAAAACAACAACAACAACCTAACCACCGTTTATTCTCTTCGTATCAAGGATGGATAAAAAAGACAAAAACATTGGCATAGCTCTCACCATGACTGTAAAAAACAACAACCTTGGTGCAGAAGAGGGTATCTCCTATCTTATACCATTTTTCCTTATTGTGTCTCTACTTATTTGCACATTTTTTGTCATAACATTTACGTAATTTGAGAAAGTACTTCTACCATGATGACAATTTAGAAACTTTTTTGGTACCCAGAGAGCTAAAATTAATGGTTTATTTAATGTTGCATTGCACGAGTCATTTTAAGTAAGGATGTCTTTTCAGAGTCCGAGCAGATAAATTTAAGTAACTAGAGGTACAATGACCTTAAATGTTAAACTAGCTATTTAATCAAAAATCAGTATACCTGTTTTATTTTATTTTTTGTTTTTTGCATTTGATATAATTCACTAACATTTGATATAATTCACTAACATTTTGATATAATTCATTAACATTTGATATAATTCACTAACATTTGATATAATTCACTAACATTGCACATTCGATTGATATTTCATTTTAAAAAATGTAAAGTACATGCAGCAGCCACTTAAAACCTACCAATTTCACCTTCCGTGCTTTCCTTGATTAACTTCAAAAGACTCGACCATTTACGGTAAATGAATTTAAATTTACAAAGGGAAGTTATAATTGTAACTGAACAGAAACAAAACCTTAACTTGTAATTCCTTTGATAACAACGCGGATTACATGCTGTAATATTGTCACGAGGAATGAAGGAGGCTATTTGTACAATTATCTCAATGGGTTAGATGTGGCGTCAGGAGCTTTGTGATTTCTACTACAATACCAGCTTTAGCATCAAGCCAGGGTGGATTTAAGGGAAAGTAACATAAAAAGTGATTTTTATTTTTTGGTACAATGAATTTGTCTAAGCATAACGCACTTTATTTCATTTGAATATCTATGCTTTGTATTTATCAGAAACTTTTTGTGTGTCTTTTTTTTTATAGCAAAGCTATGTGGGGCTATGTGCTGAGTCCACCAAAGGGAATCGAACCCCCTGATTTTAGGGTTGCAAATCCGAAGACTTATC
Source organism: Carcinoscorpius rotundicauda (assembly GCA_011833715.1). Classification (NCBI taxonomy): domain Eukaryota; kingdom Metazoa; phylum Arthropoda; class Merostomata; order Xiphosura; family Limulidae; genus Carcinoscorpius; species Carcinoscorpius rotundicauda. The sequence goes on from CM022398.1 coordinate 30,194,852, forward strand.
GTTGTACTAGCGGGGGAATACGTTTTTTTTATTTTACCTCATGACAGAATTATAAAGAACTTGAAGAGTGCCGTTTTTTACATAAATTAAAACAAGTTCTATGAATCTTTTTTATTGTTTAATGAAAAATCTGTATTCTTAGTGCTATCAGAATATCATTATTTGACTCATAACTCCTTTCCTCTTTATCTTTTAAATTAAATTTAGTAAAATTATATTACACACGAAATATGAACCTTTTAATAATTTTAAAGATGTTTTAATACTAAACAAATATTTGCAGCAAAAAAAGAGAGAAAATTTATTATTTCAATCACACGTTTTATGAGGCCTTTTAACTTTTAATACTATAACTCAACAGGTTTTATTTTAACCAAACCACAGTAGTAGGCATTTGATTTGAAGATTAAGCAGACATTAGTCCAAATTTCTTTAAAGTGTTCCCGTGATTCCTCACCAATGACAATAATACTATCAAATATTACTACAGGATATTCGTACCTTTAATTCTGTTTGATCTTCATTTTTCATTTCTAGCATTGACCAATGTCTGCTGTTAAGATATGGAATAGCATAAACCTAAACAATGTTTATAACCAAAATGTTCTGATTCGTTTTAGAAGCTAAACGTTTTTAGAACGTCATGATATAAAAGGGCCTTATTTTTCAACAAAGGGCTAAAAATTTTATTAAGATAAAATAACTTATTAAGTTTATCCTGGTTCCAACCGGTATTAAAATAGAAAATGTATCAGCTTTGGCAAAGAAATACTTCATATATACTTCTAGTTTCACTAGAAGTACAAGAAAGCATTTTATCAACAAATAAAAGTTTATGGCACATAAAAAAATTCTCCTTAGATCTTTATTCTGGGGAAATTTAACTTTAGTCGTTTTGTGCATGGTATCTATCATCTTTGTATGATAGGCCTAGAGCATCCATGCTGTTAGAATGAAAAGTAACCAGTAAACTCAAGTCAAATGACTCCCTAAGTTATATTGAATGGATATTCACGTGCTTTAACTGCTCTTTTTCCAATAGGTGCATACGAGCATAGACTGGAATTGTTACTTTTTTTATACATGCAGCAGCTGTAAATATTGTCTCGCTCGCATAATAACTACTTTATACCCGTACTTTCTGTTTCGTTGTACATATAAATGTACACACACACACACCTGCTGCTGTTTCTTAATGGTCGCCTAGCAACGAAGTATACATTAATGACATTTTTACCGGAACCACTACTACTATTTCTATTGGCCACCTGTCTTGACGAGAAGTGTAGACGACGGCTGCAACTTTTAACCTCAGTTGCGGCATGCTTAACTTTTTTAGTTTTTATTTCAACAAAGTAATTATTAAAATAAAAATTAATGGACTATGAAATGCGCGCACACCTGGACCCGCCGCTGCACGTTTTATTTATTTATGAAAGATTATTCTATTAAAGATGAATTGGTTTAAACTTCCAATTTACGTGTGTTTTCTTACAGTAAAATCAGCTCAAACTATTGTACGTATCTACTTAATGTAATCAGGTGGTCTTACTTTAATTTTGTCCTAATTCACATCGAAATTTGAAAAATTTGCTGAATATTATTAAATTCTGTAACGTTTGGATGGTAATATGGAAAGAAGTATCATACATTAATGTGTATTTAGTTTCTTACAATCAAGACTTGTTTGTTTTAGAATATTGCGTAAAACCACGTTCAAGGGCATTCTGCACACAGCTGCCCATACATTTTAACTCGTATGGTGGAGGAAAGTTAGCTAGCTAGCAGCTTCCACTGCCAGTTCTTGGACAACTCTTGTGTAATCTAATAGTGGAAGATGATTATAATTATTTTGTCTTATAGCGCTATCATCGATCTAAACTGCGGAGCGCGTTTTGTGACAATGTATTAACGTCGACGGGATTTTCTGAAGGAAATCGTCTCTGCTTTGGCTTATATATACATAGAATTGCACATGTTATGACACGAACTCGTGATGAACAAGTTATGTTTGAATAAATAATCATGCAAGTTTGAGAAACAAGCTGGCTGGAGACTACTCATTCTTTAATTGAATTTGATTTCCAGGACATAATGACATACATGTAACTCATTTTTAGTGACAGCACTGTACATTATTATATAATATAAGGTAGACGTTCTGTCATTTGTATCCATCAGTTTGAGCAAAGTATCATATCAGCCCAAGAGTTGGCGGCGGGTGGTAATGACTAGCTGCCTCTCCTTTTCTTTCACTGTTAAGTTAGGGACGGCTAGCGCAAATATAACGACCTACAACTAAGGGCAAGCATGTTCAGTGTGACGAGGGTAAGAACCTGCGACCCTGGGATTTCGATTGGATCACTCTAACAATTTCTCGAAAGCTATCGATTTTCTGTGTATCACATAATATATGAACGCCAAACGGCCAAGTTGTAATTCTTGTACATTGCGTTCGACAGCGCATTTCTTTCGACTGTGTTTGTCACGTGATTTGCTAATTTTTATATTCAAAATAATTTCAATATTGTGTACTGGACCATTTGTTACCCTGTTACGAGTACATGTGTTATTTTTGTTAAGCGTTGATAAAAATGCTAATAATTTCTTCTTTATTAAAAAAAACGTATATTTGCGAACGTTAACAAACTTAACACCCTAGAAAACACGTGCCCCCCAGTGGCTCAGCGGTATGTCTGTGGACTTACACGCTAAAATCCGGGTTTCGATACCCGTGGTGGGCAGAGCACAGATAGCCCATTGTGTAGCTTTATGCTTAATTCAAAACAACAACAACAAGAAAACACATAATCATACATAGTATTGTTTGTTTTTTAATTTTGCGCAAAACAACACGAAGGATATCTGCGCTAGCCGTCCCTAATTTAGCAGTATAAGACCAGGGGGAAAGCAGCTAGTCGTCACCACCCACCGCCAACTCTTGGGCTACTCTTTTACCAACGAATGGTGGGATTGACCTAAAATTACAACGCCTTCGCGGCTGAAAAGGCGAGCATATTTGGTGCGACGGGAATTTGAACCTGCGACTTTCGTATTGCGAGTTGAGTGCCTTAACCACTTGGCCATGCCGGGCCCAAACATAGTACAGAAATATTTAAAGATTTTATCATTAATTACAATAATTTGTTGAATGAATTAAAGCCGGTTTGCTGTTAAAACTTTATTATCAATTCGTTGTAAACCCCAGTGACACAGCAGTGTTTGTACAAACTTACAACTCTATAAACACGTGATGAGCAAATCACAGCAAACCCATTTTGTATTTTTGTGCGTAACGTTAAACACTTCATCGTAAATATCCTTTATAAGATGTTAAGGGGTATTATTCAGATAAAACCACATTTGTGAAATAATTTACCATGGCACAAACTAACATTAAATCTTAAAGTTTTAGTGCTTTTTGTCTGTACGTGAGACTGAATTCAATTTTGTAATATATATACATATATTACATAGTGACATATTTATAAATTGTTTTCTAAAAATTTGAGGACATGCATATCCTCCCGTATCTTCCGCTTTTACGATAATACGTAGTTTCTCAATATCTGAATAAAACATTTTCATGCTGCTAGTCGGTGTACATGAATCGTACGGATGTACTAATAACTCGGTATATTATTCAGGAAAGTATCCAACCAATTTTGACAGCCAGAAGCTGCTGGTGAATGCGGCCAGATACTTATTGTTTAAGATATAAGTTGATCTGATATATATCTGGATTTGTGTATTTAATTGGACAGCTTGTGTCGTAGACCGCTGTGGAGCTGATTACACAAAATCCTTGATAATTTATACTACTCAGTTATCCAATAGCTGTGTGTTACAAACAGCTTTTATAATGTTATCTTCAAATTAGCCAAATACTACTCTGTAAGCGTATTGATTCCAAATTGTTTCTTTGAATTACTAATTGTTCCAGATTATAATTGATCTCAGACAAGTTTCCGATTTATTATGTTACGTACGTTACGTATTACGATTTTAAGTAGCCGGAAATTTTAATTTAAATTTATAAGTTAATTGAAATTCGATTCTTATCAAATTTATGATATTTGCCAACAAGATTGATAATACAATATTCTTTGTTAATACAAATATGTTTGTTTGTGTTTGAATTTCGCACAAAGCTACTCGAGGTCTACCTGTGCTAGCCGTCCCTAATTTTGCAGTGTAAGACTAGAGGGAAGGCAGCTTGTCATCATCACCCACTGCCAGCTCTTGGGTTACTCTTTTACCAACGAATAGTGGGATTGATCGTAACATTATAACACCCCTACGGCTGAAAGGGCGAACATGTTTGGCGCGACGGGGATGCGAACCCGCGACCCTTAGATTACGAGTTATTACAAATAATAATTTATGTATAAGAGTTTTACAAACTTACAACCCATATTGAGTCCCATATCCGGTTCAAGACCGAATATTTTTATCGACGGTCCAGTGTTTCAAGTCCATGAGGCGCATTTTAATTTTATGTTGATACACAGAAATACCTCACTTGACGAGAATGCTAGCTAGCTCTATTCTAGTCCCGGCATCGCCAAGCGTGTTTAGGCGTGAGACTCGTAATCTGAGGGTCGCGGGTTTGCATCCCCGTCGCGCTAATCTTGCTCGCCCATTTAGCTGTGGCGGCGTTATAATGTGACGGTCAATCCCACTATTCGTTGATAAAAGAGTAGCCCAACAGTTGGCGATGGGTGGTAATGACTAGCTGCTTTCTCTCTAGTCTTACACTGCTAAATTATGGACGACTAGCATAAATAGCTCTCGGGTAGCTTTGTGCGAAATTAAAAAACAAAAGCTCTATTCTTGCTTGGCCTAACGAGGTTTACAAGCTTATTTTTCACAGAGGAAGATAAATATCTAATGTCTTTGTAGAAATATTAACATCTGAAGTTAATTATCTTAAGTTGAATGGTTCCTAATGTTCAAAATGTATAAACACTAGTGATCAAAATATCTGTAGTTTTCCGATCAATAATTGTTAACCATAATTATAGCTTCCGAGGCTTATGGGTACAAACTGTAGCTGACCAACAGTTTTCTATTGCTGTCGGTAAGTTAGTTTTTATACTAGTCAGACGCGATAGTCGAATTTTCGATATTGTTCGAAGAGACGTTAGTGTTTTCATAAACCGTTTATTGTCGATTTTTGCTGTCGAGAATCCCCATAGATTTAGAGAACAGGCGGAACTTGCGCAATACACATCCAATAATATACGTTACACACGTCATACTGCAACAAATATAGGTATCAAAGTAAATGTATAATAGTACATCCGTTACACAGTCTGGTATCCATTGTCCACAAGCACCATTAACCCAAAATTCTGATAAAGTGGACTGGTCAGGATTTCCACAAAGAAAAAGAAAATATTTCATTGAAAGTTGACTTTTCAGCATAAACGTGACCTGTTGAATACAAAAATGCTTATTACCATATTATATTTAGCTTTTGGACTTCTAATATGGAAAGAAAATGTTCACCAGAGAGTATTTTTATTATTTTTTGCAGTTAAATGCTGTGCCCTGGTAAAATTTTTGTTGGAGATGTTGTGGTAGTAATGTTATTTATACAGAATACTAAAGTATTTGTCCTAAATTACTTACTTACTGCCTTAATTATAATCTTTTATAACATGGCTTTTATTTGTTTATTTAAACTTAAGCACAGAGTTACACATTGGGCTGTCTGTGCTCTGTCCACCATGAGTGTCGAAATCCGCAGACATATCGCTGCACCGCCAGGGGACAAATATATAGAGGCTGATTTAATTTGAAGTAAAACCACATTAGGCTATCTGCTGTCTCCACCACAGGAATCGGACTTCAGGTTTTAAATATTGAAAGTCTATGGACTTAATACTGTCCTATTTGGGGAATCATATAACATGTCTATTTTGAAAATTTCTTGTCTTATATATATTATGCGCAATTTTGGTACTTCATTTGTGCTGAAAAAATTGTTGAAGAAAAGTGACTTATTATTCACCTGCCCCATAAAATGAAAATAGTTTATCAATTTTTATACTTTATATTACAAGGGTTTATGCGTGTTATAAAGTGGAATACTTTTAGTAATTTGGTATCTTTTTGTAGAGTGCATACACTAGAATCCTATTGATGTAATATTATTGATGTAACACTCTTTAATGTAATTTTACCAAGTCGTACTCGTCAATCAAACACACAAAAAAAGGGTTAGCATAAACTTGATATTCGGTGGTAATTTTACTTATTTTGCAAAACAGATGCCTGAAACTCAGCTTGGTAACCAACAGTTTCGGATTGAGCTGGTTCTTTTCCCAAATGATTCTCGATTTTTTGAGATAATTTTTCAAGAGCCTCATCTACTCTGAAATCAATTTTAATTTGTGCTTTTGTGGGAATGAAACAATTTGTGTTACACACTAAGCCTAAATATCTTTACTGTAACACATTTATCAATGAACACTGATCCTAAACTCGAATACTTTGAACTAGCACCACGGAGCGAAGAGATTTGGTAATGGATTTACAAACATTCAACTTACTTATTAACTTCAATTAAATTCTACTAAACGCTCTTTCTGCTGTATATGCACTGTACACTTCACAAGCTACTAGTAGTCCAGATGGCAACCTACTCATAGATTCATTAATTACGTTCATGGGACAATAGATGGTCTTTGTTTAGTAGCAATTTGTTCTCGTCTTGAGTCAACATTATAACATCTGTTGGGAGTTGGTATCGACACAGGTACTGAGCATAGTTCCCCATAAACAAATTACAAAAAAACACACCAAAAAACAACAACAAACGAGTAAATGTTAAATAGCTTGGAAAAGATTTGTACATGGTTATATATTATATGTGGACCCTTCTTTAAAACTGAATACACTGTGTCTTTTCTACATTAAACGCAATAGCTACAGTAACCCTTTCAAACATATCTAGATGCTTTGTCATTTACCTCACTCTCTCATTATAATATACATATGTATTTATGTATATATATAATACTCTGTTGGCTCAGCAGTAGGCTTGATTATTTATAACACAAAAATTCGGAATTCGATCCTTTATGGAGGACGACACACCATTGACAGCCCACTGTACACATTTACATTAAAAAACAAAACAAAAACCACAGCCGTAACATCACTCAAATAATTTCTTATCGCGTAAAGCAAATAATTCATCATAGTTTTGTTTCGTACATTGCTAGATGTTTCTAAATGTTTTTATTTTGCTGATATGCTGGGCGTACTTTGAACAGAACCGATTTTACTAAATAACTGCTAAATCTCAGTAAAATAGATTAGCCCAGTTTCAGGTTCTTCATGAACAACATTCTATTTTGATTGATAAACAGAAATATATTTCCATAAACTGAACAATCACTAGTTCAATAAGTCACCTTGCTTATTGTTTAGTTTCAGCAACTTTATGAGCAACCCTTGTGCTATGCCTATTGGTTAAATAAAGATTATAAAAGTTAAACCATTTATTTCATGAGAAACTGTAGAACTACTTCAGTTTGTCACTGGAAACTGTTCAAGAAATGTAAAGATCTAAAATTAAATGTCTAAATTTCGTTATTTAAAGCAATGTTTTAGGCACAACTGGTTATCTTGAGATTGTGATTTGATTAAGCCATTGCTCCAGAAAAACAAAACTTAGAGTTTGATGTTTACAGTGTCTTCAAGGATGACCTTCTATTGTGAGTGATAAACTAAACATATTGCATTTTATTCAAGAGTTACATCTTAGTATTCGAAACGAAGCCTCTAGCTTGTATGCATAAATTGTCGTTTTGGGTAATTCAGTATAGATATTTGTGTTTACTTATTGGAAATCACATTCCATAGCTTTATATTTGCACTATACAAGAAGTTTATCGTCACATAAATATTCAATCTGTGCTTTCCAAGGCAGACATTTTTTTTTAGATAAAACTAGGTAGCACAGTCAGATGGTTAGGGCGCCCATCTCGCAATTTTGGTTGTGGGTTCGAATTCCTGTCCCATCAAACATACTCGCTTTTTCAGCCGTGGAAGTGTTATTATGTGACGGTCAATCCAATTATTCGTTGGTAAAAGATTTGGCAGTGGGTGGTGATGACTAGCTACTTTATCTCTAATCTTTCACTGCTAAATTAGGGACAGCAAGCGGAGATAACCTTCGTGTAGCTTTGCACGAAATTCAAACCAAACCAAACGTAGATAATGTATATGCAACACAAGCAACCAAACTTTACTCTTAATTATAACGGCATACAGAAATCCATAGATAATTGATTAGTAAGCCATTGTACGTGTAGCATGAATAACTTTTTCAGCTTCCTGAAACATTTAACGGTTGAACGATTTGTTGGGTAAGCAACTTGTATTTAAGTTATTTGTGCACTTTCTCAAACGGAAATTCTACTAGGTTACGTTGCTTACTGTTACTTGGAGAACTTGGACAGCTTTCGTCACTGTCTTTTGCGCTTGTAGGTTCTCAGCTGTTAGTAGACACTACACTTTGCTTACCACGGATAGGATATGACTTTTTGCAGGTTTTTTTATGATGATCCTATTATTCAAAGCTGATACATATTCCTTTGCATTTCAATACCATTTAGGATAAGGGATATCTTCGCAATGGAAATTCTAAATCCCTAGTCTGAACACATTTTTATGATCTCAGAGCATGAATATTTTATTTTGGAATAGGCTGTTACACGCCATTCCTAAAAACGATCAATTTTCGAAGGCGTCGTACTGCCTACGACAAAGAAAAAAGGAATGGATCTCTGATGCATTCTATTCCACTGGGACTTTATATCGGCTGTCTTTTACACGTAATTTGTATAAACAACATTGTTTTAATATAAAGGACTAAGATAGATAGATAGAGAGACGATCATTTATTAATTTACTGTCAAAGTTTCTGGTTACAGCTGTAATTTAAAGTCTGATTTGTTTTTCTTTTACATATCTTGAAAGTTTGGTTCCTTGAGAATAGGTGTATTGATTGCTGACTAAACTAAGAGCAGAGTTACACAGTCCAAGATTACTCTCGGTTGTGCTTATAAAAAAAACATGAAAAACATTGTTAAATGAACAGTAGACGAATCGATAAGTGATATTTTCGTTTCTGTAAAATAATAAATCACCATGTATATAAAAATATGTCAATTCTGAAGATATAACAAAAGTTGCACTTTCATGGATCTCTGAAAAACCGCAGACAAACTGATAATTATGGAGTTTTTTACACTGTCTACGTCTGTCTATTTTTCATCATTTTCCCCTTCTTTTTCGCAAATCAAGTCAATCTGTCTTTCTTAGAAGAAGTAACGTTGATGCCAGAATTATGTAATTTCATTTATTTTGATGAAAATATTGATTGAGAAAAACGAGCGTTGCTGATTAAACTGCTTCTGCTTGGATTGACTGAAGAGTTGGCTTTGTTAGTAAGTCACGTGACGATGAAGTGCTTCTCTCTGCATTCCCATTCTACCTTTGATTTTCATCATGTTATCTGAATACATTTTGGTTGTTTAGTCTTATGACTATTATTACCTGAAATTGGATATTTATTACTTCCGCTCATAGCTAACCGTGCCTCCAACACGGCTGTATTCTTCTACATTAGAACTTTATAAATATACGCAACAACTGTTAATAACGTGCAAACAAGAAGTTGAATCCGATAATGAAGTGAAGAGAAGCCTAACATAATATCGCTTGAAGTTTGAACAAATGAGGACATTTGTGGCCGTCGTAATTTGACCTGTTGGTACTGTCTACAGTACTATACTTCACACGTGTTCCCATTTGGTTGGCTTTTCTATTGTCTGTTAGTATTTTCTTACATAGTATCAAACTACAACACAAGTCCTTGATTAAGTCGGCAACAATAATTACTCAACACTGCTGTCTTAGATGGACCTTTGGGAAAGTACTTAATCAGAATGAAGCAAATAGACTGGACATTGTTTTATGACAAATATATATCTTTGTAATAATTGCATAATACTGCAGATAAAGTTCTGTACCTCATATGGACCTCAGAGAAATTACTAAATCTTACAGGAGCATATATATATATGTTCACAAAAATGTTGCTTGATCAAAGTAATGAAACGGTTATTTATAATTTTCCCGATTTTTCCTTGACATTGCCTTTTCATGTGACTTATGGAATCAACATATATTCCATGAAACTTACTATAAACTAGCTTGCTAAAATAAATTTGGTCGTGAGTTATGTAGTTTTCTAAGTCTACTTCACCCATCTAATGAAAATAGAATTATGGTTATTAATACCCTTATCATTCCGGACGTCCGTCACGACTAATATCAAAACGTTGCTAGTTATGACGTCATTATTCAGGTGAATGGAATAATAATAACCACCTTCCTTTCATTTACTGATGAAAAAGAAAGGATACTAAACAAACGACTCACAAAGTTAATATTAGGTAGTCCACGAGATATATAGGATGGGAAATTCCCGTGACGTTACTGGTCTTAACTTGATTAGGGGTCATCTACAGAGCCGAATTGTAATTTGCATACAAGATATTCGTGAACTTGGGATCACTCCTCGCCCTGCATACAGAGTGAAGCTGTTGGAGCTTGTAAAGACGCGTGCTTATCACAATCCCTGTCAATCTCCATAAACAGTTGTTCCTAATGCTGTAGTTTTGAAAAGAGCTCTTGGGCTAATACTGTAGTTTTGAAAAGAGCTGCTGTAGTTCCTCCAGTTTTGTAATAAGAAACGTTTGGACGTAAATCGTATGTAATACTTTATATAACAAAATTATGCTTATTGCTACATTCAATTATTTCAACACGAAAATTCGGTATCCTACATTGAAGCTGCAAATATTTAAACGTGTTAAACAGCACAACTTTGTAACGTTCATTTCACGATCTAGCTCTTTTAAAACATTAGAATCCTCACCTTGAATAAATTGTTTTTGTAGATTATGATGCTTTAATTCAAAGAAAAACTTATTGTGATCCGTGTTCGAAACTTTTTATATCTTTAATACTAAACATTGCCGTTGCGTTACCACATACTTAATAAATCCGTCGTATTTATTGTTGAGTGGTAAAAGACAACTGTAGAATTCGATTTCTTAAAATCTGAATTATATTACAACTATCTTTGAAATTTTTAAACATATTTTTGCGTAAAATATTTAACTATTCCACTTAAAAAAAACATTATGATTTAATCATAAACGACCAAAAACTACTCATAAATATAGAACTGAGAAGTGTAAATAAAAATAATACACTGCATAAATTATTGTTTCTTAAACTGATATTGGTGCTAGCAAAGTAGTATTGGTATAAATTTATAAAACGTTTAAAATATTTTGAAGTAGTGGAAGTAAACAGCCTGTTTGGTGAACTGATGACGTTTTTGATCACCCGTGTTTATATTTATGAGTATTTCGTGTTTTTCTTATAGCAAAGCCACAAAGGGCTATCTACTCAGCCCTAGGGTAATCGAACCCCTGATTTTAGCGATGTAAATCCGGAGACATACCGCTGTATTAACGGGGGGCGTTTATCAGGGATTAATACCTTAGTTTTATATAATTTTAAATTCTACAAAATCAGATGAGCAGATATACATTGTTTGTTTTCTTGATTTTGCACAAAGCTTCACAAAGACTATCTGCGCTAACCGTCCCTAATTTAGCAGTGTAAGACTAGAAGGAAGGCAGCTAGTCATCACCACCCACCGCCAACTCTTGGGCTACTCTTTTACTAACGAATAGTAGGAATTTACCGTAACATTATAACGCCCCCGCGGCTGAGAGGGCGAGCATGTTTGACGCAACCCGGAATATCCGAGAGAAATGGATATTTTCTTTCGGACTTTTGTTCTCAGCAGAGTTTGCAGTAAGTTGACGTACATAACACAGGACAAAAGTTGCCAATAAATGGAAGGCTTAGAATAAGCTAGAGATTTACTGTTGGGGAATGCTCCCGTTTCCTTGGTCGGTGAAGATTTATAACCTGGTGGCTTGTACTATGCGTACTACATCTGTCATACAATACCCTGGGTGGTTATGAATTAATATGTTGGTGGTTAGTACCCCACTTTAGATCGTTAAACTTTCGTAAACTTGCGTAGTGAAGACAAGTTATGCGCATGCAATAGGTTTTTTGACCCTTTTATTGGAGCTGTTATTGTACTTACGTTTTATAGCGTTATAATGTACGTATAGGATTTGTATTGGAACACTCTATACATATATATTTAGAAGAAATGATTATTACACGGCGTAATCAAACCTTGCCTAATAATAAACACTGTTACATCTGTGTGTTCTTTACAAGAAAATGCCTATCTAATGAAAAGAAACTGGATGACTCTTTGCTCTATATCGGAGTTATAAGAGCATGCTAACGATTAAGATTGCTTAAAAGATGAGTAGTTGTTAAGACAGAATTCCACACAGAAATTTATACAAGACCATACAAACTTATACATTAAAAATGCTGTAACTAGAAATGTAAAATTACTGGCTCTGTAGTTCACAGCAACTTAGTATAAAATATACAGTAGTATAAAAAATAATGTGAATCTTTTTTATGTGTAGTTACTGCAGACTTTACAACAAGCAATGTCTTTACTGTAAAAACTATAAAATGTAAGTTAATAATTAAAATAATTGCTGTGATAATGGTTGCAGTAATTTGCCTTGAATATTACAACTGACTTAATTTTTACTGTAAGCATATGTATATTAACTTTACTTGCTTTATTATAAGCATTTGTTACATAAGACTGCAACAAAAATATTTTCTAGTTGATAAATTTATTCTGATCATAAAAATTATCACGTTAAAAACAAAATTATCATTGAATCACTCATTATTTCATAAGTATGATCACAAAACTCTAGGCCCGGCATGGCCAAGTGGTTAGGGCGCTCGACTCGTTCAAATCCCCGTCACACCAAACGTTCTCGCCCTTTCAACTGTGGGGGCGTTATAAAGTTACGGTCAATTCCACTGTTCGTTGGTAAAAGATCAGCCCGAGGGTTGGCGATGGGTGGTGACGACTAGCTACCTTCCCTCTAGTTTTACAGTGCTAAATTAGGGATGGCTAGCGCATGTAGCCCTGTGATGAACATGAAAGTAAATGATTACATAAATATGAAACAAAGTCACCATAAACTCTAAAACATTGGTGAGGTGTTACTTTAAAAGAATATCAGTTTTTTTAGTATATTTACACTAACAGGTACTTTCGTTATAGATAAATAAAAAGTGGTACTCGCATCTCTTTTGAAAGGTAAATTATCCACCTATTCATATCTATAAAACTTGAAGCAGTTATTATGTATACGTTTGACAGCTTCTTCAGGTTTGATCAAAGAGACATCTTCATTTCCAAAAACTGTGCAAATTATTAAGACCGTATGTTAGATACAATCAAACTGTAGTCCAGAAACAATGTATGCAACTATCTATACTGATGGATATAAGATGTGTCAAACTGACAAAAGATGAAAAATGCCCTCATCTGAACAAAGTTTAGAATGAAGGTAAAAACTCACAATTATACCATGTGATCTGACAGAATCAACTGTTGAAATGGAAACATTAATAGCTGTTTTTGATGTTTCAGAAAACTTCCTTAAAACACATTTTCTTTATATATAAATTTTTACTTGGATTATTTTCAATAAAAAAATATCAAAGGTGAGCAAACATCAATTATAAAATGTAAATAAGCGCATGGTTTCAATAATCTTAGCAAATGAGGTATTTTGCAAATTGGTAAATGGCACAAATTATTCAAAAAATTCCAGTGTTGATATTGTATGATGTATACGGATTAAGGAACGAACATAATAACTATGAAGATTACCCATCCATATATATATATATATATATTTCAAAATAAATTAGCTATTAATTAGTATAAAAGGAGTACTCAGGTATTTTTTGGGGAGGGTGGAAGTCTTTTATATATTAATAGACCAATACCTTTGTCGGCACAGCAGTATGCCTGCAGTCTTACAACGCTATAAACCGAGTTTCGATACCCGTGGTGGGCAGAGGACAGATAGTCCATTGTGTAGTTTTCTGCTTAATTACAAACATATCTGTTGCTTTTAATTACTGTAATTAGAATAACATGGCATGCTACTCTAAACAATATAAGTCAGCTATGTAAATCGCAGTAAAGCTGTAAGACTACGTAACACTGAATATTACAGTAACATATTGTTTCCTTCAAATCCGTTCAACTGCTGTAAAATTTATAGTAAAATACTTTACAGTTTACAGTAATTTTTACAGTGTATGTGATCTTTATGGCTAGTCATGAGCGATGTCAGCGAAATATACGCTGCAAGCTATGGATATTATCTCAAAATCTGCCGATTCAGCTCCTCATTCACAAACTTCCCTCTAGGCATCTCAGACCAGAGTAAAATAACTTCCTGTTTCCGACAGCCGTGCCTTATTTATTCCACATTCATAGACAGATATTTTATCACAGTTTCATCATGGTAAATCCTTCATGAAACAAACGAAACTACGAAAATTTCTTTAATTAATTCAACGAGTGCAAGATTTATGATTACAAACTTTTTTGTTTTTCTCTTCTATCTAAACTATGAATTCTGTGTATGCAAAAGAAGGAACATTGACATTTTTTTTTATTTTGAAAGACGGCATAAAGAAATAGTAATAGAAAGGATTGATTGCATCCGAACCCAAATAATTTCAGTCGAGGAAATTAGTACGTTTGAAAACCATATTCAACTCCAATGTTCTAAAAGTACGCCTCAAGGGTCTGTATCGAAACAACTTAAGTATAACAATTGATTGTTGCAATTTTCATTAGCAATCGATTGTTTTCTAACTGTAAATATTAATATGTGTGTATTTAGTACGCGTAGAATGGCATATTTGCATTGGCTTTTTCGTTAATGGTGCAAATTGAGTTGCCAGAGCTATTAGTCACTTATATCGAAACTTTAAAAGATAAAGATCAAAATACAACGGAGAGAAGACAAGTAATGTCTTCATTAAAGTCGTTATCGAACATCGTCTACTTTCGAGAGTTATGGAATCAACTTATAAAATAAACTGGTATTCAAGAGCGTACTAACTATCATGTTATGAATTTAAAGCTGATATATATATATATATATGCTATATTTCTAATTATTAGTTAGGAATATTTTAAGAAAATAGACCAGAACCAAGTCCACTTCTAGAAATGAATACAGATTAAACACCGGTGGTATTTTTTCAACTCAGACCACATAAAACGTTTTCATGCATACATTTGATTACTTCTTGTTTCAAATTTTGAGCTGCTGTTGAAGCTTAGTTTAATTAAATATACAGTACAATATAAACAAATTATCCTTCTTATTACACAACTCATAAAGGTAGAGGATCGCTGTTTTCCGTATACAGGTATCTTATATTCAGATATTACGTAGTAAAAAGTACCATATTGCCTGATTATAGGGCGATGTCAAATATGAAACGATTCTCATTTTCATGAACCATGGAAGTGTCATAGAATCCATTTTCAAGTCTGCAAAATCACTACCATAAATTAACAGCCTGCAGGTGGCTTAGTTTCAAGAATCAGAAATGGTCAAAAGTGAATATCTGGCGCACATACGTTGATGGAAGTTACCTGAATATTCAGAAATGCAACAGGCTAGAGTAGATAGATCGGGCCTGTCGCTGGTGGCGATTATGAGACGACCTTCAGTCTTATAGACTAATTATTAATAAAAAAATATTGCCGTATAATCGGTCCAATACAATAGTTATGAAATTATGACCGAAATTCAATTAACTGAAAATATATTGAAACTAACATTAATATTAATTTTTTATGAAGGTTTGTCGAAAGTGATAGTTACATTATTAACTACAGAATTCATAATTGAAGCAGAGCTGCTAAGGCTATCCTAATTTTAAACTATTCCCAGAGGGAAAACAGTTAGCATCGCCCACCATAAATGTTAAAGATTTGAATTTCATTCTTGTAATACACACACAGCTTAAAGTGCGGCATCGCACAAATTCAGAACCAAAAGTCTACCAAATATCCAACCCACACCCCGATATTAATTATAAAATCAAATTCAGAAAACAAACTATCCAGTTAAATTACTGCATTGTATTTGTTTGCTAGGGCTATCAATTTTGATTTTATATCTTTATATTGGATGTTATTATTATGTTATATAAGAGAAGAACAAAAGTACCCGTCCCTTGTTACCGAAAACGTTTCGATTAATCAACCAGTTGAAATTACTTTATAGACCAGAAAAAGGATTTTGTTGCACTTTTGGTTTATTTCAGAGTCAAAGCTCTGAGCTATTTATACCGTTTAGTGCAAAAAGTAATTGTTGAGCATTTCAGTCATGCAAAGAGACTCTCAACAATAATATACGGTAACTATATTTTTATTCTTTAAGCTACGTTACTAAATACTGCGATTAATTCCTAATTATTTAATGCAGAATATTTTGCTTGAGAAATAAAATGTGGCATCAACATTATTCATGTGGCCAGGCATGGCCAGGACGTTTAAGGCCTTCTACTCGTAATTTGAGAGTCGCGGGTTCGAATCTCAATCGCACCAAACATGCTCGCCCCATTTAGCCGTAGGGGCGTTATAATGTTACGGTCAATCCCACTATGCATTGGTAAAAGAGTAGCCCAAGAGTTGACGATGGGTGATGATGACTAGCTGCCTTCCCACCAGTCTTCCAGTACTAAATTAGCACAGATTAGCTGTCGAGTAGCTTTGTGCGGAATTCAAAAAACAAAAACAAACTGTCCTTCTAAACCTCTGTCAGGAGTTGGCTTAATTCTCAAAATGCTGTTGCGACCTCTACACATCCTGATAGCTTTTAATTCCGAAATTTAAGATTTATTTAATGTTTAACGTTATTAAATATTTTCCCAATGCATAATGCTGTTCTGCTATTCTGATGAAAAATATATATGTATGAATCATATGCTATGTTTTGCTCATATCTTCTTTCGCGTCTACTTGGATCCCAGTATCCTCTATGTACTATATGTCAGGGCTTTCCTGGTCAGAATACAACCGATCCTGTAAATGTTTTCCTTTCTTTTTTAAGTCTGAATGATGTCTAGGTATAAAGATGTTTTATGGCCTTTTACCCTAAAGCAGCCTCATTCTCTCTTCAATAAGAACCAACTTGTTACGTGCTCGTCTGAATTAAGGGCAAACCTAAACCACGGTTTTCGAAGCATAATCCATTACACAAAAACTCAAAGAAGATCAGTACAGGTGTTTCGAAACATTGTCAAACACTGATCAGGCAGGCACTAAGGAAATACATTTCACGAAACCAAGTCAAGTAAACCAAGCTCTCCAGTTGCACAGCGACATGTCTGCAGAGTTACAACCCAAGAAACTTGGTTTCGGTACCCGTAATGGGCAGAGCACATATAGTCCATTACGTAATTTTATGCTTAGCTACAAGTAAAGTTAATACACTTTTAATAATAATGTATCCAGATAACAATTTGCAACAAACGGGATTCTCTTTACGACTAATAGGGTACAACAACAATATAAAAGATTGTATAACATTACAAATTAGTGACAATACCCATTCACCAGTTTATTCAGGAAAATATATTTAAATGTTAATATCAAGCTTTTTTTTTTTTAAATCTAAATTGTTGTATTAACGTAATTCAAGACACAAGACAGCCTTTATTTATACTTGTAAACTACTGTATATGCTTAGTCAAACAAAAGTTTTTATATTATTTGGGTTTTGATTTTGTTTCTTCACCAACTGTGATGCTAGAAGTGCAATAATCTGTAGATTTTTCTAGGGATTTACTGACTAACCAACAACGTAAATAAGCGTAAAGAAATTTGTTTTATGTAGAGAACATGCTACATCAAGTAATTTTCACTACACTTACATATCGTTGTGGCATGGCATGGCCAGATGGTTATGGTTCCCGACTCCTAATCGGTAAGTCGTGGGTTTCACACCAAACATACTCGTCCTTTCAGCCGTGGGGACGTTATAATGTTACGGTCAATCCCACTATTCGATGGTAAAAGAGTAACACAAGAGTTGACGGTGAGTGGTGATGACTATCTGCCTTCCCTCTAATTTTACATGGCTAATGCATACAGCCCTTGTCTAGCTTTGTGCGAAATTCAAAAACAAACGTATTTTTATTGGTGCCCCCCAGTGGCTCAGCGGTATGTCTGCGGACTTACACGCTAAAAACCGGGTTTTGATACCCGTGGTGGGCAGAGCACAGATAGCCCATTGTGTAGCTTTGTGCTTAATTCAAAACAACAACAACAATTTTTATTGGTGAATTTACTGTTGTATTAGCATAACATGTCTCCGTACAAAAATATTGCGAAAATAATATTTAGCATAAAATAAAAGAAACAACATGCAACAACAGGTTATATAGTTTGATTGACACTTTAAGATGTAAAATTCAGAAAAAAAAACAAATGTTATGACAAAAAGACGCAACATTCACTAAATGAGAATTTGGTGCGCATTTGAGACGATGTTGTTGTTGTTTTGAATTAAGCACAAAGCTACACAATGGGCTATCTCTGCTCTGCCCACCACGGGGTATCGAAAGCCGGATTTTAGCGTGTAAGTCCGCAGACATATCGCTGAGCCACTGGGGGGCCATTTGAGACGAAGTATTCAGTAAAACAAAAACAAAACAATAAAAGTTAGATATAGGCGCTTGACCACAAGAATTTGTTGCGATTTTCACCAGAATAAAACCGTTACGATAATAAACACAATAGTGACAAACAATAACAAGAAAGTTTTTTGTGATATTAAATTGCTGTATTCAACAAAGGGCAACTCGTTACAGCAATAAAATGCAATGTTCACCAAAATAAAAATTTTGCGATAATGTGACACAACCTTCGTGGAAAAAAGAATTTTTTTTATTATAATAATAGACAGCATTGAAAAACAAATCAATTGTATTATGTTAATATAAGGCTCAGTATTCTTGTTCTTTCAAATATTTTAAATAGAAAATATCTGTACTTAAGATAGACAAGGAATCATATTCAGGATTAACTAAAATTAGGTGCTTAGTGGAAGAATGTACTTTTATTGCCTCAGGAGAGAAAGATTTCTGTCATTAATTTCTCCAATTAATTAAGTTTTTATAGCCACCAGCAGCACAAAGAGTGAGAATGTTAATCATTTCAATTAATGAAAGATCATTAAATCTCCATTAATAGATCACCTAACGAAAATATCACTCAGTCAGAAATCAATATTTTATGTACAAACGGTTTTTGGCGGGATAAGAATTTATTCACTCTCGTTTTCCTTTATTTTCTCATTACTTCCTACTATATATAAGTTTCTGCAGGTCAGTTAACCAAGAATTCAAGGTTGTCACCAAAACTTAAGTTGATAATAAGGCGCATTCATATATTTAACACCGTGGGTGTATAATACAAACGGCAACTATCGAAGTGTTCAGGTTATATAGTATATTAAAATAAAAGGAAAGAGAAAAACACATGAGGAATGTAATGTCCAAGAGATCAATAACCTATGAAAATAATATAAGCAAATTCACTTGGTTTCGTTAAAGAATTTTATCGTTCAACTTTAAAGTTAATCTTTGTTTGTCCTATGTTGTTTGGTATTATTACTTTTGCAACTTATTAGCTTTCTTGTTTGTGAATTAGATAGGAAGGATCTAATTTCTCCAGAAAGAAAAATGCTTGAAACATTTAGAATGTGTTTTTCTATTTCAGAGTTTATGCAAAAGCTACATAAAGAGCTATCTGTGCCAACTGTTTGTTTGTTTGCTGGAAATTAAGCACAAAGCAACACAATGGATTATCTGGGTTCTCCCACCGCGAGTTTTGACACCCGGATTCTGGCATTGTACGTCCGTAGACTTACTGCTGTGCGATTGAGTGGTGTTTCTAACCATCCTTAATTTCAAACTAATAAACTAGGAATAATAATAAAAAAACTGCCAGTCAATAGCGCCCATTTCCTTCCGTTGGGCTACTATTCGCTGATCAAATAGTGGGATTTGACCACAGCTCTCGTAGCACACCCCCTGTCCTAAAGTGTGAAAAACGTTTTTGTGGCAAAGAGCTGTTAACCATAAATCTCCGGATTCACATTTTGAACATTAAAACATTAAGCTTTGTGCTTAATTACAATAAAAGCAAGCCTTTAGTGGCCATAGCGCATGTAACCAATTGTGTAACAGGCTGGAAGAACAAAAGCAACCTCGAAATAAGTACTCTTAATACTTCAACATTTTGAAAAAACAAAACTGAAAGCCTTTAAAGACAGAATAAGGTTGATTGAACAGAATGATTGACTTTCACATACCTTTTCCATGCTGTAAGATTTTGCGTATTTATAGTAAACTCGGAACAAAAGAAGTCAATACCAACTTCAACTATGAAATAGCCTAAATATTTCTCTGATTCATCTCACACAAATGTCTTTTACATCTGATACGTGGAACGCGGATAAAGTCTTCAGGGTTTTTACGTGAGGTGAGGAAAGATGAGCAAACATCCATTATCTGTTTGATTATTGATTTCTTTCGTTGACAGTTTTTTCCACACACGTCGACACAAACATGATCAGCTTTATTATAGGTAATCTTATTAAACTAAATGATAAGACATTAAGACATCAAAAGTATATTCATGACGTGACATTGGTTTTTTTTGGAAAATACGTTAGTCGGCACGGTAAGTTTAATGAACGTGTTATATAGAACATGTTTCTTACTGTCAAGGATGAAGAGAGAAAAATGGAAATAAAGAAAGGAAGAACAGAAAACCAACATTAAAAGTATTTAATGAAAGGTTCAACGGTTCGAATCCCACTATTTGTTGGTAAAAGAGTAGCCAAAGAGTTGGCGTTGAGTGGTAATTACCTTCCCTCAGGTCTTTCACCGCTAAATTAGGGATGACTAGCGCAGATAGCCCTCCTGTAACTTTGCGCAAAATTCAAAACCAAACCAAACCAATGATAGAAATATAACATATAGTGGCAGATGCTTACTGTAAAAAATAATGATAAAAAAGATTAGCAGCTTCTCACCATATAGCTACATTATAACTCCTAAGCCGTTAATTGGAGTAGCACGTATTATGCTCTTAAGGTAAACTCATAAGACGACAAGTTTTTTGTAAGAAACTACTTCCCAATTCTTACCTGATACGCACAACTTCTAGTTTGGAAATATTTGTAGTAACTAACGATAAGTGATAATAAATAACAAAATTATCCCAATGGCGACCACAGCAGCTCCGAACAGCTGCACATTCTAAATAAGTCTTTGGATATCTTCTAAAGAATGTTTCTCCATTCTTTTACGGAAGCCTTTTGCACCTGATTCAGTTTGTCTGGCATGTGAGGAGGCTTGATACCAATTACAGGAGGTAGTTAAGATGCGTTACACGAGATTCACGTCCTGTGGAAACTTATATTACTGTCTGTCGAAAGTAACTCGAGTCCAGTACATCAGCTGAAGGCCGGGCAGTGGATACAGCAGCACACAGAACATTGTTCTTAATGTTGTACAGATCAACAAGTGTATTGCAGCAGATGACTACTAACACCCTGAGAGAACCATTTTCAGTTCTGTAAAAGACGTCATCCGATGTTGAACACTCTTTAGAAACCACTCTAGCATGTTGCCTTTTTTACTTCCATGATGATAATCATTATGGTATCTACCATTTTTACAAACAGATCTAAGATTTTTCTTAACTTCCACGATGGCCATAATTATGATGGCTATCATTCTTTACAAACAGATCTGTTTTTTTCTTGATTTCCATGTTGATTCTCATTATGGGG
This sequence comes from Carcinoscorpius rotundicauda, assembly GCA_011833715.1. Taxonomy (NCBI): domain Eukaryota; kingdom Metazoa; phylum Arthropoda; class Merostomata; order Xiphosura; family Limulidae; genus Carcinoscorpius; species Carcinoscorpius rotundicauda. Next base: position 30,216,760 of record CM022398.1, read on the forward strand.
GGTACCATTCTTTATAGGCAGTTATAGGATTCTTATTGACTTTCATGATAAACGTCATTATGGTAGCTACCATTCTTTGCATACAGGCTTACGGGTTTTCTTGATTTCCACCACGGACTCCCATTTTGCGTAAAAAGTGTTGCACACCCTAAATACGTTTTTGGATAATGTTCTAAAGAATGCTTACCCATTATATTACAAATTATCTTCCATCCGTAACTTCCAATACATCAGTTTTCAGATGCCTTTACGGCATAATTCTGAACCATATGCAAATTGTTTAATTGTGAACTCTTTTCGATACATAAATTTGCCTTACCTTCTTACAGATATGCATTTTTTTTGTTCATGTACCGTTTCTAAAGTGATCACAATATGTCAGTTTACTTTTTAACTGTTTTTGTTACGAATTAGTTGATATATTTTTGAAATTTCAGTTTTCTTGGAATATCCAAAGGAGACGACAGCCAGTTTTGTTAGACGTTCCTGAGACGTGAACTGTCTTAGTTAGGCTTCAATGGATTTTCACTTTAAACAATTTTTTCTAGTAGATACAACAGTCACTGGAACTGTATGTAACACTTTGTGATAGACTGGTGATAAATCATTATTGTGAATGGAATTTAGTGTTTCAAGAATGTCAGATGTCTTTGGGAGAGTTCTAATTTGTAACTAGCTTGGACTTTGAAGCTCAACCACTGAATCAGTTTTTGTCAACATCCAGCTTAGTTCCATTAGTGATGTGACGCTACATAAAAAAAGTACAGCTAAACCTCTGCGTTGTGTTCAACATCCATTTTGAACGGTTTTATATATCGTACAGGAATCCCCAAACGACAAGTAATCACGAAATATCTTAAGCTTATCTCCGAGTTTCACTAATTAAGCACAGTCCACAATAAATGTAACACACACAGCATCGTTGTCGTGCAGCAGTTATTGGCTTAACCTGAGATTGGGAATTACCAAGTGCTTTTTTTTCCGTACAAGTCTTTAGCAGTTTTGGAACAACTGACTTTTTTTTTATTATTTTAACGCTGATCATGGGACCTACGAAAGCGTTTTCTTCATGTTGAAGAAAGCTTTGCCGTAAGTAATTAACCATATGTGCGCTTGGTTTTGAATAGCTCTCGAATGTGCTACTACTTGCTCTATATGGAGCGTATCTGACATACAACCGCGATAATGATTATAGATACGTTATGTGGGTTGTCAGATGTTCGTTTAAAATGTGTTAAATAAAGCACAGTTATTAAAATGTATCTTATATGTGAAACATACGAGTTGTAAGCTAGTAAATCGTTGTCAGAATGTATTTGGGGAGTAAATGAAAAATATTTTTTCCATTTCATTAAAATGAATGAAGGCAACAAATTAAACAAAACAATTTAAAAATATATGATATTAAACACACCTTTTACTTGAAATGAAGCAGAACACTTCACTAGGTCCCAATGTCTTGTTTCCCTCAACGCTTAAGAATGTCGGAGCAATGACAGTTTCCCTGTCTGTTATTAAAATTGAATAGTGCAGATTGCTACTTCTTAGACACTAGGTTTGTTATCTGTTCTGTCCACGAGGTAATAGTTGCCCTCTGTAACGCTAACTCTACAAAATCATTAGCAATACGACGTTGAGTATCTCCACACTCGTCTTGATTTAGTCAAGTCAACCACTTTCTCACTGACAAGATCAGTTCAGAAAGACAACTGAACACAAGTTCACCTATCACACTAAGCACAGAAGAACGTCAAAACTTACAATGATTTCTAACAGCAAGCCCGGCATTGCGAAGTGCTAAGAGTGCTCGACTTGTAATCTATAGGTTGCAGGTTTAAATCTCTGTCATACTAAAACATGCTCGCGGTTATAATATGATGATCAATCTAATACTTGTTGGTAAAAGAGTAGCCCAAGAGTTGGCGGTGGGTGGTGACGATTAGCTGACTTTTCTGTAGTCTTATACTGTTATGTTCGGAACGGTTACCGCAGGTAACCCTCATGTAGCTTTTCGCGAAATTCAAAAACAAACATAACCGTCCCTGTTTTTGAGCTAATAGACAAAAAGGAAGACTGCTATTAAACGGAACCCATTAATAGTTATTAGGCTACCCCCATCTGATTGAATAATGGGATTTGACTTGCCACTCTTATAGCATATCCACAACCCCAATGTGCGACGTGTGTTGTTGCAGCAATGGATCGCAAACTAATATAGAAGAGAGTTGTGGAATACAAAATAACATAAAAAGGAAGAAATTAACAGAACATGTTGGTAATGCAAACTCGTTGTTATTTCTAAAAAGTTTTGATTTTAAAATTGTGTTTCTAAACACGCGATATGTATAGCACAGATACTTCATTGTGTAGTTTCGTGTTTAACAACAAACAAATAATTCTTCAGAAAACTTCTGGAAGTAAATTGTAATACAAATTTACCATAAGTGTCAAATACATTGAGTAAATACACCATTAAAGTGTTACAAATTATAGAAACACACACCAGTCAGATGGTTAAATATTTCTTAACAAGTGAAAAAGACACGCATTTTGTTCATTATAATATATAGTTATAATACACGGCTATATCTGAATTGATTTGATACCTGTAAACTGTGGTGAGTTTTAACTTGATTCTGGTTTAGTACTTAACTTAAATATTTGAATTTCGCGCAAAGCTACACAAGAGCTACCTGCAGGAAAGTAGGTAGTCAACACCACCCACTGCCAACTCTTAAACTACTTGCTTACATAAGAATAGTGGGATTACACGTCACATTACAGCATCCTCAAGCTCAAGACTCAAGAGCCTTATCCGCCAGGTCCTACTCAACTCATATCTACAACTTCCAGTGACTGTGTGCAGGTTTTAGCGAGTTGTTGTTGTTGTTGTTGTTTTGAATTAAGCACAAAGCTACACAATGGGCAATCTGTGCTCTGCCCACCACGGGTATCGAAACCCGGATTTTAGCGTGTAAGTCCGCAGACATACCGCTGAGCCACAGCGAGACCTTCTAGCGTTTATTGTTTCAAAAATACACAAATTGACCTCCACTTGCAGTAATTTGTAATGCTTATTAAGTTTGTGATGTTGTAATTCATTAAATAATCGAGGTCAGGATATAATCTAAACACAGATGCAAATAATTTCTGTTTTCAATTTGACCTATGACCTTTCTTCTCCGAGGTCTTTAGCTTTGCTAATAATTTCTGAATAACATTACAGAAATAACCAGTAAATTCTTTATGTTCAGGAACTTCTGTATAGAACCCGAGTTTATTTATTGTGCCTGATTTGTTTGTTTGTTTGTTTCAAGTTAAAGCACAAAGCTACACAGTGGGCTATATGTTCAATTTCTAATTGAAGGACAAGAAGCCAAGTTTTTGATCTTGATCTTACAAATATTAACCAGGTTTTAACTTTTATAATACTTTCTCAATGCAGAGATTTTATTATTTTTAAGACTTTTACACACTCACGTTTACGTAAACAAATACATGTGATTAATCATCATAAAGTTTTGCCTGTAATGGTGCAAGTAGGAAGAAGTGGCTGAATACATAAAGTTGATGAGGAACTATGTCTCTAAACTAAAGCTTTCCTATGAGGTAGAATTGTTTGAATTTGAAATCACCTGGTGGTGATAATGTAAGGAGGGTTGTGGTTGCGCCCATGCATCAATCATTTTTCACGTAGAGAATAATCACATCAGGGCGTAATTTGGAAAACCAAACAACTGTTTTGACGCAAGGATTTTTATAAAAGCATCATTTCTTTATTGTTTTTAAGCCTAGAATAACGTAGTAAATTACATCTCCAACTTAAACTCTTGAATTTCTTCTCATTGTAATCGCTTGTGAATAATTAATTGATAATCGTTATAAGATAAATGCTTCCTTTGAATCGTTAAAAGTACAGATAAAAAATTTGACAGTACCTAGTATTAGTGAAATAATTTTAGGAAATGTAAACAGATTAATACTGTCTCTTAATGTAGACTTTAACTACAAGTAGGCTTCGATTTCAAACACTAAATATCAACATATTACAGTATTTAATTTACATTGCAGATTGCTGTTACTTTCTGTTAGTGTTATAAACTCAGAAACTATCAGTGTGTTGATGCTCGCCATAGAAAAGTTTCTTTTATGCCGCATTAACTTTCATTTATTCCCTTTTATTTATTATTAGTTAAACAAAGGAAATAATTTATAATGAATTGGTAACAGCAAAAAAATGGAACGAAAGTTTTAAACAGAAATTTCGCAATGGTCCCTCATATAGGATGTCTTTGCAAATGCACCTTGAGGCGGAAGTAACGAAAAATAAGAAAACCTCGTTTCAGCTGTTCGCTTTGTGCTAATCTTGGGGTAAATGAGACATGACAAGTTTTATTTTTTCTTTCCTTTGGTCTTCTACTTTATGCCATCTGCGTGTTCACACTGTAGTCAAGAGAGTGAAACACATAAATACAACCAACTACATTAGGGGGTGACCTTGCTATTTTATGAGTTTCTTAGCGGAACAATTGTTTGTTTATTTTTGAAGCCCCCCAGTGGCTCAGCGGTATGTCTGCGGACTTACACGCTAAAATCCGGGTTTCGATACCCGTGGTGGGCAGAGCACAGATAGCCCATTGTGTAGCTTTGTGCTTAATTCAAAACAACAACAACAATTATTTTTGAATTTCGCGCAAAGCTACACGCGGACTATCTGCGCCAGCCTTTCTTAATTTAGCAGTGTAAGACTAGAGGGAAAGTAGCTAATCATCACCATCCACCGCCAAACTCTTGGGCTACATTTTTTACCAACGAATAGTAGAATTAACCGTCACATTATAACGCCCCTACGCCTAAAAGGGCAAGTATTTTTGGTGCGACGGGGATTCGAATCCTTGATCCTCAGATTGCGAGTTGAGTTCCTTAATCACTTAGCCATGTGGGGTCTTATTAGAATGGTATTCCCTTCTTTAAATAACACAAAGCAGGGATTTCAGGTTGTGAAAACAAATTGAAAAGTCTATTTTAATAATTAATACCTTCTTTATGAACTATCGTGTAATATAGTATAAACAAAATAAATACGTAAATTGAGTAGAGAATAAAAATACGAGTTTTTTGTTTTTTAATTAGAACTGATGTACATTATAGAATTTGTGCTTTACAAACCCATCACTATGGCTAAACTACTTTTGATACTCTATCGGTATGTGTTTGAATTGATTACTGGACTAAATGATTTAGCTAAGCCAAACATGAATAAAATGCTTACAATAAAAACAGTTGTCCCTTGCACATCAAGAACTGTAAGGTAAAAGTCGCACCAGATTAATCCTAGATATAATTTATTATTCTCAATATTAGCTTATTTAACCTTATTTATTGACCATAGTGTTGCCATGTTTATAGAAGAACGCGCCCGAGGATCTTATTTTAAGACCAGCGGGTGTAATTTAGCATCAACACGCTTCGTCTCCTTTCCTGTTGCCATGGGAACAGATCCATCAATGATGGTATCATGGTAGCCTGTAATTGTGCTAGTGAGAGTTGTGTATCTTACTATGTTTGATATGTTAGTCATAGAGATATGGTCGTGAAAAATAGGAAGATTTGGTGTTTTTCAACATTAATCTATATTTGTCAGTTAAGTGAATGTTACTAAACTGTTCAACAGCAACAGAATAAGCGCCATCTTTTGTAAAATAATGGTACTCGTACAAGTACGAAAGTAGTTGTGTTACTGTCGGATTTTATACCATAAATACATTCTACGTATGAACAATTAATAATTTCATTCATATTATTATAAATTTTCAAAAGCGGAATGATTATATTTCTCCCAAATATTAAACGGTAAAAAACACCTGCTTAGTGAAACATATAATAACATGAAAACAAGAAATTAATTCCAATTTAGTCTTCTGTCATTATGATCGTACAATATTAAGTTTATGCTCTGTAATTTTGAAAATAGGTAATACATATAACGTATTTTCACGTAGTCTTCCAGAAACAATACCGATATTACGTTATCCATTCACTAAGAATTTCAGATACATGTGTGTGAGTTTTAAGAAATATATATACACGCACAAATAATTTCAATCCAACAATATTGTGCAATGCTATCAAAAGAAATAATTAACTTTTTGCTTCAGTGCAAAAACCGATAAATCTGTCACGCAGATCAGTGTGATATTAAAGTTGTAAAGTTAGCATATACTTCAGGTTAATTGCTTCAATAGTTATCTGATCACTAGAACAATAAGATGAAGTGAAAGGTGCGAGAATGTATGAATGGTAAATTGATATTTTTCTGCGACAAAAATACTCTGCCAGTAAAGGAGAACTTTTTTTTTTTCTGAAACATAGGCAAGAATATAATAAAATGTTTTCTCATTAAAAATGTACACAATATCAAGATATCACAAAAGGCGCGTTGTCTGAGTTTTCTAAGAACTTTTGTGCTTTATTTTGGGTTTAACATGGTTTTTTTGGAATCAGATGTTCATAAAATATTTAAATTTGCAAAAGCCATTTTTCCTTGACTTTAAACCCTGAAACACCCGTATTGTTACGGCAGAAATGTAGTTTAAATTACAACGTATAATTGCATATCTAGTAACGCTGAGAAAGCTTCATTAAGTGGTGTCCAAGTTTGAATTCAGTAATATTAAATCGTAAAAAATTTAGATACATGCAAATACAAATCCCAGTTTTATTCTTCGGTTGTGTTTTTTTTCTTGGATCATTATAAATCTCTACGTGCTCAGTTACGAGAGAGTATATCATCATTTCTTGATATAAACCGTCATGTATACTGTTACGATAAAATAGTGTTTCGAAGTTTTTCTTGATTAGAAAAGTTGCAAACGAAAGTGCACATATATTGCTGTTTGACAAAGTATAATCCATGAGCCTGCTTAGTAATGGGAATCAAGAGAAATAGGCAGGAATTCCTTACTGCAAAAGTCCATTTGTCAGAATGCCTGCTGTGTGACTGGTGAAGGAATTTCTGTCTTCTTTACACCCTTGAGATGGTGGGATGAATAGTGAAAGAATTTGACGAAGGAGACGCTAATGAAACTGTCCCTCAGTCCATTCCGAAAGATGTTTATAAAATCCGTAGATGACACCATATAACTTGATCGTAACTTGTATTTTTTACGTCCAACTATATTTGCAGTGTAGCCTTGAATGAATTAACATTTTTGCCAATATTACATGTAGACATTTAGGAAAATATGTATTAGATCTTTTCATGAAAAACTAAAAGAAAAACAAATTACACAAATCTTCAGATGGTGGTTCAAACAGACTCTGACACTCCTCCATTGTTTTTGTCTTTAAATATTTAAAGGTGAATTTTCAACAAATTTACTAATTGCCTTAGAAACTATACTTTGGTTAGGTATAATACCTGTGTTGTTGCCATATTTTTAAAGACTTTAGATTTTGAGTAAAAAATGAAACAAAATATGCGAGTCCTCGAATTCAAGTTTGTTTTGGTCGTTCGGCTGTTTCCGTGACGTTTTACAACAATGACGTAATAGTTGCCAAACATGCTTCGTTGCGCACCGACCATTTTGTTCCTTTCAGTGCTGGTGTTTTATGTGAATTTATCGGTACTTTTTCGGATTACATAATTTGTGAAACTGTTTTTGGTCTTGATATTGCTGCTTTATGTTCGTTTTATGATAATATAGTTTACTGCTTTGCTTATGGTTGTAAAAACGGTTCATCATCGGGCAAAAGCTTCTTTTCGTTTTCGTGCAAGGAGAAGGAACCGGTAAGGTAGCGATAGTGGATGTGGATGGTCAATAGGAAGAACTGGACTCCTTCATACCATGCAAAGCTTTGTAAAGATCAATTTAAACGCTCATGTTTTGTGTTGAATCCCACTGTTTTGGATCCCATGGGTTTCAAGTATGATCATAGTTTTGGATAAACAGTATCTTTGATTGTAGGTTGAACTCAAATATACTATTTTAGGTTTAACTGCATCATGAAAATTACACACTCATGACTTAGTTCCTCATCACCGAAGAGACCATTCAAGTCAACAAATTCATAGTATGATGCCTCCAAGACATCTATATTCAGGCAATTTCCATCAAAGCCTCGAGTCTGGGTAATGCACTCTTCATCTTTTACTCAGTTTGACACCTTGTCGTATGAGCGACAACAAACGCATTCTCTCTTGTGGTTGGCTTCTGCTCGCATAAATCACACCCACACCTTGGACAAACATGTGGAATATGTCATAAATTATACATTTAGGGTAAATATTAAATTAACTATTCAGACTGCTATATCTAGTTTGATTTTAAAGACAGAATTATGACGTATAATTGAAATTCATTTTACTATGAATCATAAATATCCGGTACAATGATTGTGGAAGGGCCGAGTATTAGTTACCTAAGTCGGCAAAATATAAACAAATAAAACCCTGTCCGTAATACCAATGATTTATAAACACCAGACAGATTTCGAGATGCTTAAATTTGCATGTGAAATAATACTGACCACATTTGTTGTCATGACTTAGACTTACCATTCTTCCACTGGAAGTGTGACAGACTCGCAACTGGTCTGGGTGCTATCAGTGTTGCTCACAGTTCCGCTACTCTTGCTCGTAGAACTGTCCTCATCACTAGAACTTGTCAGATCTGTGTCAAAAGTAACTGTTCTACGTTCATTCAGAGTAGGTTTGAATTGATCTGGCGATACTCGACACTGTTCAGAACACAAAATCAAAACAGACTCCACCTGTGTTTCTCCGTATGCACTGGCCATGTTTATTTACATTCAACGCGCTGGCGTTGGCGGTTTGTTTGGCAATTAATACGTCACAGTACTTTTCCTAGCGGCAAACGTAAGAACTAAAACGTTGGGATTGCTGCTCGGAAAGGGATCTCTCTGCACCGAGTTCTATGTTTCAGTTATTAGCACATATGTTTCATAAAAAATGTGAACCTGCAAAATTAATCAGTATGAGTAGTTCTTTTGACTGCAAAGTTTTCTTTTTTTTCTGTAAAATTCACCTTTAATATCAATGGTTCGCTTTACATTGCTGAGCAACCAGATAGACCAGGTGTAGAATAATAATAAATCTAAGTGAAAATATACGTTGGTTAACCTGAGATTTATCGTGTACAAATTAAAATAAAATGTCACTCAGCAAACGATGGTTTGTCGTAATTCTCAGTTTGCATCTTTAATTTCTACAATAACGACAAGGACCAGTGTTACGGTTGTTGTTGTTGTGAGTGAAACACAAAGATATACAATGGGATACCTGTGCTCTGCACGCCAGGGTTATAGAAACCCGGGTTTTAGCGTAGTAATTCCCCCGACATGCTTCTGAGCCACTGGGGTGCCCAAACTTAGAGTTTGTTTGTTTGTTGTGAATATCGCACAAAACTACTCGAGGGCTATCTGTGCTAGCCGTCCCTAATTTAGCAGCGTAAGACTAGAGGGAAGGCAGCTGGTCATCACCACCCACCGATAACTCTTGGGCTACTCTTTTACCAACGAATAGTGGGTTTGACCGTCACATTATAACGTCCTCACGGCTGAAAGGGCGAGCATGTTTGGCGCGACAGGGATGCGAACCCTGACCCTCAGATTACGAGTTATACGCCTTAACGCGCTTGGCCATGCCGGGTCCCCAAACTTACAGAATTCTTGCATTCACTACACGTTGGTACTACAACTTTCAATTTAAAAACAACAACAACTTGCGGTATGACGAATAACGAGAAAAACCGACATTTGGTAAGATTACACTCAAAATCTGGATAATATGGGAGGAAATTTACATCGTGAGGATTATATTAAAAATGAAATATTAATTGTTAATTATTTCGTATAAGTACCCGACGCACGAGTAGAATAAATCGAGACCGAAAAGCTAAATTTTATGTTTGTTTGTTGTTAATCTGAAAGCTGCACAATGTGTGCTTTGTTTGTTTGATTTTGAATTTTGTGCAAAGCTGCACGAGGGTTATCTGCGCTACTCGTCCCTAATTTAGTAGTTTGACACTAGAGGGAAGGCAGCTAGTCATCACCACCCACCAACTAATGGGCTAATTTTTTACCAACACTCCCACGGCTAAAAGGGCGAGCATGTTTTGTGTGACGGGGATTCGAACCCGCGATCATTAGATTACGAGTCCAGTGCCTTGACCACCTGGCCATGCCGAACCTGCACAATGTTTATCTGTGCTCTGCTTATCCGAAAAGCTTTCTGAAAAGATTAAAGTGTGTAATAAAAAAGTGTAAAATAAGTTACATGCAACGTTTCACTGATCATCATCAGGAAACATTAAATATCACAAATATCCTGTATAATCTTTTTTTTTCAGTATTCAACGGAGCTCAGTTGCTTTAAGCGACTTATGTGTTTTTTTTATCTGGTATTTATTTTCTTTTTTACGCATGAGTTGATTTTTGTTTTGTTTAGTATGGGGAATTTTGTTATTTATGTTATATATGCTTCCATTAGAATAAATTATGCGTGACATATAATTTGCTTCAGACATTCAAATACTCGTGGAAACAGTTTCTTGATTTTTTTTTAAAATGATAATATTTTTACTGCTTTTTTCATTGTTTTCTGTGCTAGATATTCTTGTTTCATCTCATAATGAGATAATGCTACACCACAGTAGCTCAGTGCAATAACATGCACCTTATGAAGGTAAAAACTTGGGTTTCGGTTTGGTTTTTTTTAGTTTGTTGAATTTCGCGGAAAGCTACACGAGGGCTATCTGCGCTAGCCGTCCCTTTAGCAAAGACTAGAGGGAAGGCAACTAGTCTTCACCACCCACCACCAACTCTTGGGCCACTCTTTTACCAACGAAAAGTGGGATTGACTGTCACTTTATAACGCCTCCACTGTATGTTTGGTGTGATGGATTCGAACCTGTGACCTCAGATTGCGAGTCGGGTGCCTTAACCACTCGATCATGTCGGGCCCTTGGATATTGATACCCGTAATGGACGTAACACAGATATCATTTTGTTTATATTTGTGCTGAACAACAAAATAATACAAACAAAATAAAATAACGCTTACTGTAAGAAACTTAATTAAAACCAGCAAACACGTATTTTTCCATCTCGTATTACTTGCTTATCAGCCAAAACTAAAAGTAAGGAACATAACAAGAATCAAACTTCAAACGTACATATTAATAGATTTGTTTGTTTTAAATTTCGCGCAAAGCTACAAAAGGGCTGGTTATCTGCGCTAGCCGTTTCTAATTTAGCGGCGTAAGGCTAGAGAGGAAGCAATGAGTCATCACTACTCACCGTCAACTATTGTGTTACTCTTTACCAACGAATAGTGGGATTGACTGAAGGGTGAACATTTTTCATATTTTACTGAACGTTCTCTCACGAAATGTAAGAGCTGAACGTTGGCATCTTCTTCCTTTCTTTAATGACGTGGCCTGGCATGGCCGAGCGCGTAAGGCGTGTGATTCGTAATCCGAGGGTCGTGGGTTCGCGCTCAACATGCTCGCCCTCCCAGCCGTGGGGGTGTATAATGTGACGGTCAATCCCACTATTCGTTGGTAAAAGAGTAGCCCAAGAGTTGGCGGTGGGTGGTGATGACTAGCTGCCTTCCCTCTAGTCTTACACTGGTAAATTAGGGACGGCTAGCACAGATAGCCCTCGAGTAGCTTTGTGCGAAATTCCAAAAAAACAAAACAAACTTTAATGACGTAATTAGGTTATGAGAAATAATAGCTCCTATTTGGAAGAAGTGTAAAGTAAGTAGAAGGTCGACGCAGTCTATCAGCTTTCGAGAAGATAATTGTTCTTTCCTTCCAACGTCCTTTTCTTATTCTGAAAATACAATTTTTAAATGAACTGGTAGAGAACTGTTCGGAAGAATGTAATTAAGCTTTTATCTGTGCTTTAAATAGATTATTAAATTTTGACAATAAAAACCCTTTATTACTTAATCACACGAGCACATGCACACAGAAATAATTCAATCAACACTTCGTAGTTTGTCTGCATGAGAGATGAGTGAAACTTCGCAAATGCATTTTAAACCTACAGTCGATATGTTTATTACATTATAATGGTAAGAAGTTAAATTAATTATTTGAAAAGCAAACATGCTGGCATAAGTCCTGTTACGTTACCCAATAACTGAATACTTAGCTTTCGTTCTCAATAAAATGTTATTCTTTGTACTAAATCCCATTGTTTTGTGAACTTGAGTTTCTTGTTGGGAGAATCACCAGATCTCTTCATAGCTGATCCCTCGACGTATTACAGTTTTGTTTGTATGGTTTGTGAGAAAACTGGACATTAGCTTTCAGTGTTTTATCTGTAACTGACTTGCTTGCTTGACCAGATTGTATATATTTTTTGGAACGGTACATTCGTTGAAACTGGTCAGGAATGGCGCCATACTTTAAGCTAACTTTATTTCGAACTAGTTCTCGAGATATATTTTAAAAAGAGTGCGTTAATATGTACACAAAAATAGAATCAAACCTAAGTGACAGGAAGCTTATCAAACGTGGGTTGTATATATATATTCGTCTGTAACATTTTTGATTTCATTTAGTACAAATAACTTACTTACAACGACAAAAATTAACTTAAATGTTGTTGTCTCTGTTATTTCATCTTTTAAGTTATTTTTCAAATCATCAGATATATATATACAGATAGATGATCAACAAGGGAAAGCTATTTTTTTTATTAAATTTGTGCTCATTCAATTCTTGCTACGATGTGCAGTTATCTTAACGAGCTCCTGCTTTATGTTCTTTAAAGGTCCAAGAAAACGGGAAACAGTTCTAATGATTAAACCCTTATCTTCAAGCATGGCATGTGTCACGGTGCTTAACAATTTACTCAGGATAAGAGCAGATTGTGTGGTGAGGATGGTCAGGTAGGTACAGCATTGGCTCCTGAACAAATCGATGACTCCTCCAACACTTTCCCAAGAGTGGTGTCACTTTTTTTCCCTATATTCCAGTCCAGATCTGGAGGTATATAAGCAAGCATGTATGATTAACAGAAACAAAAAAAATACAGCTTGAAATTTCTGATGTAAAAAGAAAATGGAGATTGTGAGAAAGACTAGCAAAATCAGTTGCCACGAAGAATGGTCAAACATGTTTGTATAAATAAGATACTCAGGGTTTCTAACAGTTCCTATGAAACTAAAGTTGTAGGAAAAACAGTTTTCCTTTCAGTCTTAGCGTCAGTATATTATTTATCACGAAAATCTGACCAGACGTACAATATATTGTCACAGAGATTTGCTGCCAAAAACTACTTCAGCCTTGTTTCTCACGACATTTTCTGGGAAATGTTCATCACTGTGTTATGACGCAAAGTGCGCTACTCGTAAATATCTGGATTAAATCAGCTTATCTTGGTTACTTGATTAATCCTACCGCCGGGTTTTATTATTCATAAAAATAAAATATCACTAAACCAATTTAATGTGTTGTTCTTCATTGGCAAGTTTCTACTTACATTTACATTTTATTGCATTTTGTAAAAAAAAATTAATCTTCGGCATGAGTTGTGGTTTTCTTAGAAGTGATGGTTTTATCATATTTGGTATTCAGAGGAAGCGCCATTTCTAAGAGTTTTATAGAATTATGGAATGTCACGGGGTTAAAAAGTGTGGTTATTTTCATTGTTAAAGTCTTGAATTTTGTTTTAATATAATTCCTTAATTCTCATGAGAGAAATTCATATACCTTTTATGAATAAATAATTCAGTGAGTATAGCCAAAGAAAGGCTTCACCTGTGGAAACAAAAAGTTTGATGTAAATTATTTCAAGAATTGTTTTGTTTCACAACAACAAAAATACCCAAATAAAAACTTGAGTGAACAGTTAGATATAGTGATATTCACATAAGTTTTGCGTGTTTAACGACACGAGTGATATACAGTTTTCGAGTCGAAATTGTGTTTAATTAAATGCTTTATTTTGAAGTTACATTTTTATTACTATACGTAAATTATATAAGATACAACATAAAAACTGTGCACCAACTCATTCATTTGTATTCTGTTTCAATAACCCATAGTTACTGTGTTGTTTTAACTTGAATTTCTGTTGTAACCATTTTTTTTTAAATGAATACAATTTTCTTGTGGTGAATAGACCACAGCTCATTTTTGGAGCTCTTCGCTGAAATAACAACGAATTTCACAGAATTAGTTATGTGTCATTCTTTTAAATAACACTGTGCAACAAATTTCAGGTTAAAAAAGTACAAGTTAAGTAAGACTTGTTTCTGGGTCAAAAAATTGTCCTGATTCTGAATCTGACCTTTATTCCTCCAGATTATAATTGGTATATACGTTTTCCTGTACCATGAACCATATGTTTTATAATATACTGCAAAATATCGCGTATTGAACACAACATTGCAAATACTGAAAGTTACAAAAAAATTTAGTTGGTATAACAAAACATTATGAATTAAAAACACACACCTGTCGGTTTAAACAACTTTTGTTCTTCTAAGCCTCTTGTGTGGAGTGTGATCTTTTTTTATACCTCAGCAGTAGTCTATCAACATGCCAGGGTTCCATTTTCCTTTAAATCGTCGCTCCATCACTGAAATATCCTGATGGAATCTCTCGCCACGTTCATCACTCACATCACCAAGATTTTCCGCAAAAAAATCCAAATGAGAGTGGAGCACATGAACTTTTAGAGACATGTTACATCCAATATCATGATAATGACTCAGCAGATCATTCACAACTTGCACATAGTCTTCTGAACGATGGTTCCCCCGGAAATTATCACAAACTTTCTTGAATGACTCAAAGGCAAGCTTCTCTTTTCTCTTGAGATGTGTGATGAAGGTTTCATCAAGTACAATTTTTCGAATTTGGGGACCTATGAAGATACCTTCTTTAGTTTTAGCTTGACTCAGGGAAGGGAACTTCTCTACAAGATATGCAAATGTGGATGATTCCTTGTCCAAGACTTTTACAAATTACTTAAATAAACCAAGTTTAATATACAAAGGTGGTAAAAGAATTCTATCACTTTTCACAAGTGGTTTGTGCATGATGTTGTGATTTCCTTGCTCAATTTCATCTCGGATCGGCCAATTCTTGCGTACATAATGTTCAGTTCTTGCTCTGGAGTTCCTTAAGCATAGGAAGCAGAAAAATTTAGTATAGCCAAGCTGAAGGCCAGTAAGCATGGCCACAACCTTGAAATCTGCACAGATATGCCAGTTATGGTCATCATACTGTATGCTTGTTAGAATTGCTTTCAGATTTTCATATGATTCTTTCATAGTTGTGCTATAAGCTATGGGAACAGAAGGCAGAGTGTTACCATTGTGTAGCAGAACAGCTTTGATGCTGTCCTTGGATGCATCTATGCAAAGTTGCCAGTTGATGTTATCATATTGTATTTCCAGTTGCTCAAAAAGTTCAGTGATGTCATTACAAAAGCATAAGTCATCCTTCATGGTGAATAATGCTAGCAGATTCTCTGTACGTTTCCTGTACAGTGTTATCTTCACTCCTTTCTCAAGAAGATTACGTTCTTGAAGCCTTGATGCCAGAAACTCACTTTTGTCTTTGGTTAAATAGAGATCCCTGCACAAGTCATTTAGAGCCTCTTGAGAAAATGGTATTGGTTTATTCTCGCTTTTTGGATGATTGGGCTCCACATATTCACCACTGGAATGTTCATCTGCACTGCTGGAACTCTGCATTTCTTGATCTGGAGGTTTGGGTACAGGTAAATTTTCCAAGTGCTCTACTGGGCGCATTGCTGATTGCAAATTTGGGTAAACAATGTGTTTCTTTTTTTTGCTGTAGTACAGCCTGTAAAGTCTTGCTGACAGAAATAGCAATCATTAGAGTGATCTTTCTGCTCACGCCAAGTTATTGGCACACCAAACTTCATGTGAACATTTTTTCCTGCATACCAGGCACTCAGTGTCTTCACACATGAGGAGCCCATCACTTGTCCTGGTCTCCTAAGTCACAAACGAAGTACACCTTGTACATTTTCTTGATATGACGTGTAATACTGCGCTTTTCTTTAGCAAAAGTTAATTCTCCACATATGTAACAGAATCTGTTTGGATCATTTTTCACTGTCTTGCACTCATTGTTGAAAACAAATAAGATCTTAAAGAAAAAAAAATAACATTAAACACAAGCTTTGAAGAATAAAGTATCAAGTGATAAACTCAATTAAATATAAGCACACAATAATAAACCAGAAAATATGATTTTAAACTGTACTGTGCTATTTATCATATCACATTGTAAGTGTCACTAAGATTGGTCTCTAGCCCTGGGTTGAAAACCATTTTACAATGCGGTAGATAACTTTATTTAATAATAATGGCAAAAAGGGTATACAGTGACAATTCTGCAAAAACCATGCCTAATTAAACAAAAAGAAGGCCAGAAACGGATTTCCCATGTCATTTTGCATATAAAAATGGCCACAGATCTCTTGTACTTTTTTAAAAAGAGTGTTGCACAGTGTAATTTGAAAACGCTACTGATGTAAACTCTTGTACTTCTTCAATTGACTGTTTCAACAGCTATTTGTTCAGCTACAATGAACCCGTGAAATTTGACAGGAAGGAGAATTTATGCAATAGTGAAATGATACATTCATACGACAAACCTTTTCTGTCAGTGAAGAACATTTTTAAAAAGTACAAGTACGAATTTAATCATGTTTTTCACACTAAAAATGTATAAAATTTTAAAATGAAACAAATAACGTGTATGAGGTTTCACTTCTCTTCTTGTTTCATTTGGGTTTTAAAACAACATTATAAACTCTACATTGAGTTGATCCAGTGTTTTGGATGGAGCTCGTATTGACTTATAATTCTCATAGGTGTATTTATGAAAAGTTATTAGATAAATTTTTATAAACGTAAATCTTTAGCACAGTAAATGGTATTGCTACTGTTTTAATACGCATTCTCTTCGTTGAAAATCTGTGAAGCTTTTTTCCACTAACATATGCACAGTACACTGAATGAATTTGTTTTTTTGGAATTTCGCACAAAGTTACTCGAGAGCTATCTGTGCTAGCCGTCCCTAATTTAGCAGTGTAAGACTAGAGGGAAGGCAGCTAGTCATCACCACCCACCGCCAACTCTTGGGCTACTCTTTTACCAACGAATAGTGGGTTTGACCGTCACATTATAACGTCCCCACGGCTGAAAGGGCGATAATGTTTGGCGCGACCGGGATGCGAACCCGTGACCCTCATATTACGAGTCGCACGCTTTAACACGCTTGGCCATGTCGGGCCCACAGAATGAAAGTTTTGAAACTATACTTGACAAATATTTTTACATAATTTTTAAGTGGTAAATCGAATAATAGGTTGGGTTTCATAATCCATTTGTTTTACCACACAGAGAAAACATCAAATAAAGACAGTGGTGAGTTTAAGGTTGTGTGAGCCCAGGGGCTAATAATATTTGTGGGCCCGACATTCCATTTAATTTTACATAGAATAAAATGATCATTGGGTCCCCATTACGATCATGGGCTCGAGGGCTGAGCTCTTTCTAGCCCCTGCCTAAATACGCCACTGAGTAAAAAAATGTACAAACTGTTGTAATAAGCCAAACAGAAGAAAGAGAATAAACTCATATAATGGTAACGCCCCCCGCTAGTACAGCGGTATATCTCCCGATTTACAACGCTAAAATCAGGGATTCGATTCCCCTCAGTGGGCTGAGCAGATAGCTTGATGTGGCTTTGCTATAATAAAAACACAAACACGCATATAATGGTAATAATGATTTTTAATCATAAACATTCCTGATAACAGCTCAAAAATTCTAAAATGGTGAGATAACTTTACTCAATTATTTATTATATTTAAGTAAATTGACAAACATGAATTAACCGAAGTTTTCCAGTCAATAGTACGGTACTATAATATAAAATAATAATGTGAGAGGATGTTTTGTGTGAAGGCCATCTTACTGGGCTTATATAACACATTTGAATGAGTGTGTATATGTAAATGCACGTTTAAAGAGAGACCGACCATAATTCAGTTTGCTTTTCGACGTTATTTCTTCTTTAAAAAAACGCTTCACATCATTACTGATTATGCTGATCTGATGATGGGTAAAGTAAACTTTTCTCTTAAGGTTAGCTTCTTAGTGTGAAAAATGAAAACAAGAAAAATGTAGATTATCAGAGGAGTAGTTTTTCACACTGGATACAGATGCAGAAGAACGTTAGACACAACGGATTTGCCATTATCAACTGGGTTTTAATAGCGGTTTGACATCACTGTGATTACTTTCGTCCAAGAGTGAAAAAGGTTTTGTTTTTATTACAGTTTTTATAGTCTTAAGCGTCGATAATTCTGTGCAATAATAAAACATCAGGCGGTAACTAAAGTGAACTTTTTAATCGTAAATTCAAGGTTTTTACGTGTGTATCGTTTTTTCCGAACCTTTAAACAATCGAATTTTAAGGTTCATTTACATACAGTTCTTTTGTGTTTTTTTCGAAATTAGTGTAACGTTTCAGATCACTTGGCTTATTAAAATTCTATTTCTTTTTATTATCTAAGTCTTTGAATTTTCAGTTAGTAATTGTAATGTTTGTTGAAAAAGAAGCACAAATTTCCTCAATCTTTCCAAAACTAAGATCACAGTTTATCTTATGTTCACTTCAAGCAGGTCAGTAGTACCCCTGAGGACTTCAAACACTAAAAGCCCAGTTCCTCTATCACCAAAACACAACCAGTTGTATAGTTGTATAATAAATTATGTTCACCTACTTAACAGAATTTGAATACTAAAAAAGGTAAAGCTGTTATATTATTTCTCGAAGAGAGTTAAATCATTGCATCATACAAGTTGCTTTGACTTAGCGATGTGTTTCTTGAATATTGCAAATATTTCTTCATATACATAACATTCACATTTATTGAATTAGTTTTCGAAGAAAAACAAAGATAACATGAAGTTGATTTTGTTTTAACACATAAGTTTATCGGATAAAAATATTGTCATTTTTTTCAATAACTAGTATATTCATTGGACATTATTTGTTATTTTTTCAATTTCTCACAAATGACGTCACAGTTTTCCCTTTTCATGATTTTGTGCAATTGCTTATACTTAAACCTTAAAGTTTTTGTTTTTCTGTAAGTTTGTTTGTTTGTTTTGGAATTTCGCACAAAGCTACTCGAGGGCTATCTGTTTTCAGATTCAAAAACCCTAACAAATGAACTAGCCGTCCCTAATTTAGCAGTGTAAGACTAGAGGGAAGGCAGCTAATCATCACCACCCATCGCCAACTCTTGGGCTACTCTTTTACCAACGAAAAGTGGGATTGACCGTAACATTATACACCCCCACGGCTGGGAGGGCGAGCATGTTTGGCGCGACTCGGGCGCGAACCCGCGACCCTCAGATCACAAAGCGCACGCCTTAACGCGCTAGGCCATGCCAGGCCTTTTTCTGTAAGAGCAGTCATCGTATTTTGTTTTAGTTGTTTAATCTTTTAAGATTGCTGGTCCAAACGAAAATATATAACAACCTGAAATATTCTCTTTCGAAAATGATTTACGTGTTCTGAAATGTCTGTATAAACATGTCATCCGTAACCCTAAAAACTAGCAATACATGATTTATCATCTGTCTGTCTAATGTTATTGGTATTGGAAATACTTTTATTGGCAAAAATCAAATAAAGAATATTTGACATATTCCAGAACGATTCGTAGTCAAAAATTACTATATCGATTATCTGTTACATTTTAGGCAAAAAAATTGCTGTTAGTTGCTTATATAGTACTGAAATTATTACAAATGCACTTTTACTGGAAAGTAATGTATATTTTTAAATATTTTTTCTATTCACCAGAGATTTTTATTACAGTATTTTGATAGCGTTTAAGTTAGATGTTAGTAATTGATTTACCATATAGTTTCTACTTACCCAGCGATAATAGAAAAGGAAAATCAAATTTTGGCTCAGCATCAAAATAGTATTATGCTCTTTATCATAAATGACATTCATTTTTGAAACTAATGAAAACTCAGCTTCTGAAAGAACGAAATATGTTCCCTTACTATTCTAATTAATTGGTTGAAGTAACTAACTTTTATTTAAGGTAATTTGGATGAAAACGCTACTGGCTCATAATTGCTATTAAAAAATCGTGTTATCTCCAGTGTCTATTATATTAACGTATTATATTGATTTCATCATTTTCCAGAAGGCAAAGCAAGTTTTTCATTCTCAAAATTCAAAAATCCTAACAAATGAACTAACTGCTCATTTTCGCAAGCATATAATGATTTTTACTTTGAGGAATCAAGAATTTTTCAAAATATTTGTTCATGATGAACTTCTGCATCTTTATCCGTAATTATATATCGTCGTCTATCATTTATAAGATATAAGAATTTAGTAAACGCCCCTTTTATTTGGCTTTTTATCATACAGAACATCAAATTTGCTTAAACATCAGATGATATTTATATAAATTTAATTGGTTTCATTTAATGATTTTAATAAATCCAGTTTGCAGTAGTTCCCTGCTGATACAGCGGTAAGTCTACGGATTTACAACGCTAAAATCAGGGTTTTGACTCCATTCGATGGACTCAGCAGATAGCCCGATATGGCTTTGCTGCAAGAAAACACATAGTTTACAGTAAATTCATCATTTTTCCTGTATTTATTTCAAAGTAAATTTATTAAATATTGAAAGGGCTACTATATTCAAATTTAAACTGGCGTTGTACCAGTTACTATACAACATTTCACACACACTTACAACTAACGTCGTTCTTTTGATAGTCCTATGATAAAACTCCAAAACTTAGAGAAGAATGTCAAGATTGAAATATAATGAACACTCTTCAATAACTTTGTTTATTTTTATGTGACATTAAATACGAATGCCGAGTATAGTACACAAAGACAATTTTAGATAAACTGTGTCATTATAGTCTATGTCGTCACGCTTTGTCATTTTCTATTTGACAACCGTGGTTTCTGACAATAGACATGTTACGTATTTTCCATTTTAAAAGGGTCAATTTGTAAGGTTATCATGCTCGCAAGTCTAGCCTCCTTCGTGCTACTTTTCATAATCAGTATAGTGTACTAGAATAACGGCTTCACAGCGCCTGTTTCAAGATTCCTTCGATCGCATAGGCTTCCAGTGTCAGCCATAGGTTTACAGATTTAAAACGTTATATTCAGAGGTACGATTCCCCTTTAGAAACAGAACGCTGATATCCTGTTGCGTGACTTTCATTAAAAGAAATAAATTAACTGATTACAAACAATTTACTGGCGCTGTGATCTTTGGCACGATCAGTATGTCTTCATCTGGAAAAGCATTAATTCACAGTTTCAACCTCCAGCTATTTAAGATTATCAACCGTTGAGGTTGTATACCCTGAAAGCAACTTATGCATATCTGACTTGTGTCGCTTTCCCAGACACAAGTCACATATACATATGCATCTTTCTTGGTTAAGTTGCACATTTTTGCCTGGGTCACATGGACGGCTTTTGCCTTCGATCTTTATGTTGGTAGATTTAGTTACAAAACGCCACGCTTTGTTTAACATGGCGTGAGTATAGTTGCAGATCCCTTTTTTGATGGTCTAGGTGTATTAAGTTGATTCGTATTCTTTTGTTTTTCATTGTCATTAATTACAATGACTACCATCATCATCGAACGTCTAATTCCCCGTTATAGACAGATTTTTATGATTTGAGTACATGAATATTTTCTCAAAAGCTATCCATTTTCGGTGGCGTCACATTGCCTACACAAGGTCAAACAGTGTCTTACATTAGCGATGGCTATTACATGACCTACCGATTTCGATATCACAACTTGTTTTAATAGCGTATTTAATTCTCTCAGCTAAAAAGCATATAATAAGGTATTTAATAGTGATACAAGTGATTTCTAATGCAAAAAGCGTTTTGAATTACAGTTGAAGGTTTGCCGCTAGACTTTTAGAGCTGTAAATTTATCTGAGGTTTATCTATTTTATTTGGAATTTTAGAAGTTTTCTTGGATTACAGTTGTGGATTTTTTACTGTGAATTTAATTTAAGAAATAGAAATTTACTGGATTTTAATTTACAGTGGCCCATGCTTATAACGGATTTTACTTAGAGTATTTTGTTTAAATCTTCCTATTAGCCATAAACTGAGGAATGTAAACGCTGCTCAAAATTAATCGTATCAGCTGGAATAGGAAAAACACTTTTAAGACTAAGTTTTCGAGAAATGATCTGATTTATAGCAAAATAAAGGACTTAACAGCACATCCAATCTTATATGCCCTATAATAGTTCTCTCTATAAAAAGATATATATATCTTTCTTTCTTTCGGTTTTTGATCATTGCATCTAGAATCTATTGAATTTGCTCTACCTGATAAAAAATTATAAGTCATCTGATATTTGTTTATCGTTAACCTCTGACCAAAGCAAGCTACAGATCTGAAATAAATACTGACCAAGTAATTAACTACACCTAATTTTGTTTGTTTTTATAACTAGTGGAAGTAAAGTCATGAAACAAAACATATATGCTCAGCAGACATTGGTTGAGCAACTGCAAGGCTTTACGATATAAAAACAGTCAAATGTGCAAATTTTGTACACTTACTTTAAAATTTTATTCATCAGTATAATTGCTTGTTTAACAAACTGATTTGTGTGTTTTTTGTGAACTCCACTAAACTCAAAATAGTTTAAAATGTGGGATAAGTTGAAAAGACTGTCAATAGGAAAATCTGTACTTACGCACCTTGAGAGTATTCTTATATATTTTACAGAAAGAAAGATACATTTGCAGTTTTGACATTGATGAGTTTAGAGACCAAGATGTTCTTCATCAGAAACAGTCTAATTTATATTTTTATGAAATTTTCCTGAAGAAATAGATCATTATGGATTTATTTATCTGCGTGTTTTGACACCCAACTTATAAATGAAGGTATTTTTTCAGACTAGAAGTCTCGTCTGATCCAACAACACGGTCATCAATTTTGGATGCTTGCCAAATGGAGAGGAAACAACGATAAAATAAATAGGACTGCGGTGTATTTTCTCTGTTATCTTCAGTATCTGACGGCTTCATTTTCTGGTTTTCTGTAAAAAATGACTATTCTCTGTTGTAGTTCTTTAGGAGAGAGAATTGGTTAGGTCTGGTCTTCCCGCTCTTTGATTCTGTATACGCCCCAATTTCGAATATGGCGCCTGAAATAATAAATGGAGCAATCTCTTATAAACAGCGTTGCTATAATAATACTCACTGTAACCTTATTTTTGTTTAGTGTAAAATTATACAGTAAGCTATTCGCTTTCGGTCCTTCACGAGGGATATAACACTGGACTTTTGGGTTGTAAGTCCATAAACTTACCACTGACCTTCCGGGAGATTTTCTCTCTGGTGACAGCAAGACTATAGTTTTATTAGTTTTCCAAGATGTATTTATTTCAATTAAAACTATTTTTAAATATATTTTCAATCATCGCTTCACTTTTTCTTGTATGTTATAAAACCAATATTTCTTCTTTGGAAAATTCAAATTTATTTGACTAAATCTTTAACTTATTGCATAGAAGTAATCATTGTTTTGTTTCTGTATTTCACGCAAAGCTACACGAAGGACATCTGCGCTACCCTTCTCTACAGGCCTGGCATAGCCAGGTGGATTAAGGCGTTCGACTTGTAACCTGAGGGTCGTGGGTTCGAATTCCCGTCGCACCAAACATGTTCGCCCTTTCTTCAGTGGGGGCATTATAACTACAGTCAATCCCACTCCAAATTGGTAAAAGAGTAGCCCAAGAGTTTTTGGTTGGTGGTGATGACTAGCTGCCTTCTCTCTAGTCTTACACTGCTAAATTAGGGACGACTAGTGCAGATAGCCTTCGTGTAGCTCTCTCTAATTTAGCCGAATAAGACTAGAGAGAAGGCAGCTAGTCATAATAATACACCGCCAACTCTTGAACGACTCTTTTACCAAGAAATATAAGGATTGACTTTTATATTATAACGCGTCCACGGCTGAAAGGGCAAGCAATTATGGTATCATTCCACTAAAACACCAATAAAAACATCAAAACACAAGATGTGAAATCGTAAATTTGAATTATCTCCTCATGGATTCAACAAATCTTCAAGCCAAATTTGAAGATCCATCAACAGGGGTAAAGTAGCGGTACAAAAATCTTCAAAAACACTCGTAAAAACCGCAAAATGCACAATTTAAAATTTGTGTGCATTTTACCTTGAACCTGATGAACCACCATACCAATTTTAGTGAAGATCCATTCACATCCTGCGAAGTATTTACATGGAAGTACAACCGACAGTAATATTGTATTTGTATAGATGGCGCCAGTATATTAGATCTGCGTGTGATGTAGTTGTTGTTTTGAATTAAGCACAAAGCTACACAAAGGGCAATCTGTGCTCTGCCCACCACGGGTATCAAAACCCGGATTTTAGCGTGCAAGTCCGCAGACATACCGCTGAGCCACTGGGGGGCGCGTGTGATGTATTCTGCACCCTGAAAATGGAGAAAAAATAAAGTTCTTTGTGATAGGAAACGGAGGCAAAACGAAAAAATCGTGACCCATATTGCATATCTACATGCACACAGAGTAAAAATTTCGCGAAGTTGGGGGTTGCATACCACGTAATAAAAAAGTTTTTCTGGTAGTATCATTAAATCAAGAGTGGGCCCGGCATGGCCAGGTGATCAAGTCGCTCGACTCGTGATTGAGGGTCGCGGGTTCTAATCACCATTGTGCCAAACATGCTCGCCATTTTAGCTGTGGGAGTGTTATAGTGTAACGGTCAATCCCACTATTTGTTGGTAAAAGAGTAGACCAAGAGTTGGCGGTGGGTAGTGATAAGTAGCTGCGTTCCCTCTAGTCTTACACTGCTAAATTAGGGACGGCTAGCGCAGGTAGTCCTCATGATGCATCCACACATGCTTTAAATAATCGTTTTCACGACTATATAAATTCTTAACAGAGTTTACTTAGTTACCCGAAGTTCTGTTATCGGAAGCTGAAGTAAAAGCAAGACATCCGATAAGGGGGTATACGGATGGATTACCTCCGGTCCCTGGGTTATCAGAGGGTTCGTATAAAACTCACCACATTTACTCTTCAAAGTGCATCGAAAATTTTATCATGTGAAATTACTCAGAAAGTTTCATTTTATAATTGTATTATGTAGGTTAGGATAAGCAAGGTTAGGCTTAGTTAGATTAGGTCAGGTTGATTTGTATTTTATAGTTAACATATATTATATGGTCCCATATGTGCCCGAAATAACTCTCGGAGGCTGTGCGTACAAAGTTATGAGCAAAAAACCACCAAAAACGTGTCTTCTTGACATCTGTAATAAATCTAAATTATTTATAATCTATTTTATAATATTATTTTGAAATTTACGAACTATCGTAACTCCTTTTATTTATTTTTCAAAAATCCGACAAGCAAAATTTTTTATTTACCAGAAGAGAAAAAATTTCCATTGAAACAGCCCTTGCCCCCTCCCCTTCTCTCTCTCATACAAAACCCCGCCGAATTTCACAGCTTCAGTTTTCGTGGAAGAACATCTAATGAACGACATTTATCACGTGGTCTTCCGTTCATTACCAGATGCAGGGCGCTCTTCCCTATGCATCATTACATTTTCTTCTACTTTCTCGGTCTCTTAACACGCTAACGTCGTTTGATTTTCTCGCTGCGCGGTTCAAGTTAAAAGAATGATGCTAATTACAGAGACTAACTGATCTGAACGTGGAAGTATAAAAAAAGTAATGCTTTTAATAACACCAGACTTTCGTATTTTTAGATAAGCCAAGGCTAGAGTATCAAAGAGTAACAAAGAACTGAACATGAATACATAGGCTTTTAGCACTAAGTTAATACAAAGAATTTCAAACAAAGGAAAAATGCAGCTAATTAACTTTTTTTTTCGGTGATGCATTCCTACAGATCTTGAAGTAAATGAACCAGAAACTAATTAATTTTCATTACAGTTGTAGGTTCTAATTTTCGTGAAATCTTCTATTAGTGCTGAATTTCAATATTGAAGTATAATTAGTACTGTGAATTATTTGTTTTCATTTAACTATTGTAATAGTTTTAATGTTAATGATACATGTATAAATATATATCTATATAAAGTTGTCTTGACCGATTATAACCTCAGACTTAGCATGAAAGAGCTATTACTTAATTTTATCATATAAGTTTTTGGTTCTTATATCCATTCATTTTTTGTCGTATTATTAATAATTTCGTTTGTACACAGCCATTCTTTTGTTTTGTTTTTGAGTCCCGTGGCTGCTTACGGCCGTTACGATACTTTAAATGTTTTTGCATCATTGGTGTTTCTCGAGAAATTTTTACGTGGTGATGCCCATTTCTTCTCCATGCAGCTGTCTTTAATTTAGTCATCAAAGAATAGAGTGAAGGCAGCTAATTATCAACACCAACCGCCAACCCTTGGACTACTCTTTATACCTACAATTAATGTGATTTATCGGTATATTATAACCCATTCGCATGTGAATGAGCGACGGAAATTCCAACCAGCAATCAACAGACTACAAGCTGAGCTCCCTAACCACCAGACTATATCAGACCCGCATTGTACACAACCTAGTTAAGTAATAAAGTATTTCGCATATATGAACGAAATTGTGGCGGATCAAACAGGTGACCGGTAGAAAAAGAAATCATGTGAGACTGGAAAAAAGTCGTTTATTTTTGTGAGCTTCTAATAATATTTTTTTAAGTATGCACTTGTTAATCAGTCTCTTGTTTTATGGGTTTCATAAAAGTGTAAGAGCTTTACTGACCTCAAAATTGTCGCATAACTTTAGTACATTGTGCTGTTTTTTTGTAAATATGCTTTTAAAAATGATAACGAGATACAAAATAACAGCAAAGGGGGTTATTTCTGAAGTCATGACTTACAACGTAGAGATAAAAGAATTAAGCCGAAAGGACAAATGATGGCACGTGAAGTAATTGTTCATTCTTCTTTTAAAGTACAAAACAACATTGTTTCCACCTAGGGTAAGTTATATTGAAACCATTTTCGTGTATTGCCACACTGTTACAGTTCAGGTTGCCACATCCATTTATGCTTTATGTGATGACTGTGCATTTTTAGAATAGCTCTGGAGCATAGTTTTTATTGAAAATACTGTGTTTTAGGTTGAATTCTTTAGTAGTACATTGTATGTTTACAAAAGTAAACTTAATAAATTTTACGCGAGTTTCCATTAACAAAAGTTTTGCTTTAATCTTCCGTGTCACACGTAATGGCGAATTTCTAATAAAAATATCATTTGTCTTCCCAGTACAGCCGAACATCAAAGGTTAACTTTAACATTAATACTTGTGAAAGTTAGTGGTTGAATATTACTGTTTCTCTGATCGTGTTGTTTCATTCAACCGAAACTTAACGAATTCCAAATTGCTGTGGGCTATCCGATGGTAATTACTTTTCATGGACGTTACATCTTTTTTTTTAAACTGACGCAAATTTCATTTGTACATTTAAAGGTTAGAAGAGTAAATACCTGTATTCTAAATCCGTTAAAAACCCTTTTTATTAATCAGATACTTGTCTTGAGTCTACAGAATAATTTGTATTCAAGCGTATGTAGTGAATATTAACCTTATTTTGTATTTATTCTTTCGAAACTAATAAGCTTGTATTATCATTTCATGTGACAGTTTCAAGCAAGAAAAAGGTGTATGTTGCTACATTCTTTTGTTATATAATACAAAAACGTTATTTTATTGCCATTTGAAATTATGTTAATATATAGATATATTAATAGATATAATATTTTCGTCATAGGAGTTGATGTTGATGTATTATCGTTATCATAGATTTGTCTTTCCAGGAAATATGTTCTAAATAAACTTTTGTAGTTTATAATGTTTCTTTAACTATGTTTTGTACAACAGAAAATTGTAACACACATTTATTCGTAGTAGATAGGTAATAAGTTGAAATTCAGCTCAGTGAAATTAAACTTAATCTGGAACATTAAGTTCAAATGAAATGTTTTACATTATTTCAAAAGCAAGCGTTTTAATGTACCATGCTGTTAAGCAAAATTTACTGTTAATGGACAAGGACAGAAAGCAGTGTAGTTGCTTATTTACAAGTGTGCAGATAAAAAATAAAGGTATGGTTTGCATTTCGCGCATTGCTACACGAGGGCTATCTGCGCTATCCGTCCCTATTTTTGCAGTGTAAGATTATAGGGAAGGCAGCTAACCATCACCATTCGCCGCCAATTGTTGGGCTACTCTTTTACTAACGAATAGTGGGATTGACCGTCACATTATAACGCCTCCCACGGCTTAAAGGGCAAGCATGTTTGGTGTGACGGGGATTCGAACCCGCGACTCTCGGATAACGAGTCGAGTTCATTAACCACCTCGCTGTATCGAGCCAAATAAAAAAGAAGCTCTGCTTAGCTGTTAATCCGATAAATGCACTTCAAAACAATTTAAAAATTCTTAAAAACTGTATAAAATAATAAAAATACGAATTTTGTGCCAAATCTTTATATTTTATCAGCATATACTTGGTTCCAGTCAATTAAATCATGTCATGGTGTTTGTATCGAAAATGTAACGAGTGAAAAAAAAGAGGAAAAGAGATATCTAATATGAGTTCTGATACTTTTAAGATATGGTTTGAACTGGAATAAGTTTTATTAATTTTAGAATAAGAAGACACTAAAAACAACGTTTTATTTATTTTTCTATATATATAATGCTTGCTGTAGTAAAAGAGTTATTTGTACTGAAAAATATTAAGAATGGTTCCAAATAGTGAACTCAAAACAGTTAAAATTGGATATGGTTACAAAAACAGTGCTTGTTCTTTAACCATTTTCTGAACTATTGGGACCAGGATGATCAGATAGTTAAGATTCTCGACCCGCAATCTGAGGGTCACTGGCTCGAGTCCCCTGAGGGTCCTTAAATTAGGGACGAGTAGCACAGATATCCGTCGTGTAACGAGGCGCACAATTCAGACCAAACAATCTTGTACTATTTGTTTTGATTTTACTGCTGATTTTGTATTTGAATATCTTCTGATTTTACCAATGGATTTAGATGTACAGTATTCATGGCCCCCCAGTGGCTCAGCGGTATGTCTGCGGACTTACACGCGAAAATCCGGGTTTCAATACCCGTGGTGGGCAGATCAAAGATAGCCCATTGTGTAGCTTTGTGCTTAATTCAAAACAAACAAATAAACAAAATCAGTGTTCATGATAAGAACTGAACAAAAGACAAAATTATAAAGTGATATAAGCTTCCGAAAACAAACAAAAATACACCATAGTAAAACATCACCACCAGTGCAACAACGGAATATGGACAATATCTCACCTGGTTTTAGAAAAAAAAAAGACAGTGTCTCACCCAAATATTTTTATATAGTCTGCACTTTTATTTATTTTTATTACATTTTTGAAGACGTTTTGAAAGTTTGTTTGCAATTTTAGGTTTATTTGTTTCAAAGTGAGAATTTAATTATCTCAGGAAAATCATTTCAAAAGAATGTTTGTTTCCAAGTAAAAAACTAACTATGTCGTTAATTTGGTAATTATAGTTATATTTTTCAATATGAGAAATTGTTGCAATAAAATCGGCACTTTATCGCATGAAGTTGGCGTCTCATTAGAAATAAATAGTTCTATTTCAGTAAAACAGTTGTCAAACACATTTTTCAGTCTAATACAAGAGACTAAAAATTTTCAATAAATTATTGGAAGATACAAAAGGCGGCCCGGCATGGCCAAGCGTGTTGAGACGTGCGACTCGTAATCTGATGGTCACGTGTTCGCATCCCCTTCGCGCCAAACATGCCCTTTCAGCCGTGGGGGCATTATAATGTGACGGTCAATACCACTATTCGTTGGTAAAAGAGTAGCCTAAGAGTTGGCAGTGGGTAGTGATGACTAGCTGCCTTCCTTCTGGTCTTACATTGCTAAATTAGGGACGGCTAGCACAAATAGCCCTCGAGTAGCTTTGTGCGAAATTCAAAAACAAACAAAACAATACAAAAGGCATACTTATAGAAAAAAAACAATTTTGTCTGAACAAAAAAAAATGATGATTCAGTTAATGTAAAGAAAAACTTAGAGCAATTATCCACAATTGAAACATAGTTCAAAAAGTTCTTGAATATTTATAAAAATTAGGGAAACTTTGTTGGTCGACTTCATTTAATTACCGCATTCAAGTCTTATATAATTTTCCACAAAATATGGTTTGCCAAAGTAACACCAAATGTTTGCAAAACTCTGTATTTTAGTTTGTTTATTTTAAAGCAAGAGTCAGTCATTGATCATGGAGGTGAGACATTGTGCTTGATCAATGCAGCAAAAACTGAAATTTTTAATCGTAGTATAACGGCTCAAAGTTTTCCAACTATAAGCTTTTAGCTCATAGATCCGTCAACTCTTAACCAATTTGAAATCTAATTTCAATTTTGGACTCAGGAGATCAAACCCTTTCGATTGAAGTATTATACCACGCCCATGGTCTCATAGATTTGTTTACTTTAATCCTGCCTAAAATAGTTTCAATTTACGGGTAGGCTGGTACAGATCCTGATTTACAGGATATTCGCGCGCCCCATGCTCAGTCAGGCTAGCTCACAAAAATGTAGCGAACAAAAAGTACTAGATTAATTTACTCAAATCTAGCTTTAAAAAAATCAAATGCCGCAGCTATTGAGAATTCCTCTTATTTGTTAGCAACCGCGCTCACAAAACAAATTATTTTAATTAACATTTTAAAATCAGTTTAAGAAAAATAAAACTGGAAGAATTTAGTTACAAACTACGTTTTAAGGCCACGAGCTCTGTGACAACTTTAAACGAGTTCTGCTCAGAGATCAGTGCCATGCCTCAACTCCCCCTCCACAGTGGCGCAGAAGTATATTTGCGGATTCACACCGCTGGAAACCAGGTTTCGATACCCACGATGGGACGAGCACAGATAGACCATTGTGTAGCTTTGTGCTTAATAACAAACAAACAGAGATCAGTGTACACGACATCCGAATACGTCTAACCTCAATCTGAGATAAGACTGTTTATTTAAGTGAACTCAAAATTATTTGTATTCAAACTAGTACTTCCGCTGTGTAATTAAGATACTTCCTCTCTAAAATTAAAATACTTCCGAGCTTACTGATCTACGTCGAATGAAATGACAGTCCTTTATATTTTAATCACAGTTCGAAGTTCCTGCTCTTGCTTGTAATATTTTATTTTCTATAACTTTCCACACGTCCCATTATTCTTCGGTTCAGATTGTAAATTTTTATTCTATACACATATATACATTTATACATATGTGTGTGTGTATTGAGGTGAACTAATCTAAATAATATATCTCATTGCTTTTATGGGGAAAATGAGATAAAATATCACAACTGCAATTGTTTAATCCATTATTGAATCAGTAACTGAGTTTTCTTTCTTTTTTTTGTTTGATTATGCTAATCAGTTCGATAACGTATTCCTGTACTATGTAGTATCGAGAATGACACAAGAAAATAGTTGTTCGTGCAATGTTTTGATTAGTCAGGTTTTAAGAAACAAACTGATTTTCTTTCGTTGATGTTTAGATAAAAGAGACAAGTTCGTTTCTTTAAGGGGGATATGGATAAAACTGCTGATAAAACTGTTTATAAATATATATATACAGGGTGGTCGCTAGAAAAGCAGAAAATTTGAGGGTCAGATGAGATCATGAATAAAATGCGTGCTTACTCATTTCTATTTTGATTTTTTTACATCATGAATAAAATGCATGATTTTAATAATTTTGAGCATCTATGAGTGTAATATAACATATGCCTTTAAAAAACTTTGTAAAAGTTATTCTTTGTAAAAATAAATAGTTGTTTCACAAATTTTCCGCTTTTCTAGCGACCACCCTGTATATATATGTGTGTGTTTTAATCGGCCATTCCAGTTTTTATCTACGTTTATCTCATTCTCATGAATCTCACTAGTTCAGACTAGAAACCAACTCATCAGCAGTTTTCTGCTTATAGAATCATGTTTGGTATTCTGTTCTTTCTTGCTTGAAAAAGGCATTTAGCGTTTTCAAACGAAATGGTACCTCATGCAACATATTTACTAAACGACTAGATCAGACACCCAAATGCTCAGGCATAGCTATTCCGTATCCTAAACTGGCAGCTTGGAATACAACAATTAGTTAGCAGCATTCGATGCCTACACGTATACTCGAAACTGTCACGTTTATAACGTGTCTAAACCTAAAGACGAGTCTAAATATGTTACAGTAAGCGACCAGCAATATTAAATGACAGTTTTACTAGTGTCCGGCATGGCCAGGTGGTTAAGACACTCGACTGGTAATTTTAGGGTCGCGGGTTTGAATCCTTGTCACACCAAACATGCTTGTCCTTACAGTCGTGGAGACGTTATAATGTAACGATCAATCCCACTATTCGTTGGTAAAGAAGTAGCTCTAGAGTTGGCAGTTGTTAGTGATGACTATCTGCCTTCCCTCTAGTCTTACACTGCTAAATTAGGGACCTCTAGGGCAGATAGCCCTCTTCTAGCTTTGCGCGAAATTCAAAATAAACAAACCTAAATTAAAGTTATGGAGTGTATTCAGCGACATATCGCGGGATCAAACGTTTGATATCCTGTTTGCAATAAAATTATCTTAAAGAAATAATTTTAGAAAAAATCATCCCACTTCACATATTTACACTTCTTTGCTGTCTGAGAATATAAAAATGGATATAAACAGGAAAATATTCAAACTAAGTTCTGTTAAGAAACAAATATTTATGAATCGTTTGTTTTTGAATTTCGCGCAAAGCTATTCGAGGGCTATCTGTGCTAGCCGTCACTAATTTAGTAGTGTAAGACTAGAGGGAGGGCAGGTAGTCATCACCACCCACCGCCAACTCTTGGGCTACTCTTTTACCAACGAATAGTGGGATTGAACGTTACATTATAACGACTCCACGGCTGAAAGGGCGAGCATGTTTGGCGCGACGATTTATCAATCAAGTTGTGTCATTAAAAAAAAATTCTCGAACAGATCCACGGAATTAACTTTATAGATATTTCATAATAATACTGATTTTTTTTTAAACAAATGTTCATTAACTAAAGCTTAGAAGAAAATGAAAACACGTGGCCCGCATAGTGTAAAATCAAATTCCAGTAAAAATTTGCTTCAGTTTTCTCAAATGAACTATTTGGATAAACAATGAAATTTATTAATTTAAGCGAATTAGGACGGTATACGAATTAATTGTTTGAAGGAAATTTATTATTATTAAACAAATAATGAAATGCAATTGTAATAAAATAAATTGTTCAGACAAGTAGTAATTTCGTAGAGGAAGGCTTACGCAAATTTAGATTGTCTGAAAACACACACGAATTTGAATTAAAAAGTACATAAGATTAGAAACATTTATTACCATACCGCCTACTCTACATCCATGTCGTTAGTTTAGTTCAATAAATTAAATATTTATTTTCTCGTGCAGACTTTCGTGTTTGTTTTTTGTATGCCAACGAAAACTTCCCGCTGTTTCTACTTCATAGTGATATTTTGAAATTCAGTTATTTACTATGTTGAAAAATATGAGAACAATAGTATCATAAACAAAAGGAGTAGAAGCTTAGAAACTGTTTCATTTAAATGAAAAGCTGTTAAGAGTAATAAATACAAAAGTGTACAACTGATAAGTGTACCAGTAAAAACTAACTCATGAGATTTAATTTAGATCATCGAACAACTGCTCTAACTGCTGTAAGAAGTAGTATATGAAATATTTGTTTGTTGTTGGTTTTTGTTTGCTTGTTTTTAAGTGAAGCTAAACTGGTCTATCTGCTGTTTTCGCCATGCGGAATCAGCTTTCGGATGTTTATGTTAGAAGTTTCACATAAAGCAGAACACATAAAATTTGCGTATGAATTAATTAATTAAACATTTCACAGATACATAGATCTAATCAGAGTTTACTCGTTGAAAATTTGTTTTGAATTTCGCGTACAACTACTCAAGGGCTACCTGTGCTAGTCGTACCTAATTTAGTAGTGTAAGACTAGAGGGAAGGCAGCTAGTCATCACCATCCACCGCAAACTCTTGAGCTACTCTTTAACTAACGAATAGTGGGATTGACCGTAACATTATAACACCACCACAGCTGAAAGGGCGAGCATGTTTGGTGTGATGGAATTCGAACCCGAAACCCTCAGATTGCGAGTCGAGTGCCTTAACCACCTGGCCATGTCGGGTTGCAAATAAGAGAATAAATAACGTACAAAATGTACTTTTACATGCACAAAAAAGAAAGAAAAGACTCACTAATTATAACCAAGAAGTGGCACGTGAGGTATTAAAATATATGTAATTCACGCATGTAATTTTAAATTTACTTTTTTTCTAGATATTCTACACCTCGCTCGTTTAGTGTTAAACACAAAGTTATGTATTCAATTATCTGTGCACTACTCACCGCAGATATCGAAACTTGATTTTTAGCTTATTTATCTTGTCACATTTACTGCAGAACCATCCAGGAGGGTTTGGGTTGGTTTAGGTTCAATTTCACGCAAACCTACTCGAGAGTGACCCTCGGATTACGAGTCGCACGCCTTACGCGCTTGGCCATGCCAGGCCGTAAGGTAAGCATATTTGGTGTTACAGGGATTTGAACCAGTGATCTTCAGATTACGAGTCAAGCGCCTTACCCACCTGGCCATATCGGGTCTAATGTAACGGAAATTCGAACCCGCGATTCTCAGATTACTATTCGAGCGCCTTAACCATCTGGCCATGCCGGTCCTCGGGAAGGGAGAAAGTAACCGCTGAGGGTTTAGGGTTGTTTTTTCAACAAAATAGTATATTTAAAAATAATTATGGAAATTTCTTAAAATTATCTACTACTTGTTTCCTATTTTTAATACATTTCTTTATATAAAATTATCTCCAAATCTAAAAAAAGTGATACAGATAATTGTAAAAACATTTGCAGAATTCACAAGTGTTTTGCATTTATAGGAACGTACTTATAATATGCTACCCTAATTTATTTAGGAGTAAATAAAATTGTTTTAGATCAAATTATCCTTTGTCATATCAAACATGTTCGTTCTTTCAACCATTAGGATGCTATACTGTGACGGTGAATCCCACTATTCGTTGGTGAAAGAGTAGCCCAAGAGTTGGTGGTGTGTAGTGGTGACTAGCTGTTTTTCCTCTAGTCCTTTACTGCTAAATTAGGAACGGCTAACGCAGATAGCCCTCGTGTAGCTCTGCGTGAAATTCAAACAGATTATCCTTTATTCAATTTTATCTTTTTTTTTATAAGTCAGAGATATGCATTCGTATATTACAACTAATATGTGAAATTGGCTTTGATGATTTTAATTTTTTATAACCTGGGCCAGATGGCATCTTTTGACAATTGTTTTTTCGTGGCTTAGGGGGAACTCCGTCCTTATATGGTCATTAATTTCATTTGAATAGTTTTTCGTGTTACTATCAAATCTTTTTTTTCTTCTCTGTTTTTAGCTTGGTATCAAATAATTTGCATTTGTATTCTAATTTAAATAATGATCGCTTTTATCTCTATATCGGCTGCTTTCGGACCATATCGATTTGCTTGAAAGGAAACAACGGAATATTGTTTCGATAAAACAGTTTTAATGAAATGTTTATCTCTTTGGAAAGTAGATGTTACTTTTAGCAAAAAGGAATTGTTTTATAAAGATAAATTATTGTATATTCAATTTTATTATCGATGAAGCAGTGTAACGTTCTACAGTGTTCGCAACTAAGCCTAATGCAAGATATTACTTTTGTAATGATGTAGTGGGTTGTGCTACCATGCAGGTCATGAAGTGGGCCATTGGTTTGCATTATTAAAGCAAAGGAAGGGTAAAGAAGTCAAAATGTGAAAGGAAAAACATTTAATAACTTTGTTGTGTAGTTCTTAGCGAACGTTATAGATACCATTTTACTACTGATAAATATATTGCTAATGCTGAAAATGAATATATTTAAAGTTAAGACGAAACTGTGGAATGATGACAGTGAAATGAAAGTTAAGACGACAAAGACCAGCTACAAGGTATTTTATCGAGAAAATTTGCACCTTTATCGCCTGATAATATCACACTGTGATTATCATGATGCTCCGTGCAGCTATTTGCTCCATATTTTTTAATATTAGTAGTTCCTTTTGTGGTATTAAAAAGTAACAAATAATTAGTGACACGTCACCACACAGTTTATTTTTTTTCGTTAATATGTTCACATAAGGTCTATGTGATGACATGTGACATGTGTCGACAGTTTTAATTGTTGCTCAATATTGCAAAAGAAAAATACTCATATGTAAGTTATGCGATTATTATATTGTAGTAATAAAACATATAAAATACTTATAATAATTTAATATTACTAAAATCGACAAAACTGATATAGATTGTATAATTTCTTCACAATAGATGCATCAAAAACCAACACGTAAATAATTTTTTGAGGGGCCGGGGACAGTGCAGTGCCATCTGGGAGAAGATGGAACTTAAGTAGAAAAAGACGTAGTATATGAAGAAAGCATCTATCTAGACAACTAGCTTCTAGGTAGTCTTGGTGAGTCTTCTGTAGTTACAAA
This sequence comes from Carcinoscorpius rotundicauda, assembly GCA_011833715.1. NCBI lineage: Eukaryota > Metazoa > Arthropoda > Merostomata > Xiphosura > Limulidae > Carcinoscorpius > Carcinoscorpius rotundicauda. The sequence continues at coordinate 30,253,540 of CM022398.1, forward strand.
TATGTTCTCGGTGGTCATTGTGAGTCTTCCGTGGCTACAGATACATTTTAGGGAGTCTTGGTGAGTTTTCTGTGGTTCAAATACCTTTTGTGGAGTCTCAAGTCTTTTGTCGCTACAAATATGTTCTAGGGAATCTTGTGTGGCAACAAATACGTTCTTGGTAGTTATGGTGATTTTTCTGCAGCTACAAATACGTTATAGGTAGTCGTGGTTAGTCTTATATGGCTACAAGTCATGGTGAGTCATTTGTGGCTACAGATACGTTGTTTAAGAGAAGGTAACTGCAATAGAAATTAACGGCTAAAGTTAGAGTCGTCTAAAAGGTAAAAAACGGCACTAAGAGAGAGGATGAACTTGACGAAATGATGAAACAGCTGAATGAACAGTTTTACAGATGTACTAAGAGAAACGAAAATGTTCAACTGTTAACAGTTCCACGAATATAATGACATAACAGTGAGTTCTTGAAGAACGTCCACAAGAAAGTGACGAGGTCAGGATCACGCTTCTGCTATCTCCTAAACCAGTACGAAGTTTGTCATTCCTACAGCATCCTCATTTCTTTGCTGTAGGACCAAATCCTCTTACTGGTAATACTTATTTCAGCAACAGGAAGCAACAACAACGATCGAGGATATGGTCAAGTGAATATTGACTGACCATTACAGGCTTTGCAAGTTATGTAAACTTACTTAATCACATCAGCCTTTAAAGCATGTGTATTAATCATAACATTTCCTGTTCTGTACTGCGTTAATATAATTACGTTATTAAAAACACAAATTAAGAAAGTTTATTTTTCTTTCCAATTATTCCTAAAGTTATCACTCATGAAAATACAATGGCAAAATATAATGAATGAATATTTCCCATTAATATCATAAGCTGATTTTTAAACTTGAAAAATGATGTGAACTTCCGTATCAGTCTTTGATTCTGGTCATCCATGTGAGGTCAAAGATCAATAATTTAAAGTCAAGTTTCTGAAGGTTAGAAAAATGACATATTTAGGTAGAATAAAAGAGAGAAGCTGACTTATTGGTAGTTTACTTTTTACTGCAACATCAAAAAGAAAAAGTTACTGGTACTTTTACAGTACTGTGCAAAAGGGATAAGACAAAGTCAAAAATTAATTTTCAGGCTACTTTCACAAAACAATAGAAGGTAAATCATTGGTTAAACATAAAAATTTTAGCAATCTCCATATTAAGTACAAGAGAAACTCAGTGAAGTGCTTGAGTTTATCAAACAGCTAACATTGTGTTTTGCTTTTACAACTGCAGAAAGTCTCAAAGGCATTATTTCAACATATTTAATTATTGAGCCTGTACACACACACACACATGTATATATATATATATAATCTGATTTTTTCTTAGTCTAGATTCACTTGTAGTTAAATAAAAAACTTAGTACTCACAATTTTTAAGAAGAATAAATGATCGTTCTCCTGTAGGCCTGCCGCAGGCTTATGAATTACAAGCTAAAATTCGAGGTTCAATTCTCTGCGGCTGACAGAGAATAAATGGTTCATTGTGCCTTTTAGCGCTAAAATAATAAAGGTAACTATAAGAACATAGATGTTCGCATTACCAGGGGACAAAATAAACTGATGATGTTTATTAGCAGTTTTTGCTAATAAAATTCAATATTGATTTTCACACATTATAGCAACTAAATCCAGCACTAAAAGTCTTAACTGTGAAATAATAACTGTGAGATAAATGATATATTTTAATTCTAATGACACTTTTATTCAGCTTTAAACCCTAATTTAATTGAATCATACATGACATTTCATGCACAAAATAGTTTCTAGTATATAAAGTAAAACTTCAAAACCACATGAAGTACCAAACACCTCACATTTTGCTGGTTAATTTATTGTTGCATTTTGTGACAGAAGTAACTTGAAGATATTGTAACTGAATCAGGTTTCTACATATCGTTTTCCAAATTAATCTAGTTTACTTATTTGTTGGCGATACCTCATCGCTATCTTCACAACATAGTTACCTTGGTTTTTTTTAAGTATAACATGTCTAGTAACTTTTAAGCAGTAATTACCCCTCTCGCCACGAGCATCTTCTACCATATATGGCGCGAGATTTTTAGTAAAATACATTCAAAATTTAATTAAGCCAATTTTTATTCATATTATACCAATTAGCATAGCATAAAATCGTAACTGATAATCCATATTTTAATATTGTACAAGTTTAAGTTCTTAATTTCATAAGGAAATACATTGAAAAATCCTGAATTTCCCCGAGTGTGGGAAATGTGACTTTTTTCTCCAGGCATCTCTTTTTCTCTAATTTATTTATCACCCGTCCAAAAAGTATAAAATTTAACGTAAATTACTTCTCATAACATTTTCATCACCCAAATAAATAATTTTCATAATCTTCAATTTTGTTTGATTCATCATCATCAGTGCTATGTTTTGTAACGTAGATCATCGTATCTCTCCACCTTATGATTACATTAATCCTCCTCCCTTTGTGTAATAAAATTATTAAACTGTCAAGGATTTTCTTTTGCTGTCTGTCTTTACTTCTTTTATCCACGTATTTCCCAATTGTTACAAAGGCCGTGCCTTTCTCCTCATCACATGACAAAATAATGCTGCTTCTGTTTTTCATAATTTTGTATCAGTGTTTTTTTTTGTAGAACTTATTCATTTGTTTTTGGTGTTTTTAGGAAATTCTAAGCATTCTATGTAGAAACCATGATTTTTCCTCCATTTGTTTGTTTATTTCCATGATTCGAAACGACACATCAAGATTGATTCGATGTAGCATCTAATAACTCTTTTGTGCACTTTCATTAATATACTTTTGTTAGTCAATATATATTTCATCTTCATAAATGTTGTCTTAGGCTGTACAGTTCTGCTGTTGACCACATTTTGATATCTGCCGTTTGATGTAGTCTGTGTCCTTAAGTTTTAAAACTTGTAACTATGATTGAGAATGGTTCCATTTTGCTCTTTTTTTCTTCGTATAACGATAATTTCTTTTTTCTTAGTTCTTAGGTTGAATCCTATATTTCAGCTTTATTTACAATGAAAAGTGAGGACTACAGATATTTTTTCTGTTCCTGCTTTTAATACTACTTCATCAGCATATATGATATTGTTTACATTGTTACCTCCAATATGTATTTGATTGGTGTGTCTACTATTTATTACATGATCATTTCACTGTAAAGGAGAAGAGATTAGGAGATAGCATGCAGCCTTGACGGACTCTTTTTTTTCTTCTGAAATTGGTCAAGTTAATTCTCAACTTTGATCACTACTGTCTATTCACAATCTACACTGATATTTTCAAGAATTCTCATTGTCTTAATATCTCACTTTGTCAAATGTCTGAATACAGTTTATGAAACAAAGATACAAATCTTGCTGTGCTACGATTGCACGCTCTTTGATGGTCTTCACGATGTAAATTGCATTGGCTTTGCCTTAAACCTGAACAAATCCACATTGTTCCCCGCTGTTTCAGATTTGATTTTGTTTTCTGTTCTCATCGTAATTATACTTGAAAAACAAATCGTCGAGTAACACATATTTTTTGGTATCGTTCACATTCAGTTGCACTTGGTTTATTTTGTAATACTGTATACATTAGATTTGATAAATCTGTTGGGATATGACCTGTTTCGTAGATGATTTTTAAAAAACTCGTTAAAGTGTCATACCAAACTCATCTAATCCTTCAGTCATTTCAGTTGTAATATTGTCTTGTCCCATTGACAAATCCTGAAATAGAGGATATGACTGGTTGATGCGTCAAGAAGGGTTTGATTTTCTGTTCGACGACCATGTCAGTTTCTCTGCTACTAGTAAACATGCAATTCAGAAGTACGTGTTCACGGTCGGTTTGTCGGCAACTAAACTGATACCTCCATCTGACTTGTCAGATGAGGATAGTAGTGGATCTCTGCAGGACTAAAAATAAAATCTGTAAAAGGATGGATCAACTCGCATGAGTCCACGACCACTCAAAAACGTCCATTGCCTTGTGAGATGTTTTTGACTGAAAAAAGAAAACAGTGTATAGCTGTGACAAACTGGACAACATCATGAGAGTTTGTTTGTTTTTTGAATTTTGCACAAAGCTACACGAGGGCTATCTGTGCTAGCCGTCCCTAATTTAGCAATATAAGACTAGAGGGAATGCAGCTACTCATCATCACCCGCCACCAACTCTTAAGCTACACTTTTACCAGTGAATAGTGGTATTGACTGTCACATTATAATGCCCTCACGGCTGAAAGGGCGAGTATGTTTAGCACGACGGGGATGCGAACCCGCGACCCTCAGGTTACGAGTTGTACGCCTTAACACGCTTAGCCATGCCGGGCCATCATCAAGAGAAAAATAGAAATATTAAAAATCAACATACTGGGACTGTGCAAAGTTAGATGGATTGGTGCTGGAGTGATAACATCACATAGGTACACAATTTTATATTCAGAAAAACAAACATGAAAAAGGCGATAGAATTGTATTAGTTCCAAAATTTGAAAATACCACGAAAGGATATTGGGAAGTGTTAGATAGAGTACTGTTGATGAAATTTAACTCCAGAACACTTGATTCCAACATCATTTAAACATTAGAAGTAGAGAAGACAATCAATCAATTCTACAATGATTATGAAACTACCATGAAACAATGGATTTGATTAATCTGTTTATTAGGTTTAATGTTTTAAATAGTATATTATTTTTAATCAATAGAAGGCTAAGGTTTTTATTTAACAAACAAATTTTTAATTTGATTTATATACAGAAAATAATGATTTCTCTTTTAACACTGTATTTGTTTCCACAGGAAATACGATAGCTAGGTTGAATATTTGAAACCACTCTTGTTGCATAATTAGAAAGCCCGAAAAATTTGTGATCGTTATGGGACATTGCTTGTTTTTATTCTATGTTATTTGAAGCATTATTTAATTGAATAAGAATAATTGAATAATTTAGTACAATAGTACTACTATTAGTGTAAAAATGTATGGCTAAGTGTCTTCTACCGTCAACAGCAAATAAAAAAGGCCCAAGTCAGTGCTTTATTTCTTGTTTTTCATGTGTATTCTTTATTTAGTATTATAAAAATAGTTAAAATGTAAAACTAAGAAACTCTGGGTTGGATTAGGTAAAACAAATAATAATATAACAACTTTTTTTTAAAAGACGTGTGTGTGTGTGTTTTCTTATACCAAAGCCACATCAAGCTATCTGCTGAGCCCACCGAGGTGAATCGAACCTCTGATGTTAGCATTGCATATCTGTAGACATACCGCTGTACCAGCGGGGACCTTCTGAAGAGGCACGCACGCAGATTGGAGTAGCTTATGAATAATGTATTTTGATGGCATAATATGGGCGCAAGCTACTCAAGTGATTTACAGCTTATATTATAAAGGTAAGATAGTACTAATAGTTCAGAGGGCAATAAACTTTTTAAAAATGTAAGTATAAATAAATGTGTATTATTTAAATGAGGTTAAATCTAATTAAGATAAGTAAATGTAGTTTCAACCTACAGATTTTGCCCCCCAGTGGCTCAGCGGTATGTCAGCGGACTTATACGCTAAAATCCGAGTTTCGATACCCGTGGTGGGCAGAGCACAAATAGCCCATTGTGTAGCTTTGTGCTTAATTCAAAAACAACAACAAAAACAGCTCACAGTTTATGATTATTCCAGAAAGAAAAAAAGATTTTCGATTTTCTTTTATGGCTACGAAGCTAGTCAAGTTGACCAACTGTATATAGAACTAGCGTAGATAAATACGAATAATAAAATACGGTTTTACTGAAAAATATGTTTGAACTTTATTTAGGAAGTTTTAGAAATTATGCAAATAACATTTGAGATTTTTTTAGATGAAGAAAAGTATTTTTAATCATTTTGCACTCGAGTTGGTAAAAAATACTCGATACGTTCACAGACAAATCTTCAATAAAAATATTTTATTAGAATGTTTACTAAAAGCGTGCCAAATATTGTGAGACAACACATATTGTATTAAAAGTTATTGTATTAAAACTACATACAAGTAAAAATGGTCGGTCACGTTGTTACTTCTTTGGAATTTGCCCATACTGAGAGAGAGTTCATAACTGGCCCAGTGTTAAATACAAAGTACGTGTACTGTACGTACGTACTCTAGTCTAATTGGCTAGGTTGCAGGCACCAACCAGGCGCATTCCAAATGTTATGAACAGACTACTACAAAGTTTATGTGTATGCATATGCGCATGACAAAGTGTGAAAATATTACATCTGTTATTCGACGGAAATTTCCGAGAAATGGACATCAGCTTTGATATATCGAACTGAAAGGTTTGGCACTTTCACTCTTCTGTTGGAAATCTCAAAGACAGCATACAAGAGAAAGGAATGATTCGAACATTATATTAGGCAAAAAAGAAAGAGGCTCGCAACTGGAAATTTTTTATTCGCAAATTGCGATGCCACCCGAATATTTGGTACCTGATTATATGATGGGCATATATTATTCACAATGCTATATACAAGTATCATAGCCCCCCAGTGGCTCTCAGCGGTATGTCTGCGGACTTACACGCTAAAATCCGAGTTTCGATACCCGTGGTGGGCAGAGCACAGATAGCCTATTGTGTAGCTTTGTGCTTAATTCAAAACAACAACACCAACTAGTATCATTACTTTTCGATATACGGTTGCGACTCAAATATCAGCAAGGCAATTTCATTTCTCCTATTCAGATTACAATTTTCATACTGGCTTATTAATAAACACGCATTACATTATTTACGTAAGGTTCGTGTTTATTTGTAATGAAATTCCCAAAAGCGCTCGTTAGTGCTATCTGCTGAAAAACTTCCCATCTTCATAAATAGTACTGGTGACGATATAATTTAAAGACGTATTATCAGAATGATAGATATTTCATTTCTAAAGGAGGAATTATAATTAAAGAGGAAATTCAGTTTTCGGTTCGAGAAGTTATTAATTTTATTTATTCTATACACGTAAATAGAGTAACAAGAAATTCTTGACATGTAAGAATATCTTACGGCTAAAGAGTAGCTTTTATTGAGATATATCTTGTTCATCAAAATGCACGTGTGCTTTATACGTTGGTTAGAAAACCAGTTCAATCCATCCTGTCGAACACTGAATTCTATATTTATTCATTTACTTAGATAGATAGCTTCCAGCATTATAATATAAGTTTCCACAAACGTATGTGCATATTGACACATCATTACTTTAATATTTCAAGTCACCAACAGGCATCGCTTCCTTTCAGTCTTATACTGTGATTCATTGTTTATTTTGTTTCATCTTCAAGTTAATAGAGTGCGAAATTAAATTTCTGACAAACACGTATTGTGTTCGTCTGGATAGTATTCTTCAATTCATTGTTCAATCCACTGGACCACCTAAGTAGGAATTTACTCTTTTTTTCGCAACATTTTCCACGAATATTAATAGTACAAGGTAAACAAATACACTTTTACCCTTTGATGAACCTGAGCAAATTGCGTTTACTTTATATCGAAAATAAAGTTAGTAAACACAGCCATGCACAAATGAATTGAACAAGAAAACTAATTAACACCGATCGTGTCTGGAGACTGTGACTAATGGTGGCAGCTTCCAGGCACGTTTATTAATGGACGACATAGACAGACAGATTAACTCATCATTTTTGTTTTCTCATTCTTACTAAGTCTTCCCTCTTCTATCATCATTTGTATATTTTTTTACTCTATTAAGTTTCTCTCTTGTCCGCCCAGACTTCGAGATCAAATCATTCCCGTAAAGCAACTGTTTCAAGTTAAAGATTTGTAGACCATTATTCAGAACTACATATACGTTAAAACTTAAAACGAGATTCATTATTTCAGACGCAGAAAGAAAGTGTGGAAACCGGTATGGACGTTCAATGTCGATTTATGATTCCCAATAAATCTGAAAGATAAGTTCGGCCTACCACCAGTTGATCGATGGCTCTTTATCTGCGAAAACAGAGGCGGAATACTAATTTATTGACTGCTTATATCACGAATATATAAATTATGTAGAATAAATTTGAAATATGATGGTCATTCATCATCGAGATAAGTGTGTAGAAATGATAATAAAAATATAATAATAATTATAATAATGCTCATTCTCACAACGGAATATCAATATCGGATTAGCAATTAAAAAAGATGAAAACCGATTTATGAAGAAATTGAAGTGATGGTTTTGTTTCTTAAAAAAAAAAAGCGAGGACAAAAAATTTTAAATTCGCACTTTACCCGGAAAAAATTAGACACGAAACACTGGAGAAAAATGTTAATATAGACCATTAAAAATAAATGTATTTAAAACCCTATAATAACAGATACAATTATTAGTCTTCTTATGAACTACCAATTTCGCGTATTAGGCCTTATCTAAAGAAAAACATTGGCCAAACTTTAACATTTATTTTTAAAGTGCGCATTTTAAGGAATGGATAATTATATAAGAATATAATAAATATATTTATAAGAGAAAAACATGCCATTTCTAAAATATATCACTTTTCTATGATCTGGGATTAAGAACATCAATTTTGGGTTTCAGTAATTAAGTAAAAATGACCTATCAACGGTTTGTGAATTCCAGTAACGGAAGTTTATGACGAAGTACTAAAAAACAGGAATGAACTGGACTTCAATTTCATTTGACGGTCTGTTACATAAAGCTGCTTAATTTAGCTTATTTTTTTTATTTTAATGAGTTTCATGAATATTTTTTCTTTCAGTACCATAATTCTCATATATCTCTTTCTATATATTTTACATACTTTTATTGGCGATATTTCTAGATGATTTTTTCAGAATAATGATTCATTAAATTCTATTAATACGGCATTGCCGATTAACTATTTTTGTTTTTTTTATTAAGATTCGCTTCCAGAATTTTTTTAATGCACAAGAAACCGTGATATGTTAAATGAAAAAAACTTCACCTGGTACATTTTCTCCATTAAATATTGTCAATGAATGAAGTTTATTATGGTCATTTTGATTATATATTAATTTACATTGTAAACTTCATTGTATTTTTATCTTTACTGGCTCTTTATCTATATTTATCTTATCTCAAGGATAAACATTTAAGACCATGATTTTCCTTCTAGCAAAATGGTATACGTAACTTCCAAAGATCTTTTGTTTGTTTGTTTTTTTTTGCATTCAAAGGCGTGTATTTATAATCGGAACCAAGAAAGAAGAGAAAATAAGACAACTTATAGTCAAATTTAACCTGCATGTCTCATACACGAAAAAAAAAAGGTAAATGTTCTTACAACACACCTACAACCGCAAAGTGCGGAAGGCGAACCACTGGTGTGAGATCGTCCCCCAGCGTTTTTTGTTTGTTGTTTTTTTTTGCCTTGTGAACTTCGCCAATTTGTATATTTGACAATAAATGTTCTACAGAAACATCCTCGAACAACAAAGAAATTAACACTGGGAAATTTTATTTTAAAATATTTATTTTTCAGGACAAGAAATTCAGAAATCGAAAATTTTGGAGACATTTTGCAAACAAACGACTTTTAACCCCAGAAGAAACGAAAAAAAAATCATTTACTTCCCGAAATTTCGATTTTTATTCCTTTCTTAAGGGTTACTGTTATGATTGGTCTTCACCAAGAATTGTAAGGAAGTGTAAAATGTTTACCATGTTTTGTTGAACTTGTCTTCTAAAGAAAACACGAGGAATTATACTTGCTTTTCTGTTAGATGTGTTGATGTTTATTGAAAATGCTAATGCTATTTCAGAGGTTTATTATATATACAGGATATCCGAAAAGTCGGAACCCGTAAGGAAAATAGACGTTATATTCTTAAAATTAAACAAACACATTTCTAATGTTAGCAGTACAAATTTCATGAAATAAAATTCCTTGATGGTACAGTATACGAAGAATTGATTTTTGTATGGCTGTTAATCGCATGTAATTTGAATAATGAATAAACTGTATATTTTTTCCTATGAACCAAGGTTATTAGGACACCCTGTATATGTTATTATTATATGTAAAATAGCAACTTATTCGGTTATTATTTTTAGTACGAGTCGGATTAAGTAACTGGGAAAATAATAAATATAGCTGTACTGTATGCGCGAAAAAGTAGAATTATTTTTAATGCCATAATTATGAATTTTGCTGCTTTGGAGTGTTTTGAATCTTTTAGAAACAACTTGTTTTTGTTACCGATTTAATTTTTATTGTATAACCACTAAGTAGAAAACTTTTTGTCCAATCTTGAAGAACAACTCTCGTTGTTCGTTTGATCAAAATATCACATTTTAGAGATCTGTAGATGAATCACACTGATTTACTGTCATAATAAATACATTTCTGGAAGGGAAAATAATTAAGTTCTTACTTGGCAATCCTAGTGCTAAGCATATAATGTTTCGCCAAAATTTCCACACAATATATATCCCTTAAGACTACAGACTTTCTGATACATGTATCTCATAAATACAGAGATAATTTCTGGACACAAGAAATAGTACTATTAGAAGCTTAAGACATATTTGTAACTGTTCTGGTCGATTGTTCTAATACAGAAGAAAAAAACAACTTGTACTCCTGTTATTCTTAATTTTAATCTTTTTTTTCCTATTTTCACACAAATTTAAATTTGAAAAGTTCTGGTAAATTTACTACTTGATGCTTAAAATTAAGGTGAGATAAACCTATTTATTAGTTAAAAGCATTGCTTTGCGCAAATTAATTTTTCTTAAAAATCAAAAATAATTTTTCTTTATAGCTATCGATCTGTTTTCTTTAATTATGTTTTTAGGTTTCAGGAAACTCATAATTTTTTATCTATTGACGAATATCCACAAATTATGATGCAAGTGACATACTTAATTACTGCATATGAACATGTGTATTTTGGGTAATTCAATGCTGTTATGAAATTCTAATGTTTCTATTGAATTTTGGCATCTTTAAATTATAAATTGTAAATGCTTGTTTTGAAGGTTGGAACAGAATTATATATAAAATTTCATTTAATTTCGAATAATGCTGTCTGCCAGAAAGTTTTGGTTGCATATATTTTTTGTCATGTTAAGCTCTGATATTAAACAACATTAATAGCTCAGATCGTTATTAAAACAACGTTAAAATACACGTTCATCAAACAGTGTAAATGGTCTTGCCTCGATATAACAAGCGTCATTAATATCGATTTTAGACCAACTGTAATCACTTCCAAAAAACTTCAACCTTGATGTTGCCCATTCCTCCCAGTTCAATACAATGTTTGTTGTTAATGAGCCTATTTAACTTGTCCCAAAGAATATACTGAATACAGCAAACTTTAAACAATTTCTAACCCACGAACAATCAATCATAACGTGTCTGAGGCTGTTGGTCAAACGTATATCAAATGTTCTCTCTTAATGACATTTTATTTGGTGTATTTTTTCTTTATAGAAATAATAAAAACAAAACGAAAAGAAGAAATGCAAAAAAATACTCTCTTAATATTCTGATTTTCTTAATAAAAGCGTGAAAGTTGATGGGCTACTCTTAGTTTTAATACTTTTGTGGAAGGTAATGACTTTCGTTTTACCGTTTCTTATAAGGTTGGATATTGTGGTCAAGAAGAGTTTCGAAAATCAGTATGCTAAACAGTTCCATCAGTTCTGGTTACTGAGAAGAACCTTCTTCCCGAATAACACATTTTTATTAATTGAAAATCATAAAAAGAAAACAATTTGTGTAATAACATAGATAAATGGATCATGAAATGACTAATGAAACTGAACGTTTTTGTCATAATATTGTGTCATTCTCTAAATGTAATGTTCTAAGTGTTCACCCCCCCACAGTGGCACAGCAGTATGTATGCAGACTCACGCCATTAGAAACTGGCTGCCCCCCAGTGGCTCAGTGGTATGTCTGCGGACTTACACGCTAAAATCCGGGTTTCGATACCCGTGGTGGGCAGAGCACAGATAGTCCATTGTGTAGCTTTGTGCTTAATTCAAAACAACAACAACAAAAGAAACTGGCTTTCGATACGCGTGATGGGCAGAGCTTAGATAGTTCATTGCCGAACTCTGTGCTTAATTACAAACAAAATTATATGTTAGTTCGTTAAACCTGAAATCAACGTGTTTTTTATTTTTTGTTATTTCTAAGACATATTCGCCTAATTACTAATAGACAGATCCATTTCATCTCTATCTTTTCGTACAACTGATATGGTCAGAGATGCCCCAATTATTGCATAACAACAGCATGCAACAACATCACTTTGGGCAAGTTTTCGTAGTGAACGCTTATCAATCATCTGATTCACTGGCAATTCTTAGATGACGTTCCTTTAGGCAAGATTTATAAACCAAACTAACTTCTTCTGCCGAGAGAAACGGCTGGAAGTGTAGTATCAGTGCCTCTCTTGTAAGTTGTGTTTGCCCAGCACACCCGTAAGAAGATTAGAAGTCCAAAAGAAGCAGGAAGGATTCAAGAGCGTTTTCGACAAAAACAGGAAATCAGAAAGTGACGTAAGTCTAAAAGCTCTGGGAATTTTCCTCTTCATCCCCACTTCGTACGTCATCAATCCACAATGAAACAGGAAAAGATAGTACACGTTACTTTCTTTCCGTGCTAGAAAAATAAAAAAACGTACTATTCATATTTGTTATCTTATAGGAAAAGACCGTATTGTTGGGCCTGATTCTGAGTAGAAAGGTCTACCATATAAAGATAGCACTACCGATCAAATTATTAATAATATAAATATTTGGGTACGTCAATCTTTAAACTTTTATGGTGTGCCTTTTCATATCGTCTTGAAAAGAAACAGTGATGCTATGTGGTTTTTGAGAGAGTTAACTGTCGGGAGAGCATAATCTGGTAGGTATTATCGTACATCTTGCCCCGAATATTGTGTTATGACAATATTTCTGGGCATTGTGTATATCCCAAATGATGTGTCAGAAAATACTATTCAAAGGTAAAGTGTTGAATGGCAAACACATTTCAGTGATATTTTAAGAAAATGTTTTTTTTTTCAGTTATAGTTTTCATTGTTTTAAAACTGTAAAGTACCCGTAACGTCTGATTTCAGTAAATAACACAACTTTATTTGCGCAAATTTGCAAAATGTTATTTCCTCAAGTTCATGGCACATAGGTATAAACCTTTACAATCAGAACGCAATTGTACAGGGTGGTCGCTAGAAAAGCGGAAAATTTGTCAAACAGCTATTTATTTTTACAAAGAATAACTTTTACAAAGTTTTTTAAAGGCATATGTTATATTACACTCATAGATGCTCAAAATTATTAAAATCATGCATTTTATTTATGATGTAAAGAAATCAAAATAGAAATGAGTAAGCACGCATTTTATTTATGATCTCATCTGACCCTCAAATTTTCCGCTTTTCTAGCGACCACCCTGTATATGTCTACTGAGAAATCTTCTTTTGGGTTGAGAAAATATTTTACATAGAAGAGTGAACAACGTTTCGACCTTTTTCGTGAATCTGACGATGACCGAAGAAGGTCGAAACGTTGTTTGCTCTTCTATGTAAAATATTTTCTCAGCCCAAACGAGCCGTTTTTGCATATATATTTCTCTACAAGTGGGTTTCTCGACATCATTGAGAAATCTTCTACTTTAATTTTGACTATAATCTACATTAACAACTCTCTCTCATTGAGTTCAGAAAGTTTTCACATGTTTCATTTAAGAATTAACACAGTTAATATTTCATCCTTACTGGAAGCATGAAACATTAAGTGACATGTCGTTTGTCAATGTCATTCTTCTTGCGCCTTATCGTTTTGGGATTACATTGAAGTTTGTGTTACATGTGGTATGATTGTGAAAACAAAGTTAAAACGCAATAAAAGACTCACTGTGTCTACTTTTATAGCTAGTTTGAGTATTTTAATATAATCTTATGCATTGAGATATTTAAGCACGTACTATATTTAACTGAGAAAGTTTAGTATGTCCATATCTTGTTATGTAAAAAAAATAATACCAACATAAACAGATGACTTGTTTGTTCGTTATTTAGTACAAAACTATACAATGGACTATCTGTGATCTGTCCACCTAGAATACAGAAACCTGAATTTTGGCATTGTAAACTAAGACTTGGTGCTGAGCCTGTGGGGGCCAATATAAACTTAAAAACGTTATTATAATAAACAATCACAAATGTTTTATTTAATGTTTTTTTTAATATAAGTGAATATGGCACGTTTTTAGCTAAAATTTATGTGTAAAATTTATTCTCGGTAGTCCTTTCCTGTGCAAACTTAATAAATTACTCGGTGTAAATATCTACTATCTAAATTATTTCAAAGTACATACAGCAAGTCAAAACTTAAGTATTTATTTCTATAATTCCCTAATGGGCCAGCTGCCACCTCTGGACTTACAAAGCTTGAAACCGAGTTTCGATACCTGTGGTATGAAGAACCCGCATAGCTCTGCATTTTTATGCTTAGCTATATGCAATCTTTTTGTAACGAATTTCGTTACTAATATTTTTAGATATTCGTGTTTAGGTTTTCAACGGACAAAACTATTTCTCCAATTATCATACTATATTTATACAAAATCTAGTCCCCCTCCCAGTTCAGCAGTAAGTTAGAAGGTTTGGTTTGTTTTGAATTTCACGCAAAGCTACACGAAGGCTGTCCAAGGCAGCTAGTCATCACCACCCACCTCCAACTCTTGAGCTACTCTTACCAACGGATAGTGGGATTGCCCATCACATTTAATAAAGCACCTCCGGCTGAAAGTGCAAGCATGTTTCGTGTGACAGGGATTCAAATCCGCGACCCTCAGGTTACGAGTCGAGTGCCTTAACCACCTGGCCATGCGTGGCTCCAAGCATGAAAGCTTTTAATACCAAGAAAAAGAAAAGTGGAGGTTATACCTTTGATAGGCACAGCACAGATAATTCCATTTTTCGCTTTGTGTATAATTACAAACAATACATTACTTAAATAACAAAACTCGGAAACTTTCGACGCAAAGGCGAATTCAGGATTTTGAAGGTGGGAAGCAAAGGGATGACAGTCAGGTTGGTTTGGAATGAAGGTGCTTTTTCAACGAACAAGTGGAGTAAAACCTATGGAATATAAATTAGGAAGCGCAAAAAAGTAGGATTATTTTCTCTGAATAATGTTTTCTTTAATATTTGCTTTACTAAACTCAGAATGTATGCTCTATCCCCATTCCTCACGAAACCGGTATTATTAACGTTTCACAAGCACATTTATCATACATACGTTCATAAGCGTTAACATAACGAATATAAGGAGGAACTTAAGACAGTTACATACTCGGAAGGCTGTATTTTAACATAAAATTCTTAAACTCAATAAACATGTTAAAATTCGAATATGACGCCTGAAGTAGCTAACAGTAACTCACAAATTAGATATACAAAAGAAAGAAGTGCATTAATAAAATTACAAAAACATTATTAACACTATAAGCATCTCCTTCAGCGGTTATTGCCGATTTATTTTTTTATTTTTTCGATAAATTCGTTTACTTACGCTTCAACCTGACCTTCGAAATTTTCTTAATTGTTACTATGATTGGCTAACCGGAGAATGATTAATGTTTTGGGGGAAGGTTTTCCTTCTGGAGAGTTGCCTAGTAACTGAAGGAATTGTATTCTGGAAAGTGCAGATTTTACTAAATATTTTAAAACTTTTTTAGTGACAGTTTCAGGAATTTTTCTTGTGGAGCAACGGTTAATTTTTTGATTTACAACGTTAAAATTAGGATTGATTCATCGCTGAGGATAGGGATCGGATAGTGTTATTGTATAGTTTTGCACAAAGAAAAAAAAAAGTCACTTTAGGTAAAGCACACAAATTTTAGTGGCAATGCCCCCACTGATCCGAAGCCATATAATATATGAGTGTTTTAACTCTTATAATTTACTGTTAAAGTAGTTTTTGACATTTTAGTGGTTAGTATTTCATTGTTTCTAGTCATATATCAACCACTCAAAGACGTAAGACAAAGTTTCAAACAGCCTGTGCTAGAAACTGAAGCTTATTTGAAATTATCGTCTATGTTAAATGGTGTGTGTGATATAAAAATAACGAATAGCGATTTTATCAGCCGTTCAGTCATGAAGCGCCTCATGTAGCTTATTTGATTGGATTGCTTCCAAGAGTTCAAAGCAAAGCTGTATTCTAAAAACAAAAATGGAAACCTTTGTCATACTATCAGTGAAGTTTTTTTATGAATACCAGTCATTCTGTTGTTATGCTACATTAGAGTCACGGTGCTTTCGAAACAATACTTAAAATTGC
The DNA here is from genome assembly GCA_011833715.1 of Carcinoscorpius rotundicauda. Lineage (NCBI taxonomy): Eukaryota > Metazoa > Arthropoda > Merostomata > Xiphosura > Limulidae > Carcinoscorpius > Carcinoscorpius rotundicauda. The sequence goes on from CM022398.1 coordinate 30,269,913, forward strand.
TTTGTCCATGCGATAATGAATCCAAAGTTTTGTTTGGTTCTATTTGAATCTAAGTTGTAAAAGGAACTTTGTACATTTTCCCTTATCAATACTAATTTTTTTTAATTTCTTCGTTTATCCCATATTACTAAAACGTTTCTTCCAATCTGTTTAGAGTCTACTTTTTCTTGTATAAGATTGTTTTTCTTAAACCTAGTGTGACTTATTCTACTTTTCCAATAATGAAAAATAAAAGCTACGATTTTATTAATGTCGATACGATTACAGGAATCTCTCTTAAAACTTTTACAAATTATCTTGTAGAAAATTTATAAATGACAAAACTAAAGTTCTGCATAATCGACTGCAAAATTTGAAGTCCATTGTATAAAGATATAAAGAAATACAACAAATTTTAAGTTTAGTGCATCGTTTTAGGAAAATTACTTTTCATGCCACTGTGTGGGCGACTTTCGTTTTTAAACTTAATGTACTACTTATTGTCAATGAACGTTTTTTATATATTTTTAGAAAGGTTTATTTTATATTGATTTTATGGATTTAGCTGTAGCAAAAATACATGCAAAATGATAATTTCATAGCTGGCATTCCTAAAACGTGGTGCATCACCTTTGAAATATCTGTTTTATTAACTTCTAAAAAAAACTATTTATTTACCGTACACAGTAGTCCTGGAAAGTAAGGTACAAAACGTAATTCTATTCATTAATGTCCGACAACAAAAGTCAGGCACACGAAAATTCATTTCGTTTAAGGGAAAGAAAAAGGTAACTATTAACGTTTGGCAATTCCAGCAAGGAACAGCGTTTATTTAAAAAAAGTTGTTTTTTTCACAAACTAAAACTCGTATTTTTACTTGTTAAAGGAACAAAGTCAGGATATACGCTCGTATCTTCGTTATACTGTTATGCTTCTGTGGGTATTGCTAGGAAGGTAACTTGTCAAAGAACACTTTTTTTCGTGATTGATTGGCTACCTATAGATAAGCGAGAGACCTGACTGTGTAAGAAAAGATTTCTTCTCTCTTATTTATTTTTTCTGGTTGGGGGGTCGTAACTTTCGCCATGGTTGGTCAACTTGTGAAACAACTTGCTCACTAGTTCGTGCGAGTTGTTTTCTTCTTGAAAACAAACTGCAAGACTGTTTGTCTGAAATGAGAGTCCACTAGAAAAGAAACATGATTCGAGTTTATCCGGTAAAAACGTAGATCAGTGATATATTTCATAGGTTTAGTAAACCTTCATCTTTGTAGCAGAAATACCTATCATTTGAGAACTTTTAATTTGCATAATGGTGTAAAAATTAAAGTATTTTCATACTCTACGTTTTAAAATAAAACCGTTTCTTAATTATAAACATTGAATTTCTACAATAACTCAAAATTAGTCTTACTGTGAGCTACTTTTTCTTAGCGAAAGAACTTCAGTTGCACGTGAGCAAAATGATCTAATGAATGACGTCGCCCATATCTTCAAGAGTTGTATTTATCTTAAAAGATATTATAATTATTGAGTCATAGTAGATTTGAACAATTACGATGTGACAAGACAAGCTTGAACTTTATAACATCAAACAGAAAATAATCGAAGGGAATTATGTAGTAAAATACTGAGCTGAAAGTATTTCTTAATGAATCAAAAATAACTGGCTAAAGAAACTATATGTTATTAGATAATGAATCAAGAGTAACTGGCCAAGGAAAGTATATATAATTAAGTAATGAATCAAGAATAACTGACTAGTGGAAACGTGTGTAATAAGGTAATGAATAAAGAATAACTAAAAGAAATGAGTGTGATTAGTTAATGTATAATTTTGATTGTTTCAAAGTTATAAGGTATTAAAAAATTTAACGTCATGTTATACAAATATTAAAACTACATAATTTAAAGTTATTTGTTCCTTCATCACTAAGTGCTTTGATATTGAATTTAACAGTTTTTATTATCAAAAAAGAGCATACCAACATACTTTCACGACTTTTATTTTGTTATCATATGAAATTTTGCATACAAATCGGACAATGCATAATATATAAAACGTTAATTAACCTTTTTTTTATATCTTTTATGTTTATGTTCTTAGAACTTTTTTCATCAATGGTCCATTGTTTATGTTTCGTCATAAACGACTCAGTGCTTTAGAAGAAACGTTAACACTAAAGGCTGTGTAATATGTTCTGTACAACTTATGTCGATATAATTTTCTTCACTATACGTACAAATAAATTTAAAATTTTATAAAGACAAGTTAGGACCAGTATATACGTAACCTATCTAGCTATAGTGATATCACATAATTACAATAATTTGCCGAACTAAGGATTTTTTTTTTTCAATTTTAAGTAACTCGGTTTTTGTAGTTTCGACTCTCTTGTTCCAATACTATTCGTAACATTAAAACTTTCTAAATTACTATTGCTGGCCAGGTTTCTTATGTATTGATTCATACTTGCCTTTATAAACTTTTAAATTATTTTATTTCACTTGTTTGTTTCCTTTTTATTAGATATATTTTTTGCACGCCGACAGTACCAAACGTGAGTACAAGTTTACACGACTCGCTTTTATTACTCATCTGGATCTCTACCAACCTACCCCCAAATCTAATTATATCCCTATAATAGTGCATCGTCCTTTACTAATATTATTTTCGGTACGAGAAAGACATCATTAGGACCCAAAATGGAAAAGTTAAGTGAAGAAATTAGAGTGATAAGTTTCGTCATTTTTTTTTGTGTATGTTTGCTTCTGGAAAAGTCACTTACTTTAAAATGAAAATTCATTGAAATAGTAACACTTTAATTCACTCCATAAACACCCATATAGCAATTTAAGCTGCTTTGTAAGTAAAATATTTTTAGTTTTGCTCAGCCAGTGCTGTGAAATAGTCGTTATTAATATTCAGACATTTCACAAATGGTTTTATACGATCGATGTTATGGCTGCTTTTTTGTTTCGTCAGTTTTTGCTAGTAAGCAAGTTTACTTAAATATATATATAGTTGCATGCCATAATTGTCTATTAGCTACCTAGTGTTAGTAAAATACATCTGTGGGGGAGCATGGCGACTGTATATTTCTAATACTATCCTAGCTGGTGGATTTCAACAAGTATCCAAATCTCGCTAATACTCCTAAAACACAATTTATGTATTGATATCGGGATACTATGAATAAACCAATAACCATTACTTAAAAATTAGATGTGATATTGTGTATGAAAAAATAGCTGAATAAACTTAGTTAACTGGATCTCCTATCCTTATGCACAGTGAAGTATCGTGCATTATCTGTCACAACAGTAGATTATTATAAGTATACACGTCATAATAACAGTTTCATATCCTGTTCGTTTTAGGAATTGTAGTAAGATGCGATGTTCAATTTACTTTTCAAATTTTGCATAAAGTATCAGTTATTATGTGTCGTCCTTGAAATTTGTTGTTGTTGTTTTGAATTAAGCACAAAGCTACACAATGGGTATCTGTGCTCTGCCCACCACGGGTATCGAAACCCGGATTTTAGCGTGTAAGTCCGCAGACGTACCGCTGAGCCACTGGGGGGCAGTCCTTGAAATAAAAACTGTAGGAGAAACATTGAAGGGTCAAATTTAAAACTGAAAATTTCACTCGATATAACATAATTAAAGTTAAATTAAAATCGTATTTTCACAAGTTCGTGTTGTGTGTCTGTTGTTTGAAAAAAACGTCTGCTACATACTTTAAACTCGTTTAATTTATATTTTAAATTACTTGATTTTATAAATATAAATCCCTATTTCAAATGTACCATCACTCAGTCAAAGAACTTATGTTCTTTTCTTCCTCCTTCATTTTCATTTGTCTGCTAAGGGTCACCATAATTTGTTTGCAAAAACTGCATAATGATAATACGTTAAAGATTTTACGACAGAGAAAGATCAAACAAAAAATCATTTTGAATTATTCAAACTAATCAATATCGAAATAAACAATTTTCCTTTTTCTATTTCCTTGTTAGACAAGGCACCGAGAAGTCAGTGATTTCCTTGAAAATCAAAATGATCATTTCCTGAACTTAGGTTTAGAAGATGATGATGTTATGGGACTGAAAGAAAGAAGTAAGTAAACTTTTAGTACAACCATTCTTCAGCTTCGTTGCAGAGCAGCATCCGTGTTGCAGTAAATACGGTTTTACAGGGGAAAGTAATATTAAGTTTTCCGCGAAATGTGGAAGATACTGTTAATTATATCGGTAATTAACTCCCTTTTATATGTGAATGACACGTAAGCTCAACATATAAACACACACAATCACAAATATTTATATATATATTCAGAGAGAATTATTAAATAGTAAAATACTATGTAGAATTAATTATGCACGAATGTATTCACTATTTGCATTGATTATATTATATTATATTTTGGAAAGTTTTACCTGAAGAAGATAAACAAGGAAAATAAAATTATCCATTTAATGTCACAAAACTGAAACGTTCCAAACATGATTTTGAGCCAAACTAAAACTTTCATTCTATTATCTTTATTTGGATATTTTTATTTTTTCTTTCACATGTATGATTGTCGAATCTAAGATCATAACAGCAAAAAAGTTTATTTGTTAATTTTTCAAATTTTTGGTCATTTTATGTAATACTCGTATAAAACTATATTTCTTTAAAAAACGTAATAGTAACGACACTAATTATTCTAACTTTAAAAAATGGAGTTATGTTTTTTGTTAAAAATTAAGTGTGAGTGAAAGACTAGTTAGAATTTATTATAATAGTGTTTTGATATTTCGTTAAAAACAAAACATTGAAGAGTGAAAGGACTGAATTTTTTCTGGAATTTTAATCGGTATAAAATGTGTATGTATTTCTATGATTACTTCAGACGAATAATGTTATATGAATATCACGCCCTAGTTTTTTGTTATTTTGTTATGCGGTCTGTTATTTTATGTGGTACATCAAGATAAATCGGTTTTTTTGCTTCCTTATTCTTTCTTTTATGTGCCTGTGAATTTTTTAATTTTGTTCTCTTGTAAAAAAGTTGACTTTATTCTATTTCAGTGATAAACATTAAGGTTCGTTAATTACATCTTCTTTGGCAAATGACTTTTCCTAAAATATCTTGAACAAAAAAGACACCACTCTACTATTTTATATTTGCTTCTCTTTCTGATGTGCATTGATTAAAAAGTTTATTTCTTGAAATGAACTCTAAATAAACAAACAATTTTAAAAGTTTTGTATCCCTGGTATTTTAAATTATCAAAAGGAATAAAACTCATTTTGATCGACTTTTTGCTAAATATTATTCATGATTAATGTGAATATCAGAATAATACACAAACACAGAAAACAAAAACCGTTTATTATCTTGAAGACATTATTATTTAACATGCTACATGGAAGTCTAGAAGCGTAATACCACAGAAGAAATAAATGTTAGAAATGCCAAAAGAAAAGAAAAAGGTTTAAAATGCAAGAGATATTAAATTTAATTAACTCCGTGAAACATCATGGCTGACGAACATAATACTTCATTTAAAAATGTATTTGTTTGAATTTCGCGCAAAGCTACTGGAGGGCTGATTGCGTTAGCCGTCCTTATTTTAGCAGTGTAAGACTAGAGGGACGGCGGCTAGTCATCACCACCCACCGCCAACTCTTGGGCTACTCTTTTACCAACGAATAGTGGGATTAACTGTCACATTATAACGTTCCAACGGCTGAAAGTGTGGGCATGTTTGGTGTGACGGGGATTCTAACCCACGCCCCTTCTATTATGAATCCAGTGCTTCAAACAAATGAGCAATGCCAGACTACACTGTGTAGCTTTGCCCTTAACGAAAATCAAAAAAGCTTAAATTCAGAATAACATCAGTTTTTCTTCTGTTAATCCAATCTACTGCGTTGTGTTTGAATTACATTATAAATTTTTGTTTCATTGTTTAGATTATCATACACTTGTATGAGGTTATAACCAAAAAGGGCTTCGTGGTCGTCACAATGACGCTATGTGCATAGATGCATGTCTCCTCTGGGGTGATATTTCGCACTAACTCAGCAAAGGACAGTCTGCATCGATCGATTCTACCATAATGGGAAACTAACTGGACGATGACATACAAAGAGTACAGCTTCTGCGGGTCCAGATATTTTGTTCAATAATCCACTAACACGTGATTGGCATTCCTGCTGAGTTTCCTGATTTTAAATATATTCCAAAATGAAACTATTTTGCAGAGTTTTGTTTTTACTTCACTTTTTAATTTCGCTCCAAGAATGCAAAATAACTTCGCAAACATTGTTGATTATTAAATGTTTGTAAAATTATGAGGTCCAAGATGACAAGGGAAGTGTAGAATATTTTACAGTGAAATATGTTAATAAAATCCAGACACTGAAATGAACTTTAATGATTTATATGAAGGAGGTTTAGTGCCTTTTAAGTGACGACGTTACGTTTTAACCCCTGCGCGTGTTTTTTTTTTTTTTAATTTTGCGCAAAGCAACACGAGGGCTGTCTGCACTAGCCGTCCGTAATTTTGCGATGTAAGACTAGAGGAAAGGTAACTAGCCTTCACCACCCACCGACACCTATTAGGCTACTCTTTTACCAACGAATAGTGGAATCGATCATCATATTATAACGCCCAAACGTGTGTAAAGGGCGAGCATGTTTGTTGCGATGGGGATTCGAACGCCCGACCCTCAAGATTACGAGTCGAGCGCCTTAACCACCTGGCCATGCCGGGCGTGCGTCTTTGTCAGTTAGGTTTCTTAAAAACGGTTATAAAGATTTGGACGAAAGTTGGAATACATTTAAACTATGATCCAATTTAGAAATACTTAGTTTTAGAGGGCCAAGGTCACGGAAAGGTCAGGAATAAAAAAATATCTGTTAACATGGGAGCAAATTTTTCACACAATTTTTGCCCTATAACTCAGCCAAAAATAACCGAATTTTGATAATGCTTGGTGGATCTATGTAGAATATCATCCCTCATTGTTCTATCAAGAATAACGTGATAACAACGCACATACGAATACATTTTTTATTGTTTTGATGGCCGAATATGATTAATGTTGCATGGCGGAAGTATGCGCGCAATTGAGTGTCCCTTTAGTTATTACTACTGCATGTAAGGCAGAGTCAATATTATAGTTGAGAAAAAGTTCCTAGGAAGAGGAGAAAATTATTCCTTCATTGGTAAACAAGACGAACTGTAAATCCCAGGTTTGCAACCCCTACCACCGTAACAAATAGCGCTCCACTCTTTAGAAGCATGGGTGTCAAGCTTCATTTTTCGATTAGATTGCCCAATTCGAAATCAGAGACAGCTACATCTGACAGCCCCCTGGTATATTTGCGCGAAACAATAACATACCTTTTCCATGACGTGAAATCTGTCGAATAATAATTTATATCAATAAAGCAGAAATAAAAAATGATTTGCGCTGAAGGAGAAAGGAAAAACGAATGATTTTTTAACCTTAGCTAAATTTTTAAAACTCGTTTATTCTCGTTCTCATCTTTAATTTCTTTTTTTATGCTTAAAAAGAATAAACATAATGTTTAAAAATTCGATACATTTAAAGGTAAATCTGTCTTTAAAACTAAGAACATTATCATAAAATTATATGAACTGTAGCCATGATTTTACCATAATTATTCAGTACACATTCATAGGAATATAATGAACTTACATTTTTGATGAGAGAAAATAAATTAGACTTCATTGTTATCATTATAGCATAGTGCTTACATTGTAATATCTCTCATATGCATACAAAGTACTAGGTTTGTTCATGGATATTTTACAGATGGCGCTGTATAGAAATTCACACCTATTGTCATTCAGTTATAAATTTTTATTTTGGCTGTGAAACCACAATTCCGTATTTTAAGGAAATGGACCCTTCAAAAAAAATTTTAACAGCCTATTTGGAGCTTTGTGTTTTTATAAAAGTTATATGAAACAATTTCAACTATATTGCCGCTGAAGGTATTTTTTTTTATTTATATAAACGGTTTACAATTATTTAACAACCGTTTAGGATTTTTTTTAGTTCACAGCAAAAGACTTTCAAATGGAACCAGCAAACTTCCTTATCGCTAACGTTGTGAGCGCTTGCAAACAAAATAAATGGATTTATTTCGATCTGCTTTCATTTGCGACACACTTACGAGAACTGTAAGCGGTTATGACAAACCTATAAGTAAATGTTATTGTTTCTGGTTTACTAAAAAATATTCATTGCAATGTTATATAAGTAAAGTCAAATATTATTCCAATAATATTATTTTGATTACGTTTCAAAATGAATTAATAAAATCGTAATGTTATATATTTTTTAAAAAGTCGTTCCTTATTTACACAGAAAGCTGCTAAAGTATCTCCTATTTGAGAAATATAGAACAATTCCACACAACATTTTCTAACTATCATGCCTAGACCATGTGTGTGTGTGTGTTTTCTTATAGCAAAGCCACATGGGGCTATCTGTTGAGTCCGCCCAGATCATAACTTTTATTTATTTCAAAACATATTTAATGTGTTTTGTTGTTCTAGTTGTGTTTATTCAGCTTTGTGATTTTTTTAAAATTTTGTTGAAAGCTTTACTTCAATATGCTAAACTTACAAACATTTGAAAAAATCACGTGTATAAATTACGATAAGCTCCATCCTTTACATTGTTATGTCAATTCACAATAAAGAAACAGAGCTAAACAACAACAAACTTGTAGCTTAAGTAAGTTTTATTTACATAATAAATTGGCAATATAATGAAGCTATGGAAAACAGACGTAGAACTTTAGAAATTCTTTGGAAAACTAAAACGTCTAACGAGTTTGGGTTATTCTTTGTTCTTGTTTTTGTTTGTTTTTTATTTTTAGGATAATGTTCTAACAATATATCTTTCTTCTTTTAAAATTACTGTTTTCGTACCAATGCAAACATATAAGCCCAACAGAATATATATTTTCCCATGGTTGCCCATTCTTAAATGTATGTGAGGCATCAGATGAGTCGGAGGTAAAAAACATGATTTATGGAACTTGAGCCGGAATATTTTTTACTTTTATATGAACGTATCAGAAAACTTTAAATTCCCATCCTCCCGAATGTAAGTTCACTGGCAGAGCCTTTATTTCTGGCAATTTCTTTTCGTCCCCGAGAAACGAAATATAGTTCCAAGATCTATCATGGGGAAGCCTCGCGTGATTCTCCAAGGTTGACGCTTGTGGCACATGATTTATCATTTACAATGCGTGCTTAAAATCATTACGTAAGATCGTGAACCTTAATGTATTGTTTGCTTGGAAACTCCCGCGTGTTGCTAGATGAAACTTTGCCGTCTAATGCAACTGGGAACAGAACGACCTCTGATTGGCTTAAAAAAAACTACCGAAAACATTCTGTTTTATTAACTTTTCACTCTTAAGTTATCTTGCATTTTGTTTACGTAATCTCGTGGCTCTAGAACTATCGTCGTTGTCGCTAGATTTTTTGTGGGTTTTTAATATATAAACACCAATTAGTAAACACGCTGTGTCCGTGGTAAGAAAATTGTGAAAAATAAAAAAACATGCGTTAAACCTGCCTGAATAATAAAATACGTTATTTAATTAGGTGCTTGTACTTTAAGTTTATCAGTTAATATACTAATAACACAATAATTAGTTTAAACATACTTATGAAAATATCGTACTTTTTATTTTAATTTAAAAAATAACTCAACTGGTGTAAATGAAAGTAAATTTGAGGGTAGTGAAAACAAAAGTGGAATATAATGTATAAAAACAATGCTTGCTAGACAGTTGTAGTTGAAAAGACAAAAACAACACAGGATTTAGCTATCTTTTTCTCTATGAATAACAATTGCTTTTTTTTTTGTAACGCGTTCCTGACAGCTCAGTGGTAACGCTGACAATAAGGTTTCAATATTCGCAGTGGACAGGACACCTGTTGTGTATCTTTGTGCTTCACACTTAGCAAATAAACCTTAACATTATAATATTTTGTTAAGTTTTTAATTTTTTTATCTTAATCATACATCTATCGTTAGTTTCATAAAAGAATTAACTTTACTGAAGAAACCGTGAAACTATTAACGAACTGAAAAAGATCCACTAAAAAAAATACTAAGTTATTTCCACTTAGGCCTACTGAACTATTTTACACATACCAAGGTTAGTAATTTGATTTGTGGTTATGTATGAGTGAGTGTCCAATGCCTTTATTCTCTCAAGATATTTTTAGATGTCTCGTCATCACGTTTCAAGTAAATATTAAATATTTTTTTCTTCGACGTAGACAACGTATTACAACATGTGATAATTTCATTCAAATTTGTAAACGAAAGTGAAAACTTTGTCAGTCTATTCTCAATTCTGCGTTGTAATAAAATCAACTTGGGTCTCAATGTATTTGTGTTTGTATTAATAACTCATGTTATGGCATTCATGTATTTACTCATAATACTTCTGTTGCAGATAGGGAAGTTAGGTAAAAACGTGTAATAACAGGAAAATGTGCTGAAAGTTATTAATTGAAAACAGGTGATGAAGTAAAGTTAATTCATGAAATTAAATGTTCTGTTTCTATTGATATTTTACTTATATACATATAGAGGACAAACACAAGTTCTTAGGGACATAAATACAAACAAATGCCTCAAAGAGCCCATCCGTATTGCAAGAAACTAATAACTGTTTTAAGATCTCCTAAACACAATATATGTGTATATTTATAAACATGAAGTTATTGTTACGTATTATAATTTAGGTGGGACGAGTCTGATTTATTATGTTATGTACTGTACAAGAGAAGCCAACCATTACGATGTGAGTGTAATTATTACCTAATGTATTAATGTGGAATAAAATAAACTTATTTCATGCTCCAGCTGCTTGAGGTATGTGACTATCGAACAGACACGTTGTGAAATCATCTTGTGTAAATGTGACTTATGTCACTTTTCCAGACAGAAATCCTTTCTAATTATGTTGCATACTGTTGCCTTGTAACAACGACAGCCTTTGCTTGTGTTTTCTTTGTGCTCATGAATTCTTATTTGTTACAAGCAGCATTTATCGTGACCAAGTAATGACTTGTTTTATGTCTATTTCTGGACAATTTTGGTGCTTCTTGCTTTATATGAATTTGTTTTCCAGTGTCATTAAGAACTAGGAATATCTTTGTCTTGAAAATAGAATTTGGAGATGGTTTGAATTGCACAACATTTAAACAAGTTTTTGTCATCATGAAAGCCTGTAAAAATATTGTACATTTATAACAGTTTCTTCCAGTACCCATTCAAACCATCACCAAGATTTATCTTCTAAAAGATGAATTCCTCCTCATAAAATTTGAATCCCTGTCTTGGATTTTAATAAATCCATGATCTTAATGCTTTTTTATGATATTAATGTATGGTCACTGCATTGGAAGGAACTGTTATGTCCTTCCCAAATGCAGATATGCTAACCCTTACGATTTGAGCGTAATAATTACGATTTTTGTGTATACGTTACGACTAAACACTCATACAGACAACTTCTTGCAATTCCAAAATTGTTATATATTATATAGGCCTATACAATAAATTGATAAATTGTTTCCGAGGGCTTGAAAGGGGTGAAAAGAAAATTTCTAGTGAGATACAAATACATTTTGATAATAAATAAAAGACATAGTCCAAATGGCTACTTGCGATAATTATGTTTGTGCCTGAAATAATAAAAAATATTTGTATCTCAGACGTCTACTAATACTTTGAGTGCGGTGTTTTTCCATAGTTATGTCATCAGTGCTTGTCAGCCAATCAGCACTCGCGTAGATGGGTATTTCTCGTTTTCTAAGCGGCATAGAAACACCAATGCGATCGTTCACAAGTTGGAAAGAAAGAGGTCTCATTCACTATATTGTCTTGTTTCTGGCAAATCTAAAAGGACTAAAACTGTGAATCAAAAATTTAGGGAAGAGTATAATGCAAAATATCCAGTCATTGCATGAAAAGTCAATGACAGTCATGCATTTTGTACAGTTTGTCACATCGATATTTTTGTGGCGCTTGGAGGGATAAACATTTGTTCCAGACATACAAAATCAGCATCTCACCAACAAATGTCTGAGGCGAAGACAAAAAGGATGCAATTATCGACATTTATGAGTAATAATTCAGAATATGAAACCGTAAATGCAGAAGTGATATTCACGCAATTCGTCATTGCTCATAATTTACCACTAGCTGTAGCCGATCATGCAGGACATCTATTCAGAAAAATGTTCCCAGACTCTGATATAGCGAAAATATGAACCAAAAGTATAGCCATTGTATAAATGTTTGGTTGTAAAGATGACAAAATGATTTCAAGTATACTTGCTAGCAGTGTTTACAGTTTAGCCACAGATGGATCCACAGACATGGATGACTCAAAATTGTATCCAGTGGTTGTACGATATCTTGACTCTTTGCTTGGAAAAAATGTTTGTTCTCTTTTGACAACAGTAGAATGGAAAGAAGCTTTAACGGGAGAGAATATTTTCAAGCTTGTGGATTACGAACTGACAAAGAAGAAAATTCCATTGGAAAACTGTCTTAGTTTTTCTTCAGACAATGCCTCAGTTATGTCTGGTATAGGTAAAGGTGTGATGGGACATATCTCAAGACGACAGCCTAGGATATACTTCATGGGCTGTGCCTGTCACATCATGAATATTGCTGCCCAGAAAGCTTCCAGAGAACTGCCCTGCCCAGTTCCTCATATAATGATAGATATCTACTATTTTCTGGACAAAAGTGCTAGCAGAGAAGAACATTTCAAAGAGTTTGAAGGATTGTATGACAAAGAAACAAGACAAATTCTACAACTTGTTAACACAAGATGACTATCACTTGGAGTTTGCCTCAACAGAATATTGGACATGTGGAAGCCATTGAAGAAGTATTTTCACTGTGAAAATGAAAAACTAGATTCAAAAGGATCTAAATGTGCAGCAAGACTTTAACAGCCACACAGGGACACAGTTAAGATATCCTCTCAGCCACACAGGGACAACAGTCTCCAAAAGCAGACAAACAAACATTTGATATAATTCAATATATATTTCGGCAGTCTGACCTTGAACTAAAGAAGAAACAATCAATGAAAAAAAAGAAGAAAACGAAAGCTAGCAAGGAAATAACCAAGAAAAGTTATGCACAGATGAAGTTAGATAAGTTAACAGTTTTCTTGGACAACAAAATGAACTTGTTATTTTGTCTTTTCTTCAGTCTGCAATTCCTCTTTTTGAGCAAGCCAATTTGATATTGCAAAGAGAAGAACCTTGCATACACATTATGCATAGAACTCTGATTACACAAGTTAAAAATATACTTGTCAGATACATCAAGCCAGAATATCTTGAAGGCAACATCACTGAACTTGACTACAGCAATGAATCCTTACACAAATATGATAAGGCAGTTTCTATTGGAAATGCTGCCAAGGAATACATTGTTAAATATGAAAAGGGGACCTGATTCCAGTTACAAATTACATGCTAAAACATTTCCCTCTAAATGATGAACTTCTGATTCACGTAGAGGTTGCTGATCCAAGTCAGCAAATATTTCTCTTCTTTATGCTTCTTCACAGACAGGTATCCTGTCTTTATCAATACACATGAGCACAACATTACTGACATGCTGGAAGGGCAATATTTGAACTATCAAATTGGTACTTTCTCAGAAATTTCCTTTAGTTGAATGTTGACAAGTTTTGGGTTCAGCTGTCTACAGTTAAGAATGGAAATGGCAACCAGAAGTATGACATTCTGTGTTGGGTTATGCTTGGAATTCTTACTATCATCCATTCTAATGCTGACAGTGAAAGGATATTTAGTTTAGTGACCAAACTTGAGCACCTCAGTTTTGAGCAGTATTATAACACACAAGATGTATATGCAGTCAAATGGACAATGTTGTTATAACTTTCAACCATCCAGGGACATTCTCATAAAAGCAAAGGCTGCAACAGTTGCAAAACTATTACAATAAGCCATAAACATGATATAAACTAGTCCTTACACAAAGGCTTTTTCTGCTTACTATTTGTGCATGTTCGGTGTTGTTTTATCAGTATGTTTGTTACTTTGAACTAAATAGAAGACATAATTTAAAAAAAAATAAATTTATTGAATACACAAAACACAGTTACAAATGAGCAATCTAAAGCAGTAATAAATAATAATAGCTGTAATAATAATATAACTATAAACAGCTTAGAGACATTGGTCAGGCCTAATAACCACAAATGATAAAAAGCTTTGTCTACAATCATTACGCTCAGTAATTTGAAATAGTTGGCATCTCTGCATTACGCATTACTATCTTAAATAACTGAAATTTTAATTTGAGCTTAATAGTTTATTACATGTTAATATTTATGTTATTTGCCAATAAGATTGAAATTTCCTTTTATTAACACAAATATATTTTAATAAACAAACAAAATTAATACAAACTTACAAAATATGCTGTGTCTTATGTCCGGTCCAGAACTGGATGGTCCAAGTCCACGACGAGCAAATTACTTCTGACTTCATACTGTTACGCCTCGCTTAAGCTAATGATGTTTTTCTAGACTAGCCTAACATGGGCTACAAATTCACTTCTTATCGAATAAGTTGTTGAACAGTATGTAATGTTTGAAACCTGTAATATTTCTGGTCAAATTCTGTAGTTTTCCGATTAGCAAACTTTAATTACAATTATAGCTTTCTAGGCTTATAACGTACTAACCTGACTATCCAATAATATTCTCTTTATCTTTCGGCGCGTCGATTTTTATATACCAATCATATGAGTTACTAGAATTAAAAAAATGATTTAGCGCGTTTTCACAAACAAGTATTGTTGATTTTTACACTCAAGAACATTTTACAAAGTTCGAGAACAAGAGAGACTTGCGCAATACACAGTCAGAAATATACGTCACATGAATTAAATAAAACTAATGATACAAATGTAGGTACTAAAATAAACGTACAACGTGAATGGTTGTTTTTAATTTATTTTGAATCAGATATTTGTTTTAATTTATTTCAATTTTAAATTGATGTATAACCTAAGAGAAACAAAGATAATTTCCCCGCATTTATTTTCTAACACTTCAAATTTATCTAATCCTGACGAAGATTAGGGGATCGAAACGTTATCTTATTATCAAATCACCAAGCGCATTGTCTGTTAGGACATCTTTCAGCTGTACACTGTGCCTTTTAAACAAATTAGCTTTTCCTGTATTTATCTTCAGGAATGTATGTGATTACGTTTTAAAACCACATGAACGTATATTTTATTTTTCTCTAAAGGCCCGTGTGATGCTATGATATGTGGAAAAGGTCGACAGTGTGACGTGAACGAAGCAGGTCAAGCTGTTTGCATTTGCCAGCTTTATTGCAAACATCACAGGAAGCCGGTTTGCGGAACGGACGGTAATTTCTACACCAGTCACTGTGAGCTTCATCGGGCAGCCTGCCTAGCTGGAAAGACCATCCGAATCGATCGTAAGAGAGGATGTTTGAAGAGAAAGGGTAATTGTGCAAACAACTAAAGAGTATATCTACTTCATTACACAATATCTTAACAGTAGATACCAATAAAACTATTTTTGAACAAGTTTTTTAGCGAGTGTTTTTGAAACGTTATAGTGCTGCCATCTTGTATCGTTAAGTTAAAAAACGTATAAGGTCAATGATGGGTTGTTTATCGCACGGTTCTTAATTATTTGTGTAAGTCAAAAGTATCTTTGAAAAGTGTAATATATGTCTAAAATGTTTAATGTTAGTGATGAGTACTTCTATAAGCACTAAATACTTAGCAAGGAGACTTCTAATTTTCATTTAACTGGGATTATAAAATTTAATTAATAATTATTACTCGAGAGAGAGAACTGACTGATTTCGAAACGTTTTATTTATGTAAATAAATTCATTTTATAAAGTTTTATATCAGATTTAGAGGATTTGAATATGATGTCTAAAAGTAAAACTGTTGGTATAATTGTACAGTTATCTAGTAAAGTGTATTTAATGGTGAATAAATCACAATCGTTTCACCATTTTACTTCGTTCCTACTTTAACTTACTCCTAGTAGTTCTATTTTAACTCTGAAAAGAGCTCAGGGATGAATGGCAATTATTGAATCCTATAGCATAAGTTTAAAGTTACCAAGTCATCACCAGGTGACGCTCTCATTTCAGATAGTATTTAAGGCTAGTCCCTTTGTGTTTGTATATTTAAAACTTGCCCGAGTCACAGAAGTTTATGTCGTTCTAGAATTTTGCCCTGTCCACTTACATCAAAACCCGTAGCGTAATCTAGCACGAATTGTTTTATTGCATCACAGGCTTACAAATTATGTGTTTGTTCTTGTGATTCTCGTTTTCTTACTAATCGAATTACATAATTAGGCCTAGATGTAGGCTTTTTCAGTAGCTGAAATGTACATCTTTAATATAGGCGTGCTTTTAAGCTTTTTGATCTAATTCTAAGCGATAGTTCGTGTCAGTCAGTAGGCCCAATTATACATGCAAGTATCGTGGCAACAAGATTACTCTGTGACTGCATGTTTACAGCTTTCAAGTTCACGTAATTAGAGATTACCAATTTGCAAATTGAACAGTCCACATAAGTGGTTGCAAAAATCATCCCCCCCCCATCGGGTGTAAAAATCTACGCCCCTGCAAACAATAGTACTTTATTAATAACTAGCCAGGTCACATGTTCTATTCATAGGAAGCATTTATTCTTGCAAACAAAACAGTATACGAGTTATTTTGTTATTTCTTTCTTTCTTTTTACTTCAGACCTCCAGTGGCATAGTTGTATGTCTGCAAACATTACAACGCTAAAAATCTGGGTTTTCGACACCCGCGGTAGACAGCACGGTTAGCCCATTGTGTAGCTTTGTGTTTAATTAGAAACAAACAATATATCTACTGCAAAAATTTTGTTTTTTATTTGTGCTATAGTTCCTTAATAGGTCGAGAATTTATGATCGCCATTTATGGAATTGGTTGAGCACATGCTTGGCCTTGGCTTTGTCACTGGTTGAATAGACTGTCTCAGGTTTCTACTTAAATAACTATTGCGTATTGAAAAGCGTAGAGAACGTTACAAGTAGCTTTGATTTATTGAATTCATATCTTAATATGTATATAAAACGAAGCTAGCATTGTTTTAAATTTCTTTACAAATACCTGATGAGAGGTTTTCACTAATGGGTTGTGTATTCAAACTCATTCACGGTTAAATATTAAAAGGAATCCTGTTGATCGAAACGCCGACTCTCACAAACTACAAGCTACTTGTCTCTTATAGCAAGAATACATAGTTGTGTCTTGATGGTTTTTATGGGTTTTTTTTGGTACAGCGAAAATTTTTTCAATCTAATTTACACGACGTCAGACAATTCTAGATCAAAGTTGTCAGTATTACCCCCATACAGATTGCGTTCGTAGCAATGCAAAACAACATTCGATCACCATTCCATTATAATTACTTCCAATTGTTAAGTTACTGAATTTAAATAAAACAGATATGCAATGTAATTTTGCTATATAGTTTGATCACGATATTCCTATTCAATACGCAGTTTTAACTCTAGTTTAATAACCACTGATAATATTTTAAAGTAAACTGAAGAAAACATCGGAGTTACGTTGAAATTGTTAATTCGTTCTGTCATTAAAAATAAAATGATACCAAAATCTGTTTTAGACAGTCGTTGTAGAACTAATTAAATGCTTCATAACAATTAGTGTTAGCTTAATACAAACGTTAAAGTGTATTAGGCCCGGCATGGCCGGGTGGTTAAGGCGTTCGACTAGTAATCGTGATTCGAATCCCTGTCAAACCAAACATTTTTTTCTTTTTATTCATCCCACCTCAAAGAGGGGGTATAAACAAAAATACATGAAATAAAACACTAGTAATAATTAGCATATGGAGAGAAAACATTGCAAGATACCACCTTGTTAAAAAATTACAACAAAAGGTATGAAATGAATTAGAAAATATAAAAGAAGTAATGGTTAGCGGTAAGTACCTAAATCAAATTACACGACAAACATTAATAAAACAAAGAAAACATAATAAGCATAAGAGAGGATGAGATTCCACTAACTGGCATCTCCTCCAGACCCAGTTAGAGATAGGGCATCCATAATAAAATTCCAGGTAAGCATACACATAGGACCACAAGGGCTGGACAGAAGGACACATGAAAAACAGATGGTCAATGGCTTCCCGCGTTAGTGCACAAAAAGTGTATAAACCCGTGGGATGTCTATCTATATGTACTAACTTAACATTTGTAGTCACCGTTCGCAACCATAAGAAATAATCCATGGTACAGGCATCAAAACCCACAAATGATGTAAAGGTAGATTTGCGAATGAGTGTCCAATCGTCTGGAAGAACAATATTCCCCCAAAATGATGGAGCAGAGACGTAATGAGCAAGTGAACAATTCAAATAACAAAACAACTGCTTCAGAGTTAATCCCCTAAAATGGACTCGTTGATTAGAAGAGTCCACAAAGTACAAGTCTATTTCTTGTTGTATCGAGGACAGCGGAGCTGGCTGAGTAGAAGTGAGCGCCAGCCAATCTTCAGGCAATGCATCCGTCAAAGAAGTGAGATGTGAAACAATGGTATTGACATTCAACGACATATCGACATCACTACACATTTCTACAACCACCTCCACAGGGAGAAATCCTGGGAGCACCTCATACAATAAGTGTCGCACAAGGACCAATCCTGCTTTAATAAATTCAGGAAAATAAAACGTGTGTGACCGAGCATCAACAAGAACAGGATTATGAAACAATGGTTCATCAAAAACATGTGATGAAAGAGGAACAGGGACAAGCCATTCCCAAATAGTACCTTCCATGCACGAAACATTTCTTGAATAAACATTGGCAAGACCTTCACATACCTCGGCAAAATCCGGCATTGAAGAGCCCTAAATTCCAATGCGAGTTCACCATAACAAGAGAAAAACCCAGAAAGAAGTTGCCACAAAGGCGATGGACAAGAACCATCCAAACATCTCTGCAGCAATTTCAAGCGAAAAGCAAGTTTACGAACGTGTATATCTACCAAACTGATACCCCCACTAGCAAAATTCTTGGTCAAGATCCAATAAGCAGCCTTGTGAATACCACCCTGTCACACGAAATCTAATACACTTTGACGAAACCGAGCTTCAAATTGCTGTGGCAATGGGAGGATTTCCAATGGATATCACAAAACTGACGCCACCAAGGCAGTCACCACGATAGATTTGCTCTTAAGTGACAGGGAACGATATCTCCAGGACACCAGGATACTAGAGACTTTGCGCAAAATTCCCCGCCGCGTATCTTGCAGCATAACATCAAATTGAGGATGAAAAACAATACCCAAAATCCGAATAGGATTCTGGGAGATTTTCAACTCTCCTAGGACATACTCATTAGAAGAGGCCAAGCTCTCAACCCAGAGACCCTTTCTCTTTGTCCAATTAATCCTACCACCCGAAGCCCGACCAAAGATACTACAAACATCCAAAACGTATGGCAAGGAATCAGAATCTTGTAAAGTCAATGTAGTGTCGTCAGCATGTTGATAATTAAGGGACGGTGTGTTGAGGAACCCATCACCCCCAATACCTATAACCTGATCATGATGGACAAACATATTTTTCAATGGTTCAACACTGAGAACATAAAGCAAAGCAGACATTGGGCAATCTTGACGAATACCTTGAGATAAGGAGAATTTATCAGTGAGAAAACCATTAAACTTAACACAGCTAGAAATATCAGCAGATCATAGTTTAATCCAATTAACAAAAGTTGAGTTAAAACTCACTCGCACCAGAAGTTGAAATAAATAGCCATGGTTCACCCGATCAAAGGCTTTCATTTGATCGAGCTTCGAACCAAACATGCTTGCCCTTTCAGCCGTGGGGGCTTTATCAAATGTTATAGTCAATCCCACTATCTGTTAGTAAAAGTTGTTCAAGAGTTGGCGGGGGGTGGTGATGACTAGCTGCCTTCCCTCTAGTCTTACACTGCTAAATTAAGGACGGGTAGTCCAGATAACCCTCGTGTAGCTTTGCGCGAAATTAAAAAAACAAACAAATAAATTGTATTTAAATAGTTAGAAAGTTATTTAAAAATCGGTTGGCTTTGCCGTATTAAATACAAATTTTTTTTCGGAAATTCAAACATATTCGTCAGTGTTATAATTAACACTGACACAGGATATAAATTTTAAAGAGTGAAACATAGTGCAGAAGACAGGCATCAAATCATTGTAACAATAAAGGTTTATATTTACAGCATAAAAATCACGCATGTATTTGTTTCATAAATAAAGTCTGTAAAAATAGCGTAATGAAATACTGCAGTCCAATTCCTAATCGTTTTTTCAATGATTTTCTTTTATGATTATCATTTTATGTCCTTATGATTTAAAGGTAAGTTAAATGCTTAAACTTAAGCCCTTAAATTTGCTGACAGTAAGGATTTTGTTGAAATGACTTTGAGATGATAGAACTTTCAAATTATCACTTCTGTTCTTACAAGAGAATATGTTAGAAATATTCCTGACCCAGGATATTCTGTTGAAAATATTAAACTGATATGAATCATGTAAATAATAATCCGTTTGTGTTAAGCTGAAAGACTGAGATGTTAAAGGTAATTAAAGACGAAGAATTTCTCTGGGGCTTAAACTTAAGATGTCAAAAATCAGAACTTTTATACCCGAGTCTGTTTAAATTTGTTATATTTAAGATATTCAAGGCATTGTAAGGGGTGTGCGCCTTTTTGCTTCAAACATAGTTGTTTTTGTTTTTTTGCATGTGTGACAATATATCGTTATTCAAGTTCTTATGATTTCCTTAAAAGTTTATTGGCTCGGCATGGCCAAGTGCGTTGAGATGTTCCATTCTTAATCCGAGGATCCCGGGTTTGAATCCCATTCGCACCAAACATGCTCGCCATTTCAGCCGTGTGGGCGTTATAATGTGACGGTCAGTTCCACTAATTGTTGGTAAAAGAGTAGCCCAAGAGTTGGCGGTGGGTGGTGATGACTAGCTGCCTTCCCTCAAGTCTTACACTGCTAAATTAGGGACGGCTAGCGCAGATAGCTCTAGAGTAGCTTTCCGCGAAATTAAAAAAAAAAGTTTATTGCAGTTAAAGCAGTGTGCGTACATTTATTTTCATTCCTGAATTTACATGTTATAGTAACATATTAGTGGATGTTTAAGTTGCTACCTTGATTGACGACAAGGACAATATATTTATCTTCGTTTGCTGTTTCTAATTATTGGTATTTAGGTCCTTTGGGTAGATCACGTACAATCTTGACCTCTTCCTCCAAGTCTGATATCGCAGAGCGATCAACTAAATTGTCAGTTTATAGTTCCCGCACACATGGACTGAATAATCCTATTTTATAACTGGCCCAATGACACTCACAGATTGGTTCAGGCTAGAGAAAAGCTTTTTGTTTACCCTCTGGGCTGTTTTTATAAGATGCACAAGGTTTGATTCTACCGTTAGGCCAGAGAAACTAATTCTAGAATAATTATATGAATGTTATAATAAAGATCAGAAAATGTATTCCACTATTATTTTTGAAAGTGATAAACACCCTGAAGGGTTCAGTTACATCCACGTTTTGCAGAGCTCAGGGTAAAAATGTTTTTGCTCATAATTGATGTGTATTCAAAAAAGCTGGATTTTGCCACGTGTGGTGCACAAAAAGTAATAATGATGAGCAATTTGTCGATGTTTTACAATTTTTTTGAGTATTTTACGGATAGAATGGGATTGTCAACCCACCATATCATCCAGTATCTAAGTGGTTCACTAAAAAGGTAATTCAGTTCCTCAAAGACAAACTGCATAAAATAACAAGTGAAAGTTTCTGTCAAGATTGTCTTCATTCCTTTTACTTACCAAATAACCCCACACTCAACGTCCAGGATTTCCTCAGTCAAAATGCTGATGACAAAACACCTTAAATCTTGTTCAGATTTTCTGAATTGAGATAAAGACGATACCCCCGTGTTCTCAGGTTATGCGTTAAAATTGTTTGTTTTTTGAATTTCGCGCAAAGCTACTCAAGGGCTATATGCGTTCGCCGTCTCTAATTTTGCAGTGTAAGGCTAGAGGGAAGTCATCACCACCCATCGCCAACTCTTGGGCTACTCTTTTACTAACGAAGAGGGAGATTGACTATCACATTATAACGCCCCAACGGCTGAAAGTGCGAACATGTTTGGTGCGATGGGGATTCGAACCTGCGATCCTCGCATTACGAGTCGAGCGCCTTAACCCACCAGGCCATGCCGGGCCCGTCAAAACTGTGTCGATCAGAAAAAATTGAGGAATGTGCCAGATCGCTTGAACTAATAAGAATTTTTTTTTTAATTTTGATAGTTTAAAAGTTATATTGTGTTAGTCGTTGTTATTTAGGAGTAATGAGTGTTCATACGAGGGAAGGGTAGTAGTTCAGAGGTTTATTTATTTTTGTCAGGAGGTATTGTAATCGCTGTATGCCTTTTTGCCTCGAGCATAGTTTTTATTTTTCTGTGTGTGTGAGGGAGAGTGACGATGCATTTTTAAATGTATTTTTATGTGTTCCTTAAGTTTCTTGTAGTAAAAGCTGGAGTGCAAATGTAAATATTCACGTTATGAATTTTTTTAAATTCTGGTAAAATATTAACTAATGCACAAGTTACTACAGGTATGTTAGCCTGGTTTTTCAATATTTAGTATGTCAGTAGAAAGTAAGGTTGGAGAGTTGCAAATGTTACTCCTACTTTTAAAGAGGGTGATAAGAAATGCTTTGACAACTGTAGACTAGCTAGTCTTATTTACGTAGAAAGAAAACAATTCTAGTCTCTTAAAATAAGCCAACTTGGGTTTATCAAAAAGAAACTTGTCTAACTAATATGATAGTTATTTTTTGAGGATGATACTTGTTATATGGATGACTGAATGTTTGTGAAGTTGATGTTTTTCGATTTTCAAAAAGCATTTACTGAAATGGCCCATAAAAGGTTGGCAAAGAAACTCATACAACGTTTTTTAGAAAGTGTGAGAAGATCATACGCTATTTTTCTAATTCATAATTTAAGTTAATAATAAGTAAAAACAGTCAATACATTATATCTTTAGGAGTTAGATTTCCTTTCTCTTTCCTTTGTAGTCAGTGAAATGTTTAATATAAATTGAAACCCACTCAATTCTTGACATAAGGGCGATAAGTCACTTGAGCCATCAAAGTAGTGTTCTTTTGCTAATGGTGAAGTCAGTTGAATATTAGGGTATATTTATACGCACGTATTGAGTACTAGTCCAAAGAGGAAATTTATCCCACCATATAAATCACTAATTAGATCTAAATTGGAATACTGTGTGTACAGTTTTGACACCTTTACTTAAGAAAGGTTATTGACTTATTGAAAATAGTTCAAAGTAAAGATATTGTGGTGACTTTAGAGATAGAAAGGCTACTTTACAGGGATGGGCTATGATCTCTTAACTTATTTTCTCTTAAAAAAGGAACTCGTCAATATTATCCGGGAAATTGATTTTTTTTTTCTGTGTTCTGAAGATAAAGGACGAGAAGATGCAGGTTTAAAATTTCTAAAAGACAGAATTAGGTTTCAGTTTTATTTTTCTAATAGGGTAACTGGCCTATGGAATGATTTGTTGTTAGTACAAGTGAAGGCTAGCACTTTACAAGAGTTTGATTGAGGAATCGGTCATTTCATAGAAAAATTAGTTATAAAAGAGAGTTATACATGGTCAGTTTTGACGCATCCAACGACTCCTTATTATTCATATGTTATGTTAAGACTAAGTGGAATGATAGGGCTGCAGAGTAGTGCAAAATTTACAGATTTATAGCAGTGCGTGTTCTTACTGTTTAGTAGGGTCACAAGAAACATCAACAGAAGATCACAAGTTCACTGGAACCACAACAGAGGGAAAGAGAACTGATACACCTGTATTATGGACTAACCTACCAAAACCAGAACTGGGGACACTCACAACAACTCCAAAGCCTGAGCCTGAGACAACTCCTAGGGAATGTACCCAAGAAGAGTACGACTTTATGAAAGAAAATCTTTTACTGTTTAACAATGCAGAACTGATGAACAACAAAAAATCAGGTAAGACTTATTTTAATTAAATCGTGTATTCTGAAACTGATTGAAATTAAGCACAAAGATGGACAATGGGCTATATGTCTTCTGCCCACCATGGATATCGAAACCCGGTTTCTAGCGGTGTAAGTGCGCAGAAATACCGCTGTGCTACTGGTAGTGGTGATTCTGAAATTGCTGAAATTAATTATCATAATACAGGTTACATATTTCAGGTGACAGTTTTGCGACGAAACATTTTTTTAAACGTTGTATAATTAGTAAAGAATCTTCATCCAAAGAAATGGTTTTATTTATATAATTGTAATATGTAGGCATACTATGCGTTTTCTATATGGTTATTTAAACTATATGTATATTTATTAAAAATTGAGTTATTCAAACGTTTTAGCAGTTTCTAAGTGTCACGTTAGTCAAGGAAGTTGGAAAGTCAGTTTCACTCTGGATACCGATTATTTTGTTTAGCTACCTAGGATAACACTTTTTCCACTCGCGAAATGGTTGGTTGTAAACTTGTATTTTGTGTTTGAACGTTTATAACTGTTTCTTCCTTGTTACCTGGTGGAACAGCGGTTACTTTACATTCTTACGTTTTTCCACGATGGACACAAGAGATATTCTGTTGCAGCTTTCCTTTATAAAATGTTTTCTTCGCTTAACAATTCCATTTATTTGTAAATGTAAATAACCAGTCTTGTTGTTGGAGCAAGCTGCTCTGGGGAAACATGATGTTACTGTTTTTGCTACGTAACGTGATGTTTTAACATTTTGAAATCAGACTTCAAACTAGACAGTCTCGAAAGAGGGTAAGCAGTCTAGATTCAGGCTGCCGTTTTTTTGTGCAGAATGATAAACACACACTGTGTTCGCGTTTCAATAAATATTGTTTATTGTATTTGTATTTGTGTCCAGTCTTCTTGTTTCTAACAAAGCAAACCAAACTCACATAGTTCAGATTTACTTTGCAATAAATGTCTTTTCAAATCTCATATTATCTTTTGAACTTATGAGAATAATCAGTTTTTCTTAAAATTATCACGAGTTGTGGTCTATTGTGTAATTATCAGATCACTTCAGTACTTAATTAACTTTCACAAAAACTTTTGATTTTGACTAAGCATAGTTAATATGCATTAATTTATTATAATATTTAAATAATGTGTTTCTGTCTCTGTGTGTGTTTTTCTTATCAACCATTTCGTTGTAATTTTCACTCTTAAGTAAAATTTGGTGAAGTAACGTTTTGTGATGTTAGGTTACAGGTTTAATATAGTATTTAGAGAGTAATTTAAAATACTTCAAGTACTTTATTTTTATAATAATAATAATATATATATACTATAATAATGATATTATAATAATAATAATATATATATACTATAATAATGATATTATAATAATATATATATATATATATACTCTTCAAAAAAAGAAACGCAAAAGGCAAAATATGAAACAAATTGTTAACAAATTTATTCCTGGTAGTTCTGTATGACATGTGTGAAACTTTGGACATTTACTGCTGAACATCCAAAGTTTCGCAAAGGCGAAGTCCACGCTCACTAGTTGAAGTTTAACGTCACTCAACGTCAATAACGAGTATGCTCCCTGTGAGCACCAATAACTGCTTTGCATATCCTGCCCTTGGAAGCAATGAGATGACGAATCACGTCCTGTGGAATGGCTGTCCACTCAGGCTGCAAAGCTGCTGCAAGCTGAGGTAGAGTCTGCGGTTGAGATTGTCGCTCAACTTGTCCCAAAGATGTTCGATGGTGTTTAAATCTGGTGACTTGGAGGGCCAGGGAAGAACGTTGATGTTGTGGTGTCTCAAGAAGACAGTGGTGAGTCGGGCTGTGTGAGGACGGGCGTTGTCATGTTGAAAAACGTCGTTGACGTTCACCATGATGGGTTGCACATGGGGTCTAAGAATTTCGTCGACGGTTGCGTACGGTCTGATCGGAAATTCTACGCAGCCCTGGTATGGTTGATGCAGTAGACGTCGTAGTGGTGGTCGTATCCCGAAGGTGGCGTAACCGGATGTAGCGATTTTGTGCGGGCGTGGTCACACGAGGTCTGCCAGATCGTGGACGGTGACGAGTTGATCCATGTTGTTAGTGACGATTCCATAGCCTTGTGATGGTGCTTGGGTGGACACTCAGAGCTCTGGCAACATCTGATCGGGATTCGACTGCTTCCAATCGACCGATGGCGTTGTTGCGTTGTGCTTCAGTCAGTTTTGGCGTACTGTGTTGCGTGTCGGTGGCTTAACACCGAGCAATGGAAACCGAGAACCCGTCACTTTTATAGGGATTTTGCACATGTTGCACTTGCAAAACATGCAAATCTCTCAAATAAATTATTGGACACGCATGCGTTTTGGCGAAAAATCCGATATTTTCCTCCGTTTTCAAAGTGCACAACTTTTATTGTCATTTTGGTCTGACAATCAGTGCCTTAACACATGTAACATCACATACTCTTAGCTTGTATCGTTATTACATATATTTCTCTTTAAAATAAAAATATTCCTTTTGCGTTTCTTGTTTTGAAAAGTATATATATGTATATTGTGAGTTTTTTCCAACTGTGAGTTTCCGCCAATTTTATTATTAATCATCATTAACTTCTGACCACATCAAGTAACTTGATAAATCAGAACTGAAAATTAATCCAGTCCTTACTTAGAAATGATTAGAACGGATTAATAATTATAATCAGGTAGGTACCTTCCAAAGTTTGATAGTTACGGGCACTCGAGTTGCTATCGGCGGGTCAAGAGTTCGAATCCTGTCACCGAATATGCGCGTCCTTTCAGCCGTGAGAACGCTATGACGTAAGGGCGTTTTAAAAGAGCTGGCGGTTGATGGTGTTGATTGCCTTTCTTCTAGTCTGTCACTTTAAAATTAAGGAATGATTAGCGCGAACAGCCCTCGAATAATTTTGCTTGAAATTCAATAAATTAGATGCTCTCACTCATAATAATGTTTTCGTCGTAATCAAAATAAGAAGACTAGAACCGTTTTCAACTCCGGAGAAGAGTTGGCATGATCATCTCTTATAGTTTCGGGACTGATGCTAAATATAATCATAATTGATTGAAGGCTCGGTTAAAGTTTGCTTAAATATTCTTTGAAAACTGGATATGTCCTGTACACATTTTATGTGTACACTCATACACTCTCTGGGCCCGGCATGGCCAGGTGAGTTGAGGCATTCGACTCGTAATCTGAGGTTCGAATCCCGATTGCACCAAACATGTTCGCCCTTTCAGCTGTGTGGTGTTATAAAGTTACGGTCAATCCCACTATTCGTTGGCGGTGGGTGGTGTTGACTAGCTGTCTTACCTCTAGTCTTACACTGCTAAACTATGAACGACTAGCACAGATAGCCCTCGAGTAGCTTTGTGCGAAATTAAAAAACAAACAAACAAAAAAGTGCTACTAGTATATGCAAAATTTTATACAGTTCGCCCTGAAAATGTTTAGTGACCAGTTAAGTGCTTTGATAATGTAACCATAGAGTATTTTAACATTTGATGTAAATTAAGGCAGGACCTGTCATGGCCTGATGGTTGAGGCTTAGAATCATAATCTGTGGGTCGTGGGTTCGATTCCCTTCGCCGAACATGCTCATCTTTTAGCGGTGAGAGCGATATAATGTGAAAGTCAATCTCACCATTCGTCGGTAAAGAGTAGCTCAGTAGCTGACGCTGACAAGCTTTATATGTGTATCTTCAAAATTAGGGATGGGCAGTGCATATAGTCCTCGAGTAGCTTTGTGCAAAATCCAACAGTCAGCAAACGAAATAAATCAGCACGGTTAGGTTTGTATTGAATTTCGCGCAAAGCGATATGAAGGCTATCTGACTGAAAGGAGGAGCATGTTCAGTGAGAGGGATTCGAATCTGTGACCCTCCCTCAGATTGCTAAAATTACTATGATAATAATAAAAGCTAACGTTTGTAACCATGAAAATAACAAATAAAGTGAGTAACAAAATCATATAATAAACGTTAATAATACAATGCTGTAATTACAATGACAAATATAAAAGTAATATACAAAAAATAATGCACCCAAGTGGCGCAGTGGTATGTATGCAGACTTACAATTTTAGAAACCGAGTTTCGATACTCGTGGAGGTCAGAGTACAGATAACATATTGTCTTTGTGCTTAACTTCAAACTATAAACCCGGCATAGTCAGGTGGTTAGGGCTCTCGACTCGTAATATGTTCGCCCTTTCAATTAGGGGAAGGCATTATATTATGTAACGGTCAATCCCACTATTCGTTAGTAAAAGAGTTGGCGATGGATGGTGATAACTAGCTGCCTTTTCTCTAGTGAGTCTAATCTTTTGCTGCTAAATTAGGAATGGCTAGCGCAGATGGCCCCGTGTAACTTTGTGCGAAATTAAGAAACAAACTCAAACAAACAAGAAAAAAAATACTGAACACACCACTCACCAGTGAGACAGTTGTAAGTTTATCCTGATAACGACGGGTTCGATTATCAGTGGTAGGCAGAGCACTAAAACAAAGAAACGGACATTAATTATCTTCTGTACGAGTGTTCATGCCCCCCAGTGGCTCAGCGGTATATCTGCGAACGTACATGCTAAAATCCGGGTTTCGATACCCGTGGTGGGCAGAGCACAGATAGCCCATTGTGTAGCTTTGTGCTTAATTCAAAACAACAACAACGAGTGTTCACTTCACAGAGCGGACAACAGATAGCAGTAAATAAAGTTACATGTTAAGAACTGTGAATTGTGTAAGCAATAATAAAATACGAGAAAAATCACCGTTTTAATAAGTCTTAGAAAAAGAAGTAACAAGTACACAACGAGTTATCTTTGGTCTGTCCACCGCGGTATCAAAACCCAAGTATTAACGCTACAAGCCCTCTGACTTGCAGCTGAGCTATCGAGGGAGGGGCGTTGAACTATATAAGGTACTGATATGTTACTTGGAGTAGTGAAAGGTTAGACTAAAGAACAGACGTGATAGTTTTGAAGTGTTTGTGATATCCTGTACAAATATTAATTTGCTAATTCGAATACTAGTTGTTTTACCGCAAAAATGTGCACGAAATCTTGTAATGGCGAAAAAATATTTGTGCCTAATGAGTCAGAGGTAAACATCGTAGAATAACATGCTTGCAATGTGTGTGTTCATAAGTGCTCAGCTTATAATTTCAATGCCCCCCAGTGGCTCAGCGGCATGTCTGCGGACTTACACGCTAAAATCCGGGTTTCGATACCCGTGGTGGGCAGAGCACAGATAGCCCATTGTGTAGCTTTGTGCTTAATTCAAAATAACAAATATAATTTCAAAATTAAAAGTATATATTTTATTATTTTTTTAAACTTAAACATTTGATTAAAGATAGTTTTATGTAAATTGAAGTAATGTTCATTATATTAGTAATTTTTCCAGCAAAACCTTGGCTGATTACATTTTTTGGCAACGTAAAAAAAGTATAATTCCATAACAAAAATTATTATTATATATCTACTAGTGTGATAAATCTGTCAGAACTTTTTTTTTCTTACTACCAATGTGCTCTTTTAACTTTATGCGTAAAGAAATGGTATAGATCTTAATTTGTTGGTTTACTGCATATAATTTCGAGTGTATAAAAATAATACAGAACGAGATACTGAATGGGCACTGGTAATTTTGAAATTACACATTTCAAAAGCGTACACAACAGATAGTCCACTAAAAATATTGGCTAGAACTGGTGATACTGGGTTGCCCATGCTTAGGCCATTTGTTTGTATATAGTTTTGGTTGTTGAACATGAAGTTTGTCTTTATTGTGGTGAATTCTATGAGGGTTGCTAACTTGTTACTGGGAATGTCTATAATTGGGTTAGGGTCTCGGATGGTCCACTAAGTTATATGCATACTTGTAGTATATGACTTGATCACTAGACACTGTGAACCAGTTCAACATTGGAATTAGGGCCCCTAGTTATTGTCTGTATTTCCTGAAACACACTATTAACAAATTTGTTGTTAAATAAAAGAATATAAATTTTATAATAATTCTTTCACCTCCCCTTCAGTGGCACTGCGGGATGTCTGCGGACTTACAACGCTAGAATCCGGGTTTTGAGATCCGTAGTGAGAAGAGCATAAATAATCCATTTTGCAAAACTTTAAAAAAATATGTTTACCGCTAAATATTATGGTAATAATTATTTTGTAAAAACCTGTCTGTTTGAGCATATGATGTAAAATAAGCAAGCACTCGTTTGTTTATCCGGTTGTTAAAACAGAAAAAAATAATATAAAGAGAAGAAAAGTCAAAGAAGCTCTTTTTTATCAAAAAGTTTAATGTCGGGTTTTGACGTCAACCAGTATTCTGGTGTAAAATTATGTTTATTTTAGTTATACTCACCATTGTGTTTGATTTGCTTTGTTGCCTGTAGATGTAATATCGCTCTTGATACTGCAACATGTATCGGTTTCGTTCGATCGTTCAATTGTATCCGCCTGACGATGGTGAGTAAATCTAGCGAAACGTAGTGTTCTCAAACTAAAAAGCAGAACATATTACTTATTTTATCTGTAAAGAAAACTATAATTTCCATGTTACAAGATCTTCCTTCAATTTAATCAATTTATCACAATTCTTAAAATGTCTTAAAATTGTCGAGGAAAGTTTGTTTGTTTGTTTAGAATATTTGTTAGTTTCGCGCAAAACTACACGATGGCTATCTGGGCTAACCGTCCCTAATTTAGCAGTGTAAGAGAAGGCAGCCAGTCATCACCACCCACCGCCAACCCTTGGGCTACTCTTTTACCAACGAAAAGTGGGATTGACTGTAACATTATAACGCGCCTACGGCTGAAAGGGCAGCATATTTGGTGCCACGGGGATTCGAACACGCGACCCTCAGATTACGTGTCGAACGCCTTAACCAACCTGGCCATACCTTGGAAGAATAGTGCAAATATTGTTCAAAACTAAGTTTATGTCATTCTTACCCTAAAGTATTTCATTTTCTCTTTTAATTCAACAGAATAACCGATGATAGTGAATTCTCTAATGGATTAATATAGGTTCATTAAAGTATGGTATAAGTTTAAGGTGTTTCTGTGTTAATGTCACTATTGTTTTGAAAATATTTATATACTCTTTCCTCTTTACCTAAACGTTTCACATTTTTAGATTCAAGTCTAGTTATTTAAAGTTTTTAAGTTGAACAAAATCTAATACCTTATTATCTTACACAGGAAATGAATATCTTGTCAGTATTATGTTTTCACACTATGATCAGAACAACAATGGATTACTAGAGGCTGAGGAACTGTGGCAAGCTGGTGAAAGAGACCACCTTGGTCGCCTCTCTACTGCGTGTATATTGGCTGATATGTTACTTTTTGATGATCCTAATGAAGATGGCAAACTCAACATTAATGAATTTTATCTTGCCTTTAGTAAGTTATACAGTAAGTTGTGTGAGGTTTTTCTGCTTTGTAATCCTTCTTTTGCAGCATTTTGTTTTCTTTCTAGTGGTGACAGTTTTTGCAGGATTTGAATCTGGATCTATATATAAAAGCTTGCGCTTTTATAGCTTAGTCAGTGTATTAATTATTATTATAGTATTTATGTACTATTTGGACAAATGTGAATGCCCACCCATGTTATTAAGGAAAACAAGAGAATTTGTAACATCTTTCTTTCCAAAAACACGTTATCCTAGCAGCAGGTATAGAAGCTGTTTCATGTGTCTAAGATTTTTTTCACAGTATAATATCACCTTGAACTGTGTGAACTCTCAAACGCAATGGTGATTGGATGCTATGGAACAGACACGTTTGCCAGTTCCAAATAAATATTTACAATTCTCAGTATGTGCAGTATCACTGCAGCCGTTGTGATTACACCGTGACAAGTTCCCGGGCATGAAACTGACCTACTAAAATAATCCCAAGAAAAACACAGTAAAGAGCAAAGATACTGGCACATGTGTTTCTTTAAGCAATTGGTACCATAGTCTGTACAAGTAGAGTATGTACGAAGATATGTAATATGCATTTTTATGACCATATCACAACTCATAAGTTACTGATAATTCGGACAAACAAACAGTGATAATGAGCTTTATGGATTGAACATGAATATTGGGTCTTGAACTGATGAAGTTAATCCAGTGGAGTGATGAACCATCTGTTTCTGATTAGATGCATGTGTATGGATTTGGTAGCAACCAAAAGAATGTTACCAAATAAATTATTTTGAATCAACTTTCATGGGATTCAGTGGCTCTGTGAGCATGTTTCACTGGTATGAGCTAGTCCTGTTATTTGTTTCCAAAGGCAGTTTGACTACTGAAGGTTATCAAGACATCTTAAACAACCCAGCATTGCAAACCTTTATGAAAATTTATAGAACTGATTCATACCTGTTTCAGATGGACAGTGATTTATACTGTATTGCACACATTGTTATGGAGTGTTTTGTAGATAACCAAATTAATGGGTGAAGTAAATAGTTTGTTTTTTGCAGAAAATACTATGTTACATAGTATTATCAAATTACATGTGATTGACATTTCTACTGATTTAAGAAAACTAATGACCTATACCTCCAGACTGTATCTTTATTAACTCAATATTTTGCTATTAAAGCTTTGTTAGGAGCTATTGATAACTTACAAGTTCACTAATCAAGGTTACCAAACTTTTAACTTTTTAATGGTTCCTGATAAAGCTCTAAGAGTGAAATAATAAGCCAGTAATGACACGGTCTGAAGGTATAACTCGTTATTTTATTTTATTCAATAGAAATGCCTGGTAATCAGCTTCAGCTTACACTAAACCAAAGTAAGAATAATATATGTGATTGATGGTTTTACCTTTTAAAGTTTCTCTTGTGAGTTATATTGATCAAAAATATTACACATCTGGTGACCTTTATCAGACTTTTTGATCTCTCATTAATTTTTCAAAACTTATTTCTATTATTAAACAAATTGTTTTGTTGTGTTGTTACTGTGAATATTTTTTTAATTTTTCAGGTTATAAAATAGTATTGAGTATCTTTTTCTTTAAAAAACTTTAATATGAGTTTTTCTTGAAACAATAAAAGGTACTAATTTCTGTTGCTTGAAAAAACTTTGGAAAATGAATTTGATTATCAATATTATAACTCTTAAAAAAATCAAAATGCATTCCTAATTTAATAAAGATAATACATATATATGACATACCTAAATTAATTGTATGGCTGTATGACAGACACTATTTTATACATTTTAACAAATTTGTATTACAATCTGTAGATTGTTTATAAATAATACTTTTGGTTTAAACTCATACAGTTAAGACTGCTAGTTTATTGAAAAGAGTTGGTTGATTTTTTTTATAACTTTATTTCATTTACATGTTTTTCTTATGGTGTAAGTTTGATCTTCAGTCAGTCTTGAATAACTTCTGAGGTATTAAGTAATGGAGAAAAGTGAATATTCCAACTGTTTGTGCTTGTACATGGTGATAATAAAGACGTTTTCACAATTTAGAATACAGTAAACCATAAACATTATAGCATAGGAAGGTGAAATTACAAAGAGGTATTTAGAAGCATTGTGTGGATGGAAATGCCACAGATGTCAAATGTTGCCACCAGCAACACTATTATAGTCTAACATCTTTTTAGTTACACCAACTGTTCAAACTGTGTTCATCCAGCATTCAGAATGTGTTTCATCCATGTGATAGTGGATATTACAATAAAATTCCAGTAAAGCATACACATAGGACCACAAGGGCTGGACAGGTGGTCAATGGTTTCCCACGTTAGTGCACAAAAAGTGTATAAACCCGTGGGATGTCTATCCATATGTACCAACTTAACATCAGTAGTCATTGCTCGCAACCATAACAAATAATCCAAGGTACAGACATCAGAACCCACAAATGATGAAAAGGTAGATTTGTGAATGAGTGTCCAATCGTCTGGAAGAACAATATTCCCCCAAAATGATGGAGCAGAGACATAATGAGCAAGTGAACAATTCAAATAACAAAACAACTGCTTCAGAGTTAATCCCCTAAAATGGACCCATTGATTAGAAGAGTCCACAAAGTACAAGTCTATTTCTTGTTGTATCGAGGACAGCGGAGCTGGCTGAGTAGAAGTGAGCACCAGCCAATCTTCAGGCAATGCATCCGTCAAAGAAGTGAGACGTGAAACAATGGTATTGTCATTCAATGACATATCGACATCACTACACATTTCTACAACCGCCTCCACAGGGAGAAATCCTGGGAGCACCTCATACAATAAGTGTCGCACAAGGACCAATCCTGCTTTAATAAATTCAGGAAAATAAAACGTGTGTGACCGAGCATCAACAAGAACAGGATTATGAAACAATGGTTCATCAAAAACATGTGATGAAAGAGGAACAGGGACAAGCCATTCCCAAGTAGTACCTTCCACGCATGAAACATTTCTTGAATAAACATTGGCAAGACCTTCAATACCTCGGCAAAATCCGGCATTGAAGAGCCCAAAATTCCAATGCAAGTTCACCATATTACAACAATGCACATTCCATTTGTTATGATGGCCACTTCCTGAAAAATTGCACTTCTGAGGTCTGAAATTATGTAGGTCTTCCCTTGCTACATACAACTTCAGGCAACCCCACAGCCAGAAATTACCTGATATCATAGGTACAGTGGGTGAGTTGGCCACTTGCAAGCAAGGTAACAAGAATTGATTCTGTCCTAAAAGTACTTTCACAAGATACAATTCATTAATATGCAGGAGGACACTATCCTGGATGAAATCACAGAGTCTGTCACATTTCATTGCTTACCGAAGGATAGAAGTCACCTTGGTTGGGAGCATTTTGTGGTATCATGTAGCATTGATTGTGCAGGTTTCCCATATATATATAGTGATGGTTCTTCAAAATGTACAATCCAATAAGAAAGTCAGCTGTGAAACCATACTACACAATCTTGCATCATGTATAGGAAATGTTACATGTGGATTATTTTTTGATAATACAGTTGTATATATTTATATTTCCAAAAAGGGTGAAGTATGGTTCATCAGTCCATAAGATATTGCCACCCCATTGATCATCGACTTCCACCTTCACAAAATCCATGACACAAATCAACATGTTGTGTTATATACATCTCTTTAATTCATGATGCAGATTATAAGGGAATAAATCAATTGTAGATCTCCACATAAAGCTGAAAATGGCAGATCTAAACATCAGCTGATATGATGTGCCCTGCTGCACTCACTTTCACTTGTGTTGTGCCGTTCTACTCAGTAATAATTTTAGTAAATTTCAGTAGTCTGCAAGTGTGTAGCTTATCACAAGTGCAACCTGTAATTTCATATTTTTTCTAAAAACCTGTACATAATAGCACTGAAACAAGGCCCTATTTGGAAATTATTCACTCTGTGGTATTGCCTAAAGTGTACTTCAGCATTGCAACCTATGGTGTAATAACATTTCATTAATTTACCTCTTTGTACATTTGTCAATTTTGTATTGGTTGAATGAGCTTCCTTGTGATTTATAAGGCCAATGGAAAATATGCAAAAGGAACCACAATGACACCCTGGTGGAAACATATGACAACTAGAACAGACTGTGCTCAACTGAATTTTACCATATAATATTTCATTTATTTTTATTTCTAATCTGTTAAATATTTTATTTTTCATTTTAGATTTAGTTCAAAACCAGAAATTACTTGTAAAAGAAGGAGAAGTAGAAGAAGAAAACAGAAATTAATTTTACAAATTAAAACAGGAGATGCTGAATGTTGTTTCTTTTCTGTATTAGGTGTATCAGTTGTATCTTTGGATAAATCTTTAGAAATTAATCATGTGATGGCTTCTGTTGGAGATAATGTGGAGATCAAATGTGATGTCAGTGGAACCCCACCCCCACCTATTGTATGGCGGAGGAATGATCTGGATCTATCAATTTTGAATGAAGAAGAAATAAAGGTATTTTTTGCACTTTTTATTTTTTGACTTAGTCAGTAATGAGAGGTAATGCTTTGGGTGTTGCAAAATAGATATTTTATACACATCTTATCTTATAGCAAATATTTTAATGCTTAACCTAAACAAAGTTTATTTCTTAAAGAGATGATTTTATGAGAAGAATGCAGTTTTATCTATTTGGACCCAGTGTTATTGTTTTAAGAGGTTTTATTAATACATATTAATTTTCAGTTCTGTAAAACTAAAATTTAATTTTGGTTTATCCATTCAGTCACTTCTTTTAAAATACTGTGTAACTTAGAAAATAACTGAATGAAATCCATAGGTTTTTGTTGATGGGTCCCTCTACCTGACCAATGTTCAACTTGTACATGGAGGAAATTACACTTGTCATGCCCAGAGAAACAGAGATGTTTATCAGACCCATATCCTTCATGTTCATAGTAAGTAATTAATTGAAAAACGTATCACAACAGGTTATATTAATATTTAAATACCTACATATTTTTCTTTTTTCAAGTTAAATTGTAAATGATATTGTGTTGTGATACTAACAAACAACAGCATTTCTTTCTGTTATTTACAGTAACATTAAATTCAGTTGCTTTGTGTAGGTAAAGTGATTTTTGAGTACACTTGTCCTATTGTTTAAATTTTTTTTCTGCCTTCTTTTGTGTAACACATAATACTTCAAAAACCTGGTGAAATAATGTGTTCTCTTTTGATTTTTCAACCATCAAATTCTAATTTCCCAAGTACTTTTATATTCTATTTGACTTGATATTGAATTTTTTTTCTTGTTGTTGAGACCCATCTCACATGAATGCTTTCAACGTATGATTGAAATTCTTAACAAAATCTGGTCGTTTTGATGAACTACTGGTTTGTGCCTTTTTATGGCTGCAAACTGTACAATGGCATCTTTATAAGTTCAGTAATTGAAAATATCATTAAACTGATTTTATGGACTTTGGAATACATCTAAAAGTACTTTATTAATACAGCAAATCAACAACCTCTGATACTAAAATGCCGTTTATATTTAATTAGACACTCAAGGTTTCACTTTACAGCTTCTTCAGGATCATTCACCAAAACATTGACCAAAACTGAGAGTCCAAAGCTTCAAATTGTGTAAATAATAAATTCTGTTTGAATCCATAAGAAGCATTCATGCAGCATGCTTTTAAAATATTAAGTATTAAAACTTATTGTTGAAAGAAAAGTATTGTTGAAATAATTAATTGTTATTTGTAGTCAACATAAGTTTTGTCAAGAATACAGAGTGAAATTGCAGAAAGAGAGATCCAAAAATATAATAATTAAAATCATTGGCACAGTGCTTTGTTCCTATTCATTTGTGGTAATAGTTGTTTAATGATAAGAGCTACTTTGAATCTTCTGTCAGTTTACATGGTGACTTTTATAAGGATTTATATGGAGAATGGTAGTTTCAGTCAGGTGCTACTTGTTAAAAATGATATGGAACTGCATTTTGGTAAAGTAATTTATTGTTATAGACAAGTACACCTGACTAAACTTCTATTCTCCATATAAATCCTTAGAAAGTCACCATGTAAACTGATCTTTTCTCATCAAACAACTATGACCACATATTAATCAGGACACAGGATGATGTCTATCATTTGAATCATTTTATTTTTGAACCTATCTTTCTGTTTTTTTTGACACTGTAACCTTGATAGAAGCTTTGTTTACTACAAGCAACAATTAATTATTTCAGCAGTAAGCTTTACTACTTAATATATTAAAAGCATGCTGTACAAATACACATTATAGATTCAAATATAATTTATTATTTAAACTATTTAAAGCTTTGGTTTGTATTTTGGTGAAAAATCCTGAAGTAGTTGTAAAGTGATATGTTAAGTGTCTGATTAAATAAAAAGAACATTTTGGTGTTACAAGGTCATTTACTTCTGGTCTTTATGTTTTCTGTACACAAATGTGAACTGGAGAAATTAAATAAAAATACTTCATTACTGAAATTTGAAGCATTGTTTTTGTTTTATTTATTTTTTAAGTGTTCTGCTTAGGTTTTAACACTATATGATTTTCAAATACGTACTTTTTTCATGTTGATTTCTGCTTATTAATACTGGTTGTTTTATAATAGAGATCTTTAAAGAACATTGAAATTTGGTCACCAAACAAAATTATTAGTTAGAATTCCCATAGGTTATAAAATGCTGCCACTGGCATAAGTGCTAGCAACACTCTGTTTCATTATTCGGTAGTAACTTATGTTGCAACAAAATTCTTAGCTAAGGCCCCAAGAATTAAACAGTTTAGCATCCATCAGCAAAATGTCTTTTTTTTTATTGGAAACTTCAAAAAAAGTACTTAATCAATAACTAAGAGTTTGGTTTTAAGTCACTTTGAAAAAGACTGGAGAGTGAAAAAGAAGAACTTAGGTCTAAATAAAATAGCTATGTTTTTTATTGAGTCATTATAAAGCCATTTTCATACAGAACATACAACTAACCTTGTAATGAAAGGCATAAGAAAACACAATAACACAGTGTTTAATACAGCGTAATCAGATACCAATGTTCAGTTATTGAATATTATTTATTAATTCACAATTCTCCCTCACACACAGCTCTACCTGAGGTCCACGTCATCCCAAAACTTCAGTCTAGAGCTCCTGGAGAGTTGGCTGAAATGGAATGTCATGTAACTGGTGTACCCACTCCAAATGTCTCGTGGCTGAAAAATGATGATGAGTTGAGAGTGAGAGTTAACAAGTATACTGTTGTGGGTAAGTTTTGTGAAATACTTAATTCTTTGTTCTTACCATTGGTATAGGTTTCAAAAGCATGTTGTTAATGGGGTAGTTTTTGAAACATAAAACAAATGCATGCATACAAAGTTATATGCAAGACTTAAGAATAGTTTTTGAAATATTTCAATTATAAATAAATGGGAGACAAATGAACATTAAAAATAATCAGAA
Source organism: Carcinoscorpius rotundicauda (assembly GCA_011833715.1). Classification (NCBI taxonomy): domain Eukaryota; kingdom Metazoa; phylum Arthropoda; class Merostomata; order Xiphosura; family Limulidae; genus Carcinoscorpius; species Carcinoscorpius rotundicauda. Next base: position 30,309,111 of record CM022398.1, read on the forward strand.
GACTCAGTCGACTGTATTCAAGATATAAACTTCATTATTAATTGCTAAAATTCTCAGTAATGTTTCTCAGGTGTCAATATCCAGTTTTTAATAAACATATTTTATCTCAGAAACACAGAGCAAGATACAGAGAGTATTTCTGTATTTGTTTTGTTATCTAAATTTTCATGTAATACATAGTTGTCACTAAGTTCATCATGTACATTAAACTAAACTTTAAACAGGATAAACACAAATCAAAAACTTCATGAGGCAGGTTTCATTTTCATAACCAATAAATATAACAAATATTGGAATATTGTTAGAATATACTTACAGTAATCTATCTGTATTTAAGGTAAGGTTGTAGTGATCAGATATCAGTTCTTGTTATTTTTTGTGGCCTTTATAATCATATAAGTCTAATTATTAATTAATAACATTTTTTATGTAATTAGCATGTGAAATGTAGGATAAAAACAAGTTAGCAATGTGAATTTAGTTGTATAAAAAGTTAATAATGAGACTTAGGTGACTACCTATGCTATAAGCCACTAAACATGACAATTATAATATATCCATGTAAAGAATAAAAGAAGATACTGTGAGATTTATGCTGCTTAAGTATTTCATAAGTTTTTTTGTGTAAGTGCTAAGACTGAGCTTCAGAATTTCTTATCTAACTGAGAAAACAGTTAATATGTTTGTATTCTGTTGAGGGTACTTTTGTGTGTAGTTAAGTGAATGATCATTTTCACAATTCTTTAGGTAATGGGACTGCACTCATGGTTGGCAAAATAACCTATAGTGATACTGGGGCATACATGTGTGTAGCTTCCAACCCAGCTGGATCCATGAGAGACATAAGCTCACTGGTTGTTCAGGATCATCCTTCTCCAAGTAAGTTATACATAAGTAAAATTATGATATAATTTATACATTTACTAATTGTCTATATATAGAATGGTGTGCATGCCTCAACCTTGTACAGAGTCATTCAACTTGGTATTATGAATTTGATGTCAGAATTATCAACTTTTTTATGTAACCTTTCATTGCTGATTTTGTAACACTTCTGGATACAATATACAAGGACAATGAAAAACTTTTTAGAAGGTTGTAGAGGTTATTCAAAGGTAATGTTCAACTCTACAATGGAAAAAAGTGTTCTTATTCTTTACAGGAATATCACATTACATTCTCACTTGTCAGAGCCTGAGGCAGGTTAACTTCATTGTTTTGCAGATATTCTTAATGGTGCTTTGCAAAGGTTGTGCTTATCCATTGTGAACCCTACACAGGAATATGTTGTGGCCAACTGCCACTTATGAAATTACAGTTGTATTATTTCCACAAATGAAAATTATATATCAACACAAATTATCCTAAAACTTGTTAAACATATTTAAACATCAATATTGGTACAGTAGCATTTTTATCAAATCTTGTACACTTTGCATTTACTGCATTTACTAACCAGTCAATGCATGTACTTCGCACATGTATTTGACTGAGAATGTCTTGTTGCAACTGTTTTTTTTAAAACATCTGACTGTTACTGATTGATATAATTTTGGGCTGTTTTTATTGAAAAGATTCTTCTTCCTTCAAATGACTGCAACAGGCTAAGCTCAGAGTACTGATGGAAATAGTAAGAAAAAAACCTTCTTCTATTAGAGCTGTTTGGGATTCTAAACAGTTGCTTAGTTTGCATGTGCCTTTTACCATCACTGTTGCTGTGGCTTAAACTCTGGACCTTCTAACTCTCAGCATGACTCACTGATCACTAAGTTACACCAGAACTCTTATTCTTGAATTCTACAAGTAGAATACATTATAAAGTTTCTTTATATTATTTCTATGCAGTAATAAATATACAGGAATCAGTAAGCCTTAAAATTTTGAAAATAAACATTGAACTGGTATGATATGATACATATAAATTATAATTAGTGGTTAAACATGAAAGTGTAGTTTGTTATACAGACAAATTTATCTGTCAAATGTAATAAAACATGTTTTAGCAGATTTAGTAGCTAGCTAGTGTAAAACTATGCAAAACAAACTATATGATAAAAGATTGTGATTAATTGAAATTTTGGCTTGATAAGTGTTCATTCAGATTTTTTCATATTGTTATGATACAAATATTTATCTGATATGTTCTTAATTAAGACAGTATACTAGCATAAATAATTGTATGAAACTAAGTTTGCTTGAAAGTTATTTTTAACAGACTTAAATCTTAATTTATATGATTAGTCACTTCCACTAATTACGATAATTGTTATAAACACAGTTTATAAATGTGAAAATGGTGTGAGGTTTAAGGTGCAGGAAAGAAAAAGTGTTGTAGGTTCTTAACCCTACATTCTTTTTTATTTGGTTAATCAGGTATGCGTGATCAAGGGTAGAATTGTATTCCAGTCTTTGGTTCTAAACTAAAATTATATGATTAGTCCTAGTCCTTAACTTTACTATTTCTTGTTCATTAGGCAGTTGCAAATGTGTACAGATTCAACAAGATGTCTGGGATACTATAATAGATCAATTCATTTTACTTGGAAACCAATTCATGTCATCTAATTGTTAGTAGTTTTATCTCTCCATGCAAGAAAATGGAGTTTTGTTATTCTACCTATGACATAATGAGTTTGAGTTGACTAAAAAGAAGTGATTAAGGATGAATATACCTTAATAGTCAATATGCATGCAGTATACCATCTATGTGGCTGGATAATTGTTTCATTTGGAGATGATTTTCTAGCAGCTATCGTAAAATGAATGGAACAAATATAAGAAAAAAATAATCTTAAGAAATATTCTTATCTTTTTAATTCAAGATGTGAATACATTCTTAATAAAATGTGTCTAGAAAATCATAATTTTTGCTTATAGAAAAAGATTTAAAGGTGATGGAACCAGGCCCCTTGAGCTTACTATGTCAGTGGTAAATTAAAATTCATTCACAAATTAACTGAAGCATTATGAAAAGCATTATAAGTATTCATTATTTTAACAATTCAATGAATTCATAGCTTTTATCTGTCTATGGTTATTGTTATTTTATAGGACTGCAGGAAAATGTTTTGATAAATAGCACTTCTTTTCACAGTTTTCTACATATATTTTGTAAGCCACCCAATGGCTCAGCAGTTAGTCTGAGGGTTTAATTGCTAAAAATAAGGTTTCTTGTACTTGAGGTGGACACAGTACAGATAGCCTATTGTGCAGCCTTATGCTTAAAATCAGACAAAATTCCAAAATTAATAAAGTGAATGAAAATTACTTTACATATGGGTAGCTTCCAAATCATCTGATGTACTTTGTAAACAGTAATTTACAGTACTTTGTAAATACCTTTCAATATTTGTTCTGTGTGTATAGTTTGTTTCATCAGATACTGCTTTGTGCCATATTTCAGAGTTGATGAGGTATTAAACAGATATTTGTCTTTTTCAGCTGCTCCTTCTGAAGAAAGACGTTTCTTTACTTTCCATGACTGGGGAGTATCCGTATATGACCCAGATAACTGCCGGCTTTATCACCAAATACAAAGTACAGATATTATTCCTGGTACACAGGAATACGTGTGTGGTGACAGAGGCATTAACTGCTCGTGGGGAAATGCCATCAATGTGGCTGACCGCTACGTATATGTTTCACAACCAATAAAGGATAGAGTTCTAATTATTTCAAGGGTTCAGATGGTTGTTGTAGATGTAAGTTGTTGTTTGTAATGTATTAAATATTTTTAATTGGTTCATAATTGTTAAATTGTGCATTATTCTAAAGGCAATACTCAAAATACATATTTATTACAAGTTACATGTCCCACAGTATAAATATACTCAGCATACTAAATGGTATGCACTTACCTGATAACTAATTTCTTTTGGAAAATGATGCAATTTTTAATAATAGTTTTTGATACATAAACTGGAATGTCCATCTTATTTGGTCTGATACAGACAGGTGGTTAAGGCACTTGACTCTCAAATCACATTCCACCAAACATACTCATCCTATCAGCCATAAGGATATTATAAAGTGGTAATCGTGAGCTACTTCCTCTAGTCTTTTGCTACTAAATCAGGGACAGCTGGTGCAGGTGCAGATAACCCTCATGTAACGTTTTGCAAAATTCAGATTATCCTTTATTCAGTTTCATCTGAGCAAAATACAACTGTCATCATTATCACTGAAACAAAATAAGTGCTTATATTCTTAAAGTTGCTATTTTTTATGTTCAAAATTTCAACTACCAACAATGTAAATTTTGCAAGTATTAAATAAAATAACTATTGAAAACCATATACTATGATGCTCTGCTACTGGTCAATAACCATAAGGTGTAATGCACTTATTATTATTAAAATTTCCTGCTCTTTCTAATTTGCATCAGGTTGTTGTCACAGACAAGTATCCTGTGGACCTTCATTATGTTCCTCACCTTGATCAAGTCTGGTTAACTTGCTGGCGTAGCAAAGAGGATCTGGGAGCAAAAACAATCCAAATCATTCGTGATGCCAGTCAGAAGAGAAAACACCACACTGTCCATCCTGAACCTGTGGATGGACACTTTGACTTGGTAAGTTTAGACTGATGTAATCATAACTATGTAGTAATCAGCTAGATGCATTTTGTGAAAATAGTGTAATATAAAAATTACATTGTCCTTCATTTAAATTATACTTAGTTGTGATTTCCTTAAAACAGATTGAGTGTCACTCTCAATTTATTATTATTTTACCTTTAATTAAATTTGTAAAATAATCATATTAAGACAAATATTTTATTTTTATTTTGTATTTAGTTGCTAAATCCGTCATTTTTGGTCATTGAATAAACATAAAATGTTAGTGTTTTAACATGGACTAGTATCAAAATACTTTATCCTAAATGTTTTTTGAATATTTTGTTGAAAGGCTAAAGTAATTAAATATGAACTGAACACTTCTAATGCAGGTGAGTGAAATGTTCATCCCTCAAACTCAAGATCTCCGACATCCGTGGAAATATGGATTTGTCGTACACACTAATCAACGGGGCATGTACAAGATGCACTTGCAAGGAATGAAATATGTGAAAACTGTGGATCTTACTCCATACAACTGTGCACCCAGCAGTGCAGCTTTTGCTGCTATCGGTGTGTAGAAAAATTAATTCTGCTAATTAGAATATAAAATTCAAGAAATTCATGCTACATTACAGGAGAATATATGTCACAGATCATCTAGTGGGACAATTTCTTCAATTTGTGTTTTATAAAAACATAATTACTACAATAATCAGATATAATACTTAAAGAAATTAGTTTAGCAATCTGGAAGATAACATGGATGTTGAAGCCTCACAAGTAGCAGTAACATATTATTAGTTTCATGGAAGTGTAAAGATTTAGGAAATAAATATGCTAATAAGAAAGGAGGTCATAGTTTCACTATCTCTGTTACAGGATTTTTTTTTGGGGGGGAGGGGATGATTTACTAGATGTTTAACCATACACCACCTGAAAATTTTTCCAATAAAAATGTACTGCAAATAAAAAGTTAGCTAAATTAAAAGCTAACATTACTGTGTATTATTAATGCTAAAATATAAATTCCAAAAACAGGGGGGACATATTCCCGTATGCTTTGGTGATGTGGTAAAATTGTAAGAATTGTTTTGCATTTTTGCAGTAGCTACATCTCAATTATTTTTTTCATCACTTGTTTATGTAAAATATTTCTATACCAAATATTTAGGTCCATTTGACATTCTCATTGTAATGATAGGTCTATTCCAGGTTTTTAACCTCAAGAAAAGTTTACTGTAGTCATAACAATGCCCATACACACACACATTAATTTACAGATGAAGCATGCAGCTTTATTGTCCAGTGCATAATCTAAGACAGTGTGGTCTTTTACTGGCAGTGTTTTAGCTTATTAAAGAAGAATATGCAGAAATAACTGAATTACTCAAAATACATTAGCAAAATTACAAGTATATTAAAACTGAAATAATTTCCTACCAAACGACAGGTTTCTTGTGTATGACAATAACAGAACCAAGAATTGGTTAGAAATGATTCCTACTAGTTAATTTGGCCAAACATTGTTTACATGAATACAAAAAGTGCTAAAACAACATGTAAATTACAAATACAAATGCTTTCATTTAAAAATTAAAGTGAAGAGTACTGTTGTTGTTAACGTATTATTGAAAGAATATATAATATTGAGATACAAATATACTCCTATGCTATTACTTATGTACCATATCACAGTTGTAATGTGGTTATGATAAATTGTTTGGTTTTTCACATCATTTTTTGAACAATACGAAACTGCTTCATTCTTAATTTAAAGGTGAAAATAATTCATTCTGTTATGTGGTTTCATATACAACTTTTGCCTAAATTAAAGCTAAAGGTTTTAATGCTTCAAATTATGCAAAACATTAAAAAAACATCTCAACATGTGTAATTTTAAAATAAATTTTTTTGCATTTTACATTCAAGGTAATAACAAAAAGAGACTCATAGAGCACTGAGACTACCTATTAAATTCTATTTAAATTTATTCAGTATATATTTTAAACTTTCTCCAACTATATAGTTACTACTTTTTTATTTTTCATTGAGGTGGATATGTTATATTGGAGTGTATTGAGCCTGTCACCCAACGACCAACAGGTCAACTTGTCTTGGACTATCTCACTGATACTGTTGTGTCCCACAAGACAAATTTGTTTGGCCAACCTCACATTTCTCCAGACTCTCGTTATGTTGTGACTCTCGAAAAGACCAATTCCAGTGTTATAATTGTTGCACAAGAGGTATTGGAGGAAGGTATGTACACTGCTGAAACTAAAAATGTCCAAGCCTTTTTTATTTATCTTTATTTACTTAATGAACATGACTTATCACGTTCAAGAATGTTTAATATTTGATAAACTTTTGCTCAATAAAAACATTTGATGCCTCAGGTAAGTCAGTGCATGTTGCAGTAAATCTATTAAACAGTTCATTTTTTCCTAATGTAGATTCATAGTTGGAAGGTTATTTTCCAAAAGCTTTGTGTATTTTTACCTTTCTCTCAGTGTATTAGACAATGAATGCTCGCAACCTTCAGTTAAATTCTAAAAGTTCAAATTTTGGGAAGGTACATATAAAGTTATAGTATAAATATGTATATCACACTGAGCCTGTTGTGAAAGAGTTAAAGAAATAATTACTGTTAAATTTTACATTTTCAACCAACCATTTCTCATTCATTATTTTTGATGTATTTATTTTCTGTTTCACGAATTTTCTTGAACTTTAATAATGTTCTAAATCTTCTGTCATATCAGTCATAAATTTCTTTAATTTTACCTCTTAAATTCTTTGTAAGCCAAGATGTTTTTTTAACTAGCAGCTTATCTTTTATATTTTATAAGAAATATGTTTAACTTGAATATTTACAAATTTATTTTAAAAATATTCCACATCTGATTGCTGTCTCCAAATAACTCAGCTGCCCAATTCACAACAGGTAATTATTTTCACATCCCTTCAAAATTTGCTTTTTTAAAATTTATATCCAATATCTCATTATTCCTTGTCTCTATATGCAGAAAAACATGATCACTTGCACACAGATATTTTTCAATTTTTAAACTCTTAATTACTTTTACATTTGAAATCAACAATAAATCTAAAATAGCACTGTGTCTGGTACATTTATTTGTTAACTCGTGGAAAAAATCCATCCTGATCAGTTTCAAAAACCTTTCTCCCTTTTGCTTTGACTCTAACATTTCTCAGTCTGTATATCTGAAATTAAAATCATCCATTATTATGTCTTCATTAACAGCTAAAATCTTAAACTCATTGTAAAGTTTCTCACAAATTTTTTGAGAATCATTTGGTGGTCTGTAACAGTTTCCCACTAAAAGTCTTTTCCCTTTATATCCACTTATAGAACCCAAATGTATTCAGTCTCTTTGCTGTTATCTTTGATATCCTCAATTTCACATATATATCCATTCTTTTCTCCTCTTTAATACTCTTATTTTTATAAAATAGACTGAACTTTATACTTCAAAGAAATTTTCTGTGATCAAAATCATCTACATTCAACCATGTTTCAGCTATTCCCATTTTATCAAACTCCTCCATCCTTACCAATGCTCTGATATCACCTATTTCTTATGCTTCTAGCATTACAATAAATAATAATAATTAAGCCTATTCTTGAAACTACTATTATACTTATTATGGTTAACTTTTCTCTGCTTCTTATTCTTTTCTACATTGTTTTTCCTTAACCTCACCACTATCTTTATCTAGTTTAAATCTTCTATGACAACTGAGTTAACAGCATTAGAAAACAAGCCATCCCCTCTCTCATTTAAATGTAAAGCACCCATTACAAACAGCTTCTTTCTTCCAGTGAACTGATCCCCCAAGTCCAACCAGCTTATCTGCTAGACCTTATAACTCCATCCCACAGTTAATTCTGGGCAGTATCCTTGACAAAATGAAGTTACAGACATTTTCTTTAAATACCTTAATCAGCCCTTTGTACTTATTAATTAGCTCTTCCAACCAACCCTTCCCTTCATCATTAGCCTTACACACACCACAAAAACTGCATTTCTGCTAGTTCCAATTATTGTATCTCCTCCTCTGTCAGTTATATCCTCCATCTGCACTCCTGGATCACCATAGTCTGATTATTTTCTCACTATTTACTCTACAAACTCCTTTGTCCACATAGAAATCACTTGTAACTATAATCTTCTTATCATCCATATCCTTCTCTCACCTTTTTATTTTCCTTCCCTCCAATAGTTCATCATCTGCAGACACCAAGGGCTGAAATTTGTTGATATAGAAGAAGGTCATAAGAACTAAATTGAATACTTTTTTCTCTAATAGCACTCTAACTTCCTGAAAGTTATTGTTATCTGATGTATTCCTTACATGTAAAAACATAAGCTCTTTCTGGAATTTTTCTGCCATTTTTCACAGTCCACATTTTTCTTTATCTATTTCCTCGACTTTAGTTATGATAGCTTCCAATTTCTCCTCCAGTCTACAAATTCTACATAAAAATTGCATATCTTCATCACGAGATCCGTTAAAAGTACACACCAGTCTGGAGTTCCCAAATAAAACCCATTCGTTGCACCCATTACACCTAACAAACTGTGAACACTTAACTCCTTCCTACACTAGTCTTAACCATTATATTTATACAGAAAATTTTAGTGCTGGAGAAAGAACATTTCTTTAGGTAGATTCAGTTGTTATTAATACTAATATTTTACCACCACTTACAGAATTTAGGATTTTCATAGAACGTATTTATATTATCAAAACCAAGTTTTGACAATATTTAGCATTTAGCAGATAGTGTGATTGCCACAGAAAAATGATCACATTTGCAGAGATGCCAACTATTTCAAATGACTGAGCATAATGATTGTAGACAGAGCCTGTACAGATATCATACAACCACTTGATACAGTTTTGAGTCATCCATCTGTTGCTAAACTCTAAACATTGTTAGTAAGTATGCTTGAAATCATTTTGTCATCTTCACAACCCAACATTTGTACAATGGCTGTAGTTTTGGTTCTAGCACAGCCATATTTTTTTGTTTTGCTATATCAAAATCTGGGAACATGTTTCTGAATAGATGTCCTGCATAATTGGCTACAGCTAGGGGTAAATTATGAGCAATGACAAATTGCGTGAACATCACTTCTGCATTTATGGTTTCATGTTCTGAATTCTTACTCATAAATGTCATTATCTGCATCCTTTTGTTGGTGAGATGCCAATTTTGTATGTCTGGAACAATCGTTCATCCCGCCAAGCACCAGAGAAAAATCAAAGTGACAAAGTGAACAAAATGCATGATTCTCACTGACTTTTGAGGCAATGACCAGATATTTTGCACTATACTCTTTCCTAAATTTTTGATTCACAGTTTTAGGCCTTTCAGATTTGCCAGAAACAAAACAGTCTGGTGAACGAGGTCTCTTTTTTTTTTTCCATGTTGTGAACGATCGCATTGGTGTTTTTATGCCTCTTTGAAAATGAGAAATACCCATCTACACAGGCACTAATTAGCTGACAAGCACTGATGACGTAACTATGGATTTCCCCAGGTACCCACTGTGGAGAAGCACCATACTCAAACTATTGGTAGATGTCAGAGATACAAATATCATTTTATTATTTCAAACACAAACATGATTATTCCAAGTAGCTATTTGAACAATGCCTTTTATTTATTATCAAAATTTATTTGTATCTCATTAGAAATTTTCTTTTCATCCCTTTCAAGCCCTGGGGGAACAATTTATCACTATTTTATAGGCCAATATAACATGTAATAATTTGGGAATTGCAACAAATCATAATATTTGTCTGCATGATAGTATGGTCATAAGGTATACACAAAAATTGTAATTATTACACTCAAATCATAATGGTTGGCATCTCTGCATTTGGAAGGGCATATAACAGTTTTTTACAATGCAAAGTGACCATACATTCAGATTATAAAAAAGCATTAAGATCATGGATTCATAAAAATCCAAGACTGGGTTTCAAATTTGATGAGGAGGAATTCATCTTTTAGAAGATAAATCTTGGTGATGGTTTGAATGGGTACAGGAAGAAACTATTATAAATGTACAATATTTTAACAGGCTTTCATGATGATAAAAACTTGTTTAAATGTTATGCAATTTAAACCATCTCCAAATTCTGTTTTCAAGACAAGGATATTCCTAGTTCTTAATGACACTGGAAAACAAATTCATATAGAGCACGAAGCACCAAAATTGTCCAGAAATAGACATAAAACAAGTCATTACTTGGTCACGATAAATGCTGCTTGTAACAAATAAGAATTCATGAGCACAAAGAAAACACTAGCAAAGGCTGTCGTTGTTACAAGGCAACAGTATGCAACATAATTAGAAAGGATTTCTGTTTGGAAAAAGTGACACAAGTTGATTCCACAATGTATCTGTTCAACAGTCACATACTTCAAGCAACTGGAGCATGAAATATGTTTATGTTGTTCCACATTAACACATTAGTCCTCCTGGTGATGCACCTATGGATTTCTTTGTAACCAATTTGTTTAAACTGTATCTACACACACTGGATAAATTTTTGGAAAGCAATCAGGATGTATAGAACTGTGCCTTGATCATGAGTCTTGCAACACAAGCCTTTTCATTGGAAATTATATTATAGGACTACTGTCAAGATGCACAGCCATCAGATAAAATATGAAATGATACAGTAACACTCCATAAATAAAGTGATTTTACAACTGTTACAGTATTTCAGAGTGTATGATCTTTTAAAAGTATTTTGATTACTGATAACCTTACAACTTTTGCTTCTTAATTTTAATCACAAATAGATAAAAAGCTTTTATTTTATGAAGTTGATGATTTCAAAATTGTAAAGCAGTTATCATTTGTTTTTCAGCATACTGCAAATTCATACATATTTATCTATTAAGAAACACTGGGAAACAGCTGTATTGTTTAATATGTATACATATTAAAAGTACACATACACACACACACACACACATGTACTTCATACTTTTTAAACTGTTCTGTTACATTTTTATGTATATTTTGTTTCTTTGAAATATAATAGTGTTCACTATTAGCTATGGACAGTGAACAGTATTTTTGTGCCACATAGTACACAGTGGGTCAGAATTTTTGTTCTTTCTTTTCAATTAAAATAAAGCATTTTGTTAAAACCATAATCATATACATGTATGAAATAAAGACTTGTGTTAAAACTGTTATCATATACATGTACGAATATGAAATAGCCTTTTATTAAAACCATAATCACGTGTGAAATAAAGCCTTTTTTTAAACCATAATTATACACATGTATGAAATAGCCAATGTAAGCTATTAAATTAAAAGGAAAAATAAATGTTTTGAAATCACTATTATGAAAAAAAAAGGTCTATGAACAACCTATACATGTAAAAACTCACTAGATCAGATATCTATCTACTTTCATATGCAATACAGAATGTTTTTGTCAGGAGTCCGAACTTCATCTATGTAATTTTATAATTTCTTTTTAGGCCTGCAGTTTCTCTTTGATGTGAAAACAACTCTGCAAATTGGCGACATAATTTATTTCCCTTCTCGTACAACTCACAGTTATGATCTGTATGCCAGCTCTTCCAATAAAGAAGACATTCTCTTTGTCGATCTTGCTAATGGGAAGGTGGAAATGATCACTGGAATTGGGCGAGCAATGGAACCAGAGATGGCAGAATGGAAAAACACAAACCGGCCAATGTCCAGTGCAGGAATCTTTGGCACTTATATGGTGACAACAGCTAATGAAGCAATCTTTGTAATAAATGGTAAAACAAGAACTGTGAATTGTGAGATTGGAAGCATTGTCCATCCTCGAATGATGGTTTGGGTGAAATCACCCTAAGTTCTTTTTTTTTATTCTTATGGGAGGCTAGTTTTTTATGTTTGCTCAGTTAAAATAAGAAATACTGTTTAACTACTTACATATAATATTGTGGCCTGCCTCTCCACTTCACATAGCAAGAAATTCTTAAATACAAGTTAGTCACAAATATTCTTAAACTAAATCTTTAAAGCAATATAAAATAGTAAATCTGAGTAAGTACTTTCAGTCCTTTATGATTGGGTCACATTGTGAAACGTACTTGATAATATCAATGTACTCACTAAATTGTGCTTTCTATAATGAATTAAAACCGTTTGAAACAACAGATCACCCAGTTATAATTATTACAATTAACTATTTGGCTTATTTTTTAAATTGAATATATTAATTGTAAAAAATACTTTCAAAATCCTGCAATATTTTAAGGATTTTTTTGTTGCTCAGGTTATACACTTTCTCATCAGTATTTTATGAATATTGTTGTACAAATTGTAATAACACATTTTTAATTTTTTTAATTCTTCAAAGAGAAAAATTCTAGTCGGTGATTTTTAAGCTGTAAAAATACTGTACAGTATTTTTTTTGTCATTCAAGGCAGTTTTGTTTAAGTGGTGAGATAAATATGTACAAGAATTTAAAGTTCACTTTTGTTTGTTGAATCATGAGAAAATAGCAAGTTTAAAATATTTTAAGAATTTCAAACCAGATGTAATCTGTTCTAGTAACCATTACACAGATTAAGAAAATTACTATCATTCTTCAGATCAGGTAAAAGGTTTTATTTTTAAATCCATATGTTGACCAAAATAGTAACAGAATTTGTTTCAATAGGATTGACCAAAATAAAAGTGTGTGCTAGCTTGTGCCATTTGTATACCTATAACTATGTGTACATTCCAGATAAAACAACCAAACTGCTTGCAAGTTATTTTGAAGTGGGTACCACTTCATCAGTTTCATAGTGGGATGCTTGTTGTTTGCGATAAAACACTTGCTTCAACTGTGTCGTTCACGTTGTTTGTGAGATTTTATGCTGTAGTTAAATCAGTGGTCACAACACACTCAACAGGTAAACAGATCTATGTTGTGTTGGAATGCTGACTATAGTTCTTGATATGTCATGACTGTTTTTAAGGTCAAATTTTGTGAACTCTCTGAGAGCTCTGAGCATAGATATGTCCCAACATTGCTTTTTCTGTGTATGTAGTATTCCATAGAAGAAATATAGCTTTGGCAAAGTAACAATCATACACTATATCTATGTATGTGTTGGAATTTGAGAATATTCTGAAGCCAAAGTAATTACTGATGTGACACACAAAAATCTGTTTCAGAAATTTTTATTAAATACAATTTTTCTGTTTTAAAATAACTTCTGAACTGGAATTTCAGATGAAAAGCAGAGTGTAGGTTGCCATAATCTTCATCCATAAAATTACAAACATGGGTAATTTTTTTTAACGAAAACGCCCATGGCTTTTTGCTCTGAAAGCAAACTTAAATATTGCTTTGCCAACTAAATTATTGTAGTAAACCCTACAAACACATCTGTTATTAATTTGAATTTTAGAAGTTTACTAATAATGTGAAAACAACTTATTCTTCTGCAACACTTTCCTACTTAAGTATGTAGTATAAAAATATTATAAGGTTAATTACTGTAAGAAAATAATGGTTACAAAACACATTTAATTCTCTAGTATATTAACCTATGTTACTTAAATTCCTACATGTTTAGAATAATCAAATAACTTGTGTATGCGTACAACAGGTACAGCTTTTACCACAGACAGAAATTTTATAAAGCTAGAATGAATGTGTCATAGTTCTTTTAACCATATTAATGCAAGATGCATTTCAATAATGTAAGTCAATGAGAAAGTTTATGACTTGCAGAGAAAAGAACCTTCAGATTATGTACCACAAACTCAATTACTATACTTAAGCTGACAGACTGTGAATTTTTTCCAATTTACTAACCTCTTTCTGTGGCCTTTAAACTGAGAAATAAGAAAAAAAATTATAGTTGAGTATTTGATTTGTCCTCTTGTTAAATTTGATTGTTCTAAACTGTCCAACATGCATATGTATGTTTTAATTAGTCCAAACATAAGTTAATGTTCACAAAAATAACTCAAGAAGTTACAAATTTAATGAAGTCAGGTGCACTTCAGCCTTTCAATGATTTCCAATTTAATAAGGGAGAAGAGAAGAAGATTCCAGGAAGAAACACCAGAAGGTTTCATTAGTTAAGTATACAACATATGTTCATACATTTCATGTTATCACTTTTTTTTTCTTAACCAGAGACAGTAATGTTAAATCTAGTAACTTGGTTGTAAAGTAAGTTTGTTCATACCAGTGTTGTTTTTTAACTGGTTAGACAGAAACATGACTCAAAGTGCTCACAAAAAATTTAGCAATATATTCATGAGTTTGCAAACAAGCTTTAAGAATATCCTTACTTGTTGCATGCATAACAAATTATCCTTTCAGAATGCACTTCAGTTTTGATAATCTCACGTAACACCATATATCAGAGTGAGTATCTAGCTGGTGTACATAAATGACCTAACAGATAATTGAAACACTATTTGCATAAACTGTGAAAATGTTTCACAATCAGTGACTTGCTTCGTAAAAACCATCCAAATATGGCACAGTATAATTTCTTGTAAAAGGAAATATATTACTAGAAAACCCAGTTCTCAATCAACCTAAGTAGCCCTTGAAAATGAATGCATTTGGTATAAGTTTGCAAGTGTTCAAATTTTTTTCCTATCTACTACAGAGCTGGCTATGTTTGAAAATATTGATAAACTTAAATAATTCATGTTTTCCCATACGTGTTCTCATAACAAGTGATAGCTTAAAATCTACAGACAATTGAAATATGTTAGTTACTTATGTACAATTCACAAAATACTTCTCATATCTTGAGAAGAAAAAAAAGCACCTCAAAGTTAGATTTACACGTGCCAATATTTTTTTCTCTTTCATAAGGAAAAACGTTTGCTAGGTGTCATTGAAATTGCTATATAAATGCTAGAAGTGACACTGATATTTACTGTTGAAGTTTAAGTGTATTTAAATAGGTGATTAAGTATTAGTCTGTTTAAGAAAGTAAAATGTGATGTTATTTAAAGCTACCCTTTGGAAAAAAAAATCCCTTTGTACACATTCACATGTAGTGTTTTACCATCTCATTTTTCCACTTAGTGGTATGTCAGTGTCAGTTTTGTGTACTTAAAGAAAGCTGTATGAATGCCATGTGTAGTTACCACACATTATTCTATTTCCATTTCCTGTGGCACTGTAAGTTTGGATGCAAAAGTGACAATAAAGCTGGTCTTTTGAAAAATAATTAAAAATTAGTATTTAATCATGTGGTAACTAATTGAGGGTAAAAGTAATAATTATCAAGTGAATGATCAAGTTAACAACTTGACAACCATTTCAAAAGTAAATCAGAGTTTGATTAGAATATTTATCTGTTTAAAGTACAACTTAATAATGTAGAATTTGATTTAAAAAATAAACATTTTGATGTTAAGGAAAATCCATAAACCAAAATTTATTTCTTATAAATAAGATAAACATTACAGTTCACTAACATAACCTAGTTCACACCTAAGATACTATAACAAGATAAAAATATATGTAATAAAAATTATTTACAAATAACTTTAAAAAATATGCTTCTTCTTCGAAAAACTTACTGTTGTAAGCTGCATTTTCAATGGTTTAATTTAGTTATTTGCTATAGAAAGCTGCAAACCACAATGATGTAATAAATGAGAAAGATTTCTAATATTTAGAGATGAGAGCACATTGTTTATAAATACTAGTAAACAATTAGTGAAATGAATGAGTATTCATTGAGTGTTAGACAATAACTCCTATTGTATCCTGTTGTTCAGTTACTCAGTGAGTTACATGTATGCTTATCAATTGACACTAAGTAAGGTGTAGGTACCATTAGTAAGGTATTTCTATGAAAACATTATTTGTGAATTCAGGCCTACAACTTGTGTCAAAGATTATGTAGTAAATATTATAAAAGAAATAAATTAATTTGTCATCACTATGTGGACTAGGCTTTGTATTATTTTCACCAAATAATTCCAAAGAAATTGCACAATGATGGAACACATTAAAAGATTGGTGTCAGAAATGGGATTATTTCGGTGAAAATAAAAAAAGACCTTTGACTAAATTTCTATATGGCAATCCAGCCACAAACAGAGACTAAAACCTTACCGGATGCAGAAACAATTGAAAGTATTCCAAGAAAGAAGAGGCAGAAAATTAGGAGAATAAACATAGATAAAAGGAGGCCAAAACAAATTTATAGAAAATAAAATTATAAAAGCAAAAAGTTAAAAAAAAAGAAATTAACAGGAAAGTTAAA
This sequence comes from Carcinoscorpius rotundicauda, assembly GCA_011833715.1. Taxonomy (NCBI): domain Eukaryota; kingdom Metazoa; phylum Arthropoda; class Merostomata; order Xiphosura; family Limulidae; genus Carcinoscorpius; species Carcinoscorpius rotundicauda. Next base: position 30,325,968 of record CM022398.1, read on the forward strand.
AGTAAAAGGTGAATAAGAATAAATATAAATGAAGACAACATCAGTGAAGCTACTGGATATGTGAAAAAGAAATACAACAACAAGACTGAAAAAAACATAAGGACATTAACAAAGTACAGAAAAGCCAAAAGAACAAAATTGAAAAAGTACAGAATGAGTACAAGAGCAAGATCAATGTGATAGAAAAGAACATCAGTGACAGAATAATGCACTTGAAAAAAAGAACTGATTAAAGTAAAGAACAAACCTCCCATAAATCTTTCTGCATCTACTCATGAATTCCAAACTAAGACACTACTTTCTATCAAATATGGAATTGAAGAACCTATTTGGCCTATCTCTCCCATTACCATTGCTGTTGTGTCATCTGCAACTGAGGACTTTTATGGACCATAACTGCCATTTCACTACCAAATCCAGTTCCACAATTTAGCTCCATTGCTGTTGTGTCATCTGTAACTGCAGGACTTTTTTTTTTACTATAACTGCCATTTCACTACCAAATCCAGTTCCACAATTTAGCTGGTCAATGCAACATCACTCAGATGAACTATAATGAAAAGGGTACCATAAGAGACATTTCAGGCTCAGTTTGAAATCATTTCCTAAGTGAACAGATGAAATAGTGAAATGAACAACTAGCTATTCATTTTGCTGCCCATTTAAATAGACAAGCATTAATTAAATTAAAAACTCCCAGTTGAAAACCATAATAACTAAGCATTGATAGCTGCCTTATCCAAAAGGTTTGGAATGACAAAATGGGCACAAAGGAAATACCACATTCAAACTTGGAATACATTTGAAAAGGCTTGCCAAACTATCTCACCTGGATGCTCCTCTGGAAATTATGAATTTGTTGTGTTTGTGCTCAACTTTAGATGTAATAACAAATGAGGATAAAAGAATTAGGGTGAAACAAATTGAGAGCACATTTTTTTAAAGGAAGTTCTCCAAGTTGGTAATGGAACTTAAAAAATTCATTAAAATTATAGAAGAATAACTAAAGGCATCATCTAAACATTATGAGATTATCATATCAAGTACTAAACATCAATTCTTCTCCCTTGTACCAAGTCTAGAACTTAAATGTGTATATGAACAAAGAACAAAGAAAGAGTGAATTGTTTGTTATAAATGTGGGAAACCTGACTTTTACAATTGAAACTGAGAGGAATCAATAACTATTGATACCCTCAGGAAGTGTTTCTGAGCCCAGCCAAATCAAAGGAACAATAAAATACCAACCAGAAATTGATTTAAAAAATTAACTTGTATTACATATGCAAATATATCATCTACCCAATGACATAAGAATTCGTTACTTTAAAAAATAGTCCATGAGTCAGTGAGTTTATTGATTAGAAGCTTTATAGCATATTGATCAATGCTAGTTTTACACCTGCAACAGTTTGATATGATATGATAATGAAATGTTGGAAATTACCTCCAGTGATGATGAAAGATGGATTAATGCTAATAGCAAGTTAACAACATGTTCAGCAAGAGGAGAGCTTGGAAGTTTCACTCACTAAAGAAAATTTTTCTATGCCTCATGATGTATAAATAATAGACTTTTTTTAAAGAACAATGCATAATGGAAACTAACTTCATATGAAGACACATACAATATCAGGCCAGCTTCACAGTATACTGTCAAGAAATCCTTGTGCACTAATGACAATTACCACACTCTAGGTTGAACATCCAATGGCAACAGGAAGGGTGATAATTATAATAGATATAAAATGCTCATACTAGAAGTTATTAAAAAAAATGTACATATTATGACTGGCATAATGAAACCAAACATGACACGTCCTGAGAGTTGCTCTCATAAATTTTGATGACATGTTTCACACGACTTTATTTGGGAGTGGCTTCAGTTAGTTAGTAAAAAAATGAATGATGATGGTAATACTGGATTCCATCTAAGATGACATGGTAAGGCTTTATAATCCCTGTTGCAAGAATGAACAAACTCCAAGATAAAGTAGGTGTTAAGGCCATAAATTGTGCTAAAAAGAATTGATATTATTTACAGTATTCAAAAAGAGAGATGATCCAAACCAAAGGTCACTCATCATGATTGTTTTTGGAAGTACAAAGGTGAGATAATGGTCAAGTGGTTAACTCCAAAAAAAAAAGAATTTGCATATAGAAAGCCAACCTGCTGAGGAGACCAGGGTTCCAACTGAGATCACTGCCAGAAATTTCCTTCAGATAAGTCACTTATGGATTCACTTGACCCTACCTGAGAAGAACTCTACCTGACATATCATAGACCTTGGAAGCAGAAACAAAGAGATGAATGGACAGTTGAATATACACTTTTTTTTTCTTTATTTGTGCCTTAGGATTGCCCAAAAGGCATCGTGTAATTCTGAAAGGTGGTATTGTTTCAAGCTATATTTTCAATGCTTTAATTTAGTTGTTTGTCAAAGGAATCTGGTGGTTATGATAATGTAATAATCAAGAGACTTTGTCTAATATTTAGAGATGAGGGTACATTATTTATAAATTCAAGTAGTGTTGTGAGAATTAGTGAATCAGTTCAGTAATAAGGCAGTGAAACTTAATTTATCTATTCCATTATTCAGCAGCTCCATTACATGTTGATTAATCAAGTTCAGTGTAGGTGCTTTTAGTGTGGAATTTCTGTTGAAAAGTTGTCTGTGAACTTAAGCCTACAACTTGCGTCAAAGTGAATATAGCAAGCATCATAGAAGAAATAAATTATCATGACAAACTGGATTTTGCATGATTTAACAAAATACTTCAAAAGTACCTGCACAATTACAGAATGCATTACAATATAATCACAACACTGATGAGAAAGACCTTAAAAACAAAACAAAAAACCTTAAGGCAGAGACTAAACTTGCAAACATAAACAAGATTCTTGGAAGACTTTTCATGTCATGATTAGAGATCCTTGTATGTTTGTTTGCTTCACCTCAAAGCCACACAGTAAACTATCCGAGTTCTGTCTACTGCAGAATATTTACGCTCAGAATTTAGCACTGGAAACTAATAAACTGAATACAAACCCATCAGTGTTAGGTACAAGGTATTCACTGAAAAGAAAAGCAACAGAGTAATATATTTCTAAATTGAATAAAATTCCATGATGAAGTCATCTTAGTATCACCTTGTTCAGATACAAAAGGTAAAAATAAACAAAACTATCTTTATATTATCTAATTTTATATCACATTGTATATATTGCCTTCTTACAGAAATACATCTAGTAATGTGTAATATTTTTGCTCACCTTCAATTTTAAGCTGCAATATATAAATTGAGAAAAAAAAACAAGCAGTTAATGCAATTTTTATTCCTAGGCCTATTGGTTTTTCTTAAAAGGTCAACATTTAAACTTTAATATGTAAAGTACTATATGCACATATAAGGAGTCTTAAAGAATTATTTATCTCATAATTCAGCACAATTGACAAATTTTGCTAAGCAATAAAAAGGTCCCTAGACAGTAGCCTGTGGGAGACAAATTTTGAACAGTATTTTTACATACCTTTGATTTGGATTCATAAAGGATAAATTAAGAGAAGTAGGGGAAAAATTTGAAGCTAAATTAATTTTTATAACAATTTTTAGACCTATTGTTCCAAACAGTTCATTGGCTTTTGAATTCTAACTTAAGTTTACAGTTTAACAGCATAATTATGATGATTTTTCTGGACCACTTGTTGTGAAATTTCAATCACACTGTTGAGGTTGCTATGTACCTTAAAAATATTTGAATTACAGACGTGTAACAAATTTAATTTTTATCAAGCAGAAAGTATATGACAGAAATAAATTTTTTGCCACTGATATGCTGTCTTAATGTTTGTTGTTATAAACATTCAATTGATTGATTTTTATGATATACATGTAATAGAGAATGAATTTTATTATAAACAATTTTATCAGTAAATACAAAATATGCATTAAAAAACCTAACTGCATACCAGTTTTATCCCACACTGCTTTAAAATAGGATTATTATAAGGAGTAGCAGAGCTGCTTTAAACACTAAATTAATATTGATAAACAATGTTAATATATTTGATATGTTTTTGTGTATTACACTATATTTTGAAACTTCAGTAATAGAATAGGTACTTTAACCAATCAAACTATTCTCTTCAAAGCTAATACTGGAAATGTAGGTAGGCATGGCTAATCCTAAATTTGAGCAAAATATTGTTGCTTTTGAAGTTCACACAAAAATATATGAAGGCTATCTGTGCTATTATTTCAAACAAAGTGTTGTGTGCTTGTTTTGAAGTTCTCACAAAGCTAATTGATGGCTATCTGTGCTAACCATCCTTAATTTAGTAGTGACAAACTAGAGAAGAGAAGACATGTAATTAATACCATGACAATGAGTGTTTAAAATTGTGAATATGTATTTTTGTCATTCAATTAACAAACAAGTTAAAATTAAGTTATTTAGAAATATTATTTTAAGTGTTACTGTTTTAATCAAATGATGGATTAGAGAAGAAGGGCAGAGTTTACAGAATTTCAAACTTTTAAAAAGAACCAAATTAAGATTAATTCTATATAATAAATAGACTGTACCACAATTCAACAAAGTATAACAAATATACAATTCAAACTTTCAGTTTTGTTCAAAAAGATACAATCCTCTTGACAAACATAGTAAAAATAGGCTAAAAGCACAGCTACAATTGAAACATAGCTACATGAATCAGTTAAAATATGGAATTTGATCTGTATCTTATGCATACAGGGCATTTCAATTTTCTTGGAATTTTTTTTTTTATATAGTTTCAGTTTGTTTTTTTTGCTTTTTTATCATACTGGGAAAGAAAGTTAATTAAAAATTCCTTTTGAACAGTAGTTTAGCTATTGCACTTTGAGTTTGTATTACCTGTATAATTCTGGTAAGTGTGTCCCTGTAATAAAGCAGTTGTTTTGAACAAAAAAAGTGTTATTAATTTAACTCTTTAACTCACACTCAAGAGAAATAACTAGTCATAGATTTATTCTAACAGATAATAACTGTGCTTTTCCCAAACATGTTTATAAAACTATTTCAATTTGTTACAAAGGATTTGTAGTTTAATACCCCAAAGTACAGTCAAGCAAATGACGTAAAGTGGGATCACAAGTAACTTTACTTTCAAAAGAGTGTTTAAAAGAATGACTAAATATTTTTCAGCTATTTAGTTTCATAGATACACAGATGGTAATTTTATTTCTAATGGACTAAACAAGTAGCCTTATCTTAACAATGAATATAACAGCATAAAATTTACTGCAGAACACCAGCAATAATTTTTTTAGACACCTTAAAATATTAAAGGAAAATTTGTGAATTGTATCTTAAAAAAATTCACAGGTGTATTTCAATTTTTGAGCTTTATACAACACACATTCAAAAGAAATTTATATGCAAAAACGGCTCGTTTGGGTTCAGAAAATATTTTAAATAGAAGAGCGAACAACGTTTCGACCTTCTTCGGAACCTGACGATGACTGAAGAAGGACTGAAGAAGGTCGAAACGTTGTTCACTCTTCTATATAAAATATTTTCTCGAGCCGTTTTTGCACATAAAATTCTCAACAAGTGTGTTTCTCGACATCAAAAGAAATTTATTTAAAATCCTGGTTCATTGTGCATATAAACTAAAAAGCACATAAGCATGTCTATATAAATTAGAAAATGTCAGTTTCTACGTAAAAGTGAATTTCTTCATAATATAATTAATATCATGCTGATGTAACTGGAAAAAGCTCAAGAGACCGAACAAACAAATCTACAGTTCTCAAGTAAATGGTAATCATATTGTTATTTAATACAATCAAGTTGTAAAACAACCAAGCAAATTAGTTCATAGACTTCAGGGTTACACTAAAACCAGAACAAAGAATGCAAGCTTACTATAATATTTTCCACTATAAAGATAAAATATTACCCTTAAAATTACTGTAAGTGGTAAATGAACTTACCTGCCAATTTAATACCAGGTAAATTCTGTAAACTACAAAATGGCTTCAATCATGTACAAGTGAAATTGCAAGTCTAAAAACAAACAACCCATAAAAATATGTTTTACTGAAACAAAGTCATACACCAGTGATCACTTAAACTCCTTTGAGAGCTTGGAGCATGTGTGGACCCTAGCATAAAATTTTAATTTCTAAATCTAAGTAACAACTACTCAAAATGAATTTGACATATAAAACTTCATTGTCATTTTTAAAACAGAGCAAAAACTAACTGATCAACCTCAACTTATAAATTCAGATTTTTTTCAGTTGCAATTAAAAAAATAAATTGGTTTCTTTTAAACCTTTATTTAATTGTTATTTAGGAAAAAAAGTGTACATAAACCAAATGCTTGAAGCTCCAACACAAAGTATCACATTCATAAAATTTACAATATATGGTGAAGCTTCCATAAAAGATAATCCACTTAAGAACAAAAAGAAACATTACCCTGGTTTCAAGAAAAGTTTAATCTCTTACGAATTCCAATTGTTTTTGTACTTAAATGAACTCATGATAATAAACCATTACAAAAATAAACACATTATCTAGATTGGTTACAGCATACAAATTACAATTCCTGGTTTAGCTTTTCACAGCTACATGAACTCAAGACACTTTGATACATTTACATGTAATTTATTGATATTTTGGGTGAAAACATACAACATGTACTTCAAAAAATATTAAACACACAAGTAGTGTCTAAGATAGATAACAAATAACCACCAAGTGTTAGTTGTTTAAGATTTTTCCAGTCATGAAATTTGAACCTAAAATATTAGTTTCATTAGTAAGACCACCAAAAATTATATAGTTTATGACTGTGACAGTATATCCACCACAAACTTTTAGGGTCAATATTTTTATATTTCCATCCAAGAAAACATATTCTTCATTGTACAAGATCAAGTTTCAGTTTTTAAAACGTTATGAAATATTTTGATTTTTTTTATATTTTACTTTCACACATTACTAGTATAAAGTCTGTGAAAATATTAAAAGTTTACACATGTAAGACAATTCTATAAACTGGCTGATATTATTCATTCTGTTATGTTTAAAAGTGAAGGATACAGTAGTGACTACAGTTTGAGCCATAGTACTTGGAAAGATTTATTATCCACCAACTCTTTTTAAAAGTGTTACATTTTATGTTTAGAATTAGGTGATAAATGAAAATTATAAATCAACTTTTCACAAGGTATGTTCTTAGCTGAATTAAATAATGTTTAAAAAATCCAATAAGTGCTACATACAGATTTGCTGAATTCAGCAAAATACACAAAATCATTGTTTATACATGTAATATCCTCATGCAAGTACAGAACTTTTAAACTACTACTTCTAGTAGTCATTGCCTTAGTAATGACAAAACATCAGAAAAGAAGTCATTCGTCAAAATCTAGACATAACAATCAAGTTCACAAAATAATAAGCTAATACACAAATTTACTCTGGCCTATTGTTTAATGTAAAATTCTGGTGTTTAAAAAATCATTAGCTTATTACTATTCCCTTTTAAAGATATCAAAACAGTGCTGCCAAATATATATATCTTATTTACTTATTAAAAGAATCAGAGTATGCATATCTTAGCAAATGTATTTACTTTCAGTATTGGACCATTAAAATTTAATGCAGAATTAATAAAAAGAATATCAGAACCAAAAAAAATAAAAACAACCATGTCACATATTTACACATACTTTTTAACAATGTAGATCAGATTAAATCCTAAGGCACCCAAACTCCATGAGCTTGAAAGCAATGTATTATATAAATATACAAGTAATATCGTGCAGATATTTATGTACAAAATGTAAATCATATCACCTTAAACCAAATAAATTTCATTCTGTTACAGGCAGACCAAAAACAACAGTGCACACCTTGACTAAAATATCTTCCAAACCTAGTAACACTTTAACAGCACTATACTGACACATACAGTGTCAGTATTTTTAATATTCATATTTACACACTTCAGATCAAAACAAGTGTTAAAAATCCATTAAAGACATATTAGGATAATTTTTCCACATCTAAAATTTACACTGATAATATTTACAATTTATTAAAATAATTTGAATATTCCAAATACACATCTAATTTCATCAGCGTTCTTTTGGATCACTTTACTGTTGTTTTAAAGTATAGTTTTTGATAAATACAAGATTCCATTATGTTCCCTTTCATATTAATACTAAACCTACAAGATTTACATGTAGTATAAACAATATACATATATAATATTCACTAGTTTGGTCCCCTAAAGTTACAACAGAAAAAATTGTGTGTAAGCACAAAAATAATAGAATTTTGTATCTGTTTCACAAATAGGATGATAAATATATTTTTGAAGTGGGTTTAACCATAATAGAAATATATTTTTGTAATTACAAGATAACATGATTTCACCTCCATTCAATGTAGTAACTCCTATTTTTGCTTGATAAGTCATTAGACTCTTGTACATTACTTATAGTATAAATGTCATTAATTATGCCATTAAATATAAACTGTTTTCTCTCAAGTACAAAGCATATGTTATATCAATAACAAACAGGCAATTTTTTTTGTAAAAGTTGTACAATACAAAGTTAATGAATGACTTTTCAAAGCACAAATTGTATGTGAACAAAAAAACAAAAAAAAGATATATTTACCTAAATTTGCAAGGTTCAGAGCAGAAATGGCAAATAATGTCCTACAATCCACCAAACTGACATGGTTGTTACACAATGACACTTGAGGAAACATTCTGGCCAAAAATAAGTAGCTCAGTTTTGTTTTATTGCTAACAAGAATTGCATACAATGCAATCATTACTTTCTTGGCAAATTTTGGAGTGACTCATGATAAAAACTGCTATTAGAAATGTCTGAGATAAATACCAAACTATTTTCATAAAATCTAAATCACTGTTAATGTACAGCATGTAAGTAACATGTAAAAGATCTGAGTAAGTGAAAAACCATTTGCTTTGTGCTTTAATGATATTTGCCTATATTTATTGTCTATATATCAGAAGCATGCATTCATTACTTAATAATAATTTGCCACTCTTAACTTACAACAAAGAATATTAGTTCAAGTTTATGCCTTACTTCATTCCTAGAGCACAACCAGTATTTCACAAACAATGTTTTCACAGATTGGAAACACAATTGTTCAGCCCACTGATGAACGACAATCTGATCTAGAAAAGTAGTATGTCCTTGTTACAGAAACGATATAATGTCACTTTTCCAATGAAATATTTTTAGCCCTAACTCATATTTCTGTTATTCCTTTCTGCATTTACTCTGTGAGAAGGATCAGAGAAAAATCAGATATAGCAAGCCAAAATTAAGCTCAAACAATAATGGCTGTTGTGACTATCTCCCAAGAGGAAACACACAACCATATAATGTAAGAAGATTCAGCAATATTTCAGACTAGACACTTGAGGAATGAGTACACTTGTTCAGGCTTGAAAATACTGGGACTGAAATACCATGTACCAACATATTCACGAGACAGAGAGTTTGCATTCCTCTTCAATTACCTCAGATGTATGTAAAATGTGCAGATGTTCTGATATGCAGGAAGGTAACATGCTTATGGTAGAAAGATTGTAAATAACTCATTAGGAAGCAAAGTTCCTGTCAAAACAAGAATGTCGGGCATTTAGTTTAGAGTACAAGTGGACAGGAAAGTACATCAGTACTAACACACTAAAAGCACTGCAGAGAACTCCAATTTAAAATGTTTGTATTAACTGTAACACTAAAAACATTAATACCCTCTCTCTCCTGACATTTAATATTTTATTTTGAAAACACTTAAAAAGGTTCTACATTTAAAAAATAACATCTGTATACCTGAACTGCCAAAACACACTTGCTTAAGCTCACTGCTGCCCAAAGTGTAAACTCTGAGCAGATAAACTAAAAACTTCTTAAATGTTTGTTGTCAAACCCATAACATTCTTTCTCACAGAAACTGAAGACTAATACATAAAACAAAAATGTTCCCAAGCATGAATCAATAAGACCCCCAAATTGTATTTCCAACAGATAATAAGAGATATACTTCTGTCAAAAATTTATAAGCACTGAGAATAATACAGAAAGAAACAGAATATAAATCAAAGCTGGCAAAAAACACCCTAAAAGTTCTACAATACTGGGGTTATTTACCAATACAGATATACATGAAGTCACATGGCCTTAAAATAACAGTGGCATTAGATAAAATTCAAGTCTCACAAAATCATCACTAATTTTAATATAACTCTTAACAGAATTTTTAAAACAGATTATTGAATAATAAATATTTGCATTTCAGGTTTCACAGTTTTTCAAAGCTTTTGGTATTACATGCCTCACAAGATTTATTTTAATTATCTCTTTTCAAAATAATGTAGCCTATGCTCTGATTTTTTGTAAAAAAAGATTAAATTACACACTTCTTTCTAACTACACAAAAATAATTTTTTTTTGTTTCAGATAAAAATTGGACCATAAATTATTCTAAATTCAGTCAAGCATTGGATTTAGTAATTATACATATATTTATGAATACTTTGAATACAACAAACCTGGTTAAAAGTATAAACATTGGTACATTATGAATATTTAACATTTGCAAAACATAGCTACATTTGACTTCAATGTAGTTATACATTTGAAAATAATTGATAATTTTAATATCTCATTTTTATAAGAGTTAAGAGCATTCCATTAACATAATAATTTGCAAGTCTAATATTAAAGTGATTAGACTGATTAAAAAATAACCTTCACATCCAAAATACAAAGAGGGATTTTGAAAGTTTCTTCTACTACAAAGGCTATATACTAAGCAAAGACAGATAAAAAAAATTCTGTCCAGTCAGTAAAAAAACAGAAACGTTTTTTTATGAAGTGACAGACAGACATTCAGATGATCTTAAAACTTGAGCTAAAAAGTAATGAAAAATAATTTAATATAAACAAGATAGAAATGTGATAGAAAATTCATAAATTTCATAATGTATTAAGAAACTAGGTTAAACTCAAGTTAATCAGAGTCGACTAGAAACTCATTTTAGTATTGAAATCCATGAGTTTAACTTGGTAGAAACTTATCCAACAATGTTTATCTGTAATTAAAAGGTTATAAAGCCATATCTTCCACACCCACCTGGCAGTTTTCTCCAGCACACTGCACTTGTAACAGGATAAAATCACGATTTAAAAGAATTAAGAAAACATATACTAGCAAGACATGTTATATTTGGTGATATCCCCATCAAAAGTGCCTTTAACAAAACATTACTTATTCTTATGAATTATAAATGTATTTTTCAATTATGTATATCATGACATAACTAACGTATAATGCCTCAACTATCATCTGGTATCCAAAAATACTATTTACACCAGAAAATGAAACAAAGCCTATTTTCCATTTCAATATAACTGCCTGTTACAGAGTTTTTTGATTGACAATTTTCACAGTCACATTCATGTGTAATACTACAAATGTCAGAGTATAGCACAAACATAAGTGCCAACGTTTTTATAAAACAGCTTAAAATATTCAAGCACTTTTATAGGCTTGTCCTTCCTTTACACAGAGGTTCTCCATATGTTGCACCATTATAATATATAGTAAAGCATTTAACGAAAAGTATATACTGTCTTAAAGAAAGATACAAATTTTCTGTATTCATTTTAATATCTCAATTAACATTCAAACCTCTACAACTGATTCAAGGTTATTTATAGTATACTACTGCAATTATTTTTCTATTCACAGTTTAACTATGGGTTTAAATTACTACATACTCATAATAATAATAGCACCAAAAAAGGCACAAAATATAAAAATTAAAGTGGAAAATATATAATATCAGAATAAAAAAGAAAAGAAATTTACAATATAGTAATTAAGATATGCTACTAATAAACACCCTTCCTACAAGTCACTAGAAATGTAACTTAGCAGAAGTGCACAAAATAAAAAAAAATGAAAAATTACAGAAAATTGATAGACCAGCTTCTCATAGGAAAAATTTGACATGAAAATAAAGAATCAATTCAGAAATGAAAACTTGAAACCTGCTAGTCACTTTACTGTGTTATCTGTTTTACATTCCACCTAGAGAACAATACTGAAAAACTAAAACAAGAGTTGGTTAAACCAAATTTATCAACTTCCATTGTTTATGATACAAGTTCTTTTGAAATCTTGTGAAGCATTTGCTTTACTGCTAAACCTCTTTTATTACACAAACTGCTCAGTGCAAAACAAACCAGATACAATTTGAGAGGTAAGACTTTTAAAGACTAGTTTAATAGCAGCGTGCATTAATTGAAGGTTGGATTATCATGGAACAAAACTATTGAAGAAAAATAAAAGATTTGGGTAAATATTAAGAGAAGATTTGGTGGTTAAGCATTATAAAAAAGAAAGGTTAGAAACAGACAGTAGGATAAAATACTTTTGCAAATGATAGCTTCAGGGGAATATTAGACACAATAACAACGTAGAAATTAAAAACATTTCACACTTGGTAAAAAAAAAAAAAGATTTATAGCTACTATATTTTTGGTATGTTTTACATTCTTGTATGTCACTTACCTTCATGTCCTTAACTACTGATGTTTTTTTTTTCCCTTTATTTATGCATTCAAAATACATTAAAGCAAGCTTCTGTAAGTTAGACTTAAGTTTTCTTGCTTGCAATTATTCTTTTGATCCATTAAGCTATTTGTAATCTTTACACAATATAGGGCAGAAAATAAATCAACCTAAATTAAAATATTAATAATGTAATTGTAACAATGAGCAAGTTAAGTTTTCTTTCATTATTCCAAAGTCATTCAATCCACACAAAACTAGCTAGGATTCAATTTACAAAAAGTAATTTATAATACACAAATATTCATATACATGTAGTTTTGGTTTATTTTCTTTATTATTATTAATGAAGATCAAATGAACAAAATAAGTGCAAACATTCAAATTGTCCGTGTGTATAGAATTATAAAATATAAAATGCTGGTCTTCTTGAGAAATAATTCAAATTATAATAAAGTAAACTGAATTAATTTCTTATGATAATTAACTTCACAAAGCAGATAACATTAAATGTCTGTAAATGAGCACAGGTTATTTTGATATTTGTCATAATCTCTTTAAAGCACTTCATTTAACATTTTGATCACAGGAATGAAAGTAAATCACACCTACATGAACTCTGTTCATGTCTTGAAAGGTTTCATTTTTCCATGAAATAATAACTATTTCTATAGCCTAAATCCATAAAATCACAGAAAATAGTGTCAAACTTTGAAACCAAAATATGGAATGTTACTGACGTTAACAGTTTATTTTGCATCTTTAATCACCTAACCATCACTAGCCAAACTAAATAGCTCATTTGCAAGCAGTGCCATGTCAGACTCAAGTACATTAGCTCATATTCTCAGTAACAAAAACTTGCTGCTTTAATTGCACTGTCCACATGTAGAAGCTTGGTGATTTTCTTGAACATTTCAAATCATCACTCCCCTGATAAAATTTAAAAATACAAAAATATTAATCAACTACCATAACAATTCATTCACACATCTATAATAATGTTTAAAAAAATATTTTGCCTGAACTGTAAAGTAATAACATTAAATGCCATTACACCAAAGGTCTTATTAAAATGGCCAAGAAAACCTAAAATCCATTAGTACGCATACACATGAAACTTTAACATGTACAATAATATATGAGCTCATTAAACCTATATTTAATGCCAATTATAGTGTATGAAAATAGTCATGCTGACCAAAAATAAATATTCAAGATATATCAGTACTTTCTAACTCTTTGTATTCTCCTTATAGTTTTCAGTATAAGTAATAAATCCACTGTTGATTAAAGAAAGGCTTTACACACTAAAAACCTTGTAATACTATAAAACATAAATACCTGATTATAATACATAACTATCACAGGAGATCATCATTTGAAGCAGCTGCTGAAAGACGATCCAGAAGACTTTGAAGCTGATGTTGGAGGTTTTTGGAATTTTTCTCACCAGCAGTCTGGAAGGCAAGCTGCCTCATCTCAAATGGTTTTTCAACCTCACTGCTTAACCTCCAGTCTTTAGTTAGATTTAGTCTCTGCTGAGAAAGATAAGCAGCAGCACTACGGGGAAAAGGCATATTTCGTCTGTTTTCCTGGGGAGACTTCACTGGTTTTAGAGGTATAGAAAGGTCTAGAGAGTCAATAAATTCTTGTTGTCTCGAGGGGTCTTCTTGAAATGTACTGTTATGTAGGGGATCAAATTCACTACAAATACTATCAACTTGCTTTGGAAGCACATTTTGGTCCAAAGTTTCTACAACATTATTGTTAAAAGAAATTGTATGGTTATTATAAACATCTTTATATCGAGAAACAGGAAATGAAATTCTGTTTTGGTAAAGAAAACCCTCCTTTTCCAATAGTGGCTGTGTTTCAAAGGACTTGTATTGGACAGGAGAGGAACATACTAATGTGTCAAAACCCTGTGGTGAGTTAGAATTGTTAACATCTGACAATGCTGTAATTGTATGAGGGGTAGATGTGCAAAGAGGTGCAGTTTGAGTTCCTGAATCTAAAGAGTGATGACTGCTTAAAGATAACCTCTGCTGCATTGAAGTAATGATATCATAATGTCTGACATCTTCTGGTTGAGTTTCTATAAATGTTGAACTGGAAGAAGAGTTTATTTGTTTAACATTCTGGTTACCTAATACTTGGCTAGAATTCAATGCAGGATTCCTGTTGTCTAATGCTAAGAATAGTGGGAGGCTTTGTGATTCAGGATATGTCTTTGAAGAAATTTGTTTGGTCAATCTTGGTCTATACAGTTGTTTATATCTAGAATATGCAGTTATCTGTTCCAGAGATTCATCTAGTTGTTTGCCAAGTTCTTTATTTTCTTGAGTTAAAGCCTGGACAGCATTCTCAAGCATTACAACTTTGGCTTGCACAGTTTCTAGTTCTATCTTATTTGCTTGTAATGTAATGTATAGTTCTTCCTTCTCATCCTGAAGCTGTTTGATATCACTCCTGAACTTTTTCCAAAGACCCTCACCTTTTTCCTTCTGTATTTCCTCTAACTGCTGAGCTTTAGCATGTAAAACTTCATTTTCCATTATACAAGTTATAAGCTGTTTCTGAAGTTCCAAAATGTTTGTTTCATTAAGGATAGAAGGTATTTTAATCTGACTGTTTTCTTTAGTGAGAACACTTCTTGATTCTACTTGTTTTTCTGGTTGACTGTTTTTAGGTGAGAATCCCAATCCTGCAGTAAAATCATCTGAACATTGGCAAGTTTTACTGCTATCAGTTTTAACATACTGAACATAAAGTCCATGAATATGCAACTCCAACTGACATTTTTCCAATAATGCAATTTCGAGTCTTTCTTCAAGCCACTTTCTCTCCCTATCTAATTCTTGACAAGCCACTTCCAGCTGCATTACCTTGTCACATAAAGTTTTTTTTTCTTTTTCAACTAGTTTCAGTTTCATGTCTATATTTCTTTTTGTCTGGTGAGTGGATAACATATCATGTTGGTATTTCATTAAATAATCTTTGTCTTTTGTATTATGTTTTTGGCTTAAATTATCTAGCTGCTTCCTAAGCGTGAGCCCCTTTTCATTAATAACATCCAGAAGAATTGTAAGTTCATCATCTGCCTCTAACATATCACAATCACTTTGACTTATCCCTCTTTTTGCACATACTATGTTAAAAGTATCAGTAACAAGTGTTAGGCTACTATCTTGTCCATGGTCACGACAGTCAGAATCCAATCCACTGTCTTGTTTATTATCACTTTCCATTGTTAATCTTACTTTCGAATCAGCACATACATTGTTTAATATGTCAGATGAAGGATGTACAGAAGAAAAACACTGTGATTTTCCTAATTTTAGACTACTGCTTTTAAAATGTCCAGAGCCACAGGTAGGAGAAACTTGTTGAACAACCTCATTAACAGAATACTTTGTTCCATTTCTCAGAAATTTTCTGCATCCATGATCACATACTATTTTTTGTTGGATATTCTGAAATGCCGTAGCAACATTGCCTTGAAACACTTCAGTAGCTGTCATTCGTTCTCGCAACTCCTAAAGGGAGACAAAAATTACTTTGTCAGGGTATGACAAGCTTTTTGCTATAAAGGAAAATAAAGTAATAAAAATAACAAATCTATAAGCAATCATTTGTAGTTAAAGTGATTGAAAATAAAAAGCTTAAAAGTAGATATCACAGATAAGAGTAAAAACTAACAGTGGTTTTTGTAATGTAATTTTAAGGATGCATTCAGAATTTATTCTTATAGTCAAATATATATACAATAAATTTTCAAGATGTAAATAAAACACATTAACAGGAAGTAAAATATGCTACATATTTTTTAAAAGGATCCTTGGGTACAAGCTACAACATGGGATTAGAAAATGTATCCCAGGTTTTGGACGTGGCTGCTGAAACAGGACCCATATTGCTGTGGGAATACACCATTTAGGGTTCCGTTACCCATTAGCCACATCACCATTGGCCAAAAGAAACAGTCCGTGGCTAAAAAATCTAGTGTAAGTTTTACCACAGTGGCAAAAGATAATAATTTTTCGGTCTTAGATGGTTTTCCTTTATTTATTCTGCTCAAGTTTCGATCTTAACAGTTTTCATGGTTTTTATCACCATAAATGATGACAAATGACCAGAGGCACCCCCTGGTGCACCAGAGAGTTGAAGAAACGTCTTTAAAAACTACCACTGACTGTAATCTATATTTTCTTTATATATGTATTTTTATGATTTAAGGGATATGACAACTAACAAATTAAATTAAAAAAAACATTATTACACAGCTATGCTAATGATTTTTTTTATTTTCATTTCTTATGCTACATGTCTGATTCTGCCCTGTGGTACACAAACAGTAACCATAGAAAATCCGACTTTCGTCAAACCAACATATGGTCTGTATCAAAGTTGAAATTCCAAGTTTCATTTGACGTTTGTTTAAACTGAGATCATGACAGCTCCTAGATCAGATAAAAAGATGTCTAAACAGTTGATATAGATATATCAAGTTTTTTTTTTAAAAGAAGGTCAAAGCAACAGCATCAACTGATGGTGGTTAAATCCACTTCCAAAAGAAAAGACTGCTCTAAAGAAACTGAAGCTGCAGCAGTGATCAGACTGTCAGTGTGAAAAAAAAATATATACCTGCAATTTTCATAGAATGTTAAAGAAACTTGGTTTTCAGTTTCCTTGGCCGGAACATGTTTCCCAACAAAATACATTTCATTGCAAATTATGCAGGGACAACAAAAAAACAAATAGTTATGCTACCCTTGGAAAAACTGCTACTAAGCCTAAAAAATATGACTTGGTGAAGAATGCACAGTCATAAGGTCATCACAGTACAGTAGCATCACAAGTTTTAAATGGCATGTCAACTGCTGCTGTGAATGTGTATGTGGAGTGTAAAGGTGGCATTCAGGCACAAATGACCACATTACTTGCACAAGCAAAGTAAGCCATCCTAACTGAAGTTTCATTCCCTCCTTTCACTACAAGTATTCAATGTAAGAATGTTCTTTATTCTAGTATCACTGAGATACTTTCTGTTTTCTACAGTATTTATGTTAAACAAAAGACAAGTGAAACATTTTGAAAATATCTATCAAAAATTAAGTAGCTAGCCAACTCTTCCAAATATCTTCATTTTTTACTTTAATTGGTGGTCTTATTTCAAAACACAAGTTCTTATATACAGGGTGGTTGCTAAAAAAGCGGAAAATTTGAGGGTCAGATGAGATCGTGAATAAAATGCGTTGTTACGTTTCTGTTTCATGTTTTTCGTAAACTAAATGCAACAGAAAAACACAGATAACAGCTTGTATGATTTATTACACTAAACTATTAACAGATATAACATGAATTATATAATAACAATGACAGATATTAAGTTTAAACCTTCAAAGTTAATTACAAAACAAAATGGTATTAGCTTCAACCTTCAAAATTAATCACAATACAAAATGGTACTGGCCTGTATCTAATATAATAATCTAAAATGAAAGTCTCAAATTCCAGTCTAGGGAGTGAATTTGGTCCCACGAAAAAATTCCGAAGCTTAAATGAAGAAGTTCAGAAACAGTTCTCAGTTCAATAAATTCGACGAAGTTCTTTTCCGATGCCTCCGATGAACGTAACAAAATTATTGCCTTTAATTTTTCAATTTCCCGTAAATAGTTCCACACGTGTTGACTTTCAGTATAACCACTAATTCGAAAGAATCGTAGAGATTGATGAAATAAAATCACAGCTTCTGTAGTTCTAACTTCAGTCACAAATCACAGCAAACGCGACTGACTCTCTTTTTTTGAATAAAACTAATGTCTGACTCTCCTCTCCTTTCTTCCTCGCATCTTCGTCTGTTTATATATTGTAGGCCTAGACTCCTCGAACCACCGCGAAACTTCTACAGAACTCCAGAGCAATCCGCGCATGTCCGTTCTTGCACGAGACTAAACGTCTAGACACGAGGTCGCCAGCATTTCATTCAAATACATATGATTGGTCTACTTAATTCTAGAAAATTCTAAATGTTACCCTAAATGAATAACAACATATTTTATTAGTTTAAACCTTGAAACAATAACATAAATAATAGAAATGAAAATTCAAACACAACACGACATGTTGTCGCTTACAAAACATTTACACTACATTTACATAACATGCGTGCTTACTCATTTCTATTTTGATTTCTTTACATCATGAATAAAATGCATGATTTTAATATCATAAAATGCGTGCTTACTCATTTCTATTCTGATTTGTTTTAAGGTTCTATTTGATACCCACATCATGGAAGGAAACAGGAAACAGCTTTCAGACTTTCAAAGGCAAGTGATTATTCTTTTCAAAAGTGAAAATCCGACTTGGGGACTGACAAAATGTCTAGCTGTGTTACCAACTTTTTTTCAATGATTACAAGGCATCAGTTTAATAATGTTGTTGCAACTTTGAAACAAGAAGGTCCTGAAACAGCTGGTACACACCAAAAAGGAACGGGTCCAAAGAAACGAATTCCCGAATAAGGCAATGAAAGATTGGGCTGTTTCACCTGTGCAACACGGTGCAATGAACAGACGTAATTTCAGTCAACGAGAAATCGCTCGACATCTTAATATATTGAAAACATCAGTGTTTGAAATTCTCAAAGAAAGTGAACTGAAATGCTATCGTCGAATAAAATGTAACCTCCTCAGGGAGTGACATCAGGAAATGCGCAAAAACAAGTCGCTTGCACAGATCAATCGCTTTGAACCAGAGTGTGCTTGGAAAAAGAGTATGGTTTTTGAATGAAGCAAGGTTTTCATTGCGACTGCCTTTGAATACACAAAATGATTGCATTTACCGAGAAGTGCGTGTAAAAACTGACAAACCTGAGGAAGATCTGCTTGTGGAATATGACAATTTGCAGCCATCTGTTCTTTGTTATGCTGCAGTTTCATGGTATGGCAAAACAGAGCTTCGGTTTCTTGAAGGATATTATCAGAGTCCTGAAGGCAGGAAGAAAAAAACAATAAACCAACAAGTTTATTGTGAAGAGATGTGTCCACAGATGTTCAGCGATATACGAAATGTAATGGACGACCAAATATGGACATGGCAGCAGAATGGTGCCAGGGCTCACACAGCAATGGCTTCAGTTCAATTTCTTCAGCAATCTACTCCTGATTTCATTGAACTGGAAGATTGGCCCTCCAAAAGTCCAGACTTAAATGTCATGGATTACTGCACTTGGAGCTTGTTATTAACAGAGCTTCAGAATTGTCGACGTGACATAAACTCTATTGATGATTTGAAAAAGAGCTTGGAACGATATCTCACAAGTTACCCTTCAAAACGCTACACGAGCTTGGATTTCTAGGTTAAGACATCTATGAGTGTAATATAACATATGCCTTTAAAAAACTTTGTAAAAGTTATTCTTTGTAAAAATAAATAGCTGTTTGACAAATTTTCCGCTTTTCTAGCGACCACCTTGTATATTTTTAAATGGAGTAACCTCTCTAAAAAAACTACAGACTCCATCACAAAATGGAACAGAGAGCTTCATATACACCCACAGCCAGTCTCTGGATGACATGTCCAGTTCAGAATGAAATGCATGCAGACTTTCAGACATCACCTTTCCCATTTTTTCTCTTGAAGCAGATGAAGCAACTGATGCAGAAAACACCTCTATAATGATAATTTATATCAGGTATCTTTCATCATTAGGTGAGGTTACAAGTTGATTCCTTGCTGTGCGTGAGCTGACCAACACTGGGGCTAATTCTATTTGCAACACAATGCGCTCAATGATGGCAGATCAAGGATTGTTTGATGTTGACTTGCAACTGATGGTGCAAATGTCATGGTGGGAATAAAAACAGGTGTTGCTACAAAATTTAAGGAGTAATGCCCATGGATAATAACAAGCCATTGTTTGGTATACAGATTACAGTTGGCAGCTTTCAAGGCAGCAAACCAGGTGCCACACCTTGTGAAGCACATTTCAGTTTTGAACCAGTTTGCAAAAAGCCTGAAATATTCTCCCAAGTTGTGTTGGGTTCTGGAAGAGAGCAAAGCAACAAAATCAAGCAAGTGTTCTTCACACGATGGCTCTTTTTTAATGATTCTGTCCAAGCACTAGTCAACTGTATTGCATTTGTGACAAGCTGCCTGCAAGTCGTAGCATTGGAACATAGTACTCCAGGCTGAGCCTTGCTACATGGTTTAGTTCAGCAACTGTAATGTTACAGATTTGACATGATGACACATTTTTTGGCTGATGCTGTTGGTAATATTGAACTTTTGTCAAGATCTCTACAGAGAGCTGATTTATCTTATGTTCAGACTAATGCAATTATTGATGGGTCAATTCTTTCAAAAGAGTCACTGATACACATCCCTGGTCCTTACACACAGACTATACTAAAGGAACTCCCATAAGCTCCTTATGCCAGTGGTTACACTTCTTACAGAGGCCGTGAAAAAGATATTAATAAACAATGTGAAAAGTACAGATCAGCTGTTGAGTCATTTGTTGAAGAGGTGGTCACAAGACTACAAGCAGCATTCCCAAACACTAACATCATATTATTTTTTTTCAATATTTAGCCCATGTCACAGCAGAGCAGTATCTGATAAGGATGATCTGAAGAAACTCATCCAGCACTTCTCTCTTTTCATCAGTGAGGATGAGACACTGACTGAATGGCTGCTACAAAGGAACATAATGGAACAGGATGCTCACAAAAACAAAAACATGAAGAGCTTCTACAAGGAATACACCCATCAGATCCAAACTTTTCCTAATCTGTCTCAGCTAACAGCAATTGGATTAATAGTTCCATCTGTTGACTGTGAGCAGGGAATTAGCAGGTACAACAGCATCAAAACAGATCCCAGGAGCAGTCTGTCTGTGGCCAAGAGAGAAATGTTACTGAACTTATCTATGCAGTCCGAACCTTTAGATCCTTTTAACTTCAACTCTGCATTCATACATTGGGTCACTCACAAAGACATATGCGAGTACCTCAGGTGTTAACTTCTACCACATCTTCTGTTGAGAATGATTTGGCTAAAGAGCTGCCATTAGATTTATCTACTTACTATTCAGGCTACTGTATTCTAGTTTTAAGTCTTTTTTTTTTGTTTCTGTGTTATTTTCAGAAATGTATTTTTTTATTTTCCTCTTTATCATGTTTATTTTATTTTGTTTGTTTTGTTTTTTTGGGACGGAATATTGCTGAGGAGAAAAAAAATAGTACAAAACTTGATGTGTTGCAGATTTTCACACAATTACAACTATTTTTTACTGGATGGAATTGATCCATATTAAAAGTCACGCACCACACATTGTTTGATGACCTAAGACTGTGGCTAAGAAAGTAATTTTTCTAGTGGAAGCCCAGACCATCTATCAGTCTTAATCTCCATTTTATGTTAATTTGTTTTGTTTATGGCTTGAAAATTCATGGTTATAATTAATCAGATGTTGGAATTTACTGTTTTTAATGCAGTCCTTCCTTATTATTTTATTTATTCATTTAGCTTCATTTGAAGGTCATTATTTAATTTCACAACACATACATACATACATACATACATACATATATATACACACACACACACACACAGAGACATACATTCACACACACTAATTTATCCTTAGAAATAATAAATGTATTACAACTGAATAATAATATACATGGAAAGTAACTATAAAACTGTACCCAAATGACAGAGCATACTTTCCTAATGATAAATTATTTCAAAGATTAGTCAAAGGAAAAAAAAATGTATTTATAGTTCAATATACTTTATCAAACACATAATGGATTACTGAACACAAGAAATGCAATTCATTTACTCAAAAGTTTTAATGGCATCAAGTTCTGTAAACCAGCTAATGACAAATTGCTGCGAATACCCGAATACCCAAGATTACTTATGGTAAACACAAGCTACTACTTTAACCCACTAAACTCTGCAACATAACCATGCTATGTAAGTACTGTATATATTCCTTATGATAACCACATCAATAGGTACATAAATGACAAAATGTTTATAATGGTTAGACAGCTTATTAACTGATTACACACCAGGAATTATTTTGAATTACATAAATGGCTCCAGTGATTTTACACATATTGTAAAAGAAAAAGTCACAAGTTCAGGATTTATAAACTATTAAAAATAAGTCATAAATTGTATACTTTTTTTTTCAATCATTTACAAAGACGTGGTTAAAGCAAAGTATATTTCATCATGTTATACGCACATTCAACATTATTATTTCCAAAATATTATTACATAAAATTGCTCAGGCATTTTCAGTTTATTAATTTTGAAGTATTCTAAGCTGACTAATTACAGTAGTTATATCTTCAAATAACTACAGGCATAAAAATATAAACATAATATGGAGAGCTAGAAATGGAAATGTTTGTCTAAGAAAACTACACAGTAAAACAACTTATTTCTCATTATACATTCATTTAAAACAAATATAGATGGATATAGAAAGATAAAAATATACTGATATAGATAATTAATTTTGTCTGTATATATAAGGTCTGTGTGTATGTGCCTACACATATATACTACATATATTACACACAATACATACAATATATGTGTACTTTCAATACATTATAATTATACCTTACATTAATGGCTTGTTTCTACTTAACATCTCAAGCACCATCCAAGAATCACATGAACAAAGAAAAAAGAAAGTCTTAAGAAAAAATCTTACATTCAAATGCAGTATTTTCAGTTTCTCTTTCTAGCTCTCTAAACAGTAGTTCTTAGAATCATTTTTTTGCTTTGAATAAATATGATGGCTGAAAACAAATTGTGTTTAAAGTTCAATTTATATACTATATTTTATCTTAAAATATTGTAACAATGGAAAATAAACCATACAAACAACATTCAGTTCATACTGCAAAAGGGTAAGCAACAAAAAAAAACAAACAGAAATATTCAGTTATTCAAAATATTCTAGGTGGTCATGGTCTCTACCATGACATTAATCATCCTTTTTACACATTTAACTTTACTTCACAATATCATATTTATCCCCTGATTGAGAAAATGTCTACCTTTTTAAAAGACTCAGATTATAGCATTTTGTATTTTTGTCTTTAGAGCTTGTGTATTGTACATTCTGAATAACTTTCAATAAATTTATAGTAATATTTGGCAATTCCTTCAATCTTCCATAATATTTATAATAACAGATCACCATCTTATATCTTACCACATTTGAACAACACACTTAATTATTACAAAGAACTACAGAAAGAGATTTAAACAGCTAAGGTAGTAGATCCTGTACTGAGTAAGCTCATAAAACATTTCCCTTTCTACAAGTTAGCTCACAAACAAGAAAGTAAGAAAAAAAAATTCTCTGCTTTATACTACAGATGTATGTTTTAAAAATCTTCAGATTTAAAAAGGTATATGACTACACTGGTAATGAAATTTTTAAATCTCAAAAATGCTTCAAAATATAATAAGTTTAAGTAATAAACATCAAAACTTTTATTGTATCATTTGTATTTAAAGTAAAACAAGAAACACGAATAAATAAAATTTAATATATACATCCAAGTAAAGCAACTTAATATTTATTTTATTAAAACTGAATTTGTTCTTTAAACTTTGATGAAGAAAAACTACATAATAAAGATATTTTTTCCTTTCCTTTGTATAACTGAATAAACTAAAGCACTAAAGCATATCTGGCTTGTGTACTAGAAAAGTTAAAGCACAATGCTGGAAGCAAGCCAGAGCTAATATTGAAAGTACACCTGTATATCACCTCCCACTTGAATTAAAATTATGGACAATAAGTTGTTCACTATAAAACCAAAAACATACAAGTAATTATTTAAATAATAGGAATGACAACATGCCTGAGAGCCAAAAACATTAAAAAAACTTCCGTTCTATAATTGTAGAGCTAAACATGTTTGACTTCTGATAAACTCCACACAGGACATTACATAAACAATGAATATACTATATAGAACAGAGCTCAGTGGTGCAATGACAGCCTTATCTGTTGGACTTGTTCTTATAAGATTAGGCACAGAAGAGATCTCACCTACTTTCAATAATTCAATATGCAGCATCAAATATACTTGCTACAAATGTAGATTTTACAGTCATACTTCACTCAATAATTTTTAATCTTGATAAAATTTAACTCATTTTCAACTACATTAATTTAAAAGAAATGACACCTTAATTTTATTATAAAAGAAAAGAGCTATTTATGAACATACATGCTTTGATCACTCAGAATTAGCAACATTATTGTCAAATTTCACTTTACTACCTCACAAAGACCACATTCTTGGAAAAGATTTGCCCTGACTCTCCAGGCAAAATTCCACATTTTCTAGATCTACAGAAGTGTACAAATGATTTTCTTTCAGAATCTTCTTGGAAGAAGGATTTGGCAACTAATATGGCTTGAGACAATAAAGTACCAGAGATGCAGTATTTCTCACACAAAAAGTTACGACCAAGAAATCAAATCCTTGAAACTACCATACATTTATAGAGAAGAGTTTGAGCTTAGAGGAAGTTCCCCTTTGCATGCAGATACAGGTTCTGAAAAATTAAAAAAAAGAAACTACACTGTTTTCCCTAATTCTTTTCAAGCCATTTTTCAATTTTATTCAGACTTCCAACATCTACACTTACTCACACAGTCACCTGATCTCAGTGACATTTAATATATGAAATGATTCAGAACAAGCTATTAAAAGACACAGTCCAATACCATCAACTTTGACAGGACTGATGACAATATTTATGAAGAAAGAAACAAAGAAATAGATTCCTTCCACACAATTGTGGAATTATTTTCAAATTATAACCAGGATGTAATTACAAAACATAGTTGCTAAACATGTTCTAATATTTTGGACACGAAGTGTATGAATGAATGGTTACTACAAGTACTTGAAGAAATGAAAAGAAAAAGAGAGAGACTTCGAAATACTAAAGATCTAGTAAACCCACAACTGACCAAGGTGCTGGATCTACCTATTCATGGGACATTCTCAAATAGGGGATATTAGTAACTACTTAGCTGGATGAATATCATACATTAATACAAGTCAAAACAAACATTAATGTTATTATTCTCAAAGTGCAGACAGATACTAATAGTGGTAATGTATCTATAAGGACTATGTGCTAACCATTCACGGTTTCACAGTTCAACACACTAATTACCAGGATATGCCCTGACAAAATTTGAAATGTACCCTCACTATGTATGTGTAAGTGTGTAAACCTACCACAATCCCACCAAGGGATAGTCTAAGGTGAAATGTAGTTTTGTCTTTTCCAAAGAAGTGTGTCTAATATATCTTGATTATTCCCTTTTCATAGTGAAATTACCAGTGGCAGCACCAGGATATTTTTGTTGGGGTGGCTGAGGTTCCCAAAATGCCATCAATATGAAGTATAGATGGTAAATTATAATAATGTGAATACCAAAGTACATTTCAGAAAGTTGTGCTATTTTGAACTGCTTTTCAATGCAGTTTTCACTGGAAACTCATACTCTGATTAATAATTCATCATTACAAATTAGAAATAATCTATTCATGAAAATATGAGTGTATGTAAAAGAGGAAGCTCACCTAAATTCCACCCAAGGTAATACATAATAATAAAGAAATTCAAGATTAGCTTAGATTGAACATTTATATACCATTAAGAATATAGCTACAAATCAAAAGAAATATAACATAAAGACATAGTTTACATAGCAGAAACGAATTATCCCAAGTGAAGTTAATACACTCTGAGAAAAAGTAAGGTCACTATCAGGCTAACTATCTTTCATCATGTTGTGTTTATAGTCAATATTACTTCAAAACAATGTACCTGTTCTAGTGATTGGCAGCAAATGTGTCCATAACAGTATTAAATTGTTTTACCCTCCTGGAATTTACTGATATGACAGCAAGGTTCTGGTGCAGTTGTTGCCACTGCTGTTGCACAAGTATGTCTTGAGAAGCTTCAGACATGAGAAACTTCTCTGACAGGCAGGGTCACAACAATGCATATAAGTTTGTGGAGATCCTGGTATGGCTCCAGCATAGTTGCAATCTCCAATGGTATGGATACTTCCTGCCCCTTGTCTTTCTTCCTGAGAATTAGCTGGTTCAACTGGTGCACCTCAACTGCGAGGTCATCCTCTGCTACACCACAGTTTGCTGCCATTCCTAAGAGTGCTTGATTTTCCAGAAATGTGGAGTGTCTGGGGTTCAATGCAGTTGCACTCATCAGAACACTACAAGCATAAGAGGAGAATCTTCTATTCAGCTCATTAAGCATCCTATTTATGATGGCATGGAAGGTGTGTCTCCTGGCATCTGGTGTCGGTTCATCTTTTTGGCCAGTACTAGATGTGATTATGAATTCATCCAGGTGTCTGGGGGCAGATCACTATCCCCACTGATGCACCGTCTCAGTGCATATTCCCACATTCTTACATATATCCTCAGCTGACTCTTCCAAGTCTTTCAATGCTGCTTCAGTTCTCATTTCTGAGAGACCAGAGATGACAGATTGTACTAGGTCCTCTGTAGAAGCCAGTTGCAGGTCAGGTGACTGAAGGTGGTCTGATAATTGTTTTGTAATCAGCAATAATTTTTCTATGGCCACTGTACTGGTTACAAACTGCTAATCCAGGAGGATGCACAGTCCCTTTGATTCAATGGCTCTGTGGACATTGTCCCCCTCCATAAGATGCTCTAGGGTTGTCACAATGGCAGGGAGTGTTCTTTTCACAGCCAGACAAAGCAGCATGTTGGCAGACCCATCTTGTGTCTGACAGTCGCTTCAACTATACGCATTGGTTCAAGCTCCTTCTGTACCTTCAGAAATTCTTCATGCACAACCAATGTAGAGAACAATTTGTACAGCTTCTGAATTATCACAAAGAACTCTGCTGCAGCACAACTAGCACAAGGTTGAGCCTGTGTGCATAGCAGTGGACATACACATTCTGAGACACCTCTGTCCTGAACCTCTCCTGTTTGCCATTGATGTGCCCTGACATGACTGCAGCTCCATCATAGCACTGGCCAATGCAGGCTTTATGGTCAATATCACATTTAGTCAGAGTCTCCATGATTTTCTTCAGCAATGAATCTACATTCAGACCCTCAACAGGTGTGAAATCCAGAAACTCCTCATGAAGGTTCTGTTGGTGGAGGTAGCTTACCACAATGGTTTGCTCACATTCCTTGTTTCATCCACCATTAGAGCAAAATGCTCAACTTCCATGACCTCTTTGCTGATATCATTTCTGATCATTTCAGCTGACATCAAGCAGTTTGTTTTGGATATCATGGTGCATGTACTTGTCATTGCCAGGACCACTCAGCTTCTTCATCATGATTTCATCATACTTGGAAATCATGTCAATAAGTTCCAGAAAATTACCCCTGTTATCTGACTGACTACCTTCCCTGTGACCTCTCTGGGCTTCATTCTGGCAAGTTGGTAGAGCAGTGCATCTATCACAGCTCTTATGTAATGTCAGTTTTCCTCTACAGTTTTAGCATGGCTTGCATCGAGAGCATGTTGCATCCTTGCACCCTTTGTTTTCTGCAATTTAAACTCTGCCCAATCTTGCATGGCAAACTTTTGTCCTGAAGAGTTATCATGGGACTTCAGAGATGTGGTCACCTTCTTCCAGTTCCAGAAGCCTTCATGGGTGAAGGACTTCTCAGTTTTATTAAAGTGTGTGACAGAAAAGACAACATGTGAAGCAGAATGCAGCATCTTGGGTCACAGAGTACTCCAACCATGAGTGCTGATCACACCAATTCTTGTTGAATGACCTTGACTGGCTGCTGTATTCTGTGGCCGAGTATCTCTTCAAATCTGGTCAGGTAGGATCACTATCTGAAAGCTGGCTCAGGTCCTTGGGTCCTGGTGGTAGTTTTTCACCCTGGGTGTGAGTGGTGCCCTTTTGCGGCTGGGGTTCCACACTAGTCACGTCTGCATTCTCACCATCACAATCACCACTGTCCTTCTCACTTGCACCATGTGTTTGTCAAACCATCTATTCGCTGCCTCTTTTTGGGTAGCAGGTAGTGTTGCATAATCAACCCAATATGTAGTATGATCAGTTTATGTTTTGGTGGGTGATGTCTGACTCGTCTTGTATGTTGGTGTCCTTGTTTGAATACGAGTCGCTGATTTTGATTTCCTTTTATTAATCCAAACTGAGTGTGTGTTCCAGTGAGAGGCGAAGAACCAGAAAAAGTGAGAGCTGCGTAAACAAACTCCCTCTTATACATAGCTCTCAAACGTCAAAGTGACCCCTAGACGACTGACCACTGGTACCACTTCTTACTTCCAAGTTGTGTTATTTTATATCAAACGAATGGGACCTTCTCTCCTTATATTGGCATTAGGACTTACAAAGGATATTCATTTTAAACATCAAAATCTGAGGAATAAGATATACATACTATTGGGTCATTTCATAAATAAGGAACAATTAAACATAGTTAAACATTATGAACAACTGCTCTGCGGCATTGAAATCACCAAATTATATTAACAGCACAAAAAAATCCAGAACATATCCCTGAAATACTGTTAAAGAAAGTGTTTATCTTTAACCATATAGCATAAGTACTTAATTAGAAGGTAGTGATAATGTAAAATTACAGGGCTAATTAGAAAACACAAACACAGCTTTGACAGTCCATGTTGTAAAACTGTGGGCAGCTAATGGGAGTGAGCAGGGGGAGGTCGCATGCGGTTGGCATCTGGATCTCGATTGGGCTGAGCCAATCGTTAGCTGTACGCAGAGCGTACACCACGGTCAGCGGTTCGGTGATCATACCCTTAAGGTATTTGAGGCAGAAATCACATGCTCGAACAAAGCAAACCTGAGGCCTGGATATCGTATGGTCATAGTAGCACCAAAACAAAATGTCTAAAGAGCAACTGACCTTAAGAAAAAGGCTGATTTCTTCATAAGTTCACATTAATCACACAGGTCAAACTGTGATTGTGATATTATTCTTATTATTATGAGTGTGACAAGCACCTGTTACAATCATGTAACTACTACATTAAATTAGGCACTTCTAAATAGCCCAAATACAATTTCAAAATTCATTCTAGAATTGTTTAGAAATATTATTTAGTCAGTTAACATGTAAGATAATTATCTAATCATAAGTATAACATTAATTGTAAGTCACAATTTTAAGTGTATGCCACAATCATCAGTACAATTTTGGATGACTGATACACAATACAAAATGATCTCACAAAGGACACAACACCGACTAAATGCTTCATAGTTTTGACCTATATACTTATAAATGCACGTTATGTTTTACTTTTCAATAAAAGATAGATGAAATTAATGGGTAAATACCTGTGAAACCTTTGATTTATCAAGTAAAATCCCTGATCACCTGTTGTAACTTGTAATCAATGTGGTTGTCTAAGCTTCATCAAAGCTCAAGATATAATGACATTACACAGAGAGCAGCAATACAGCGCACGAATTTCAGTGCATTCAGTACACTGCTATGGGACGCATGACACATACTTCCGTCTTAATGAAGACGTTGAGTTCCACAGATCTATGTCTCTTTTTGATGTTAATTGTTAAGCAACAACAACGATTGTGTTTTCCATATTTTATGAATATATGAAGGTAACAATATTGAGGGCTGAAGGGAGATTAGCTCATTTGGGGGGCTCAAACCCCAAGCCCCCTTGGTACCACCACTGGAAATTACTCAACTAAATTGCATGAAACTTGGTAAACTTACTACATATTATTTGAGTTTGGCTTTAAAAAATTCATTCAATTAGTTTATCATTTCTATTATTTTTCAATTTGTGAAACTCCCAAATTTTGTTGCGAAACTTTTTTAAAAAGTAGAAGATAAAAGCATTTGCTTTAATTTTATAATATTAATTTATTTTTGATCATAAAATCCCAATTTATATATCTAGTCAGTTTAAACTTGACACATATTCATTAATATTATTATTTTGATGCTTTATTTTACCAACTGCAATAGTCACCATTCCAGCTACAAATCATAAAAAATAAAGCAAAACTGAAAATGATTTATTGGTGATCTAACACCAAATATCAGTAATATAGAATTTTTGAAAAAAAAACAACTTAATTTCTATGAATTAAAATACTTAAGAGTATCTCTTGTATTTCTTTAAAATCATATCCTACCTAATTCCAAGTTTAAAAATTATTTGTTTCTATTCAACAAAAACAATCCATTAGTGACTGATGATAATTTTTGTTTCATAAAATAAAGGAAAAAAATAGCAATTTTACCAGTATAATGCCAATGACAGCTCAATTTTTATCAGAAATGTTGGTTGATTACTTCAATCCCATAGGAGTCAATCTCATACAATCTTGGCAGGTTAATGCTTTAGACAGTGTTAGATATTCTGAAAGGAGTCAAGGTCAAATTATAAAAATTACTAGAATGTTTCTCACACATCCATGCTTTTTCATGATCAATAAGATTTAGTGTTCAATGGTGAGATCATCTCAAAATGGAGAGCAAACTGTATATATTGTTTATAATGAAGCTTTGTTACAATTTTAAAATTTTGAGGTGAAGTTTATGTTCATGTTATGTATTTGAAATATATGAGGGTCATTCCATGTCAAATCACCCTGATTTTGGAAAAAATTTCTAGGTGATTCCATAAGAAGGACTTGGAAAAATTCACACGTGCTCATCTACCCATATGATGAAAAACTGCCAAAAATTAGATCAATATCTCCAATAGTTTCTGATTTATTGTTATTTTTGGCAAATTCATTTTTGAGCAACTTTGACTGTTTAAAGCTGCAAGAGTAATGGTGGTAGAAAGATGAAATTTACTACACCAACTGAATTAATCTCACAGAATTCAAAAATGATCTCAAACCAAGTTTATCTCTTTTAGAATTTGCATAGTGAGACTGTAAAATCACCTGAAAACCCAAAATTGTAGAAAACATTGGTTTATTTAATAACCCATAGCTCTAAGACTTAATATGATACAGAGCTGAATTTTGTTTTCAAATTTCCTATTACATATCAGTTGATAAATCAGCAATTGTTGTAATTAAAAGTCTATTAGATCTCCTGTGAAAAAAATTTAGTTTCATGCAACATTTTATGATTTAACTAAAATAGTCCTACTTCAAGCCACAGTTTGACCATGTCATCAGTTATTCAGCCTTTTCAGATTTTTACAATATATTCTTACATCTCTGAAAATGATCTACAAAAACAAATCAGGATGGTGTTCAACCCACTTTTTGAGTTATAATTTTTGAAAGTATCCTCTGCCCACACATTGTTTATATAAAAAAAAAAAAATTCATATAATTCAGGTGTGTTACTGTGTGCAAATATATCTATACAATTGTGAAATAATTGATGAATCCCATTGAAATATTCTAATCACCCTTTACCATATATTCTTTCATCTCTGAACATGATATTCAAAAAATCAAGGTTGTGAAAAATAATAAATTATCAAATTTCAAGTGTCTCTGATATGAACCATTGAACAAAGGGCCACATTAAGGGCATTCAGTTCTTTCTTGTCAATCAGAAATCAGTCCTGCAGAATTGTGTAAAGTTTGTTCTACTTGAGTGCTTCATTCCCCATTATACTAACAAACTGTATATGAGAAGGCTATCAGATGATGATGTGTACACAGTTGTAACTGTTGGTAGTAGCAGTGAAAGTGATGCTGCTAAAGCAGTTCAGGGTCTAATGATAGAAATGACAATTATCAGCCAGAAAAGTATGTGGCATGCATACACGATCATGAATAGTATGTGGGAAACATAAAAGATAGATCAAAAGAGCATTCCGATGTGTTGGTGTCATTTATGAAGAGATCAAGAAACAAACTGTTCTCATGGCCTGCAAGGTCACATAAAGATGAAAGCTGTATTCCTTTCCAACATATTCTTTGTCTGATAAGTGTACCTACAGTGCAAGGCAGTAGTGCTCGCCACTATGTTCTACATCAAAGTGATCTCAACATAATCAAACAATTTCAGGAGTTTATTCAAGCTGTCTGAACACAGCAATGTTTATTTGATGTTGTTAAGGCTAATTTATTGCCAAAGCAGTTTTTGAAACATTTCATTGTCACAATTATTGCAGTTTGGTGTGACTGTAATCTTTCTCAGTTATCCCCTGTTGTAGCACTGTGCTTTGTGTCTGATTTATCTTTGTATTTATTATATTATGAATCTTAAACTCAGCCATATCTGCATAACTGTAATGCATATACAATATATTTGCATTGTCGTGTGATCTAACTGGTTATGCCAATAAACTTATTCAGAAATAAATTACTTTTTGTTTCTTACAACTTTATTATTTAACATTGTAAAAGACTGGTTAGAATAGTTCAGTGGGATTCATAATATTCTGACAGGTATTTTTCAAAATTGTATGGATATATTTGCACACAGTAACACACGAATTGAATTTTTTAAAAATTTATAACTAAAGAAGTAAGTTGAACACCATCTTGATTTTTTTTTTGTAGATCATATTCAGAGATTTAAGAATATGTGATAAAAATCTGAAAAGGATGAATAACTGGTGACATGGTCAAACTGTTGCCTGAACTAGGGCTATTTTTAGCTAAATATTTGCCAAAAATAAAAAAAATTCAATTTTATAGGGCTGTAAATCAGAAACTAGTAGAGATATTGATCTAATTGTTTCATTGTACGGGTAGATGAGCACGTGAATTTCTTCAAGGCATTCTGTGGGGGTCACCTGCAGCTCCCTGGATGATTTGACATGGAATGACTCATGACTGCTGTTAAACATGTATTAAGTTTGAACATTCCCTGTCAGTTGCTGAGTATTTGAGCATCTATATTAAGATATATTTTTTCATGTATTTTATTGCATTTTAAATGTTTAGTTAATAGGATTTTTACCATTAAATTAACTTAAATATGTCTGTTACTGGTACAACTGAGGGTATGTGAACTAAATGATGTATATTTTCGTATGTTGTTTTGATCTGACATTTATAGAAACATGCATGTTTAAGCATCTTAGTGTACATGCTAGACTTCCACATTTCAGAATTTCCAGGAACTTGCATAGTTCCTCAAAAATCTACCTGGAATGTTTCTCTAGCAGCAGAATAAATGATGTGTTAAAACACACACATACACATATACTTGATTGACAAGCACATGAACAACATACTGTTCTTCAGACAAATCCTGTTGCATCAGACAATATAAATTCCACACCCTTGCAACCTTCAATCTTGGCATTATCATTAGCTTTGTTAAGTTAGATAATGAAAAATTTGTTAACAATATTTGTGGTTGAGAACAAAATAAATGCAGTTTATTTTCAACAAATAATAAGTGCTTTTATAGTTATGTTCATTGCTTGAATATGATAAATATAATAACAAATAAATAAGGAAATGATTCACTGGAGTATCTTGCCATCAATCTACCATATCTGCTAACCCTAATTATGCTTATCAGATGTTTTGTTACAGAAAAGAGTTACTACAGTTTGAAACATTTTTGAGCATGAATGAAAGTCTAAGTCTTTAATATTAATATCTCAGTTATGTAGTTATAAAACAGTCAATCAAAAAATAAATATAAACTCAAGTTAGTATTTTTTAATATCCAGAATGTCAAGCTTAACATGGTTATATAAGAAATATCAATATGTATAAAAATCTATCTTGTTTTTAATGTTTCAAACTTTTTGTTCACAGATGAAACTTCTCACATCAATGCAAACAATATGAATGTCAGAATAACCATTTTAAAAGTCAAATCTAAGATACTGTCTAGTTCTGACATTAAGGTCAGACAATTCTTCACCCAAATTAAGAATGTTAATAATCTTAGGTTTGGCAAGGTATAATGAAAGTTTTATTTTTAATTCTATATCCAAGAAAATATTAAGGCAAGGCCATAAAACTTCAGATGTTCCTTCAAATTTTTTTTGTTAAAGTTTCAGAACTTTCACAAGAAGCATTTGTTTTATCTTTAACTCCTGTTCAATTCAAGTTGAAAGAGTAATCTGCAAGTCATCAAATCAAAACATGCATGTAGATGTACATGATGAATAACTTGTAAATTTTGGGCAATGTTGAATCAAATGTCACTGTAACCAACATTCTGTTTTACTAAATCAACTGGACAATCCCTAAATCATGTTTTTAGTTGACTTGTCCATAATACATTTGATAATTAGAGTGCCAAAAAACTAAATGAAGATATCCCAAATAAACTGAATACTGGACTCCTCTGTTGTACATTCTGGTTTTTAAAAATCACTCAAAGAGGTTGTTTTGAATTAAGCACAAAGCTGCTCAATGGGCTATCTGTGCTCTGCCCACCAAGGGTATCAAAACTCGATTTTTAGCATTGTAAGTCTGCAGACATACCGCTGAGCCACTGGGGGGTGCACCTAAAGAAATCATTTACATTATTAGTATTTTAAAAGATTAAATTTGTGACTATGTTAATGGTATGTTAATATTTTGTGAAAAGGCATAAAATTTATCCCTAAATACCTTCACAATCAAACTAGAGAACTCAATGCTGCTATTAAATGTATGCTCTAATAAAGTCAGTGAGAAAAAGTTTAAAATCTTGAAGTTGTAACTGCATGTTCTTATGTTTAAGTCAATATTTCTGAGTGTAATAGCTTCTTTGGGGGTTTTGGGCAAGGTGTGAACTTAAATGCCTTTTTTTCCCCCCAAAGTATGCCATCACTAATGCCATCTTTAAATAATTCATAGTAAAACTTTCATTCAAACTTCATGCAAACATCTCTTTTTGTGTGTCAGTAATATTAAAATAACAAGAAATTAAGAAAAAAATGACTGTCTTTATTTGCAGATAAAAAAGTCCATTTGTTTTGATCTCTCACAATAGCAAAATAAAATCATGATATTCAACGTTGTTCATTATACCTTAAAAATCAATGTAACATTAGACAA
Source organism: Carcinoscorpius rotundicauda (assembly GCA_011833715.1). Classification (NCBI taxonomy): domain Eukaryota; kingdom Metazoa; phylum Arthropoda; class Merostomata; order Xiphosura; family Limulidae; genus Carcinoscorpius; species Carcinoscorpius rotundicauda. Next base: position 30,361,658 of record CM022398.1, read on the forward strand.
AAAATATTGGTTTACATTCATGTCTTCAATATTTTTTTCCAAATTCTTTAACTCAATCAAGCCTGGATAAGTGAATCTCATGTCCAGGACAAAAACTGTACCACTGAATATTAAAGAATTATAATAGAATAGCAAACCTGTGAACCACATTTACAAGACTGCTATAATGCAAATTTAATACTTGAATTAATATTTTTCATTTCCATAATCACTGCTGTTATGATGTAAATTTAACTGAAGAAGTTAAAAGTTATTTGAAGAAAATAAGTTATGAACAGCAAGACCTACTTATTTACATGCTCTAACGTTATTAAAAGCCAAATTTGGGGTACACTTTCAGGTAATCCCTGTAAAAGTGCTTTTGCTTTGATTGATTGATTGATTTAGTGTTTTATGGCACAAAGCAACGAGGCTATCTGCGCCAAAAACCAGTAAAAATGTAGTAAAAGACATAAATGGAAATGAAGGTAAAACAAAAAAGTATAAAACCAATGTTGACACCTAGTCTACAAGGTTAAGATAGAAAGCAGAGTGTAAAAAGTTGTAAGGTATTTACTCTAGCAAAAAGGTATAATCATAACCCGCCAGGAAGACTAACAGGCAGGTTCAAGACCCACCGTCAGTCACCTGAAGTTGGCCTTTCCAGTCCTGGTTCTGGGTTATGTGTCATAGTAGCTATTATCAAAATGTAATGGAATAAAAGTTTTAAAAGACACTCAGCAAAATCGTAATAAAGAGTAGCCAAATGTCCAGTAGAAAGATAAAAGTCAAGTAAATGGAGTAAAATGTGTAAAGGTAATTGAAGATAAAAGCAAAATGGCAATTAAAACAGGAAATGGTGCAAAAACCAATGTCGACATCCAGTTAACAAAGTTGTAAAAGACAACATGTAGCAGAATGGGAATGATCATAACCTGCCAGGAAGACTAACAGGTAGTATATAAACCACCGTCAGCCACCTGAAGTTGGTCTTTCCGTCCTGGTTCTGGGTTATGAGTCAATATGGCCAGTACAAAAAGGTCGTAAAAGTGTGAAATGATATGCAGCAAAAGTATAATAGTAACTTGCCAGGAAGACTAACGAGTAATTCAAACAGACAGTTCAAACAGAAGCGTTAGTCAGCTGAAGTTGGCCTTTCCAGTCCTGGTGTCGAGTTATTTAAGGTTCTGGCCATTGTTTAATGTCACATTGAATGAGAGAGATTAAAACTGTGAAAAACAAGCCACAATTAAAAAGGTGTAATGAATAAATATACCACACTTAAATGAGATTAAAAAGATTAATGGCCAATAAAAAATTAAAAACGTTATTAAGGTGGACAGAGTCACCATCACCAATAACTCTGTCCAATGTTACAGACTGACCCTGGGAAAAAATATGTGTAAAGTATTGCCGTCGTTGAGAATTGTAACGATGGCAAGAAAGTAAAATGTGGCTGATAGTGATTTGAGTGTTACACAGACTACACATTGGTGCATCAGTTCCAGATAAAAGAAAATGATGAGTTAAAAAACTGTGACCAATGCATAGCCTAGTGAGAACAACTTCTTCCCTCCGAACTTTATGGAAGCTAGATGGCCAAACTCCAATTTTGGGTTTGATTTGAAAAAGTTTATTGTCTCGTTGTTCACTCCAAGTGAACTGCCAACTGGCGCGGAGCCGAGCCTTGAAGACAACACCATAGCCAATGTACGGAATAGGCATAGGGGTGATGGTGCTGAAGCAGACATATTTAGCTGCCATGTCTACAAGCTCGTTCCCACGAATACTAACATGGCCTGGTATCCAGAAAAACTGGATTGAAGTAGCTGCTAATGAGAAATGGGCCAGTCGGTTTCGAATATCTGCAAGAATAGGATGTGAGCTAATGTGAAGCGATTCCAAGGCAAGTATAGAACTAAGTGAGTCAGTATAAATAGTGCAGTTGGAGTACTGCTCAGCTGCAATATGATCAAGGGCAAGAGATATGGCATACAGTTCAGCAGTGAACACAGAAGCTGTAAAGGGGATTCTGTGCACAACTACTGACCCATAGCAAACCATAGCAGAGCCCACTCAATTACCTGATTTGGAACCATCTGTATAAATGGGAACTGAATGATTGTTTGAAAGATATTCATTGAATAAAAGACGGTACTTCCAGTCTGGAGTATCCGTCTTTTTTAGATGACTGAAAGAAAGGTCCCACTTGGGGGCTGTAATAAGCCATGGTGGGATGCGTCAACCTGTGGAATCTGCAATGTTATCCAAGGACAGACCCAATTCATCCAATTACTCCCGGATGCGAAGGCCAAACGGAGCAATGACAGATCGTCTGTTCTGAAAAAGTACTGCCTACCGAGGAAGGAAAACACATTCCCAGGTGGGATGCTTTGGTAAGGAACGAAGTTTCGAAATATACTGTAAAGACAGTTGCAAACGGCAAAGGTGTAGAGGAGGTTCATGAGATTCAATGTATATGCTTTGAACTGGAGAGGTACAGAAAGCCCCAGTGCAGAGTCGAAGTACTTGGTGATGAATGGGGTCCAGCATCTTTAAGGCCGAGGGTCTGGCAGAGCCATAGACTATTGATCCATAGTCGAGTTTCGATCTAATAAGAGCACAATATATCTTTAACACTGAACAGAAATCTGCCCCCCAACTGGTAGAAGAGAGGACACGAAGAATGTTCAGTGCTCTTGTGCATTTGACCCGAAGCTGCTTTAAGTGGTATAAAGGTCAGTTCACGATCAAAGATAAGCCCCAAGAACTTTGTCTCCGGGACCACTGGCAGCAAAGCTTCACCGATATGAAGTTCAGGATCAGGGTGAATACCTCGTCGACAGCAAAAGTGCATGCATTCAGTTTTGGAGAGAGAGAAATTAAAGCCATTCGCCCCGATTGAGGGCAGTTTGTAGTTGCCGCTCAATATATCTTATGTTTGACGACTGACATGAGATGTGAAAGTCGTCAACATATAGCCCATTCGTAATGGTGAGAGGGAGTTGTTCAGTGATGGCATTTATCTTTATACTAAAGAGTGTGACACTCAATATACAGCCTTGAGGGACTCCAAGTTCCTGTACAAAAGAACGTGAAAGTGCCGAACCTACACGAACTTGGAATCTCCTGTCCATTAAAAATTTTTTAATAAACATGGGTAGATGGCCATGTAACCCATATGTATGGAGGTTTTGCAAAACGCCATACCTCCATGTTGTGTCATAAGCCTTCTCTATGTCAAAGAATATTGATACAAAATGTTGGCGGTTGAGAAAGGCTTCTCTGATAGATGTTTCAAGTTAAATTAGGTGGTCTGTGGTGGAGTGCTGTCGACGGAACCCACACTGGGTGGGCAAGAGGAGGTTGATTCAAGGAACCAAACAAGACGAGCATTAACCATCCTTTCTAAGGTCTTACAGAGACAGCTCGTCAGAGCAACTGGACGATAGTTTGAAGGAATCTTCGGATCTTTCCCTGGCTTAGAGAAAGGTAAAATAATAGCCTGGTGCCAGGCATCAGGAAAAACATTCTCCTGCCAAATCTGGTTGAAGATAATCAGAAGGACATCAAGAGAAGCAGGAGATAGATGGTGCAGCATGTCATAATGAATATCATCAGGTCCAACAGACGTACTGGCAGACCGATGAAGGGCCATTTTTAGTTCCACCAGGGTAAAGGGACTATTATAGTCAAAGAAACAGTAAGTTTGAAAGAAAAGAAGTGATCGCTCTGCCCGAGTATTGATGGCCAGGAAGGTGGAGGAACAAGCAGAAGTGCTAGATACCCGGCAAAAGCTTTCACCTAGAGTGTTAGCGATGTTCAGGACATCAGTCACCTCCTGACCATCAGAGAGTAAGATTGAGAGGGGAACAGAATTGTAGTGCCCATTAACCTTCCGAATCTTGTCCCATATGATCTTGGAACTGGTGGTAGAAGATATGCTGGTTGTGAACTTAATCCAAGATTCCTTCTGGCTTTGACGTCTTACCCACCTAGCACGTGCTCGGGCCCGTTGGAAAGCAACCGATTTGAAAGTGTGGGATATCTACGAAAAGTATCCCAGGCCCGTTTTTGAGCCCTCCGTGCTAAGTGGCAAGCAGAATTCCACCATGGACAAGGATATCGTGGGAAACGTGTCAAGGTTTTAGGAATACACTGAGCAGCTGTATGTATAATACAATCAGTTACCGCTGCAACACAGTCGTCTATTGATGGCTGATCTACGATGGCAGGATCAAGTTCTGCAAGAGTAGTGAAAGTGGACCAGTCTGCCTGATCCAGCTTCCACTGGGGCATGCGGGTAGGGTGGCATCGACCACGGCCAGTCTCTCTCAAAAGGATCGGAAAATGATCACTGCCTAGTGGATTACTGTCAACCCTCCATGAAAAATGGGAGAATAATGAAGGGGAGCAAACTGAGAGATCAATAGCGGTAAAGGACTGACTTGGTGCATGAAAGTAAGTGGAAGAACCAGTATTGAAAAGAGAAAGATTGTGATTAGAGAGCATCTGCTCTACAGATCGACCCCTCCCATCAATAACAGCACTTCCCCAGAGGGGATGGTGTCCATTAAAATCCCCCAGGATTAGAAATGGAGATGGCAACTGTTCAACGAGAGCATCCAGGTCTGATTGATCATATGTCTCTCCAGGGGACAGGTACAGAGAACAAACAGTGATGGTACGACCCAAGGAAACACGGATGGCTACGGCCCCCAAGGGTGTGTTGAGTGACAAAGACAGGGTGGGCACATGTTGATCAACCAACAGTGCCACCCCTCCATGTACTCGACCATCACACAACTTGTCATTTCTGTACAGAGAAAACTGCCGAATGGAGACTGTATCAGCAGATTTGAGAAATGTTTCTTGTAAAGAAAGACAAACAGGCTGGTAGGAAGCAATCAGCATTTTGATATCATCCAGATCAGAACATAAACCTCGACAGTTCCATTGTATCAAGGTGGCCATTTTTAAGGATGGGTAGGTGAAGTGGCTGGAGAACCCTTCGGTTTATGACCTCATCTTTTTTCTTTACTGTCTTTCTTCGGAGGAGGTCTATCAACCTCCATGGATCCTGCTCTGGGTCGAGTAAGCAGGTTTTTGTTATTGGAAGAGGAATCCAGTGACTGAGGATGCGGACGAATAATTGTTTTGTTTATTGTGGTGGGAGAAAATAATGTATCAGAAGAAATGTCTGTATTTGAAACTGAAGGACATGGATCTTGTGGTTTGTTGGAAGATATGGGAGGAACAGAGATGAATGTGGAAGTCGATTCATCTACTTTTTTAACCACGGAGGTCAAAAGGCTTTTCATTTGTTTTGAAAATGATTCTCTTGGAGGCACAGAGAGATCTGTCTGCACTTCCACTGCAGTTGTGGAATGGAGTGCAGCAGCATATGTCCAAGATGGGAATGTGGACAGCAATTTCCGAGCCTCAGGAAAACTAGCGTTATGTGTCGTTTTCAAACGCTGCACCTCTTTTTCCTCCAACTATTTTGGGCAAGAATGAAAGTAAGAGGGGCGAGAACAATTGCAGTTGACGCAATGTGGGTTTATGTCACAATCATAGGCATCATGGTCCTTGCCTCCACAACGAGCAAATGTCAGGGAACCACGACAAGATGTCTTTGAGTGGCCGAATCTCTGACATTGGAAACATTGAAGAGGGTTTGGAATGTATGGCCGAACCCTGCAAATGAGATAACCTGCTTTGATGGTGGCGGGTGCACGTGGTGAAGTGAATGTTAAAACGAGGGTATTTGTTGGCAGTATAACTCCATCTTTGTGAGTGGAGATGCGCCTCACTCCAGAAACTCCTTGAGTGGAGAGACCAGCGAGAATCTCTGATTCGGGAACATTCTTCAAATCCCTTTCAACAATAACTCCTCGTGAAGAATTCAAAGTAGCATGGGGTGTAACCTCAATAGGTATATCGCCAATTGCCTTTGATTTCAAGAGGAGTTCACTGTGTTGGGATGTGGATGTTTCAACCAATATGTCACCAGATCGAAGCTTCTTTACTGACTTTGGAGAGCCAGCAAGTCCCTATAGCCCCTTTTGAATAAAAAAAAGGGGACATTTGCCCTAAAGGTTTTTCCAAAAGAGAATGCAATATCAGAAAATGAGGTACGTGTGTTACTGATGTTGAAGATTGCTGTTCTGAGTATTCAAGACATGGTCACTTACCCATTGACTGTTTTTTTACAATTTTATTTAAATTTTTTGTAGGATCCATAGGAAAGAGAAAAAGTTTCGGTACTCACTGATCCCACCCACCATGGAGCCCTACAAGGGGACGCACTACAAAGTCATGCAAGGACAATGCAGCAATGCCAGGGTTTCGTGAGCACTATACCCAAACACCAGCATCAGGCACAATGTCCACAACACCCGTTGAGAACTTCCAACACTGGTACTTGGTTGGCTCTAGCCCAGGTGGACCAGCCGATTGAGCCAAGGGCCACCCATCTACAGGAATTCAAGGCCAAAGTGGTGTGTTAGGGTTGGACCCCTCAACCACCAGGACCCTCTCCTCCCCTTCACGGGTCGCCACGCACAGCAAACAGGTGGGTGGATGTTTCGATCCCAGAGAAGGTAACCAGACAGAACAGAACCTTCCCTGGGAGGTCCCCTCACCATGTACAGGAGTCCACTCCGAGGGGAAGTGCTTTTGCAAAATATTCAGTTTTACTAAGAAGTTGGGTGAAAAATTTTATGTTTTACCTTCTATGCCAACCTCAGAGCCAAGTTAGAAGTTGACAAGCCCAATAATTTAGAAGTAATTATGCGATGCACACACAGACACTGAATAATATTATAAATATAAATTTGTGGTAATTCTTCCACATGTTAAAATAAAAAAACTTCAAATTTGTTCAATATAAAGAAGTTTGAATTATTTTATTTTATACATTATATATACACAGCACTTTTATCACCCTAGAAGGAAAGTCGAACATGACAATAGTTTTTAAAAAAAACATTATATTGATTTGGTAACTTGAATACAATTGTAATTTTATCAGTTTTTTAGTACATCACAGTCTTTTAATCTCAGAGTAATAGTGTTATGTAAATGCCTGTGCCTAAGCATTCATAGGCTAGTGATTTAAACACAAAACTTTTTCCATTCCTTTTAATTGCATATACTAACATGTTTTTTTCAGCTCAGCAGAGACTGAAACAGTGATAAAACTTTAGCTTGGTAATATACTGGTTGAAATAATAAGATCCCTATGAACATTATAATTACAACCACGATCTTTCTGTTATAGCTTACTTTATTATTTTGCACTTCATAAATATTGTGTTGTAGCATAATAAAAAAATGTTTAATGTAAAATGTAGTGGGCTTAGCTAACTCATTTTACACCTGATTGTATCAAATTTTGTTTTGCTGACAAAGATGCTGTGCTAGATCACATGTATATCATGCCTTATAAGCCTAACTAAAAGCGTGAATGGGAAAAAAAAAAAAAAAGTAAAATGTAAATATATAAATTATACAATGGGATTGGAACATGTATATTAAATGAAACCTGTTGATTAATAATTTTAAAAACATTTCACATGCTTATAATTTTAGCATCATACAAAAATCATTTTTAATACACACTGGTGATCATACATATGTATCACATTGGTAGTTAGAACTCTACTTTTAATATATCCAACATATATGTTGCACATGTTGAATAATAATCCAACTTTATTGAATAATTTTTATATTACTTATTGAGCCTGTAATAGGAAGGAGTTAAAGATAAGAAAAGTTATTCTCCCAAAATAATTAAGTCTTCACTCACGAAAAAGGGGCATAAAAGGAACTACAAATTGAGCTACAGAACTTCACATGAAATTTTATTGAAAAAATCAACAAATTACACTATTTTATTCTGTCTTGTCAAAGAAAGCTAGCCTGTAATTTCAGTACATTAAAATGTTAACTCTTACAGTCATACCAAGACAATCACAGAACCTGGACACCTTCTGTTCATAGGCTCTACCAACCATGCAAGCTAAACCAAAAGTCAGATAAATTATAAATTCTGGTTTGAAATTTAAGTATTTATATGAGTATAATGCATACTTGCTGTTTATATGTGTTAATATACTGCAGTTAAATATCAGCTTTATATTTAAGTGAATGTGAGTACACAAACTAATGCATATATACAAACACATATCGTATAACTTAAACATAATAAAATTTTTACAGCAAAATGTGTATTTCATGTTTTTATGCTTATTTTTTGACCCTCTAAGATTAACTTAAGAAATATTTTCATGGATCCATAACTTTCATAGGCCCTAAGCGCTGTGCCTATTATCCCTAATAAATAATCCAACTTTGCTTACAGTTGAGATTATCATACAAGTTACTACGACCTACTTCTAACAGAAATATGTACTTGCACATTGCAACATATAATAGATTTAACAGCATTCCATAGTGATAACCAATAACCTAAAACAAGCATCTGGAGAACTTTAGAATTATTACACAAAACAAGATGTATATTCAAACTAAATGTGAACATAAAGATAACGGTAAGATAAGCTAAAATTTAAATAAATTTATAATGTATACAATCTTATTTTATTTACATTAAAACTTCAAAGGTATTCAGTCTTATCAGTAGGCCTAACTCATGCCAGAGGCTCTTATCTTGCACTTCATATTTCTGGCTTGCTTAAATTTAGCCATAAATGTATACTACCTACACAGCAACAAAAGAGAAAAATCAAAAATAAGAAAAATTACAGGTATGATTGATCACATTAAAAAATTTATTTGTGTGGACTTTACCAAATAAGAAAAAATTAGTTTTATATGTGAAACACTATAAAATAGACATACACCAAAATAAGATAAAGCAGTTGTTCAACAAAAATAGCACAACATACAAATGAAGCATGCATACTTATGCATGAAAGGACAGGAAATGTAAAATTGGTTTAAAAATACCTCAAGGACTTTCACTTATAAACTCGATAAAACCTTATGACACTTTGTCCACTTAGCAATTTTAAGTCCAAATCACTGATGTACCATACCAACATCAAATGATCTATAAAGTTTTAATAATTATATCATCTTTGCAACAGAATTTACAATTGAAAATTCAAATATAACTTACTTGTAACCCTCCCATGTTTACACTAAATATAATAATTAGTTTAAAATAACAAAAAACTTGCATTTATATAAAAAATATAACTTACATTACATAAAACTAGTATTAATAAAAATACACCAGTATATCACTGTTAAGCAAACAGAATGTATTCTGATTTCAAGTTAAAGAGAGAGAACTGTAAGCATACAGCACTATCCATAATACTACTTCCTTCAATATTATAAGCATATTATTTGAAATAACAAAATCTATTAAATACATACTCATAAATGTGTTTTATGTCCTATATAAACAAAATATGACAAACATTAATGAATTTGTAACAAAGGTTTAATATATGCAATGGAAAGTAAGTTTCTTAAAACACAAATTTTAAAAATAAAACTTAAAGTATTATATTTGCTATCAAACTATATTCCTTACCATTTAAGTTTACACTTACATTCAAATCTACCATTTTATTAGCAATACAGAAAAATACAGATAAAGATTTATGAATCCTATACTGAAAATCACTATTTGAATAACTTACCTTTTGCTTAAGCTAAGTACTAGATATCTTAATTATAGAGCTGAAATAAGTATAATAATATTCCATAGTAAGTGTTTTTGGCTGCAAAAAACAAACTACAATGCCAGTAAATATTTATATACACAAATGGAAAACAATCTGTCCTACCTTTCACATTTCTCTACAAACCATCTCAAAATAATCAAAACAAAATCTCTGAAAAATTCCCTTATTTACAAATTTCCTACTACTTTAAAAAAATTAAACTATATATAATACAGAAGTTATTACCACTCCAATTGAAGCAAATTCTAAGAGATGTAACACTTAAAGCAGGTTAGTTACATTGAATTGCCTGCCATCAGTAAGATGACAAAGCAGGTGATACGCATCGGTGAACCTGTACATATATCAGTTGAAAACCATGTACATGTATATGATGTATTTGAAAGTCCGACAAATAAACTTTCAAAGTACAAGTAGTCTTTCATACAGCACACTGATTTAATCTTTCCACTTTAACAAACACTACCTCTGCAAAACAATAAATAAAAGTTGAACACAAACTATTCAGCTATATAACACCTTTCAGTAAAATATGTAATGTACTGGTACAATACAATGCTTTTTGGAATTATGTTAATTCCCTTTTACATTTTATTTATTCATTATTCAGCAAACACTGTTATCAATCTACCTACCTCTCAATGTATTTATTTTAAAATCAGTGAATGAAAAAAAAAGAAAAAAGTCACCAATAACAAAAGCTTCTTTTATCTTCAGCTACATCCCACATATACAATAAATCTCGAAAAACTATAAATCCATAAAAGTATAACAGTATTTTTAGCATTTTTACATGCTTCCTTATTGGTTAGTAATAACACATCTGTTTTACTTTTTTGCCAAGGAACAGCTGCAATACGATAGCAATCACCCACATGTATATATATATATATACACACACACACACACACACACACATATGCATACATACATCACCTATACGTATCAATAGGTAGGATCCTGTGTTTTTAACACAGTAAGGCATTTCACCCATTTAGAAGTTAATTCCAATTAAAAATACTACTAATAATTCTCAGAATGTTTTATTATAAATACAAAAGTTACACAATAATAGATACTATCATTAAAAGTATTTTTTTCTACAAATATGTACAATTATGCTTTAGTTAAAGCATCTGTTTAAAATTTGATTACTAGGTCGGTTAATCTTATCATAAAATATCTGTGTGTGGATACAAGTTATTCCACAAAGGTATAAATTAAACTACACTCTTTGCCAATCCAAATACTTTGGCATTATCAGCATACTTTATAGCTACTTAACCAAACCCATTCTGATGATTCCAAAAGGTAAAACAATACTTTCCATTGTATTGGTAAATTAGTCATTTGAGACAATATTCTAAACATGTATTAGATACCGTTTTCAACTTCTTTATATTTCCTAAAAATATTTGTCTAAACAATTAAAAACCTATGCCTGTTGTTGACATCACACTCCATAATACTTGAAAGTGTTGGTTCATGTGACATCAAAATAATAATTTAAAACAAATCTTTCCATTACTAGCTCAATACTGGTTTCCACAAAAAAACAGAATACAATAGCATCTTGACCACACACTAGCAGGGAAAGACGTGTTAAAAATAATTATAAGAACATGAGGTGAAAAATAATAAAAGAACATTTTAATCACAAACATTAATTTCCATACAAGATTAATTTCTTTCTAGCTCAATTACATAATCTCTTCCGACCTTCCAATATTTTTATTTGTACAATATGGCATTACATAGATAAAAAGAATCCTATTATTACAAATGCATCTTGTACTACCTGATAAGATATATACATTAGTGTACATTAATGCCATCCAGCTTGTTTATAAATTTAATGTTAAGAAAGAAGTTTTATATAAATATATAACCTGCATGTGTGTGTGTGTGTGTAAGAAATTATACTGAGAGAGAAAAATCACATTTAAAAACTCTGGTGAAATTCATATACTTGACAAACCAATTGTTTCGAACAAATGATCCTTTTCAGCCCAGAAACAAGACTTGTTTCTAGCTTAAAAAAGGAGTATTTGCTCAAAATGTTACCAAGTAAATACATTCTACCAGTTTTTTTTAAATGTAATTTTCCTCTAGAGGTCTAATTATTTTATTACAAACTGCAATGTGAGATATAAAAATGAACTCTAATATGTGGAGGTGACTACAAGAAAGTAGGATCCATACTGCAGTGGGGATACACCATCTATCAATCTTAACCTCTGTTTGTCAATCTCATATAAAGAAATTCATAAAAATAAGCATCAATAAAGAATAATTAAAATTTAATAATAATATAAAATAATCAAAAGATATTATGAGAGCAAGATATGGGTGCTCAAACCCTCAGTGTCCCACATCTATATCACCCTTGTTATGTATAAAGCATTTGGAATGCCATGTCATGTTGTGTTTGGATTTCCATATCTATCGGTCGAAATTTTTTTCTTGTTGTTTATATTATTGTTTCAAAGTTCAAATCAATAAAATATGTTGTTATTCATGTAGAAATTTCTAGCATTAGGTAGATCAATCATTTGTCTATAAATAGAATGTATTTTGGCCTGGTGTCTGTACGAGACGAATCCAGATTACTCTGGAATTCTGTGGAAGTTACGCAATTGTTCGAGAATACAGTAAGCCTACTAGTATATAAACAGACGGCGATGCAAGGAGAGTCAGTGAGTCATTCGTTTTCATTCGATTCAAGAGATGTTGTCGCCGTTTGAGAATTTTTCAACGTTTGCTGTATGTTTATTCAACTTGAATTTGTGACTGGAGCTAGATCTACAAAAGCTGGGATTTTATTTCGACAATATTTACGATTCATTCGAATTACTGGTTATACTGAAGGTCAACATGTACAGGACTGTTTAGGGGAGACCGGGGCAAGGTGGAAAAGGACAAATTTGAGACATTCATCAAAAACATCGAAAAAAAACTTCGTCAAATTTATTGGACTGTGAATTGTTTCTGGACTTCTCCATTCAAACTTTGGAATTTCTTCGTGGGACCAAATTCACCCTCTAGACTGGAATTTTGGATTTCTCATCTGGACTTTCATTCTGTTGGACACAGGCCAGTACCATTTTGTATTGTAATTAATTTTGAAGGTTGAAACTGAACATCTGTCATTGTTATTATATAATTTATTTTATATCTGTCACATATGTAATAGTTTATTGTAGTAAATTATATAAGCTGATATCTGTGTCTTTCTGTTGTGTTCAGTCCACATAAAAAAAAATGTAACAACCCTTCACTGTCTGCAGACAATTATGGGATGATATAAGGTACTATCACTTTGGGGTTAGTACGATAAACTTACCTACTGCAACTGGCACTCCAGCTCCCATTATTTGTAATAAAGTACCAGTTAGTAGCACAGTAGGCAAATAGAAAAAGTATACATAACAACTGAAAAAATATATTCAATAAAGAAACACAAAAACTGCACATTTCTAAAAAGGAGTAAGACTGTGTTTGGCAAACTTTTGTATGGTTGTCACTTTCAGAACATAAACAGAATTTAATATCAAATTCGAAGTGAAAAAATTTGGCAACGTACAGATTTATACAAACATCTGTTGTCATAATTAATAACCCAAGGTCTGCCAAAGGGTAATGATGAAGCATTAACAACTTAGTAAACCTCATGAGTCATGAATAATAAGCAATTCTAGCTGCACAATATGCTACAATACAGTTTTAATAGTAAGCATCATCTAATCTACAAGTGTTATTTAGTGATTATAACCACTGTTTGGGGAAATAAAATTTTCTGAAATCAAAAGCCAAAGTCCTCTTACAGTAACATACATTTATTTTTTTCATGATTCAGTAATAACTCTTAAAATAAAACAAACTGAAAACATGTTACAAAATGCAAGTCATGCAATGTTTAAAAAGTATTTTTCTTTCCTTTAAATTTCACATATTTAAAAGACTTGTGTAAGGAAAAAGACAAAGAAACTGGAAACAAAAGTTGTTCTAGATATAACAAATACTTCATGTTATACAAATTTTGCAATATCTGCATTGAAAATATTTCCCTACAATTTATATGTATGTATACATACATATGTTTCACTTTATATAGAGAAGGCCCTAAAATACAACTCAGACTATTTGAAAAAACAGTTAATGCACTTTTTATCCATTTATGATAATCCTCATTCTACAGTCCAAAACCTGAACATACTGAAGATGCATATTGTAAACTTCAACTTTGTTTACTTTAAACTGACTATATTTAACTCCATAACATTCTTGTAGCTTGCACAGCCTACTTGAATTTTCAATGAATGATTCATTTCTTTTTGATGCAAAAATATATTTTTTTTATTTCCACACTTAAAATTCATTTCAAATTTGAGAGGTTATTCTGGAATGCTATATAGTGTTTCTAATGGGCTAGTTATTCTAGCTTATCTAAAGTTTTGTTTGGGTTATCAGATGAACCTAGAGTACACATTTTAATGTTTTCATAAATCTATGCAGATATTTTGAGCTGACTATATAATACGCTGTCTACATGTTCACCTTATACTTTTCTTTTTCTTTTTGAATGTTGCCTATTCAACATGCAAATTAATTTTTGGTTTAAAATTAAACATACTTTTATTACTAAAAAAAATTTAAAATTTCACATACAAAATCCTTATAATGTCCAGATAGTATCAAACATTCCTTAAGGAAAAACTTTATATTTTATCTGTTATTTTCACTAATGAATTTTTATGGGTTCAGTCAATTTGGTTGATCTCATGACCACCATAAAAAATTAGGAAATAAAAATTATATATTTTTTTCATTCTAGAATGATTACGAATTATAATGAGAAAACATAAATGTTTAGAATAAATAACTTAAATATCATAACATAAAACATATATTTTCACAATATTGACCTTTCATCCCTGCCTGGCTAACAGTAGAGAAATTACAATAATGCAGTGCACGTGCACTCATGTTACCAGTATCCAATAATATCAAACTGAACTTTAGTCTTCACAAAGTGACCTGTCTTGACTGTGTTTTAGTGGACTAATATTTGGTAAACTACAATTACTTTTCACTTATAATACATCATATATGCATACAGACTATTAGTATTTACAAACAAGTTTTTAACCTTATTTTTCTTAAAACATAAGACAGCAAATGAAGTAAAGCAAACAATCATCTCTTTTTAATTAGCCTTTTTACATGGTTGCTACTTGTCAAAGCTTGCCATGCCTTAAGAAAATTTGCATGTGAAAGATTTGAAACAAAATATTTATTAAGGTTTTGCATGTAAATTGGAATAACCAAAAAATAAAAACTTACTATATTAATATCACATAATCCCATTATTAGTTATTAAATTTCACAACTAAACTGTACTCCAGTGTAAATTTAAAAATTTTAAATTTCTAACAAGTTAAAGAATCAACTTACCAGCATGAAGGTTTGCCTTGAAAGAATGAGATGATGCACTATATTTTACAATGACTAAGAAAACCACTAGGGGAAAATTCTGAGTTTTGATTGGTTATTCAAATCATATAAAGTATATATAAAGACCTATTTCCAAAATTGACAGGACCATTGTGTGCAATATCTCAACAAACAAAAAAGATAGGAAGTTCATGTTATATTCTAGCTTGTCAATGGAGGCAATTTGAGTTCCTAATTTGTACAAGACTATAGACTTTATATTTCGACATAAAAAAATTTGATTTGGACTAATGCCACATTCAACATACCATGTGAAACATAAATTGATTTATAGGTGTGTTTTTAAATTTCCTTTAAATTAAGAAATTAAATAATATATAATATTAAAATTTGAGTTACAATCTACAATTCAACAAAACTTAATGATACAAATTCATAAAATAGTAGTTCAATAACATTTTGAAGAGGAGATGACAAATGGCATATGGCCTTTAACCCATATGAAAAAGGTTAAACTTTGGCTGCTATTATTTCTTGAAGCTTGATGATTCTTAAACATTAATTATATAATAATTTTTAATATGCACAACTTGTTTAAATGATAACAGAGTTCTCAATTAGATTAAATATATTTACACTAAGCAAGTATATTAATATGCAATTACTCAGGCGATTTACAAAAATATTAATATTTAATGGATTTACAATTACACGTATCTCTTGAACCTTTATAACACACTCTCCTCAAAAAATCCTTGTCCACGAATACTGCATTTACAACAATAAAAATAAAATGATTTGAGGCTTAAAAAATAACAAAATCCTACCTTAATGGCGACTAGAGACTTTGCATGTTCTCTTATAAGGAAATAAATGGGCGCTGAAATAGCCATATCTGACTGAGCGTTACCAGTTGAGCGTCTCGACGAACAACTGACTTGGGTGACGGACCTGACTTGGGTACCAATCTTATAACTTTCACTATCACACTGATCTTCGCCGATGTGTACATTGCTTGAGCTGCAACTTTCTGCCCTTTGATGCTAAATATGTAACAAATAATAGCAAAACAAATGAACAATTAATGTTTACACTTTCATCATATCGTCCGTAAATAATGTAATTTTTTGCAACGTGAAACAACTGCATAAATAATCAGCATCTCAAATGCGTAAATAAACTCCGCATAAAGAACACAATACCCATTATTCAACATTTTAAATCTAAAGAAACCATATGAATCAGAAAAAACACTTCTATTTCAAAGCACCAATCATTACGTTTTTTGGTTACCTAAGAGGCTAAGAATATGTTTCAACAGTTCAACAATCACGTCATCAGTGATTACCTACTCCGGTACCGCCTGTTTAACTTCAAATGGTCCCAGGTATCGAGAACGGCACACACTGGCACAAATATTACATCCAGTAGACGTAATCAAAATCAGCATCTTTACACGCCGAAAAGTTGCATTTTTCGAAGAGCTCATATTACTTTAAAACTATGGGTAATTTAATCTTATTCTAACTTATTCATTTAGAACTTTACAGAAAGCAATATCGTTTCAAAAAATAACCAATGAAGTCCGTGCTATGAAGTTTGTTGTTTTTTTTCTTTTTTTAAAGTCACGCACGAACAAGACAAACAAGTTGTTCAGGATATTCTAATTTGGTTGACGGATATAAGACAAACTATAAGGAAATATATATGTCATATTTATATGCAATCAGTTTGAACAAATATCGCATTTCTTTAACGCTGATATATTATTCTGTACATATGTTACGTGAATGTCTACCAGAATACGTGAAATGAAAAACAAAGTTCAAGAAGCAAAAATCGAATCGTTTTCATTCTTAAAATACTTCCAGTAAACAAACAAGAACCAGAATGCTTAAATCAAAGTAGGGCCTGAAACTGAAACATCAATCAACATACGAGCTGAATA
Source organism: Carcinoscorpius rotundicauda (assembly GCA_011833715.1). Lineage (NCBI taxonomy): Eukaryota > Metazoa > Arthropoda > Merostomata > Xiphosura > Limulidae > Carcinoscorpius > Carcinoscorpius rotundicauda. The sequence continues at coordinate 30,378,764 of CM022398.1, forward strand.
AAGATATGTGTGTGTATATATATAACACCAACTGTGAAGAAAATATTGCACCCCCTATACATATGTTAAACCGCACTGATGCTACGTTCTACTGTCCTTGTGCATATGGAGCTGCATTCACAACTTGTTCGACTTCCCTCACTATCACTTGAAATGATGGACAACTAGTAACATCAAAAGACCAGATAAATTAAAGCACAATAACCTTTACTTTTACACTAACTGTAATAAATGAGTTGCTGGGCAGAATAATAGTGCATAGCAGTTGATTTAATATTTTACTTTTAGTGCCTAATCAACTCTTAATAATTGTCTAGAAGTTGAATGTGGCTACTTTTAAATAGTTATCTAATGAATATACTCCCTCCTTGTAAAAAGAACATGATCACTATTATATTATTATCATACATAAGTGCTTAACAAAAGACCCGAGATACTATTACATGAAGTCTTATGCAGAGAAACTAGAAATATAAAAATAAGAGATAAATGTGTGGTGTTTATATTAGAAATTTCATTTGGGTTTAAATTTCTGAAACAGTTAAATTGTTTTTCAGAATCTATGGAAGACAAACATATCCTTCAAGGTTTCCTATGCCTACACTTAAAGCTTTCAAAAAAACCAGCCCTAATCCTCTTGATATAATTTATATTGTACCTAAAATTTACTTATTATAGAAGATTTATGGTATAAGATTTTTCATATTCAAAGTTCCTCTATCGTGTAAATATAAACTTAAAAATGCATGATATTTTAACATTTCAATGAAAGAATTCTTTATATTGTTTACTCTTGTTTGTTAAGCAAGAGAAAAAATGATTTCAGCAAGTAAAACACAGGCTACTCCATGACTGTCTACTAGACACACCAGAAGCAGTGAGGAAAGTTAAACAGTATCACCAAATTAACCAAAGAAAATAGCAGTTCATTCAAGATGAAATAAGATATTCTCTTAGGACTTAGAACTGCAAATAAAATGCATTACTTGAATTTACATCAATAAAAAAGCGAATAAAAAAGCCATGTGACAAACAGAAAACCACCTGCCAAAAGTCAGACAAACATGAATTGTTTAGAAATGAAGAAATACTTTAACCATTTTGCCTGTGATACAAAATTTCAAAAACAGTACAGAGCATGTTACAAAGGTATTTTAAACAATCAAAAAGACTAGAAAAATACTAAAGTGAACCCTACATGCTGATATCACAATACCAAAAGGAAATACCACCTTTGCATAAATTTGTGCCAAAAGGGTGTAGATTCTTCAAGAGAAAACATCGTGTTGCATGTCAAAAACAATATGACAATTCCTTGGTTGATTAGTTGGATTTGATGTTTCATGGCACAAGCAACTAGGCTATCTGTACCAAACAAATGGAAAAAGTTAAATTTATTAAAATTCATAAAAAAAAATTAAGGTAAAACAAAACAAAGTTTGAAACATAAATAGCATAAAAACAATGTTTACATCTAGTCTACAGCATCAAGAGAAAAACTTCAGTAATACAAGTTGTAAAGGACTTAGTGTAGCATAAGTGTAATTATTGTAACTCACCAGGAAGACTAAGAGGTAAGTAGAAAAACCACCTGAAGTTGGCCTTTCCAGTCCTGATTCTGAGTTATTTAACATTATGGCCATTTTCAAAAAGTAATGAAAGTTTTAAAACTTATAACAAAATTTTAATAATAATTTGCCAGGATAGCTAAAAGGTAGTTCAAACAGCAGCATTAATCACCTGAAGTTGGCCTTTCCAGTCCTAGTTTCAAGTTATTTGACGTTATGGCCATTTTCTACTTTCATATTGAACTAGATAGATTGTGATGCTTAAAAGAGAATAACTTTAAAAAAGGTCTAATGTATAAATTAAAAAAACTTAAATGGCATTAAAAAGTCTGATTGCCTTTAAAAAACAAAAAACATTTCTAAGATGGACAGTGTCACCATCACCAATAACACTGTCTAATGTAATAGACAGACCATAAAAATGGTGCCGTTGTTGAGAGTCATAACAACAGCAGGACAGTAAAATGTGCCTTACTGTGACCTCAGTGTTACACAGACAATACACTGTTGCATCAGTTAAACATAAAAGAAAAAAAAAACAAGTTAAAAAACTATGACCCATATGCAATCTAATCAGAACAACTTCTTTCTGATCCTTATGGAAGCAAGATGGCAAAAGTCCAATATAGGGTTTTATCTGGAAAAGCTTGTTTTCACATTACTCACTCTGATTCGACTGCCAGCTGGCATGGAGCTAAGCCTTGAATAAAGAACCATAGTCTACATATGGAATAAGCATAGCAGTGATACTGCCAGAACAGATAGATTTAGCTGCAGTGTCAGCAAGCTCATTCCCACGAATACCAACATGACCCGGTATCTAGGAAGAAAAATTGGATAAAAGTAGATGTTAAAAAGAAATAGTCCAGTCAGTTTTGAATATCAGTGAGAACAGGATCTGAACTAATGTGAAGCAATTCCAGAGCCAGTAGAGAACTAAGCGAGTCAGTATAAATAGTGCAGTTTTAGTACCGCTTAGCTTCTATGTGATCCACGGCAAGAGAAATGGCATACAGTTAGCAGAGAACAGAGAAGCTGTTGATATTTAGATGTTTCCATCAATATGCCCCAGGTTGAAGCTTCTTTGGTGAACCAGCAAGATCCTCTAGTCCCTTCCACAGGAAAAAGGAAGACATTTGCTCTAAAGGTTCAACTGAAAGAGAATGTAGAACAAGAAAATGAGGTACAACAGATTCTACAGATGTTGAATATTGCTACTCAGAATCTTCAAAAGGTGGTCATTTACCTATGGACTGTTTTTCACTGCTTTATTTAAGTTTCTATTTGGAGGATCCATAATAAATAAAGGAATATTTTGATGCTCACTGACCCCATCCATCATGGAGCCCTACAAGGGGATCCACTACAATGTCAAACAAGAACACTGCAGGAACACCAGGATATCATGAGCACTAAACCCAAACACCACCATCAGATACAATGCCCACAACACCTGTTGAAAACATCCAACACTGGTATTTGGTTGACCCTAGCCCATGTGGACTAACCAGCTGATCCAAGAGGGCCACCTGTCTACAGGAATTCAAGGCCAAAGTGGTGTGTTAGGGTTGGACCCCTCAACCATCAAGATCCTCTCCTCCCTTTCATGAGCAGCCTTGCATGGCAAACACGTGGGTCAATGTTTAGATCCCAAAAAAGGTAAACTAAAAGAACAGAACCTTTCCTCTTCCTTGGAAGGTCCCCTCACCACGTACAGGAATCCATACTGAGGGGGACAATCCTTTGACAACAGTTTCTCAAACTGTGAAACACATAACACTGGTGCAACGTGAAGCTAATGACAGTGGATACAATTAATATAAAAAAATCATAAAATTTGTAATAGCTCCTATATGAGCTTTCTATGTACACATACATACTACTCTCCTAGCTTATCAACTCACCCTTTATTAGCATAGACTCGAGTATTTGCTTCCCTTCAAATTGACAAAAATGGTAATATGAATTCTTCAATTTTGTCAGAAAAACAATCACATCCTTCATAAAAATGAGTAAATGTTACAAATATTAAATTTTATTACTAAGTTTTTATATATTTTTTTAATTAGGTCTCTGTTTGTAACTTAAACTAAAAAGTAATATGCAAACCTGAAACATTTGAGAGCAACAACTCTATAAGATGCAACTGCAGAAAGAAAATCATGCTGTACCATTCAAAAATATTACTATAACATCTGTACATTTGGGTTTATGTTCAAATCTGTCCTCAGAAGTTATCATTCATATATGGTTAACAGAAGGAGCAAACGTATGTAACTAAAACTCCTGTACCATCTATTGAATGGCACTACAACAGAAACCCATACAAAATTTCACACAGTGTTCAAGATTCAGACGATTTGAAATATAACTGTGGTATATGCAACAACCATTTCTTTACAATAGAATACAATTTGAAATAAACATACTTTCCTCTCAAACTTTACACACATAATATGAACCATATATATATATATATACACACACACTACATAAAATTGAGAAAATTTAATTAAAACATAACAAATAAAAAATTCACATAAAGCTGATATTATTATCAACTATTCATCTCGAGAAATTTTGGATCTTAAAAAAAAAGGCCCATAACATCTAAAAAACTTACATAGAAAATTTAATGTATAAGGTCATCCCACAAGTAATGTTTGAAAATTTAATACAGAAAATGCATCAACATTTTTGTCTTTGCAGAAGGCTTTCATGACAAAAATATGTAGTAGAACACGTAAATGTTCAGACAAATAAACGAAACTAGCCCAACTCCACTTTTTCATATCATTAATCAAATAAACCCTTATTATGATGAACGTGTCTGAGGAGTACATTAGGCATATTATACTTCACAAGTTTAAAAAAGGCAATAGTGCAGCAGAAACTATACAAAACATTCAATGAAATAAAATGTCAAAGGTGGTTCCAGAAATTCAGATCAGGTGACTACAGCTTAAGTGATGTGCCATGTTTAGGTCGTCCTGTTGAGTTTAATGATGATTTGCTGGTGGCTGCACTTGATGAAGATTGTGCTGTAACAGTTGAAGGACTAGCTCAGAAGCTTAATTCAACCCATTCAACATTTCACTGTCATCTGCAACAGCTTGAAAAGGTGTCAAAACTTAGAAAATGGGTCCCCCATGATTTAACAGAAGCCATCCTTAGAGCAAGAGTAGACATTTGCACTCTCGTGAACATAACTCACCTTTTCTGGACAGGTTAGTAACTGGAGATGTAAAATAGACATTTTAATAAAATGTTAAGTGCTACAAGCAATGGCTCAGTGCAGGTATACTGGCTAAAGCACAGCCCAAAATAGACCTCCACTCTAGGAAAGTCTGAAGTGTTTGGTGGGATATTATTGGTGTGATCCACTTTGAGTTGCTGCCACTCAAAGTAATGATTACATCAAACTTCTATCGTCAACAGTTCGAGTAACTGAATGTTGTACTGAAAGAAAATAGGCCTGCTTTGATCAATCATAAAGGTGATATGTCACACCAGGATAATGCACAGCACCATACAACAAGGATCACATCTGTAAAAATTGAAAAGTGAGATTGGAAAAAACTTCCACATCATCCTTATTCTCTAGATCTTGCCCCATATGATTATCATACATTTCAAAGTTTGCAGAGCTATTTTGATGGAAAAGAGCTTGGAACACATAATATCAAAATATGTCTCTCCACATTCTTTCCCTCCAAACCCCAAGAATTTTATAGAAATGTCATTCAAAAGCTTGTGAATCATTGGCAGGAAGTAATTAATTATAATGGAATGTACATTATTGATTAAATAACATTAAAGCATTTGAAATCCTTTCTATTTATTTTGAACTTAAAATTGGATATTACTTAAAGGATGACCTGATGCTTACAAAACTCACAATGAAACTATATAGATTTAAGGAAAAAAAACTATTAATGACAAGTTTTAACTGAAGTTCTAACAAATTATATGAAAATCTAAAAACAAAAATATAGTGCATAACTTCAGTTGTACCACTGATAGAATACTAACAAACAAAAAATGAACCTGCATTCAATTAACTATTTTTATGGGTTTATATTAATAAAATGTAGAATTTATTATTCAGAAGTAATAGTCTGTATGTACATGTAATTAATATGAAGCACTTTCATTATTTTTATATTCCAATACTCAGATACGAGTCTGTTAAAAAAAAATGCGAACTGTTTGAATTGCGAGGCTCCAATTGGTTCCAGGGGAATCCGCTTGGTGTTGCTAGGTTTGCACAGATCAGCTGATTACGACGCCATTTCCCGACTGCAGATATCTTCATTTGTATATTAGCTATGCAGTTTTAAGTGAAGTGCAATTTTTTCATTTGGTGGATTTCAGAATGAATGACCTGAAGGAGCAACAACTTGCTGTGAAATTTTGTGTTAAACTTGGAAAATCTGTGACTGAAACTTGTGCTATGCTTAACACGGCTTACGGTGATGTTGCTATGAAGCATACGGCATGTTTCAAGTGGCGTGAACATTTTAAGGATAGTCGACAGTCCATTGAAGATGATGAGTGTTCTGGACGTCCTTCCACGTCAACTGATGACCCACACGTCGACAAAATCAACACCCTGATGCAGGCAAATCGACGTCTGACTGTCAGAGAACTTGCTGAAGAGTGTGGGATATCAGATGGATCTTGTTACGAGATTTTGACTGAAAAATTGAAGATGCACTGCGTTGCTGCAAAATTTGTGCCTTAGAACTCGTGAATTTTTGGCCAAACACTCGATCACTGTTCTTCCCCAACCCCCCTACTCACTCTTTGCAATTTTTTCTTGTTCCCCAAACTCAAAAGACCTTGAAAGGAAGAATATTTGAGATGAATCCCGAGATTAAGGCAAATGCAACGAAGCAGCTGGAGGACATTACAAAAAAAGCGTACCAGGACTGTTTCAACAAGTGGAAACACTGTTGGGATAAGTGTGTGCATTGGGGAGGAGAGTACTTTGATGGGAGCCCAGACCTGTAACTTCTAAATTAAGTACATTTTGTTTTCTGATGTCAGTCCGCATACTTTTTGAACAGCCCTCATACACCAGCCAACCATAAAAGAATGAGATCAAACAATATAAAAGAGAAGAATAAGCTATACATATTGCTTATATAGGGTTAAAATGTTCATGTTTCACACAAAATAAACTATTATCATCATGTGCCACAGACATGTACAAGTTAACTCACAAGCAAAATTATGTACATGAAATGAAACAAAACTTAGTTCATATTCCATTGCAAAGAAGGACTACTACATATAACAACATTTCTGATGAAATACTAGTCATTATAAGCAATGTTAAAATGCTGAGTACACTGTAAACTGTAAGTTCTACTATCTGATTATATAGATTATGTTGTTTATTAATGATTAGTGAAACAGTTGAGTTATAAATATACAGGTAAAACAAGTACATCAGACTCGAAATTGGAGTGGCACATAACAGACTTGGAAAAGCTTAGCCTTTCCAAATGGGTAGAGATATTTCATCTCCAACTGTCTGAAGGACAACCTCTCTTGAACTTCTGTCATGAACAAATTTCTCAAATAAAATATTCCTTACAGAGCATTATTCCCACCCACATAAATATACAAGGTGACCCAAAATTATTTTTTCTATTTTAAAACTTAATATATAAATAGCTAATGAAATAACCAAGTAATATTCATCATTTTGCAGTTCAATTCAAACAGTTTTTGTTGACATGTCAGTAGGCTTCTTCATATGCATCATTGGTAGTTCTCAAGACATTTAACTGATATTTAATTTCAGCTCATGTTCACTGCAACATATTCAGAGTTACAGTGGCAATGGCATCCATTATCTTGGCTGTTAACTTCAACATGTTTCCTATAGGTGTGTAATGCATAATACCCATAACATACCACCATATTTCTTACCTGTACTGGCATCTATAATTACCCAACACAACAGTTACTGACTTGGTCTCTACAAGCTAAACCGTGGATTGAGCCTTTTCTTGCATGGTTGTCATTTTAAAAGGCAACACTACCCTCTGCAGTGAAAAAGAAACAAGACAATACAAACTGTTCAAGTTTGGCTACAAGATGTTAAAAACTGCATGGTTGTATGTCCTTAGTTATTTAATTTTAAATTTAAAAATAAGAAAGGTAATTTTTAATTACCCTGTATTATAAAGTATATGTGACAAAATAGCCCACTCAAATAAGACTCGCATCCATCTCTGCTACAAAATCATATAAAACTTTCACATCTTCTTAAAGGTTAATTGTGATCAGCATCTATATTACTGTAACATTAGTTTGCTCACTAATACAATTTTCCACTAATTACATATTCCTGAGCAGATCAAACAATACCTAGTGTTCACTACCAGCACAGGTCATCTACAAAATACAAACTTGACATAGTTTTCAGTTTTTCAGACAGAATGTTTTAAAATGTACTACTCTCACAAATTTTAAAAATAATTTAAAAAGGGAAGATAAAACATTACATATTAAACTTAATGACTGTGATATCAAGCACAGTAACAAATACAATACTCTACTTGTATACCTTCAGGCTACATTAAACAGCTGTGTCACCACTTGTGTACACATCACAGAACTAGTTTGATACATTTCAGTGCCATGAGTCACACACACATGAATGTACAAGATTTTAAAAATGAAACCACATATCATATCAATTAACCTTTCATTGGTACACATTAACTGATGGGTATAATTTGTATTAATACATGCTTCATGTTTAATGGAATATTAGTCATATTTTTATTATAATTCAAACATTTTTATAATTAGAACCAAAACATTATTACAACTTTTACTACAGCTTAACCCTCAGCTAAAAATTATAAATTATTTCAATATTTACATCAAAGTCCTTTACTTTATAGTGATATTGATGCTCCTCTCATGCTTGAATTGAAATTTTTATTTCCAAATATACATGTTTAAAAGAATGTCAAAGCAGGCTAACAAACATAGAATACTAAATGGTTTAAGAAATTATGTCAAGGATTTTAAAAAACCATCCAGTCCAAAGAAGTCACTCTTCACCAACCTAATCAAAATATAACCAATTTGTATGGAGTTTTACATAACAAAAATTCATACACAAATATATATAACAGCCAAATGCCTACTACCTTTGTAGATAAGGGTGGGGATTTGGAGAGCCTGAATTTTCAGAAAGCATTTGACAAATTCCTACATAAGAAACTTGACACTTAATCACTAATGGCATTTAGAGAAGAGGAAGAAGAACAAGTTAATCAGTTTGATATAAAAACAACTGAAGAAACGAGAAAAGACGGTTGTTATAAAGAAAGCCAGAAAATTTATTCATTAATTGAGAACTTATGAACAGTAACCACATCAATTAACTTCACATAAACTAATCAATATTATGATTGGCTATCAGAAAAGTAATCAATAAAATTTAGGTTTCCAATTAATACAATTTTTTATTATTTCATTTATCTAAGAAATCAGAATATCACTATTATATTTGTTTGTTGTTAAGCATAAACCTACATAATGTTCTATCTGTGCTCTGTTTAATTTTAGACTTGCATGTTTTGTAATTCAATTTTGATCATCTTTATAATTTTGGGAGAGAGGCTTGTACTTCATGAGTCTTGGATTCAATTTTCACTGCCATAAAATTTGCTAGCCCTGTCTTTGTTATGAAAAAGCAACTGTCACTAATTTTGAACTGCTGACCAAAGGGAAAGCAACTGGTTGGCAGTACTTTACCACCAAGCCCTTTTTTTTTTGCTTGCACATACTGCTGTTTGAAGGAACCACATCTTTGAAAAAGGTTCACATAAAAAATACTAGGATTATACCTGGGATAAAAATATTGCCATAACAAGAAGGGTTAAGATCCCTGAAATTTTCTTTTGAAAAATAGAAGAGCTATAAAAGAATTTCCTTAAGGTGTTTAAAAAGGTAAAGGAAACAAACAGTGTTGATGTAATATATTTTCTAATGTTTAATGTAAGATTAAAATATACAAAAAATAAATTCTGGTTTTATTTTCTAACAGGGTAGGCAGCCTTTGGAATGGGCTGCTTTCACATGTTGTAGATGAAGTGAATTTTAGAATTTAATATTTAGAAGATATGGGATTGCTCTAAGATTCTTAAGTGGATAGGATGACACAGATGAACTAATAGCTGTCTTATGTTATTTTACTATTTTTTATTTTATTTCATTATCATTACAAAAATGTTTTCACATTATTAGCTTAATTTATGGATTTAGAACTGGCCTACATTCACTCACTAAGCTAAGCCAAATATAAATTTCACTATGGTTTAGTATTTCTTTCTTGGACAATGGTCTTAAACATGTCACTTTTATTACAGTGTAATAGTTTTTAAGTGTACATACAAGGTTGGTTAGAATATTTAAACACGTAATTTTTTATCTTACATTTTATTATTTGTAATGTTATTTTGTCTATTTTTTTTTTATTATAATGACTGTTCTACAATAGACCAATTTTAATTTTATCACCGTAATTATTCTGCATTTTTAGCTTAGTATGTGGACTTATGACTACCCTTCTCAACTTAAGTTCCCCAGACTGGCTGAATCTCTTGTTACTGGGTTTACAGCAGAAAATTTCATTATTAGCTAAGATACCCATTAAATGAAACAATACATTCCAGTAATTTAAGTAAAACAGTTTGCAAAAAATATTTAAATATCTATACACCTTACAAGGTATAATTTTAATTATGATATTTGTGTGTAGTTTGCTTTGATCAGGACAGAAGTTAATGTTATTTTAAGACTCAAATGAAATTTTTCTAACTGCTCAAAGTATCATGATAAAAGCTATGAAGGCCAAGAGCTTTAATCTGAAGAAATTTTACAAGCATTTTTGAAACAGTTTCTTCTTAAATAAAAATAATTCAGAAAAAAACCTCCCTATCTCTAAGTAAATCATACAAAGTGGAAGTTTCTTCACATTACTTAACACTAAAACTACCAGTAACATTACTGTTCATAACTTCAAGCCTATTCCTTTTCCTATAATACAGTTCCACTAAACACTTTTAAAATTTATTTTTCTAAAAAAGTAGCAAGCATATAAAGTGAGTTGCCCTTGGTAGCAGTGAAATCCAGAATTTCACAAGAACTTATAAGGGAAGTTTGTATAATTTCCTGAAATATAAATGGGGAATTTTTTTTTTTTCTCAATGGTAGTTGTACAAGGACAATTTTGAAGAAATATGAGTATTGCCATTCAAACTTGAAATTGTAGACTCCCACAACTAATGGGCATTCCCTTCACAGTTACAAAAGTTTACAGTTTTAAGTTTCATATAAACAAAAAATATTCAAATGTGCCTCTTTGTTTTTTTATTGTTGTTTTAAAAATTAATCTGGCAAAAGAAGAGTTGTTAAACTTTTAATGTAACTGTGAGAAATTTAAAAATATCAGTCTCCCTAAATGAAGAACAAACAGATTTACCAAATGAGAAATAACAATGTTATTGTTAAGTTTACATGCACAGCTATATTTTAAGAACATAACTCTAGATTAAACTAATCTTTCCTATTAACTCAAGACATTCTTCAGCATCTTCAAAAAGACTCAGCCAATTTGTTTTGAAATTAGTTTCCTGCAATAAAATTACTACTTCTGCTTGAAGCACAACTACACTTATCCTGCACATAACTACAAAATGTAATTACCATAATTTGACACTAATCATCACTGTGTTATTGCCTTCAATGTTACTGAACTGTCAACTTTTGAAAATTATTTTGTACAAGTAGTGTTGAGCATAAAACAAATATCTGTTGTACAGTCATACTAAATTACTAAATACTCCCCAAGACTAGCCATGATGACCATAAGTAACTAAGATTAATTATTTAAAATCTTGTCAAAACCTAAACATATACAAAATCACTGAACAGGTTACACCAAAGTTGGAGTACAATGTGTATTCTTCTGTTTTTTACTTTAATAAAAACATTGAACTGTTAAAAAAGATTCAGATGAGGACTACCAGAATGATACTTGGAACAGAAAAGTTATTATAATGAGTTAAAACCCTGACGAACACCATGCTTGAATGATACACAACATTAAAATATGTAAAAAAATAATTGTTGTTATTAAGCAAAGTCTTCCTATTGCTTGATAACACCAATAGATGTGAACTATAACTAGTATGAACTGATTGTTTTTATGAACTTCTAGATGCATCTTTCAAAAAGAATCATATCAATATCCGACTTATTAGACTTAGTAATATTCACAAGGAAAGTGAAATTTATCCATCACAAACAATCAGTAATAGGATCCTACCAGTAGGTAGGAAAATTATGCCACATGTAATTTGGCAGAAATAATGCATTACAAATGGCTTCCTTGTAATGTTTAATAGGTGTAATGAGACTAAACATTTTCTTTCATAACATAAAATAATTTAAACTATTTGAGTCATACAATCTAAAATATTTGAAAACTTTCCTGTAGTGATAAATTCAGGTGAAATATTTTGCTATTCCTAGGTAATTTTAAAAAACAGAGCAGATTTATTCTGGTTACTTTCCCATAGTCCTAAACCTTACAAAGTGTTTAGAAAGTACATACATACATAATTTATATTGTTCAAATAGATTTCCACTGAATACAAGTGCAATTCGATTCACAGTAATTAACATTAGACTACATTATTCACTTAAATTACCAATGAAAAAAACTAACTTTTTAACTCGTATTTAGATTTATATATATTTAATAACAACTCTGAGAGCGAAAGATCCAAAACTTTGGAAAGAATTGAAATTTTAACTGTTAATTTTAAATTCTGGAATCTAAGTATTGCAATTCACGATTAACATTAGCAACAGTATATCTAACTTAGAACTAGAAATAAATTATCAATCTAATTTCACGATTATACTGATATTAGGCATAGTTTTAAAGTAAACAGTTATTTATTAATATTAATACACCTGTTTTTACATAAAGATTTAAAGCTAGTAGACTCAGTTGTACAACTTTACGCTTACCTGAAAGTTTACAGCGTAAGAATTAGGCCTACTGTCTGTATCAGAGAAATTTGTTCTGGTGTTCATTATTCATATTAATAACTACTTCATGTTGTTGTCAAAACCTATACTTTTCGGTATAATTTATCTGACAAACCAATCGAAACTTTCTCATGGCGAAAGTAAAAGTGTCCATGTATTAAATTTACAATTTACTCACACACATATAACAAAAATTCAACAATAACAACTGGTGATCTACAAATTAAATGTGAAAATTATGTTAAGCCTACGATATACTTATTTATGCTTTTAACAATTTGAAAGCTTCTTCCTTAATAACAAAACGCAGCGCTAGGTGATCCAGTGGTATATCATAAAGAAAGTACATATAAAATATCGATAAAATAGAAAGACAGCGATAATCTCAAATTTATATAAAAATAGTATATATATACATTTCCTTATAAATGTTCTATTTCAGTGTTTTTATAATAACAGATAATAACTTACAACAAAATAACTTGCAATACTGTTATTTTTAAATATGTAAAATACATGTTATAAAACAATACTTGACTTTATTTGTTATAATATAACATAATATGTAGAGAAAACAGGGGATCTGTTGGTCCATCTCAGCTGTCTCATCTAAACGAAATTATTATATATGAAAAAAAAATTAAACTCAACCCTTATCATTCGTGTAGTTATCAAGCTTTCTTTTTTTTATATATATGCAAAAACGGCTCGTTTGGGTTTAGAAAATATTTTAAATAGATTTTTGTTTTTGGGAGTTCGCACAAAGCTACTCGAGGGCTATCTGTGCTAGCCGTCCCTAATTTTGCAGTGTAAGACTAGAGGAAAGGCAGCTAGTCATCACCACCCACCGCCAACTCTTGGGCTACTCTTTTACCAACGAATAGTGGGATTGACCGTAATATTATAACGCCCCCACGGCTGGGAGGGCGAGCATGTTTTAGCGCGACCCGGGCGCGAACCCGCGACCTTCGGATTACGAGTGCACGCCTTAACGCGCTCGGCCATGCCAGGCCATTTTAAATAGAAGAGCGAACAACGTTTCGACCTTCTTCGGTCATCGTCAGGTTCACAAAGAAAGAGGTAACTGACCGGAAGCTGACCACATGTTTGGAAGGGGTTGTGTAACTGAGTGTCGCAATGTAGAGGGCGGGGTTAGATGTTTGAATATATAATTTTATCTATAATATTAATATAGGTAAAATGGCGTTCAGTTATATTTTTTAATTTTGGGTTTAAGTTGTTGCATAAGTAAGGCTTCTTTAATTTTGCGTTTGTTTATATTTGTTTCTTTATTTAGTATTTTAGTGTTTTCTATGGTTATGTTGTGTCCATTTGACTTGCAGTGTTCGAAAACGTGTGAAGGTGACTTTTTATGTTCTTTGAATCTGGTTTCCATTTTTCTACTTGTTTCTCCAATATAGAAGTCGTGGCAGTTATCACATTGTATTTTATAAATAATGTTGGTGTGGTGTTTGTCAGTGTAGTTCTTACATAGTATAGACCTTAGTTTTGTGCCTGGTTTTTGAATAAATTTAGTATTAACTGGAATGTTATATTTTGTTACTAGTTTTTGCCAAATGTTGGTTATTTGTTTGCTGATGTCAGGAATATATGGTATACAGCAGTATATGGTTTCGTGATTTTTTGATTCGTGAGATACATTTACTTTTGTTGGTTGATTTTGCTTTCTGTCTAGGTGTGTGCGTATAATGTTTTCTACGGTTTGTGGAGGAAACTTATTGATGTTGATGAAGTATTGTTTTATTTTGTCTAATTTATCGTTAATTTTATCTGGTGAGCATAGTTTTATGGCTGTGTTTATCTGGTTTCTTAGTATGTTGAGTTTTTGTTTTGTTTCATGTGCTGAGTCCCAAGGAATGTACAGTCCAGTATGGGTGATTTTTCGGTGGATTTCGGTTTTGAATTGTGTGTCGGTTCTTATCATTTTGAGGTTAAGAAATGATATTTTATTGCTTTCTTCCTGTTCACATGTGAAGTTAATGTTGGGATGTGTAGAGTTAATGTGAGTGAAAAAATTAAGTATGTGTTCTGTAGACTTGAATCCCGCAACCGTGTCATCTACATATCTGTACCAGTATAGTGGTGGATGTAATGCTGTATTAATTGCTTGTGTTTCAATTTGTGTCGTAAAAATATTGGCTAGAACTGATGATACTGGGTTGCCCATGCTTAGGCCATTTGTTTGTATATAGTTTTGGTTGTTGAACATGAAGTTTGTCTTTATTGTGGTGAATTCTATGAGGGTTGCTAACTGGTTACTGGGAATGTCTATAATTGGGTTAGGGTCTCGGATATAGAGTTCTAAGGCTATCTTGCAGGCTTATGTTGTTGGAACTTCTGTAAAGAGGGATATAACATTGAAATTGGCCATTAAGGCTTTATGATTAAGTTGATTTAGATTAGACTTGAAATTAAAAGAGTCTTTGATGAATGAGCTGGCTGATGTTGCATATTTGGAGAATGCCCATGCTATGTATTTACCAAGATTGTAATTAAACGATTCATATGTTGACATTATTGGTCGTAATGGACAATCTGGTTTATGAGGTTTGGGGATGCTGTATATTTGTGGTGTGCGTGAGTCTGTTTTACGTAGGTAGGAATAAAGTGTTTGTGAAATTGTGTTGGCTTTTTTCATTTGTAGTAGTAATTTGTTCAGTTGCGTCTCATGTGTCTTTGTTGGATTTGTGTGTATTGGTTTAAGCTTTCTCTTAAAACTCACTTAAATTCACTGTATGCCTCTGGCATGGCCGAGCGCGTTAAGGCGTGCACTCGTAATCCGAGGGTGGCGGGTTCGCTCCTGCGTCGCGCTAAACATGCTCGCCCTCCCAGCCGTGGGGGTGTATAATGTGACGGTCAATCCCATTATTCGTTGGTAAAAGAGTAGCCCAAGAGTTGGTGGTGGGTGGTGATGACTAGCTGCCTTCCCTCTGGTCTTACACTGCAAAATTAGGGACGGCTAGCACAGATAGCCCTCGAGTAGCTTTGTGCGATTTCCAAAAACAAACAAACAAAGCCTCCATAGCTTTCAAAGGCAACCCATTCCTGAAGCCAACCATTCTCTTAGAAAAATAATCCTGTATTAGCTGGAGACGACACCTACTTTACCAAAATTTATATTTCTGTTCTTTAGTCCTACTATTATCGCATTTAAATATGGGGAAAAGATACACAAATATTATCAACCCCCTTACAATCTTAAACATCTCAATCAGATCCCCTACAACTACTTTTTCACGATAAAACAGTTTCAGAAATTTTAAACTGTCTTCATGTAACAAACTCTCCATCAGAGGCACCATTCCAATAGCCCTTCTCCGAATACTTTTCAACAGTTCAATGTCCTTCCTATGATAAGGAGTCCAAGACTGAACACAGTACTAAAAAGTAGCTAGCGACCACATCATGAAATTATAACCTCTTTAGACTTATATTCAACATTTCTGTAGATACAAGCTAAAATACTATTTGTCTTACCATTAGCAAAAACACATTGCTTTGAAAGTTTAAGAGACTGACCAATCGCTACACAAAGATCCTTTTCATTTTTAACACTGGTGAGATTATTGCCATCCTAGTTATACTTTTAGTTCAAATTATGATAACCCACATGAATTGTCTTGCATTTATTATTATTAAAACCCATCTACCATTTATTTGCTCAACTCACTAAATGATTGTTTTTTTTCGCACAAAGCTACTCGAGGGCTATCTGGGCTAGCCGTCCCTAATTTTAATCTAACATTTTGAATTTGTGATTTTTTTTTTTTAATTTTATCTCTTACACCTTTTGTGAGCCAACCTGGTTTGTTACTTGCATACACTCTTTTCGTTCCATAAGGAATATGTTTATTTGGAATATTTAAAATTTAACTGTAAAAAGTTTTCACATTTAGTCAAAGCCATAATGTACTAACTGTTGTGTCCACTTCTGGGTATAGAGCTCGGGATCTTTTCGTTGTAAGTCTGTAAACTTACCGCTGACCCACCGTAGGAGATCATACTTGAATAATTAGTTACAATATGACGCAACAATATTCAAATGTATAAACATTATATATTGGTATTGAGCAAGATAAGTTTTTTGGTGTTTGGTCAAGATAATATTTATAGTAGTAATAAATAGGTATGTTTAATTTCAATCCAAAAACATGACTGGTTTTAAAATAGATAATGATTGACTAGACCTTTAAGTTATATAATATTTTTGTATTCATCATTAATGTAAAATTTTAACATTTTTCTGATTCTCCTAATATACTTATATTTGTATTGTTGCAGTTCAAAACTTTTATGATACTTT
This sequence comes from Carcinoscorpius rotundicauda, assembly GCA_011833715.1. Classification (NCBI taxonomy): domain Eukaryota; kingdom Metazoa; phylum Arthropoda; class Merostomata; order Xiphosura; family Limulidae; genus Carcinoscorpius; species Carcinoscorpius rotundicauda. The sequence continues at coordinate 30,395,747 of CM022398.1, forward strand.
ACACATAAAAAGATATTCTCTAGTTTGAAAAACTTCTCACATACGTTCTGCGTTTAATTAATGTTTTCTGATAAGTCGGACATATGAATATTGTGAACATGCCTTAATTTGTTTCTTAAAGCAAAGCTTACACACTTCTACGGCAGCACGCTATGTGTGTGTGTTTCCCAACTTCCTGCAGTAGGGAAGCCAAGTTACCTGAGTAGAAATGATTTCCTTTGAATACATTATTTGAAATGGTTATTGACTGAGGTAATCTGAGGCTTGTGGAAAACCATACTCAGGCCTCAAACATGTAAATTGGAAATTTCCATGATATGCTTTTTCACACAAGCTTTTTGTTTCAGATCCATCTTGATGTGGTGTCAAAACTTTCCACTCCAACACTCAGTTACAGTTTTACTGTAAATATAAAGTCTACCTGCAAATGAAGAGGTTTCGCTCTTTGAGCAAATTTTCCGGTTAATAAGCCGAGGCTAATTTTCAGCTCTGAAAATGAGGGTTTTTGCTTATTACCGCCCAATAAGCCGAGGTCCGTGAATGGAAGAAAGCAGAATGTGTGCTAAAAGAAATGTCGAAAACAAGTAAATGTAACCAGAAAAATCAACCAAAGTGGCCAAAACTGGAAGAAGATGTAGCGACATGGGTGAATGAAAAACCGACAGAATGGCCTGACCGTCACGCGTGCCCGGATTCGTATTTTTGTACTAAAGTGGACTGGTCGAAATAAAGAAAATTCAAGAGACTTTGACGATGAAGATGATGAATTTGGTGGATATTAATAAATTTCTGAGATTAAAGTGTGTATTTTTTTATGAATTTTGTTATTTCTATGAATACATGTCATTCGTAATGTATAGACCTTTTTCTATTAATAAATAAAGCTTATTCAACTGAAATAACTCTGCCATAACTGTGAGATCAATAGTAAGATTTAGGGGCCGATTTTGGTCTTCGGTATTTTTTGGTCCAAAGTTGGTGATCGGCCAATAAGCCGACCCCCAAAAATCAGGTCCAAAATTTAGGGCAAGAAATTCGGCTTATTAGGCGGGAAATACGGTAAATATTTTACTTTATTTATTCAGTTGTGTATTGATGTTTTCTATATTTTTCATTTGGAGAAATGTTTGAATAAATTTAAATTAGCAAAACCAAGCTTTTCCATAAGGTAAAACTTCTTCCTTCAAGAGTGAATTGGAAATGAACTTTAAAGTTATTATTATGTGCTATTTTAGGCATTTTTACCACTTTATGTACCATAAAACTTACCATTAGTCTAAATAATTTGCCTGTGGTACTTATAACGTATATAACAATATTTTGCACACAGTTACATATATAAAATATATACTGACATAATCTCTCACTCTAAAACTAGTTTTTCTTTGGAAATAAATAGACACTTATTTACATAATACAGTTTTTCTTTGTAGGAAAAATAATATATTCAGTGAATAAGCTCACTTTGATGGTTTATGAACTAAAGAATACTTTTCATTATGTTTTACATTGTATATTATCTCCTTTTTTCATTTTTGTATTGATAACATTCGTCAAAGAACTATTCTAACTCCTAGTAAGATAGCTTATCTCCAAATGAGAGGTCAGTACTTGGTAACAAAAGTTCTCGAATACTCATCTAGCACTCAACTCAAATTTCGTTTACATATATATATGTATCAGATTTTTATAAAAAAAATAACTTAAATTTACTTCTGCAAAACATTTTCTTTCGAACCTCCTGTTATTGTGCAGATTTTAATGAAATAAACTTATCTCAAAAGTCCACAGAGTATGTGGGAAGGGAAACATTTTGGTTCCATGACCATAGCATTCTTTTTCATATATATCTTTCTATTTTATCTTAACAAGCGTATTTTCTTGTACTCGTCTAAACTTTTGTTTTACTAAAATTAAAAATATTTCGTAGTTGAGGAAATAGCATTTTATACGAGTTGAAGGACATAAACTCAAGAGGGAAATTGGTCACCAACAGGAGACAGTGGTCAAGGAGATAGTAACTGGGTTTTAGAGAAGCATTCTCCTATATATCTAAAATTTACTGATGCTACAAAGGTCTATGACTTCATTCTCATTGCGGCAACAGAAATGAGATTGACAATTGTTGAAAGTTGGTGAACCTATAAACGCTAATCAAGTTCTCCCGCTTAAGATCAATTTCAGTGCACGGGAGATACATAGAATGTAGAGTCGTCAACTGTGACATACTTATATATAGGTCGACTAGGGCCAGTCCCAGTGTGGCAAAATTCTGACGCCATCGTTGAGAAACAATCAAGTGAATAAAAATATGTAATAAACGCAACACGTATATGCAGTTGTTTCTTTTCATGTCGTGAAGCATCAAAATGAAAACCTTATAAGTATAATTTTTTTATAATTTCTCCTCTACAAAAAACCAAAATAAATGTTTCGCAACTGAGCTGAATTTTCCTTTTTGTAAATTAAAATGTTTTAATTTTAATTATACTCTCGGCATTTTATTTCTGTTTATGTCTTCAATTTTCACTGTGTATTTTGGGATTGATACGAAGATCTATAAAGTATTTTATAGATTTTTGTTGTGATCATGTCCAGTACATGGAGTGCAGCGATGGCACTTCCAATTAAGTCTAGGACTGAACAAAAACTAATATGTCACTGGTTGTCATGATACCATGTGATTTGGTGAATCCCTGTTTCATGTGGTGGTTTTCAAAAATCAGAGTAGCTCCACTATAGCTAAAATAGATCTCTGAATGAGATGGTAGAGGCCACTGGTGGATGAAATCTGTCAGCCTTAGTTGTTTTGCAAGTGAATGATACCAACATTAATTGGTGAAAATAAGTAACGCAGTCACGAACCTTTCTTGGAATCTTGGGCAACCATGAGTCACAGAAAAAACTAGTATCATGTATTTTCCATAGACAGATTGTCTCCTACTCCAGAAGTAGCTTATCACTATGGTAACCTGGATTAAGAACTGGCTACTCAGTTGAAGAACTCATCCCTTAACTACATTTATTATCTTAGCCAGGTATTGGACGAGATCCCACGAAGGAAATGATTTAGTCACAAACACGGGCTCTTTTAAATGAAAGATAGCAGATTGTTGCCTAATGTTCAAAAGCAAAAAAAAAGTGTTGTCTTAAAACATTTCAGGGAGACAACTGTTTGGAAAGACTGACCACAGACACATAAAAACTCTGGACACTCAATAAGTGAGATATAAATAGAAGACTGGGATACAGTTGTAGTAAAATTATATCAATGGTTCGACCTAATGGAAAATGCAGTAATCCACTGGGCTTAGAAGGGAGGTATCACCAAAAGTCTGACCACTTATATTTACAATATACAATATCTATACAGTAAATCATACCCTGCAATGGCCTCTACAGATTGAGAAGACATCTTGGTGGATAAACTCATCAAGAGATTGCCAGAGAAGCGCCGTCGTTGGTCAACAACTAACTAAGAAGACACTACCTGTTTTATGACAAGGTTCGTTTGAAATAAAAAAGACAATGCAGCTAATCTTGACACACTATAGTCTAAGTCTACATTAATTAATTAGTAAACAGTTAAGCACTTATATATATATGAAATTATAATTTCTTTAAATTAATGACTATATTTTTCTCACATAATTTTTGTCTAATAATCACCAGAAATTGAAATATAAAAAGCTGCAAAGGGATGAATAGACAAGAATGTTTATGGTGGAAGGTATCCAGGCATGTGATATAACAACGAAGATTATGCAAAGAACACAGAAGTATATCCAGATCAGACCACAAATAAAAGCAGAAAATGCAAGGAAAGGAAATCAGTGGAAAGGAGAAATTATTCTCAGTAGCCGCCAAAGTGTTTGAAAATAAAGATTGAGTGGGGTAAAGGATAAAACAAAAAGAATGATACACAGTACATTAAATGTTAATGGCAAAAAAATCTAACCAATGATGTCCACAGGCTAAAAGGGGAGGAAAGACATTTTAAGTGATAAATAAAACAAGGTATAAAATGACAAAGATTGAAATGAAGGTAACGTAAAGCAATGAAGGACTACATAGACATCTTATTCTATCAGAAAGAACGTTACAAGAGAGGCAAGGTATGGGAGGCAAAAACTTTACAGCACAGAAAGGATGAGAGGATTTGAATAAGGCCACTTTATAACTCATGATCAGGGAGACATAATACTCTGGATCAGATAAACATCAGGCACGAAGACGATAAGCAAGAATAGAGGAATGAACTTCCCAGGACTGAGGCTGGCAAAGGAGGGATAAATTGTTGGTGGGAAAATACATTGTTGAAACAAATTGGATCTGGAAACTATGGTTAGGCAGCCAATATAGGGCAATCAGAAGGTTTGTTTGTTTGTTTTGGAATTTCGCACAAAGCTACTCGAGGGCTATCTGTGCTAGCCGTCCCTAATTTAGCAGTGTAAGACTAGAGGGAAGGCAGCTAGTCATCACCACCCACCGCCAACTCTTAGGCTACTCTTTTACCAACGAAAAGTGGGATTGACCGTCACATTATAACGCCCCCACGGCTGGGAGGGCGAGCATGTTTAGCGCGACTCGGATGCAAACCCGCGACCCTCAGATTACGAGCGCATGCCTTAACGCGCTCGGCCATGCCAGGCCCAATCAGAAGGACCTAACATGGAGTGGATACCAGAAATCACCTGGAAAGGAGTTGGATAGAAGGATGAACATAAAAGAATTTGTCTTTCCAATCCTGACTGAGTGCATTTACAGGCAGAGCAAGCGAATGGTGTACCAGAGACCACAACTGGGTTAACTTGTTATTTATGATGATGTGAAAAGCAACAAGGTGCATGCTACTCACCTAAGTGCACAACTATTGGAAAACCTGAAGATCAAAAGTTAGATAATTTTGTTTAAGTTGAAATATTACCTGCTACTAGATTGAAAGCACACAGAACATGACACATAAGGAGATTAATACATTACTTTTCGGCTCAAAACGACATATACAACATTCGTGGCCAAAAACAAAAAAGAAGAACAAATGTCCCGAGTACTTGATATATAATTCGAATATAGAATTGTATATATATTTCATAACCAGACGATTGTCGGCAAAAAGAAGAAATATAACCCAAAACCTGCTGGATAGCAAGCAGCTCCAGGATGTTGTAGATTATAGACCCAAATGGACAAGTTATTAAATAATAACCATCGTATAGTCTCTGATACTGTGGGTGATGTGACACTTGTCGTTGAAGAAAATTCTCCTGTGGAAGGAACAGGAAAGGAATGAAAATAAGAAGGACAGGAAACAGACATAAAGGATTATCATGGCTCCTTGTGAGGTAAACAGTCAATCAATGATGAAAGTGTTAATTATTGTCTCAGAGATTCCAGAGACAACAGAAGACCTCCAGAGACCAACTGATGATGAAAAGATGCAAGGCTTAAGTCCCGAAGAAAAGAAGGTGGAAAACAAAGGTGGCACAAAAACAACGTCTCTTCCCAAAATATCACAACAGAGAAATTACGTCTATAAAGAAACAGCTGAAGTCGATAGAAGTGCCAACAAGAAGGTAATTAAGGCAAAAGATCCCCGAAAAATCCTAAGAATCACAACGGATCACCTCAGAGTGAAGATCAACGAACGGTGGACAAATACCGCAGGATAGACTTAGAGGCAGAACAAAGTCGAAAAAACTATACATGGAATTTGCCCTCCCAAAACATATAAAAATGATTCCAAGTGTTGGAAATCCAGGAGCGAAAATCAATTTAACGGTAGACCAAAACAAACTAGTTCACAGCCCACAGTAAGAAAAGCATGTTCACGTCATCACGTAATTAATGAATCTCAATATCAGGAGAGGGTGGAAGTATAAATGACTGAGAGAAAGGACCATATGCAACAAGGAAAGTAGAATGTTCTAGGATATAAGGTAAAAGACAATATACCTGTGAAATCATTTCCAAAAAAGTTGTATTGGACCTATTGGAAACCACAGGAGTAAATAGAGAAGACAAACAACTTCAAGTGGAGAAAAAAAAGACTGTCAAAACAGTCCTCGTCCCGAATAAAATCGGTTCGTTCAGAAGAAGGCTGTGCAACATCAGGAGAAGAAGGTTAGTTCAATTAACGACCAATCTCTCGAGAATAATTGCCGATAATCCTAATATCGAGTTACTTTCACCTGAAGCCTAAGTAACTGTTCTAGTTAAAAATACAACCTCTGACGTTGTAACATTTATTTCGGAATTCATAATATAAACCAAACACAACTGTATTGGTACAGAATTACAAATACGGACAATTAATTATTTTTAACTTGGTTTCGAAAGTGAAATAATACTACTATGAAATATTAAAATGGAAATCATAGATTGCAAATCAGGAATAAATGCTACAGAAATTAAAATTCGAGTGGAGAGTTTGTTTTTTAAATTTCGCACGAAGCTACTCGAGGGCTCTCTGTGTTAGCCGTCCCTAATTTAGTAGTGTAAGACTAGAGAGAAGGCAACTAGTTATCACCACCCACCGCCAACTCTTGGGCTACTCTTTTACCAACGAATAGTGGGATTGACCGTCATATTGCAACACTGAAAGGGCGAGCATGTTTGGCGCGACGGGGATGCGAACCTGGAATCCTCAGATTACGAGTCCCACGCCTTAACACGCTTGGCCATGCCGGGCCCAACTAGAGAGTGCATTAAAGAAAGATTCTTAACAAAAGCACTATCAAAAGAAGTGATTATTAGGTAGGATAGCATAGAGGAAGTCACATGTGTGTGTGAGGCATGGATATTAAGTTTGGCACATGATAATTCGCATACATGAATTAGTTAAATAGTGTGAATTGAGAAAGTATACAGGAATCAAAGGCATTTGGCATGCACAAAATTTTTTGCAAATTGTTTATTTGCATAAAATCACACAAAGGGATATCTATGCACTGTCAACCACGGGTATGGAAACCCTGTTTATAGCAGTATAAATCCGCAGATATATCAATGTGCTACCGGGGGAGCATTGTAAATAGAGGAAAGTCTTTTTTTTAATTTCGCGCAAAACTACACGAGGGCTATCTGCGCCAGCCATCCATAATTTAGCAGTGTTAGACTAGAGTCATCACAACCCATTGTCAACTCTTGGGCTACTTTTTTATCAACGAGTAAATGTGCTTGACTATAACATTATAACACCCCATTGTTGAAAGGGTGTGCATATTTGGTCCGATGGAGATTTGAACCCACGACCCTCAGATTACGAGTCTAACGCTTTAATCCTCCTGGCCATGTAAAGCTATAGAATAAAGAATTGAACAAGAATAATTATGTACTTAAGTGGAAGAAAGGTATCTTGTTATTAATATAATTTTTCTCTTATGTCATTCTTTAACTTTTGGTTAGATAATCCAAGGGGTAACCACCCTCTGCAGATCCCCATATTGAGCACTATTGTTCTTTTCTGTTATATTATCACTATGATGTTAATTTTGTTAAAGAGTGTAGTTTTCTTTTAGTTCTTTAAAACAGTAATTTGGCTTCTATTAACTCTTGAACCCAAATACATGCTGACTGCACCTGGCTAAATATCTAAATTTCCCCATTCAATGGTGACAACAACTGATAACATTTATGTTTCTTTGACTGAATGTGTTTTCGATAGGTACTTACCTCATCTCACCCAAAGCTATATTGATCATGGTTTCCCCTAGAAGCTCTGGCAAAGATATTTTGTTGTAGTGCATCAGTCTTTATATTCCTTCAGTTTTGTACCATTTCAGAACATGTGGTAATCATGTGACTACCCTTCATCATACTGTACAGCCCCATCCATGTTAGTGTATCTATTTCCGTTTAGTATTCTGGCACAATCCTCATTTTCGAGAATTGCAGGTAAAAACCAGAAGCTCCAGTATATATCAGTGGGAAGGAAGTAATTAAGAGGAGGTAAGAACCTATCAGAAATACATTTTCAGTGAAAGAAAATGTTAAATACTGAAACATTCTAACCTCCTTTAACCTGAAGCTAGAATCCCACATTGCAAAGATAGAAGGGTTGGTGAAGGCACATCAATATTTAATCAAGCAGAAAGTGACAGCACTGAAAAAACAGGTGTGCAAGTATATAAAAGGAAAGCACACCTGTGGGGTATGGCACTGTGTCTGCAACAGATATCCTCTTTTTCTAGTAATCAACACAATAACACAAACAGGACAGAACTGAATTAGCAGGCACCAATGCATTCACAAAGAGACATATAGCACAGAATCAGTGGAGAGGTGCTCCATAAGTATGACCTGAAACAGCAGTATTAACAAATACTGGAATTATAGTGTGTAAATGGCATTAAACCCATATAAGTATATGCCAGAGGTTGTGACTTGGATTACATTGAGGTATGTCAAGTGCAGTCCATCTGGTCAAAATACCCAGTGAAAATGCTTTGTATAAGATATTATGAAAAAATTAAAGGTGTGGGCAAGTTTCCATATCCACTCTATCGTCAACATACACATGTTGTCTAAGTCTGTAGCAAGACATAGTACCAAATGTAGTTATTGTGAATCATGGTATGGTGCCCAAGAAAAATGAAACAATTACATGTGGCTATGGCTGAAAACAATAAATTGAACATGAATAGGCCAAGTGTGGTCCTCTGGGCAAGAAACATCCAGGAAAAATGCCTTAGAATATATCAGGTTATGTCAAGTGTAGTCCATCTGGGTAAAAAATCCAGTGGAAGTGCCTTGTTTAAGAAATATTTGACCAACCAGTGCTGGTTCTGCCCAGCCAGAAACACCTGGCACAAGTGCTTTGGATACTGAATATGATTATACAGTTCATTGTTTTGGAATTTGATTATTATAACAACTATAGCCTTATTCTTGTTGAGTGAATATAACAGGCTAGAAAGTTTTATTGGGTTTTCAAAATAAACTCTGGAGGAAACCACCATGGTCCACTACTCTGGTGACTGGGAATCTGAAGTGGTGAGGACTCTGGTGCTCTATTAGAAGAGGGGATACATGTTAGGAATCTGAGGAAATTGTACAACAGAGAGTGCAATAGGCATCTGCAATTCCCTATTCTGAAAAGCAGATAAATGTCTATAGTATAAATCAGAGGTCTGCAGAGATTGTCGGAAATCCCCATTTGCATTATTCATGAAGTCCATCAGTTACAGTTCTTTATAAACGTTCATTTGTATTGAATTTTGTGCAAAACTACAATAATGCTATCTGCACTATTCATTCCTATTTAACATTGTAAGATTAGAATGAAGGCAACTATTCATTACTACTCACTGTCAGGCTTTTATCAAGGAATAGTAGAATTGGCAATAACATTAGAACACTCCCGTGACTGATATTGTGAACATGTTTAGTGGGACAAAGAATCGAACTCGCAATCCTCATATGACAGGGATATTCTGATTTGTCTATGGAAGATTGCTATCTACACAATGTTTCTTTGCATCTTAACCACCTCACCATGCCAGGACCCTTTATAAATGTATCTAGCAACTTTTTGTGAAAAAAACAGACATACCACCAGAGTAGCTGCAGTGATTTTACAGAAACACCCCATCTCATCAGAGAGCATTATAAAAGTATTCATAGCTAGTGCAGATGTCATATGAAGCATACCCAACCAGGCAACATGCACCACCTGGTTGGATCAAATTTGATATTTATCAACTAAAAATATGTATGAAAAATAATGTGTCAACTTACCACAGTCAAAGGTGAATAGATGCATGTAGAATTATCACATGAGGAAGATAGCCATATCATAAAGAGCATGTGAGACAAATGTATCAAGAGTTGTCCATATCCTAGCCTAAACAACTTCCTTCAAAGGCTTGCAAAAGTGAGCAGATAGACATATTTCAATGACGAAGTGGATGGTTGGAAAGAAACATTGTGCAGATAGCAATTTTCCATAGACAAATCAGAATATGCCTGTCATATGAGTTGATGAACCCAACTAATGGAGCAATAACAACCAAACTGGAGAGAATGCTTGGAAGAAATCAATGGAAATGACAACATGAAAAGAGGCAGTACCAGCCACATATCTCAAAGAAATGGAAAGTTAAAATAGGAGAAAAGGCTAAACATCTGCCCAGGCAGCAGAAATTTAGGTAAGGAAGGATAATACATGAAGAATGGTAAAGAGTGTGGGAAACATCAGTGACATAAATACTGGAAGGGCAATTATTGCGATCAAAGAGCAGGAGAAAGAGGAATCTGTAGCAATGGGTTAAATTTAATGAATAACTTGACAGGACATAAAGGACAAAGTGAGATACAGTATCTCAATGGGATGCAGAGAATGGATAAAATAAAAGTAACAAAAAATAAGGGAAATAATAGATGAGAAGAAAACTTTTGAGAAAAGGAGAAATTGGAATGTGTTCGACAGGACAATCCTATAACTAGAAACACTTGATCTGGAGAAACCTTTAACTAACAACCAGGCAAACAACAGGAAAAGATGAAGTATAGAAATGTGGGAATGGTTAAAGCCATGACAAACAGATCAAGGTCTGATGGTAAACCATCACCTCTAATAGACAAACAAGAAGGAAGGTTGAATGAAAAGGGCAGATGCCACCTGAGCTGAGGCAAGGGACAAGACAAAAGTCCTGCATGAAGATTGATTTTACTGACATCAGAGTGAATGAATGAACACCGTTCAAATGCAGTTGTTAGAGGAGAGACTGGGGCAGAGGTAAAGACAGACCAGAGGAAATGATATTTGAGCAGGCCAATATGGAGTAATTAGCAGGATATGACAAGGTGTGGTTTTGATAGGGGGAAGAGACTCTGGTGAAAAGTTCTAGAGAGCAGGCACATAGATGAGGATCACTTTAAACCTGACTTAATCCATCTACTTCAACAGCTGAAGAGTGCAGAGTGAAAAACCAAAAGGAAGAAATTTTGAAATTACAGTTTTCAAAGTTAAGAATACATTCACTGAAATACTCATGGAGAAGTGAAGCATTGTGTGAAGAAAACCAGTTTTCCCCTTGTTTGTTGATACAGTCGATGCCAGAGGAATAGTTGGAATGAACCATAACAACTCATCCCCTCAAGAGTGGGAGGATATGATACATAAATAGCTCAATGTACTGCCAAAAGTTCCAGAATGTTGAAAATGGAAAGTAACCTCCTCAATGAACCATTGACAAGAAATATCCTGGTTATCAAGAAAAGCTCTCAAACCACAAGGAACAGATTTGATTCCAAAAGATGAAGGAATAGGAATGCCCACTGTATCATGGGAGATGTTCCATAAGTCAAAAAGTATCCACTGAAAAGAAAACATGCGAGTTGAACCAAAATGAATGACATCTTCTAAGTAAGCCCACATCCTCAAAATAGAAAACCCCTTGCTCAGTGAGATAAGAAGAAAGAAGGGCCACTCAAACTGCCTACCTCACATCTGAAGAAGGCCAGGCCAGACAAAGATGGAAACTGAAGAAAACCTCCCAATGAAATAAGATACTGAGTGGGGTTAAAATAGACCTGTCCAAATGAGTGACTTACTTGGCATATGAAGATGTTAGCAGGAATCAGTTGTCCATGAAAAAATACCCAACAAGAGGAAATGATTGACAAAAGACCATATCCTTTGACAAAACACAAGGACCTGAAGAAGCAAATGAAACTGGAAGACATGGTGGATGAATAGAATAAACTGATGTGACAATGGAGCAGCTGACATATGAAAATAGGCATCTATCATGACAATTTGCTCATCCAGAATCTTGGGGAAGAAAACTCAAGGTGAGAGGTAGGATTCCATGGTAAAGCAAAGTGGCTCCAGTTAAGAGTTCACCTTGGACAGGACTACAACAAGTCTCAAATTTACTGTATTTCGAGAACAACAATTAGATGATAATAACTTTGACGTAAAAACTATTGAGAATTTCTTTATAAAAGGTTTTCAAGAGTTTGTGATTTCATATATGTTAAATGGTTTTTCTTTGCTAAAGGGTTGCAATTTCTGTGTTCCATGAAGAGTCTAAGGGAGTGACAGAAGGTTACTGCATTACTTAACTCTTGTGTATGTATATACTTTTGGTTTTAGAATTAAAATTAACTGCCAGCTTGAAGTGAGAGAGAGAAAAAAAAGTGTGGTATATAAACATTCCATACATTTTGTAACTTCTTGTGTTAATACAGTATTATTCTAGCTATCAGATTCTATGTATGTACTGATTTTGTTTCACACATAGTCACGAAAAGTAAGCAGATTTCATTCTGGCAATTTTTGTTCCTTTATCCACCTGTTGAGACCATACCTGTTCTGCTACAGAAGGAGAGATGTAATGTTACATGTTATGCATAAATACAAACAGCAGTCTTCTAATGGCAAGTCAGATGATATTTCAAGGTTAGGCCTACCCTATGCTTGAAATACAATGATCAGTTATGTTGGTAAACATAACACAGTTTGAATCCTGTATAAGTAATAAGAGTCCATTATCCATATTAAAAGTACACATTTTGTCATTGCTTAGGCTATACTTAATAATAAAGATTTACATAAAAGTAAATTAAAAAAAAGTTCTCAAACTTAAAATATATCTTTGATTTTCCTTTTGATTCATTACGTATTTTCTCCTAAAATAAATTGTCAGTTTTAACATAAATTTTTATACAATTAGTGAGTTTTACTACTGTTGGAGATAAATTATAATTTCAAAGTTGTTAGATTGATGTTTTTGTGTATGATGTTTTACTTCAACTTTTGTTTTTGTCTTAAAAGTTGATTGATAAGTTACAACAAGGCTTTATATTGTTACTTAGTAAAGGTTGTATGTTCAGAAACGATGTTATGACAACCTGTATTTCATCTTTTTAAACATGTTTCAAGAAAACTTTCTGAATGTTGTGGTGGTCATAAAAACAATGAGACCTTTCAAAATGTGCAAATACTATATTTTACACATCACACTAATAAATGCATGTTGGTAGAAGTGAAAAAATTAAGTGCCTATCAAAGATATAATAATTTTTTAGTAGTTAGATGAATAAAAAACACTGAAGATGTAGTAAATATCAAATTTTAATAAAAAATGAAAAGAAAACAAAATAAGTTTATAAATAAATGTCACTACAAAACTGAGAATAAAGTTAAAAACAATTTTCTATGACTTATAAGGATAAAACTACATGTATCTAGTTTAGTCCTATATAAAACAAAAATTATTAAAATACTAACTGATACAAAGACAGAGGTTTCTAAAATTTCTCAGCAAGGTTGGCTTGTGTAAATAAATTGATCTACAGAACCTCAGAAATGTAGAAATCATTGCACTTGATAAATAATAATATGGAACTGTCTTGTAAGCAGACAAAAGCACAACACAGGATTTAATTTAACCTAAGCAGATTTGGAATGTAGAAAAGATCTGGATAGAATGTAAAAAAATTAGAAATTATGTATTATTAGATATAACGAAATCCAAGAGACATGAATATCTGTAGATGACTGTGCAGAGGAATTTAGAAAGATGGTGGTTTGAAGTAACTTCGGCAGCTTTATGATGGTTGATGGAAGCTCTCCACATGCAAGTACCATCAAATACGATTAAAATACATAAATGATATAAAATTCAAATTGGAAATTAAATTTCTCTGATATTAAGGTAAAAAACCCATTTGAGATATATTCAGATCTTGTTACACTTATAACAATCACATGAAATAAAACAAAGTAAAATCTATAGACATCTTACCACATGTTATTTGAAGGTTTATTTGCATGGTGTAAACTTTCAGCTCCAGTGCAGAATTCCTCATTATGCACAAGTTGGTTAGTAGAGAACTAACTAGGCCTTATGCTAACCAAAAAGTGCCTGATAAAGCCTCCAACTTTGGAGTTAAAATCTTGTACCAAATACAACTTCACAGATGTGTTAAAAAATTCTGTACATTTTATTTTTTATAATCTCATGTTCATTGAAAGTTCATAAAAAGTATTTATCAGAGATTAAATTTGATAAATATTTACATTAAAAACATAAAATTATAACACAAAGCAACTGCAAGAACATGAGTTGTCTAAAATTTTTCTTTCCAGTAAGCACATCCAAACAAACAAAGTTCATATGACAAACAATTTAATAACAGTTATTCTTAGTCATTCTGAGATCTTCGACCTTAGCATTATATACTTTATCACTGACATACTGTGTTGAAAAATATAATTTTTAATACATGATTATTAATAACAGAAATAACTTGTGCATCCATAACACTTTCTGCTCAAGGTTATTTTTTATTATTCATAAACTATTGCTGTATAAATATTTTATACATGTTTCTTAAAAATAAATAGTAAATAGCACTGAAATTAAACTAGTTGTTTTCTGTTTCACAATGACAAAGTAGGTTCCATAATACACATTTTGGAAGGAAAATAAAAATGTTAATTTTTGTCCAGTATCAATGTTTTAAGTTGGTGTTTACATTTCTTTTTCATACCACGTATTAAAAACTTAAAATTTTGTTATAAAATAATTACTTATGATACAATTAATTAAAGCTGAGACTCAAACATTTTCATAAAGTATTATGAAAATGTTTAAGTATTACAACTAAATAATTAAACAGATGTCTGTTTTTTAAAATGATGGTTTATCTAAATTTGTTAATGATATTGATTTAACTACATATGTTACTATACACATTTGATTAATACATGAAGTGAACTTAAAAAAGTGGATTCAAGCAGCTGATTGTTTTTCAATGACAAAATTCAAAACAAATGTAATAATATGCAGTAAAAAGTTCTTTATATCCAATACAAACATGTAATTAAAGAGTAAAGTTTATTTTAAAGTTATCAACTAGAAAACTTTAATATTAAATACAGAAATTAACAATAAACTTCAATAACTCTTTCTATACACAAAGGTTTATTTTAATAATCTGATTGGTGCATTCCTTCTTCAATATTGGGAAAAACACCATCACAAAATAACAAAATGAGCGGCAGGTCATGTATTTAACGTTTGTGATACAATCAGTAGAAAAGGCACTTCTTACTTGCATGTACCCCTATTTTTTAATTAAAAAAGCATTTGTGCTCAGAGATCCAAATAATTTGAAGAACTATATTTTTGGAAGTTTGGGTGCTCTTACTGGAGGATTACTTTGTTGTATTAAACGACGTCCTTCTGTTTTATAGTCGAATGTACAATGGTGAAGTTCTGCATAGCGATGAGTTGCACAAAAGTTTTTACCACACCTGTTAGAATATTTTGCAAAATACATTATTGAAGTTATGCAATAAATGTAAAACAGTGTTCAAATAGTTTAACTTTAACAAGACAGAAATTGTCAACTAAATGCTTCTACATGTATATATTTAATCTAAATGCGGAAAGAAATCTACAATTAATGTTCGGTCTGTAAAAAGTTATGTTTTCAGTTTAAAGCTAAAATGGATAGTAATTTTCGTATTAATGCAGTATTAAGAAAAAAAGGTTGAAGAAACTATTCCTATAAATTAAACTCCAAGTCTTATTATTCAATCAGAAGTTACAAAATATTATTATTATCTGGCTGTATGAAAATTTCAATTGAAAACAATTAACAATAAGCTTCTCTCCTTAATTTCCTTCTTCCTGATAATAAAATGCAATATAACCTATCAGCTGGTTCAAATAAGCTTCTCAAGGAAAAATAAAAACAACTTTTAGGTATTATAGCAAATAATATATATATTCTGGAAAAAATATCACAATTTTTTATTCATTAGAGTAAGTAATTCTATTATCTTTATTAGGTGCTACTTAAGAATGATTGCAGAAATCTATAAATCATTTCTTTGTTAACACTTCAAGATTAAGTTTAATGTTTATTTCAGACCACATAAGTGATCATTAAAAGTGCGACATGCAAAACAAACTGAGAGCAGTGACAAGCTATACTTTACAAAAGTACTTTTGTTTGTCATGGCTTAAACATTATGAATTCCATTTATTCTTTAACTGACTTCTGAAGTGTAGGTTTATAAAAATATTTTACGTAGCAAGTCATTTTTTATAATATTACTTAAAAATTCGTACAAACCTAGTAATTATACATTTATGGACCTAGAGTTTTAACATAATTATTTTTTATTTTGAACATGAAGTTATAATTTTCCTGTACTAAAAATTTATTTCTGAAAGGTACTTACTTCCAATCAAATAAATAAATATTCTCATTCAGTGCTGCCCTCTATACGAAAATAGTTTTTGCATGCCACAAGGCTTGAGCTCCAATGATCAATGTGGTTCAATTGCATCTCACATGTAAATCATCATGTGACAAAAACTCTTCATCAATAAGAGTGCATGCGATTCCCTCTATTGAATTTTGCCAAGCTATCACTTCGAGTTTTAGCAGAAAATGGAAGCACTGGTTTTCAGTAGGAAGGAAGAATGGGAAACATGAGAGGAGGTAAGAACCTATTGGAAATACATTTTCAGTACAATACATTACCTCTTCTCACATAAATACCTAGAATCTTGCACCGAATAAGTGGAAAGACCAGTGAAAGGGAAATAAAGAAGCATCCTTCAAAAACATTTGAAGTACACCCTAAAAGTGAATTCTTGCAGTAGAGGATCATACATGAAAGATCACACCACTTCTGTACCATGTATACACTAAGTTCAGTGAAACAATTGGTATTTTTAAATAGTTTTATATAATTGCTTGGGTGTTAAGAAAACCTAAAGAAAATTTATGTTTCTAGGTGCAGTATGCAAACATGAAGAAATGGCATAAAAAATTATGCCTGTTGCAAAACTAGGTCAAACAATAGGCAGAGCACAGTCAGATCGTTAGTTAGCATTGGTAATCACACTTTAATGAGATACATAAAATAGAACCAATAAACACACTGAGAGAAAAATATTAGTCATGAGTTCAACAGTGATAAGTTACTTACATTGATCTAGTAATACAAAAAAGGCTACTAAAAAGTTTATGACAACACCAAAAATTGGCACATTGATATAAAATTAATTACTACAGACTGGAGTAGAAGGCAACTGACTCACTTGCCATCACACTAACCAATTACTTTGGAGTTTTTGTTTTGGGAAAACCTAAAGAGTTGCAGAAATTAACCAATGACTTGCAGTTTGTTATGCACAATACTTTGAAACTCATAATAATGCAAGGAATCCATCATATAAACAATCCTGCCTTGAGCTAGAAAGTTAGTTAATAATTAATTAATCAGCAGTTCTCCAAAGTCTTCACATTCTTTTTTTAAAGTTGCAACAGGTGCACTGATTCATCTTCAGAGCAAGCCAACAGTTCTAAAATGATGAAGATATCTAACCTACGATGGAACACCCCTCAACTTTGATATTAAGTAAGACTCTTGTTCAGTCAATGTTGTTCAGAATAGAACAGTAAAGTAACTATACAAAATAAGTTGGTATCCATAACATGGTTGAGTATCTTATATGTGAAAAATATTGTAACAGTTAACTTAAAGGTTTGATTATAAAAGAACTTAATGTCAATGAAAGAGTGTATGTCATTGTAAGAACTTAAATAAAATTGAGGTACTTTGTGGAATCTCAGTCTCAGAATCCTTTCCCTTGGTCCAACCATAAATAACCTTAAGTTAGTAACTATTGAGCTCTACTCATCACTGCATTCATCAATTAAATAAAGTTGTTGTAATTGGAAGTACAGTTGAACCTCCAATGATTAATCCAAGAGTCTGCCCATTACCCCAATGTGAAAGAGAACGTCAAAACCTAATTTTGAAAAGACAGCAGCTCATAATTAATTCAATTTAAGGAATGGCAGGAATGGGAAACTATCACCATTCTGCTTCATCCATGAATTCCTTATGTACAGTCCAGAACAGTTATATAGATGAAGCAAATATACCATGAGAAAAACTACAAACAATCTTGTGGAACATTCAATCTCAACAGTGTGCATTTAGTGATCCATTTAAATTATAACTGTTAATTTATTATGGCCTAACAGTGTAGATTTGACGAGTATACTTTGTATACTTGGACAGGCACCACTCTTCACAAAGTGGGATCCATAAAGTAAAAAAAGGGGACATGCCTCTGAAAAATAAGAGATACATATACAAAAAGGTAATTTAACAAGTCACAGTCTCACTCAAGAGTGAATATTGGTGAAAGGTGGAAGAAAGCACCCCAATAAGGAAAAAAAAAAGAAAAAAAGATATAACAGATATAGATAATAAGATATAAATCTCCGAGTTATTGTTCCAGTGCTCAACTGTAGAAGTATCTCCAACATACAATAAGAGTGAGATGCAGGTAAAAGGGAAGGTGTCTGAAGAAAGTGAAAACACCAGGAAATGATTACAGGAAAAAAAGAGACAAAAAAGAAAAAACTTATCCAATCAAAAACTAAAGAACAATAAAATATTGGAAAAATTACAAATGAAAGGGAACCAAGAATAAGAAACCTTGAAGGCAACAAATTAACCCACAGCAGGTACTGGACATATAAGACAATCTAATGTGACTGGAAATAAAGGTGTTAGATGGAAGGAAAACAAAAATGAAAAAAAGGAAGAACATGCTAAATGAGCCACCAAAATAGAGGGTAGGAAAGATCTATCTGGAACAAAAAATATATTGAGCTGCAGCAGCTGAGAAAATCAGATCCATGTCAGCCAGGAAGGAGCAATCAGTAATGCCTAACACAGAATGGCAAGGATGAATGAAATAACCTGGGATAGATGATGAATGGGAGGAGAAAGTAAAAGTATAAACAGATTCAACTCCAGTCTGAATGCATTAACAACCAATTTATAAGGTTGTGGAGCCATAGACAAAAACATACAGATTCAAAATAAGCTTAAAAGGCAAGGCAGAAACTGGTACCCAATTCAGTGGTGAACAAATCTAAGAAAGCAACATGAGAGATAAAAAATAAGAACATGGGCATAATAATACAAATCATCCTAGAGAAATGGCCTGCCAAAGTGTATTAAAGGACAATATAATAAAAAGAGAAGAAACTAATAACTGATTGAGGTGAAACAGCTAGATCATTGAACTCTAATCTGTATTGAGAACATGGCAATGATCACAGGGACAAACAAGTTATCAAACAAGAAAATAATCAAATATAGCAACACAAATACAACCCCACATGATACTAAAGTAACAGGAGTACCCCATCTAAAGAAAAATGAATAGGTTGATGAAAAGAGCCACCCTTGAGTCCCATTTAGAAGTGGAAGAAAAACTAATTTGACAGAGACAACGTCCCATCCTTAAATATCTCAAAAGCAAAAAAGTCATATGTGAAGGGAAAGAGCTGTAGATTGCAATTGCCAAAATATGGAGGTAGTAAGGTGGAAGACATACCAGAAAAATACTCAAGTAGGTGAAATACTTTGGAAAGGTGTATGACAGCCAATACAAATTGGACAAGTAGCAGAGAAAGTCCATAGTTGGAAAACTTGACTGGAGAAAAGATATAGGATTAACAGTTTTGTCTTGATGACAGCACTGCTAAATGAAAAATGATAGTTCAGTAGAATCAAATAAAGGGAGTGACATGCATCAGGTGGGTGTGTCACATTCTATTGGTGGAGGGTTGTCACATGATTGTTCACATGTAAGACAATGTTGAACCACATTGACCACAGGGTATGTGTGAGTTCATGTCTTGTGGCATGCAAAAACAAATAACTTTGCACACTGAGTGCAGCACTAAACAAGAACAGTTATTTGTGTGAGTAGAAGTAATGTACTGTATTGGAAGCAAATCTTATACAAAAATAATTTATATTTTATTTGCATTATTTGCATAAATTATACACAACTATATGAAAATTACCTGCAAGTATAACTTGTTGCAATTCCAGTTTTTTTATTGCACCATGCACACTTTTTGCCAGTTTTCTTCTTGGTTTTTAATGTCGGTAATTTCTGTTCTGAATTGCCTTTTGTTTTTGCTTTTCCAGAATTTGTTTTATTGCTGGATTTTGAAGATGTCTGTGAAAAAATAAAATACACAGTATGTATGAAAAAACAGTTGTTTTTAAAGCACTGATCAAATATTCACAAATAAACACTACTCAGATTTTCATTTTTCATTTTTTTAAAATAAAAATATATATAGGCACATGTACATGGGTTAAGTTGATACTATTGAAAACTTAAAATTAAGACTCAAAACATACCCACTCTACAGATAATGTGAATAATGAAAGATGAACACTTTGTGGGTAATTCCAAGTACTGAAATATACTAAGAATAAAGCAACATGTTGATATATAAATGGAGGTTTTTGTATCTTGCATTGATTGACTATTCATATATGTACTTTAAATATAAATTGTTCCCTTATGGTCTTAAAATCTGATGTGCATATTAAATGGCAAGGGAAAGTCACTTAACAAATATTTTGCTTTAGTAATTTGTTAATTGTTTTAAGATGATAGGAATAGTGTGTGGATTTTGTGTTTCTATATTTCCAAAAAGCTTTCATAAGATGCCAATAATGATTACCTGAGAAAATAACATTTTTAGGTTTTGGGGGAAGAATCTAATTAACTGAACTGTAAGATGCCTGGGACTTTGTTCATTCTTAATTAAATGAACAATACTGAAAGGGCATTTTGGTAAACTTTGTTAATGAAATTGCCTCATTCATAGCTCTATATACATTGAAAATATTGGAAAACTATAGTATGACTTGAGATCAACTATTAAGTTGGACAAACATTATCATTTTCCTATACTGGAAATGTATTTCTGACAGGTACTTCCTTCCTCTCATAACATTAGCTTTTCCTCCATTGGGTTGCCCTCCACATGCAAACTTTTCTGTATTACATGCTAAAATCTCTTCACACATCCTAAGAAACTGATGTTGGTGGGAACTATGTGTGAGAGTACTTCCAATAGGGAAGTACCTATCAGAAATACATTTTCAGTAGAGAATATTATAACTTCCAATGCAGTACTTTCTTCCCCTTAAAAGATTAGCTAGAATCTCACATTGGAAAGGTGGAGGGGACCAGTGTGAGGGAAGAACAGACATACCCCTTATAAGAAAAGTAGTTCAGATGATCAGAGAAGGGGTGCCACATCACTTCTAAATCAGGTTTCTTCTCATGGTGAACAGCTTGGAATAAACGTGGCAGAAGAGAAAACTAGTCCACTAAAGTGTGAAAGGATAAGTTAGGAAAACAATCCCAAATGGTTGAAATATGAAAACTCAATTTCACAGAAGTAAAGTTGGTAATGGAGGATGTGTCCTATAGTGTAGAGTGGCTAGAGTGCAGCAGACTGTAATTAGTAAGTAAACTACATCTAAACCTCCTCACTGAGTACTAACATCCATGCAAGGGAAGGATGAGGACAATACCAGCTTCAACCAAAGTGTGGATGTGAAGAAAACACTGACTCCAGGGAACAACACAGGATGAGCATTAAACTAGTGGTCCAGGAATGTGTCATCCAGTATCCAATGGAAGTCCATTACATGCAATCATCTTATGCAAACATGACATTGATTCGTAACATCCAAAAGTGAATAACCTCTGTTGCAAGAGAGAATGAGAGAGCACCAAGAACAGAAATGGAAACATTCCACATATATCCTCTATGACCCACTACACAGAAGGAAAAATAGAGAGAGAAACATATACAACCCAAAACCTATATGAGAACTTGAGTTGATTGGTTCATTTAATATCTAAGAGTGCTAACCTCCTCACAAGAGTAGGATGAGAGTAACCAATCAAAGAAGTGAACTGCATTGAGACATATTACTCCTTGGCATGTGCCATTCAATCCAGATGATGGTATGCCTTCTACACTGGCAGAAAACCACTGCCTCATTTTGAATTGAATGTGAAACCTTTCCAGCAGGATACCTGCATGTTCAACTATCCCAAAAACTTGGATTTCAAAAGTGGTAAGGACTCTCATACTTCACTATAAAAAAGGGGAGGATGAAGAGTGTTGGAGAGCCTGGAAAAACAGCTACACCTGAGACAGTGTGATGGGTGATCAGAAAACCATATTTTGAAAAGCAGACCATGCTGATTTATTCAATCAAGGCATCACAGGGATGGGCAGCTATTCTCTTTGCTTTATCCTTAACATTCGTGAATGGTACTGTTCCTGAAGGGACCTATTTATGAAGAAAATATCACAAATTTATTGACATCCAATGATATTGTGAAACATCCCCTCTCAAAGGTGAGCATGCAGAGTCATTGAAGGGGCATGAGAATAAACATGGTGTATAGTACAGAGTTGTTTGTGTTTGTAAAGAAAGGCTAGTCAGGCACCACTTACTAGAAAGCAGGACCCAGGGTTTGAAATTTGAAGGAGGAGCCCCTGAGAGAAAAGAAAGTACAGTAAAACCTGTTTAAGCTGGAAACTGCAAGGGGCAGAAACCTGTACAAGCCAGAAATATCAAAATTTTGCAGCATTATATAAAGATTTATCTTATAAAAGGCCCTCTATATGATGGAACCTGTGTAACTTAGATGGAAAACTATCTTTCACCTACCTCATCTATCAACAAGTAAAATTAGAAACTCAGTAAGGCAGGAAAAATGTTTTTGAATAAATATTAATTTCTTATTTAATTTATAATTTATTTAAATATTAATAAATTCTTGTTTAATTAATAATTTATTTAAATATTAATAAATTCTTGTTTAATTAATAATTTATTTAAATATTAATAATTCTCAGACATTTTGTTACAGTAGGTATTGGTTAAATATATTCTGTTCTTTTTTTTTCGTCATTATTTTTGCAGTAAAATTAGATTCATCATGATTTGTAGAAATATATTTGTCTTTTAAGTGCAAAATTCTACTCTTTAAATAATTCTCATGAGAAAAATAAATTAATATCTTCTCTAATTTTAAAATTGAGGGAACATTTACCATGGGTAATTGGTAAAAGTGAAAATCCATGCTATTTCAAAAATTTAAAAAAGAATCAACTTTCTGTGGGATGGAAAGCAAATAATAAAGTGTGGATGACAAGTGCTATATTAGAGGAGTTTTTGAACAAATTAAACAAAAGATTGGAACAATAAAATAGGAATATTCTAATTTTCCTAGATAATACAACTTCTCACCCAAAAGTTCAACTTTCAAATGTTTGTTTAGTCTTTCTACCTCCATGTACAACATTAGTTCTACAGCCACTAGATAATGGAATTATACAGTGTATAAAATTGAAATACAGAATATTGATGCTTCAGCATACTATTGCAAACAGGGACGACTGTAAGAGAGCATTTGAAATTACTATGAAAACTGACACGTTAGATGCAATTGATTTTTAAGTCATTCAATAAAATGCGTAAAAGATGAATGCATAATAAAGTGCTTTTGAAACTGTGGATTTATTCTTGATGAGAGCAGATATTGTGGAAAGGTTGTTTTGACAATTCTATTGAAATCCAAAATCTGATTGAGAAGATTGATCCAGATGATTCTGTGAAGATGGAAGTTTTGTGAACATCAACAAGAATGTTTTAAAAGAAACTGATGAAATTCATTTAAAATCTATAATAGAATTGCAAGATGGTAACAGTGTGAGCAATTCAGAAAATAAACTTCATGAAAAGGCCAAAGAATTAACATTCTCTTGTAACGGTATGAGAAAGCCCATTAAAAAGACGAAACAGTTGAAACTGGACACTTTCTTCAAATAAATTTGATTAAGTTTTTATGTACTTGTGTATATTTTGAATTCTGTTTTTTTTTCTTATTCTAATAAATATAGCATAAATAGTGTAATAACTTTCTTCACAAATGTCTTACTTCCCTTGAGTCAAGCAAGTATAGCGTTATTCTCAAAAATTATATATAATTAAGGAAATTCATGTTCACTATGTCTAAGCCAAAAAACCTGCTTAAGATGGAAATTTTATTCTGTCATGTGCGATTCCACCTTGGACAAGTTTTACTGTATTATTAGATACTTACTTAGTCCCATAGCTACATCAAAGTTTCAAGTATAGCCACAGGTGGTAGGCAATACCTCAAGGAAGCAGAAATGACAATGTGAAGTAAGTATTGAAAGATAAATGTTTGAGGAGTGGTCCACATGCCCAACTGCAAAATCTCCTCCAAAGACTAACAAAGACGAGAAGCAAGGTAAAAGGTCAGGCGTTAGATTTGATGGGAGGTATCATGGAACAAAGCAGGTTGGTAAAGGGACAAGAGGAGAAGAAAATACTCCTCAAGGAATAGATGAAACAAAGAGCATGAGGCAATGAGTTAAACAGAGTTAAAGTAATGGAATGGAGTATCATATTAATGTCCTGATCTGGTAGTACTGAACACCTAGGCAGCCAACATATCTGGAAAGAACAAATAAAAAAAACAAGGACAGGGGAAAAATATCCTGTGGTAACTAGGAAAATGGAAAGTATGAGATAGGGCTGTCTGATAAGTTAATACAGAAGAGATGAGCAGGTCAATGACCAGGCTCTAGTACCCTGTACTTTTTGCAACCACAAACAGGCAGGAGGAAAATATCCAAAACCACGTGAAGCAGCTTCAATAGCCAATTGTGTAATGGAGTGCTACTTTGAATAGACATTGGCATGACAAGGGATATCAAAAAGTAGGAACAAAAATAGGCATGTGGGGCAAAAAAGGATTGAAAAGCTATGAAGAATCTCTCTGACAAAAATCTATGAACTAAAATCAGATATGAAAGGACTCTACTGATAATGAAGGTTGCCAGAAGAGCTTTCACTAGATCCGAACTGACCACATAGTCACCAGAACAATTGGTGGCATACCATGCATCATCATGAAAAACAATGAATTCTGGCACCAAGGGAAGGGTTGGAAAGCAGAGGGTCAGAGGGAGAAACTGGTGCTATGCTCAGTTCTGATTGAGACAAATGAGTCATCAGGTAAGAAAGAGTAGATTATTGTTAAAACAAAGCTAACCTTGACTCTGTAATTACTTCCAAAGACTCTGGAATCATGCCAAACATGAAACATCTCCAAAATAGAGCCATCCAAAGGTCCCATAGATAAAAAGTTAAGAGACAAGTCTGTGACAATAGGGAATCATGACCCAAAAGGTACCAATCAAAAATAAACTACAATTGCAAAGGCAACAGCAGGAGGCAAAGGTTGTTCACATAACACTCAATCTCCCTGCAAATAAAGGCTTATAAATTCCTCAATGGGTCACCCACACCTCTTAACTGAATTATGGTATTAGACAAATAAGGTGTACCCAAAGTGGTAACATTTACTGTGTCCTACAGCTGAAATTATAAAAGTCTATTGATAAGATTTTATGTCCAGTAGTTTAACCATATATGTGTGTGTGTGTGTGTGTTTGTGTGTAGAAAATTCTTTTTTTCACATTTCATGTTCAAGAAAATTTTAGATTTATATATATTTCTACCTGAAATATTGCACTGTATAATTAATAATGACTTTTTCACCTTCATTCATATTTTATATTTTAATCATTTTATTGTGAAGACAAAAATGCCTTTAATAATTACAGAATAAAATGCTTCAGGTGAAACTGTAAATAAATCTAATATTTTAATTAAGAGAAAGCACAGCCAAAAACAATTTTTACTCATAATAGAATAAAAACATACCTTACGACAAGATACACCTTCATTTTTAGTCACTGGAGATATTGGCTTTTCATGTTTTTTAGCTGTTATTCACAGAAAAGATAAATATTATTCTAGTGAATGGCTTATAAACATAAGTTGTGAATAAAGATAAAATTACAGTTATTAAAAAGTATTTCATGATTAAAAACAAATTTGGAGAACCAGAAAAATGAAAAAAAAAAGTTTTATTTTTATTCAGATAACTCAAAAACAATATTCTTAGATAGCATAAAATGAGCAATTCATCAGTGATACAAAATTTCCAATTACTCTTATTCTTCTTCATGAGCTGATATCTCTAATTATAAAGATCTACTAATGCTTGTACAATTATCACTCATTTATACAGACTTTATCAAAAAAGAAATAAAAAAGTGATGTCAGTGTAAGAAAACTAGTCATCCCAATTCAATGTAAAATAAGTTTGATTGTAAAAATTACATATGCACATATATACAAATTTCAATGATGCCTCTAACATATTATTATAAATTGAATAGTCTCATGTATTTAACTTTATCAAGAATTTTATGCTACACAAAGTAAACATATTATTTCAAATTGAATAATTTTATGTATTTAACTTTATCAAGACTTTTGCACTACTTAAAATAAATATTGTTTATCAGGAAAAAAAGACTTTTCACTTGCTTAATCTCTAAATGACTCTCTTATGAGAGTTTTGTTAAAAATAGATAATAACAGTTTTTAATTTCTTTGAAATTTATTACAAACATTTATACATTTTACTTTTCATAAATGAAAGTCTTCCTATCTTGTATAAGATTATGTGACTGAGATAGCACTGGGTCATAAGATATTTAACTTTAATTAAAAACTTTAAGTTTGCCTTTGACTTGTGTAGTTCAACCCATTACAGTATCATAATTGAACATTTCCTAAGAATAACAACATGTGTCGACACACAAAGAACAATTATATAAACAGCAAATCATCAATTTCATGAGTAAGCTTTGGAATTATAACACTGGGTATTACTGACAAATGCAGGTGTTTCAAACACATGCTAATTTTCTTAAAATTTCAAAATAATAAACTACAGCACTATGAAAACAAGAAACCTGAAATAAAATTTACATTTTCATGAAGATAAAGTTAGATATATTTGGAGTTATTTGTATGCAGACCGACTGTGTCCTTCACTTTAGAAGTCACTTAGCATTACTCCATTGTACTATATTAAATAGTATACCATTTACTTTTAATTTTTTAAACTGTTTTAAAAAAAATTGTATTAATGTCCTGTCAGTAGACAGGTTATTTTTCAAACAGTTTTAATTTCTTGTTTGTTCAATGGCTTTTCATTTTATTATATATGTTGTATGTTAAGCTTCAATAAAGTATTACAAAACATAACTCCATATTAAAATGTATAAATATTTTATTGTGTTATCAATGAAACAAGAACATTTTCATTTAAATTTTAAATATTTCTTTATTTCTTTTCTAACCTCTGCCATTTATAACATAGCTGGGATATAAAATTTATCTGTATTATAACTAATTAAGTGTACTATAACTGACTTATTACCCTTCTTATACCATTAGTTCAAAGTTAGTAAACAATATTATAAAATTACTTGTTAAATCTATGTAACTACATTTCAGTATTTGTTCTTATCAAGCAAAATTATGTAGGGCATTAGAATATTTAAATTTAAAAAAACTTTCTCAAAGACTTTCTATCATACTCACATTTGTCTTGTGGACTATTCAACATTGCTTGATCAAGCATTTTAGGAGATGAATTTAAATTTTCATGAGATGAAATATATAAAGGCACTAGCTGATTTTGTGACCATCTTCTGTCACGATAATCTGAAAGGGAGTGTGAAAGAGGACTGAGTACTGTACTATTAAAGGAGCTACTCAAAGACAGATGACTATTGGACTGTGCAGAATCAGTTTTCTGAAGATCACTGTTGAAAGAATTTCTTGATGCCCAAAATCGTCCATTTTTCAAAAGTCCATCAAATGGTCTATACACATTTCCTTTTACGGGAGTAGTTCGTGGACGACTTTGAAGCCACTGATCAAGGTCAAGTAACCGTCTAGAAGTAGTGGGAAGAGTTCCTCCTTCAGACATAAGTCTAGTTGAGTTCTTTGACCTATTAGTAGATGTCTTATGTGAGGGAATAGTTTCTTTATCCTTAGTTTTGTCTTTATGAGGTAAATTGGATGAAAATAGTTCATTATCAGCTGAAATGTTACTATACTGAGATGCACCAAGACCTGAAGATTTTCTATACTGAGGTAGAGATTCATAGCTTGTATATTTTGAAGAACGAGATTCAGGAGTATCTCTTGACCTGGAAAGATTTTGCCTCCATGGCTTTTGGCGACTTTGAGAAAGGTGTATAGACAATAGGCTAGCTGCCAAATCAACTAGTTCATCACCATCTTTCCTATGAGAGGAACTACCATTACCTTTAGTCCACAATGATAAAAAATTTTCATTATTCTGCATTGTATCTTGCTGAAAACGAGTTGACAGGTAAGTGCTGGTGCTTTCAACTGTCAAAGGTGTAGCTGCATTGAATTTAGATTCTTTTTGCACAATTGGACTTGAAACTGATATTCCAGTCTGAGAATGCGAGTTAAGAGCAATAGTACGTTTTTCTGCAGAATGATTTTCAAAGCTGTTTCTTGAGGTTGTTTTTATCGGTGGTAAACGAAGTGGGTGACTTAAGTGGGTGCCACCGACAACTGTTAATGGAGATTTCTTTCGTCCCAATTTAGTTGCAGAAAGGGATACAGATCCTGATCGAGATTTTTTCCTTGTCTAAAAAAAATATTGTTGTTGTTACTTTTTTACAGAAGGTCACATACAACTGAATTAAGTATAAAAATGCACATTAATAATAAATTTTCAACAAGTATTTAATTTTAAAAATCTTTGGAAATATTCTTACACTAGCTCATATAATAAAAATGTTTTTAAGAATTTCTACATATGACTTGCTCACCTGAATGTGTTGTTCAAATCTTCATGAAGTATTCACTTTTATGCATTTAATTTACACTAAATACACATCTTAATACTTACCCCATAATTACCCCAACAATGTAGTGTTTAAAGCTGAGTTGGATATGTTATTGGAAAAAATATTCTGAAATACTATATCTTTGAGAAATCTATATTGTAGTTGTTCCTAAAATTCTGCCATACAAACTAAAAGCTTTAACATGTGACATATATAATTTAACAGACATCCACAAACTGAATATTTTGCCAGTGTGATAAAAAACAAGATCTAATTGTGCTTTAAAAATACTAAAATTTTGTGCCACTAATACAGCGTGGTGACCTAAGGTTCATAACACTAAATAAATAGTTGATAATACCATACTTTCAATGTCACTGAAATATGTATAGTATATCTTCTTATTCAATAAAATATTTTCACCCTACTGGTATTGCTATATGTCACATTATGGTTATAATATGATCTAGATAAAATGTACATTATAAATGGTCGATTTTAATAGTTTATATAATAGTGTTTGTTTTTAGTTAAACAAAAAGCTGCACAATGGATTACCTGTGTTCTGTTCACCATTGGTGTAAAAACTCAGTTTCCAGCAGTGTAAATCCATAGAAATAATGCTGTGCCATTGAAGGATAAAGTTACTGCATAACTTTATAAAGTGTATAAGCAGACAAATGAGATAGGTGTACAAATGTTTAAATTAAATTATGGTGTTATTCATTGGTTGTATTTAATATGTAAAATTACTCTTATTATAGTTATTGTTTTTGTAGTTCAGTTCATGAGTGTAAATAGGCACTTGAGTTTTACTCCTTTTAGCCAACCCATAATCTTGTGTATTACACCAGGAACTACAATGTTGTTTGAAAATAATTATAAACATAACAGTAAGCAGTACAGGTAATTAGTTCAACTGCATATAAGAACAGATTAAATTCAGATAGCTAACTAACTAATGACTTTACATGTTATCTTTATTAGTTAATAGTATGTGATGAAGGGTTTTATTGTGTACAGATAATACTGTTGCAGTGCAGTAATCAACACAGTTAATTATAGAATGGAAAAAAAAAATCAACTACTTTAGATCTAAGAAGACTTAAACTATCTTGTTTGAAATTGTTCTTATCTAAAAATAACACAAATCAGTCAGTTAGTGTTGTGGACATCCAGTTACACAATCCATACACAGTTTTGTGCAAAGTAAGTTCTGTTAGAGTGACTATCAAATGCAGCTTGATTTGGAATATCTCTTTCTAATGCAGCCACAAAGGGAGCTTAAAATTAAGAAACAGAATTTTCTTTTTTCTTCTGAAAATTCTCTTTAAGTTTTATTATAAGGGACG
Source organism: Carcinoscorpius rotundicauda (assembly GCA_011833715.1). Lineage (NCBI taxonomy): Eukaryota > Metazoa > Arthropoda > Merostomata > Xiphosura > Limulidae > Carcinoscorpius > Carcinoscorpius rotundicauda. Next base: position 30,425,776 of record CM022398.1, read on the forward strand.
TTAATGACAAATAAAAATTCACAGCATTTCCAGCTTGAAAAATTTAAATACTTTAAATCTAACTTTTGGAAAGAACATTTTATTTTTCCCAATCACAGAGTATAATCTTTAAAACAGATAATACCAATTCTTTTATGTGTGATATACTTCTTTAAAAGTTTTTTTTTTCAATTCATCTGCATTTTTGTAACAAATTGTTGTTCTGATTTTCTTCACCATGAAATTGTACCCTCACAGATTAAGGGGTAGTCAAATATAGATCTATTTACACTGATATAGGATGTATAAGATTAATGTACAAAAACAGAACACCTCATTATTATTTTATAATCATTTGGTGATTTCAATTTTCTTATCTTTAATACCAACACATCATTAATCATGAGGGTATTTAATTATGTACATGCTTGTGACTCACTAATGAGTAGATATTTTGAAAATCCAAATACTTGTGGAGTTCATTATAGATATTAGAAAAGGCAGATCAGTAATGAATTATATTGTGTTCTTTCTCTCTCTCTCTCTTGTGATAAAAACTAGGTAAAAAGTTTACACCTTTATATATATTTTCCTTATCAATAATTTGCTGTTTAATTATTCTTGGAGTTAACTTGTAAAGGAATGGAAGATATTTCTGTGTGTTTAATATGGTCTTTGAGAATTTACTGCATGCATGAGAAAGTGAAAAAAAGGAAAGACTCAATCATCCTTTTCAAGGCATTCTGAGAACAGTTTATACATGATATTTAACTATCAAGATAAGATTTCCTCAATTCTTCACAGCTCTCAATGCACATTTTCCAGTACTCTTCCTGTTTTATTCTGTTAATCAACTTAAATGATGAAATAGTACTTTAATTATTTTAAGTGTAGTTTTGGTTTATTTCCTTTCATGTTTTATAGCATGTTTTATTCAGCACCGAGTATATTATATTAAAGAAAAAACCTTTTAACATGCAAATCATCAGGTCAATTAACAACCACAGCCAATATAATGTTGCAATGTAGTAGTATGTATCAGAACTATATTTTTGCATTGTTTGGCATCACCAAAAAACTGACCACTTTTTTAAAAAGCTATCTAACAGCTATTTCCTATCCAAAATATTCAAAAACTCAAATTATAAAGATGTGTTCTGACTGGAGATTTAGAATTTTTAAGACAGGGATATTCCTGAGCTTAATGCCAATGAACAACAATAGAATATGTATCAACTAAAAGAAGACCTGTGCGAAGTTATACCTCAGGAGCAATAAATAAAGTATGTTGTCTTGTAACAGAAGAGGGTCTACAAACAGAAAGGTAATTAGCAGAAGTCTTGTACATGTTCCAGACAACAATACACATTATCAGAAAGGACCTCCATTTAAAAAGCAACATTTTTTACATATATACAAGTTACTTCCAAACAGCTGGAGAATGAAATGGGCATTCTTGGTATTCCATACAAAAATACACTTGTCAAGTTGCTGAATGCAGCACCTATGAATTTATGTATGATTGGGCTGATAACCCAGGCACAGAGTACACACAATCCTCATGCATTACAATGATTATGAAAAACATAAAGCAGTAAGAGGTGTACTATAAATATCACATCCTTACAGAAAAGCTTCTTACAATGAAATCTATACTGTAGAGCTGTTGTCACACTGCAAGGTCATGAGGTAGTTCACTACCAGACATGATAATATGGATGGTAACAATGTGGCAAGATCCCCATATCATTTTAATGTAATGTAATCAAATTTTGTAGTAGTAATACTTAGTTTTAAAATAATTCTGTTATATTCTTGAAAATGGTTTGAGGTGTGTTTTGAATATTTACAATGAATAGGTATTAGTGATTTTTTTTCTGTTATTTCATTAAGATTAATAACATTAGATTTTTAAAGAAAGTCATAGCATACTGTTTAAGTGTATGTATTTTATCATGATTTTATGCCTTTATCCTCTGTTTATTCTTTGTCAACACTCATTAACGTTTCATACATAAGTTTTAATTTGCCATATACCTTAGGCCTAGTTTAATATTCTGGGCTTAATTATAAGGATATCATATATCCTGCTAAATACCCGAATAACAAAACAAAGAAATTGGGACTAATACAGTTAAATCTGTTTTGTGCATCTAAGTTCATTTCAAAAACGTAGTTCATATACAAATAAAAGCATGTCACTAACAAAATATCAGTAGACAGGATTAAAAATTTATGAATAAAAATTCATGTCAATTAACAATAATTTGGAAAGAAAAAAGGTGTGATCTCAAAATATAAAAAACAAAATAAAATAAGATATCTTACACAGTGACACTTTTATTTTGGACCATAGAGTTTTGCAATTAACTGAATTCTTAAATTCAAAGTGAACTATCTGATGATAACACAAACTGAAACAGCTTATGTTGTTGTTTGTTCTGTTTTTTGAAAGTTGCACAAAGCTATCTGCTCTAGCTGTCCCTAATTTAGCAGTGTAATACTAGAGGGGAGGCAGCTAGTCATCACCACCCACTGCCAACTGTTTGGCTACTATTTTACCAATGAATATTGGGATTGATTGCCGCATTATAACACACTCATGGCTGAAAGGGCGAGCATGTTTGGTGTGAACCTGCGACCCTCAAATTAAGAGTTGAGTGTCTTAACCATCTGGCCATGCTGGGGCTTTTATGTTGTTGATTTTAAAAGTCAAAAATCTTAAAAAATACCCTTTTTTTAATGCCATGTGTCTTCATCTTTTCTTTAAGAAGGCTCATTTTTTTCCTAGTGTTTAGGTTTTCTTGGATTCTGGCAAGTTCAGCTTCATCATCTGTAAGATTCTGACTAGATGAGTAGCTACTGTTGGAATGAAAACAAAAATGCATTAATTCTTGTGAATAACTTTGTGTAAAATGTGAAATACTTAAACTTTAAAATTATTTATCATTTAATGCAAATTACTAAAATCAAACATTTATCTAAAAAAATATGTGAAACCAAACTTTAGTCAAGATGTACCGATAGACAGAAAGATTTAGTTAAAACTATTATTTTCTTGACAACTTGAAGAATTTGTAAAAACCAAGGCTTTAAGTTACAGATATTTGATAACAGATATGTGTATTGACAAAGTGCGATGTATAAACTTTATATGCTAATCATACTTTTATTATAACAATAATTAAATGGCATTTTACATAACTGTGGCACCAAAGTAACATACATTTATTTACTTTAGAAAAATTTAAAAAAAAAATTAAATTAAAGATTAGATACTTTCTGCTTTCAAAAAATGTGATAGTAATAGGAAAGAAAAACAACAAAAAACATAATTGATAGGATGCTTCAGAAATAATTGTATTGAAACTAAAGGATAAAAATTTTAAAAAGATAAAATATTCTAAATTTTGCTTATTCTTGCTTTGTAGTTTTTGTTATTTTTACTCTTTTCAACATGGTAAAATAATGCGCCAAAACATTTTATTGACTCCACTGAAAGTATTTAAGTTCAACAATAATTTTTTTTTAATTATTTAATTTTCAAGTTAAAATATGGCCTAATTTTGCTCACAATAATCATTTAATTCATAAGATCAACCAAAGTTAACAATCTGAAAAAGTATTTCCAATAAATTTCTAAACAGAAATGCTATTTCCCTCACAGTTCTGCCAAAGAAATTTACATGCCACTAACCTTGAACTAATATCCACCTAAATTTATTGCTTAAAGTAAGCTGCTCTGGTTCATGATGACTTTATTGTGCAACTATAGTCCTCAAACAATTGGAGAGGGACACAACCTTTTTGTTCAATAACTCCCCCTTACACACTTGCATTTGTGATAATTCCCATCCTGGATAAGACAAAAAAGTGCATTGGAACTGGAAAGGACAGGTAAGTATCTATTCATAATACCTTTTCAGGTTAGGAAAAAGATAATTTCTGAGATAATACCTCATATCCATATACAAAATGCTTGACACCCATGCTGAAGGTAAAAAACTGTACCAAGAAGGGGTTAACATAAACTTTTACTTTGATGAGTTCTCTTCAAAATGTGCCAGAACAGAAAGCCCATGGAGTGTGACATTCAATGGCAAAAGCTTTGTAAGGACACACACACATGGGTGACTGCATCTTGTCTTGACCAGAATGGGAAAATCAAAAGAGTCTCAATGGTTACATAGATGGGGGAAATGTAATCCTGGCCAACCAAGCACCTGCACACAAGTAGTCACTGAGCTAATATGTGTAGTGTGATTAAGGCACAATCAAACCTTGTGGTTTATACTCACCTTGACTCTGATGGACAGACTATGATTGCAGAAGGAAGGCACAGTAGCTGTATGAGAAGTGAACTGTATTATACTGACAGTATTACCACAAGCCTTCTTCTCACACTATTACACTAAACCCAACCAGTGAGGATTCTCTACGGTCCACCACCTTAGCAGTTAAGAACTTCCATGTTCCATTTTAAAAGAAAGGAGAGATTTTTGTTGAAAAGACCCAAAGAAGCGCCTGGATTCCTTTTACATTATCAGCTAGAAAGGTTATTTACTGGAGACAGTACAACAAGTAACCATAAAAACCCTATTTTTAAAAGCAGACAAGCATAAACCAAAAAGTAGGTAGTCATTTTCCTGGAGCTCGCTTTTTCCATGAAAATCTACAGAATTGGCAAGGTATGTATAAGACAACTGAGTTATTTTGTTTGTACACCATGATGATACCTTTAGTGGTTTTACAGAATTCACCATTTCACAATAGACACTGGTAGAGCCTGAATGATTGATCTGAGTACTTTCCATTATATTTGGCCTGAAGAAATTTTGGGAAGTAAGCATACCCTAGAAGGAACCACCAACTGCCTGGTAGGAGAGATCTTGAGTGATGGAAGGGAAATAAAAGGAATAAGAAAACATGTTCACACATCTCAAAGATGGACAGTTGATTGAAGGATAGCAAGTGAAAGGCATCAAAATCTTGAAGGAGGCTTAAACAACCAGGTGATAAAAATAATGAGCAACAAACTGTGGGAAACATTTTCATGGCCCCTGGCAAAAGCAGAAAGCAAGAGAGTGAGACAAGTGACAAATCAAAAAACAGTCTGAAAGCATCTATATCTAGAGAATAATATACCAACCAGAGGTGTTGATGGACACATCAAGTAACATGAGAAGGAGAGGGTTCTAGGATAAAAACAGAAGATGGCCAGACCTATTTTTAATGCTGTCATCATATAGTATTCTAAGATAGTCACCTTTTCAAGTACTAAGCAGGCCTGACATTGGGTGTCTACAAGACCCGAATTTTTCAATATTGTATGAACAACTGCTATCACCCTCATAATGAAGAGGACCATGATAAATAACACTGAACAACAGGAAAAGGATATAAAAACTAATTTACATCTGAACAATCACATATATATGAGTGAGATAGAAGAAAAGAAGACACGAAAGAAAGTATAATCCTTCCCAACTGGCAGAAGTCTTTGGAAGAAAAAAATTGTGCATGTAGAGGAGTACACAAGTGTAGTGAAAGATAATGCAAGAAGCATTAAGAACACAAGCATTCCAAAGATAACGACCACAGGTAGGAAGAGGGAAGGAATGAGTCTTAAGTGAAAATTGTTAAAATGAGCAAGAAGTCAATGGCTTGAACAGAGAACATGCAAGAGTGTGCAAATCTAAATTAAAGCCCCAGTCAGACATGGGAAGGAGGTGAAGAGAGAAAGTGCAAAAAGAGTGGATAGGAAATGGAAAGAAAACACCTTGTGATACCAGGAAAGGGAAAATGAAGAGGGAACAATACTACCCAGGAATAAGCATTTGTGAATATTGAATAATAATGGTCAAACAGTCAAGTAAAAAATGAAGAAAGATGATTACCAGTAGGATAGTCAGGAGGAAATGATCAGCAGATAAAGCAATGATGAAAGACTCAAACTGTCTTTTTGACATAAATTGGAAAAACAACAGGAATAGGACAAGAGACAAATACTCGACTGAGAGTGGCCTAATGGGTAATGGACCAAACAAATGTGACATGTAAAGACAGACAATACCCCTTGATAAAAAATGGATATATTAGACTGACACAATAAAGAGGGGACAGTGAGTACTTGAAGGAAGATCTGAATGCTGAGCAAAAAAGCAGAAGAAACCAAGGCTGAGCTTGTCAAAGAAATACCACCAGGGGAACACAACAAAAAGAGCTGCATATCAAGGTAAGGACCTGAAGAGGAATTTAAAGAGGAGGATAGGATATAGAAAGAAGAAAGACCAAGCCTCACTTAAAGAATAAATAGCCACAGTCAAAGAATAAGGATATGTAACCAAAAGAGATGAAGCTTGCAATTGAGAGATGTGCCCAATCAAGACAGTACGTAATGAAAGACTTGTGGATAGAGTACAATTTAGCTAAGAGAGGTGGTCTGCAACAAGATTCATAGCTCCTGGCATATCACAAGCTACAAGATGGATTCAATGGGAATAAGCCCATTAGAAGAAGTCTAATGCCCAAAAACAAAGAGCCTGGAATAGGTGCTCTCTAAACATCTGATATGAGTAATGACTGTGTAATTACTGAAGTATTTTATGAGCAAGTAATCCAACAGATAAAGTAGGAAATGGGAATATGTACAAGGAAAAAGAGAGAAATTCAAGTACATTGTTGTGAATGAACTCTTGTTCCAAGTACAATTGCTGGAAGACATGTTGTCGTTAAGAGGTACAGCCCAACTAAAGAAGAAAGCACCAATAAAGGGACAGGGATATAGTTTGAAAAGTGGTAAAATAATGCTGGATGTTATCTGGATAGCATAGACAATGCTAATAAAACTCCAAAGTAAAGGAGAAGAGGTGTTCACAATGTAGGACAATGAATTCTGTGAAAAAATAAACTGATATTGCAAAGTCCAATGAAGGAGGCACATGTGTGCATGTTCCAAAAGAATGTGAGGCTCCAGGGAAGCTGAAATCCATAAAACCAATAGAACCTTTTCACAAGATGAGAATGAGAAGCATAAATCTTGGTGACTGAAGAAGATGCATGCACCCCTCTTGATAGAGAGTTTGTCCAAAATATCTGATAATATATCTTTAAAATGTTGAAAATAGACAGTGACAGAGAAAAGAGAAAAGGAAGTGGAACAAGGAGAAGAAAATACAGAGAAATGGAAAGAGAAGCCACAGGAGAAAACATGAAAAACTTCATCTGTCAGCAGGAAAACTGGGCCAAAGTCAACAAGATAGTCACCAACAAGAATAATAATGAACAAGCTGTCAAGTAAAAGAAGACAAAGAAAGGAGGATATACCTGAAGTCAGAATGGGAAAGGTAGCATTAAATTCAGTCAGCCAAAGACAGGAGACAAAGGGTAAGAAAGGAAAAGATGAAAAATATATGAAGGAAATGAGGACTAAAGTTGTGGAACTTCAGCCTGGGTCTAATGTAATGTTTATACCACCAAGATATGTACACAAGGAGGAGGAAAGTGTACCTCAATGAAGAACATACCTAGACTCAAAGTGTCTCAATGGAATTGGAACCAAGTAAGGTAGGACAGAGTTGAATAACAGAAACAGAGAATCGCACTGGAGCACAATGAAGTGTCCCCAACAAAATGTGGAGGGAGAAGAGGTAATATAGGAGAGTTGTGAGAATAAGACAAAGATATGAAAATGGGTAACTAGAGAGTGAAACAGAAAGCTAGAGATCTGTTCTTCAAGCAGGCTAAAGATATTTCAAAGACAGATAATCTACAAAAGGGAAAGAAGAATAGAGTAGTCAGGATTAAAGAATCATGAAAACAATAAGAACTAGGTGCAAGTGTGCAGCAATTCAAGAAAGGATACAGTATAAACCTTAATATTATGCAAAGAATGATTGATAAAGCAAACCTGAGAATTGGGTTCAAAGAGAAAAAATAAAATATTAAAACACACAGATGAAGGATAATGAAAAGAACTTGGGTGAGATAGCTCATCCAGAAAATGTTTGGAAGGTTGAATACATTCCTAGATTGGTAAGGTGTTACAAAAAACAAAGCATGTTAAAGTCATCATCTAACTAGCCTCTCAAAACTGAGGATAAAGAAGATCGACTGAGAGACAGGATGAGATCTATTAAGTATGAGGTAATCCAGAACACTGTGAAAAAGTCTGCACTGTCTCTATCACTTATCTTAATTTCAGAAGCAATAATAGAAATATGGTTTGCATGTTTAACTCTTTTACTTTCATAGGACAAACAGAATTCAATGTCACTTGAGAATTCATGAAAAGAATTAAGGTTTTTGAAACACAAACCAAGTGAAATGATAACCATGGCATGGTTGACAAAAGCAAATCTGATCAAACTGAACTCAGATGAGAAATTTTAACCTTGTGTTCAATGCAATGACATAGAAATGAAAGAAATTTTCACAACTGTCAGAGCATGAAGATTGTTTCATCCTCTTGTTAAAAATGTACATTCAAGAAGGAGTTAGTTCAAGGTTAATGTCATGTAAATCTCACAGGCTGACACAAGAAGAAATTAACATTTTTGTGTGAATAGATGCATTACTGTCTCACAAAAGTCTGCTTTACATTATCATCTCTTTTAATTACATTATAATTTGAAATTATGAAATTGTATACATAAAATTAAATAAAGTATGTTGTGAAATGTTTACAATTGAAATAAGAAAATAAAATTTTGTGCAGAAACATATATCTGTATCTATTGTATTGTTAATAACAAGTGTCTGAATTTAAAGATCAGTACAAAATGTTTCATAGGAAATTAGTAAAGATTAGTATTTGATTTATCATTGTATTGTAAATAAACTAATAAAATCAACACTTGCTTGTATGATGAACTGCTGTTTGAGTAATGTAATGTTGATAGCTACCTAGTAAATAACACATTCATAGTAAATAAACTTAAATCTTTAATTTTAAGATGATTCTTAAGAATACTGTTTGAATACAATTAACAAAATTAGTCTTCATGGCTTAAGTCAATATCTTTACATAGAGTCTTTATTAAAGTTACATCCATCTAACAAATTTAATTTTATATTTTCACCTTGCAGATCCAGATACACGAGAAGACAATCCATCATTGATATCAACAACAGTGTACATATGGACTTTTTCTCCATCTTGGAACATTACAACAGTCATAGGTTTTCCACTGGGAAGGCCCTCATTCAATTCCTCCCTAAAAATATAAAAATTTCAAAGCTTTGCATTTACCAAAATACTTATCCATTACTAATCATTTTATATTGTTGCAATTACCCCTTTAATATATAATCTAATTAGCCAAATTTAATATATTGTAATTCAAAAATCCTATTTCAGTAGTACATTTTCCAGTTCAACACTTATAGCCATTTGGTGCATTTTTACTTGAAAAGGAATCATATTCTTAAAAATATTACATGTTATTTTGAATTTAGCAAAAGCACTAATTTGTTTGTTTGAATAGCCAAAGGAAATTGCCCATCCAAAAGTCAAGTCCTACAGGGTGAAGAATTAAACCACAACCTTGGTTGAGTTTCAAACAACCAAATGGATTTTTTAGCTTTCTAGTTGTCTGATAATTATTACTTACAAAGGTGAAACTCACAAGCTAAATGTGTGAAAAAAATATGTATGCCTTTAATATTTTTATGACATTTGTACTTATTTACTTAATTTCATAAATTATTTTATTTAAAGTTGTTTCACTATGCAAATGGTCATGAAGTTGAACCGAAAAGTGAAAAAAACTCACTCAAAATTCAAAACAGAGATAGTTTTCTAGCTCAAGCATATTTTAATAATTAACATTCCTCCAAATGAATTAACTTTTTGAACAATTCTTTTAATCAAAAATATCAACAAATCACTAGCATATATGGAATAGAAATCAAGAATTATATATATTGGTTATATTATTTTGAAAGTTTATTTTGTCATGATCAGATGATTTTACCTGTTCACACGCAATATACCAATCAGTAAATAATTATATTCTAATTATTTCTTTTGCTAAGAACAAAATTTTTTACACTTTTATTTCATATTGCCTTAATTTACTTGGTTAAATTGAATTGATCACTGGGATTTCAAGCACAATTTCCCTATAATATACTTTCATTTTCACAACTATACAACACAATTAACATTCTTCCACAAAAAGAAAAACAAGATAAACAGTTGAGATGCAGATTATAAAGCACAGCCTATAAATACTGATTAGTCCATGAAGATAATTTCTGAATCATCCTTTACTAAATTTTTTATTCAATTTTATATAGTTTTTATAATAGTCTCAATATACAACAAATTTTACCTTAAAGAAAATGCAATAATACTCAGTTATTTATCTATTATAAGTTTACTTATCTTTTTAAAATATAAGAGAATCAGTGGTATAAAAGTACAATAATTGCTTTCCAGCTTTCGTGATATTTCTTTTAAATTTAAAATAGATGATTTTCCATGTCTTTCAATCCTACTGACTTACTTATATGAATTATGAAACTCGAAATTACAATTAAGATTTTATGTTTGTAGTTTAATAATGTATACCAATAGTGGTATTTAAGAATGACTTGTTATAAAAATCATACAGCAGTGCACCTAATTTGGAAATAATTACCACGTAATAGAACATTAAAAGTTTCCTTAATTAAAACAATTACAGTTAGAATGAAGTAATCGAATTTTATCTTACATTTTGGAAATATCACAATATAGAAAATACATGTTTTAAAAAAGATTAGTTAAATATTTCATTGACTAAGTCATAGATAAATGTACTACTTTATACTGAAAGTTTACCTTCTTGTTTTCAAGTACTCAGCTACATGTTGAAGATGTTGTCTTTCCTCTAATGGAACTAAATACAACAATCCAGTGGATTATTAACATTTTTCTTTAAAAATACTTTGTATAATACTTTGACTTTCCTTACTCTTACTTCACCTATCTGATACTTTTTCATAATTGCTGAATTTAAGCATAAAAACTAATTCAGCATAATCAAATTTAAATAATTCAACTTAGATGATTAACCTCTCATTGCATGAAATATTACATGTATTGCTACACAATCAGTTTCACTGAGATACTAGATATTAGTCAGTTCAACAAATAATGTACATACATACATTTTATCATAGATGTTTGAAATATTGTGCAAAACTTATTTACTTCTCTTCAAATTATTGGCCTTACCTCTGATACATTAAATTAAACATATATGTAAAAAATTTTCTTAGCTAGATTGTTTTTAAATGTTTGTATTAAGAATTTCTCAGAAGACACAAGTCTACATTGGTTAGGTGAGAAACAGAATTATGTTCCAACTCGTATAATATTGGTACCCAAAGGCACTGACAATATTTATTTATCTAGACTTATGGTATTCATAACTGTATCATCTTAAGACTAAACTTTTTTGAAGCTTCACTGCAGTTTCAATAGCTATGTATAAAGCAATCCTTTATATCGAGAGAACATAAAATGCAAATTTCATATAATACTTTAATCAACTACCCAAAACAAAACGTTTGTGCAGCATTCCCATTTGATTTTGAATCATGTAGATTTTGGCACACCCTCCAACTAACAGCTCAGATATTTAAGAAATACTACAATATCCTCAAGATAAACTTACATAACAAAGGAATGAGAACAGTACTTGAAGATGTCAATAAACAAATAACTTTTTGACATGACACATCTAAATATTTGTCTTTTGTTAGTCGTGCTTTTACTCATAGGGCTGTAATATCAAGGAGTGAGGACAATCAGGGCATGGTCTGACCACTGTTTCAGGTATTTATAGCTACAACTTATTTACAAAATCCTACTTCTTTTAATTAAATATATTACATTGTGTGTATGCAGTATCTGTAGTTAAAATGACTCACAATTCAATCTTGTTGCATTAAATTTGGGTGTCACCCTCTTTAGTTGTAATAATGGCCTAATAACTCAAAAACTGTTTTCTAAGGCAATGAATTTATTTATGAATGTGTTTGAAATAAAAATAATAAATAAATTAATGATGTTATAACCTTTAATCACAGAGAAACTTTGCTGTTAATCCTACCTCTTCGTGTATTGATGGGACCTCCTCTCATTCCTAGGACAAGTTTTAATGTGCATCCATCCTTTATTTGATAATCCTGGAGACTTTGTTGATTGTCTAATTCATTAGATTGCCAAATAAGATGTTGCTGTGTGATGGGTATACCTGCAAACAATTCGTTTTTTGTTATATTATTCTTATATATAATATGTTATTCATAACATAAAATTAATAGTCTCAGCAGTAATTAATTCCAAATATTCACAAGGTAGTTACAAACTCATAGCTTTAAACTCTTTATAACACTGAAATAATGATATACAATAAGCAACATACTAACAATGTAAGTTAAAAAAAAAACATAAAAATAATATATGGATTCATACCTATAGCTTTCAAAGGGAAGTTAGAGATTTAGTAGTCAAAACTGTTGTTATAAGATGAACTGTTAAATTCAAAACAGTTTGGAGAAAGAAAAGTGAATTTTTTTGCATAATTCTGATAAAAGCACAACACAAGCTTTCAATTGTTAATATATAAAATAATTGGTTATTATAATAACCTATGATATTCAAGTCAACATTCAGTAAAAGTTGGAAGAACTGTGAAAAAATATCAACACACACTCACCTACAAATAATGATTAGAAATATCTGCAAATAACAATTAAACTAGAATTTCGAAACTTGTGTATCTAGAAGAATATTATGTCAATTCGGCAGTATGGTCAAAGAATATAAATATGTTATTTAAAACTGAATTTAGACAGTGTGTTCAAAATAAAGATTTGTTTATTCTGTGGATGTCTACAATCATATTTCATGGTTTAAAGAATGTTTTAGAATCCATACTATATCCATCAAAGCTGATAAAGAGCTCAACAAAACCAGTAGAAGATCACATGTACATGTCTATGTATTATCTATCAACTATTGAAATAAAACTTTACAATTAATTTTACAAACTCCTGAACCAAAAAAATCAAATATAAATTGCAGGTGCTAAAGAGGATTATCATAACAATTACTATAACTAAAATGCTTTTAAAATTAAGGAGTTTCTTTTACCAATCGTAAACATGAACTTAAAGTTAGAAGATAAACATTTTTCTGTTGCTTTTGTTATAAACATCAAACAGTGAACAATGTAAACTTAATTGATATTTTTGTTAAGAACAAAAAAGAAAGACCTTCTAATCGTTGAATTTTGGCCTTTATTGACATTATGGTTTCCAGTGGAGAAACTTTCAGTTCAAATGCAGTTCCTGTCAGTGTTTCAATAAACAATTCTATGCGTTCTTCAGCCATCAGACAACTATAATAAAAATATGTATATTTATACACTAATGTGTTATATTAAATTCCACATTTCATTAACAAACATGAAATCAACACGTTCTTAATTCTTATTGAAAAAGCTTAAAAAGAATAATGTATTTTGAATTAATAAAATTAATAAAAATACTGGAAGAAAATTGTAAAGTTATAACTAACATAATGTTTTAACTCTCCTTTAGCAAAATAACAACACTGCAGTATTTTTTATATTATTATCACTTAAAAAAAGTTACCTGTAATAACCTCTGTCAGTAATCCATAACTTTCTTAGATACCCTGATTTAACCCTCATTTCAGCCTAACAACACTGATATTATCCATAGCATTGTTATGTATATATTCACTCATACACCAGTCTCTGTTGTGTGTTATGTTCTTGTTATGAACTAACATATTACTGTACAACAAATATCTTGGTCAAAATATGTTGCAACAAAAAATGCAAAATAATGAAAGATATGAAGTAAACAATTCACAAAAGGTTGCTGTGTTTCTTATTTAACTATTGTCTTTTATCAATACAATATATTATTTGTATTAATTTGTTTTACTTATATTGTTCTTTTTCCACATGTCATCAAATAATTCAGCTAATTTCATAAGCAAAGATTAATTTTCATGTTGTAACCACAGTAAATGTCAATATACACTCAGAGGAAATACAACTCCTTTAATATATGTGTAAAAAAAATAACACAGAGGAGAACTTAGTAAGGACCATTTAATGTGTTTTGTAAAACTTTCAGTTATGGGTGAGTAATTCTTGCCAGAAGGCAGATGATATTTTATTTTGGAGATTAACTTGGTAGCACAGAAAAGAAGGGTTGAAAAGCCCTTTCAGCTAAGTTTTCAAACACCTAGCTACTACTTTTAGTTGTATAACCTGTTAATACTCTACCTATTACATCTACTAACACAAGCCATTCCAATTGGGCTAATTAAGATTAACCAATGTAGCTAGCAAATTATTTACAGTCTATACACTAACTACATTAAATAATCAAATTGTAGATGATAAGGTGAAGTCCATGTCTTTACCACATTCAACACTTTACACAACTTAGTGAGCAAATGGCGATAAATGTGGATTTCTACAGGTGCTTTTAATAGAAATTACGTTTGACCAGTGCATCATTCACAACACTCACAAACTGTATTGATGTATTGATCCACAAATAAGTATCAGCCCACTTGATGAAGTAGTCAATAGCCACGAACATATCCAAGTAACTTGTTCTATCTGTGGAAGTGGACAAGCAATGTTCAGGATTATTATATTCTGGGGAGAAAAAATGATTCTTTGTTGTTTGTTGAAATTAAGGCCAACTCTTTGTTCTTTAGTTACTCTTCCCAGGTATCTTGAAGTACTGGATCACCTTTTAAAGTGAGATAATTATTGACATTTCAGTGTTGCAGGGACTGGCAATACTTTATGACTGAATCATACTCCCGTAGTGCTGTTATCTAGCATGCTGTCATTTCTTCACCATTTTTAAAATTTATTATCAACTTTTCTGGTGCTGGGTCCATTAAATAGTGAAATTTTACTGCATAAGTCATGAGTTTTTCATTTAGCAAAGCCACCTTGAGCTATCTGCTGAATCCACCGAGAGGAATCAAACCCATTTTAGCATTGTAAACCCAAAGACTTACTGCTGTACTAGTGGAAAACCAAATGTAGTGCCAATAGCTTTATGAAAAATACAACTGCAGAATTTTCTTTAACCAGTGTACTGGTTGTCTTTCATGCTATGGAAATGGCTTTTACTTACTTTTCACATATAATACACAAAATTAATCACATTTAAAAATGTTTATTATTCTGCATAATTTTCCTATTTCAAACTAAACATTAGCCACTCGATATAAAACAAATTTTACCTTAAAGAAAATGCTATAATACTCAGTTATTTATCCATTATAAGTGGTACCAGGACCGACAGAGAGCTAAGAGAGTTAATGTGAACAGTACACTTAGTGTACTGCTTATCATATGATGGAAAGAAAAATGGCACACAACTCAGCAGTGAACACAGAAACTGTAGAGAGGATCCTATGAGCAACCATCTAGCCACAACAAATCATGGCAAAACTGATTTTGAACCAACCATAAAAACAGGAACTGAAAAATGTTTGGCAAAAAGAGGGCAGTGGTTCCAAACAAGAGTATTCATCCTCCCCAGATGAGTTAGAGAAAGTTACAGGTGGGGATGATAATGAGCTATGGTGTGATGGACTGATTATCAAATTGAGCAACATCATCTAACAACAGACCAAATTCAGCCAATTGTGCCTGGATACAAAGACCAAAAGGAAGAATGGCAGATAATTTATTTTAAATGAATAGATAGCACTAGGTGGGGATGGTTGCATATTGCAAAAAAGATTGCAAACAGTGAAAGTGAAGAGGGAGTGCATAAGACTCAATGTACAGACTCTGGACTGGCAATATGCATAAAACCCCTGTGCAGAGTCAAATCCTTAGGTGCTGTACAGGGTCCAATATCTTCAAGGGAGTGGAGCAGGTAGAACCATAAACCAGAGCACAAAGTCAAGCTTGGAATGTATGAGGACATGATACACTTCCAGCACAATACAATAATCTGCTCCTCAAAATGTAGAAGAGAAGACAGAGGATAATCAGAATCCTTGTACGTGGTGCTGCTTAACATGAGAAATGAATATCAGCTTACACCCAAAGATAAACCCCAAAATCTTTGCCTCAAAAACCACAGGAAGAATGGCAATATTAAGATACAGTTCAGGATCAGGATGTAAACCTTAATGCTAGCAAAAACAGACACAACTGTTTCCAAAAAAGAGAAAGGGAAACTGTTTGCTGTGGTCCACTCCAATAATTAAATGAGAGAAGTCTGAAGCTGCTGCCCAATCAACCATTGGGTTCAATGACCAACAAGATATGAAGAAGGAAGTTGTTTGGTGATAGCACTAATTTTGACACTGAAAAGTTTGACACTTAAAACACAGCACTGACAAACTCCAAGTTCTTATGTGAAAGAGATATGGAAAGGGTTGAGTCTACATGGACATGAAGTTGCTTGTCAAGTAAAAAATTATGAAAAAAATGGGCAAATGGCCATATAACCCATATGAATGGAGGCCCTACAAAATACCAAACTCCATGTAGTGTCATAGGCCTACTTAAGATCAAAGAAGACAGAAACAAGATGGGGATTGTGTCCATTAAAGTATCTCAAGATGAAAACAGAAGACAGAAGCTCTTTTGCCATCAAGATCAGAATCATAGTAAGTCTCTCCTTGAGGCAGATAAAGAAACCAAACAGTAATTGTACAAAGAGTGTATTGAGTGCCACAGATAAGGTGGAACCTACCCAAAATCAATTAGGCAGATCTCTGTTAGAAGAAGGAGACTATAGTGACTGAAGAGGTGATGGAATAATAGTCCTATACCTTGACATCAAAGGAAAGGGCCCCAAGCAGTCACTAGAAGCAAGAGACAAAAGTAAACATGGACTTGCCAACTCTTGCATCCACAGGGGGCAAAAGATTCATTACATAATTAGAGAAGACTTTGTCAGAGGCATGGAAAGATATGTCTGCACCACCACTATAGCAATGTAATAGAGTGCAACACCATATGTCTGAGATGGAACAGGGGATCACTTCAAGTCTTTCGATAAGAAATGTTGTTTTAAGTACGTAAGTGCTGTACCTCTTTCCCCTCCACCAAGGGGAAACAATTTGAAGATATAAACACACCAAATCCACACTCTTTCAATCATGCAGTTGATAAGTAATAACTTCACAAAGAGTCAAAAGATTAGTAAAGTATGATTTTCTGTTTATCTTACATTAAAATTTAATTATACTTAAAAACTGCAAAATTTTAAATGATTACTGTTGTGTAAATATACACTAGTATAAATACTGATATTAATTGAATAACAAACTCAAGAATTTAACTATAAAATGTAACTTCTGTCTATTAAAATATGCATCATGTTCTCTCAATGTTCCTATACTTATGAGCAATGCAAAAACAATATGCAGAAAGATTTAACTATGTTACATGAAAACTATTCATACCCATTCTAGTAAAGACCTGAACAATAATTTTTTTCCATAATTTTACTATCTAAATTACTATATTAACTCAGAACTTTTGTACCAGTAACAAGTTATCAAAGCAAAAAACACTAATATTAAATATTTAATAATAGTATTATTAAATACCAAAAATAAGGGCATTCACTTCTAGAAATAAGAGGATGAGGAAGGGGGCATTTGTTTACCTTGGAATTATAAAACAATTCTATAAATTTAAAGTAAAACTTTTAGAGGTATACATAAATAAGGAAGTATTTGATAAATTATGCAGTTAAAAGTTTCTTGTACACATGTATTAACCAAAACCATACTTCATTTCTTTTTAACAGTCCCCTCTTACAGATGTATTTCATCAGGTAACCTAACCAGTAAAAATTTACAGCAGATGTTAATACCATGAAACATTTGACACCTGAAAGTTGTTTAAATGTGAAAAAGCAGGAGATTTATTTCCACAGTCTATAAAATAAGGATTCAAGCCTGTATTGATGCCAACGGGGTCACTTTCAACATTGTTTATAATTGTCATTCATACTTACCTTCTGTATTCTATATTGAAATATGTCTGTTAATAAATATATAAGGGCACAGTGGCTTTCCGAACACCCTGTACAATTAAAATATTTCAACGAACAATAAAAATAAATCATGAACCTCTAATTTTAACCTATGTTATAAATTATGTGTTTTATGTTCAAAAATATTATGATTTACAATAAATGTTATATGATACTTACGTAAATTTTAATCAATTAAAAGAGGTAAAACTGATGAACATGCGATATCTACCATCTCTTACTGCGTCCTGACAGTTCCAACTTGAAATATGCGGAAATGAAACTCATACTAAATAAACCGTATCCGAATTGTGTTGCCCATAGTAACCGCAGATGCGACCTCTCACTATTTGATAAAACAAGTTAAATTATTTAAAGATTAAACTTTTATAATTTTGTTAAAATGAATTAGAGATTATTTCTGCATGTGTGTTTTTATACAGCAAACCCACATTTTGCCATCTGCTGAGTCCACCGAGTGGAATCGAACCCCTGATTTCAGCGTTGTAAATCCGTAGACTTATCGCTGTACCAGCAGGGAACTTACAAGTTTGTTTGAAGTTAAGCACCAAGCTGTACATTAGATTATCAGTAATATGCTCACCATACGTATCGAAACCCGGTTTGTTGCATTTTAAACCCGTACACACACTGCTGTGCCACTGAGAGGCAAATGAATTATTGTATAATAAGTATAGCTAAACAATAAGTTTAATGTTTGTTTGTTTTGGAATTTCGCACAAAGCTACTCGAGGGCTATGTGTGCTAGCCGTCCCTAATTTAGCAGTGTAAGACTAGAGGGAAGGCAGCTAGTCATCACCACCCACCGCCAACTCTTGGGTTACTCTTTTACCAACGAAAAGTTGGATTGACCGTCACATTATACACCCCCACGGCTGGGAGGGCGAGCATGTTTAGCGCGACCCTCGGATTACGAGCGCACGCCTTAACGCGCTCGGCCATGCCAGGCCAACTAGACGGAAGGCAGCTAGTCATCACCACCCACCGCCAACTCTTGGGCTACTCTTATACCAACGAATAGTGGGATTGACCGTCACCCTATAACGCCCCCACGGCTGAAATGGCGAGCATGTTTGGCGCGACGGGAATGCGAACCCGCGACCCTCAGATTACAAGTCGCACGCCTTAATACGCTTAGCCATGCCCTGGTAAGTTGAAGGCACCAAACTAAACAATGAACTATCTGCATTGTTACCACCGTAGATACTGAGTTCCTGTTTTTAGCGTTATTAGCCCTGAAACATACAGTTCAGTCACATACGATAATAATAATACGGTATTATCAAACTAAAATAACTTTCGTAAAGAATATTATGTAGGTCTGCGTTATAACGGAACAATTATCAACATAAGTCAAGAATCAATACGGGATTTAAACGAACTGACTGGGTTTAAGCGAAGAAACAAACATACTGATTACGGTTTATTTTGTACAGTATGAACATCTATTTCAGTTGTTTTAAGTTGTTTATAGAATTAATATTATTTTGTGAGAAGTTGTTTTTTCAAAATTTCTTTTCTGAGAAATTATGTTGATAGTTTTGTGTGAAACTTCTTTGAAAAAGTTTTTTCAAAATACTGTTCTAAGGTGTTTCAGGGAAATAGATGTTTTCAGTTTTACCTGGAAAGATAGGTTGTTGGTAATCGGTGGAATTGTTGTCGAGGTTGTCTCTTTTTTAAGTGGGTTTCTCGTCAGCAAAAAGGACAGTATGAAAATTTGACTAATGTTTTGAGCGGCAAATTGTACACCAGCTCTGCCCTTGATGAAAGCACGACAGATCCAGTAAAAGTTTACAATTAAAAGATAACTCTTAATTTATAATGTGTTCTCGTTTTGTAGCTCTTGTAGTGCACTTTAAATGTCTTACCTTAATATTATTTAAAACATTTGACTTAAATAATTTTGTTTAAACTCAGCTAATTACAATAACTACTACAGCAACACTTAAGGTGATATCCTATAAAATATTTTTATTTTTATACATATATTTGAGGCAGCTTAATAT
Organism: Carcinoscorpius rotundicauda; assembly: GCA_011833715.1. Classification (NCBI taxonomy): domain Eukaryota; kingdom Metazoa; phylum Arthropoda; class Merostomata; order Xiphosura; family Limulidae; genus Carcinoscorpius; species Carcinoscorpius rotundicauda. The sequence goes on from CM022398.1 coordinate 30,445,845, forward strand.
GCTTTTGAACTGGTAACTTAATATTCCAAGACTGGTTTAGGTCAGAAAGTTCGCTTAGAAGAAGATGCGTCCACAAACTGAGAGACAACGTTTTCCTTGATATTAAATAGTTATAGCTCAATTATGGCTTTATTATGTACAGCACATACGTGGAGAACGCCTATACCCCAATTTTTTTATATCTATCTTTGCATTATACCCATTTTATTATAATAAACAGATTTCAAAATTAAATGGGAATGAAAGTATTGTGACCTATACTTCATACGTAAGAAGCAAAATATCATTCACAAATGCTATCAAAGTTTCTCAATTATTATGCAGTTTCATGAGGTAATGTTAGTAAATATAATGCTAATAACATTGATAGTATGTAATATCTTGTAAATTGAAAAAGCACTGTTATTCTTATTTTCAGCGTTATCAATCAGTGTTATCAAGGATATACAAGAAGTACACCATGTTAAAACAGTGAATGACAGTATTGATAGGAAAGATGAAATAATTAGACATATTAAAACATATACAATTGGTATGATTATGTGTGAAAACAATTTACAATACATTAAAATGAAATGGATTGTCATTCGAATCCACTTTTGTCATTTGACACCAGATTTCGATACGAACTCTTCAGTGTCATCTTGGTATAAGATAAATTTGATTTTCATTGTTAGAATATTTATAGAAATCATCTGAGATCACCTGTAAATATGAAAGTACAAAATTTAAGAAACATTTGCATACAAGTGTATGAGATATGTACGGTGAGGAAGTTGTGCTTTGATCATAGGCCATTAAAACTTTGAAACCTATAATTTTATCTGATCTTTTGACTCATTCAGGGTTTAATTCATACCTTTCCCTAAGAGAGCATGAAGCTGGGGGGAAAGGAAATTAGAATTCAAATTTGACAAAAATGGAAAATACTGTACTTCAGGGAGGGAAGGTTTTGCACAGGGGAAACCTCTTTCCTCCTATACACCCACTAAATTCAATATTGATACATTTGTTAAGTTTCATGTATAGAGAAACCAATTCTGTCATTGTGGCAATCTTGTATATTGGTTTAGTTAGATAATTTCTTGTGATAATTCCCTTGTTGTTTTCTGAACTCTTTCTTAAAAGATGTAACCAGAGAACTATTTTGGTTTTCTGTTTTATGTTCGCTTGTTACTCTGTTAGTGAACTAACTCCCAATACTTATTAAATTAATTATTCTATCAAGTAAAGGGAAACAAGTGTTTTATTTAAAAACAGTCATGGTAGAGTTTTTTACACAAGTCTTGTTGATTCAGTTTGTTTCGACAATAAATGTTATCTTCATTTATTGTAAACCGTTGTATTTCAGTCAGATCATAACACTGAATTTAAGAGGTGGCTGAGAGGGTGCCTTATTTTCACTACTATGTAGCATTTTATGCATATAAGTATTATAAACATAAAATAAATGATTGAAGTAAAATTAAAATAAAATAACGACATTGTTTAAAATAATAATTTGATTGTTCTTTCTTTTTTTATATGTGGCGACTATTTGCAGTGGCGCTGCTGGACATGAGCAAGCTAAACAACTGTTTAAGACTTTTGTCTATTTCTGTACTGTATTCACCAAGAAAAGACACACAAAGAGATATTTTCAATGAAAGTCATCCAAAACCACATCACTTTGTAACGGAAAGATGTTTGAAAATTAGTCATACGGCACTTCTCAGTCAGGCACAGTTGTGATGTATGTGCCCGATTGGTTTCAAAGTGAAGTACATACACAATGAGCAGGAGTTGAGTTGTTGTTGTTTTGAATTAAGCACAAAGCTACACAATGTGCTATCTGTGCTCTGCCCACCACGGGTATCGAAACCCGGATTTTAGCGTGTAAGTCCGCAGACATACCGCTGAGCCATTGGGGGGCCAGGAGTTGAGAAAAATATTCGCATAGTAGTGTTAGAGTGTAATCAGAAATTACCTTTTATCAAGTGTAGTATGTATTATGTTGGTGTATTTTTGATTTATGTAAATATTACAATTAGTAATTAAAAGTTTGGTGAGGGGATCTAAAAGTATTTCTACGTAGAGTCCCCCAGTAAGTTAGTATTGCCCATACACTTAATTATGTATCTAGGGCGCCGATGGAGTTTTGAAAGGCGTTTCAAGTACCTCTTTCTCTGATCCACCTGCAGCGTATTAATTCTCTATCAGTTTTGTGTCAAACCTCAAGTTACGGCAGTTACTTTCACTGGAACGTTAAAGAAATACCAGTTTTGTGAACAGGGTAATAATTATTGCAAGACAAACAAGTAGTATTGTATACATAGTGCATACACTTTATACACTTTTGTATAAATATAGATAAAACAATGAGAGCGCATCAACATAATATTTTCTAAATTATTATGCTAATATGTTCTTACTGTTGTTTGTTTTTATTCATTTCCACAGAGCAATTATTTTTCTTAAAAGCGGAGCATCTTATATTTAATCACAAACACAAAGGGCCCAGATGGCCAAGCGTGTTAAGGCGTGAGACTCGTAATCTAAAGGTCGCGGGTTCGCATCCCCGTCGCGCCAAACATTCTCGCCCTCCCAGCTGTGGGGGCATTATAATGTTACGGCCAATCCCACTATTCGTTGGTAAAAGTGTAGCCCAAGAGTTGGCTGTGGGTGGTGATGACTAGCTGCCTTCCCTTTAGTCTTACACTGCTAAATTAGGGACGGCTAGCACAGAAGGCCCGGCATGGTCTAGCGCGTTAAGGCGTGCACTTTGTAATCTGAGGGTCGCGGGTTCGCGCCCGAGTCGTAACAAACATGCTCGTCCTCCCAGCCGTGGGTGCGTTATAATGTGACGGTCAATCCTACTTTTCGTTGGTAAAAGAGTAGCCCAAGAGTTGGCGGTGGGTGGTGATGACTAGCTGCCTTCCCTCTGGTCTTACACTGCAAAATTAGGGACGGCTAGCACAGATAGCCCTCGAGTAGTTTTGTGTAAAATTCAAAAACAAAGAAAAACAAAGCGCAGTGTATGATAAAAGAGATTTTCATGTTTGCCTATAGAAGCTCTTTGTTAAGTAATAATCTAAATCATTTCATTTTTGGATGTTCCCCACTAGTACAGCGGTAAGTCTAAGGATTTACAACGCTAAAATCAGGGGTTTAATTCCCCTTGGGCAATCCCCTTGGTGGGCTCAGCAGATAGCCCGGAGTGGCTTTGCTATAACAAAACACACATACATTTCTGAATGGACTGTTTGCTTTGTAATCATAAAACGAGCCCGGAAAACACAGAAGACTTCAGGTAGGCAACGCGTTCGGGAAAACGTGGCTTGCAACTCCCCTCCCCCTCACGCACCATTGTAGTCACGTGTCAGTACTAAACGTTCCATGCAGAGTCTTTGGACTGGTGTGTGCTCATTCTGTTTCTGATACTCTGTTGTTGCAAACTTTATCCCATTCTTCTCTCTTTTTACCAAGAAAATGAATTCTTGTTTAGGAAGAATCGTTTTTTTTATCTTACTATTTGTATTGGAACAACCCAATACAGGTAAGTTACAGCCGTCGCAAGTTTTCTAAACCTATAAATTCAAGGTGAAAATAACCTTACTGATTATCAACAAGTATTTCAGAGCATAAGTGGGGTAACCCTAGTTAAAACTAAAATGATTTAGAGATAAAACATGCATAATACAAATATTATAAATGCTATATTTTAATGTGCGTTTTCTTTTTCAGCTATTAATAACGTTTATTTTCCCAGTAATTGTACCTTAGAGGAGGTATTTTATTGTATTTTTTATTTTGCATGGTTGTGTGTTGATAGTCAACGTTAAGTTGTTGGGAGAAAATTGCCTTATTGTTATCTGACATTTGTGCACATGAATCTTTCTATCGGACAGTTGTTTTCTAAACGCTGCAAATGTAATTAATGATTACATTTTAATTTTACATCTTATTACAAACCACACTCTCCATTAGCATTTAACTAAGTTTAAGATTTATAAATGACTTAAACAAAACTGTTAATAACAATTATAATTTATTAAGTGAGTTTAGCTCTCCATAACAATCGTTATTAATGAAAACTATAAATATCTATTATATCTGTTGATATAATACCTGCTGACGTCGTGAATTCTGGTATTTGGCGAAAGGCCACGTCGATACTGGATATTCTTATTTTGTTTTACTGTATTTTAATAAATTTCAACGCTGAATCACATCTTTTAACTACTTTACTACAATACAAGTTAAACCCATTTTAATGTTGAATTACGCCTATAGGCAATATGAATTCATTAAATAGTATAGAGGTAAACGCTACATGTGCTAATCAAATAATACTCATTTAACACATTTTAGCGCTGAACTGCTACTACCATCATCAGAAATTCAGCGAACAACCAGCAATAGTGGTACAGAAGTATGTGCTACATTTACTGATTAGATAACAAACATTTAACACAAGTTTAGCGCTGAATTATATGACAATATTGTAATATATTGGTTTCAATGTAAACTCTAATTGTACGAATTTTTTCTTTCACACAATGTTAAACTAATTCTTGTGAGCTTTTTAAAACTACGACACGTACATACGCATGCACACATTCAAATATACATATTAATATATCACATACAATCCATTCCTAAGAACGAACTTAACAAAAAAAATATCTCCTATCGGCCACAAAAGTTCCCCGTTAGGACAGTGGTAAGTTTATGGCTTTGCTATAAGAAAACACATACGCACGCAAACAACCTGCAATTCATTTTAACACAACAACAAAAGTCTAATATTTAAATAGTTTAACTTGTTTTACCAAAATATGAGGGGCTGCATTTGCGGTTATTATGGATACGGTCACAAAATCGTTTTTATTAAGTTAATATTTGTGCTCTTTTGACTAAACCAAGAATAAGTTATATCACATTTAACGCAGGTCTCCTTTTTCTCTTATCTGTGCCAATATAAATATTTTGATTTGTGTGGGATTGTCTTACAGTAATATGAGTGGTTTTCTATTAAACCACACTATCTGGCTGTGTAGCGTCAAACATACTATCATCATAATACGAATATTTAAAATAAGCATACTTTTAGGAGTATAATCACAGTATTAGTAAAATATTAGAAACTTTTTCCATCGTATCTCTGATTTCTTTCGTGTAATCTCGGGAGAGGCATTTGTTTCGAGCTCAATAAAGCTTCCACGCCATTAATCATATCTTCCCATTTTACAATTTGAATGATTTACTTTCGAATCTTTCATACCGTGTTTTGGTAGAAGGAAGATTAAGTAAAAATAATAAACATCTTACGTAGGTAACGGAAGTTGGAAAAAAAAACATTTAATTTATTTATATTTTACATCTACACTTGCCTCAAGGGCGTTTAGACTGAGCAGTTACAATATCTGTAGAGAACAGGTGGTAAGAAGTGTGACTAACTAAACGTATACCTCGGTAGTTGCATGTACGCGAACATGCTGCGTAACAAAACGTCACGCTGAATCTCTTAAGCATTTATATGACCTTAAGAAAGACACAGCATTTTTGTGTGCCAATCTTTATGCGTAAATAAAACAAGAGAGAGAATTATGCACATTAAACAGTATTTTACTTTTGTCACAAAGGTAAAACCGTAAAACAAGGCGTTCTTGGAAATGTAAGATTACTTTAGAGATGACAGCAAAGCTGTGTGACTGCTTATGATATTCATTTAAATTTTCACAAAAACTAAATGTACGCTAAGCCGTCCATAATTCTGAAGTAGTAGACCAGAAAAAAGACAACCGGTCAACAGCACCTATCGATAGCCCTTGGGCTGTTCTAATCGAATAGTGAGATCTGGCCTTCACTGTTATGACGCACCCACTACTTCACAGGGCGAAGCATGATTTTAAAATAGGAGTCAAAGCAAAGATTCCATGATTTATAATCCGCTACACTAAAATTAAGGCACCACCGACCTATAGCATTAACACGTACATATGCTTCGTTAACTGTTTATGAGGGCCCGGCATGGCCAGGTGGGTTAAGACATTCGACTCGTAATCTGAGGGTCACGGATTCGAATCCACGTCGCACCAAATATACACGCCCCTTCAGGCATGGGGGCGCTATAATGTGACGGTCAATCCCACTATATTCGTTGGTAAAAAAGTAGCCCAAGAGTTGGAGGTTGGGGGTGATGACTAGCTGCCTTCCCTCTAGTCTTACACAGTTAAGCAGATAACCCATGAGTAGTTTTGCCCGAAATTTAAAACAAACGAACAATTCGGGGAATATTAACAAATTATCACAAAACATGTCTGCGCATTTTTATGCTTAGATTGTACAAGCAACTATTAATTAGCCTTCATCACCACTATTTCAGCATTTCATTTAACAGAGTTTGAAAATGTTTAGTACCGTACTGATTTTCTTATTGAAAAGTAGGTATGAGGTTTTTACTGCAAGGCGATTTTTTTACAGTGAACATTCAGACTGATTTAGTCAGTCAAACTTCTTCCTTTCTAGTTTGAAAAGAAAGCTATGTTGTTTTATTCGGTTAGAATTAAATACAGGGTGGTCGCTAGAAAAGCGGAAAATTTGAGGGTCAGATATCTCACAAGTTACCCTTCAAAACGCTACACGAGCTTGGATTTCTAGGTTAAGACGCTGCTCTGAAGTGCACGGACGACATTTTGAGCATCTATGATTGTAATATAACATATGCCTTTTAAAAACTTTGTAAAAGTTATTCTTTGTAAAAATAAATAGCTGTTTGACAAATGTTCCGCTTTTCTAGCGACCACCCTGTATTACTGACGATTACATCATTATTATGTATTCAGCTATTATATTAATATTAACATATCGTTGTTTGAGGTTTTGAAATACTTGGCGTCTTTAAATGAAATCCAATTAAAGATTTATTTACCTTGTTGGAGGTACTGAACCCCGGAAGTTTCGTACTTGCATTCACCGAACCCTTGGTAATTGGAAAAATATATTTTTTTATTCAAAACACAGGTAGATATTTTATGAGTGCACAAAATGATTGTTTTGTTTCTTTTGAAATTTCGCACAAAGCTACTCGAGGGCTATCTGTGCTAGCTGTCCTTAATTTAGCAGTGTAAAACCAGAGGGAAGGCAGCTAGTCATCACTACCCACCGCCAACTCTTGGGCTACTCTTTTACAAACGAATAGTGGTATTGATCGAACATTATAACGCCCCCACGGCTGGGAGGGCGAACATGTTTGGCGCGACACAGGCGCGAACCCGCGACCCTCAGATTACGAAGCGCACGCCTTAACGCGCTTGGCCATGCCAGGCCCCACAAAATGAACCATGCATCAGTTGCACACAGTATCACTGTGTTCAAAGAACAAAACCAACAAAACATGAATTTCAAACAAAACAAAAACATAATTCAATGAATATTTACTGCAAATCAATGTGACTTTTGCTGTTGTCTTTCAGAGACAAGTTCAGAAATGAGCAGCCTCACCTTGGCAAGTGCCACTCTCGTATCATTTTCGCAACAAAGTCTGTTCCTTTTCTTCGTTTTTATGTCTACTATCCTCGAAAAGGATTGTTTGCAAAGATACGTTGTAACAAACGGTATGAGTATCTCAAGGGCTTTCTTAGGAATACGAGTGTACGCTACGATTTGGTGACACCAAAACGTTGAGAGCGTCGTTGTTCTGAAAAGTTACTGTTGAACCTGGCTCTGCTGAAGTTAAATGATTTCGTCGAGATATTCATCATTGACATTTGGTGTCGCAACACTAAACGTGAACGGCTGTCTCACCCATGCTGGATATGACTCTCTGGTGGGGAAGTATCCGTCGAAAGACTTTGCAAACTCATCTAAGTGGATCGCAATTGCTTGCTTCAGTTCGTCGGGTTCAAAAATGTCTCCAATTTCAGACACAACTTCGATCTTACTTAAACAGTCATCCATCAGGAAAAGGTTTGCGAAGTTATCATTCTCTGTTCATCTTTTCCATAACGGTAACTTTTTTGAAAAGCCTTCAGGTTTTCTTCCGCTTCAATGATGTTGACTCCACCTCTCAGCATCTGTTGATTGAGATGATTGAGAGCATTGAAGATATCGGCCATGTACGCCAAAATGAGAATTAACTCAATTTTTTTTTTGCATGACAATGCTGGTGCTCTCGCAAAAACAGGGATAATTTCATACGTATGGCAAAAATACGATTCAGCACCTTTCCCCGGGATAACCACCGACCGTTAGAATGGTACAGAAGTACCTCGAATTCAGAGCCCATTTCATTACACAGCTCTTTGAAGATGCAGTGCTTCAGGGCACTATTTTGCACAAAGTTCACACGTTCCACTACAATTTTTAATACTTCTGTCAGTTTTGAAGGCAAGGTTTTTGTTGCCAACGCATGCCTCTGCAGAACACAGTGGGTTACAATGATGTGTGGTGCATCGGCTTTCACCAGCAAACCAAAACCAAAGTTTCGTTCCAGTATGATTGGAGCTCCGTCCGAATAAACTGCAGAAACCATATCCCAAAACAATCGTTGTCTCTGATGAATTGGCCTCCCAGTGGCTCAGCGGTGTGTCTGCGGATTTACACGCTAAAATCCAGGTTTTGATACCTGTGGTGGGGAGAGCACAGATAGCCGTTGTGTAGCTTTGTGCTTAATTCAAAACAACAAACAACAACCTCTGAAGAAGTCATCCACAAGTTTCTTCACGTCAGCTGCCTTAGTTTTTGTTGTAAGAGACTTACAAAATAAAAAAAAAATCTTTTATCTCGTCGTTCTTTATGTAGCGCACGAATACAACAAGCTGGCTTAGATTGGAAACGTCGGTGGTCTCGTCGAGTTGAAGGCTGAATTTTGCTGGGCTTGAAATAAGATCTGCAACTACTTGAGCCAAGATGTCATCGCTCATGTCATCTATTCTGCTGCTGATGGTGTCATTTGAAAGAGGAATTTGGGATAACTTATTTTCAGCAGCTTTTCCCAGCATGATATTCGCCATCTTCAAAGCAGTTGGTTTTACGAGTGCTTCACCAATGGTGTGTAGTTTGCCCTGCTTTGCGATCAAGTACGCAACTTCGTACGATGCTGTAAGGATCGGTTTGTCGATGGGTACAAAGCCGAGAACAGGCAAAGAGCCTTTTCATCGAACCTGGCTCTCTTTACCTAGAATTCAGCAAGCGTTGTGTTTTTGTATTTTCCATCGCCATGTAGCTTTAGGAAGTGTTCTCTTAGTTTTGCCAGTGCTAGACTAGAATTGCTCAACTTGGCATTGCAAATCATGCATTGAGGACGCTGACTCCCATCATGTTCCGTTATACACGTGAATCCATATTGTACGTATTCGTCTAAACACTTTCTGTTTTTACTCGACATAGTTAGTATGTAGGGACTGAAAGATTAGGAAAAAAAATCACAAATGACGCACGATTACTACAGTCACAAGTCGACTGCTAAGCGCAGGAAGTTCCCTGCAGCACAGATACTAAGGACAAACAATGTGACGTGATCAGCCGCAACCAATGATAACCAAGAGGAGCAAGACGTCACGAATCATACCAGTGGGGTGAACGGAACGGACACACATACAGTGTGTGTGTCTTGACCTCTGCCAAACCCTGAGATTCGATGTAACCCAGGTTAAGAATCACTGATTTAAATTAATTGTAAAAAATCGCACAATTGTGACACTTTACGTGTCGAATATTGTTTCCTTTGTATTATTGTAAATTACGAATGTATTATATTCAATTATTTATTCGACTATTGTAACAATCGCACAAAAACGAATAAAATGAACACTTAATTTCTCCACTGGTTCTTCTTTTAAGACCAATGCGTTAATAGTTTCACATTCTAGATGTTTGTCATGTACAGTAGAAGTTATACATTTGAACTGTTTAATTGCTTCAGTTGCTACAAAGAAAGCTTAAAACGACGAATCCACGTGAAACGTAAGAAACGCTCCTATAAACAACCCCCAAAATAGCGTGTGCGTTTTCTTGTAGCAAAGCCATATCGGGCTACCTGCTGAGCCCATCGAGAGGAATCAAATGCCTGATTTTAGCGTTGTAAATCCGTAGATTTATCGCAGTACTCGCGGGGGCACAAAATAATGTATTTGTAACTACCTATTAGGACTATTATTCTTGTTATATTTCGATGTTTAGTTTTCTTCACTCTATCCATGAAAGACAAATTGAAGAAGGTTTACATCTGTCCATTTGTACTACGGTGTAACTGTGTAAATTAAAATGTGGTCAGGGAGAGTAAACTCTCTAAGAATAATTTACCATATCGAACCAAAGTTCCCTCACCACCCCTGCCTCAGCGATAAGTCTAAAGACTTAACAATGTTAAAATACGGTCTTTGATTTCCACGGTGGAAACGGCACAAACAGTCCTTTCGTATAGCTTTCTGTTTAATAACAAACACATGGTTTAGCTATATCTGTTCATTATAGGAATCATACATAATACATGCTGTTAATGAAAAATGTGAAGGATGTATATTTTGTTTGACTAGCCATTGAGATTTATCTACGTACTCTCTTGGTATTGGACTGAGCAAACTAATGCTGCATTAACATGCTCTTCATTTCAAGTGAATGTTTTCTCGGAGATATCCCTCTACATAATTTAAACAAAAAATAGCATTTTCAGTCCAAAGTTTTCCGCAAGGTTTTTGAGTGATATAAGCGAATTTTGAGGATTAGTTTTACTTGTTTCTCTTTATTTAGTGTTCTATGCAGTTTCGCAGCAATTTTTAATCTAAAGCTGTTGTGTTATTCTAGAAAGGTGTCGTAAAGCCTTCTGTATACCATTTAAAATAAAAATGAAAAAACATTTATGTTAGTGCACTTAAGACAGGTTATCGTGATAATGTTGTTCTGAAGAAATTAAGGTCAGTAAATATCAATTTTCCTAACAGGACATTAACCTTGTTACCTTTCGAAAACAATCTCTCTTTCCAATCGCAAAGCTGACTATGTGACATGAGATATCTCATTGACAGTGTGTTCCAAAATGAATATACTGAAAATAAAAAGTTGAATAACTTTTTTATTATTTGAGATAACAACAAAATTCAACAGAAAATACCTTCTGAAGGCTTGTAAGTTTATTTCAATTAATTATCATTTTTATAACTTACATTATTTGTCATTATTATTCATGAATGTGTTTTATTTCATATTTCAGAGCTTATCATGTTTCTGAGTTTTTGAGTAAAACTCTTAAAGAGTTCCTCCTATATAATCCATTTGAACTTTAACCTTTGGGACTTTTTGAAACAAAAAGTCTATAATAACAAACCAAGGGATGTTGGAGAACTGGAACTTCGTATCTGTGATGCTGTTTTATCCATCCCTACAGCTGTGTTGAAAATTGTGTTCTCAGAACACGAACACAAAATTTGATATATCTCACAGTGGAAGACATAGAAGTTTATTATTTAAATACAACGAAACTTACAAGCCTTCAGAAGATAGTTTTATTTGGAATTTTGTTGTCATCTCAAATTATAAAAATGTCATTCAACTTTTTTTGGTGTATGCATTCTGGGACATCTTGTATTTAATCTTATCATTGAGCACTTTTATTGCATTTTTATCCGTCTTATCAGGATTATTGTTGTTCAGTACTAGATACTAATTATCAATGAGCTTTTTTCAGTACTTGTTGTCTGTTGACACTCCATATTATGCCCATTTATTCTTTCTCTCTGTGTGTGTCCTGCAGAGTTGATTTCTAGTAAGTTTGGTGTTGAATTTAATTTAAAGATAGTTTTATAACGTGTATAGAATGTGCTTACAAGTTACAAAAATATCCTTAAATAAAATAAATGCAAAGTTCAACTCATTAGAAATCATCTTTGCTGTACACACTCACACACACAAAATGATAATATATGTAAACATAACATGGAATAATAACACAGTATTTACTTAAGCTGATACTTGAAGGGCTGATATATAACTAGTTTCTTGTACTCTTAACTGTAACTGAGATAGGACAGATAGTGGATGCAATATAAACGTTTTCACACATGGAAATTTATAAATTACTTTAACATCTAAAGACTTTATGATTTAACTGGGTATTATTCTTTCGTAGGTAAATTATGTATATAAAACTGTACGAATATGTAACCCTTATCAATTGGTTAAAGAGTGTTCTACCAGTACAAAAATGACACATTGCATTTGTGGCTCTTTAGGAATATTACCTGAAAAGACAAAAACAAAAACAGTTTCTGAGGTAACATGTAGCGTTGATGTTTATTAATTGCTTAGCTTTTATGTTTTATAGTACACCCTTTAAAGGTTTAGCTGTGTATCAGATAGCGATAGTATCTTTTTGTTTGCTTTACAAGCATTTAAGCTGCAAAATACAGGTTTTTAAGTGTCAAATTTAATTATTTTTTTGAACAGTCAATCCCACTATTCGTTGGTAAAAGAGTAGCCCAAGAGTTGGTGGTGGGTGGTGATGACTAGCTGCCTTCCCTCTAGTCTTACACTGCTAAATTATGGACGGCTAGCACAGATAGCCTTCGAGTAGCTTTGTGCGAAATTCCAAAAAACAAACAAACAATAATTATACACTAGAACTTTTACTACGAATATACTCTCATTTCTTGATTTATTGATCGTATTAAAATTAACTCAATCTACATAAACTTATATAACTAAATATATACATAGATATATATGTGTGTTTGTGTATGTTGCTAAGTCATTCTTGTCTGCTCCTTTTCCAACATATTAACTGTATCTTGTAACTAAACTCTTTTTGAGAGTTATCTTTTCCCATATTTAGCCTTATTTTATTTTTTTCTGAGTGTTTTCCTGACTGCTTGTCTGGGCAAGCATGCTTGAAAATATTTACATTAAATATTATTTATATGAAATGCATATTAGTGCTTTGAGTTAATATGAAATTGAGATCAATTGTTGATCATTGGTATTGTAAGAAAAAATTACTAATTGTGTTTACTTCTTTCAGGCTTAGCTATCCAATGTTATCTCTGTAATTCTGAGTATCAAGAGGGATGTGAAGAACTAGCAGATGACACTTATCTAAAGAACTGCAGTGATCTGAAGGAAGGACCTAAGTACGTCGGTTGCAGAAAGATAGATCAATGGATTGATTTTGAAATGTTGTATGGTAAGTATGTCAGTTGTGAAAAGCCAGGCTAGTGGGTCCGCTTTGAAATTTTGTGTGTCATTTCATCATTTACAGAAAGACAGGCCTGTAGATCGAGATGTTGGCGGTATTTAGTTTAGTAGGTAAGCGAGTTTCTTGTAAAATAATTAATAATTAGTATATATATATTAATCATGATTTTTAAGCCAAAACAAAACACAATAAAGTTAAACAATATTCGCTGCATTTTTAAAAAAGAGACCCTAGGATAGAAGCTGCAATGTGGGTTTATAACATGTATCCTACGTTTTGGAGGTGACTGAAGAAGTAAGACCCACATTACGGTGAGAATACACCGTCTATCAGTCTTAATCTCCAATTCGCTAGTCTCACATAAGATAGACACAATTTTTAAAAATGTAGCGTATTTTGTTTAATTTTAATGTGTTTTATTTTCACTTAAAAATTATGGTTATAATATAATTAATCAGAGATTGGGGTTTACTGTTTCTAATGCAGGCCTTCTTGACGAGTTCGTTTACTTATTTAATATCATTTAAAAGTATTTATTTCATTTCACACACAAACATCTACGTATATATCGCTTTCTCTTAAAACACTGAGCAGTAACTATGTAAGAACACAAAATGTAATGACCCAAGCATTTGAGTAATAAATTCATTCAGTTTTAAATCGTGGCAGTAAAATTTTAACAAAGTTTTTATGGTGTGTATGCTGGATAAAAATAAAAAAAATAAATTTTAAACATTAAAATGTTTGGTGAAGAAGTGTAGGTTATGCAGTTCAAAATATGTGTTGAAGGAATTTAGATGGACCTTTTGTTTGTTTGTTTTGGAATTTCGCACAAAGCTACTCGAGGGCTATGTGTGCTAGCCGTCCCTAATTTAGCAGTGTAAGACTAGAGGGAAGGCAGCTAGTCATCATCACCCACCGCCAACTCTTGGGCTACTCTTTTACCAACGAAAAGTGGGATTGACCGTCACATTATACACCCTCACGGCTGGGAGGGCGAGCATGTTTAGCGCGACCCTCGGATTACGAGTGCACGCCCTAACGCGCTCGGCCATGCCAGGCCCTTAGATGGACCAATAGATCTTATTCAGACTTTTAAAAATAAGTACCTTCTTGCCCCACCAACCGTTAATAATTAACCCACAAGCTTGCGTTTCCTAACAAGACAACTTTTAACAATTCAAACCAACCCTCTCACAAACAACACCTGTCCAAAATTATGAGTTATCTCGATGTTGGATAAAAGTTCTTCATTATGATAATTTTAAATTTACTATTTTTTTGACATGGATTTGTAACTAAGATCTCTCTTATATCAGCGACTATCTAACCAACTGAGTTAAAGAGCTAATACATTAGCACTTGCTAGTAAAGCGCTTTTTAATAACTCAAACTGCCAGAGTTGTTTCACTGTTGCGATCTTTTAAATAATTTTGATTGTTCTTTGTGTAATAAGTAAATATTAACGAAATTATCAGTCTCTATTCTTTATGTTTTTACGTGTTTAAATTGCATATATAAAATAAACATTATTTTAAATATTTTACTTTAGTCATTAAACAATATAATTTGTTTGTTTGTTTAGAATTAAGTACAAAGCTACAGAATAGGCTATTTGTGCTCTGCCCACCACGAATATCGAAACCTGGTCTCTAGCGGTTTGAGTTCGTCGACATGCTGCTGTGTCACTGGGGGGCTAAACAGTATGGGAATTAGCAACCGTGTTGAGACTGCCAGCTTACATATTCCTCAGTGTGATACTCATAGGTTCCATATTTTCCCTTCTCCTTTGGCTTAGTTTGTCAAAAAGAATCCAAAACCATACAGCTACATGTAATTTTAGATCTCCTTGAGGCTTTCAAATATAGAAAATCCACATTGTGTGCAATGCTGACTTTATTTCATGTGTTGATAGAAAATAAAATTTCTTGTTTTCTAAACTACCATACAGTGTCCCATGCTAGGATGTATGAACTACTATATGTAATAACCATTCCAATATCAAACAGTTAAGACCAATGAAGTTAGTAGGCATAATGACCATAGCATCGCCAGGTATGATTGATAATAGTGCTAGGAGGTCGAAAACCTAGCTGAAAGTAGGTGCAACACTTACCTTTTGAATTACCAAATGCTTTTTGGTGGCGAATCGTTTGTATAATGTCTTCTGATGAATGTTTAGATTAGTTAGCTGAGTAATAATTTCTCAAGAGCAAACTGTGTAAAAGCTGCTAAGGAAACTTACGCTCTTAGATGTAACGCTAAAATATTTTCAGTCAGTGAGTGTGAAAATAAATGCTAAGCATTTTAACGTATCTGTAGTTTGGAGAGACTCTGCAAATCTTACTTTCCGAATACCCAAGTGCATAATATTAAGTGACAAAAATTGCAGGATATACAATAATATTCATCCTCTTCCCCTGCAAAGTTTCCAAACATGCTCGCCCCCTCCAAGCCGTGGGGGTGTTATAATGTGACGGTTAATCCCACTTTTCGTTGGTAAAAGAGTAGCCCAAGAGTTGGCGGTGGGTGATGATGACTAGCTGCCTTCCCTCTAGTCTTACACTGCTAAATTAGGGACGGCTAGCACACATAGCCCTCGAGTAGCTTTGTGCGAAATTCCAAAACAAACAAACAAAAGCTGATGGTCAAAATAACTAACATCCAACTACAAATGGCTCGCCCCGGGAATATTAGAACCAGTGCTGTTCCCAAATACTATAAAAACGTTACCATTCCATCAGGTACTTCTCATCGTTATCTTGGATCCAAGTTTTTTTACAGATCAACCTCTATGGGCAGCTTCCAATAATCATTTCATGACAGTGAAGGGAAGGAACCATCAAATGGGAAAAAAGATGAACCTCTTTTTAAGTATCTAACTGGTAATAGGAACAAAAACTGGTATCATTGAAATTATATGTACACATATGGCTGATGGGAACACAACAGTAGGGAGTCTAAAAGCCCTTCCTGAGACTCGTATTCAAGAAGCCATCAAAGTTTATTTGGAACGATATTCCTTTTCTAAGTAAGTTTCATCTATCATCAAAGAGTTTTGACCCCTTATGCCAGTCTTGTAAGATGGGAGGAATCATTGGCTGAAATATAGAAAATACTAACATTTCTGATGATACTTTTAATTCTCCTCATTACACCTTAAAGTAGACTGTGATTCTAAAACAACATCTTGGACCAAGTACTGCGCCATGTGCCAGCAGGAAGAGAGTCAAGGGAGTAGCAAAGTTTCAAAGGGCTTCTCCAAGCCAGTAAAATATTATTGTTAAGTTCAGGTGGAACTGGCCAAGAGATTATGGGTCTTGGCAAATACAGAAGAGATACTCTGGAAGATAACCTCCATTTATTTCTGTGTCACCACACTGTCTTATAGTCTGCGTTTGCACATGTAAGACTTTATTTACGGGCTAAACATAAGAATGCATACAAAGTTTCTTTTGTTTTATCACTTTTTACCTCCATAACTTTCATTGAGTTTTCTGTATGCTTAAGAGTTTTTGATCTTTTATTACATACTTGCACTATCCTCTTTTTTTAGCTTTATATGTATACAATAATTGATGTAGTTGGAAGGTTTTCAATTTGTGAGCTCAGAGATGAATAAATATTTCTTACATATACAATTAACTGTTTTTTTGTTTCTGCATTATGTATATGCGTACGTAAATGATTAACTAAGGGTGTATTGCACGTATATAATAATATTTGAAAGACCTCTTCAATGATTTTAACTGTATTATGTTACCAACTAAAAAGGTCTTCTTTTTTATATAAGGTACGTTCCAAAGGTTAAATGAAATCTCTAGTCATATAAACAATGTTGGTCAAAGTTACTTTTGGTTATGTGTAATGTTGGTTTTCTTAATTTTGACCATTTTTATACATGTACATTAATGCTCATAATATATTGAAATGTGTTGGTCATTTTAAATTATTTCAGTATGATTTAAAGGGTTATTTTGCGTTTTAATAAAAAAAATTACTTGCTTTTTATTATTATTAAAAGTAATATTCTTATTATCAGATATGTGTCTCTCATAAGACGTTTTATGTGTTAAAGGATTTTTTGTTTTTATTAAAATTGTATTGTTGTATTAACATGTATCTTGTTGGAATTTTATTACTGTAAAGTTGATCCTTCTAAAATGTTTTGTGCTTACCTGGCTCGTCTACAGGTTTTGGCAGCTGTTCCTGTAACTTTTCATTTCTTTTGGTGTGAATTTCATTATATTTCAAATTTTACTGCTTTGGAAAACTTGAAAACGTAGGGTGTGGTACACACAGGTACCTTATTTTCCATTATATTTTTAGTTTAAAAAGATAAACTATACACTACTTTAGCATACCCAATACTTCCAGGTATAAGAAAATCTACCTTGTACGGTGCTGACCTTATCTGTTTAGAAATTTCATACGGCCAATGAGAGTGATCGCGTTAAGTATTTCTCATGGCCAATATTAATATAATTCAATTATATATTTTATTGTAACTTTGTCATGTTAAATTTTAGAAACGCCTGGAGGTTAAACCCTCATAAGAAAGGTTGCTAGGTGCTTAAAAAATTCTAGGCTCGATTCGGATTTTTCAAGACATCAACTTGGAATTCGGAGCACGAATCCGTGCGTTAGTGTTATTGATGTTTTTAACCCTCCCTATTTCTACTTGTGACAACAAATGGCATGAGAAATATTATTTTTATGTGTAAATAATGTTTTACTCTCTCAATATATAACGAAATTATTGCAGAGTTTCTGTTCAAAGTTTCATTAGAATTATTCTAGAGAATCGCTGTCCAACATTTATTGCGTTTGTCCATTATTTTTGTTGTCATCAAAAACAGATTAGTTTCATTGTGTTGAAACTTTTCTGCAACGAAGCTGAGTCAGAGTTTCAACTTTAATTTCCTTTTCTTTTCTTTTATTAAACCTCGTTATTTTTGACACTACCATTCACGTTGGAAACAAGTAAACCTGAGAAAACCATTACTGTAAAAAGAAAGTAATGACGTCTCTGAGTTCACGTATTAATATGGCATACAGCCCATAGTATTCAATGGAAATAATATATAAAGTTATGTTTCCTCAATCTGGAACAGTTTTCAGTAGAGCTACATATGCTTTGAAAGTGAACTTCTGTCTTACATAGAAAATACACGCACCCGTGTCCATTCTTTTCCATTCACAAACCCAGGTTAGTGAAAGGAAGGGGGCATCGAATACGTAAAAAAAATGAACCTCTTAAGTATTTAACTGGTATTAAGCAGATAATCGCCAAGGTCAAGAGGGATTTTCCAATCCAGTACAAGAAATTTGCCAAGTCCAGCAAAGAGGCCTTCGCAAATGTACATGAAAATTATTGAACTATTTCTAAAATGAAAAAGGATTTTGGTTTCATTTTAACAAAAGTTTAGAAAGTACTTAATTTCACAGCATTCTACCCTCCAAAACTGGCCTGGCATGGCCGAGCGCGTAAGGCGCGTGACTCGTAATCCGAGGGTCGCGGGTTCGCGCTAAACATGTTCGTCCTCCCAGCCGTGGGGGTGTATAATGTTACGATCAATCCCACTATTCGTTGGTAAAAGAGTAGGCGGTGGGTGGTGATGACTAGCTGCCTTCCCTCTAGTCTTACACTGCAAAATTAGGGACGGCTAGCACAGATAGCCCTCGAGTAGCTTTGTGCGAAATTCCAAAACAAACAAACAAACCTCCAAAACGCAAGTTCAGAAAATTTGAAACGCTTTGTAACATACTTCTCGGTGTATCATTCTCGGGTAAAATAAGTTTATCTGATATACCACACCATAACAAATTAAATTTTGATGATTAATAAACGAAACGTAAATGGGAAAAGAAAGAACTCAAATTTTGTGGTGTATAGTTTAGATGGCTACATAAAATGTAACTTGGTAGATACAAATGTCGCATACTGTGTTTATATTTCACAAAATGAATATGTTTTACTTTCAGAAAGTAAGAACAAACGTACCATTCGTCAGTGTGCACTCAACACAGAAGAAAAAGACTGTTATTATAGAGCAGGTTATGGGAGTCGCACCAACGTCTGTCACTGTTTTGAAGACAAGTGCAATGCAGCGGCAGAACTTTCAGTCACTGCTGGAATATTTATGTTGGGAATTATTTATCTTATTAGATTGTATGTATGAAGGCTTTTTAAATGCCTGAGGAAAAGCAAAAAACGTTGTATAGATGACACAAGGCCAAATGTTCCCACGTTTAGGCAATAGAACCACAAATATATTTTAATCTGGAAGAGAACTACAAGCCTTTACCCTTCCTACTCATTTCAAAGAAATTTATTAGAAAAATAACAAAAAGAAACGTAAAGATCACCTTGTTGGTATGGTTTTATTACCTCTTGGGGCCTTCCTTTAAAAGTCTTAATATGTTGTATCTTAATATTATTATGTAACATGTTTTAGTACTTCATTGTATAGTCTAGATTCAAAATGACTACCAGACGTAGGAAGAGGCAAGATTTATTCGATTGCATTGATTTTATTTTCAAGGTTTGTTTTCAAAATGACTACCAGACGTAGGAAGAGGCAAGATTTATTCGATTGCATTGATTTTATTTTCAAGGTTTGTGCTTTTGATGATTGTGTAGTTTTTGAATGTTAGTGTTTAGTGGATTCATAAACACCAAAAATATTTTTGTCATGAATGTTTCAGTTTACCAGCACAACTATACAAAATGTTGTTGTAGTCCATAAATTTGGTCGAAATTGGGAATGTAACTGGAAATGTTTTGTATTAACATATCACTGGTTGGTTTTCTTTATTAATAAGTCAAATATAGATAGATCCATTTCGTAATACTTGTTACTAAAACTATTCAAGTAATAATATTTTTTTAGATCAAGATAATTATAACTTTAATGACCAGCAATTTTGTTTTCTAAACAAAAATGTTTATATTTCTATATTAACAAGATTTACAAAGAGTTTCTTGAAAAGTTATCATAACTGGATGGATAATTTTAATAAGGCTAGGTTTAAACACACTCAAGAGGTTTATCAATATTATACTTAAAGTTCACAAAACCTTTTCTATGGCGTTGTGCACGTTTCAATCCGTTAATCTTTTGTAATTGTTAATGATACATGTTCCACTGCTATTATCTGATCAAGATATTTCCCTTAAAATATTCAGTTAATCAAAAACAGAGTTACTAAATATTTTTGTGCTAGCATGGACAAAAGAACCATTAAATTTAATGTTATATATATAAAAAAGAAACAGAAGCCTTTTCTTTTATACTTTTGTTAATCAGTGATTGTACAATATGATTACAATAACATAAAATATGTAAGTAAAAATTACCATGGTACTTACTTCAGTTACAAAAAATGTAGTTGCATCTACACAACTTGCAATAATAATTTTTACTCTCTGATGTTTTTACAGGAAAATGTTCATATTTTATGTTTGCATTTGTATCTCAGAATAAATTTTAGCCAAAATATTGATTACTATCTAATACAGTTTACTTAATTACTAAAAACATTTTGATATTAAAATGACACAAATGTAGTACAAAGAAATAATTTTAATAGGTGGGCAGGTTAATGAGCTCTATTTCTAAAGTGAAAGATGATTCTGGTATTACATATTTTAACAAAACCTCAAAAAGTAATTACTTTCACTCCACTTATAATTGAGCATTTGCAATTTCCATATCTTGTTCTAAAATTTACTGTACTAAATAAAACATCAAAAGGTACCATCCTTTAATATAAATTTCAAATGTGTCATTATAAAAAGTAAAAGTGTGTACTCTGAAATAAAGGAAAACTTTAGTTTCAAAAGTAAGTTGTTTCCAAATGTGGAATTAGTACATGGTGTTGAATATCAAAAATGGGTATTCTTAGGTACACTATATTACCCCAATATTCTACCAACACAGTTGCATTTTGTTACTGAAGTCCCCCCAATTTGAATGGTGAGAAAGTGATTCTACTTGCATTCGTCTGTGTCCAGACTCTGTTATTGAAAGTTATCAACAACTATTGGTATTTTCACTCTTTGACAGTGGCTCCAAGTATAATGGAATTTATGAGATCCAACACATCCCACAGTAATTTACTTCTATTCATATCAAAGCAAATTCTACATACCAATAATTATATGTGGTGCATTATCATGTTAAAAGAAATGTGATTCTTCACTAAAGAATTTTGTCAATGCAACTCTAAAAATGTTACAAAACAATATAGCATTCTTAATAATTACCAGTGGATGGAGTTTAAATCAGACAGACTGACACTAAAATACTAGCCTACCCTATGGTTGAAACAACATGAGATTCAGACTCATTCATTTGAAGACAAAAAATAACTGGTGTAATTCATAGTTGTTTGTCATTCAAATTATTATACTCAAAGCACCATAAGGGCTAACCTTAATATTTACTGCTTTTGTTTATGACTCGTGGACCACAGCACCTACATTAAATCACATGGTATGAAGCTTCCTGTACTTACTGGGTGCAACTACTTGTAGTTTTAAGTAATAGGTATAATACAAGAAATGCATATTTGTTTCACAATATGCTTATAATCATCTTGAGCAAAGTATTAATTTGGTTTACTGGACAATTATTACAGCTTCTTACCACATCCAGCTATCTTCCATTTTTAGGATGCATTACAGTTTTTCAGGAATGAAAGAGGTGGGATTAAATGCTTTGGATATATATCATCCATGCCAATTCCCATTAAAAGTCTGTTAACTCTTTTCCCACACAGTATTCTGATTTGAACTAGCTGGATGTAGATGGCCTTAAGAAGCTTACAGAACAGGATAATAATAAAGTTCAGTGAGAATGGGGCTATTTCTTGACACATACAAACAGGGGTGTTTTGTATCAAAATAACTGAATTATTGTTTTCAATAAATAATAACTTTATCATTTTAACTCGAGTGAAATTAAGATTAAAAAATCAATAACCACAAAACATGTTAAAGGATTCATGCTTAAAGGAAAAAATAATTTTACATTTCATTTACCTTGCATTAATCTATTTCCACTAGAAGACATTTTTTGACTAACTACTTTAACTTGCTTATTTCTAGCCTTAAAGACATTCACTCATTTTTGAGCTTTTTCAGTTGTTTTGAATTAAGCACAATGCTACACAATGGGCTATCAGTGCTCTGCCCACCACGGGTATTGAAACCCGGATTTTAGCATGTAAGTCAGCAGACATACCGCTGAGCCACTGGGGGGCACTTTTTCAGTTATTAGCTCACTTAAATGCATCTATAACTGCTATTTCTGTGACTTCTATCTCCTCAGCAACTACCCTTCTATGAACTAATCAATTTCCTTGCTTCTACAGCTACCTAATTTTAAGTACAAACTTAGTGATGTATTTGAATCAACATCAAAACGTACCTTTACACTTCCTTGCAACTTTACAATTTTTGGTATTTTAATGGTTATGTTGCACAGTCAGATTTTCCTCTACCTACATAAGTACCTTGGTTCATTTGTTTGTTTTGACAGTAGGATTTTTCTATCAATACAAAAATGTTAGATGATACTGAATATTAACCTTTAAGTCATAATTACTTTGTATTCCATAAAAACATTTATTGAAAGAAGTTATGAACACTCCTTGCAAC
The DNA here is from genome assembly GCA_011833715.1 of Carcinoscorpius rotundicauda. NCBI lineage: Eukaryota > Metazoa > Arthropoda > Merostomata > Xiphosura > Limulidae > Carcinoscorpius > Carcinoscorpius rotundicauda. The sequence goes on from CM022398.1 coordinate 30,468,680, forward strand.
TAATGAATCTTTTTTGTTGTTGTTCAGATATCTAAAACAAAAAGATTCCATAAATAAAATATTTTACAAAAAAATCTGAATGTTTATTTGCAAGCTCTATCACATTATGTTCAAAAATATATCAAGTGAAAGGTTTATTAAAATGAAAAGTATTTTATTATATGGGTATTTTCCTCATAATCTTGTCTAAGAAAACACAGAGTAGGACACACCCAAATATCTAATATGCAACACTCAAACTAACACTACTTTTTAAAAAGATAAAATTATTTTTCTCGGTTTAACCTCTTGAAATTATAAAACATAGTAGCTAGAGGATTATTTGAGAAAATAAATTCATTAAAACTTCAACTTTGTGACAAATTAAATCAATTTCATCCAGTATCAAGGTTAACATAGGTAAATGAGATAAGTAATGGCATTGAAAACCTATATTTATATCCAAAAACAAAAAATGTTCAATATTAATATTATCAGTGCTTTTTTCCAATAATCTTTTATTTATTCTGTATCCACAGACAAAGTAAAATACTGGTGCAAGAATTGGTCTTGCAAATTATGATTCAAGTATACTGCATGAAGAACCATTTATTTAACAAATTTTCTCCACACATGAATATAAGATTATATAGAAATAAAAAAAGCCATAAGTGAGAGAATTATCAGAATGTGTGAAAAATGTTTCAATGGCTTGATTTTCATGCTGGTTTTTGATGCAGCAAAGCCAATTTGTGATGCAAATAAAATCTACACAATCTCTTGAATCAAGTTTATTTTCTATGAAACACATGAAAATATATCCTGACAGTGTTAAAGCATTAAACTTTGCACACACTTTTATATTCTGAATACAATCACATTTTCACTTGTACATCCAATAAATAGCCTCATGACAATTAACATTTTCCACCAGCTGCTTGTTTTTCTTTCTTTGCCAAGAATGAGTGAACTGTGGAGAAATTTATATACCGTATCACTTTACATTTTAAGTACAAGTTCAGGAAATAATAGCTACTGAAACAATATTCTAAAATTAGAAAAAAAAAGTTGCTGAAACAGTAATTAAAGAAATCAGTTTGACACAAAAAATGATACCTTATAACCCAGACACTTTCAAAGTTCTGGGTTATAAATATTGTATTTTTGTACTAAAAACAATGTAAGCCATTTAGAGTTTTCAGATTTTACAAATGATTATTTCTATTTAAAACAATCTGGTTTTTACATAATAAACATTATACTTATGATGAAGCTACTAAGGCTATCTACTACCATCCCAGATTTTGAACTAGTGACCAGTGAGAAGGCAGCCAGTTAGCAGCACCCTACCACCACCCATCATTTGTGCTAAAGAATTGTCTGTCACTTTATAAACACATCTATATTCAGTTTAAATTGGAGGGAATATTTTGAAGTATTATAGGGATTAAAACAACTTGTCAGGTCTAAACTCCATAGCTCTTCCACAGGACCAACACTTATTCCTATAAAATGCATCATTCGTGTAACTGATACATTTTGGGAAATAAAATTAAGAGTTTAGTATAAGAATGAATAAAAGACCACTGAAATCACCAAAAGAAAATTTTAAAAAGTTGTTAAAGTATGTCATTTTAAAACTATGCAATATATTATAGGTGAATGAGTACTAAGAATCTATATAAAAACATCAGTCTCATAAAATATTCATCTTTTAAATGAAGCAAAGTGACTAAAGTTAAATGTGTTCATCGTATGGACGTAAACACAAATGCAAGGATTTGAGCTTTGAACAGGATGATTGTTTGGTCATCTTAAGATTCATTTTATTATTATTATACCAAGAGTTTTATGTTTTTGTAAAGTATATCACAAAAAGTTATAATTTTCCTAATTGAAAATGTATTTTCAACAGGTAGTTCCCTCCACTCACAAAATTAACTGTTATTTTGTGTTGCCCTCAATTTGCAAACGTTTCTTTGAACACGTGCCACAAGCCTCCAAAATTCCAACGTCTCTCATTTAAATCACCATACCTCTCTTTTTTCACTAAAAGGAGAACACTACTATCAAGTAACACATGCAACTCCCTCTATATGCCATCACCAAACTATCACTTTGAAGTCTGACAGAAAACACAAGAAATAGGAGGTAGTGGGGATGAAGTGTGAAAAGAGAGAAGTATCTTTTGAAAATACATTTTTATTTAGTAAAATAATAATTTCCAATATGGTACTTTCCCTATTCTCACAAAGTTAGCTTAAATCCCTCATTGAAATGGAGAAGCACAGGCCTACCCCCCAAAAGCTTTTATAGGACACTCCTTAATTCAGAGACACAGATAAGATGATCTGAGGAGGGGCAATGCACCGCATCTGAAACACGTACCTCTTTGCTTTGAAAAGTGATGAGATCAGAAGGACCAAGCATGGTGGAACAAGAAGAACACATCTGTGTGGAAAAAGACGTTGCAGCAAAGATATAAAAAAGAAGAACAGTCACTCAATCCCACGATGGAAGGTGGGTAAAAGATAACATGCCACAAAGTGTAGAGGGGCAAGGGCATGATGGACCACACCCAGCAAATGAACTACATCTCAAACCTCTCATTGAGGGTGGAATGAGGACCTATACAGTGTTCATCTCAAGTCCTAGAACCCACAGAAAACCTGTCTGAAGACTACAGGAACACACAGGGTGGCATAATGCCAAGGACTCAGAAATGTTTCATTCAGAATCTGAAAGAAGTCCATTGCATGCAAATGATCCCTGTGACTATAAACAAGCCAAAATTATCCAGGTCATAAACAATCTGAAAACAAGGGAAAACCCAGAACAAAGGCAAAAACATGCCATGAAGACCTTTTGTAATCCACAACACAGAAGAGCAATTGAGAAGGAAAATCCCTGATGGCTCAACTTTACCTGTGGCCAAAAGTGCAGGAACAGATAAGTGATGTGCACCTGAAGTGGTAAGAATGACTTCAGAGTTAATGACTAATGAAACCAACTAAAAATGTACAGCAAACACTAGTAAATCATATGCTCTCAAAGAATACTGAAATGAAACAAAAGTTAATTTTAATTAAATTAAAGAAAGTTAAGCCACTTCTAGGATAATAATTGTACCAATGAAAAACTCCAGAACTGCCTAATGAAAAGTGATAGTTTGGTGGTGGTACATAAAGGGAGTCACATGTGTAACCTGATAGCATTACTCTCCTACTGGTAGAGAGATGAAGCACAATGATTTACATGAAAGTTGGTTGGTTGATTTAGTGTTTTATGGTACAAAGCAGCTAGGTTATCAGTGCTAAACATGCGGTAAAAAGTTAAAAGTGAATTTAGCAAAATTCATAAAAGGAAATTAAGGTAAAACAAAATAAAGTTAAAAACACATAATTCAAGTTGTAAAGGACTTTCTGTAGTGCAACTGTAATTATCACAACTTGCCAGGAAGACTAACGTGTAAGTACAAAAATCACCAACAGTCACCTAAAGTTGACCTTTCCAGTCCTGGTTCTGAGTTATTTGAAGTTATGGCCATTTTAAAAAAGCAAAGTAATAAAAATGTTTTAAAAAACGCGTGGCAAAATTATAATAACTTGCCAAGATGACTAGTGGGTAGTTTAAACAGTTATAAGAAAGATGTGATGGAACTCTGGATTTAGCAGAAAAGAGTTGAAGGTTGGTGGAATGCATGAATAAAAATTTTGCAAATAGAGAGCAACACAAAATGAGAAAAAGTAATCTTGTGAGAAGAGGAAGAGTAAGATATCAGAAAGTATTTTTCATACTTTTTGGTGTTACACAAATATTTATGATTTAAAAAAAAATCTCTAAATGCTTGAATATCAAAAGTAGTAGCAGAACTATACAATTGGTAAATACAGATTTGTCTCTGGTAGTAAACTAATTTGCTATAGTTCCCTAAAATTGCTTAGAAGTGAAAGTATACTGCAGATTTGAACTATTAGTAACCACTAAGAAATTTGACATTCAGAATTATTTTGTGACTTGAAAATATTACACTACCTCTCTAAAAAACTTTTTTTTTCACAAACTACATTTTATCAACTCCTACCTGATTCTCTTTTATATTTTTTTCCATACAGCATATTTTGCCTGAAATTCATTGCATTCTCTGCAACTGATTTGGGTCTCTTGAGCTCTTTAGGTAATATCTTCACTTGAAACTCTGTTGAACTAATCAAAAGACATGTGAAATTATTGAAATAATACTTTAAAGAATTTAGAAATAGTTCTTGTGGTTTTAATAATAATAAATTATATAAACATAATAAAATAGTTGTTCATTAATTAGAACACACAAAATTTACCCAAGCATAAAATTAATAAAAAAGCATAAATAAAAAGTTTCTAAATAAATGGTATGTCAACAACAATAGTTCAAGACAGGACCAGGACCTATTGTTTAGCAATTCCCTAAGTAAGGTAAACTATATTTATTGCTCCTCCATTAATATTTTTTTTATATACTTGTTACTTTAACTAATTTTATTTTCACATGTCATTCATTATTATACTTTTATTGTAAAAACTGATTTGCATTGTTAGCTTAGAATATGTATTTAGAACTGACTTAAATTTCCTCAGCTGGCTCAACCTTGTGAGACAATACTGAGTTCACTTCCAAAAATATTGTTAACATTGAGAGTATTCAACTGATGAAACAATGCATTATAATTTAAGTACACATGTAAGAAAAATATATTTAATTATATATACAGATGGTGAAGTTGATTTTGTTCCACTCTTTGCACTCAGCTTATTCTAATTGGAGGTAATTATTAATACTGTTATCAAAAAAGTTTTGGTCCCTTGATACATGAAAATATTAAATTGTTAAAGTTGTAAATATATTTGTATCTATATATGCAATATTCAAATAGCTACATATATTAATCTTACATTGCAAAATCATGTGGTTAATTAAAATAACTGCAGCTGTCTTACCAAACTTTGTTGGATGATAGTTTGGAACAAGGGCATGTTAGTGTGTATTCACAATCTCCTTTACTCCCTTGTTACTATTGTTAGTAGGCACTTATTATCTTTGACAAGTTATCACCAACAACATTCATAGTTTGCATCCACACATACACACACACATAAAAACTTAATTTTTTTTATATAAAACAATATACACACAATGTGGGGAGAAGAGCACATAAATATCTTGCAAATCTCACAGACTGTATTACCACTCTATGGAGAAATGAAGTAATAAAATTACCACCAATATCAAAATATCACTCAAACAATGTCCATGTTCCTACTCAAACAGCCACCATAAGGCTGATATGAAGTTTATCTTTTCTTTTACCCATGACTTTTCCACTGTGATCTATAAGACACTTCTGCAGCTAATGACTGTCTATTAATCACATTTATCAACTGTGGAAGGACATTAAAAACTGGATGTTGAAAGCAAGTAACAAAAAGCAACCCTACTATCACTACTTTTGTCACTACCTCTTCCTACATTAGTGATTCTCAACCTGTGTGCCACAAGAGATTGGCAGGTGTGCTGCAGTGGTTTTGAAACACATTCAATTTTCTTGGGACTTTACAAGCAAGTCAAACACATCAGTTAATGAAAGCTACTATAGAGACACTCTGAAACCTTCCAAAACATTCAATGGTTTTCATTGAACTCAAGCACTGAGAAGTTCATACTTAAATTTCATTCTCGACTGCAACAGTTTGACTATTAGTTAAATTGTGGCACAACAGGTGCTTCGCATGCCATAAATGATGCATCAAACAATCAAACTACTTTCTGGAACACATTCTTATTCTGTGGTAAGCTACAGCTACTATGCTGTAGGTAGGAATTTTATATCAACTGCAGAACTTCATGCTTACCATTTATCCATAAAAAATTATTTAAGTAAGTCTGGTGCTGCAAAGGAGAATGTGTTGAATCAAAAGCAAGGAATCGAATGAAAGTACAAAAATGAATACATCAAATACAGTTTTATCGCTTTGAAATTGGAACATTCTCAATTACCATTCTGCCTACTCTGGAATGCAGCTTTATCAAATAAAATGCTTGTTCCTAGCAAACTGAAGAGACACGTGGAAACAAAAGATTCAGTTGTGAAGGATAAACCAAAAGAATCTTTGAGAATCTTATGGCTCAACAACATGAACAATCAAGGAACCTTGTGAACTGCATGAAGGGGCCCAAAAAAGTTTGCTCAATTGTTGGTGAAACACAAGAAAGTGCATACGAAGGCTGAATCAGTCATTGAGCCAGTGTTAGCAATCATATTAAAACTGTGCTTGGAATGGATGCTGTCAAAAAGGTTAAGCAAGTTCCACTGTCCAATGAAACAATTTTTTGCAGAATTGTACACTTGTCATCATATTTGAAGGATCAAGTTTGTGAACATTTCAAAGCGCCTGAAGACGAATTGTCTCTGCTTTGGTCTCTTGAAGTTGATGAATCTACTGATGTTAGTGGAAAAGCTCAAGTTCTGGCTTTTGTTTGATTCATAAAAGATGGAAAAATTGTAAATGAATATTTATTTTGCAGAGATTTAAAAAGTACAGTGAAAGGCCAAGACATTTGAGTTTGTGAATGAAAACATTTTGCTCTTCAAATTACATTGGAATAGCTGTGTCAGTGTTTGCTCTGATGGCTGTCCTTCAATGCAAGGAAAAAAAAAAAGGGATTCATCACTCTGGTGCGTCAACAAAATCCAAACATTGGGATTGTTCACTGCATGATTTACAGAGAGGCGTTGTCTCCAAATCTTTGCCAAAAGATTTGCATTTTGTTATGAATCAAGTTATTCAAGTGGGATTTTCATCAAGTTTCAGCCACTTCAGCCTTGACTTTTCTCTCTTCTCTGTGAGGCAATGGATTCAGACTAGAAAAAGCTACTGTATCACATTGAAGTTCAATGGCTTTTGAAAGGAAAGGGGTTAAAGCATCTTGTCCAACTAAAAACTGAAGTAATTTCTTCATTGAAGGTTGAAGAAGCAGGTTTTAATTTTTTTCTTCATGATGAGATCTGGTGGCTGAAGCTTAAATTCCTCTCTGACTTGTTTGACAAATTAAATTCTCTAAACTTAAGTCTCCAAGGACCATCTGAAAACATTATTACTGCACTGTCTAAACTGAAGGACTTCAATGAAAAGGTGACACTGTGGAAGAATGAGATCTTGAAAGGAGTCCTCAATTGTTTTCATTCTGTTAACAAATGTCTGTTAGGGAAGAAAATTGTCCTTCAAATTTTGAACACATTAAGCGATCTGCTACCCACACTGAAACGTTACTTCCCATCATTTGCTGTCGATGAATATAACTGGGTAACCTATCCATTTGGAGTGAACAAGACAATAAATCTTAGAACTGAGGAGGAAGAACAGCTCATTAATTTACAAAACGAAAAATTTTATCAATCATTGTTTCCCGAAAAGAGCTTGGATGAGTTTTGGATCTCCATTAAAAATTTATATCCTGCAATCAGTTTAAAAACAGTTGAAGTTCTGCTTTCATTTGCATCTTCATGGTTTGCAAAATTGGATTTTCAGCATTGACTAAAATTAAAGCCAGAAAGAGAGAGAGGCTTCTTACAGTCGATGATGAAATGCAAGCTTTTTTGTCTACGTTAGAGCCTCACTTCAGTTTGATTTGCTCTCAGAAGCGGGCACAAGTGTCACATTGAAAACATATAAAAATAAAAAGTTTTGATTTTTCTGCTATACCACAAAATCGTTAAAAAGCCTTAAAACGACACTCGGGGGCAAAGCAAGTCATAGTATTGTCAATGTGCAGATGACATTAATATGCTCTGGCCATGATTTTCGTTCTTTTAAGGCTTTTTAAGTTAACTCTTCTGTGTTACATGTATCTAAATGTGATGCACAATGACATTATTATTGCTTGCTTTGGCTGTAATTTTCATTCTGAGGCTTTTAATGCTTACTGTATAACATGTACATAAAAAAATTGTTAAGGCTTTCCAGGTGTGCCACAAAAATATTCAGATTGTCATAGTGTGCCGCAAGTCAGAAAAGGTTGAGAACCACTGTCCCACATAGTCACTTCGACCATTGCATAGTGTAGTGTATATCATGTTTTAAGTACATATATATTGATTTTTTTGTATTTTATACAAAATATTTGGTGAAGTACTAATAAATACTATATTAATACATTATAAATAAGTTATGTGAATGTTCAAATTTTTGTGTTATTTATCATAATAGCTCATAACATGAACAAAAGATGGAAACTTCAGCTTGTAATAAATAAACAGCAAAACAAAAGAAATAACACTGACAGTTTCATTATAAAATAAATACATACCTTCAAATATTATAAAAGTTACAAGAGAGTGTCATTATAAATCAGATGTTTTCAAACAACATTGCAAATTAATTAACCTTGAGATAAGGGAGGGGTGATTTATATAGGTTTTCTTTTTTCAATATTCAGATCATTAATCTTAGCATGCATTTTAGCATTAAGTACATTGTAGTAGAGGAATCCAGTTCCAAAAGCTGTTGACATTTTTTAAACAAGAATAAATATTTTTGATACCCATTGCTTCAAAGAGTATTGTAACTAAATATAAAATGTTAACACTCTTGACAAACATTTTATAAATTTAAGGCTGATAAATATAAAGATATAAATTTTAACATTTTCTTTTATGAATAGGATTTATTACAGTTAAAACAACAATCATATTACCCAATGGTTTTAGAAAACTTGTAATGTTTATACACATGTATGGTATATTTTGAACTGAGAATTAGAGAAGACATGCACAATATTACATAAAATGACATATTTCTTTATGTTCAATTTAAAAATAACTTTTAAGTAAATGTAAAAATTATACCAACATGATTTTTGGTGCTGATACTTTCCATGTGAATGAAACTTGATGTATAACACCTAAAATTATGATTTCAAAATTAATAGGTTTGTTTTGCATTCACATATTATTCTCTTTTATGCATAATCAATATTGCACTACTATTCTGAACTCCAATGCTGTTTTGTACATTATCTCATGTAAGCAAGTTCAAGCATTGTTTTTATATAAAGGGTGTTCAGAAAGTCACTGTGCAGTTTTGTATGTTATTAAATATATAAGTGCACACTGACTTTCCAAACACCCTGAATAAGCAACTGCAAGGAATTGAATTCACTCATCTCTGCAAGGCATCTATTAACTGCACATGGCCATTTGCAACTTGCATTTTCTTTGAATGTTGGATACTCAGCCAGAATCTCTAGCTGTTGTTTACACTTTTTAATATAGCACTCATTTGTTGACCAATCTACTTTAAAGTGAAATAACAGGTTGCTGTTTAAATGCATGTTAGTTAAAACACAAAGATGAGTGAAACCGTCCATGTACAACAGTAAAAGTGTTCTCTTTGTTTCAGTTTTTTCAGCTGGATGGACTTCAATAATTCCAAATCATGAATACATTTCCTGTGAACCTCCTATTAATGTAGGAATTTACTTACTTACCTGGTGGCCATGTTTATTTTGGAGTATCACACACAATACATTATAATAGCACAGGCCTGTGGTGACTTTATTGTATACATTAATTCCTCTATACTAAATCCATTTTTCTCCACATCTAGATTTCACACAGAATATCACATGTACTTTTTCAATGAAATTAGGTAATATTTTATCCCTAAAATGTTGACAGCCATTGGTCATAGACTTCTGTAGACCAATCACAATGAGAGTCTTATCGATTGTTCTAGAATCCAAATATAATAAATAAAAATGTTCAAATGTAAGAAAACAAAAACTTTACATGAAAAAAAAAAGACAAACAAATGTTAATTTTGAAATCTATATAGTTGAATTACAGAACAATATGTTATTAAAACCAAAATAATTTTTATGAAGTTTAAATATGCAGGCCTGTGTAATTACCTTTAGAACCAAGATGGTACTAAATTTACTTACCCATTGCTTACTTTGGAATACAACACACATTATACACTAATAACATCTATACAGACAAGGTGATATTTAATTTATTTATTGTTGCTTACTTTGGACTACAAAACACACAATATACTAATCATTCATGCTGAAGTTATGAAGATGTTGAAAAACTAACAAATGCAGTAAAAAGCAGTTATAATTATGAAGAGGCTATAAATAGATGAATTTCAACTTATTAACAAGTTTTTTAAAAAACCTTTCCCTGAACTGCCAATCAAAAATTTATATTTTTCAGACCTGAAAATACAACACACCAATATTTCAACTTTTCCTCACAATAGTAAACAAAAAAATAATTGAACAAGGACTTCTCAACATTATGGTAGACTATAAAATGTATTTTTATTCATAAGAATATTTTGTCATGAAAGACTTTAGATGAATAAAAAATGACAAAACTGTAAAAGTTACTGACAAAAATGTACATTAAAATATACCAATAATGGCTGAAGGGTACAATTTTCTCTCACTCTTTAGGTTTTGGGATTATTTTCAATTATTTTTCATTCTGTTTTTCTAAGTTCTTAAGGTTTACAGGTTTATTACAAACATCATAAATTATAATTCAGTATGGTTTGATAGAGAAAAATATTTTAATTTACACAGCTTGAATTTGTTATGGGTAAATGGCATGGCTCAGTGAAACTTTCCTCAAATTACTCTTACACGCACTTTTAAACATGAAGTTTCTAATATACAATGAAAAATATAAAATAACTAATTTTCAAAGAGAAAAAACTTCCAAAATTGAAGTTAAGTAATTGTTTGTGTGTTTCATGTACATATTTATAGACACAGAAAACTATATAGCATGAAGATATTTATGAATGTCAAAAACAATTACATATTTCTTTAGATAAAAAAAATATATTTATGTTTCACACCCTTTTTTTTAATCCAATTTAAAGATAAAAGCCATGTCTATCATGTAAATACATTATAAAGTGAAAACAAAACCCTGTAACACAAGCACTTTTGAAAGGGTCACCTTTTGAAAGCACTCAGGTTATAAGAGTTGTTATCATTTTGTATCATGGTTTCTTGAACCTACTTGTTGTTTTGACATCATGAAAGGAAATACATTACGTTGCAAAGAAATATAAAATCCCAAGAGTCAGAAAGGTGGTTTAAGCTTTAGATGATGGAATTTTTGTTTTCCTTTATACACGTTATTCAGTAACTAACTGTTTGTCTACATCAATAAAAAGAGCTTCATGCATACAATACTCAACTACTGTTTGGTAGATATTTTAGTGACCAACATGTCTTTCCATATTACCATACACAGAAACAGAATGCCCAACAATGCCACATAAATACCATGACCATATCATACCTACAGAAGCCAAGAGCTTCATAAGTATAGCTAATACACAGCTCATAAGCAAATTTGAGTTTTGTGACAAAATGAAAATGTTTATCATTTTGAGTCTACACCTGCACAAAAGAAGTGTATTAGCCTTTTTTTTTGTAACATTGGTTATGTTAATTCTTTCTTAATGTACACATTCATAAAGTAATAAATTATTACTTAGAGTAAACTGATTTTAATTTGACTATAAAGCATGACAAGTCTAATGCTGGCAGTCTCTTATTAGAGGAAGAGGCAATTCAAGTTGGAAGTTTCAAATAGTTCTCATTATTGTACAGATACAGGTAAGAATAATTTGATTACAAGTTGTTTAACTTACCCATGTAGACTAATAAACTCTTCCGAATACATTGTTTTCTCAACTGGATTTAGTTCATCATCTATAAAATCAAGTCTAGTTAATAAAAGGCTAACATGTGGAAATAACTCTACAAGCTTTATTTATAAAATATTGCCAGTGGAAAATAATTTGACATAACATGTATTTCAGTTAAAGTTTTCAAACAATTTTATAATCTAAAAAGGTATATGAAATTACCACAACTTAAAATAAATCTGTTGTAAAATTAAAATTAAAATTTTTTAATTTTACAGAATGAAATAAAAAGTATTCAATTTAACAAACAGATAGCTATTATTAGTGCTATAAATGTATTATATATGAAAGTTTCGTTTCTTTTGAATTTTGTGCAAAGCTACACAAGGGCAATCTGTGCTAGCCATCCCTAATTTAGCAGTGTAAGCAACATGTTATCACCACCCACCGCCAACTTTTAGGATACTCTTAACAACGAATAGTGAGATTGACTGTAATTTTATAATGCCCCCATGGTTAAAAGGACAAGCATGTTTGGTGTGATGGGGATTTGAATCCACAACCCTCAGATTATGAGATAAGTGCCTTAACCACCTGGCTATGCTGGGCCCTGACACAAAAGTAACAATGAATAAAATATACAAATTTAGAAAATGATGGCATAAACAAATTTCAACATTTTCTAAATTATATAAAAATGTATTAAATATATTTAAATCACAGTTATGAGCTGTTTACATAATCACAAGTAACCAGTTACAAAATATGACACTTATGACAGTCTTAAAGGCAACTGACATGTAAACCTCTTTGGCAGATGCACTGAAAAAGACAATCTGTTTGCTAAGGTGAGCTATTGTCTCAGAAATGCATTATTAATTTATTGACAAATTTATTTTTCTGGACATTATTATTTTACATCTTCACTTGTTAATAAAGGTTTTTTAAAGCAACATAGCAATGGCATTTAAAACTTAAAGCACATGCAAGACACTGTAATTTACAAAAAATAATCCTTTTCACTCAAAGAAATCAAAGATCAGAATGTGATTTTATATACATAGAAACTCACACACGCATTCATATATACCCTTTGAACTATATGTGGGCATAACAATAAAAAAGTAAAATGAATAATCAATTATAACATCACTGGAGTTCATTTTATTTTTATAAAATTACACCAGCTGAAGATTATAGGAAACATACCTTCCTGAAATTTTTTCTTTTTTGGCTTTCCTACAGCATGCAATTTATTTTGAGGTACAGTTATGCTTAGTTTTGCAGGTAAATTATCTAGATTTTCAATCAGATCACATGGAAATCTCTTGTGTTCTAATGCCTCTATCCTTTGTCTCTAGAAAATAAATGTTACTTTACAGTAATTTCATATGCATTGAGAAATACACAAATTAAAAATGTAAAATATACACAAAAATACCTTGTTCCCAAATACATTACACTGATTGATATCCTATAAAACTTGCATCCACTTGAACAGACAAGAGTATAAGTTACAATAATGCTAAAACTCAATTATTACTTATTATTACTAAGCATCAACTTAGTGCCTGAGAAAATGAGAACACTAAATGATCTTGAATTCATTGTGAAATTATAACATTAGTTAGGTATTATATATAACTAGTTACTGACACTTCTTTGGTAATGTAACCTATTTTTGATGTTATCTGTGCCAAAATATAAACAGAGCAATTGTGGTGCAACTATACTGTGAAAATTTTGTACACATATTTACACCATAGCATGCTATCATCACCACAGTTTTAACTTGTTTATTTGCAACTGGTGCCAATTATTATAAACAATTCCTTTAACCTAAAAAAGTAAAAAAACAAAACAAGAAACATTACCTAATATTTTGGAGGCAAATATAATCAAAATCAAACATGTTCCAACAATCAAACTTAATACAATTATAATCTACATTTAAAGTTCTCTTTTAGAACAGACAACTGATTAAATTATTATTATTTGCTGAAAAAAATGTGGGTAGAAATAAATCATTCAGCAAGAAATTATGTTTTAGTGGGTCACTAAAACAATAATGATAATATCTCTGTGGAGAACATGCTCTAGCATAAATATTTCTGTAAACCACACATTAGTAGCACCAAAAATTTTGTGGAAATATAGCAGTAACAGCAACGGGAATATAAAGACTTAAGTCAGAGATCACATTTCCATGAACTGAGTCATAATTTCTAAACAAGAAAAATAAAGTGATGAGTTGTATCAGCACCTAATTGGAAGAGTTGACAATTTGATTGCAATAAGAATTTTACAAGCCGCACCTTATCTTTACACAAGATATCACTTCTATGCTCTGTTTTTGAAATGATTATGGAATATTGGATATATATATAAGCAAAGTGCAAGAAAAATAATAAAACAATTTACATAAGTGTATGATCTCATATCTTAATACCCTTCACTCACATGATATGTCCATAAGCTTTCAAGAATATATTATTGACTATCTCATTTTAAGCACTGAAATTCATTAAACGAATGTACAAAGTCCCATAATTCCATGACTCTGGAATAAAATGGCAAAAATTATGAAAGCTTAAACAATAAACATGCTGAAAAATAACTCAATAAACATTTACTTGTTTCACACTTATCAGAATAATCTAATTAAACCATTTTCAGTTGACAAAATTTTCATGTTACATTATTTTCTTAAAGTATGGTTGTTAGGAACAAATACATACATATTCAAATTGATCAATTCATAGTTTCTTACATGTTGTAAATTTCAGTACATGTGTATCAATAAAAACTTCTCAATTCAAAATGTATATGATGCAATACTCAGAGAGAAAAAAAAAAGAAGAGGGATCTAACTTTAGATGTTCTAAAACCAGTGCCTTCCCATCATGAATTTTTGATGTTGTAAGCTAGATATCAGTTGCTGTTACACATGTTCCATTGCTTAATATCACAACAGCTAACTGAAAATGTATTTCTGTCACTCATTTCTCTGAATAACAGAGCTATTTCATCACATCACTGCTGTGAAGATTTTTGAGCACTTCACAAGTGCTTGACCAAAGGTTCCATCTATACACATAACTGTATGCATTGTGCCAGCCTATGATGCAATCATAATCATACTATAGCCATTTAGCAATGAAAGAGTGACAAATCCTCCACACAGTAATTCTAATGAACACTAGAATTTAAACAGACTAATTCTCAATAAAACAAAAGAAATACACTGGAAGTGGGGAGGAAGAATGAGAGATTGTACACAAGTATGATTAAATTTTCTGAAATACATTTCAGGTCAGTAAAATGTAAACTTCAGAACCTTTTATTTAGTTCTCTGTGCAAGAAAGAGCTAGAATAGTACATCAAGAAGCTGGTAGCTGGGGTATTGGAGATAAATAACAGAGATGAGTTCCTTTCATCAGTAAGGTAAAGCTGATGGAGTGAGTTACCTACTAAAGGGAAATACTCAGAGCACAGAAAGCCAATTGTGTTTATAAAAGTAAACATAATAATAGTGTTTAAATTACCTGGATGAATAATTTAAATAACTAAAAACAGAGATAATCAGAAACATTAATTTCCATTAGTTACTTTCATGAGTTGTGACTATAATAAAACTGAACAGACTTCAATTAATTAAAATCAGTAAGGAAATATAATAGTAGTACTTAAATTACTTGGTAGTTGGAATCACTAATTTTGATTAAAATTTAATTAATAAACAACTGAAATAATTGTATGGAGCAAAAATCAAAAACATTAATTTTAATTAGTTGGTTATTTTTATGACATTTAAAGATTTAATCACAATTTCCATTACTGAATGGTTAGAATAATCCAAAATTGTGATAATCAGAAACCCTAATTGATTATTTTTATGACCTTAACAAATTTAATTATAGTTTTGATCATAATTGGTGCTCATAGATAATTAATTAATCAAATAAATCACCCACCTTTATTCCAAAGTGATATGAAAATAGTTTCATGACTGAATTTTGGTTGCTATTAGGGATCACACAAATATTTGTTTTCATTGAATGTTTTACACCTAATATCCAATAAATTTCATGTTTTCTGATTATATAACAGATGTAACCATACATACTGAAAACTATCTTCACATATGAGCTGCACTGCACTATAATACAGTAGTAAATTGGTTTTGAAAATTTAATAAGGATGGAAATGGAAATGCACTATTCTGTATGAATGAATTATTTTAAATTTTCCCATGACATGTGGTTGCATGACACAGTGCTGACACCCCCATTCTGGTGAAGAAACTGTTGTTTATATCATTCATATTATCATAGTATCTGCCACCACTGTGATTACATATGGCATACAATAGAAAAACAATGTGCAAATATAATATTTCTTTAAATAATGACAACAAAGGCTCCCACTCTCAAATATTGGATAAAATGCTACTATGCTCAGAAAGCATTAGGAGGCATGATAATGCAACACTTGTTATGTGCAACATATATGCAAGTAACATTACATTTACATAGCACTGCTAGATAATTTATTGATAAACCTTTCATCCAATTATCCAATGTGTTGAAAAACTAATATGCAATCAGTTTTCATCTGTGGTGGTACAATATTAAAGTGGAAAGGATATTTAATGAAATATTTGTCTCATCTCTAGTTTCAATTTACTACTATGGATCTAATAACATTTAAATTTTGATACTTGCTACAAATGTCTCACATGATGCAGCACAACCACTGACATATTACTCTGAGTGACGGGTAACACAAATAGAATTTTGTACATATGGTTTGTTTGTGAAACTTATAAAAAGCTACCTAACTGTTTGTAAACATAACATTTACATGATAGGTACTAATAGCCTCTGATGTCACACATACTTGTAAAACTTCAACCTGAAAACATGTAATTGATCTTCCTTAGTTAATTGTTCTTAAACACTTGAAAATAATTTTTTTACAATGTACTAAATTTCCAGATATAGTAAGATATTTTGTTAACAGCTAAGAAAACAATCCCAAGTAAAAAAAACAAATACAAAAAAGCTTGATTTGTGTAGCATGAAATAATATGAGTAATAGATTGTTAGGAGTGATTCAACTATTATTTTCCTGTTCTCTGTGATCCAGAGAAAAACAAATTATCATAAACCATGCATTTCTGACTGAAATAAATGCTACAAATGTAGCCTAGTTACCATAACACAACATATAGACAAAAATAAGATTGAACAAAATAGCAAATGATAGTTACAATGTGAATTATACATTAGAACCCAATACACATGAACTGGACATAGAAGCATTACAAGTTTAAAAAAAACACAACAAAAAACATAGATCCACTATAACTGATCTCCTTTATTTTCTTGTTTAGCTCTCTTAACAATTAATGCAAAATATTTTCATTAACTGTAGTGTTGGAGCACATGTACTTACTTTCTGTTCTTTTTGAGCAATATTTCGAGAATGAACATCTCTTCTCTTTTGTTTTGTTTTATTTATAACCTCTTTTGCTAATTTTAATGCTTCTTTAGCAGATGATAAAGCTGTCTCTTTGCCCAATGAAAATGTTACTTCATCAGGGGCAGAATCTTCATCAGTATAAACAATGCTTTCTGTTTGCTGACTACCTTCTGTTATAAGCTGACTGTTGAGCCTGTCCTCATTTAAATCTGTTTGACCTTCTAAAATTTCTTTTTCTTTAGTTTTTTTCTCTAACTGCAACTTTTTCAAAGAAATGTCTGCTACTTCAAAGTCACATTCACTGTCATTGCACAACTCCACACTTTCTAGGATATCACTAACTTCTGCTGATTTTAATTTCTTCACTGGCAAATCATTGGTTTTGCTTCCTTTTCTTGTTTTCACCATTCTAATACTAGAGAAAATAAATATATAATGTTAATATGACTAACGTTTCACATGTACTTTTGTAGTATTTTCTTTAAATTTATCAATGAGGTCTGTATGGAGCTATTGAATTTTTATACAAACTAAGTTGCCAAAATACTGCCAAAATTTAAATTACTCCTATTAATAATGCTTGGGTTTTCTATGCTTTTGTTTAGAAAAACAGTGATTTCATCAAAACGTTTTGATCAGTTCATTACAGTGAGTGATGCAATAGGAAAAAAACAACAACATAAAATTACTCAGTAAGAATCACTATGTTGATTTTACTAATAATAAACATCTTGGCAATTTAAAGGTTAATGGTTTGTTTCATGACTTAGATTGAGTTTTAAGTTTTAATGTTAAATAACAAATACGCATAAGGAAAATATAACAGTTTAAAACCACTGGAAAGTCTTCAAAATTATCATATCCTTATTTCAAAAGTGTATTCCCAACAATATTAAACCACTTTTCACACAAAAAAGATATTACTCAATTGTTAGTTTCTTTTTTTGCTTATCTGAGCACTGGTTTGATTTTTTTCTTTCTTGCTCCAGCCTTTTAATACTTTTAACTGCTCTTGGCAATACGTTTTGTAACACTCTCTACTCACATCAATGCACCCTCGATCCTGGTACTGTATATATGCACCTCCTTAAGATAATATTGTCATTTTTCCAAGACCAATCCAATTTGAAGTTTAATACTAGTTCTTAATAGAAAGGCAAGATGGAAGAGTGTTAACAGAGATATTATTGGAAATACTTTTTTATTTAAGAAAATGCTAACTTACAATATGTACCTCGCACAACAGCTAAAATTTCACACTAAGGTGAAGGGGCCAGTAAGGATATTTATCCACACAAATTATATCTGTATAGATTGTAAGTGTGCCAAAAGAAATAGAAGATTAGCATCCTAGTGGAGGAACTGCACCACATTCAAAACAGTTATGCTTTTCACCAAGAACTTACATGCACAGCAGGTGGAATTTGATATGATCTGTCATCACCATTGGCCAGTCTCACTGCTGAGGAATTTGAAATTATAGGGCCATGGCCCCTAAATCTCACATTGGTGATGAGAACATTTGGACCCCAATATATACATTTCTGAGAGAATTCCTGCTTATAAATGTTGAGTGATTCTTTCCAAACCAGCAAAATCATGACAAGAACATAAGCAATACCAAAATGAACAAACCCTCTCATCAACCTGAAGAAGTCTAAAAATCAACACCCCATACTTGGAATGATGCCATGCTGTATGCAATACTCAACCTGAAAAAAAAGGAATTCAATCAATATAGAATTGTGAACACTCATTCTCAATTCTCAACCATGAAGGTAAGGTAAATTCTGCTTACCCATGGAAGTATGTGGAACAAATAGTGTTCTACCAAGGACTCAAGGTGAGATCATTCTGCATTTGGAATTATGTGAATACAAAGGACCCTCTTCCATGAACAATGAACTGAACTAATATTAATAAAAAATAACAACTATATTCAACCTAAAGGGTTAGCTGAGTATCAAACCTGGTCCAGTATTACAAGTAGGCTCCTGTAAAGGCTGGTGCCATTCCTAATAATATCTAGATTGATTGATTAATTTAGTGTTTTGTGGCACAAAGCAGCTAGACTATCTGCACCAAATATCTAGTAAAAAGGTAAAAACAAATTAAATGTAGTAAAATACAGAAAAGGAAATGAAGGTAAAACAAAACATTACTGAAAAATAGAAAAAGCATAAAACCAATGTTGACACCTAGTTTACAATGTTAAGAGAGAAAGCAGAGCAAAAGAAGTTGTAAAGTATTTACTCTAGCAAAATGGTAACGACCATAACCTACCAGGAAAACTAACAGGTAAGTTCAAGAACCACCATCAATCACCTGAAGTTGGCCTTTCCAGTCCTGGTTCAGGGTTATGCATTATAGCAGCTGTTATCAAAATGTAAAATAATAGAAATTTTAAAAGACAAATAGCAAAATCGTAATAATGAGCAGCCAAACATCCAGTAAAAAGGTAAATGTAGTAAAATTTGGAAAAGAAAACGAAGGTAAAAACAAAACAGCAATTAAAAACAGAAAATTGCATAAAACTGATGTTGACATCCAGTGTATATAAAGTTGTAAAGGACTTCCTGTAGCAGAATGGTAATGAATATAACCTGCCAGGAAGACTAACAGGCAAGTACCAGAACCACTGTCAGTCACCTGAAGTTGGTCTTTCCAGTTCTGGTTCTGGGTTGTCATTATGGCCAGAACCAAAGGGTAAAGTAATAAAAGTTTAAAAGACATGCAGCAAAATTGGAATAACAACTTGCCAGGACAACTAATGGGTTGTTCAAACAGCAGCATTAGTCACCTGAAGTTAGCCATTCCAGTCCTGGTGTTGAGTTATTTAATGTTCTGGCCATTTTCCAATTTCAAATTGAACTAGAGAAATTGAAACTTTGAAAAGGGAACCACAATTAAAAAGGTGTGATGAATAAATATCCAGCACTGAAATGAGAGTAAAAAGATTAATGGCCATTAAAAAAATAAAAACTTTATCAAGGTGGACAGTGTCACCATCACCAACAACACTGTCCAATGTTACCGATAAGCCCTGGGAAAAAACATGTTTAAAATAGTGCTGTCCTTGAGAATTGTAACGATGGCAAGAAAGTAAAATGTGGCTTACAGTGATTTGAGTGTTACACAAACTACACACTGGTGCAACAGTTCCAGATAAAAGAAAATGAGGAGTTAAAAACTGTGAACAATGTGTAGTCTAGTCAGAACAACTTCCTCCTTCCAAACCTTATGGAAGCAAGATGGCCAAAGCCCAATATAGGGTTTCATTTCAAAATGCTTGTTGTTGTGTTGCTCACTCCAAGTGGACTGCCAGCTGGCAGGAAGCCAAGCCTTAAATACAGGACCAGAGTCCATGTAGGGAATAGGCACAGTGGTGATAGTGCCTGAGCAGGTAGATTTAGCTGCCATGTCTGCAAGCTTGTTCTCGTGAATACCAACATAGCCTGGTATCCAGAAAAATTGGATAGAAGTGGCAGTTAATGAGAAATGGGCCAGTCGATTCTGAATATCAGCAAGAACAGGGTGTGAGCCAACGTGTAGCAATTCCAGGGCCAGTAGAGAATTAAGTGAATCAGTATAAATAGTGCAGTTGAAGTACTGCTCATCTTCAATATGATCCATGGCAAGAGATATGGCATACAGTTCAGCAGTGAACACAGAAGCTGTAGAGGGGATTTTGTGTGCAACTACTGAACTGCAGCAAACCATGGCTGAGACCACTGAATTACCTGATTTGAAACCATCTGTATAAACTGGAACAGAATGATTGTTTGAAACATATTCATTAAATAAAAGACAATATTTCCAATCTGGAGTATCTGCCTTTTTCAGATGACTGAAAGAAAGGTCACATTTGGGGGCTGTAATAAGCTATTGTGGGATGGGCTGACCTGTGGATTCTGCAAGGCCAAAAGGAGCAATGACAGATAATCTGTTCTAAAAAGTACGGCCCTCTGAGGAAAAAAACACATCCCCAGGTGGGATGCTTTGGTAAAGAATGAAGTTTCAAAGAATATAGTAAAAATAGTTGCAAATGAAAAAAAGTTGCAGACAAGGTTCATGAGATTCAACATGTAAGCTTTGAACTGGAGAGGTGCAAAAAGCCTCAGTGCAGAGTCGAAGTCCTTGGTGATGAATGGGATCCAGCATCTTTAAGGCCGAGGGTCTGGCAGAGCCATAGACCATTGATCCATAGTCGAGTTTTGATTGAATAAGAGCACGATATACCTTTAACTGGCAATAGAGAGGACACCGAGGATGTTCAGTGCTCTTGTACATTTGACCCATAGCTGCTTTAAGTGTGGTACATAGGTCAGCTTATGGTCAAAGATAAGCTTCAAGAACTTGGTCTCATGGACTACTGGCAGCGAAACTTCACTGATATAAAGTTCAGGATTAGGGTGAATATCCAATTGGCAGCAAAAGTGCATGCAAACTGTTTTAGAGAGAGAAAAAATTAAAGCCATTCACCATAGTCCACTTCAGTAAATGATTGAGGGCAGTTTGTAGTTGCCACTCAATATATCTCATGTTCGACGACTGACATGAGATGTAAAAGTCATCGACATATAGCCCAATCGCAACAGTAAGAGGAAGTTGTTCAGTTATGCCATTTATCTTTACACTGAAAAGTGTGACACACAAAACACAACCCTGAGGGACTCCAAGTTCCTGTACAAAAGAATGGGAAAGTGTCGAACCCACACGAACTTGGAATCTTCTGTCCATTACAAAAATTTTAATAAACATTGGTAAATGGCCACGTAACCCATATGTATGGATGTCTTGCAAAATGGCATACCTTCATGTTGTTTCATAAGCCTTCTCAATGTCAAGAATATTGATACAAGATGTTGGCATTTGAGAAAGGTTTCTCTGATTGATGTTTCAAGTTAAATTAGGTGGTCTGTGGTGGAGTGCTGTAATTGGAACCCACACTATGTGGGCAAGAGGAGGTTGTTTGATTCAAGAAACCAAACAAGACAAGCATTAACTATCCTTTCTAAGATCTTACAGAGACAGCTCATCAAAGCAATTGGACGGTAGTTTGAAGGAATCTTGGGATCTTTTCCTGGCTTAGAAAAAGGTAAAATAATAGCCTGGCACCAGGCATCAAGAAAAACATTCTCCAGCCATATCCAGTTAAAGACAATTAGAAGGACATCAAGAGAAGTATGAGATAGATGATGCAGCATGTCACAGTGTACATCATCAGGTCCAACAGATGTACTGCCAGACTGATAAAGGGCCATTTTCAGTTCCACCAGTGTAAAGGGACAATTATAGTCAAAGAGACAGTCAGTTCAAAAGGTAAGAGGTGAACGCTCTGCCTGAGTCTTGATGGCCAAGATGGTAGAGGAAGAGGCAGAAGTGCTTGATACCCAGCAAAAGCTTTCACCTAGAGTATCAGCGATGCTCCGGGCATCAGCCATCTCCTGACCATCAGAGAGTAAGATCGAGATGGGACAGAATTGTAGTGCCCACTAACCTTCCAAATCCTGTCCCATATGACCTTGAAACTGGTGGTAGAAGATATGCCAGTTGTGAACTTAATCCAAGATTCCTTCTGGCTTTGACGTCTTACCCATCTAGCATGTGCACAGGCCTACTGGAAAGTGACGCAGTTGAAAATGTAGGATATCTACGAAAAGTATTCCAGGCCTGTTTTTGAGCCTTCTGTGCTAAGTGGCAAGCAGGATTCCACAACTGACGAAGATATCATGGAAAAAGTGTCAAGGTTTTAGGAATACACTAAGCAGCTGCTTGTATAATACAACCAGTTGTCTATTGATGGCTGATTCATGATGGCAGGATCAAGTTCTGCGAGAGCAGTGAAAGTGGACCAGTCTGCCTGATCCAGCTTCCACTGGGGCACGTGGGTAAAGTGCCATCAATCATGACCAGTCTCTCTCAAAATTATAGGAAAATGATCACTGCCAAGTAGATTACTGTCAACCCTCCATGAAAAATGGGAGAATAATGAAGGGAAGCAAACTGAGAGATCAATAGTGGTAAAGGACTGACTAGGTGCATGAAAATAAATAGAACAACCAGGAGTAGAAAGGGAGACAGCAACTGTTCAACAAGAGCATCAAGGTCTGATTGATCATATATCTCTCCAGGAGACAGGTAGAGAAAACAAACAGTGATGGTACGACCCAAGGAAACACAGATGGCAACAACCTCCAAGGATGTGCTGAATGACAAAGACAGGGTGGGCACATGCTGATCAACTAATAGTGCCACCCCTCCATGTACTCGTCCATCACACAGCCTGATGTTTCTGTACAGAAAAAACTACCAAATGGTGACTGTATCAGCAGGTTTTAGAAATGTTTCTTGGAAGGAAAGACATACAGAATGGTAGGAAGCAATCAGTGTTTTGATATCATCCAGATTAAAATGTAAACCTCGACAGTTCCATTGCATAAAGTTGGTCATTTTTAATGACAGTTACGCAAAGTGGCTGGAGAACCCTTCTGTTTATGACCATACCTTTTTTCTTACTGTACTGTCGGAGAAGGTCTATCAACCTCCATGGATCCTGCCATGGGTCGATTGGGCAGGTCTTTGTTATTGGAAGGACTAAGTGACTAAGGATGCAAATGAATGATTGTTTTGCCTCTTGGGGTGGGAGAAAAAGATGTATCAAAAGAAATGCCTGTATCTGAAACTGAAGAATATGGATCTTGAGGTTTGTTGGAATGTATGGATGGAACAGAGATGGGTGTGGAAGTCAATTCATCAACCTTTTTAACCATGGAGGTCAAAATTCTTTTCATTTGTTTTGAAAATGAGAGATTTGTCTGCATTCCCACTGTAGTTGTGGAATGAAGTGAACCAGCATATGTCCGAGATGGAGTGGCGGGCAACAATATCCAAGCCTCAGTATAATTAATGTTATGAGTTG
Organism: Carcinoscorpius rotundicauda; assembly: GCA_011833715.1. Taxonomy (NCBI): domain Eukaryota; kingdom Metazoa; phylum Arthropoda; class Merostomata; order Xiphosura; family Limulidae; genus Carcinoscorpius; species Carcinoscorpius rotundicauda. The sequence goes on from CM022398.1 coordinate 30,492,774, forward strand.
TTTTAAAATGCTGCACCTCTTTTTTTCTCCAACCATTTTGTGCAAGAACAAAAGTAGGAGGGGTGAGAACCATTGCAGTTGATACAATGTGGGTATATGTCACATTCACAGGCACTGTGGTCCTTGAAACCACAACAAGCACATGTCAGGGAACCACGATATGATGTTTTTGAGTGGCCAAACATCTGACAATGGAAACATTGGAGAGGATTTGGAATGTATGGCCATACCCTGCAAATTAGATAACCTGTCTTGATGGTAGCAGATGCATGTGATGATGTAAACATCAAAACAAGGGTATTTGGTGGCAGTGTAACTCCATCTTTGCGAGCGGAAGTGTGCTTCACTACAGAAACTCCTTGAGTGGAGAGGCCAGTGAGAATCTCTAACTCGGGGATGTTCTTCAAATCCCTCTCAACAATAACTCCTCGTGATGAATTCAAGGTTGCATGAGAGGTAACCTCTGCAATTGCTGTTGAATTCAAGAGGAGTTCACTGTGGTGGGTTGTGGATGTTTCAACTGATATGTCTCCAGATCAAAGCTTCTTTACTGACTTTGGAGAGCCAGCAAGACCCTCTAATCCCTTCTGAATAAATATGGGGGACAATTGCCCTAAAGGTATTTCTGAAAGATAATGTAATATAAGAAAATGAGGTATGTGTGTTACAGATGTTGAAGATTGCTGCTCAGTCTTCAAGACGTGGTCGCTTACCAATTGACTGTTTTTTTTCACTATTTTATTTAAAATTTTTTGAAGGAAGATCCATAGGAAAAGAAAAAAATTTCAGAACCCATTCATCCCACCCACCATGGAGGGAGCGCACTATAATGTCATGCAAGGAAAATGCAGCAATGCCAGGGTTTCATGAGCACTATACCCAAACACCAGCATCAGGCTGAATGTCCACAACACTGATTGAGAAATTCCAACACTGGTACTTGGCTGACTCTAGCCCAAGTGGACCAGCCTATTGACCCAAGGGGGGGCCACCCAAAGGCTGCCTGTCTGGAGGAATTTAAGGCCAAAGTGGTGTGTTAGGGTTAGACCTCTCAACCACCAGGATCCTCTCCTCCCCTTCACAGGTCACCACGTGTTCATGTGTGGTCAAACTGTGGCCTGAAATAGGGTTATTTTTAGTTGAATCATAAAAAGTTGCATGCAACTAATTTTTTTTTTTACAGATCTAATACACTTTCAGAAACTATTAAATATATTGATCTTTGGTAATTTTTCATATTGGTAGATGAGCCCATGTGAATTTTTTCTAGGCGTTCTGAGTGGGTTACCTAGAAAAGTTTCCAAAATCTGAATGATTTGACACAAAATAACCCTATTTTACAAAAAATATCGAGTGAAATATATCATGCTGTTTTTATGGACTGTAAAATAAAAAAATATGAAATACAAACGGAAACTTTTGCCCGTATTTTCTTTCCTTGTAAATCTAACACGTAGGCAAATTTAGCAATCAGTAGTAAATGTTTTAATGTTGTTTGAACTGGATTTTGCGATCCCTTTTATTAATAACCTCACGTGGATCAAGACATTGATCGGGACTAAAAACAATACAAGTCACCTAGGACGTGTTCAAAAATGAAATTTAATCTCTTTATAAAACTTGAATTAAAACTGAGATAAAACCAAACTAAAAATATCAGTAATAGCGTTACTATTGCAAAGTAATGCTATTGAATAATAATTTCAGATAATAACATTATAATTTCTAACACTACCTTCGACTTTCTCCACATGGAATAGATGGTGACACCTAGTGGATTTTTATATTTTATCTTTACAAAAAGTTTTCCAAATCTAATTACCAAACTAGAATATAATTTTGGAGTTTGAAGAATTTTTTGATAGATAAATAGAAAATTACTGAATGTCAGACGTAGTGATGGCCAGCACTTCACAAATGCTCAAAACTTTAACTATTTGTCTATTTTTGAATATTTGTCTAAACCTATATAATTTATTAAAGTATCGTTCACTGGACGACAAGAAGAGTGTAGTAAAATTTCACTACTATCAGAAAAAATTCAACTCCTTTTGATTAATTTGGCGATGTTGATTCTAAAGATCATAACTGGTCACCTCTTGTCTTCGAATCATGGTAGATTTATTCAAAATATTAATATATATCGTGAAAATAACAAACTTTTATTTAATATCTTTATTTAGTCATTGAAAATTGCATTTAATAATTGATAACCTGCATACTTTGACAAGTTTTTCATGTGTAGAGAAAAACAACAGGAAAAAATGTTTTCGTGTTTCCATTGTGCAAAAGCTCAACTTTCAGATAAACTTCAGATGAATCGATAAAAAGTATCAATTCTTGGAAATGATGTTCGCTATCCAATTATTCCATTCGTGCAACAAAATCTGAACATAAATAGACTGCGTTGTGTAGTAAGAAGCAAGAGTTTTATGGTAACTTCGGTAAATTGAAACTTTTCTTCCCGGAGCTGATAATTTTATTGCTGTAAACGAGAGAAAGACATCAACAATAATGCTTTAACAGGGTCACGAATTAGATCATTTAGCTATTTTTTTCGTGATCATATAAGACAGTTTATGTTAGGGTGTCACAGGAATAGAATTACTAGAAGAAATAACATAAAAGTTATAACTTTTATGTTGTCTCTTAGAACGATTCATTTATTCTGCATCACCACCGTCTTCTGTCTATTTTTCTAAAAAATTACCATCAGTTCTTCCATCAAAGTATATAAATTAAGCTCCTGGATTCTTTTTATCGGCTTGCATCTGATCACAATTTTTTCAACACTTCGTTATTTCTCTATATACTTTATGATGATCTGTGAACTTTGACTCATCATCAGAAGTGGTCCTGCACGATCAAGCATGTTAAGGTGTGCGACTCGTGATCCAAGTCTGCAAATGCAGCTTCTTTCTTTGTTAACCTAAAGATGGCCTAAGTAGGTCAAAATGTTGTTCTGTATTTTATTTTAATTAAAGTTTTGAGACTCATTTCAGCCGTTTTGAAAATACAATTCCTCTCTTTGTTACTAGTTGGGCTCTCCTTTATCCTTTCATTTTTCTTTTTTTGGGGGCACAATTGAGTCTATCTCTTTTGTCAAGACTTATTGAGCCTCTTAAATCTAGAAAATATTCATTGTATTATCCTTTTGTTTGCAGAACACTTTTAGATTTCTGACAAGAAGAGCTGATTTAATAACAATTGTCAAGCCATGCTATTGTTGTGCTAACACAAGAGTTTGTCAAAACTTTAGTTTTGTTTCATTTATTTCTTTTATTAAAACATCCACTGACTTTATTTATAATAGCTGATTCTATAATAGTCTTCGTGGAAGCTGTTACCCGGATTGATTTAGCAATTTTATATGTTTTATATAGGAACACAAATCCGTAATTCGATTTGCCAGTGCCAATCATTAAACTGATTTCTTAAATGTTAAAAATAATAAACATATCACTGTTTGCTGGTGACATACCCTCTGAAAATTATTCTTTATATTTGATAAAATTCAAACTTAGAATTAATAGTTGTATAGCAGAAATACAATCTTAAAAAAATCATTAAAATACATACATCTATCTCAAAATTTACGAAGTAGAAATACATCCATTGTTCAATGTAAAAACGCAAAACGGGAAAATTTCAAATGAGAAGTATTTTGTGAAATTCAGATCTTTAGCTGAAAATATACTCACAGATTTCATTTGATGGCCAAAAGAACTTGTTAAAGAAAAGTTTCATAATATATTGTGCGATCTTTGCATTTCTGATCAGATCTGTGAAACTTTCAGGTCACCATCTATGAATGCCATGGAGAAGCCATTTTTGCATAATATTAAAATATGAGTTAGGGATACTTCAGGCACTTGAAGAAGAGCAACAGAAGAATCCACAACTGGTATTGAAACTTCCTGTTGTGCAACAGTGTAAAACACATCTGATTCAAACTGAGGATACATGAAACAGGGCTAATCAATTATAAGTGCAGGAAGGTGTGCTGTATAATTTTCACTAACTGCAAAGCAGTGGTTTTCAGCTATGTTACAGTTATTGTTCACAAGAGTTTTGAGGCAAGATATTTTCCACAGTTTTAATAAGAGAGGGGAAACAAATTTTAGCTTGCATTTGTGTTATTGTTTAACAGAATTTTCTTTGGTTGCATTTGAGTTTTACATTCATTACTGCAGTGAATACTACTTGATGTGGGTCACTCAATGGGAAAGGTATCTTAAAGATAAAAATTTTCTGCAAACAGTTATTGGTTTTCCTCTCTAGCCTCAGATATTGCTGGTTATTTAAACATATAGAACAGTTCTAAACTATTTCTCAAAAGGACTACGGCATATCCACAGGTTGATACGTTTATTCAATATACGACAGATGCACTGGCAGCACATTGGACAGCCTTGTTCGGAGAATCTGAAAAGACCCATTTTGATCAGGGAACATAATTCCACAGCCTATTGTTCTCAGTATTATGTAAAGTGTTTAGCGTGGTAAAGACAAGAAAATGGCTGGTGGGTTAGTGAGAAAAGGTAAGGCAGACTGTCAAGCACGTGCCTGCTAAGTTTGTTATCCTGGACAAAACAGATCGGAATGGTCATTTGCTGTATCTCATTATAACACATTATACAACAGAACGAAGTTCAACACGTTATTTTTCCGAACATGCTAATGTCTGGTCAAGTACCTTTCACTTTTGTAGACCTCGTGTATGATCCTTAGCCTAGAATAAACATACCACTGTGTTCTCATGAATATAAGGAGTAGTTGAAATCTGCATGAGTTGAAATGTATAAATTTGTGTTTCAACAGCTCGGAAAAGTAGTTACATGTCAGAAAAGATACTGTGACAAAAAGGTAAAGAAGAAAATGTACTATAGTGGACGATAGTGTCGTGTGGATTTTATTTGTGCCAATAGCATAGAAGCTTCTTGGCTCTTGCTTCAACAGGCTTCATATTGTGATCTGACAAGTTGGTCCTTTGATGTATGAGATACACTTTACACGTTGATCCATTTTATTCATATAACGAATAAATCTCTGGTGAACTTCCTTGACTAAGAGTCAGAAGAGGATGCATTTGAGTCAGAAGACGATAAAAGATCTTTATCACAATATAACCATAAAGATGTAGATAAAAAAAATAAGAGTATATATATGGCTGTCACTGGGGAACGCTAAGGAAAGAGGCTCATCAATTTGACTACAAGACACAAGATAATAAGATGACTGTCCGGTTACAGTGTGTATATGTGTGTGTACATATCATCTCAGAAAACTCGCTAAATGATTTGGAAAACAAAGGTAAAAAAGTCCTTTTTACTGCATTTTTGAGCTCTTAACCATCATTTTCAATAGAGCAAAATGTAGATGTTTTAGATATTATACAAACTATCACTAGCCACACTCAACTGTGCAAATTTAGCAGTTATTATACGATATCCCATAGATATCTTTTGTAATGAAATTCTGCTCAACAGCTCAAAAAGTTATATCCCCATTGGTCCCAATCATATTATGATCAGCAAATTACTTTAATTTCAGATTATTTTGTCGTCATGATACAATGTAGCAAATACAATACACTATAAAATATTACCTAGTACCTCAGGAAGCAAAGACTAAAACATCTTTTGGGTTATGATTTCGAAATTTTAGCAAGAAGCTCCAATTATGTCAACTGGCACCAGCTGTCCTAGCTTTTTGTTGATCCAGAGAAAATCAAACAGTGTTATGTAAACATTATATGTTGAACGTCAAATGATAGTTTGGAAAGCAAAGACTGCATCTTCCTTTCATTGGTCAGATGCTTGAAGAAATAATTAACCTATCTCTCTGATCTAAATTAACTCACAGTCAGTATAGTTTAGAGTTGATATTTAGTGGTTCCGTGGAACTCCAGAGTCGATTATTACCTCAACTCTGACGATTCTTTATCTGACTTATCCAAGACAGCCATATATATACTTTTATTTCTTTCATCAGCGGAATGTCTGCAGAAGTACAACGTTAGAAACCGAGTTTCGATACTCATGGTGGACAGAACACAGATATCCCATTGTGTAACTTTGTGATTAGTTACAAACACTCTTTTCTTAGTATAATCATTGTAAAAACATAAATTTTTATCCATGATTTTTACGAAAAGTTTGGCACAAACTAACCATACGTTAAAGTTCTTGATTTTAGATCTGGCGTGCTACATTTGAATCCGCGTGACACTACAAAATGTTTTTATATTTTAAGCTTGAGAGAGAAATTTGACTCACAGTCATCTATCATTAGAGGTAGAGCGCTACTGACTGCATTTCTTCCTTCTGGTCAGTAGTTTAAAATAGTAGAATTGGAAGCGGGTAGCCTTAGTAGCTTTGCAATAAATAATAAGTACAAATTAAATTACTTTATCTTCTTCTGTTTTAAGAGTATAGAAAATATGGATTCAGTAATTAGTAACTAGCTGACTTTCTTCCACGGAAGACATAATGTGGTATCCAGAAATAGAAAGCTATTTCTCATGTCATTAAATCAAATAAGAATCATGGGCTATCACACTCTATAAAGCTTAACTACAAGAAGACTCAGATCTTGAGCGAGAGGTACAATTTATATGAAAACTTAGCTCTGTTAGTGCTTTTATTTATATGTTCCTGTATGTTAAATTCTGAGAATCTTTTGTTAGTTTTTGGAACGCTTAGAACTTTAAAATTAAGCATTTTAACGTTTGCAATTCTTGTACGAGTTTGCAGCAGCTTTTAAAGTTAACTTTTATTATTGATATATTGTTTGTTTGCGTTTCTTTAGTCTTTTCATTTTTACAGAGCTGTTTACCAGAGAATACCCACTGAACGCCTTGGAAAATCTAATAAATATTTTGTCACACATCGTTAATTTCACACCCATCACAAAAACTCTTACTTTTGTTTTTATAATTATATAACATTATTGTTATCATGCTTACGGCCTGGCATGGCCAAGCGTGTTAAGGCTTACGACTCGTAATCTGAGGGTCGCGGGTTCGCATCCTCGTCGCGCCAAACATGCTTGCCCTTTCAGTCGTGGAGGGCGTTATAATGTGACGGTCAATCCCACTATTCGTTGGTAAAAGAGCAGCCCAAGAATTGGCGGTGGGTGGTGATGACTAGCTGTCTTCCCTCTAGCCTTATACTGCTAAATTAGGGAAGGCTAACACAGATAGCCTTCGAGTAGCTTTGTGCGAAATTCCAAACAAACATTATCTTGCTTATTTGTTTTGTTTTTTTCCTGTTTGTTCTGAATCTATTGGTGTCTTGTATTATTTTTTCGATGATCCCATTTTGCAGATGAGAGAGGTTAATAAGCTTTCTCTCTTTATATAAATATATATATATATATAAAGTCCAGGAATCTAAGTAACTACTCTGGAAAAATAATTTAGAGTGGGAAATGCCACACAACGTGTTGTGAATCACTGTAGGTGTTTAAATACAAATATGGCAGTAACACGTGGTATTCTGTTGGTGCGGCTGTATTCGTACCTGTGTTTATGTAATTTTTTTAACTCGCAGGGTATGTCATGTCTCATTACGTTCTTCAGTAGGTTAGTGATATGTCTATGGAATTTTGATGTTACAATCTGGTGTTTGATTTACTGTCGTGGATATACCACAGATAACCCACTGTACATCTTTGCACTGAAATAAAATACAAACTCATATAAATTAGCTTAAATGTATCATTGAGTTTGAATTATTATACCGATATTATTTTTCCAATTGTAATGAAATATTCTTTAAGTATGTGCGATGCTAAGTCTGAAGCGTCGATCCGGCAGAATTTGATATTATTTAATACATGTAGGTAATGTTGCCTTATCTCTTCATAATATATTTCATATGTTTCATAGGGAGTTTAATAAACGCTACTGGTTTCCTTCCCCAGTAGCCCAACAGGATGTCTACAGACTTATAACACTAGAAACGGGGTTTCAACACCCGTCCTGGGCAGAGTACACCTGGCCCAATGTGCAACTCTGTGCTTAACTACAAACAAGTTCTATTAATTTTTTTTTTCTGGTTAGATGGGGTGTTTTGGATGAAGATATTACTTCAAGTTCTCTGACAGCGATTAACAACAACTTTAACATCAATTTTATTTAAGTGTCTTTTAACTTTTTCAGACAATAATTTAATGTAAGGGCTTGTTATAGTTGTAATATATTTAAAGTCATTTGTTTTTTTGTTTAATAAAATAGTTAGAGTATATGTTATATTTCAAACTTTTAAAATGTGACTGCTTTTCTCTAAAACGATCAGATTAACATGAACTAAAATATATATATATCAAAGGTAGTTTTTTTACAAGATATTGCTATAAATTTAGTGTGATCATTAATGCGGTTGAGGTGACCTATAATTTCTCTATAAGTAGTTTTCTGATCCAGAATTGTAAGAGTGTCGTCCGTATACCTTTATAACTTTTAGTTTTGTAGAGGATTTGTTGTTGTTTTGAACTAAGCACAAAGCTACACAATGGGCTATCTGTGCTCTGCCCACCAGGGGTATCGAAACCCGGATTTTAGCGGTAAGTCTGCAGACATACCGCTGAGCCACTGGGGGGCTTTTGTAGAGGAAGTTCTCCAAGACTTGTAAATGTAAATCTTCCAAAATAAAGTCTACTGCATTTGTTGAAATTGGCGAGCCCACAGTTATACTTTGGCTTTGTTGGTAATACTGTTCACTGTATTGGAACTGTGTGGCACAAAGGATTGTTGTTTTAAAAGTGTACACAATTCGTATGATGAAAGTGGTATCCATTGAGTTAAAAAGCATCGGAGCAAATTTTGCACAAGGAAACCAGCGTAACACGATTTTAATTTGACAATAGGTTAGAACAGTGTTGCTCAAAAGTATTTCACTTTCTTAAATAAATGTTTTCTTGTATCCTCCCCTCTTTTAGATGAGTGAAAGAGTGAGTTAAAAACAAACACACATTAAAATGCTACATGTATTATTATCTTCTTGTTTCTTTGAGTTAAGCACAAAGCTACACTGTGTTTTGCCAACTACTGTATGTGTTTCAAAATCAGGTTTATAGCATTGTAAGACTGCAGACGATAAGTAGTAATTACGTTTTTCACCAGAAAAAAATTATTGAAATGCTTGATTTTGAACTGTTGACTCTACCCAAGCAGATCATTCTCACTCTAAGAGATCATTATGCTCTCTTAGGGTAGCCGCACGCTTTAAAAAAACCCTGGGTTAGAAGTTTCATGTTACAAAATTTTGGTATGTGGGCCAGGTATGACTAGGTAGTCAGGGCGCTCGACTCGTAATCTGAGAGGTGGGGTTTCAAATCCCCGTCACACCAAACATGCTCGCTCTTTTAGCTGTGGAGTTGTTATAAATTTACAATCAATCCCACTATTCGTTGATAAAAGAGTAGCCCAAGCGTTGGTGGTAAGGGTTGATGACTAGCTGGCTGCCTTCCCTCTAGTTTTACAGTAATTAATTGGGAAGGCTATCGTTGATTGCCCTCGTATAACTTTGCACGCAATTTAAACTAAACAAATAAACAATCAAACGTTGGTGTGATTTGACGAAATCATATGTGCAACGATGAAAGAAAAGATAAGGCATACGATGGTCAATACAATAAAAATTTACATTAAGTTTTGAAGCATTGCAATAAATTTATTCAGTTGTTATTTTTATATTATTAGTTGTATTTTTCTTATTTTTGGACCTCGGAAAACAATTTATTAAGCTGCATTGATTTAACATGGTGTGCATACAATATCTTTCGCTATTTTAAATAATGCTCTTATTGCTGATATATGGTCTCTTTACATTTGTCTAATGGTTGTGTTTTACATTATAAACACCTGATTTACTGTAATGTGGCACGACAGTAATCGTGTTTCAGTTAAAAACATATTACTATGTGAAAATAAAGCTAAAAGTTGTTTATAAGAGCTTGTTTGTTCATTTGTTTCTGAATTTTGCGTAAAACTACCCGAGGGCTATCTGTGTTAGCCGTCCCTAATTTAGCAGTGTAAGATTAGAGGGAAGGCAACTAGTTATCACAACCCATCTCCAACTCTTGGGCTATTCTTTTACCAACGAATAGTGGTATTGACCGTGACATTATAACGCCCTCACGGCTGAAAGGGCGAGGATGTTTTGTGCGACGGGGATTGGAACCGCAAACCCTCAGTTTACTTGTCGAACGCCGAGGAGGAATTATTATATTTTAAAATTGTCAATGGTGGAAAAATAAAACAAGTTTCATCTTGAAACATTATTTATTTTGTTTAATTCTACATATTCTAATAGACAGTGAAAATACATTATATTTCCTTTATATCTTGTTAGCAATAAACAAAGTGTGGAATTTGTGGTTTGAATTATATTTGTATTTTGTATCCATATTTAATTGAAAGAGCATGAATTGTTTTATGACGTCAGAAACCCACAATGATATATTTAAATTATTTAATTGTTCAATGTTTAAAAAACGTAATCGTGGAAACAAATTTGTTTTCGGTGTTTTTGAAAATTAGTAATATTTGTAATTTGGATTTTCAAGTGGTATTTTCTAGTAGAAATACAACTACAAACTGTTTATACTACTATTACTTTAAAGATGTTGGTTTAAAAATAAAATGTAAATGGTGCTAGTGAAGCAAGAGTTACTAGTTTGTCACTTTGTGTTATTCAAGGTTTGAAAAGCAGCTGATTGAAATAACTATCATGCGTTTCGGCGAGTGTTTCAATCAGCAGTGTGATGGGACCTGGCAGGAAGAACTTGAACTTCAAGAAGGTAACAAAACAAAAACTGACTGCTTCAGTTGTGTCGACAATAATTCTATAAATGATTGTAACGTTTTTGAAGATAGAATTCGCGTGGATCGCAGAAAGCTCGAACAGATGATGCAAGGTAGGTTTCGATATTATTATAACATGCACTGTTTTTATTTTTCTCTCTTGTTTTATATGCTATACTCTAAAGTATTTACCACTAGCAGCATCGCCACAACCATAAACTCAGTTTCTGGACTTGTAAAAACTAATTGTACAATTTTATCTCTTGGATAAGTAGTCCTTATTAAACTGAAGTAGTAGTAACTCATTTCTGCATTTAAAATATTTAAATTCAATTTTTAATACAAGTTTCAATTAGCAAGAGAAGAAAGGTAATGAATAAAAGTACTTCCGAAAAAAACTTGTCGATAACATTGATGTTGGACTCCTAATTTATGCACTAAGAGTGTATGTATGTATCCACATGACAAATAAAATGTTACCTTGGTACTATTAATTGTAATGGCAAGGGTTATATATTAAAAACTTCTAGAGTACTTATGCAAGCCAAAAAAATATTTCAATATACATTTATGAAATAAATGCAAAGGATATTAACATTTTATAGTAATTAAGTAGTATAAATAAATGTTTAAAATTTTTAACGCACTTGTTAAGGTATAACTAGAACTAAGAAACTAAAGGTATGTTAATAACAAATAAAATAAAATATTAAAAGCAAAAATATTTGGAGAGGAGTGATTGTGCAAGATTTTGTTAGATGATGAAATAAAAGGGAGGTTTGGCCATAAATTAAAAAAAAACATTTTTTAAAGCTATGAAACAAAATTTAAGTGATTTTTTAAGAATAATGAGCTAAAAATGATCTGCAAGACAGTTGGTATATACTCAATTTTTTGTTTGAGATTGGTATGTCCCTAGAAAGAAGAAAAAACCTGAAGGTTGAATCCAATTGGTGTAGTAAAGACATAAAGAAGGAAATAATTGACAGATAAGATATATGACTTGCATAACCAATTTCTAGTCATAGATTTGGATAAAAACCAGGAAATTTTAAATGTGCTTATGAGACAAAAAAAACTTTCTACTTAAGTTAAAATTATTAAGGACTTCTTAAAAACTATGTGGAAGATTAGAAATTATAAAACGTGGTTAGCCCTTTAAAGGATGTTGAAGAAAAGTTTTTGTTTAACTATGAGAAGTATCTTTTATATCCTCTATTTTACAAGAGAGAATGTTAACAATATTTCTGCCTCTGAGCATTCTATGGGAAATCTTGGAATTAATTTTAAAGTTAATATTAAAATTAAAGCATGAGGACAAAATGCCCTATCTAGAAGGATTTGGAGATTAGAGATCAGATATGTGAACCTTTCTTTGTTGATAGATCAGCTGATAGTATGCATATGCTTGAGGGTTGAAAAGTTTGCTGTTTCTGTTTTTCAATGGGGCTGATATAATCTCCCCTGAAAATTATAGGTCCGGTAACTTGTGTTGTGGGTTAAAATAAAAATGTATAGATTCTGATAAAAGATGCTTTACAAAATCATGTGGTGAAGTTTTAATTAAAAACAAACTTTACTAACAGAAAACTTTCATTGGAACTAAAAGATAATGCCTTCTATAAATCTAGGTACAACAGAAAATAAAAAGGTAAAGTGTAACCATAAACAACTTTTAATTTATTTAGAATGGGCTTTGCCTATCATATTGCATCATATCACAAGGCATTTCCCCAGCATTCATTTATTTATTCCTTAATATAAATTGTATATTAGAAAATTCTATTATATGCACAGATGACTACTGGCATTTTTGGTTGAAATTTACCCATACATAAATGTGCACTTCAGAAAATAGTTAATTTGATGTATAATAATTCTTTAACATGTTTTTTCTGTAGCAACAGGGAAATATTTACTTTTTCAGTCTTTGCTAATATTATTTGGTCTTTTCTATTTTGCATAGCATTTTATGTAGAAAATGTAATATAAACTAAATAGTTGACTGTGGCTGAATTTACTTCCGTGTAAGATTAAAAGCTTGGGTAAATGTAGCGTACTTCCCCATAGTAATATAAAAAATACCAATACCATAAATCTGAATTAAAAAACTTGATGTTTAAATTGAAAATTAAAATAACCCTTATTCATTTATAGGTGATACAGCAGACGGAGAAGTCAAAACTGCAGACGATTTTTTCCAAAAGGTTTGGGTAATTCATGTTGTTTATTTACACTGCTGAATTTGTTTTGTTTTTTTCGAGTTTCAGTAGTGGTGTAAAATCGTTTGTACATAATTAATTTAAATAATGTTTTCTTCCCTTATCTAATGGCAAAATTCACTTTTAGCTAATTCAGTCTGTATAAGGTGTATATGTTCACTAGTGAGCAGCTATACCCAAAACTATGTATTGAAAAATTTCCAACTGTCAAGTATTATTCTGATGGACATGAGAAAGCCTTTATTTATGTTGTCAGTTCTTTCTAAGTCGTGATTTAAAAATAATTGGTAGTAGGACTATAATTACAAATCATAAATTTGTGGCAAACATTTTAAGAAGCTGAGTAATTGAGTAACTTCAAAAAAAATGTCATGTTCTGTCATGCCAAATAAACTTCTTTCCTTGCTATTACAGGATCAACTAACTGGAAACTTTGATTATGCCACAAGCAGATCTTTCTTGCCAAACTATTATAGTAGTTCAGTTTAGCTTCAAGTGCTTAGGACATGATTAATAAATTTTAAAGTTATTAATTAAAACAAAACTTAACATTCCATTTGTGTATTTTTGCTAATGCACATTATTTTTAACCTAGCATGAATTTATTTTTACACCTAAAATATCAAACTCTTATGGAATACCATTTGTAATAAACAATAACTTTAATACAAAAAGTGCTCTGAATTTTTGTCCCTTAGTTAACTAGAAAAAACATTTTCCAACAGTATTGCACAAATTTGTCAATTTATTAAGGAACTTTCATAATGCATATAAAGATGTTGATAGACCGACCATAAGTTCTTGATGAGATGTATATATAGCCTAAAGGTATCTTGTAAAATACCTATAAAAAAAGTAATTAATGCAAATATTACTACTATAATTGCCTGAAATATGAATATTTTTTGTTTGTATCACATAAGTTATCTAATGGGGGAAACTGTCATTGATACCATGTTACAATAAGCATTGGTCTTCATATGAATTAAAAATGCATTGTTAGACCTTCATCATTCCACATCTTGTGTTTTTACCAATAATGTCTTCTCCCATGGGTTGTTTAGTTAATATGATAATTATTCAAAGAACAATGACTTGATATTAAATAAGAAAATGTTTCTTTTTATTTCTATTTTTCCCAGTTAATTTATGATAGTTTTTCATTACGTTTTATAATCTCCTAACAATTGAATAATCTTTTTTAAAATGCACTCAAATTTGTTGGTACAATCTTCTGAAAGGAGATTGTCTGCTAGCTGTTCTTGACATCAATAAATATCTCACAATGTTCAGTAATTTGAACATCAGTGAGGTATAAACACAACATATGACTCATAATAGAGTTACATAAGTTGTCCTAATATTCAGTTAGTTTCTAAATTGGTTGTTATAAACAGAAGTAACTGGTTATAAATATTCACTCAAATATTTGCACTAAAGTTTTTCATGATAAGGTACATTTTGGAATTTCATTGGGTTAAAATGTTCTTGTTTCTTATTGTGTCATGTCTATTGTTATTGATTTTTTTAAATTATGGTGCCTAATTAAACAGTTTTCAAACTTTATTAATAATATCCATATTAACAATGAGGTGATATAAACTCTGTAAAGATATCTAAGCTTTTCATTGAAAAGTTAATAATAGCCATTTTTGAGCATTATTGCATGTTCATATTATTTTATTAATGTGTAAAGCCAACATTGATCATGTATCAAGCTTTATATGATAAAAGTAGTGTGGATAAAATATTTGAAATAACTATTTGAAATTGTGTGTTTTAAACTGCTACACTATCTTTTCAGACCAGCATTTCTCAATCTGTGGTCTAGTGATCTGTTAAGGTAACTGTAATTATGAAAAGTAGGCAGTTTAAGTTTTTCGTTGGAATGTGCATTAAATTGTAAATTTAGTTTTCTGAAATTAAACATTTTTGGAGAATCGCTAATTTAGACAGTTGCCTTAGGTAACTTGGTTTATAACACCAGTAACATTTTGTCAAAAAAGAATAATTATTCACACTGCATTTTCTCAAACAGCATAAGTTTTACTGATCAGGGAAAAACTTTGGATAAAAGTGGTAAGTTACTTTCAAAAACATATTGAAGAATTTTAATATTTATGTAATGCATATAATTTGTTTTTACTTGGGGCTAATTAATTTCAAAGAAAATCGAATAGATCTTTAAATTATATTAAAATTAAAAGCTATTTGTTCAGATTTCTTTAAAAATTTTATAGATTATGGATGAAACTGACACTCAGATTTCCTGGCCTTCAAAATTGAAAATTGGTGCAAAATCAAGAAAAGGTGAGATATTCTCTGAAAATTTTCAGTGATGAATTTGAATATATAGCATACAGGAATAATTTCATTAACTATACTTCTATGGTATTCTGCTCTATTCAACATTTTTGCTCATTTAAAATGCATTGATTGCAAACATTCTAAGTGTTATTCAAATAAACCAATGCATGCCAAATATTTGCTAAGCTGGTAGCATACAATGAAACATAGTTTTTATGCTAAAAGCTCATATTTCAAATATAACACTTTTGCAAGCAGCTTGGCATAATATACAAACATGTATATTGTACATATTTACTTCATAATTTCAAATATTGCAGAAAGATTTTAGTAGCAATGTGGAACAAAGTATTGTTAAAATGCTATTACACACTCTCCTAATGCGTTCTCTTGGACTGATTATGAGGAAAGTCTGTGGTGGCATATACAAAGAGCTTTTCAAATAACTGACGTGTGATTTTTTGAGATTTACTGATTAATGTAAATCTTCTGCTAATGTAATGAGCTATGGCCCCATTAACACTGGTTTACATTTGATGCATATTTGTTTTATATTGGTCCAGCTGCAGTTAAGTTTTTGATGTTATTGAGAGTTTTATTGTGTCATGTAATTTGTTGTTACTACTTCTGGTATTTGTTTTTTTGTGATTTAAAATAATAGTGGTTACACTCATGTTGGACTACTGGTCAACCTGGGTATCCTTAACTATGTATCATAAAGTTAAAAGCTTGCATTTAAAACTTCATTAAATTACTTTTTTCTTTTATACTAATTGGCCTAGTACAAAAGCTTAGCTAACAATCTAATATACAATCTATTAATATACATGTTTTTAAGTTCCTAATTTTATAAGAAAATGTTTTTAAAGTGTGACATGCTTCAAGGTTTGTTTTCTCTAGATACATGTTTTTACTTTCCTCCACCTCTTTAAGACTAAGGAATTAAATACAAATTGCTCCATACAGAAGTATTATTGCTCAAACCATAATTTATTTATTGCCTTCAATTTTCTTTGGTTGGACAGCTTTCACTAGAAAATCAAATCCTTCCTACCAGGCCTGGTTGTAGGTTTGAATCCCTGCCACACCATCATGCTCGGCCTATTTTCAGCCATGAGGGCGTTATAATGTGATGGTAAATCCCACTATTTGTTGATAAAAGAGTAGCCCAAGAGTTGGTAGTGGGTGGTGATGGCTAGTTGCCTTCCCTATAGTCTTGCGCTGCAAAATTAGGGACTGCAGATTGCCCTCGAGTGGCTTTGTGCAAACCAAACAAATTCTGTCATACCAATCTCTCACATCCTCTTTCAGAATATCTCTATAGTTCTCTTAATTTAAGAGCATCCGTATTATAGCTAACCGTGTTTTGCATATGCATATTACACATAAATGTACAAATCAATATTTTCGTCTCTCAAATAACACTGCATAACAAAATTTTTTCTTTTTCTTGGGCAGCAGATATTATTTCCCAATTGTGTATGCCTTAGGTAAATGGAAAAGAACTATTTTGCTATTTTGACCTATGTAATGAAATTTTCAAATTTACTGTTTTTCCAGAACATTCCAGGTATATTCAATGCTGAGCAGCTGATATAGAATTTTTGTGATATTACAAGAACTTTCTAGAATGTTGTAAAACTTAGAATTTTCAAGAACCTTTTTAGAGCTTTTAATCGTAGTTTCTACAGGGACTTGCCACTTCAGTTTAGTTCCAGCTGCCTAAGTGAATGCATCGATCTGTCTGATTTTATCAGATGGCATCAAGAATCTGTAAGTATTCTCCACATGCATTCTGCTATGTATGTGGCCAATTTATTGCAACGGACAAAGTTCTCTGTGGGGAGGCACAGTGTAAAGTGTGAAACAATAATTGTCCTCCAAAAGGTGTTATTTCCACCATTACACATAAAACTGGGTCTTATGAATCAATTTGTCACAACTTTTTGATAAGGAGTTTTCAGCCTTCAATTACCTTTTGAGACTTCTTTCCTAAGCTGTCTGAGGCAAAAATCACAGCTGGTGTTTTCGTTGGACCACAAATAGAGCTCCTGGAGTGAACAAATTCCCAAAGAAGCTTGATAGGAAGGAGAAAAAATAACAAACAGCTTGGGGGCATCTTTGTTGCAGCAGTCTGTGGCTTCTTGGGTAATCGAAAGGTTGAAAATTATTTGGAATTGGTTGAGGCTCTGGTGAATAACTATGGCAAAATGGGCTGCAGGATATCTTTGAAAGTCCAAATCCTTAATGCTTATCTTCATAAATTCAAGGAGAACATGGGAGCTCACTCAGAGAATGAAGGCAAGCACTTCTATCAAGATATGCTGGACTTTGAATGCTGCTACCAAGGAGCGTATGATGAAAATATGATGGGAGACTATTTGGAGACCGATATGTGAAAGTGATTTACATCAGTTGCAAATCTCAAAACTACTCCCATCTAAAAATTTTTGCAAAACTTTATAAATGCATGTAAATCTTTCTTTACATGTTGTTTAATTCTTACCTTGTATAAATGCGCAAATTTGCCTGTTTTTTACATAGAAAATAAGTTAATTTCTAGGTCACAAAAGCAAAGTTTGAAGGGAATAATGGCCATTTTCTGTACTTTTCAACATAAGCAATTAAGAAATAACGTTATCCAAGAAAAAAAATTGTAATCTATTGCCTAATTTTCTATTCTGAACAAATAATAAACTTCACTCTGTATAAACAACATTTTAGTCAGAAACTTTAATGCCTGGTTTTGATGAGTTTAATTTCTTGTTGCATAGTTAAAGATAAAAAAATAATTGAGGTGTTGGAAATTGCCCACTTTTTGGCATGTTATTAGTTTGTTCTCTGGCATATTATTTAATGCATTACTACCATCAGTGTGAAAATGTAGACTTCAGTGCCCTTGACAGTCAAAAGCAATAGAAAAAGGTTGGGTGAATACTGTTTTGTTGTTCATGTTTATTGATAATAAAAGTAATTAAAGTTGAAAAATAGAAATTTAATTTAGTGAAGATTAGGTAAAATAAATGTTGTATTATGCAAGGTTGTTAGCCGTGTATGCTTAGTGTAATTTACAATTTGGTTTTTCAAAAAAAAAAAAAAAAGAAAAGGGGGGGTAATTTAGTTTTATTTAAGTCTCAAAATTTATTCCATGTTGAGTAGGGTTGGGAAAATAACAAAATGTATTTTTATTGATTTTTTTTTTTGGGGGGGGGGAGACATGTTTAGGAGATTTGAGATTTACACAAATTTTGAGATGAGAAGCTGTTTTCTTTTAATGTGAAATTTACTTTGCACAGGGACTGTTCAAAACAACTTTTCAGTATATCAATGAAGAAATCTTTATCTTGGTTTACTAAAAATACTTCTACAAAATATTGTCTGTACCTGAAAGACTTGACTGAAAGCTATATATGACAATGACTTAAAATCCATGGTTTTGTTTTCACATATCTCCATTGTTATTAAAAGTAATTCTGTTCATTGACATGTTACAATTATTTCATTAATATAAATTTTGCAGCAAAAGCAAAATTTGGGCTCGTATAAATGCAAGTTGAAGGTTTTTTACACTGATTTATATTGTTGATATTTAATTAAATTACATGTTTGTTTTGGATTGTTCTTATTTAATTCATGTTCAAAGATTACCTGTTCTTGAAGGAGATTATTATAAAATTTTGTAAACAAGATCAAACAATTAGTAATTGAAAGATATTCAATTTATATATATTTTTCAGTACAGCATTCACCTGTATTTGAAGTTTAAGAGAAACCCACTTGTAGCTCTTTTGCAATAATTAGTACACTAACAAAACTACCTTCATTTGTAGTTTTATTACATCCCTTGCAACAAAAACAGGTTGCATGTTTTTAGATTAAAAGATAGAATTGTACCTTTTTGTTGCAAGAAAAGAGGTAGGAAAGAATGGAGTAGCATCAACAGTGGAAAGGAATCTTGAACATGTTGTATTTCAAATTGTGCGAGCCATGCTGATAACAATGCACTATGATGTTGTGCTTTAACACTAGTTATAAGTGAGCAAACATCATCACCAGATGTAAGCACATAAGTTTTGAAATGTTAACTGACCACTTCAGTTGTTCTAGATTGTAAATTGTAATTACTAGTTTTCAACCACATTCTATAATATTGTGACTTCTTGGACTGTTCTTGTCAGAATTTACAAATATCCAACCTGAACATTGTTGTTAAATCTGACCATTTCTGCTGTCCCCATTGACCTCATCTAGTGAGGTCTACAAGTCTTGTTGGAATGTTTCTTCTTGGAGTAATTTACATATCAAATGGATGCTAGTATTCCTTAAAGGACAAAGTAATTTTGGTTGTGTGATCAAGTTGTACTTTGTTTTTAATTGTCATTGGGACACATTCCTAATTTCAACACTACTTGGTGAGACTTGTTAGGACTAATTTTAATAATGAGAATGATTAACATGACAAATATTCATTTAAGTGTAGACTAAGTTACTAACCAAGAAAACTTGCTTTATTGGTTTGCAAATAATAGTAGTTTCCATCTAAAAAGCTCCACAGCAGGTCAAGTCTAAAAGTGTATGAGGTTGTAATGCTACAAATATAATTTAACTTTTTGCTTATGTCTTTAGATTTATGAAGTAAAAAGAATATAATTATTTTGTCTATGATCATTTATAGAAACTTGCATTTAAATCTTGCTGTATTTTAGGCCTTCTTAGCACTCTTTAATGTGGATGAATGGGGGGGGGGATGGATTCAATATCATGAATACAAAGAAGGAAATGGTATTTTATGAACTAAATAAATTTAAATAGTTTGTTTTTTAATATGTAAATCCTAACGGTAAGTTTGTGCTTTTGCAACTGAATGTATTAGTACTTACTGTATAAACTTACATCTGTGCTACTATAAGTTAAAATAAGTTTTTCCCAACACTGGTTCTATGACTGCTGGTTTTAGTAAAATGGAACACCAGTGTACAACATTCTTCTAAGTGTCAATAGCTCAAAAAGGTGATCCAACAATACAGTATTTTCTTTTAAAATGTATAAATAAATTGTATTAGGCACTTTAAGATATTCATATTTCCATACAACTGTAATTGTTCAATGAGCTATCTTCTGTATTTTGTTTTGTACTGTTTAAAATTCTGATAGTCAATATAAATATTGTCATTTGGCTGACTAGTTTTAACTGTTTGTTTTTACTATTGCATTTGATTTGCAATCATGAGATTGCAGATTTGAATTTCCATCATGTTAAATGTGTGCCTTTTTGACTGTAGGAGTATTATAATATGATGGTCAATTCCCCTATTCATTAATTTAAAAAACAAAACAAAATGGAAAAACCCAAGAATTTGAATTAGGTGATGTTTTTATTTGAATAACTGCCTTCCCTGTTTATTCTCCCTGATGATGATGGTGCTTGTGTAGTGTTCTGTGAAATTCCAAAAACTGAACCTTCTGTAGTTTAGTGCAGCAAACTAGTTACAGTATTAAATATTTCAAAACAATTGGTATCTTTAAGAAAATATATACATTGTGATGCTAAAGAGTTTTATTGTTAATGTATATATAAAATATGACTACATTTTCTGTGAATTTCCATGATTTTCCACAATGCCTTGGTCCATTTTACACTTTTGAAAACATTTTATAAGTAGTTAAATTCCATTAAACAATCAGAATTAGTATGTGATAGATTTTTTCTTGCTGCTGTAAAAATGTTATATTTAGGGTCTGTTAACATTGTCACAATTTAAAAACGAAATTTAACTAAAGTTAAAATAAGCATTGCCAATATTTTCTGGACTACAAAGTTCCATATTTTCTGGAAACATCTGGTTGACTTCAGTAGTGATGCAAGGTTAATCTCTTGAACCAGCTGTGACAATTCCTGATGGATTTAAGAAAATATTTGAATGCAATTAGAAAGGCTAATTTTACTCCAACTACATACATTGGGGTATATTTAGATTACTTTGAATGTGATGCTTAAGACATTCAGACACTTTAGCTGGCATTAGCTTCCAAAGATGATATGGATTAAAACCAGATATCATTCCAACATTCTTAGGTGTACATAAAAACCTAAAAATACAGGAGCAAGTGGAGCTGAAACCACTGATGTGTCATCACTATCAGTAATGTAGTTTGCTTAGAGTTCCACAGCAGACATCTGAAGGCATATAAAAAATAACGTTTTAGGTTTTCCTGTCTCATTAATAGAAGTGTTTTCATTTCTGTAAATTATATATTTTATGTATAATCATTGTTTTTAATGATTCCTTTTTTCTTACTCCAATAGTTTTTGGCAGTTATTATTCTTAATAATATTTAACTTTTAATAGAGGTGTCAACCAAATGAATAATAATAATAATACAGTAGTGTTGGACATTTTGATAAAAGGATTCAGCTAAATAAGTGAAGACAACTTCAGATTTATACCTTTTTAAATTTGACATATTTTGATTTAAAATTACAAACCTAATACTTTATTGAATCTTTTGAGGTTTATAGCTTATGTTGCACAAAAACTTGCTATACTTAATTGTTCTGAATACACTGCATTAATGAATTATATATGCCAACTGATAGCTTTTAAAGAATGTTTGGAAAAGCAGTATATTAACAACTCTCTCATTAATTTTTATCACCTTTAGGTTGCACTTTTGAAAACTTTAGTGATATTATGCTACAATAGACCCTAAATATTACATGTCAGTAAACCAACAACAAGTATTTTTGAAGTGTTTTTTAAAACATTTGTATCTGACATGTTTTGAAGGTTTTATATCTTTTAGAATTACCAAAATACTCTTCTGCTGTGGGTAAACAAAAAACTTTATTTGTAAGTTCATGAAATGTAGCTTACCGTTTATGTATCAAGAACAACATAAATGTTGTATAATTGATTTTGTGAAAAGATGGTGCAATGTCTCTGCTGTGCCTAAGTGTTACTATTACTACATCCTCTGATTATTTGACACTTTACTCTTCAGTTATGTACTTGAGACATAATAGCTCAATTTACATTTTCTGTGATATGAACTAATTATTTTACATATGTTGTGATAAAAACAAATGGTAGCTAATCATTAATTAGATTTTGGTGATCATAAGAGCTAATAACTATCACAAAGACTGTTAGCTAATCATTGCAGTTTGGACACATGTAAAGTATTAATGTAACTATTCAGTGATGTCAAGAAACCCACTTGTTGAGAATTTTATATGCAAAAACGGCTCATTTGGGTTGAGAAAATATTTTACGTAGAAGGTCGAAACGTTTGCTCTTCTATGTGAAATATTTTCTCAACCCAAACGAGCCGTTTTTGCATATAATGTAACTATTGGCAAGTTGAATGAAAACCTATGATCACAACAATACATAAATTAAGTGTGGAGTAACTTTAGCTATTAATGATACTTTTGGCCATTATTTCAATATATTCATGGATTTGTCTAGACAGGATAGTTTAGGCTAAGAACTAAATTCATGTACACTTGCTAGTGCCTTCTGTCTATAAGGACATAGTATTTTATTTACCAGTTTAAAGTTGTGATAGTTGCTTGCTTCCTCTGTGTTTATGTAAGAATTTGGATAACTGGCAATTTTAACAGTTAATTTTGCATAGGCTGACAAAAAAATAACAAACCCTTTTGGAATAACAAAAAATAGAGCCTGAAGTAGTAAATATTCTTTTTAATTATTAAATAAGTTTTGGAAGTGTCTTTATCTAATTTAAAGCATTTGGTAAAACTAAACTTGTTACATTTTGGCAGTCTGTACTTTTAGGGAAATTGGTTTTGAAATGTTTATTTTAATGTACAGAAACAAGAATGATTTAAATGGATAATGTGCTTGTAACAAACATGAGAGTACTCATTACGAAAACTTTCATTATACATTAAAATTATTTTCAGCTACAAGGTGGCATTCCAATTACCTTTTAATTTTTCTTTGCTGTTATTGTTTGTAGTAAAATACTGGGAATGTCCAGCTGATATGAAAACAAAAATATTTTATTACATACATTGGATCCTCATTTGATCCTGATGAAATTTTAAGTTGTAAAGGATAATGAATCTGAACAAAATGTCTGTAATCCTTATTTTGATGATATTTTGGAAAGTTTCAAACAATTTTGCTTAATTTTTGTTCAATTAGACATCTGTTTAAATATGTACATCTGAAATTATGAGGTAGGTGTGTTTTATATCCTCCATCCTAAATTCTTTTTTATACAAAATCCATTATTTTACTCTACTTGGTTGTAATCCCAGTAGACCCTCACATCAAAATTTGTGGAAGACAACCTGCTGTTGCTGGAGCCAGAGAAAAGATTTTGGAAGTTTTAGACACAAAGGTAACGTTTTCTCATGTTCACTATAAGACATCTAGAAAAACAAATGGCATCTTTTTAAGATGCTTAATCATCTGTTACTATGCTAAGATCTATCAGTTTCATTTCTTTAACTTTTTGACATGTAATCCATTTCTAATTCTAAAGCACCAACAATTAAAGAAAATGCAAAGTTTTTTTATCACCAAAATTAAATCAATTTTTATTTGATTTTGAAAGCTTTAAAAATTTTGCTTGCAGTCTACATGGATTAAAGGCAGGTAATGAGTTTTTATAAAATACTGAATTAATGAAAGAAGGTACTCTCATCAAAAATCTTAATTTTATGTACAAATCTAATTTTAGATCTATATTTTGGTGAATTTTGTGTTTGTGTATTTTTATAGAATTCATTAGCATTTACTAATTTTTTTTTATTTGTGTGTGTAATTACTTTTTGAATAATTATTTTCAACTTCATCAAAATTAATTGTAAATATAGGCTTAAGTAACTTTTAATGAATACATACTGAGGTTGATTTAAAGCTGGACAATTAATGGAATTTGCCAATCAATTAATAGTTGGTCTCATTTATTTAATATAACTAAGTAATTGATTATTCTTGTGTGAAACTTGGATAGTTAAATAACTGAGAACAGTAATAATCACAGATGCTAATTTTGTTCAGTTGAATATTTCTGTATTAACTGATTTAGTCAATTTTAATTAATCCGTTGTTTTGACTGATGCTAATAAATGCTCATAGATGATGCAAAGTTAACTGCTCAGTTTTAATGCTGGTGTTATATTGTTTAATATCTAAAGGATATTTTTAATCTTTGAATAGTTGAAAGGAATACATTCTTTTGTGTGCAGGAGGAAGGTGATGGAAATTGCAGTATGATATTGATGTTTTCTCTTTGTTTTCAGCAACGAAACAGGGTTACTTTAAAGATGGACATTTCACACACTGACCACTCCCACATAATAGGAAAGGGTGGAAACAACATTCAGAAGGTAATGGATGAAACTGGATGCCACATTCATTTCCCAGACTCCAACCGTAACAGTTTGGCTGAAAAAAGCAACCAGGTACAATTTTGATATATGGCTTTATTAGCTTTCTGCATTTACAGTTTGAAAAAAAATATTTGCAAGAAGTTTCTTTTTACTTTTTGTTTTTTTGGTTAATTGCATTTTCATTGATTATTGCATAAAATTATCCGACTGAACATTTTGTAAGCATTATTTACATGGTTGTACTTTCAAGTGTTATTACTTTTGAAAGCAACTTCTAACACCAGTAAAGAAATTTTCTTCTATTTCCTGTGAGGCAGGTGGCCTTGTGATAAGGGACTTGTAAAAATGCATCTCGGAATGGCGGGTATGGGTGTTAACACTTTTAATGATGTCATCTTCAGGTTAACCTTAAGAGAGGTGTGTGTATGTGTGCAATATAATCTTATTCTTCCTGAAAATAGAAATACACAAGAAAGGAAAGAAAATAAGAATAATGCTAAAATAAAGCTTGACTGTCCTAAAAGTTGTAATACTTGAAGTTGTCAGCATTGAGACAAACTTGTTTTTATTTTATCTGCATTATTGTTTTCATTATATTCTTTCTGTGCCTTAAGCAGTAGTATTATGTAATCAGTGGGGTGCAAGCAGAACTTGGTGACATTTTGTATTTATCCATTTTTTATGTAGTTTTAAAACTAGAAAACAAAATATAAAATGAATCCTAAGGATATTCAAATATTTCAGGTTTCTATTGCAGGCCAACCTGGAGGAGTAGAAAAAGCAAGATGTAGAGTAAGAGTAAGTAATACATAGTAACTATTAACTATTTAACTTTCTACAAGAGGTTGTACAGATCAATGGTAATCATGTGTTTTAAAGCAATAAAAATGAAAAGGGATTGGTCAATGTCTTACTATAATCCTAATACTTTTTCACTTCAACTATTTGTAATGCCAGTTTTCTTACAATGTTGTGCTTAATTCTGTTAGCCCTATTTCTACATTAACTACATAAAATATAAACCTAGACATTTCACAAAATGTAACTTAAATTTCTTTAGCAACAAGTGTTCAATTATTTTATTTTTTATGCAATTGTAACATAACATTTCTGTTATGTGAAAACGTTAGTTTTAATGAATTAATCATTCTTACACTTGTAATGTTGTAAATGATACATGTATATGAGTACCAAGGAAGGTTTAAGTTAATAGAAGCTTTTTGAAAATTTTATTCAAAACCAACTAAACTTAACTGACTGCAATAGCAGTTGTAGAATTTGATTAGATTTTAGTTCATATTAGTTTGTGATAATTTTATTGAATCTTCATGTAGTTTTAATGATTAAAATATTTCTTGTACATCTTATCTAGAGGTATCAACCAGTTTTTTGCATGCAGTTAACTTTGTTATAACTCATTGCAGTTTAATATTTTTTTACATTTTATCATTGAAAGGTCATATATATATAATTGAAAGAATTATTAAAAAGAACACCACCTTGAATATTGAATTTAGTTAATTTTCTTCAGTAATAATTTGATTGGGTATTCATTTTTTAACACTACAATTTGGTAAAGGCAAAATAATAAAAGGAACTTGTCTACTTTCTGGCTAGTCATAAAATAATTGTTTCAGTATCCATTTCTTGAGAAATTTTCTGCACCAAGAGCTAAACTTAAAATGTAAACATTCTGTTAAAATATTAAGTTTCAACTTTTTTAGTACTACTTGGTATTGACTGTCTTCATAACAATAAGTAACTTTTTAGCTACTTACTTCATCATTTCCGAAAATTTCAGGAACTTTTACCACTTGTATTTTCTTTTCAACTACCACTTTCTGTGATGCCATCACCACCAGACACTACATCTCAAGCTCTTCAGCTTATTCAACATAACTATGGCTTTACAATATCGGTGAAAAGTTGGCCTCATGGTAGTTACCATGTCATCATTACTAGAGGTTGTAGAAAGGACTTTATTTTAATCAAACAAGGCCTATCTATACTAATGGACTTCTTGACTGGAAGTATAGGTGTAAGTTATTGGATTGTGTATGTATAAGGAAAATAACAGTTTTAATTGGTAGGCAATTACAATCATCACTATAAAACAGTAATAAATTTATGTTTAATTCATAATAGGTATCATCTGTGATAACAGCTACCACTGGCTTTAACTGTGCAACCAACTGTTGGAAGGCAGTTATTGTAGTAGTAATGTCTACTATATGTTGTATATTACTCCCACCCTTTTCTCTCTCAAAAGAAGTGAAACAAAAGATCCTAAACAGAACAAGTCGTACCTTTTAATATTTATTATGTAGTTTTTATTCCCAACCCCTTCCCTTATTCTTGAAGTTTATTTAAGTATAATGTGCATGCTTATTCTTATTATAATTGTAATGTAGCACAAAACATTTATTGCAGCACAATCTGAAAATGTTTGTTTAAAAATTAACAGTTCTTCCATAATAATTGTAAAATCCATGATGCAGTATTGAATTTTAGCATGAACATTAATATGCTAAACTTTGAGCAAATCGTAAGAATGTTACTACTACAAAATAGTGAGAATTGAAAATTTAATACAAAAATCGGTTGCAGCCACATTGAACTTGAATTGTGTAGTCTAAACAGTGCATGAAAAGGCCCTGCTTTATTTTAAGCATACTGCTTTGAGTTGGTTTAATAATTAAAAAAAAAAAAACAATAAAAACATGTAGTATAAAAACTTGCACTTTTATATTTATCATATTGCATAGTTAAGAATGTGTTACACTTGAAATGTTTGACTAGGCATTTTAAAATGCAGAAGTGTGAAGCTGTCATATTTATAATTTTCATGTGCAATACACTTACAATTTTTAACATGTATTTTAAACTCTAATTTACGTGAGCATAAGAATAATGGGGGGGGGGAACTTAAACTAGAAATGTAGAATTCTGTTGATACTTTAACAAATTAGAAAACTTCCAAAAGGTGTATTGGCTAAAAATGATGTATACTTTTTATATTATGCATCTAAATACAAACTCAAATTTCTGTAATGGAATGTCATTATTCAATTATTTTCTTAAAGCATAATTGCGCTGTATCCTATTTACTTGTAAATTAAGCAATTGTATTACAATTGGACTAAAAAATTATGTTTAAAATAAGTTTCTAATACAAATAAAGCTTTAGCTCAGTTTTGTGCTTCTTGATATCTAGCTTTCTTATTTATGCAATACCACATTTTCTGAGATCACTCTGGCATCGTCAGATTCCTTTCTGTTTATCAGTGCAGTCTTGCAGTAAAAGTAATTTTATTTTATTGATACTCTTTTAATCTGCTAGTCTTGAAGAGTTGTCTGAAGTTATAGTATCAGTATTTTGGGTTTATGCTTTTACAATTACTAATTATCTTTAAGTTTACATTTGAAAGAAAACCATGTAATTACTCTAACCATTGTTTTTTTTCTTTATAAAATAATATGAAACAAGATTTTTCACTTTCCAAAAAAATTTGTAAATATAAAAATGTATTAATTTCCTTTAATTTTTAATTTTGCAGACTATATTTCCAGTAACACTGAATATAGAAATACCTCCACACAACCAGAATTTTGTCATGGGAAGAAACCGAATAAATATACAAACAATAATGCAGCAAACAGGTGCTCTCATAACCTTTCCCGATTCCACAGTTAACTTGTGTGAATCAACAGATAGTTTGGCTCCTCCTGTACATCGTGCCTCTACTGTGATAATTAGTGGTGTAATTGATTCTGTGTATGTAGCTTGGCAAGAGTTAATGGTGAGTCTCTGAATGAGACAATTATCAATTATTGAAGCACCTTTCCAAACCAAAATGTAGTATAGTAAAAAATGATTTATTAGTTTAGTTTATTAGATATAATTGTGTAAAGTGTGTGATCATTTTTATACTTTTATTCCCTAACCTCATTCACTGTTGATATTTAAGTTCTTGCAGTATTTTGGAAAAATTTTATATAATGTTCACATTATGGAAAAGAAATACATTTATTTTTATCTTTATTTAAACAGTTTCATTTTCATGAAGTTGAATTATTAATTTTGGCAAGTTAGAACATAAAACAAATTGGGCGATAGTTCATTTGGTTTATTAAGTTTTATTACTGGTGGTGTTGAAGGTTTTGCCCGACATGCTCATCAGTTCTTGTGTTGTTTTTTTTGACATACAAATTCTCGTGAAGCCAATTCTTAAATTTATGAAAGCAAGTACTTTAATACAAATCAGTATTTGTTGGATATTTAAAATTAAAATACAAATTCATGTATTTAAAGAATAAACTATTCATATATGTCCACAGGAAAATCTGGTTGATCTTTTCTACTGTACAATGTAAAATTGTGTATTGACAGTACAAGCTTTGGAGCAAACCTATTTAAACTGACTAAATTTAATTTCTTTAAAGGAGAGGAGCTGTAACAGTTTTCCAGTTTAAACAGATATAACTTTTAATAACTGATAATTTACAATTCTTTTTTCATACACTAAGAAATTAAAAAAAAAAATCTGAGAACTTCTGTGAGGATTTACATAGAGGAAACTAAATATTTCTTATTTTTGTAGGGCTATCTTCCTTTAGTTCTTATGTTTGATCTGAAAGATGGACAAGAGTTAAATACAGGTATTACAATTTTAATCTTGTTGTATCATATCTTGGCATATGTCTGTTGTACAGCTATTCATATAGGTTTTAGAACATGTATGAAGAATGTTGTTAATTTTTTTGTTTGTGATGATGAGAAACCAACTTTTAATTAAACTCGTATCTCAGGACGACTGGTAGAGGTATTTTGTGTTTATCACATTCCTGTTTTAATGTATTTTTAACGCTTGTACAAAGATAAGCATAACTTTGAATAATATCCTAATCTTGATAAACTCACTTTTTTAAATTTTAGTGGCTTACAGCTTCATTATTTTGAGATTGTAGCAGTAACAGAACAAAGTATTTTCTTTGTTTTATAATTGTCTGTTTCACAGCAAATACTTGCAGTTTTTTGTTTTTATGTGTGTGCATTATACACTTTTTTTCTGTTGAAGGTAATTGCTGATAATTCTTCAGACAATTGAATTTTCTTGTGTAATTTGTTCAGTTAGCATTTAACTGCTTTATTTACCTAGTGTCTTTATAACAATCATACAAGCTAAATTTATTAGAATTAATTCGGAAATATTTAACTTAATATCAGCACTTATTCACCAACTCATGGAATATCTGAAAGTTAACATCATAATCAGACCCAAACCAAGACAGAACAGTAAGGTATGTTTTTTATTTTGTATGCTTAAAATTAAAACTTTACACAACAGGGTAATTTCTTTTATTGAAGGTTTTTTGTTATGATTTGAACAAATTTTGATGCTGTTGTGATTTTATCCAGTAAATGGCTGTTGAGAGAAACATGTACTTATTTTGTAACAGAAGTACTAAGTCTTCTAATGATGTACAATACCAGAGATGAGGTTCAATGTAATTGATCTTCATTATTATTTGAAGTTTAGGAATCTTTAATAGATTAATGTATCATTCATTTCTTTTGACATGGTTTCCAGCTTTATCTACTTAATTTAGCTAATTTCTAGTTTATTTTATAATCAAAATTCCTTGTGTGTAGAAAAATGTTTAATGGTTTGACCATTTGCAACATCAATATTTAGTCTTATTAGGCTCAACCAAGCACAAGTGCTAATACACTAACCCAAAATTTTATATTTATTTAACTTAAAATTTTATTTGTTTTTACTTGATGCATCTAGTGAAGCATTCTAACCATAGGTATTATACTTTTTATATCTGACAATAAACACTAGAAAGATGCACACAAATTAAATGAAAACATTGATCAAGGCCAGAAATGAAAGTCTTAAAAGGAAACTTGTGTTTAGAAGTAAGCTAAGTCTTAATAAACCCTTTTATGCTGAGAATTATTTTATAATATTTGCTCATAAAAGTTCACAATGATAGTATAATTTCCAAAATATTTGGAATAGTATTTTTATTCTCACTTTCTCGTGCCCATACTCCTCTTGTAGAGATCTACAGCTTCAGAGATACAATCTTTAGTACAAACTTTTGAAATTTGTTTGCCTTGTATGCATTTAGAGTATTTTCATATAAAAATTCTAAAATACTAGCAAGCTAGTTTTATTTATAAAAACTAAAATTATATTTGAACTTTGGTTTTTTACATATTTCAAGAAATTGCTTACTGCAATTTGTAAGTTTATTCTGTACAGTCAGTTGTGGTACGTGGATCAGAAAAAGATTCTCGAGCTCTGTTTGAAGTTAGAAGACAGCTGCTTGGATTGGATGAGTCAGCAGTACCTTTGTGTTGTGACAAGCACTTTCTTTCTAGAGCACATCCCATTTTGATGTCTACTTTAGGCCTTGGTCGAGGACCCTTGAATCTCCAACTGAAAGATATTAACAGACTACTGAGTGGTATGTATTAGTTTTAAACAAAGTGATAAAAATGAGTATAGTCTATAGATGCACCAAATAATGTGTAAAACTTGATTTTCATGGATTAGTTAACCTGGTAATGTTAAGTATTGGTCTTTACTGTTATAATTTTGTATTTATGCGAGATATATTCTGTATTTGGTTATAATAGTTTTTAAATGCATTAGTGGCCATGCCAGGGCCAGGTGGGTTAAGGCTGCAATTGTGATCTGATGGTTGAGGGTTCACATCCCTGTTGCACCAAATATGCTTGCTTTTTCAGCTGTGGGGGTGTTAATGTGATAGTTAATTCCATTATTTGTTGAAAAGAGTACACCAAAAGTTAGTGGTGGGTAGTAATGACTAGCTGTCTTCCCTCTAGTTTTACACTACTAAATTAGGGACAGCTAGCACAGATGGCTCTCGAGCAGCTTTGTGTGTTATCCAAAAACAAACAAATTTGTGTATATGTAGGTATACATGTTACACTTGTATAAACTTAACTATTTTTTGTGATTATTATAGTTACATTAAGTACCAAAAATGTAATTCTAAGCAGTAAAAAAAGATTTAATTGGAGGGCCAGATTCTTCACAGTAGGTATTCAAGTTTTTGGTGGGGCTTTTAATGGGGGTTATTAGTGTTTATCAGCTGAGAGGTGGAAACATTAATCAGTTTTTGTTTTTTTATGTAGAGGAGGGAGTTTATTCAGCCAAAACTAGCCATATTTACATATGTAGGTGGAAATATTATTTTGACCTGGGATGATGAGAAAAATGTTACTTAAATCTTATTTTTGATGTATGAAAGTTTTTGTAATATTTACTTGTAATATGCAAAATTCCATAAATACTTATAGTTTTCAAAGTATAAATTTTAAATCCACAACACAGTGGTTAAGAAGCCTGTCACTTAGACCGAGTATGCTGGGAGTGTACAGATTCTTGAAAAACCTCTGTTTAGTTAAATTTTATATTGAAGGATAAAATAAATGTTTGTTTTTATTATTTTTTCTCTTGCACCCAATCTTACTATTTTAACAGCTGGTTCAATTTTATTTTCAGAAAAAAATAAAGAAACTGTATCTGCTAATATCCCGTCGAGTCCTCATTTTCTTGTGAACAATATTGAGAATTTTCAGCTACCACTTAACTCGTCACTTCTATCTGCTTTGATATCCAACCAGGCTCAGGTATTGGCAGCTAACTCTGTCTCAAATATCTATAGCCAGTTTCCACAGAACTATGCTCCTAACATCTGTGGTAATTTTTCATCTCAAATGGCCAATTTGTTCAATAATCGTAGCTATTTACCTAGAGATGGATTGGGAATAAATCCATATGAACTGTTGATGATGGGATTCCCTGATCAAGGTGCAGTAATATATTTTTTCTATAATATATATTTTTGTGTTGCAATACATTACCAAAGTAATTAGTTGTTACAAGTTTCTACAATAAGTAATGCTACATATTATGTAAAATCAGTACTTAATTATGTAGATGGATAAAAGTAGATGGAGGCAAGTGATCTAAACAAACCATACGTTAATTTTTGTTCTCACAATTAACTAATTTTTCATAAATGTTGCTGATTGCTATATTTTTAGGGGGGTTGGGGTAGTCTAGTGTGTTTTCACTGTCATTTATTTGAATTCATGGTTAGTGTCACACTGCTTGGAAAAAAAAAAAAATCCATACTTTAGGTTTATGAATATATTGTAAGAATGATTTAACAATCATTTTTTCAGCCAGATAAAAGTAGTTAGTTAGCAGTGGATATTGTTATCTGTTTCCCTGTAGTCTGTCTACCTCAAGAAACTGTTTTTTCCTCCTCTGTTTGCAATTATTTTGTCCCATTTACTGATGGGGATTAGCCAGAAAAGGCCTTAACTTTATCTATATACCTACTTTTCTTTTTGCTTTTGGGTTCTATTAATGAGTTTTGCACACAGTAGAAAGAACTTGCAAGAATTGTTTGTTTAATTATCATTAAAGTTTGACGTAGACTTGAAGAGTTCTGATATCTATATGGATATGAAAGGAAAAATGATAATGCACAAATATTTATGCTCTCAAGTGTGATTTTAAACTACATAGTTTTAGGTTAAACTGAAAAAGGTTACAAGTTAATTAAGATGAAGCTATATTGCATATTATTGTAATAGAAAAACTCTATTGAAATGTTTTAGAACATTTTAAGAGAAAGTTGGAATTGGCTTTATTTAGCATATTGAGATTTTATAGGTCATATTTACATCAAAAGGAAGATACATCTGTGTCTGAAGTTGTAACATCTAAATATTTCCAATTTAGAACAGTCCTTGAAACTTTACTGAATTAATGCAATATTTCATTATCAAGGACATTTCCTTGGTAAAATGATTTTGTAAGGAAAAGGAAACTTACATTAAACACATTTTTTCTCAGCTTTTTGTGTATCAGGAAGTAACAGTACTTGTAGTACCTTGTCCAGTCCAAGCTTGAGCCCTCAGCCAAGTCCTCTAAATCTTCTAGGACCTGACTGGGCAAATGCATATCGTGGAGGAAGTTACACCAGTGAAGAAGGTATGCGAACAATGAATGAGTTTTACATGTTAACAATCATGCATTTATTGTTAAGGATGCTAGTAGTAAGTATATTTACTTTTATATGTAGAGTTTGCAGGGTGAAGGAAAAGTTGGAAGCTATCATAACTAAAATTGAGGAAATAAAGAAATATAAACTGTGAGAAATGCGAGCAGGACATCAAAAGGACCTCAAACTTTTATATGCAAGGGAGGCTTCAGCTAATATTAACAATGACTTTCAAGAAGTAAAAAAGGGTACTGTTATGATTAAGTGTAATGAACTTAATTGTAAGAATCCTATTCTATTGAAGATGTATCAGCCTTTGGCTTGTGTACATGAGAAACTACTCTAGGGAAGGAAAAATGAAATAGAGAGGAAGAAGAATATGAACTTTAGGTTTATACTTGAAGGTAATTTGTTGTCTAGATGTGGGTAAATACTCTGGTGTAAATGGGGAGAAAAGAGTTATTATGCTACCCTGGGACATAGGTGGAAAACAACTGACAGAACAAGAAATATAACAAAGGAGACTGCCAACCATTCAGTATTTGTTGTGCATATTGATGCTAACAATATAGGGAGGGGAGTAGATGAGAGGAGCTAATTAACAAGTATGAAAGGTTGATAAGCCCTGAATTAATTGTAGAAATGAAATTTTGAATAGGTCATTAAGGCTTTAATGCTAGGCTAAAATTAATATGTAAAGACAAGCAGGATATCTGGGTGGACTTGTAGAATCTGTTTTAGTTGGAGAATGGAAATTTTTGGGTTGGATGGTTTACACTTAATAGCTCTTGCAAACACACTAGCCCCTTTCCTCTTTAAGTGAGCTGTAAGGGAAGTTTTGAGCTAGATGTAGTTAAATCTGTAGTTAACTTGTTTTTAAAACAATTAGTTCAGTATGTTTCTCAATTTTTTTACAATGTCCAATTTTGTGCTGCATTACTTTAAGTTTTAATCTTTAGTTGTGAAATTACTATCATTCAATCCCTCCCCTCATTGTATAAGGGTGAATTGTATGTTTTTATGTTTACATGTGAATTACATAAAAAAAAAAAAAAAAAAAAAAAAAAAATTCATGTCAGATAAATGATAATTTATCATAATTTTCTATTTAGCATCCATTGGTTGGAAAAATTGGACTGACACCCCTGAAGGTCCCAGACCAGTTTTGGGAAATGCTGCTTCTTCAGGAAGCAAAACTCCAATTACTGATCATGCAGAATGTGTTTTGAATGGAGGAGTTTCTTGTCATCCAGAATTAGGATCACATCCTACATTATGGTAGAACAGAATATTTTTATTTTAAAAACAAAATTGAGATTATTTTTAGTACTTCTCATTCATTCTATATTTGCACTTTTCAAAATAAAATTTCATGGGGGGGACTGCAAAACCTACTTGTTTACAGATAGATGAAAGTGCATATCTCTAACTTTTTAGTTTCATTTTGAAATTTTAATTAAATTTATTTTCAGTTTTACACAACTTGATACCAAAACTGTTAAATAAGGTTAATTCTATAAGGAAATATTCAATATCCTCACTCTTCTCTTATTATGAAAATCAAAATATTTATTCCCTAATCTTTTCTCTTTTGTAACTTTTTTTCTGAAGTGTAGAATTTAACAATTATTTATGTGGTTATTACTCAGGCAAAGTAATTTTTTATTTTTTTTATTTTAAGCTTTCAATCTTTTATTTACATACTCATGAACTGTACATGGGCTGTGTTCAGCAAATTGAGCCCATGGACATTAAGTTAATTAAATCCATGGTTAAGAAAAGATTAAAGGTCAGAAAAAAAACAAACAAACTTGGATTTAGAAGCTTATATAAAGTAGTTTTGTTGTGTGTCTTAATTCAACCTGTTCTTATTATGAGCTTCACAACTGAAATTTACATATCAATACAAAATGTGTTGTGAATAATTCTAAAATAGAGACATGATTTTTTGTACTGTTTCCTCCAAGGGTGGTGTTTAAAATCCAAGAATCATTTTTTATATTTCATTTTTAACTTTCTAATTGGGTAGCTAACAAGCTTGCTTTTGTCTTTTTCTACAACTTCCAGTTTCTGCTATTAGATATGTTATTGCAATATATTTATGCTTGTAAGTGTATTCATATTTTGCAAGAGAAAACATTTGATATTTTGTTTTCTAAAATCTTGTTGCTATAGAATTTAAAATATTTTCAATTATATAATTTGTTATATTGATTATATTATCAGAATTATGCATTGATGGTTTAGTATAGGAACTTGTTCTAAGCTGAACATCATTAAAACTTTAGAGGTCACGAATAAGAGATGAACACCATACTGATGTATTGACTAATCTAAAATGAGAACACACTAAATTAAAAACAGTTGCATTAAGTTTCTCCAGTTAAGTTTTCTTTGTAGAATGGCTTAGTTTGGTAATTAACCTCTAAGATTTGAGCTAAGCAGTTAACTTTGAAGAAATTTGAGTTTTATCGTATTTAATGTTATGCCATTTATTTGTACCCCCTTCTGTTTTTTTATATATATACAGCACTCATGACAGCAGCCTTGGTGCTACAGGCTACTCGAGCGAAAAAGACATAGGTACTGTAGGTTGTGAGAGAAAACGTGTACAGGATTCCTTCCCATTTAACTATGAACAAAGAAAATTACTAGCTACCCAAGGTATTTTGATCTCTTTAATATTCTTTTTAAACTACTTTAAATATTTGAATTAATTATTTGTGTTCTGTTATTGGTTGGTTGCTGTGTGATTTCTGTGAAAAAGATGTCCATTTTTTTAATTTATTCTTTGATTTCCTAACTTTTGTAATTGATAGTATGGGATTAACTTGTTACAACCAGCTAAATATGGTGATTAGTATGTCAGCTTAGGACATGAGTGTTTAAGCACCTTGACCTTTGTTCTTCAGCTGTTTGACAGTTTTTCCTGTGCTAACTGTAATTTATTTGAATAAACAAGATATTGTTAATTCTTTTTGGGTGCTATTTTGCAGTTATCTCTTTACAAGACTTTTTTTATAGGTTTTCTGTTGTAGAAGATGCTCTCTTCAGATAATTGTGCATGTTCTATAAACTGTTTCTATTGGCTATATGATGTAATACAAAAGATTCCATTTTGGTTTATAATTTCATCTTTCTAGTGATAAATATTTCTACAGATTAAGTTTATTTTGATATATGGGAATGTTTCTTGGAGGCTAGAAATTCTTTCAAAATAAATATTTAAATGTAAGTACTATTTATTTGAGGAGTGTTATTTTCATGTAAAGTGATAAGTTAACTGGATTGTAGTATTAGTACTTGCATAAAAAATCAAGTTTGTAACATAACATAAAACTAATCATTGTAAGTTTTACTTACAAAACTAACTTTTTAGATGTATTTTTAGATACTATAATGTTTTAAAACATTTCAATACAACAAAACTTTTTTCCTTCTTAAATTGGTATGTTGATCTTCATATATATTCCTATATGATGATAAAAATGACTAAGACAATTACATCATTATCTTTGCCACCAAATGTAGATGGAGGTTTTTTACCTATGTGTGTATTTGTCAGCAACATTTTATCAAAAGGCTAAATGGATTTGGATTAAAGTTGCTATACATTTGGACTATGATCGAACAGAGAAGTTGTTAGTTTTGGAGGCTCAAGGTCACAACAAACTTTGGAAAGATCCAAAACATTTTATTTATTTATTTGGAAACCAATTATTTCATGTTTCTTTCTCATTCTTTTCCTGCCCCTGTTTTAAAGTACTATTTTGCTAAATGAAAATTTTCTTGGACAAAGTGTGTGTGTGTGTGTGTGTGTGTGTGTTACTGAACTTTTTGTTATTGTTTTAGTTTATTAGACAATTTTAAGAAGAAATGGAGCAAGTAACTAATGATGACTTGAACTGTGTAAAATAAACTAAATCTTAGTTTTATAGTGAGAGATCCAAAGTAATAACAGTTAGTGCATTTTAAATGGTGTAGGCTGTAATGTGCTTGATAATTAAGATGTCCACTGTATATACATGTTTCATAAATACAGCTGTGCAGAAGCCATTGAGCTCAGAGGCTCGAAAACCAACTAACATTTGGTCTGGATTTGGATTTTCAAAGTCTTTGCCAGAGACTGTTATCAAACAGAAATGGCAGAGTGGATTAAAAAAACCTTCTATTCCTGAAACTGTACAGGTTAGAATTGTTTTCATTGTGCTGCAATTTTCTTGCTATTTACATTCTATTATTGTAGTCTTCACTAATATTGTGTAGTTTGTCCAGTCTTCATGATTTGTAATCATGTTACGTAATGAAAGCAAAAATTGTATTGTACATACATTATGTAGGAAATAATCATAATTTACAGTAAGCAGAAAGGGGAAAATAGTTTTGTTTATTGTGCGAGACGTGTCCAAAACTGTGCTCAGTTAAGGATCTATGATAAATTTCAAGTTCTTAAACCCTGATTAAATTGTTCAAAGTAAAATCTTGCAAGAAAAAAATGTGCTTATTTACATGCATAACCTTAGACCAAAAGGAACGTTAGCAAATTCAAAGAGAATGGTATTTATTAATGCTTACATACATATTGTTATGTATTACCACTCAAACATTGCTGATGTGTGAATAGAATTAAAATATCTTTTTTAAATTCACCACTAGATATAGTTAGTTTTAACAAAATTCTTTTAACCTAGCATGTACATTTACTGTAGTTATTCAAACTTGGATACAGCTTTTTAGTTGGAAATTTGTTAATTACATATTTTCATAAATATGACAATTTCAGATATTTTCTCCATGTTGCTCACAGTAATTATTATAAACATTTATTTATCTTTAATAAATCAGACTTAACTGGTTTGCTCATAATTGAAATAGAATAGTATGAGAATATTTAACTGAATCAATATGTAGCTTTCACAAGCAAGTATTAACATTTTTTGATAGGCCTAAAATTTGTAATGAATTTCATAAATTGTAAATGTGTCAGTATTTTTCAAAATGTTTTAATTTGTCTACTGTGGATTTAAAATTGGAGGTAATATAAATCTAAGATCTAAATTTTATCTCAAATTGCTGCCCAAGAGCCCTTTTATTTAGTACCAGAACTTGTTAGTTATGCTGGATAGTGAAGCATTTTCAGCATTTCACTGAATTTTATATACTATATAATACAAATTTTTAACTTGTTGGCATATCAACTAACTTTATGAAGCAATTTATTAAACCATTTGCAATAATTCTTTTATAAAAGATGCATAAGAGTCGGATATACTGCAGAGAGGGCAAGATAATGAAATGGTACTAAATTTAAGTAGGAAACGTAAAATTTGAAATCCTAGACACCTATGAGAATGTTCCATCACAAACATTGTGATGCAAATCCTCTCTGTATGAGGGAGTGACTCGAACATCTTTATAAATGAAATAAATTATGTGGACATTAATAAATAACTCTTGATATTTACTTTCAGAAGCATTTAAACCAAAATAACAAAACTACCAAATTGTTAAATTTGGGTAAAGTAAGACTTGTTTGATATTTTTGAGCATTGATCAGATGGCCCTAATTTCAGTGAGATTTTTTTCTTAACCTGCATACACCTTGTGAAAAATGTCAGATTTAAACTAACTGTATTTCTTTAAAATTACAATATCTAAAACATTTTAGGTTGGTTAGTTCAATTTTGCCTGTAATTATCCATTACTTTTCAGTAACTAGTAGAGTATTGAGATACATTAGAATTTACAAATATATTATTAATTGTATGTATTTATAATAAATTGTTGTCACAGAAATTTCTAGCTGAAACAAAATTATAACTTTTGGGTAAAAATGTAATTACTTCTAGTATTGCAAAATGAAACAAATTTTGTTTTAAGCAATTCAAAATGGTAAAATAAAAAATTCCATATTTGCACTGTTTTAAAAGTGTATGAAAAATCAAGATGTTGTGCTGTTTGAATAGTGTTATACAAGAATGAAACGTGGTGTAGTGACAAGTTTTCTTTCTTTTAGGAAGAAGATGTGTTAAGTCAGATGGGTAGTATCTGGTGTAATGATACTCTATCTAATCCAAATAAATCTGGGGAAGCAATAAGATGTAGTCATGGACAGGATAAAGACTCAAGTAGACACGGTAAGTTTTTTTAAATGTATGAACACCCCTCCACTTCCTTTTTGAAGTGTGCATGCAGGCTTAACTTTGGTTCATCTGATAAGATCACTTTGCAGAGTCCACCAAGGGGAACTGAACACCTGTTGAAATCATGTAAAGCAGAGGGCCAAATGTAGCTTTGCCATAAGAAAACATACATGGCTTCAGTCCAGTCAGCATGCTCTTTTACACATCTGAGTCTTATTTTGTAAATAAGAAGGTTTCTTTTAAAGCCATTTTGTTGGGGACTGTGTGCTGTGACATTAACTCTAAGTTTTGTACCATGCTGTGGGTGGCTGTTAATGATTCTGATTCTGTGGACTTTTATATTTCAGAACGCAATTGTCAATTACCATTTTAACTTTTTCCCTATCCTTTCCTCCTCCTGCTTTTTTACAAACCAGTCTTTGTCCAATAGCTTGCAGTAGGTTTAATAACATTATTAGAAGAGTTAATCTGCCTTGTTGAAAGTCCCTCTACATACAAAAAGCAGTCCGTTTTGTCAACAGAGTTGCTTTGTGTCCTTTGGTAACAATAGCATCACATGCATTCATAATAGATTGGCTTCTATTTATAGCCAGAAAAAGTGTAATGCCAAGACACCCTATAAAACTGTTAATGTTATTACTATTTCTTTATTCTTGAAACATCTACTTGTGTAAGAACTACAAGATAAACAATAATTCTGAAGTAAAGTATGAAAAATTGAAATGTTTCACCATTGTTTTATGTATATTGCATTTTGTTGCTGGACTACAAACTCTTGGTATATTTTGTTGCAGGAAAATTGTGCTAATATTTGTTTTGATTTTTGTTGACTAATTCTGATTGCCTTTTTATTTACTTAAATTAGGGGCAGTTATGTGTAGATGGCCCCATATGTAGCTTTATGAATATGTTCTAAAAAATTTGAACAGTGAGTTTTTAGTTAACTTTCATGTCGAACTAATATTGACATTTCTCTTGCACATACTGTGTTCTGTATTTCCATTTAGTTATTGGTAGTAATATTAAATGTTACTAACCCACTGGATTATGCATTGTTAGGTCTAATTACCAAGTATTGGAGTGTGCAGCATTTATCTTGTATGTGTGTTCTTGATGGGTGTGGGAAAGGGAGTTAAATATTGTTAGTTTTGTAGTCCTTCTCTTATACAAATTTTATTAAACTGCTTCTGTGTGTTGATATTTGGCTATACTATAGTTACTTGTTTCACAATAATATATAAAAAACAAATTAGCAAAACAAATCTCCATATTTATTTGAAGTTGCTTTATTATTCAGAATTTATGCATTACTTTCACTGCCATTAGCTTATATAAGTCCTCCTTAAAATTCCATATTTGTTTAAAATTTTGAACCACATTGAAGAAAGGGCATTATTATTTTTCAAACTTTTCAGGATTTGCTAATTTCAAGTGTTCAATAAGTAAATGAAGTATTAAAATCTTTCTTTTGTGTTTCTTATTGTATATTTGGGGAATTTTATCTGTACGTGTGACAGCAAAAGAGTTTTTTGTATATACAGGATTAAATTTTGCTTTTGCTACTCATGAATGTTCTGTACTGTTTTATTACTGTTTTAGGCTTGAAAATTAATATTTTATAGTATCAAACAAGAAACTTGCACTATGCATGTTTTGCAATATGCATTATGGTTATTCTTTAAGAAAAAGTATTAATGATTTTTACAGATCCCAAAAATATGAAGCAAAATTTTTGTAAAGAGTTGTGTATTGTTAATTTAAAAAAATTCTTTCCTACTGTTACAACTTTATCTAAGAAAGTAGTGTTGCAATTAATTATATGTAGAATACACATCTCTTTCCATCTTGAGTTAACATAATGAAAACCTTGTATCTTGATTACAAGGGAATGACAAAATAAATATACTAGGTTTGTGTGTATTTAGTATAGAACTGTTTAGCACTGTTTCTAAAGTTTGTCTAGGTTTTGTATAATTGATACAATAGATTGCAAAAGAAATTGTCTTGAATCCATTTTTGAAGTTTTTGGCTTATTGAGCATATTTTTTCTCGATCCTTTGTGCTTTTGGTTATGATCTTTTTATACAGATATTGTTTTAGGTAAACTGTGTAGAGACATTATTCATGTCAAATATTGACAAGTCTCACCTATCTAGGTTTTAAGACCTGCTTTAGTGTATTTAAAAAAACAAAAAAACCACAACATGGCCAGAGGATATGAAACAGAATTAAATTCACTAAATTTTCCAAAATGTTTTGTATATATGTAAAAAAAATTTATAGGAAACATTAATATCAACAGTAATAAAATTATTTTTTCTTAGGAAACTTGCTATTTAGCAGCAGTAATTGCTTTGACTACCATCCAGACAGACCTCTCTTAACCATTCTGGGTAGTGTTACTGATGTACCACAATTGCTAT
Source organism: Carcinoscorpius rotundicauda (assembly GCA_011833715.1). Taxonomy (NCBI): domain Eukaryota; kingdom Metazoa; phylum Arthropoda; class Merostomata; order Xiphosura; family Limulidae; genus Carcinoscorpius; species Carcinoscorpius rotundicauda. The sequence continues at coordinate 30,535,103 of CM022398.1, forward strand.
GCAGGCTGGGAATGTTGAAGTATGTAGACGTTTTCCAACAAAATGAGGTAACTTGTATGAATTATGAGTTTTACTTGCTAAGTGATAATTTATTTAACTTGTTTTCATTCTTAAACAACCCTAAAACAACCTGGATTTCTAGGTTAGAGTTGGTGAATGGTGTTTATTATTAAAATATTTTTCTGGTGTTTCTTTTTAAATAATGATAAATTTTAATGTTTACCCTTACCCCCTTTTTTTTTTTTTGTCTAAATAACTGTTTTCCAATAAAACATTACATATGTTGCAAATATCTTTGCAGGTAATGTTAGTTATTGCCAGACACTTGTCAATACACTGAATTAATTGTAGTTTAACATAACAATGAGTCCCTATCATATAAGAAAATTATAGAAAATGTATTGTTCACATTATTTACAAAGTCTTGTTACACGCATGTTTGCTAATTATTATTGAGCTCTAATGTAAAAGTTTAGATTATTCTTCCCTTCTATCTAGATTGACCTTGCAACATTCCTTAAGCTAACCAAGGAAGATTTGCAGAACTTAAACATTCCTCCTGTTCCAAGACAAAAGATTCTATCTGCCATTTCAGGTAAATGTCCTATTTATCTCCAAATTGTGTAATGTGTATTTTTTAGTTTTCTTTCAGTTCTCATGGCACAAACAATTCTTGCATTGCAAAACTATAATATAATGTATGCTGTGCTAATAATTGAATTTTACTCTTAGTACTGTAGTTTGTGTTAGATGAAACAAATTTGCTGCGTTTTTTGTATGTTGATTTGCATATTCAAAGTTATTTTAATATAATGTTCTGAACTGTGTTGGCAAAAAAAAAATCTTGTATTCCTAAAAATTAATTAACTATAACGTGGATCTTTTATTATAACCTTTATATGCTCTTCACACAAAATATTTGCTCTACAAATTAATCCTATTAATACAATATTTGTATGCAAATATTTTGCATTATTTAATATAAGTATATAATGCAACATTTGTTTTCTGCACAGTATGTGCTATTTCATAATTTCTTTTGTTTTAAAAGTGCAGAAAATGGCCATTATTCCCTTCAAACTTTACTTTTGTGACTTGGATAATGAAATTTAGAAATTAATCTATTTTCTGTGTGAAAATAGGCAGCTATGTACATTTTCCTTTACATAGTCTGAATAAAACAACATGAATCAAGATTTAAATGTATTTATACTAAAGGTATACAAAAATGTTTAGAAGTGAGAAATTTTTAGAGATTTGCGACTGTGACGTAAATCACTTTCACGTATTGGCCCCCAAATAGTCTCCCATCATGTTTTCGTTATATGCTCCCAGGTTACAAAAACAACGTTTGAAGAGAAAGATAAGTCTTCCATTTACTTTAGGCATAACCAATTGGGAAATAACACTTTGCCCAGGAGCAAGAAAAATTAAATGTTACATAGGTTTACTTCTAGGTTCACTGCATAGATGCTGTATTTTTTTTAAAACTTTGTGTAATTTGAGTGTTCTTGAAGTTATGTGAAGAGGCCTTCTTTAGTAAAATTGATACTTTTTGGTAACCATGGTTCAACATATCTCAGATTTATTTGTGGTTAAAGGTATGGACTTTGACTATTCCATTCTCCAAAAATCTCCTCAGTTCTCTTTCTTTACCAAACAAGTTCAATGTTTCTGTTTTCTTCAAATATGAAATTGCCCATTGAGCTTCTTCACAGATAGTACAATGAGGGACTGATGTACTAGTATTTGTTGATTTTATTATTCTTGCAATTTTATGAAGATATCCAAAACCATTTGAAGGTATTGGATCCCAGATCATCATGGAGCCTTTTTCCATCTTGATTGTTGGTAGAAAGCACTCAATTTGCAACGTGTTATTGATTTTGTTGGTAAATTTTAATATTTTAGATCCATCTGTATGAAGCACCTTGTGGTCCTATTCCAAAGAACATGATCCATATTACTCCACAAAATTTAGCCTTTCCTCTTTTTCTTGGGCAATAAGAAATGTTGCTGCTACTTCTTAAAGGCCACATTTTTGTAATATTTTTCAAGATTATACTTAAGTATTTGACTTGATAATGTCATCAGCATGGTTTATTGAGAGTTTGAATTTTGTTTTTGGAGAACTTTGTTCAGCAAGCTTTCTTTGTCTCCTGCCTTATCTTAGATTTCCTTATTTGCTCAATGTATACTTCATAGTAAACATTTGAGGTATTTTGTAATTTATTTGTAAAGATCTGACTCTGTCAGGGAGAGTTAATTTATTGTTTTGGTGCTTGTATGAACTTGTTCAACACAATTAATATTAAATAGAAAGTTTATTTCTTTATTTTTTAAATCCCTTGTGTATTTACATGCAATTGCATGAAAATCTTTTTTTTTTTTTTTTGTCAGCTTTTGTACCAGTTATCATTAGTGCAAGAGAATGTTGCATTAAACATTTTCAACTTGTAAAGTATTTACTGCATTCAATCATTTGTTGTGACTGTGTAGCCTTTCTCTGAGTGTTAAGATAATAAAATATTAATTGTGGAAGAGTTAATTCAATATCTTGCCTATGAATAAAGAAACATTCTTTTTAACATGTTTAAAGTTTGAAAAATAATCTGTGTATTTTGTATTATACACAACATATCAAAACTACAGGTTGCGATTGGGTGTTCAGATAAATTTTCATATACTGTGTTTTTTGGGTAGGTTAAACAACATGCAAGTTTAAACATTATTCACATTAAAATATTATTGGACTGAAAACAGTAGTAGGTATTAAGTCTAGTCTTCATAAAGATTAGAAAATGTGATGAATTATCTGGATGCTACTGATATTTATTTTGATTTTTATTGAGAGTTTTAGGATTGTGGTAGAAAACAAGTGTTTTGAAAGTATTTCATAAGCTATTGTACAGTTTGAAACTTGTATCTTATTGGCCAAGAATAATTCATCCAAAAACTTGCAATGTTTTATCACTTTTTTTCAAATTGTACTTTAAAGTATTTTTAAGATTTTTTTTTCTCCTTTTTATAGCCTTAACCAAAGAAAAACAAATGCACAAACAGTATTTTGAAAAGGATTTGAATTTCAAGTTATAGGTAATTAAGGAGTAAATCAGTTTTTTATTAATGAAATTTATTTATATAGAGTGAACTTGTAATATATATAACTGGTGCTAATAAATACTAAGTTTTAAAGAAAATGATGTGAATAACAAATTACTTTAATTCACTATTTAGAAGTTAGATTTTAATTATTTGTATTACCATATTTTTATTGATGGTTTTAATTTATTTTGGAAATATTTATTTTTCTCCAGACCAAAATTCTTGTATTTGTATTTGCCAATATTGAAGTTAGGTTATGATTTATTTTTCTTTAGTCCTGAAAAGATACTTGTGTGAAAAATGTAAATGTGTTTTTAGCAATAAGAAATAAACTGTTGTACTTTAAGTGGGGTGGGGGAAACGGCTAAATAGTTAAAAACTATGGGAAACTATTTTGGTGTGTATGTGTGTAATGAGAGAAACTTTCAATCAAGTTCATTGAGAAATAACTGAAAATGTTGTAAATATTATTGGGTATCTAATAATGTACTGCTGATCTTCCTTAAAATGTGTAAGTTGTTTAATTTTTAGTTTCTCTTGAATCATTCAAAAAATACTAAAGGACATTAGTTAAGTTCCTATTACATAATTTTCATGTTTAAGTTTTGTGTATACATGTTTAATTTCAGAATTTATTTACAGAATGACTACAACTTTGAAGCTGTAGTCAGATGTTTTTAGTGATTTAATGTCTTTGATCAAGTTCTCATATTTCAGTAAATAAAACTAAAGGTTGTGATTTTAGAATTGAATTGAACTTAATGTTTTATTCAGGTTCAGAGATACAGTTTGTTTGAATACAGCTGAGAAAAAGTGTTTAATTCAAATTTCTTTTAACAAGTCTTTTTTGTACTAATTGGAAACTTAATTGACGTAGTAAGGCCAAATGTTTTTAATGTCTAGATTAGATTGCAAAAGACAATTTGTATATAATTGTTAGAAGCCATGCTGATTGCAAGATAAAAGAAATACATTTTAAAGTGTTTATATGAAAGTGTTAGTTGGTACTGAGTCTAAATAATAATTGGCTAATATATATTGCTACTTTTTCTAGTCTCGGAGAAATTGTTGGGAAATTCTGAGATCAAATGTATTTTTGATACTGTTTCAAAGTGTGTTTTTATATGGAGGTTAATAAAGAGTTCTATGAGTTTATTTCTTTGAATTTTTATTTTATTGGGGGGATAGAAAAGACACCATACTCATTTTTAAAAAGATGATTAGTGTAGTATTCTAATAGTGATAATGAAAATTTCTGAAGGAACAGTATTTAATAAAATTGAGTAAGAAAGAAATCTTTCATTCAAGTCAACATTAGGAATGCCATAAATGATATGAATACTTTTGTTTTTGTGGTACTAGTAGTAACGCATGTCAATAAACATTTTAAGCTATCCTTCAGTTATCAGTGTACTGGCTTACTACTTAGATGTGAAATGATAAAACTGAATTTCATACATTGCATCAGATCAAATTGAATATTGTACTCTTGTATTTTATATTTTTTGAGTACTTGTGAATCAGATTTACAGAGAAACTCAATTTTAACAAATTTTTGCTTAACACGAGAACAATTAATAATGTAATTTCATATACATCATGGGTTTGATAACAAGGTATACTATACACAGTATTTCTTCCAACAGTTTCCAAACTTAAAGTGCACTGATGTGTGCTGCATTCCAATAAATTTCCATATTTTGTTTCTCTAATGTAAATTAATACTCGTTTCTATACTATAAATAGGTACTTCTAATTCTACCAAATTAGTAGTGTGGTCTTTTAAACATTAATATCGCTGGGAAATGAAACCATATAACCCGAGCGTTTTCGGAAGGTGGACCTTTCTTGTTCAGGGACAAACTGGGAGTTAATTTATCGATTTAATTTTTTCCTTTATCACACATTTGATCATTTAGTACAATTCAGCAGGAATGGCGATAGCTTCATTGTCTTAAGATCGAATATGTGGCATCTTGGGTAGCCACTTGTATCAGTTATGCGGCCTATATCTGAGTCATCAAGTGTATGATGTGGCCCAGAAAATCTGTTGCAGTGACACAAGTGTTTGTTTTATTAATAAGAATATTAGTTTATCGATTTTCAAACTGAAGTAATTCAAACTAATATATAATTTCTCATCGCACCAGAAGTATTGGAACTTTATTTAATAAAAAAAAACGTACTAAATGTTAAAAAAAAAAAATAGCATGATAAAGTGCTACATTGGTAGGTCTTCTGATCTTGCAATTAAGTCTCATTCGGTGTAATTGTAAGCTACGTGCAAAGATATTCGATAAAAAAGTGTACAAATGTAACGCAAATATATGCACATGCCAACTCGAATGTCATATGAGATAGTGGTGTATTTTTAATACAGCATCACAAGGTTCAAATTTAAAACAGTTGATTTAGCTAAATATTAGCAAGTATACAGTGGAGGGGCGTGCTGATATATACAAGTATTGGTTTTATTTGGTCTAACCATCAGTTTCTAGTTCAAGTTTTCAAAAGAATCGTTCTGGTGGACGATTATCATGGATTACTAATTGTGAACTTTCAGCACACATTCACTAAATGTTATAAAATTGTCATAATGAAACCGCTATTTAAAGCTACGTAATAGAAACTTAAACAGTTTTTATAATAATGACGCTTGGTGCAGCTGTACCGATTGCTTGGAGGTGATGACATGAAAATATTCTAAATTCCATGGTGTTCCTATAAAGGAAGCTATTAACACTTTTGTTAGAGAGGAAAACAACCGTATATTTCGGTAGACAATCGTGTTGCTATTCTAAAGCTAATATGAGTGTAATTTTCTTAATTTTTGCGAGTTTTTTGTGTTTATTGATAAGTCGTGATACTTAATCAAAAACACTTAAGTGTGAAAAGAAAAGGTGCGGTTACGAAAAAAAGAATTAAATGTGTTACTTGAATTAAATCAAAATCGAACACTCAATGTGTTTTTTTTTTATCTGCACCTTTATTCGTATCCAAGGTGTTTTTGATTAGATATAAAATAAAAATATGCATATAATATCTTCAAACTATAAAAAATATGTAATTGTTGTATTTGTGTATATTTTGATTTTTGAAGTAACTATTTAAAAATCCAGCAATTTTCTAATTGTTTTAGATCCAAATGTTTAATACTAATTTGGTTTAATTTTACAAGTACATGTACTTAATTTATCAAAAGAAGTTGGAGTGGTGCTGTAGTCTACTCAGGTCTCACTATTCCACTGCATTTATGTATATCACGTGACATTTGTTTTTGTTTTTCGAAGATTCGAAATTATGAAGATTAGGATGTTACCTCCATAGGTTATATATATAAAATACATAAACTATATGCATGTTTAACCTTTTGTGGAAATAAATTTTGGAAATATTTCTTAACATCTGAGCATTTTACATTCCTTATTTTGTAGATTTTAACTTAAATATTTTCAAAATTATAATTCAAAACGAAATAAATTTAGGAAATTGTGTGTATTATTGTTAGTTGCTATGAAACGTTGAGAATTTAATTTTTGTACTCGGTATCGAATCTGTCGGTGTTTGGATAAAAAAAAAGTTCATAGCCTGGAGGGTCAGGTTCTCTATGACCTCCTCCCCGTACTTATGTTCTTGACGGATTGGTATTTTTAATTGTAGAACTGAATATTATTTTGATCCTCTTCAGGACAATGTCCATGTATTGTGGCTCGTATATAGTGATTATTTTATTCTATCAGCAGAATGTCAAGTTTGTTGGTGGCATTTTTTTATTGTTTAATATATATTTATTATTTTTGTATTATTTAATATATAATTTTTTTATATTTAAAATATGAGTTAACTGGGGAGAGATATTTAGGACTAGCTTCATTATATATGAGGTACTTGTCTAGTTCGCATAATTCGTTTTTCATCCAATTTTTATTAAAGTACATTAATGTACTATGTAGGAGTCCATCTGATATGGTTAGTATGTTCGAGTATTTGTGAATGAACTGAGATGATATAGTTCTCGAAACTCTGTATGCAGTTATGAGGAGTGTGTTTTGGATTGTTTGTAGTTTGGTTTTAATTATTTTGTTGCTTACAGTTATCCTTGCTGGAGCTCCATAATCTATGACAGGTCTAATATGTGTTTTATAGATTTTTAGTATCTTATCTTTAGATGCTTCACTGTTTTTACCAGTTAGACTCCTAGCATAGTTAATTCTTCGCTGGATTTTATTTTTAATTTCGTTCACATGATTAATCCAAGTTAGATTTGAATCATAGGTCAGACCTAAAAATTCTGCCGATGGGGCAATCTGGAGTAGTGTGCCATTCATATATAGTTCTGGCTGTTGTTTTTTATTTTTTTAACACGGGGAAACTTACCCGGCCGGGACACTGGAAGGATTGACAGATTGTTCTCGGTAGTGTTAAGTTTACTGTTTTTTTTTTTAATTTCGCTCCATGCTACAAGAGAGCCATCTGCACTAGCAGTCCCAAATTTAGTAATGCAAGACTGGAGTGAGGGCAGCAGTCATAACCACCTACCGTAAACTCTTGAGCTACTCTTTTACCAACGAATAGAAGGATTGACCATCACATTATAACGCCCCACGGCCGAAAGGGCGAGCATGTTTGTAGTGACGGGGATTTGAACCCGCGACCCCAGGTTACGAGCTGAACGCCTTAACCCACCTAGCCATGCTGGGCCAGGTAGTGTTATGTATTTGTGAAATCTTACTTTCATTTCAAGCAAACGTTTTGCAGTGTTATTACTCAATGTTGAGGAAGCTACATACTTTAGTGTGGAGAAAGTTGTGTCGTAGTTGAATCTGTTGTAACACTTGGAAACAATGTATGTGCACTTACATAGTAAGCGGGTTACGGAACCAATAACCATACAAACAACAATACGAACAAACAATGCAAATCATTTTGATTAATGACAGAAAACGACAATAATTAAACGTTTTATGAATTTAATTTGAAAAGAGAAACGTGATATTTGTCTGTTCTTTTCGAACTGGGGTGTTCGGGAACTGTTGTTTCTCTTCAACCCCACGCGTGGGAGTAATTTGCTACTGTGTCTATAATCGTGTTTTGAAACATTGTTGGAAAGTTTTTGATAAAAAGCCGTGAAGAAGACAAGATTGTTGGTCTTCCGGTTCAGTGGTAGTAATGAGCAGAGACGTTGATGACATGAAGAATCCAGACAGAGAAGTCTGGACATCATTCGGAGTATTAAGTTTACATCATTTGAGTTTTGACATGGAGTAAGTCATTTATCGAGTAAACAGAATTGAACATGACATTTAAAAACTTCAAGTACTTGAGCTCAACACAATAATATGTATATTTATAAATCTTCCTTGAATATATATAAAGCAAAAAGGTAGGCTATAACAGTGTTTAAACAATATTACAAACTAGAAAAGTTACTCAGTAATGCTGGCCCTAAAAAGTAAATGCTCGATTGGGATACCTCTTTCTATATTTTGAACCTTAGCATTCGGACGTTTGTCTGATACAAAGATAGGCAAGTGCTCGTATTATGCGTAGTTTAAACGTCACTTTCTGTGGCGTCCTCTTCAAAACTTTTGTGACCGACTTCTTAGTTAATTTCAGCCCTATTTTGCGGCTTTAAGAAACTAAAATTGAAAATGTTGCTAAATCTTAGCTCAATTTATATTTATCAGTGCTAACGAAATTTGATCATATCTGATTATTAAGGTTTACTTGAATCATGACTAGAAAAATATAACAAATGTAACATTACCAACATTTTAAAAGTTAAGAAATCATTGAGAAGAAATGAACTAAAAAGCCTATTATTGAAATACTAGTGGATAATAATTGGTAGCCTGAGAAAGCATTAGGGAAATACTCTAGTGTCTCCTCTAGCCAATCAGAGTTGAGTGATGAAGATAAGTTAAAAATCCAGCTAAAGCTCAAGCAAATTGATTTTGAACAAGCCTCTACCAAAGCCCAAAAAGAACAAGCCTGTATCGAAGCTGAGAAAGAAATCGAACTCAATTCCAATAGACCAATGTGAAACGACAATTTTGAACTCGGTCGATATACTAAAGTACGTAATCAAAATAAAGTTGATAAATATTTCCAACATTTTGAGAAAGTTGCCCAAATAATGGAAAGGCCTACCGACAACTGGTCATTATTATAACAGTGTTTTAACTGATAAAGTTCGCGAAGCTTATGCTCTTTTCTCTCTGCTCAACCCACTAAAGTTGAGGATTATTCTAAAAAATCCAACTCCTCTAATTTGAAATTTTTAGATAGTCAGAATGAAATTTTATCAAAACCATCATTATTTGTATGCCATTTCTGTAAACATCCTTTTCATATTATTTTCGATTGTTGTAGTTTGAAAAATAAAAGGAAGTAATACTCATTGCATTCGTGCCCATATATAGACTTAGTTTCACCAGATCATGCAATGCTGTTGATTTGGCCACTAATAAAAAGACTGAGGAGGAATAAGGAGGAACTTGGACTTTTTGTGTCTGTTGGTTTTATGTCTTTGACAACGTACACTTTTAATCCCCTACGCATTTTCTATGATACTAGGACGAGTCAATCATTGTTGTTAGAAGGTGTATTGCTTTTCGGTTCGAGTTCAGCTAGTGGTGAGTCTGTTATTGCTCAGGGTATTGAGGGTGATTTTGTTAACATATTTAACATCAGACCTACTTTCGGGACCAGTTGTGGTTCGAGTAAAATCTACTCTGCCAATTAAGGGTATATCATTATTGTTGGGAAATGAATTAGCTGGGAGAATAGCTGTTGTTAAACCCAAAATGGTTAGAGAGCCATTCACTGTTTGATTTAAGGATATTTATCATGATATAAGGATGATATTGTTGAGGAGGATCCAGACGTGTTTTCCTAGTGTACTGTGACTCAAGCTCAGGCTGAGAAATTAAGCCAAAAATAAATAAGAGGCTTTTGTCCAATTTGACAATATTATAGATTTGTCTCGGATATTTTTTGGACCTGATGGGATCTGGTAAATTACTGTCTTATTGACAATTCATTGGCAAGTGACAATGATGAACATGAGAGATCTGATTCAGATGAAGAAGTTCCATTTGCTAGAAGCAAACTGATCGATGAGCAAGAAAAGGATCCACAGTTCTCTCCACTATTTAAATATGTACTCCGAAAAGATTAACTGGAGAATATTTCATATGGTTACTTTCTTCAAAAATGATGTCCTTGTGAAAAATGGAAACCACCAAATGTACCAGCTTCAGAAGACTGGCCTATAGTTTATGAAATCATTGTTCCAAAAGTATATCATTTTGAAATATTAAAAGTTGCCCATGAGATTCTCATAGGAAGATATTTGGGTGACAACAAGACATTATAAAATTATGAGATTTATTTTGGCTAAATATTAGACAAGATGTTTTTCAGTTTCGGAAAACTTGTCGTATATGTCAATTGATCAGAAAACCTAACCAAAAAATTTCTGTTATTCCTTTGAAACATATCCCAGCATTCGAAGAATCCTTCAGTCTTGTAATTATTGATTGTGTTGGGCCTTTTCAAAATCTCGATGAGGAAACCAGTATTTGTTGACTTTCACGGGCGCGCCCATTCGATTTTTTGAAGCTATTCACTTAAAAACATTTTGGCTAAATTTTTTCTTAGGCTTTGATCAATTTTATTACTTTTGTTGGTTTGTCCAAAGAAATACAGTCTGATCAAAGATTGGATTTTATGTTTGGATTGTTTCAACAGGTTATTTACCAGCTAAACAAACAAAATTTATTGCATATCATCACGAATTGCAAAGTCCTCTTGAGAGATTTCATTTTACATAGAAAAATGTGATGTGGGCTTAATGTCTCAATAATGAGAAAGATTGGGATGAATGAGTTAATTTATTATCATTTGCTGTTGGTGAATCAGTTCAGGAATCCTGGGATTTAGTCTTTCAGTTAGTATTTGGTCATTTAGTGTGTGATCCTTTTACGTTGCTAAAGGAACAATGGCTGGAAGATTACATGAAAGAAATTCACTCACTGCATTATGTTTCCAAGTTTCGGTCTGGACTGCATGTAAATTGGCTCAAGAAAACTTCAAGTAATCCCAAGATAGAATGAAAAACGTTTATGACAGCCAGGCTAAAGAGCGTAAGTTTCTTCTTGGTGACATTGTCGTAGTATTATTACTCGCTATGGGTCATCCACTCAAAGCTAGGTGCCATGGTCTTTATAAGGTTGTTCAGAAAGTCAATGAGACAGACTATGTTGTAACAACACTTGATCGTCGAAAGGCTGCCCAGCTGCGTCATATAAATATATCGAAGTCCTAAGGCATCCGAGATGCACCTGAAAACATTTTAACCTTTAAGTGTTCTACTGATGATGGTGAGTCTCTTTGACTCAGACACCTGTAATATTATGTACTGGTACCTAAGTCTGATGGTTTAGTTAGATCAGGGGTGGCCAACCTTTTGTTTCCTATGCACCAATTTTTGCACTTTTAATTCAGATGCGCCACACAAACTTTAAAAGCTTTTCAATCCTTTAAATATGGTAATTTGGTGATATTTGGCAGTTATACATATAATCATTTGTTTTATATATATATTAATGTAAAATGTGGACACATGTAGAAGTTGTAAAAAAATTCAACATGAATACAAGGTAAACTTTATTTACTTTATTGACACTTTGCATTTGCATTGATATATTTCATTAGTTATTTATGAAAGAATATCTAATAAAAATTATCAACACAATTAGCAGTTTTAATGAAAAATAATTTTACATGGAGGAAAAGTAAACATAACTAAGTTTATTGAGACGTTTGACTTTGCTTCGCTTTCACCAAATCTGTAATATTAGGAGTTAAATTAGTAACTGACTGCAAGAGACAGTTTTTCAGACTTGAATCGGATAGTCGCGACCTCAGTTTGTTCTTGATCATTTTCATGGATGAAAATGCTTGCTCGCATCTGTATGTTGTTCCGAAGCGACAGGCATAACTTTGGGCAAATTTTCTCAGTTCTGGAAAATGTTCACATGGTAATGATCGCCAAAAATTAAGCATTCCAGATTCACTTGGGAGTGAGAGAAGTTCATTAAATTTACTCTTCAGTACTGAATTTGGTTTCAGATCAATAAGTTCCATCTGTATATTACTTCAGAATGTTTTGTTCAGTAAGTGAAAATGGATTAATAAATGCAAGCATGCAATCTTCTTCTTTAGCAAAATCACTGAAACAACTATTAAAGACCTCTTGTAGTAGTATGATTTTTTCAATGTATTCTGTAAATTTTTTATTATCTTGAACACATTCACTTTGTTCCTTTAAATGTGGAAATTGGCTCAAATCCTTGTTTTCTAGCTGAGAGATGAACTGTTTTAACTTCATTTTGAATGCACTGTTATCATTTACTAAACTAGGAAACAATTTGTCCTTGCCCTGCAGTTTTGAATTTAGGTCATTGAGATGGCTGGTAATATCAACTAAAAAAGCTGAATCAAACATCCACTTTTCATTACACAAAAGGGTCCTTTCCTTGGACAGCTTCTTTTTCTTCCAGAAAATCATGTAAAATATTTTTCAATTTCCAAAATCTTTTGAGAACTTGTCCTCTAGAAAGCCAACGCACTTCGCAATGAAGGATGAGATTACCATATTCCATATCTAACACTTCACAATATTCTCTGAATTTTCTCCTATTTAATCCTTTAGCTCTAATTTTATTCACACATTTTACAACTGGTATCATAACATGCTGCAAATTCAAAATTTTTACACACAGAGACTCTTGATGTATTATGCAATGATATTTTAGAAGAGGACGACTTAAAAACTTTTCAGCAAGGCTACAGTTCCAGCAACTCTACCAATCATTGACGGTGCTCCATCAGTACAGACACCTAAGAATTTACTAAAGTTTAAATGCTGATTTTCTAAACATGACTTTACTTTCTCAAATATGTCTGACCCTCTAGTTTTTCCATGGAGTAATTCAAGGCCAATAAGTTCTTCAGATATGTTAAAATTATCATCAGTTCCTCTTATAAAAATACTTAACTGGGCTGCATCACATATGTCAGCAGATTCGTCCAAAGCTAATGAAAAGAAAGAGCACGCATGGACACGTTCCTTCAGTTGCTCAAATACATCATGAGAAAGTTCCTCAATGCGTCTTGCAATTGTCTGCTTTGAAAGAGCGATTTCGTTTACCTTTCTTTCAATACTTTTATCACCAAGACATTTTGCAAATTTTTGGAGGCAGGGTTTAACAATATATTCACCGTCAGAGAAAGGCTTATGCTTTTTAGCCAACACAAAGGCGATTTCATAGGATGCTTTGAGCATTGCCAAACTTTCACAAATTCTCTTTACAAAGAGATTTCACCTCTTTTTCATATTTTTTTGACCACGTATTCTTTCCGTAACTCAGAGCCAGGCATTAACGTTTGTTTTTCTTCTACTTCATCTTGGTGTTTCTTATAGTGTCTGCTAAGATCATGTCTTCTGTTATCTGAGAAAGTGCTTTCACAAACAATACACATTGGTTTTCCTGAAGGATTCGCAATAAATAAGAACTCATTTTCCCACAGTTCATTAAACAGACGTTTGCTATCGCTTTCTGCTTTTCTTTTGCTCACGTTATTTTTCACTGTAATAGGACTATAAAAAATCGAAAAAAATCATTTTTATTATTATTGTTACTAGTACATCCCACAGGATCATTGATCCTGTTTAATCCACGAAAGTATTGAAATTCTTTTAGATTTCATTTATATATTCATAATCAGCTTGAAAAACTGCAACAGATGATGTATACAACTTTATCGTTTTCAAACATTTGAACTTATACAAAATGTTTGAATAAACTAAACATATTAAATTAAAAAAACATTATTACTTTTTATCTAGAAAATGTATATAAAAATGATTATAAGCAGTTTTTTGTGATACTATTCTCTAACAATGATTACAAGAAATCTTTCATGTCCTTTCAGCTTTCTATTACACCAAGTTATAATAACAAAAAAAATTAAAAATTAAAAACTGAAAAACATTTTTCATTTAATTTATATATTTGTAATCAGAGTGAAATTCTGCAAAAAAACTGCATCGAATGATGTATAAAACATTGAGATTTTCAGATATTTGAACTTTTACAAAATATTTTATAAAAATTTCAATATTAATACAAAAATTACTATTTAATTTTAAAAGAATTAACTCAATTCAATTTAAAAAAGAATAAATACTTGCTTATTATGAATATCTTTTCATTTATGTATGTGTAAAGAGGAAAACTTTTACTCACGTCAGTGCGAAAAATGAAATACTTTTACTGACTGCACTTTTTGTTACAATATTTAACATCCGGTTTGTAACGTACAGTTAATCTGACCCTTACATTTATGTTTGTTTCAATGTATTTATATCTTCTTGTGTATTCACGTATGCGTTTTAGGTTGCTGTTTCTGTATCTAAGTTTCTCTTTCTCTTCTTTCTATTATGTCTTGATATAAAGAGAAATACTGAATTACATAATAAATCATTGCACCAAAGGTCTTCATACACAAACACAAATGACAAACACGCACACATCAACTTCAAACTCCTAATAAATGGACTCACAGTCATATACCGCAAACATACATTCTTATCTGTTGGGTATAGTGCGCCACTTGTTATCGTGCAATACGCCACGGTTGACCACCCCTGAATTAGATAATGAACAGAGTTTCACAAAACAAATGCTTTGACAAAGATCATATTCCATTCAAAGAGTGGAGAACTGTGTTGATAAAATTATAAAAGTGAGATACATTACAGAATGTGACTTGTTGAAGGGATATTGGCCTGTTCCTCTAACTGACAGAACAAAAGAAATCTCTGCTTTTGTTACTATGGATTATACCACTACAATATAATGCCGTTTGGAATAAATTCTCCGGCAACTTTTCAACAAATCAACTAATTAATCAATGTTTCAACAATCTGTCAATGTTAGATTTTGGATATTGTATTTTACAGTAACACCCGGGAAGAACATTTATGTGTATTACAAGGAGTTTTTGAGAGGCTTTAAGAAAGCCAATTTTACTGTAAGTTTAACAGAAAGTAACTTTTGTAAAGCCAGAGTTTTTTACTTAGGCCATGTTGTAGATGGCGGTCGGGTTACTCTAATTCAAACTGAAATTTGTTGCATTGTGAATTATCCAACTTGTACAAACCGAAAAGCTGGATAATATTTTAGGGAATGGCTGGTTATTACAGAAAGTTGTTTGAATACTTTACTGACATGATTGTACCGTTAACAAACCTATTGAAGAAAAATCAAAATTTCGAGTTTGAAATATGTCAGTCTGCTTTTGAAAAGGTCAAATCTTTATTGTGCATTTGCTATGTACTGATATCACCTGACTTTGAAAAATCTTTCTGATTATATGTTGATGCAAGCGATTGTAGTGTTGGAGTTATTCTTTTACAAACAGACGACAGAAGTATTGAACACCTGTTTGTTATTTTTCTAAAAAGTTTAACTGTCATTAAAATAACTATTTAACTGTTGAAAAAGAAACATTAGCTTCAGAACATTTTAATGCATCTCAACAACTATTGTCGTTTACACTGATCACAACCCATTGACGTTTTTTGAACTGAATGAAGGACAAAAACAGAGGGTTGTTAAATTGGAGATTAAATTACAAAATTATGATTTGAAAATAACCCATATTAAAGGGATTGATAACTACTATGCTGATGCACTTTCACATGCTGTATAATTGTTTGGTCATTAAGTTATTTGTAACGATTGTGTTACATACTGTTATGATTAGTAAAGTTATATAATTATTTGACAGTGTATTATATTTAATGTATTGTTATCAATGTATAGAAACACACACACACACATATATATTGGGTTGAGGAATAATTCGTGAGCGTTTTTTGAAGTTCAAAAAATATATTCATAAATGAAACGCTTTTGCAAAATATTTCATGCCATTTGGTAGATAATTTTTTGCTCTAATAGATGGTGTGTTTGATTTTCATATTTCTATAATTTTTTCTTTCATTTTTAGCTCATTAAATGGAATGTCAAGTGGACAAAATCGAGCATTTTCGACACCATCTGCTTTTCGCATTTATTCGAGGTGTTAACGCCGCCGAAGCTGCTCGTGAGATCTGTTCTGTGTATGGCAAAGGAGCAATGCCTAAAAGTACCTCCCGCCGTTGGTTTTTGCGCTTTAAAAATGGGAATTTTGATCTGAAGGACGGGTCACACACTGATCGACCAACTGTGTGGCACGCAAGCGCCTTGCCCATTGAATGAAGGTGGCTCACCACAGTTTTTTTATCACAATCCATCTGCTCCGCTAATTCTCTAGTCGTTTGACGTGGATTTTCGTGAAGAAGCTGGTTCAATCGCTCTTCATCAAACACAGTTGGTCGACCAGTGTGTGATCCTTCAGATCAAAATTCCCATTTTTAAAGCGCGAAAACCAATGGCGGGCGGTACTTTTAGGCATTGCTTCTTTGCCATACACAGAACAGATCTCACGAGCAGCTTCGGCGGCGTTAACACCTCGATTAAATGCGAAAAGCAGATGGTGTCGAAAATGCTCGATTTTGTCCACTTGACATTCCATTTAATGAGCTAAAAATGAAAGCAAAAATTAAAGAAATATGAAAATCAAACACCATCTATTAGAGCAAAAAATTATCTTCCAAATGGCATGAAATATTTTGCAAAAGCGTTTCATTTATGAATATATTTTTTTAACTTGAAAAACGCTCACGAATTATTCCTCAACCCAATATATAATAGCTTAATTAAAATTTTTCTAATATCAGTTTTTAGGTCTCTGAGGAGGAAGGTGTAACGAATTTAATATTATTTTAATATCTTCATTTGTTTCAGTTTAATATATATTTAGAACTGTATGTAACTTAAATCGTTAAATGTGTGTTGCACAGGTCCCAACTGTTCTACAAACTTGTAGAAGATTCTCGAGTACTAGCTTTTCTTCAAATTTTGTTGCCAATCGAACTTTCGAAAACCTCATTTTAAAAGTTTATAAATTAACGCGCCAAGAGACAATTTATTATTATTTGGTCGCTACAGTTAATATACTATAAGTCTTGGAAGCTATAATTGGGACAAACTCTTATTAATCAGGAAAGTACCGATATTTGACCAGAAACATTTATAGATTTCGAACATTACAAGCTTCAGTAAAATAGCTTTGGACGTTAGTATTTATACAAGGACATTAGATATTTTCATCGGAAAAAACTCGTGTGAAGAATAGAGCTAGTTAGCATTCATGTCAAGTGAGGTGTCTCTGACTATCAACATAAAGGTAATTTGCGCCTCGTGAACCGTCGACAAAGTATTCAGTTCCAGACCAAATAGAAGATTTAAAATTGTTTATAAGTTTGTGAAACTTTCATACGTAAATTATTATCTGTAATAACTATCAGTGATGTCGAGAAACCCACTTGTTGAGAATTTTATACGCAAAAACGGCTCGTTTGGGTTCAGAAAATATTTTAAATAACTATTTGTAATAACCACTATTATAAATTGTATTGCTTTTTTAATATTGAAACTTTTAAGAACCTCGCGTGAAGTTTCTAAATCGATGTGCCAAGAGACATATTATATTATATATTATTTTTATAGATTTTATATTATTGGTTTGCTACAGTCTGTTTCCTATGAATCTCGAAAGCTATAACTGTGATTAACGCTTATTAGTTGGAAAACTATAAATACTTATCATGAACGATTATAGATTTCGAACATTACAAACCATATAACTTCAGTGAATTAATTTTGGACATTAGTATTTCTGCGAGGACATTATATATCTTCGTCGGAGAGAAGTCAGCTTGTAAACGGCGTGAAAATCAACCAAGAATAGAGAGCTGGCTCTCCATTAAAGAAAATGTAATAATATCAACTCATCGTGAACTCTCAATAAAATATTCAGTTCTAGACCAAACAGAAGATTCAATGTTGTTTGTAAAATTTTGGTATCTGAATCGTTATTTATAATAACTATTTGTAATAATTGTTATTATAAATTGTATTGTTGTGTGTATATTGAAATATATTTCTGTTAAGAAAGAAAATTATGTGTATCGATCTTTTTGGCAACTGTCATAAATTTGATGACAATTAACTCCAAAATTGAAATTTCCGGCTATTTGAAATCGTAATACGTAACGTACATACAACGTAACACAGCTAATGAATAGTTATTGTACTTTGGTAATGCTGTACTTGAACTTCAAAATATCGATGAAAAGAATATTACCTTCTGATTAAACATACTCATTCACACACACACCTCACGTTTGTGCATGGCCTGTTGACGTGCTAATAATGTGTAGTTTCTACTGTTGCGTGTTACACAAGTGTTTGGAAAATAATTTAAGCTTCTCGAATAAAACATAACAGTTTTCATTCATATAAATATCAGCTTTTATTCCACTGATAAAATATTATTATAAAATAAAACGTTTCAATACTGTTAGCCCCTGATGGGTCAGCAGTAATATTATGGATTTACACAAGTTAAAAATCCAGGATTCGATTCCACGTGGTAGACAGAATGAAAATAACCCGTTGTAAAGCATTGCATCAAAAACAATAACAAAAAATCTTAAAATAAATCGCCTTCTTCCTCTGTTCTTGAGGGTTTAATGGCGCTAAGAATTTGGTGTCAATACACACGGTGAGCACAGTACAGATTGTTTAGCTCTGTGCTTAAAAAACAAGCAAATTTACACCATTAACTGCAAATGATACTTAAATTTGCATATTTTACAGTTGTTTCATACGATATTGATAAATTTGTTTAATATTTTGGCTCTAACAAAATACAACAGAAGTTAGTGAATCTTCCTGAGAAGACAGTTTTTGTGAATTGGAAATTTGCTTGATTGCAGCTTTTGCCACAGTATTAGTTCTATTTCTAAACGAAAGTCAAGTGTCCCCTTGCTTCTTTCTTAGGCAAAATGGAGAGTGTTCACGATAGGAAAAAAAAGATTATGCTAACACCTAAATTACAAATAATAGACCGTGGACAAGTTGGTATATATTATAGAATATTTTTATGGATAAAATAGATTTAGTTATATTCGATTTATTAAGTGTATTATAAAGAAATCAGTGTAGTTAAGTGGGGGAGAATTCTAGGCCTGCAACATTTATTATCTAATTTATTTAGTACATCAACGTATTTAAATATCTAATGACATCATAACAAGATAATTATTTCTCTATTTTTAAGAATTTTTAAAGTAATCAACACACTTTATTAAATACAAACATTTACACCTCTTAAAAGTAAGAAATACAGAAGACTTCATAAGAAAATTTAAATATATATATTTATCGAATAATGAAAGCAAAATGTCAGCAAAAAAAAGACATTCTGTCCTTTTGTACATTCATTGACTTTTAAAAGATATTTAAATAGTGGAAGTAATCTAAAATAAAAGAATTGTATAGTTGATTCTGGACAAATATGACTACCAGATCTCAATTTATTTAATATAGCTTTAAATCTTTAGTGTTTTAATTCACGCAGTTCATACTTTAGAAGAAAAAAAATCATTAACTGGAACTTTGTCTTTCTTGCTAACCTGCTGGTTTTTCAATCTGCGCATGACATAAACATGCCGAAGGAAATTTGTATAATTTCATGGTCGGACACACATCAGGCTTGGCTGGATCAATACTGATAAGTAGTTGATAATTATACTTTTGAACACATCGTGAAACCAAACCACACGTTGCTATTTTTGAGCAAGGTCCACCCTGGACGCTGTAATAATATAAGTTAAATTAGCAATAACAACTTTCCAACTGTAGAAACTAAACATTTTATGAGATATATTATAAACAGTTTAAGTTCTTTTTTTTGGCAAATTTGTATTGCGAGCAATGAACCTACGTTTCTCTAACTTTTTACAAAATGTTCCAATTAAGGCTTGGCATGGCCAGTTGGGTTAGGGCGTTCGCTCGTAATCTGAGGGTCGCGGTTTCGAATCCCCGTTGCACCAAACATGCTCGCCCTTTCAGCCTTGGGGGCGTTATAGTGTTTCGATCAATCCCACTATTCGTTGGTAAAAGAGTAGCCCAAGACTTGGCGGTGGGTGGTGATGACTAGCTGCCTTCCCTCTAGTCTTGCACTACTAAATTAGGAATGGCTAGCGCAGATAGCCCTCATGTTGATTGGCACAAAATTAAAAAACAAACAAACAAGACAAACGTTCCTATTAAAAGAAAAATAATTACGTTTTAAATACAAATAACTTAGAATATAACGGAATGATTTTTTCTTCAAATTAAATCAGGAATCTTATCAATCTAGAAAAATGTTAGTGAATTAAAACAGCAAAAAACGTTTGTTGTGTGTGATGAGAGGAAAATTACATTTCAAGATTGTTTTTGGATATTGAGCAAAGCTACACGAGGGCTATTTGCACTAGCCGTCCCAAATTTTGCAGTGTAAAACTACAGGGAGAGCAGCTGGTCATCACCACCCACCGCCATCTCTTGGAAAACTGTTTTACCAAGGAATACTGGGATTAATCGTCACATTAAAACGCCCCCACTGAAATGGCAATTATGTTTGGTGTAAGAGGGATTCGAAGCTGCGACCCTCGGATTACGATTAGAGTACCTCAACACCTGGCCATGCCGGGCCTACATTTCAAGAAAACATTTTATGTTGAACGACAGAAATGTTTCCTCATATATACGTGCTAGTCAAAAACTAAATTATATTTAAAAGTTACAAGTGTTTAGTGACATAAATAAGTCTTAATAATGTACGGTAGCTAACATTACGATGCTTTACACAATCTGATAACTAACATTCTTATTTCTCATCTTTCTGAATGCGCTCTTTCTCAGTGCATATCAGCTTTCACAAAAACTCACCGACAAAATTCCACAGGAACTCTTTGAGGAAATTCTTCAGCCTGAACAATCACGTTCCAGCTTCCAGTAGAATCTCTGGCGAAGCTTGGATACACGAAGCGTTGATTACTCTCACAGAGGGCTTCTTTGTGGAAAGAATGGCGAGTCCATTTCCACTGATCTTGGCCGTTTTCGGAGTAATTGTAGAAATAGTCAAGACGCTCACTTTCTCTCAAGTCTTCCAAGTTTGTTGGGATTTCAACATACATTCTCGAGATTGTATCAAGACACTGCTGTATGACGTAATTTACCTCCGACCTATTATTAGCCAACGTAACAAATCGTGAAACAAGTGAAAAAAATATTGGGAGTTTGTTATAAAATTGATTGAATGAAATACATTAGTATTACTAAAATGACAACATATTAAAAATACTTAAGATATGTACGTTTAGTGTTGTACAAAGAATATTATACTTTTGTATGTATTCCAAGTTCTCGATGAGTAAAATCAAAAATATTATATACATATATACACACCTTGGGTACTGTTCTCCAAGATCACACCAGTCAATTTGATTGGAGCTACCACAGTCTAGAACGAGTCTCTTGGAGGTTGTAAGGTAATTGAATTGACTTTGGGAGGATAATGGGCCCTTTTCTGATAGAAGATAGGACTGGATTTTGGTTGAGCCTTGGCTTGCTAACGGTGTTTCGGATTTTGGAGCGTTGCGGTTGCGTGTAAACTTTTCATTATATAAAGGAACAAAACCAAACTCATACTCGGGCAAGTGCACATTACGTGATGGAAGATCTAGTTGCCCTGGAAACGTATCTGATTCAGCATACAAATGTAAATTTTTGGGAAGGGATTGACTTCCTTTCCAATGATTATATGTAGCTGAGCTTGGCAAAGTCTGAAACAAAGAATTTACAAAATACGAGAAAGTACACACGAAATATTTGCTCATAATTAGCTGTGATAAATATACATTTTTGTTTTATCATTGACTAAGGACAAAATTTAGATAAAGAAGTTGGAAACGAATAAAAAGCCTTTCGTAAACTTTAATCAAATTACGCTTTATGCAGTAAGTCTAATTTTCATTTAAATAGTATTATGTAAAAATAGTACATAAATCATTAACATCTTCGTTCATATATATATATTCCTTTTAGAAATGTTGAATTGTTCACCTAAACATACACCTCAGTAGCTCAATGGATGTGTCCGAAGTCTTATTTAAGATTTTGATACACGAAGTGGGCATAGGATAAATAGCTTATTGTACAGCTTCCTGCTTGACAACAAACAAACTTAAAGACATGAAAAAATATGAAATAAAATGTACTTAGCACAAATATTAACAATGTGCTTTATCATTTCAAAACTTTAGTAAACGGTACTTAGGATGCTAATTTTTATAGATATTGTTATACAAAGTTTTGAAAACTAGCTCAGTTTATAACTATGGTATGCTTTGAACATTAATTACTAACACGTCAATTAAACTTCCTTGACATTGTGAGGTCTAGAATCTGTTTTGCAGAAAGTTTTAACGGATCAGATAAACATTGTTTAGTATCTTACTTTTATTAATAATAAAAAATATATGTAATGAACCTAAAATATGACATAGTATACAGTGTATTATGCTCTTTGTCTGTTGAATCTTTCCAAAATCTCTAAACTTAATTGAAAATTCGTACATTTTCTATTCTACAACCAACCGAAATAATAGACGAAGTATACAAATCAATTCAGAATTGAGGATAATTTAAAAATTACACGTTTCTTTTATTATTGAAATAAACATGGAAAGTATGAATTTATTCTAAACATTGGAGTGCTCCCAATATGGTAGAGGGACTAATTAGCATGACATTGAACCATACATTAAGACTGTCATGCTTTTATAAGCGTCTCCAGGTGTACATTCACATGAAGTAGTGCCAAGTTTTTAACTGAACTTATTCTTAACTAAAATAATTATTAGTAATTTTCGTAAAAAAATCTTTTATTTTACTTCTTTTGTATATTTTTTATAAACCAAATTAATAATTTTATGGAATATTTTTTGTTAAATTCATTAACTATTAATTTTTATCAGTATTAATAAAATATTATAGTTTATTGCAAATTTTACAATATCTGAATAACTTCAAAGTTTTAATGTTTATAACAGATAGATATGGCACATTATTATGTGAGGAGGGTAAACCATAAATTGGAAAGTGAAAAATCTTTTCTTGTTATAAAATTTTATATTGATATTTTTTATCAATTACGTTAATTTTTAAATCTAAACAATGTGTTTCTGTATTAGAAATTGAAGTATTTTCAAATTCTAATTCTTTTGGACAAATGGTTGTCAATATTATATATTTTAGAATTATTTATGCTAATTAACTCATCAATATATATATATAAGTTGAAGTAAAAATATCTGGATTTCCATAGTTTTCAATATTTGCGATACAAGTTGAATAGTTATCTCCATTGGAACTCCCATCACATATTTAAAAACCTCTTTATTGAACAATATATAATTATTATAAATATAGAAACATAACACATCTTTCATGCTTTTGGAATTATACTTTTATTTTTCCATTTCTATGGAGGAAAACAGTATTGTTTTATTAATAAATTTAAAACAACGATTAAAAACTTTAATGATATTGTGGTATATAATGTTGTAAAATCAAATGTTTATTATTAATAATTACATTTTCTATGTTATCATGTAAAATATTAAGTAATTGATTTAATAATATAGCCAGTTGTTTGATAATTGGATTCATTGAATTGGAAAAAAAATCTAAATTTATTTGGAGATTTATGTAATTTTGAAATAGCATTAAGTAGCATCAAATCTACATAATAACTATGCTTAAAAGAAAGTTTATGAAATTATTAATTACTGTATCTTTGGATTGGTTGACAAGTTTAAAAGTTTGTGTGTTATTATATTAATTTAATAATTAATGGGTATATATTTTTTACAAATTATACCAATGTTACAGTTAACTTTATCAAAAGGAACTATGACGTATTTTTTGCAGTTCTTTAATTTTATTTTTAGCTGCTGAAGCGATAAATATGTATGGTATTTCTTAAATTTATGTGAGATAGTCTTATTTTTAGTTTTAAGTATATATAATTTCCATTCTACAAACATTTAGATGGACAAACTGTAATATAATTAAGTTTTTAAAATACATTCATCAATATTTTTCAAGAGAGTTCAGAATATTCTTTTTGTTGCATTTTGTTGCTATTCTGTATTTAGTTCCTGTTTTGAATATTTCACGTAATATTTTGTCTTTTATGATATCCACATTATCAAGAGCAATATGTTTATGAAAAGCATCAACAAATAAACTATTTTTACTTTCACAAGTTAAATTATTAACATCAGTTACATTTAAATTAACTAGAAAACTTTATAATTACATATTAATTGACAAATTGGAACTTTACATTTATAACTGAAGATAGGTCTTGAGGTTTTACAAGGAAAAATGTTATTGTTTATAGGCTGATGAATAATTTTAGAAATCTGAAAATCATTGCATATTTTATGTTTAAAATTGATTATCAAACATGAAGATTTACTCTCCGTTTCTCTTTTTCAAAACTTGAAACATCATTAACTTTTACTCGATATTTTATAATGTCTACAAGTAAGTGTTTTGCATGATCGTCTCGAAAGTTATGATTACATTAATGAATACTTTTATTTTGGGAAAATTAAGTTCATAAATCTTTTTAAAAATTAGTTTGCGTATATTAATGCTAGTATAAAAACTAATATCTAAATAATCCTGAAAAATTAACCCATTTTACTTTATTATTTCCTTTACCTCTAGTTTTCTTATTTTTATGGATAAAGTTACCTGTAAAGAACAAAATAGGAATATAATAACACTATGTAACAGAATTTTCTTTTTCTTGTTCCTGATCAGAAAGTGTTATTTTCCAATTGCTTACGCCTAAAGTAAATGGAAAAGACCTATGTTTTTCTCTTCAAACTTTGCTTTTGTGATCTGGATAATGAAAATTTCAATTTACCCATTTTCCAGAATATTCCAAGTAGATTCAGTGTTTGAGTAGCTGATAGAGAACTTTCTAAAACTTACAAGAATTTTTTAGAATGTTGTAGAATTCACGAGAATTTTCTAGAACGTTCCATAGTAATATATATACAAGGGCTAACAACTCACTACTTCACTTTAATTCTAGCTGCCTAAGTGAACACATAGACCTATTTGATTTTATCAGAGAGGGCATCAAGAAGCTTCAAGCATTCTCCAGATGCATTCTGCTATGTATGTGGCCAATTTATCAAGACCAGATAGAAACGTACTGTGTGACAGCATAGGCCAAAATGTGTGAAGCCTACAAGGCATATTTCGGCATGCCTGTCGAGGATCAAGACAAACCTTGAGCACCTCGTTTTACCTGCGAGTACTGGAAAAAACTCTATAAGGTAAGAAAGATAATTTTTGCATGTTTGAATAGTAAGATTTTATATTATACAAATTTTATACCTTTTTAAATATTGCCCCACCCGCTAGTACAGCGCTATGTCTCCGGATTTACAACGCTAAAATTAGCAGTTCGATTCCCCTCGGTGGGCTGAGCAGATAGTCCTTTGTGGCTTTGCTATACGAAAAACAAGCACACTTTTCAATATTTAAATATCTTTTTCAAATTTCCAAAAATATATTAAAATATCACATATAAAATATTTTGCATGAACCACTTACACATTAGTTGTGAATTAAATTAAATTTATTTTTCATAATAACGGTTTTATTTTGCTCTTTTGCAGGATAGTTCAGAGGGGAAACGAAAGCCATGAAGTTCGCTATTCCAAGAATTTGGTGTGAACCCACTAATTACTCAAGCAACTGCTACTTCCACGTGGTGTACCATTCGAAACGGTTGGTTAACAAGAATACATTTGCTATCATGTATTTGGACCTTCCATCATCCGTTGACCCTGTGCCACGCTGCCCTGAGCTCCCTGTACTCACTCCGTTAGAGATAAAGCAGCCATCCTCAAAAGAAAACAGCAAATCAGAAGATGAGATGTACATTGAAGATCCAGATTACAATTTCAGAGGTGCAGCTGATGAGAGAAATCTATACTACCCCAACCAAAGAGACCTCAATGACTTGATCAGAGATCTTGGTCTAACAAAGTCGAATACCGAGCTTTTGACATCTAGGCTCAAGGAGTGGGATTATTAGATGAAAGTGTGCAAGTCAGAGGAAGCGTCGTCGACATTTATTTATACAATTAAGTGGAACCTTACATTAAAAGGAAGACCCGCATTAAAGACAACCTAGCTATTTATGCTGTTCTCACTGCCCATCACAGGTATCGAAACCAAATTTTGAGAGTTAGAAGGATTTAGGTTTACCGTAGAGCCAAAGGATTAAGGCACATCACATTAAAAAAAAGAATAAAATGAAAAAATAAAAATTACGTATCATGACGTTAAGCACAAATGATCTGTTGAGGAAATGTATTACTCACAAATTACATCTTAAAAACCACATTAACAGTTCCTTTGATGGTGCTTTAGTTGTTTTTCATTTACCAGAAGAATCTATTTTCATATAGGATTTCAAGAATATGCTATTGTTTTGTTATTTTAAATTGTTTAGCAGACGAGTTTGGCGGAAAACACTTTTGTTGAAACTCTCAGATGCACTGTTCTGTACAACGTTATGTGTAAGTAATATACAATGAATAACATCCATTAAAACTTGAACAACACGTTTTTATACTATTTTTTTTTATCAAAATCAATTTACTTGGCAGTAAAATTGGGAGAAGACGTTTAACGTTTAGAGATATTTTCTCTTTTCTTGACGAAACAAGCAATGCACTTTTTTTTTCTAATTTGTTTTCTCCCTCCAAGATTTTCATTTCACTGGGAGACTGGCAAGCACCGGAAACAAAGAACCTAGTCACTGAAAGACCCGAAATTATTAAATGTATATCAAATAAAAGCTAAAGCTTAAAATAATACATTATCTTTAAACATGAAGATGGAACAGTTGCAGCGATAAGATGAATTGATAAAGTAACAAAAGTTTTATCTTTCTAATTTGTTTACATTCTTATTAGTAAAACAGTTTTAACAGTGTGTTTTGTAAGGTGTCAGTAAGCCGTATTAAATAATATTATATAAAAAAAACTGTAAGCATAGTCGCTAATAATATACCATTCGATTTTCTAATAGGAAACTTACCGACTGATACTTTAAATTTGAATATAACGGCAGTTGAGGGTTAGAATCTATAGTCTGCAATGGCTGTCCAGGTGGAACTGAATATTTCGGTCTATCGTCGTTATCTTTTGTGTGTTCACTGTCTTCCCTTGTAGGAAATATGATATTTTTAGACAATTGTGGTTGAGTCATTTCTGCAACATTGCTGGAATCATGTGTCCCTTGGTGAGGTATTGTATAGATTGGACGTTCTTGAGATTGGCCATTATTTTGGAAACCTTGTGGTCCAGTAAAAGTACCTTGCACTGATTCGTAATGCTGTATGGGTGAATGTTGTGGTTGTTTTATACCTGGTTTTAGAGAACTATGAACACCGATATGATGGACTCCAATTTTATGTTGTTCAAAAAGTGTATCTAATGGTCTGTTACTTCCCTTTATAAAATGTAAAAATGAATCATTTGTAGAACTGACGAAAGGATTATTTTTATGGATTGATGTATGGTGTTCGTTAAAGTGAGAATTGCCTTTGTAAGTTTGACCATTAAAATTAGAAGAATATTCATAGTCTGACTCAAACTGCCCGTTAGATTGTGGCTTTATACTATATTCTGACCCGAACTGCTGTTTGACCTGCAAATTTCGGTTATTGTGTAGACTGTACTGATACTTAGATTGTAGTTTTCTATCGTCATCTGATTTGTACTGTTCATTGGTATATTTGCTAATGTAGTTTGGCCCAGAACTTCCACTAGACTGTGGGTTTCTCTCGTAGTCTAACCCGTATTGACGTATAGGTTTCAGATTTCTGTTGTAGTCTGATCCATATTGCTTGTTGATCTGGAGTTTTGTATTGTGACTTGGAATGTAGTGTCCACCAGGCCGCATATTTTGTTTGTAATCTCTTATGTCTTCCTGAACAGCAGTAGGAAAAGGACTGTAGCCAGTATAGACGTTCTGCTTTAAATGTGATGGAAGTTGGTGGATTTGACCAGTTGCCTTCCAGATCACAAGTATCAACACTGGCGACAAGTAATTTTGAAGCTATAAAAATCAGACAAATACTGATCTTAAAAAGCAACAGGCAATAAAATATGTGTCAGAAAATTTTTATAGAAGATAGATTGACACATATATATTTTCAATGAAGCAAATAACAAAAATAAATTCAAATGTAAAAAAATAATTCGAAGTTAAGAAACTCTTCGATAAGCAACATTTTATATCGCAGAAGTATTTTTAACGCTAAAACGCACACGTATAATAAAGTATAAAACATAATATACGTGTAATATATATGATGGAAAACATAATAAACGTCTACGAAATTCAGTACTGACCTTCGTGACTTCTTTGCAGTTTACATGTTGCCCTAACTATATTTGACATAATTACTTTTGTTGCAGTAGTTAAAAAGATGATTCACAATTCATTGGTGAAAACTGAAGGGTTATAATAGATAAAACTTGCAGAAATTTCAAATTATCAATTATTTATAATATAACACAAAACAGTTTCTCTACGCGTCAGTTTGGTATGAGGTGAAATATCTTTAAGTTTCTCTGTATGATTAAGCTCGATACGGGATAATACATCATAATTTCTCTAAACGTATCTTAATTTTGATATGATGCCGTCGTAATTTCCCTAAATTTCGTGCTCTGTTATATGAAAGAGTGTTACTTTGTTAATTTCTGTATACACTGTTCGTCATTTACGTATGATATGACAGCGTGCCATTTTCTCTACACGGTGTGTAATTTGATATGACAATTTTTTAATGTCATTACCCATCGTACAAGTGTAATATGACGGTAAACCAGTTTTACTACACGTCGTGCAATTTGATTGATAGTGTGTCAGTTTTTCTACAGTTATTTAAGTTTGACGTAATATATTAAGTCGATTTCTGTGTGCATCATTTCAATTTGATGTGGAATATATATATTTATATAAATATATATACAGAGAAGATTTTAAATACTGTCACTATGATATTGCTGACGCCACTCTTGGACTCGTTTTATAACTTTTTAAGCTATTACCCTCAGAGGTTCTTGGAAAAACATATATATAAACAGGTTTTTATATGAGTGCAAAGGGAGGCAAAGGGAGCCTCTGCTAAGAGGCCGGAGGTCTGTTGAGGAGCTCGGCAGTAGGATATTCTAAAACTCATTAGAAATGAATGTTACTAAATCAGTTATATTGGCTACTGCCTTTTCTTGGATTCACGATGAAATTTATCACCTTTCATGGAAATCCAACGGAAGTTAATAAATGTAATGAAAATGGGATCCGATGATATTACTGACCCCGGCCGGAGTCTGGGCTGGCCCTCGACGCCCTTGTGTATATATATATACAAAGGTTTGATACAATTTTTGTTAAGACAAGAGTTGTGATAGTTATGAATAAAAATTCTCCGCAAAAACGATATTAGATATGTTTGTTAATAAAGATATTCTGGCGCATGAAATAGTTTTAGCTTACACGTACGCGAAGTTAATATTCAAGATATATAAATATTTGCACCACCTGGCTTAGATATAAACATAAGTATATATATGTGTGTTTGTGGGTGGGTGTATAGGTGATGTTACAACTAAAACGTTAACGTTTCAAATTATTTTGAAATATACAGAAGGCAATAGAAAAAGCAAAACTTTAAGTACAAAAATAAGAAACAGCAATTTCAGTGATGATGAGAAAACCCACTTGTAGAGAAAAACACTTATGTAAAAATGATTGGTTTGGATTGAGAAAATGAACCTGACGATGACCGAAGAAGGTCGAAATGTTGTTTGCTCCTCTACATAAAAATTTTCTCAACCCAAACCAGCCGTTTTTACAAACATAACATTTTATTTTAGTTAAAATAATCCATATTACCTTCTTAGAACTTCTGATTATTATTATTCCTTTAGCTTAATTACAAGTTTGAGTTACATTAGTAGCTCGTGTAAGGTTTAAAAAAAAGACGTTTTTCAAGAAATTAGTTACAAAATCTCGACTTACCAGCATTGCTTTAGATGATGTGTAGCTGAGGTGATGGAATAATAAACGGTTCAAAATGAAGTATATTCTTCTTTTGATTTTTAAATACACTAAAATACTGAAGTCTGATAAACATAAATGTTCTTAATCTAAATTTTTGGCAGAGTTTTTAACACTATATATATACGTAGTATAACAAGATATCCTCCTTGCAAATGTCCTAAATTGAGAATTCTCGAAAAAAATTCTTTAAGCAGATGATAATTAATAAAACCAAGCCATTGACTGTCAGTCTTTTTTACACAACCGGGATCTCTTGGGTTGATGAGTCAGCTTTCGTTCACAACGAAAAGACTCAGTACAATGATCAAAAGGACGATATACAGAAGTTTTTCTAACCTGATTTGACCTAGTATTTTCCTTGATTACCGGGTCACAAGTTACGTGGGAAGTACTTGTGACCTAAGTGCTGTGCCCACTGATCCACAGAGTAGACATTGGACTGAGCAAATTAATCATCCGGTTTAATACCACATTATTAACAAACAACACACTCAGGTGTTTCAGTGATTTTATAGAATGCTTAATGAATCGTAAAGACTGCGACTGACTGCTAACACATGTTGAATTTGTTTGTCTGGTTGTGTTCATCTGATGTGAGCGCAGAAGAAATACTCATTCTATTCTACCTTCAAAAGGTGTCTGCGATAAGATTTTAAATAATTAGTTATCCAATGTTTAATCATGTTGTGTGAGATGATTTCTGTGGTCACACTTACTTTTTTTTTTTGCTAAAAGGTTGAAAATTTGTATCAGTTCAATGAAAGAAGAAGGCTATTTATAAGTTATATTCTTTATTAAGAAGACAGTACACTATAATCACAAGAGTCTCGTGATGTTACCACGTTTCTAGGTAGAGAATAAAATATCTTATAAATCGTGATAGTGCAGACTCTACGTTTATTTATACATTATTCATAAGTACAGAGTACGGTATATCTCGGGAATTATAGTGTCTTATTTAGCAAGCATTATTGAATATTACTTGAAAAAGAGAGATACCTTCACACATTAGAAAATTATATGTATATATATGCATATACAGGATGTTCGGAAAGTCACTGTGCAGTTTTGTCTGTTAATAAATATATAAGTGCACAGTGACTAAAATATTTTAAATTTTATGTTGTAACTACACGTCTGTACTTATAGTCGTAACCTTAATTTTAAAACATTTTAGTAAACACTGAAATAGTACGTACTTTATATTGCTTTAAATAAATGTAACATATTTTTCTGTCACAATGATATCTCAGGTATAATAAAATTGAGACAGTTCTTCATAAAAACGTTTGAATTCATATATATATTGTATTATAAACTACTGTTTGAAAATAAAACTTTGAAAAAGGATTTTTGTGATGAAAATGCTGTGACAAATTTAGAAATTGTCACAATCTTAATCTCAGTGAAATTAAAAATTACTAGTTTATGATAAAGATATAAAGTATTGAAAATACAACAATATTGTGAAATATTTACAATTTTTTCGATATTTAACACATTTAATTTTTATTATTATGGAAACACTATTTTACTATTCTTTATATCAAGGTATGGTAGATTTTTCTTGACCATATTAGTACAATTTTCTTTAAACAAACATGTATATCCTTTCGACAAACTAATGATCATTCATGTATAGATCATTATAATGAAATATGTTCTTATAACTATAAAATACGCATTATGGACAGTATTGAACACAGGTGACATCAAACATTAAATACTTTTTGTCGTGACTTCTCTGTCACATACTTAATTTTTTCACTCACATTAACTCTACACATCCCAACATTAACTTCACATGTGAACAGGAAGAAAGCAATAAAATATCATTTCTTAACCTCAAAATGATAAGAACCGACACACAATTCAAAACCGAAATCCACCGAAAAATCACCCATACTGCACTGTACATTCCTTGGGACTCAGCACATGAAACAAAACAAAAACTCAACATACTAAGAAACCAGATAAACACAGCCATAAAACTATGCTCACCAGATAAAATTAACGATAAATTAGACAAAATAAAACAATACTTCATCAACATCAATAAGTTTCCTCCACAAACCGTAGAAAACATTATACGCACACACCTAGACAGAAAGCAAAATCAACCAACAAAAGTAAATATATCTCACGAATCAAGAAATCACGAAACCATATACTGCTGTATACCATATATTCCTGACATCAGCAAACAAATAACCAACATTTGGCAAAAACTAGTAACAAAATATAACATTCCAGTTAATACTAAATTTATTCAAAAACCAGGCACAAGACTAAGGTATATACTATGTAGGAACTACACTGACAAACACCACACCAACATTATTTATAAAATACAATGTGATAACTGCCACGACTTCTATATTGGAGAAACAAGTAGAAAAATGGAAACCAGATTCAAAGAACATAAAAAGTCACCTTCACACGTTTTCGAACACTGCAAGTCAAATGGGCACAACATAACCATAGAAAACACTAAAATACTAAATAAAGAAACAAACATAAACAAACGCAAAATCAAAGAAGCCTTACTTATGCAACAACTTAAACCCAAAATAAA
Organism: Carcinoscorpius rotundicauda; assembly: GCA_011833715.1. Taxonomy (NCBI): domain Eukaryota; kingdom Metazoa; phylum Arthropoda; class Merostomata; order Xiphosura; family Limulidae; genus Carcinoscorpius; species Carcinoscorpius rotundicauda. The sequence continues at coordinate 30,568,028 of CM022398.1, forward strand.
AAAATATAACTGAACGCCATTATACCTATATTAATATTATAGATAAAATTATATATTCAAACATCTAACCCCGCCCTCTACATTGCGACACTCAGTTACACAACCCCTTCCAAACATGTGGTCAGCTTGCGGTCAGTTACCTCTTTCTTTGTGAACCTGACGATGACCGAAGAGGGTCGAAACGTTGTTCGCTCTTCTATTTAAAATATTTTCTAAGCCCAAACGAGCCGTTTTTGCATATAAAAATCAGTTCTTCACCCTGAGAAACTTATGGTTAAAGTTTAGGGGTCATCATTCATTATTCAACCTTAAACCTGAGAGAAACAATCACATCATAGAAATGCTGTTGAGTACTTGAAATTATGCACAAACATTTATCACAGAAACATTCAGCAACAGTCAATAACAGCTGACTCATACTGGTTCACCGTAATACTCAACCTTATATCTTACGCATTACTGTTCAAAAACTAAACGAACTTCAGAACGAAACTATCTCATCCATCATATTCTTCGGATGTTCAAATGTTTAAAGGAAGAAAGTCCACAAACCAAAGATCAGTTGAAAGTGCCTTCAAACACTACATTGTGTTAAATATAGCATTTATAAACTTATAACTTGTTGTCATAAGTGTTATGAATCTAAATGAGCTTATTTGCTATGAGTTTCTTTTCCTGGAATGCTGCATTTGGTTTACGCCAAACATGTCCTTTTGTTCTGGTGTCCAAATAATGCAATTTTGGACTCATCTATCTAAAGAACATTATTCCAGAGGTTCTGATCTTTGCCTACATTATCGTTGGCAAACTTCAGTCTGGCCTTGATGTTTCTCTTAGAGAGCAAAGGTTTCCTCCTTGCACACCTCCCATGCAAGTAAAACTTGTGCAGTCTCTTTCTGATTGTAGAGGCATGTACTTTCACATCAACAGTAGTCAGAGTCTGCTGTAAGTCCCGTGATGACATGCTAGGGTGTTTGAAGACCTCTTTTAGCATCTTACGGTCTACTCTCGGGGTGAACTTGCTTGGACGACCAGACCTGGGCATGTTGGCAGTTATTTGTTGACTATTTTCCGAACAGTGAAATAGCTGATTTCAAAATATTTTGGTATCTTTTTAAATCCCTTACCAAACTCATAAGCTGCTACAATTTTCTTTCTGAAGGCCTCAGAGAGCTCTTTTGCTCTCACCATGGCGCTCACTCTCACTTCAACAGTCAAGAGCACACCAAATTAAACGTCTGAGGTTTAAATAGGGCAAGCCTCATTCAAAATGCTGAGTAACGATCTTCTAATCATGTGCACCTGGTGTGATACACCTGTGTGTGAGTTGAATCATTTTAAGTGGGAATAAATGTGGGGTGTCCTAACTTTTCCTGAATTAGAATATGCCTTTTTGTAAAATTACATTTACAGAAGATCTTGAAAAGCATCTTCTTCAGTTTTAATTGTTTAGTTATATTTATATAATCTCTCAGTATTTTAAATATTGAGATTAAATATCTATATATGCAAAAATGTTACAAAAATACACAGGCTTTCATAAAGTGTCTAAACTTTTTCACATGACTATATATATACACAACACTTAATGGTTAAGGTGCTTGACTCCCACTCCTTCGATCACGGGTTCGAATTCTGTCTCCTACAATACTGTCTTTTTAGCAGTAGAGGCAATTTATGTAATGATCAAATCCATTCTTGTTTGGTAAAGCCATATTCCGAACGTTAGCAGAAGGTGTTATTTATTTTCCTTATAGTTTATCAGTTTTAAACTCGGGAAAATTAGTGCAGATAACTCTGGAGTAGCTTTGTGCGAAATCCAACAAAAATAAACAAACTTTATTTTGAAACTGTAATGAGATTATTTTCCAATACGTTGATGGTCGTTAGTTTAGAATTAAGTACATGATGAGCTGTGTGTACTCTACTCACCACAAGTATTGAAACCCGGATTTTAGCAGTGTAAGTCCGCATGCATTCCGACGTGCCACTGGAAGCTTTCAATATTGCCAGTTGTAATTCTGAAGGCTTATGTTACTCAAAATCAGATTTCGATACCCGTGGCGGCCAGAGTAGTTATTGTGTAGCTTTGTAATTGACAACAAAGAGTTCTATGTTTACGAGCACTTTTAAGGATTCGCGTTTTGAAAAAGAATGAACTAATAATTAAGTGTCAGAGTAAAATGAGCAAATTAAAAAGTATATTTTGCGATTCAACAAAATTCAGATATATAACAAGTCAAAATTACTACATTTAATTAATGCTTTAGCTGTAAGATATTAGTCTAGTATAGGAAAATATACTATTTCGAAATCATACCAAAGAAGATATAAGGAAATTGATTTATTTTTCACCATGTTTTATGTCTGTAATGTACTTATTAAACAGTTTTGTTTTTTAATGAGAAACTAATATCTTTAGCATATTCTTAGCGGCAAAAGTGCATTTTAATTTTGGTTTGATTTTATAACAGTAGAGCACTTGTGCTGTAACAAATTACATTTGAAACTGAAAATCTCTTTGTTGCGAGTTTTTGTAATGTGTCAGTTGAAACTGTTGTTAAACTTTTTCATTTATATCTTTTACTAACACATTTAAAAAGTTTTCCTTTATTAATTGAAAGTCCCTTCGGTCAAAGCTTCTTTATTTATAAATTTTGAAAGTTGTATAAAAAGCAGTGGATGTTGTCAGTACTAGAGACTGGGAGGTCGATTATTTAAAAAATACAGATATTTTCAAATCAATTGTTTATATAAAGAAATAGTGCTGCATGCCAAATGTAAATCGAACCAGGTCATAATAAACACAAGTGAAATGTGAATTTTTTGACGAGAAGTAATGATGAACTACAGACAAATTATTAATAATAAAAACTTATCTAGACTCCAAATGCTTGTTTTTTTTTCACAGTTCTGTTAATTACTCCATTACGGATTTGAAATAAACTTGATAGACTAATGAACTAAAAAAATATATTTAAAATGCACAATCTAGTATCTCTGTGTTTTGTTACAGCAAAGACCCCTCGGGCTATCGGTTAAGTCCATCAAGGGAAATCGAACCCCCGATTTTAGCATTGTAAATCCAAAGACATACCGCTGTACTAGCGGGGAAGGGCAACCTTGTGTCATTTTATCACTAAAATTAGGCGTGATAGAAATAATTAATTTGACAGCTTTCGATGCTCAGCAATTTGAGTAATTAGAAAAATTTCATTACAGAAGTGAATAAATGTTTTACTTATGATATCAATTTCATATAAATAACGTTAATTACACCAAAATATAGATTCTGTCTGGCAATATGTCAAAAATACGATAGATAGAAACTACCTATTTTGCAAGCATACGTAAACAAAATTTGCCAAGATAAAAATGTAAAGTAAAATGTCCATATTTTATAAATAAGTTTCAAAACAATGACAGTATAGACATTCACATATAAATTGTTCAAAATGATTTATTATGATTACATATAACTATTGCGAATGTACAAAATTAATTGCATGATAACAATGTACATTTCAGTGACTATATAAATTAGAAGCAAACGAATGCCATCAGGCAATATGCAGTTTGCAGATGTATAAATAAAAATAATTTATTGAAATTTTAAGAAATTACTGATTGACTCATAAGAAAAAATTAAGTTGTTAAAAAGCTAACTCAAACTATAAAAACTTTTTATACTTAAAACTTCTTTCCGAAAGTGAATTACTTCTGCTTTATAAATACACATATTAAAACAGTTTTAGTATTAAAACCTAAATAAATACCCATTTAAATTGTTCTGAAACAGTTATACTCTTAAGTAACACCAAATCAGCAACTGATTTCAACAGCACTTAAAAAACATGTTTCAAAAATGCATTTAGACACATTATTGTTCAACAGTTTCTGCAGGTGTTGCTCATGTAACCGGGCATCATCCAGTAAAGGTATTTACACAATATAGTTTTCTTTCGTCTCAATTCACAGACGAATCACATTCAAATGCAAAACGTTTAGAAGGTGAAAAAAACAATGTGTTCACTGTTCTCTGCGTTGGTTTTCTACTTTAGACTCCTCCTGAGAAGTAAAAAGCGAAACTTCAGGTTTTGTAGCTTTTTCCTTCTTACTCGTTTGCTCAGACGATATGTCCGTGTTTTGATGTTGTGTAGCTGAAGGAGGAGCTTCTGCCTGTACGTCTTCAGTGTTTATTTGATCTTTAGTCTCTGAAACATCGGCTATAGACAACGCCTCGACATATCCATCCAATAGATGAACAGGTCTCCAAGGGTCTCTACTTAAAGACTTCTTTGGATATTTTGGTTTACCATCTTGAGCTATTTGTTCACTGTAGGATTGGTCAGAAGTTGCTGAGATTTCGTAATTTTGAAGATTGGTACCAGCACCATCGTTTAAAGACTGGTAATAGTTGGACGAAACGAAAGCTTGATCTCTATATATTGGAGGTTCTCGAGGATGGATGGCTTGTGGAGGTTCATAGGAAGGACGTGGTGGGTTTTGTCCCCTAGTGGGCGTTTCTGATGCTGGTCTGTTGTACACGTGAACAGGAGGTCGAACGCCTTGGTAAATAATAATGGGTGGTTTGTGATGACGAGGTGCTGCTGTAGCAAATGTGGGAGGAACTCGGTAGTTGACCTTTGGGTAAGGGTCTTCATCGTCGTTATATTTTCCTTTATCAGCTTCTCTTGGCCCTTTAAAACTTTGAACATACTGTGATCCAACTGAAAGGTTGTCGTTTTCGTAAATTGACTGCTTTTGACCTTGAGTACCGTAACTGTTAACTCCATTGATAACGTCATAGTCAGTTTCTTCCAACTCCTGGTTGCCATACCCTCCAACTGCAGCGTACTGAACATTAGAAGCTAAGCCTGTTCCGTCATATCCTGACCCTTGTCCTTTGTACCCAGACAAATAACCAAACGTTGACGGTCTTTTTAATCCAAAAGAGTTACGGAATCTAAGTTTCAGTAAGTCGCGCAAGCCTAAGCTATGGCTAAGAGATAATCCCCCTACTAGCCCATTTAGTGCTGACTGATAGCTTCCAGAACTAGACCCATAATTTTCTCCCGCATTGGAAATACTATAGACTTGTTGTTTTCCGTTCTCATAGTCACTTCCACTGAGTGTGGAGGCTTGTCCGTACCCTGTTACCGAGTCTTCAAAATCTTCTGAGTTTCCTTCAAAGTGTGGTGTGGTGCTTTCAACATAGTCAATGGTTCCTGCAAACCCTTGGAAAACAGGGTAATTTTGAGAAGCTGAATGATAGTTTTGGATGTTACCAGTGTATGTGCTACCAGCTTCATTTAAAGGAGAACTACTATCTCCTAAATTTAATATACTCTCTCCTGAATTGCTCGCTGAAGCCAGGTAGCCTCCCCTACCATCTAACTCAGTAGGAATTAGTTGGAAATTATGATAGTTACCAAGCATACTGTATTGCTCGGGAGCTTTGTACTTAGTAGTTTCTGTTTGAAAGTGAGAGCTAGCTGAAGTTTGATAGTTTTTAGAATCACTAAATCCACTGAACGCGGGTAGCTGAGAGCTGACTGATCCTTGATACTTAACTGGAACTCCAAAACTACTGCTTGCACTATAGTCCAATTGCGAAATACCTGTTGACTTCTCTGGTTTGTGAACTATGATTGGTTGTGGAAAGACATGGATGGGAGGATGACCTGTGTAAACCACGTGAGGTGTAGACGCAGACACTCTGGTAAAACCTGCAAAATTAACTCCTTTACCAGGAAGGTTTGATCCTCTCTGTCCTTGAGCTGTATGAAACGTGTAGCTCCCACTGGATGCACTACTTCCTCTTTCACTACGAATTGGATCACTGGTACTTTCACTAAATTGAAAACGTTCAGAGTTACGATTTCCTTGAAACTGACTGTAGCCTGACGGAGGTGGAGGAACATACACAGGTTGAGGTTCGTTTGGAGCTTCCAAATAGATTGGTTGACTGGCAAAGATCTTCAAGGTGTCTGACGCTGCAGCATTATTATCTAAGTCATCATATCCTCTGCCTCTTTCATATGAAGTTGCTGCTTTCCTATAGTCATTTTGTCTGACTTGTCCAGTTGCTGCTTTACTGTAATCGTCTTGAAAGACTTGTTCATATCCATCACCTTTACCATAGGTAGTTGCCGATTGTTTGTAGTTACCTTGATCTATTTGCCGATATCCACCCTCACGAAACCCTCGAAATTCATTCCCTCTTACTTCTAAGCCACCAAAGCTTGCAATATTGTTTCCATAACCACCAGTATTTTGCCCGAGTCCTCTCCTATAGCTACCTTCATCCTCATATGTACCTACACTGGTGTCAAAGTCTCTACTATCTTCGACAAATCCTCCCCTATAACTGTTTTCAGCTCCATTGTATTTTACAACCCCATTATCGAAGCCAATTCCTCCCACTCCTTTAACGTCATTTTGACTAAAACCTATGTTACTTCCACTACCTCCAAACGTCTGTTTGTAGCTTCGACCTTCTTCTTTTCCAATACTGTAGGATGTCGTGTCTACACCTGTAAATCTACCAACATTATTGGTGGAAGCAGATCCAGCACTTCCTGTTTCATAGTTTTGCTCATTCACACTCGACTGGTCCACAACGTGGATTGGTGGATCGCGTTGAGATTGATAGATTAGAACGGGAAGATCCTGAAAAGGAAATGGAATGTATTCAATAGGACGGGAAGGACTACTTCCTTCTTCTCCCTTTCCATAACTGGTTGTCTTTGGATTTTGAGGGAATGAAGGGAAGTGAACGACAGGTGGTGGGAGTCCGGAATAAACGACAGGTCCTCCATATTTTACTGGTAGTTTTTGCACCTGACGAGATTGTGAGTCTTCTATCTTAAGATCTTCTGCTAACACAAATACAGCCACTGCTGCAAGCAACAAGTAGTTGAGCAAAATCTGAAAAAAAAAGATACTTATAATAAGGCAAATCTAAGTTTCAAATAATAAACATGTTGAGTTTGTTTGTTTTGTGAATTTTGCGTAAAGTTACAAAAGATCTATCTGCACTAGCCACCCATAAGTTAGCAGTTTAGGGCTAGAGGGAAGGCAGCTAGTCATCACCATCCACCGCCAATTCCTGGGCTACTCTCTTACTAGCAAATAGTGTAATTGACCATGACATTATAACGCCATAACCACCTGGCCATACAAGCTAAATATTAAGTAAAATACTCTGTTACAATATACACACACAAATACAGTTTTTTAGTATATATGATACATCTCGATTCACAAATTGTTGTACTTGTTTTCTATATCTAAAGCATTTTCTTGAATAAATAAAAAAGTTGCAAGTACATCCATAAACTAATCTTTAGAGAAAGACAATACACAAACTCAGTCTGAAAACAATGCACTTAATAAAGTTGTAAAGAAACATAAATGATATCAAACACAAGAAAAATAATGTATAACATTAAAAAACACGAACATCATACTACATTTAAAAACACGATAAAACAGTGTGGCATTAACAACAGACAAGCCAGCAGTTGAAGAACAAAGAAACAACAAAAACACTAACAATATATTCTTTTACCATAAAGCTGCTCGAGTCTCTGTTTCAGGCCGTAACGAATTTTTTCAAAAATTTTGACTTATTATTTCCATGAAATTTTCAAGTTCTTTGGAATAAACTCTAAGGGAATTCTGAAACACTTGTCTTTACTTATTTGTTAACATTTTAACATTTAACATTCAAATTCCTCCGACTTCTTGTTACCACGAAGCCAACAAACTGAATGTTACGTCTGATATGAACATCTTTAGTAGAATTACAACATAACGTTCGAATAAAAGAAGTAAAGCACTAAAGTACAATTGACAAAATAGTATAACATCAGTGATAACATGTAAAACATACAGCAGTGGTTAACTCTGTTTCTAAGTTACAAGTTAGTAACTAATATGACATACACGCCAAACAATAACCGAAAAGAAACGTCATAATAATCGTGATAAATCTGTGTTAAACAGAGAAATGTACATGTTAGAGAACACATAAAATTTCTGTAAATTAAAGGAACATAAGATCAAGGGATACATAAACGTTAAATATATTTGATAAAACAACAGTTTGAAGTTGAAAGTATGATTGAAACAATCATATTTAGCAGTAGATCACAAAAGAGAAAATATGTTTTGAATAAAAATACATTCATTAAAGAGTGCATCAATCATTTATTCATATATTTGTCAAGTATTAAAACGGTTATAAGAAGGTTAAAATTACATTTACATCCATTATGATTCAAATAAGCTCTTCAATTGGAGTTATAGATGTAAAAGGATTACATCTTATATGACACTATCTTATATAAAACATGAAAAACTCATAAAATTATTACTCCATGGCTTCGAAATTTACAACGCCAAAATACGGGGTTTGATACCTGACACAGTTCAGATTGTTCCCCTGTGAATCATTTCGTTGAAGCAGACAAAACAGTGATACCAATTAAAACTTGTGAACTGAAGCAAATTCAATGGCGACGAGGCCTTTCTTCAAGGCGGCTGAGAATCTGATAGTAATATACTAACGCCCTCATAAGGACACATAAAATAAATTGGATTAAGAAAGAATGATTAATATTAAACTGTAACACCCATTTAATCGTGGAATCATCCCCCCCAGTAAAACAGTTGATAAACTAAGCAACTTGACAGCCGTAGTTTTGAATAAATAATTTCAAATTTTTAAATTTCACAGAGAGTGTAATTATGGCGCCTTTAGTTAGATGTGTGAGTCAACAAGATTTTCAAAATGTGAGAATGTTCTCGTTTTTGTTTGTGTAAAAGATGTAAGGTTTGGGCAACATAATAACACTGGTAAAAAGGTCGTAAAAAGAACAAGATGTGATCTTAATTAGTTTTGTTAAGTTGTGGCAATCGGATACCAATCGCATTAGTGAAGCGAAATAAATTAATGAATAATTTAATTTGCGTGGTTCTATACACGAGCCAGACATCATTGTAGTTTGTTGTTTTTGTTATAAATTCTAGACAAAGCGTACTGAATTTTTGTGAAAATGAACAAAAACAACTTCTTTTGAATTTCGCGCAAAGCTACACGAGGGCTATCTGCACTAATCATCCCTAATTTAGCAGTGTAAGACTAGAGGGAAGGCAGCTAGTCACCACCATACACCGCCACCTCTTGGGTTACTCTTTTACCCACGAATATTGGGATTGACCGTCACATTATAACGCTCCCAACTGCTGAAGGAGCTACCTTGTTTGGTGCGACGGGGATGCGAACCCGCGACCTCCAAATTACGAATCGCACGCCTTGACCCACCTGGCCATGCCGGGCCGATCAGAAAGTTTACTATTTATTTAAAAACATCCACGTGAGTGTTGACTCGCTAGGTTCATGAGTTAAAAAGATGTTTTGTTGTGAAATATAATGTCACATTTATTGCTATGACTTTCTCGCTTACACTTGAATCAGAGAGATATTGAGTAAGTAAAGTAATTTTGTCCGAAATTATTAAAATTACGTGCAAGTATTGTAAAGGTTTAATTCTCAGAATACGTAAGTTTATATTAACGAAATTGGTTTGTTTTGATTTTCACGCAAAGCTATTCGAGGGCTATCTGAGCTAGCCGTCCCTGATTTAGGATAGTAAGACTAGAGAGAAAAAAAAAACTAATCATCACCACCCACCCCAACTCTTGGACTATTCTTTTACCAACGAATAATGTGATTGACGGTAATATTATAACATCCCCACGGCTGACAGGGCGATCATTTTTGATATGACGGGGACTCGAACCCGCGAACCTCGGATTACGAGGTAAGGAAGTGTCTTAACCAACTGGTGATGCCGGGTCTAACGAAATTGGCGTAAAGACATGATAGATAATTTACATAAAAGCGATTTTTGACTTAATCTTTTGGAACAAAGTGTCTTAAGTTAATAACTAATCGACAACACCTCCACTTCCTAATTTAACTTGGTGTTTGTTATGCGCATCAGTTACTATAGACCTCGGCGAGCAGTTGTTTTATATGACAAACACAATACAACCTAAGGCACATCCGGGTAGTTGTCGATGTCCGCTCTACCCACTGACCTAGGTACTAAAACTGATTGTCAGCCTCATTAACAATAATAATATAAAAAGTACTTGCTAGTCTGTCGTGATCTGGTACTCTTGGCCTCTTTTCATCATTTCTTCCGGGTCCTTTGGCGGGTGTTGTTATAACCTAATTCTCAAGGTCAAGAGCAAGGTAGTATGTTCGATGTTGACCGAAAGAGGGCGCATACAACAAGAATTTTCAAAAGACACAGAAACCTGAAGTTTGCCTATCCTGCTACCTACATGAGCTCTCGAAATTCTAACTTCTTTGTTTAATAATCTAAAAACCTCCAACCAGCCAACGTTTAAAATAACGTAAAGTAACTGTCTTCTTTCCTACGAAATCATCAAGCGTTATAGTTTTTAATATTAAGCAATTAATAAACGTTGTTTCTTACTTGTACACCAGAATTAATAATGAATATCACATAAAGGCAAGGCTCATTTGAAAAGAAAAATGTTAAATATTTCTACATTTTCAGTTACCTAACTCATTTCAACACTAATATCACACACACAGCAGTTGGATCATTTATTTAAAACTTGGCATTTCTTGTTTTGTTTTTTTTTGGAATCGCCTCTGGTCTGTAAAGTTATCACATAACAAATACATGTTAGCATACATATTTTCTAACAGATCAACACTTATACAAATAAAAGTTTCATATGGATATTCATTTGGTAAGCAACAGCCCCATAAAATATTTCCATGTAGTGTTGTTAATACAATTATAAATAAAAAATCAACAGGTTAGGATGAAAAACAGACCTATTGAAAAAGACCTTCATTTATACAATAAGTCTAAGAAGAGATATTTCTACACATAATTACCAAAAGATCGAAATTGTTTCTTGATTAGGACTTATGGACAAAATGTAAAACAATGGAACAAAGGCTGATTTGTACAAACAAACACTGCTATATAAACGAGAGAATCACAGCTAGAATGTAGTACTTTAGCTGTTTAATTAACCTTAGTGTGAAGTATTGCTCAATATAGGTGTTATTCTTATTACAGTATTTATAAGCTCAGATACAACTTTGTGTAAGAATTCTTTCTAAGTTTCATTGTACGTCGGCAGTTGTCCTCCATAAATGAGAGAGAATGATTCGTTATACGATTTTTAAAATACTTATTTGTATGTTGCTTGTGATATGCCCTAATAAATAAGAAACACAATTCTTTATTTATTCATTCAGCACATGTCTGTGCATTTTTATTCAATTCATAATTTTACACTACTTTGTCCCCCATGGAAAAATTTGTCACAAAGTTTATACCAAACCTTTAATAAATACTTTTTTATGGGCCCTTTGTACAACGTTAGACGTAAGGCTAAAAGCTTTTTAAGAAGAGGTTGTGAAAATTCACGTGCCCTTTAAACCCACTGATCTCGGCTGTATGTTTAGTAATACTAAAAGAATGCCACGAAAAGTGTTTATTATTTATTCGTGATAAAGATAAAGTGCAATATATGCAGTCTTGAGAAAAAAGTGAAAACATGACATGAGAAACAAATGGTTTCTTGTATGCATAATAAGCGATTATTTCAAATTACTAAAATATACTTCAAAATGCACTTCAAACCCTGATAGTAAACAAACTATAATAATTAAGCAACGCCTTGAGGACTCTTTTCAAGAGTACTCTACGGGAAAAATAACCTTTCTATTTTTGCAATTCTCAAAAATTTTACATCGACACTGCCAGTGTCGTGTGTGATGAACGGTTAAGCTGAGGAAAAAAAACTTATTTAGAACAAAACATTTTTACCCCTATTTTTAGCGAGGAAATTTAACAGCATATATGTTCTATTTCAATAGGTTGGATTGACTAATTGCACATTTTATATTTACTTACCACTATTTGTATGAAAGTTGCCGTTGAGTTGTTTTAACGATCATCTACAACACTGATTTTGTACCACTCATGCTTTAATAACCAATTTGGTTAGTTTGAGACTTTTGAATCACCATATTTGTTCAAGCTTGATATTTTAAGTTATTAAATTTATATTATTATTATTTTATACAGATAGAGATTTCAGTATTATATATGTAATTCTTTTTTTTTTTTATCATTACGTCATTATTACCTTATGAAACTCAACCGTAATTAATTGTCAGTCCAATCACGTCGAAAACTATACGAGAAGCTAGGAACAAAAAATAGTTATCTCCTGAAAACCAGTTAATTGACAGAAATAAATCTTTCAGTGTCTGTTAGACTAAGATAACGAAACACATTTCAATGGAAGAGCAATACTTACTGGAATCATAAGAAATAAAACAATCGACAATCTTAAGCATTAGTTAATTAATAATAAAAATGAGTAAAGTATGGGGTAAAAGAAATATTTAAAAAATATTTGTTTTCACTCTGAATCTCAAAAACAATGAACGCTGGGTTCAATTTGTTGATAATGCGTTTCGAAACCAAGAGCATTCTTTCCATCAAGAGTCTTTACAGTTTTCGAAACTGTAAATTAAATCAATTATCTGGCCACAAAATACGTCTAGCTGTACTGACTAATAGAAATAGCCAGTGGTAGGAATTGTCATTGTTGCAAAATATATGAGCCTCATTGTAATCTCATTGTAAAAATCACCTAAAAAGTGTTATCAAGGGATATAAAAAGAGTTTATTCAGAAAACAAAAACACAAACATTTCTTAACTTTAATGTTTAATAACAATGACTTGTATCAATTTCATAAACGAAACAAGAACAACCCTGATAAATAGCGCAACTTTATTTATGGTCATTCAACATTATACCCAGTTAAATTTTTGTTTTATAAAATAAAAACGCATCATGCGTTTACTGTCTCTAAGATTAAGCTTGTACGTATGTATTATATTCTCGTTCTACCAGAATCCTCAGTCCAGCTTAGAAATATCGTTCGAGGAAGACGATCGCCATCATCAAGGGTTAGTTAAGAAGAATCATACATTCAAAAGTAAACCATATTCAGTAGATAGTATAAGTAATATGTGTGTAAAAATGTTATATGTATATATATGTTTTAGTAACGGTATATAACACTTTGTAATCTTTGGTATTAAATATGTTTACAGCATTGGATTAACTGTATACTTGTTCACATTTTTAAAGCGCTTTTTCATTAATAGCCACTATATTCTGCAGACTGTTAAACAGACACACAAATTTTATAAATATAAAAACACAGGATTCGTTCAAATTTTAACGGGTGTATCCTTTGAAAGTCAGTCCTGTAGAAATACATAATTCTGCATTTTAATAATCTGGTCCGATTTAGCTATAGAATAATATTTTAACACTCTTAACGATACACGTACTAATGGCTCATAACTAAATTGTACTAAATAATACATAAAGGAATTATTATACTCAGTTAAGTGCGTGCTTATACTGCTTTTACAAACTGGAATACTAGATAAGATGCAAATCGAAGATAGTTACAGAAGTTTAATCTGCAAGTTATTATCCATAATTTATCTTTCCTTAAGCAACATGTCATGGGTAACAATTACAATGACAGCTATTCACATCTGCACTTGAAGAAGAATGTATTCCATTTATTACTTTGTTCATGTAGCTGATTGGGATCTGAAATATGAATCGTAAATTTACGCAGCATAAAATAATAGCTGTGTGAAAGAGAAGTTTCAAAATACATATAAAGGTAGCGGGCACACGCACGTGCGATTTGTAACCGATGAAGCGGTCAACCGTTAACTCTCAGCAAAGTTTCGATCAACGCAAAAGCCATTCTTCGAGTTCACAAGAGTCTGTAGCCATCGCGCCTGCATCCAAAATAAAAAAAAAAAAATGCAGTAAAGCGAGACATGACTAAAACAACCGCGTCGCTAATACATTCCAATGAAGGGGGTTCCCCTGAGTATCTGGTTTGAATGTTTTTTATTTCGAGGATTTTGATACCAAAAGTGATGAGCATGATAGCTACTTATCACACTAAAAATATTGAAATATGCGTTTAAGTATAATAAAAATCTGACAGCACAAATTAAAGAGCATTTCTGCAACCTAAAACACGTTCCATAACAAAGCTGTGACATGGGCAGACTATATGAGAAATACACAGCTGGTTTACTGTTTAGAACTTACAAACGAAAACAAAAAAATTCAAATATTATTTCCAGACATATTTTAAAATACTTTATATGTATTTATCAAATTTAAAGTTTATCATAAACTTTTGAGTACTCTACATCAATATTAAACTATCACAAAAGACAAACGACATTGAAAAGCCCAATAAGCGTGTTTTGTTATAGGAAAACCACAACGGATAATTTATTACGTCTACCGAGGTAATTCGAACTCCTCATTTTAGCGTTGTAAATCTCGAGACTTAATGCCCTCCCACCGGAGGACAAATCCATACAACACTTAGACTTTTTTTTTTTAATATTGTTTACTACTTTTTCTGATCCCAAGAGTTTTCACTGTCATAAGAATAATCTGTGCAGAGTATTAACGTGAAAATAAAGTAAAAACACTTTGAAAGGAATTATTGCCAGAATGAAATAAGACATTCGTGTTAAAGTATAAGAAATTGTTGCCATTAAACATAAAGTTTTCTTTTGATGCAAGATAAAATCTAAATAATGTCACAAAAGAACAAAATACATTTTTCATATTTTAAATGTTTTTTACAATGTCGAGGGCTAACTGAAATTAGAAACTACCTACTTTTTAGGGTGGCGCAAGCTGGTCAAATGAATTTAAAAACTTCATTGGAGTGTCAGAGCTAAAATGGATCAGCTACTCTAATACCTAAATTGCCCCCTGGTGGAACAGCAGTAAGTCTACAAGCTTACAATACTAACATGTGGGATTCAATTCTCTGCGGTGGATATCGCAGATAAGCCTACAAGGCCTTTTTCTGTAACAAACAAAATGTCTTTATTTCTAACACTAGAATTAACTACAATTGTATTTTGTATTAACTTACAGACCAATCTTATACACACGATTGTGTCAGTTAACGCCGAACTGGTCATATTTAATGCAACTATAGAAAGCAAAATAAAAGTTTATTTTAAAAATATTATGCTAAAAGTTCATTGAAATAAGAGAAGCCTCTTAAAGGTAGGTAACAGTAAAAAACTCATTTTTGTTTTTTAATATTAAAACCGCTGAATTAGAAACAAATAATAATTTTTCTAATACGCTTTAAATAATATAACGGGTTATAATTAACCACAGTAACTTTTAGTTTTTAATTCAAACAAGCACCGTCAGGTGTACTTCCGATACATGCGTTTTTAATATGAAAAAAAAAGTTGTGAGAGCAATTTAAACTTTGTCTTTTATTATAGACTGACCGTTAATTTATAAATGTTTAACAAGACTTTGAATGTTTTTAATGTACTGAAGACACTTCACTGGGTTAGGAATGATTACGGTTTCAACGTTTGACAGATGTTATGCTTTTACCTGCATTTATCCAATGGTGGTGAAATGAATTTATTATTATAACATTTTGTAAAAATGTAAAAAAATTATTGTAGTAAACAATTGGGCTATGAATATGTAGTAGTTAAAATAAGAAGTGTGATGTTAATTGGAGCTGAATTTACCAGCATAATTTAGCTAAAATATGAAAAAACACATGATGCAATCGTAAATTCAGTAAGATTACGAATAATTACAAATTTTACTATTTATGATTAGGAGCATTTTACAGTTAATAACCAGATAAATCGGCTTGTTTTGTTTTGAATTTCGCGCAAAGCTACACGAGAGCTATCTGCGGTAGCCGTCCATAATTTAGCAGTGTAAGACTAGAGGTAAGGCAGCTAGTTATCACCATACACCGCTAACCCTTGGGCCACTCTTTTATTAACGAATTGTGGGATTGACCGCCACAATATAATACTCCCATGGTGGAAAGAGCAAGCATGTTTGGTGCGACAGAGATTCAAACTCGTGACCCTCCGATTACGAGTTGAGTGTCTTAACCAACTGACCATCCCAGGTCAACCAAATAGATACAAGACAAAGTCGTATAACATTCGACGGTTCGAGTACAATTTCATGGTATATTTTTCGTCTGGTCATATTGTTTTTTACGCGTTATTGAAAATTATTTTACATCATAATTTCTCAACTCAAATTAGTCGACAAATTTTCGAAAAGTTGTACTGCATGTACGATATAGAATAAACGATAAGCAAAACTGTATACATTACGTTTATTTTCATGTACTTGCATTCTAACATTAACTCCTACGTAGAATTGTTTCTTATCAAACGGTTCGAAGTGATACATTTTCAAATTGTCGTAACTAAAATACATAGTTCTAAAGTTGAAAACAAATATGATATATATATATATATATTGTTTCCTGTGCATGCTCGAAGACCCCCCTCAAATAAACAATTAACATTACATGCCCACACTCACCTTTCTCATGGTTGCGTCTTATTAGACCATATAGGACTAGCCCGTCTTGTCTTATCCGAATTACGTGGGCAATCCTTGGTGGCATGACCGACTTCTAGTTTATATACCGGTTCAATACCAGTGTATTCGGGTCGTCGGTCAACAAGAGGACGGCCTTGCTTTGCAAACGTACGGGAAAAAAAAAACTTCATTCTCTGCTTCTTGCTCGTGGCCTCCATTTACAATCTTGGGAAGCATTCCCTACGTAAAGTTTCGTCAGGCTTACAGTAAAGTTGCACTCTGAGCGCGAGGGGAGGAGTAACTAGTGCTCTACTTTGTACGGATTGGAGCAGAAGACGTCAAGTCGCGTGCTGGCTTAGCACCAGGAAGTACGCTTATATATTGGAAGCGCGTGAAAACATACGTATTTGAATAACCGCACTAGCTACTGGGTAATGCCCAAAAAATCAAATACAGAGATGTGAGACTCTAAAGTCCTACTATTAAAAATGTTGAGTAAAATCAATAGACAACACATAAATTAATTGTCGTATGATTCTTTCTTCATGATGCGCGCAAGTTGTACAGTTCATCCGTATTCATTTTCATAGTTTATTCAAATAACACACAAAAAATCCTTTACAATGAATAGTATTTTCTCTCAAGTTAAAATAAAATGTCATGAAATGAGTTATTGACATGGAAATTTGTTAACCAAGTTTATCTATCAAAGTAATGTTAATAACAGAGCTATTATCAAGATTAACGTGTATTTAGTTAAAAGCAAACAGTTGTGAAAGCGGCCTCTGTTTAACTGACGTTCATGATCATTATTTTACGTCTACAAAAAATTTAAACAATTGATGCATATAAAACTATTGTTTTACCCGAAGGCATTCTTAAGAATTTGAAGTTGAACGATGTAAAAAAAATTAAGTCGTTTTTCAAATTCCGTTACTTATTGTTTAACCGAACCTTTTTGTATTTATTTGAAATATTTTTGTTGTTTGTTCCATATGTAATTTACCGTTACAATTCGTGCTCAATTTTAATTTCAATTACCAGTATTACAAACGTGACAACTGGTTAACTTAAGAGACTGTTTCAGCAATATTACGTTGGTTTTAGTTTCTCTAGAATTATATTAAGTGCAAATCAAAACAAATGAGTTCGTCTAGTCTCAAACGAATCTTACAACCAAATATCCAAAGATGACAGATCCTGTTACATAAAGCTAACTTATGAAGGTCTAGCAATTTTGAGACCTCTTTCTATTGCGCTTTGCTTCTTCCAATTTCTCGATTTCAAAAACATTAGAGATTAGAATGTGGTTAGTCGACGAAATCGGACGCTACGGATTACGCAGAACTTGATCGTATCGTGAAGCTTCGAGCTTTCAAAATTACACCAGTTGTTTTTAAGACACTGGACACTGTCTTAACAGTGTAAAATAATATTCATGACAGATATACATACAATTAGAAATTAAAATAATAAAGTATGACCTATAAGACATAAAAATTCACTGTTTTGCTCATCTATTACTATTAATTATCTGTCTTTAATACAGAGTCACGTTTATTTCTAAGTTTGTGTGTAAATAATCCAAACAAACCTTTAAGGCTTTACAATTACAATGACGATGCTGCATATGATGAAAAGATCACCAGTGTACAGGCGTTGTAGGATATAATATTTTTCTTGTTTGCTTGTTTCGTTTTAGTTGGCAAGACTTATTTTTATCACACAAGTATTTTTGGATCACAGATTTGTTCTTGCTGTTTTTTAATGCAGTTCTTCCTTTTGATGCTAATATAAGTTGTACCAAGGCCCACTCTTGATGCAGACAGAAACAAGTCTGTAAAATCCAAAACTCTAATAAAATCTTATTTATTTTATACGCACATATCTATATAATTTGCTATTCAACATGCCTAGTTTATTACTGATTATTGTTTCGATTTTTCTTTATCAATTTCATTTTTATTGTTGTCTAGAATTAAGCACAAAGCTGCACAATGGGCTATCTGTGCTCTGCCCACCACGGGTATCGAAACCCGGATTTTAGCGTGAAAGTCCGCAGACATACTGCTGAGACACTGGGGGGCATCAATTTCATATCCTCTTAAATTTGTTATCGACAGTATTTTGCTATTTGAAACGTAAACAATTTCAAAAATTATTTATACATGAAAGGCAGTTCAATCTTTGCTTGTTATTTCATTTTACAAACTTAGTGGATCGGGCGTCACCTGGTGGTTAACGTGTAGAATTGCAAAAAGGAAAGCCCATAGCTCGCGACCCTTGTTACAAAATCACACTCTGCACTTTATGACCATGAAAGTGTTATATACGTGGAGGTCAAATCCCACTATTTATAGTATTACGATAACTGGCAGAGAATACTATTGACTAGCTGTCTTCCCATTAGTCTACTAGATCAAACTTAGAAATGTCTAGCAGAAACACCTCTTGTGTAGCTTTGTACGAATATCGGAAACAAAGAAACAAATCAATTTCAAGGGTATTTTAGATAGTGTAGACGTGATAGAATTTTGGCTTTGATGGACTGCTTTTGCCTCTATCCAGAGTATATAAACCTCCCGGTTTTTTACAGGGAGGCCACTTTAGAAATAGGAGCAATCCATTAATATTAAAACTTCATCAGAAACTTGTGTTTTACATGATATATTGAATTTGATCCGTCTCAATAATTAGTTTCATATTCGCGTTACTCCTGTATTTCTGATTTCTTATTATTCATCTAAATCATTTATAGTCAGGTGTAGGACCTCGAACATTTTAAATCAGTCATTTTGTTCACTAACAGGTTCGAGGATACTTTGCCAAAAGACCTGAGGGGATTGTCTAAATATTACATCCTTGAACTCGGTAGATCTCCTGGATCCCCTCCTCCTCTGTCCTTAAGGCTATCCAACATGAATCATGAGAAAATATACTGGTGGTGATGTTGTCTAGAGGGTACGCTATGAGACATATTTTTCTACTCTTAACAACGAACCGGTTCAAAATGATCGAGTCGTTATACTAAACCTGTTGGCATCGTAGTAACAAGAGTTGCTTAAGATTTATTTTACCGCCCACGCTGTTTTACCACAGGGTAGAGAATGTTTGACAGTGTGTGTTATGATTTGATGACCTTCTGTGTTAGTTTTGTTCATACAAAAAATGGTATATATTATGTATATATATACACACACACACACATTGTCGTATAAGTCCTAAAATTATTTCATCAAGCAATGCACAAAAGAAATATTTATCTGCAACAAATAAAGATGTACGTGAAGAGATGTGAAAAATTTGTGTAACAGTTAAAACATTGGTAAATACCATTAAGAGTTGTTGTTTGTTTTGAATTAAGTACAAAGCTACACAATGGACTATCTCTGCTCTGCCCACCAGGACACCATTAAGAGACAGAGAACTTCTGCAACAACTGTATGTGTATGTGGCAGTGCTATAAGTACGCCCAAGAGTGAGGAGAGGCGAACCAACAATGGACCCAAAGTACCTAGCAAACGTTAATTTGTTTGTTCTTAAGCAAAAAGGTACACAATGGGTTATCCGAGCTCTGCCCACAACGGATATTGAAACCCTGTTTCTAGCGATGTGAGTCCGCAGACATACCCCTGTACCATTGAAGGGCAACAAATTTAAGAATTGTGGTTTGTTTTTGAAGTTTGCCCAAAGCTACAAGAGGGTTATCTGCGCTAGCCGTCCCTAATTTAGCAGTGAAAGAACAGAGGGAAGGCAGCAAGTCATCACCATCCACAGCCAACTGTTGGGGTACTGTTTTACGAACGAACAGTGAGATTGACCGTCACGTAATAACACCCTCAAGACTGAAAGAACGAGCACGTTTGGTACAACAGGGATTCTATCCCGCGATTCTCAGATTACCAATAGAACTAAATGTGTATGTGACATAATACAGTAGAAAGTTATTAGAGGTTTTTCACGAAAGCTAAAGAAGCACATGATGAGTAACATCAAAAGATACACTGCTGGCCAAAATCTTAAGGCCAATGAACATAAAGAAAAAAATATGCATCCTGCGTTGTTACACTCAACTACTTATTTGAGTAGAGCTTCGAAAGATGAAAATAGGAATACGGAAAACAAAAATAAAGAAAATGTAAACACTATGAAATTAGCTTAAATACCAGCTGGAAAAAGTTTAAGACCATTCTGAAACAAAGCATTAATCGATAATCACATAACGAAATTTAGGCATTTGTGTTCAAGTATTAACGTTGTCAACATCTCCCACTGACATCTCCTGCGTTACGTTGGGTAAAACATGGCAAAAAGTAAAAAAGTTGACAACGTTCGAATGTGGCAGAATTGTTGAGTTCCAAAAGCGAGGTCACTCTTAACGTGCCATCGCTGGTGAGATTGGGCGTAGTAAAACTGCTGTGGCAAATATCTTAAAAGACCCTGAGGAATATGGAACGAGAATTTCAAGTGGTCGATCCAAGAAAATTTTCGCTGGCGTAAAGCAGGAAAATTTGACGGGTTGTCCAGCAAGATACTAGCCGATCGTCGAACCTAATTAAGGCCCTTACGGACGCAGAATGCAGCTCAAGAACAATAAGACGGCATCTACGAGAGAAAGGCTTTGAAAACTGTAAACGTCTTTATAGGCCACCCCTCCTTCCACACCACGAAACAGCTCTGTTAAACTTTGCTGAGAAGCACCAAACATGGGACGTAGAAAAGTAGTCGAAGGTTTTGTTCTCTGATGAGAAAAAATTAACCTGGATGATCCAGATGGCTTCCAACGTTACTGTCACAATAAGGATATAAAACCGGAGACATTTTCTACACGACAGAGTGGAAGAGGCTATATAATGATCTAGGGTGCTTTCTCTTTCCATGGAACAATGGAGCTTCAGGTTATATAGGGGCGTCAAACAGCAGCTAGCTACATTGGCATGCTGGAAAGAGCATCCTTATTGACTGAAGGCTCTCGCTTGTGCAGAAATGACTGGATCTTTCAGCAGAACAATACTCCAATCAACAATACTCGTAGGACAAAGAACTTTTTCATGGCGAATAACACGATTCTTTTGAACCATCTAGCGTGTTCGCCCGAACTGAATCCCATTAAAATGTTTGGGGGTTGATGGCAAGGGAAGTCTATAGAAATGGACGTCAATATCAAACAGTGCATGATCTTCGTGAAGCCATCTTCACCACTTGGAATAACATTCCAGCAAGCCTTCTGCAAACGTTTATATCGGCCATGCCAAAGCGAATGTTTGAAGTTATTCGCAATGACGGCCGTGCAACTCACTACTGATACTTCTTCTTGGGCATTTTCTATCCTGTTTAGGACTTCTTTTTGGTATCTTAAACTTTTAACCAGCTAGTATTTAAGCTAATTTCATAGTGTTTACATTTTTCCTACTATATGCTAAAAATATTTTTATTTTCCTTTTTCTTATATTCATCTTTTGAAGCTCTACTCAAATAAGTGGGTGAGTCTAACAACGCAAACTGGATATTTTTTATGCTCATTGGCCTTAAAAATTTTCTACATCAATTAAATATCTTTAAGAAACAATCAGCGGATTATATTCATACAGAAATGAATGTGTCCATAAAAATATGTTGAATTAACTTATCAAAGACCAATGCTTTTAATAATTTCACTTTTGGAAAATTTATTATTTGTATTTAATTTCGACAGCGTAACAAGCTTCTTTAAACTGCAGTGGTGTAAATGTGAGATTTCGAGCCCGTGTAGCAAATCATCGTGATTTGATGAAACTTTCCGCTAACAGTTCGAGATGTGTAGTTTCCTATCTATAATAGGCCAAGCATGGTCAGGTGGTTAAGGTACTCGACATGTAATCTGAGGGTCGCAGGTTCTAATCCCTGTCACATCAAACATGCTCGCCCTTTCAGCTTTGGGGGCTTTATAAAATGACAGTCAATCTCACTATTCGTTGGTAAAAGAGTAACCCAAGAGGTGGCAGTGGATGGTGATGACTAACTGCCTTTCCTCTAGTCTTACACTGGAAAATTAGGGACGGCTAGCGCATATAGCCCTCGTGTTGCTTTGCGTGAAATTCAGAACAAAAACAAACAAATCAAAACGAAAATGATGCCAGAAACTGTTTAAATACGTTTTTGAATGGATGTTAAGAAACATTAGTAATTAGGACACACTGCTGAAAGTTTTTACATGATGTTTGAATAAAACGTGACATATCATCACCGCTTTAACATTAAAGTTTTATGAGGACTATTGTTTTAGTGTTGTTCTAGATTATGTAGACAATTTAAGCAGTAAGAAAATACTGTTTGTTTATTTTCATTTTATTCTCTCTTTACTTGTACCATCGTCTAAATGTGGTAAAATGAATCTAGTAGCTACGCTTAAATCCAAGCGTTTTTTACACTTTCAAACTACACTCCAAATTAAAAGCACCTCACATAGTCAGCAGAAAATTTGTCATGATCCGTGCCTTAAATTTGTAGCAAGACGATGAGTCTTCAATACAACTCAAAACTATGGAACTAGCTAGGACTTTAGTGACCTTCGCGTGTAGTGCATATTCATCATTGCTGTTAACCTTAGTTCCATGTTTCCAAAATTGATGGCTTATCATCAAGCTCTTTCTGATATAACTAGTGTCTTATCCAGGGGTTTAATTTTCTATACGCAATCTTGCTGTGGGTCAGTTGTAAGTTACGACCCTAAAATACAAAGCTCGAGTTCCCGCGATTGGCAAGGAGCAGGTAGCTTAATGTGTATTGAACTGAACACGTTACGGTTTCACATTCTTTTTATTCTTTTTTGTTTGTTTGTTATTTTAAGAAATGTTGTCATTCAATATTTGATTTTATCACGAAGTAATTTATGTCATCATTCGATCCACTGTTAATTGACTGTGTTATTCCGAACGCAGATATTTGGAGCTCAGTAAAGGACCTTCTGCTCTGAAGGGGTTATATATAGGTTATAGCTCCAGCTGCAACCAAGTCAGTTCAAACGTTGAACAACGAATTTAAAATGATACGTTTACAGTCACTAAACAAAGACGAAATAATAGGTTTCAGCTGCAGACCAAAGCACAAATAATACTGCTAAGGTCACCATGTCTACAAATCACGTCAGGTACTTTTTTTTCTGTTTAATGACGTTATTTTAGGATTCTTTTTTTTCAAAGTGGAATAAATCCATATGGCGTCGTGGAACCGTGGTGTACTATTAGATAAACGTGATAAAAAAAGACATCAGAAAAAGTTCAGGCAAGAGTTTATCTATGGATACATTGATTGTTGAACGTTTAATTGATATTATACTAAACAGATAAGTGCAAAGGGCAAGACACAAACACGTCTTTATAAAGAAATCACGTATTTCTAGAGGTACTGTTAGTTTTTAACAATTGCAGATATTAATGTCTGTTGTAAGGTTAAATAATCTTTGCAACATTTGTTTCTTATTCCAAGCTGTTAAACTATTTTGAAGATATTACTTGTTATTCGGATGATATGAAGGGCGTGAACTTGGTATACTTAACTTTTCAAAAAGCTTTTGATAAAGAACTAGTGCTATTGGCTTTTAAAATAACACCGGTAGGAGCTGTGGAAAGACTAGTTAATTGGATTTTAGGGTGGTTGGATGAGAGAAAGCAAAACGGTGTTATTAATGGAGTCCAGTCAAACTGAGCCCTGTTAATAGTGGAGTGCCTAAGGGATCATTGGTTGGGTCTTTGCTTTTTCTTATTTAGGTTAATGATGTTTATAGAAATATAATTATTGAATAAGTAAGGTTGACTATTAATTTCAATTTTTTAAATAGTTTATGAAGGCTCTATAGAATATATTGAACCATTTGGCAAGTTGATTGGACAAATATTTTGCAAACTTCATTTCTGATTATAGCAAGTATCATTATATTATCATAACATAGATCAAAAGTTAAAATACACTAGAACCCATTGAATTCATAAAATGAAGGATTATGGTGTGAATATGGTACTCTGTTGTTAGTAATAAAACTATGAAAGTTTTAGGGTGTATTTATAGATATATTTGTTACAAGTCCAAAGATGGGCTATCTATTTATACAATTCACTAGTTAGGCCTCATTTAGAATATAGTATACAGCTTTGGCCTCCTTACCTGAGAAAGGAAATAAAATTATTGTTCGTATGTTATGTTAAATAGCACGGAGGTAAGTCTTTAGTGTGTTTTTTTCAATATAACTTATAAAAAAATGTCTTTACTTGAGTTATTGTATCTCAAACCACATAAATGTTATAAAATGTGTACGTTGAGTTCGTTGTTAACGTATATTGATTAAGAAATTGCAAATCATTCAATTTTAACAAATGGTTGGTATTATCTTTCGGTTCATCCTAGACCAGTCAACCCTGAATATAAGATAGTGCCAAAAAAGGTCACTTGGCCAAAACGTCGACCCCTATTGTTATTTCCTTTAGAGCCGTTGTAATAATTTAGTAGCCTCTCAGTGACACAGCGGAAAGTTTGTTGACTACGCTGTTAGAAACCGAATTTTAATAACTGTGGTGCTCAGAGCGCAGACAGCCCATCGTGATTAACAACACACAAACAATATTTAGTTGTATTTTTGATATTTTGTTACATTGTACATTCATTAACTTGCTATTCGAGTCTGAGCAGGTTTCAAAGAATCTTCTCGACGTAACATTTGATTCATAAGATGTTTATATTAGAATGCTAAGTATCAATGAAATAACTTTTTAATTAGTAGGTGTTAATCTCTGATGATGGATAATATTTCTGTCGATAAATTTCATTAAAACGAGTTTTATTATCAACAATATTTATCAGCTCACAGTTTCGTTTACCTTCTGAGAGAAAGAAACTTCACCAATTTCGTTTTTATTTTAATTACCTCGCATACTTTTAGGCAGTTGTATCAAAGTTATGCAAGTTTCAATAACTTGATATTAACAGTCTTAGCCTTTGAAATTGGTTACGCGCCTTGTTTGTGCCGAAAACAAAATACATTTTCAAGTTTTAATACATTCTTCAAATAATTTATTTGTTTAATTTCACGTAAAGCTACACGAGGGCTATCTGCACTAGTCGTCCTTAATTTAGTTGTGTAAGGCAAGAAGGAAGGCAGATAGTCATCACCACCCACCTCCAACTCTTGGGCTAATCTTTTACTAACAAATAGTGGGATTGATTGTATATTATAACGTCCCCACTACTCAAAAAGAAAGCATCTTTTTTGTGACGGGGATTTGAACCCCCACCCCTTTGAATTATGAGTCAAGTGTCTTAACCACCTGGTTATGTTGGGCTGCTTCGAGTGAATAGTTTGAAAACAAAAGTAACCTTTGAGTGCAAAAAGATAAATTAAGAACCTACACTCCGTTTTTAATAAGTTGGTCATTTAAAAAAATGTATACAGAGATTTTATATGTTAGTACATGATATTACAAAACAATGTCGGATGTAAAAATTAATTTTAACCTTTTCACTGCACCAAACATATAGTTTTTTTCAACGTGTACTACCAACAGTGTACTGCTAATTTCTGATTGTTTGTTGTTGTTTTTGAATTAAGCACAAAGCTACACAATGGGCTATGTGTGCTCTGCCCACCACGGGTATCGAAACCCGGATTTTAGCGTGTAAGTCCGCAGACATACCGCTGAGCCACTGGGGGGGCTCTAATTTTTTTTTTTGAACAGTAAAAAAGAACATGTCACTTAAAAGTTTATAAAGGGGTAACTGTAACTGTTGAAAACGTTTCTAATGGGATTAATTTTATGACTAACAAGCATACAATTGTGTAAGCTGAAATACTGCAAGTGATATAGTAATAATATAGTATACGCTCTAATTGTTGTCTTATGATGAAATCTTCGACAGATACAATTCACTATATTTACAAAATAAAAATATATTAAACTGTTTTTTTTCGTAAGTTGATCTTTAAAAATGTTTTCCAGTACTTTAAAAATTAAAAATAATACAAGTTAAAAATAATTTATAAATACGGGTTTATCAAAAAAAAAAAGGTTTAATACATTTTAAATATCAAATGATGACAGAAAATCCTGCTAGCGGAATTACAAACGTTTTTAACGATGTATGTAATTCAAAATACTGTTTGTCATATACCCACAACAGTGTGCATTGTATTCTCCAGTACTTAGCATACGAATTGAAACAACGCTGGCCTATTGACCCATAACAAATTGGAGATTTCACCAGCTATCAACCTTCTTTGATCCCTAAAAAAAAAAGCCTTTCAAGCGCACGCATGATAAATCACCCCAATTTACACAAACATTTTAGTTTGTAAGATACGTGGCATAAATGCCTGCAGGAAGTGTACCTCGATACGCACAAGGGTGATTTGTTTTTTATTAATTTCTCTTATCCTCAATATTTACATTTTCTTCAAATATACTAACGTTGTCTTGTTTCCTACCTAAAGGAAAAAACAAATTACATATCTTCATATTTTGTAGTTACACAGTATCAAGCTAAAGAATAAAGAATAGAGAACCAAATAAATTTTTTTTGAAATAAGACAAAAAAAAATCAAAATCACGAACAGTTTTACGGTGGAAATATTTGTAAGCAATTAAAAAAAACATATAATTATGCAAGAACAAACATTCTACATAATTACTTTAAACAAAGTTTAGAACTACAAAATTTAGATGAGGAATGTCAAACCATTGTCTTATTTGATCTCAAAGTTAAATAGTTAACTCAATATGATAATTGACTTACGCATATACAGTATAATAGAAAAAAGCTATACTGGTGTGACTTTCTTTATTGGTTGGATGATAATTAATTATTATATAAACTACTAACTCTTGGCTCTGTCAGACGCAATTCAGTGTTATGTTATAAAGGTTCACGTCGTACTTGTTTAAATTACCTTTTCCTTCACATTTTCCAAAATTATTTTCGATACAGTATTTGAATTTAAATATATAATTATAATTACTAATCAAGTTTAATAATGGCGCAATACGTATATGGTATTTGAAAATTTAATTTCTACCATTTGGTTGAAATGCTCTTAATGTTGTTGTATTTCGTTAATTGTAAATCTAATAACAAATTACTTGCGGAGAGATTTTTACTTTTTTTAAGTTTCTGCGCGTGATCTGTCACCCACCTCTAGAAATGTCTGCTTTGTTTGTGTTTGGTATTGTTTAGCTTGAAATGTATTCCTTCATCAAAGTTTAAAGATCGACAACGGTTCTAACTAATTCACCCGCCTTAAACCACCCTATCAATTTTTTATGCGAAAAACCGACCAATAAAAAGTATTGGCCACGATATATTACGTGCATACATATTAATAACACACTGTAAAGGTTGCTAATCCTTCAACATAAAAAAAAATCTAAAACAGTAACCAATTTCTACTACAAACTTGATCACGTCAGCGGGGTTAGCGTCTAGTCGGTTCGGACTGTCGCTACACGATATCACTTTACTGGTTTTGATTTTCTTTTTAATTTCACGCAAAACTACACGGGGGCTATCTGCGCTACCCGTTTCTAATTTAGCAGTCATAACCACCCTCCGCCAACACTTGGGCTACTCGTTTATCAACGAATATAACGCCCCCACTGCTGACAGGATTGGAACCCGCGACCCTCAGGTTACGAGTCAAACGTCTTAACTACCTGATTATGCCGGATGCTTTTAATATTACAATAAAAATACGTGTAGTATCAATGGTAAACATATGATGCTTAATTATCTTTTTAACACAACAATTTTTAAAGGTAAAGTATGCACTTTATACAAGTATAACATGAAAAGTAAACAAACAATTATATTAAATTTATATTGTTGGTGTTTATATATATATATATATAAATTATAAAAATAGGCAATTATAGGTTCTAGTTTTATATTTCAATTAAAATATTCTATTGTAATGCATACTTTCTCTCTCTTCATTTATTTGTTTTAATAACGAACGCATTTTGACATATACAAGGTTTTTCATTTTTCTCGGATATTGTCAACCTGTTACCCAGAGGCCTAGTTATGTAAAACCTTTCGTCGGAGGTTTATGTTACTTGCAGAAGAGAGGGAGGACAAACTGGCCTAGATTCCACTGACCCCTAGTTCAGTTGTTGCTCTGTATTTGTTAATTTCATGCTTGTTACCTTCATTGCGTGAAGCAAACACACCTCAACTGACCTTGACCTCCGGCGGTCGATGAACCGAGGAAATCCCGCCGCCGCCAACGACACTCAAAAACCAGCTTGACGACTGGTCTTGTTCGCTCCTTTTGTTTTATTTGAGGGAGGCGTTTAAGCATTTTTTTTCATGTTTTAAATTTTTCATGTCCGCCTTACAAGCTTTTTCTTTACTATTGTTCTCCCGTTTCTGGACGTGGATAGCACGCCACTATTTCAATCATGTAATTGAAAAGTCTATCTTTTTAAAATTCAAACAATCGCACCGTTTTATAGTTCTTGTAATGATGGCTTTTTAAAAGCATAAGAGTAAATAAACACACAAATAAAGAAACAGCTTACATTTGTAGACGAATGAGGTGAATAATAATCACAGAAACAGACGTATTCAGAAAGTGTTAATGCATTTTCTGTCTTATGAGGTTTGGAGTGTTATGATAAACTCGCCAAATTAAATGCATTTTGTTTGCATACCTTAAAAATTCTAGTTTTATTAAAACGATAAATACATTTTTTTAATTGTGTCTTCGTGCTCTGCATAAACTAGTGTATTCTGTATATCTTGAAACAACTTTTAAACGTATTGCTAATACATTTTGATCAAAAATAAGCTAGCTTTTAAAATCATAACGTAAAAATGTGAGTAACAAATTAATGAATGTAAATATATTTCAGATCTGGTTACATAATGTCATAAAACGATTGCAACAAAATTAAATCTTGTAATCGTTAGAATACATTGATTTATCAGTTGAATACATTCAGTGTTAACGATATTTTTAAT
This sequence comes from Carcinoscorpius rotundicauda, assembly GCA_011833715.1. NCBI lineage: Eukaryota > Metazoa > Arthropoda > Merostomata > Xiphosura > Limulidae > Carcinoscorpius > Carcinoscorpius rotundicauda. The sequence goes on from CM022398.1 coordinate 30,597,543, forward strand.
CGTTATTCAATTTTACATCGACTTTGGTGAACAATTAAAGGACACTATTTTTCTTTCTACAAGCCCTCAGTGGCATAGCAGTATGTCTGTGAACTTTAAAAGCTAGAAACCGTCTTTCGATGTCCGTGGTGGGCAAAGCACAGATAGTTAATTGTGTAGCTTGGTGCTTAATTTCATTAGTTTTTTGCATTTCGTGCAAAGCTACACAAGGGCTATCTGCGCTAGCCGTCTCTAATTTAGCAGTATAAGACTAGAGGGAAGGCAGCTAGTGATCACCACCCACAGCCAACTCTTGGACTACTCTTTTATCAACGAATATTGGGATTGACCTTAATGTTATAACGCTCTCATGGCTGAAATGGCGTGCATGTTTGGGGGCAACGAGAATTCGAACCCTCGACCCTCAGATTACGAGTCGAACGCCTTAACCCACCTTGCCGTGCCGGGCCTAATCTCAAACAAACAATTCTCGCTGTAAAGGACTTTCGCGTAGATTTCTTTTTTTTGTTTTTGTTTTACTGATATTAATGAATGTGTTGTCCAACCAGTTAACTCAAACCACGAAGTAAATGGATTTGAACCAACTTTTCAGGTAGCTTCCTTGTCCTACATAAATCCAAATAAAGTCTGAGCAGTGTTCATTTGAAAAGTACTAAGGTTTCTGATACATAAAGAATATTAGTTCTCTTAACCAGGTTAAAACATAAATATTTATTATTACATGCAACCGGAACTTTAAAACACCCCGTTTACACAGGCAGAAGAGAGGTCATTTTATTACAACCACCCAGAAGACACGTCGTCAATCAAGTGACGTTATTTGTGATTCAGTTATTCATGAACTTGTCACTGAGTTGACATTTCTTCGATTTTTTATTTGTCTTTTACGTTTATTTTGATTTAATCTGTTAATCAAGTAGGCTTAGCTAATTTGTACTTTTCAATTATCAGTTTTTTTATCGTCATTAGTTTTATGTTTTTCTCTAAATCTCTCTCTCTCTCTCTATATATATATATAATACACACACACACATATACACCCCCTGTTGGTACAGTAGTAAGTCTACAGATTTATAACGCTCAAATCAGAGACTCGATTCTCCACGGCGTGCTTAGCAGGTAGCATGATGTGGATTTGCTATAAGAAAACCCACACACACTCTCTCTATATATACATTTTTATTATACTCACTTTTTCTAAGTTTTTGCTTGAATCATGCAATAAGCAGATTGCTGTTTAAAGTCAATTGGTTGGGCTTTGAGAAACTTCAACTAAATTCCAGTATACATGCGTGTTTCAATATAATCCTTACTCCTTAAAATTTCAGTCATTAGATTTCTCGGTGTGATCTGAAATATATGTGTAAGAATACATGCAGTAGTCAGTTAGAGAAGAACCCTTCTCCGCTGACTCAGTACGTACTAATCTGAACAATTTTGTTTATTTTTCAGCATTTGCATTGATTCTGAGATTTTATCTCATTCGAACCCCACTTTAGGACACTTAGTGGTTCAGAGGTAAGTCTGAAGCCTGTAACGCTAAATATTGAAATACGATACTCATGAAAGGCAGAGTCTCTTTGTGCTTTAAACAAATAAAAAAATTTACTGCATTCAAAAAGTTCAAATCGACAAGGTTTTACCTACTTATCTAAGTCCAAAATTATTTTTTATACAGAAGCATAAAACTGAATAAAAGTTAACCACGGAAACAAACTTTATAGGTATTTTTGATTTAATGATAAGCATTTGAATAATATCAATTAATGCAGTTTATCCATATCACACCAGTATCAAAGTTGTGCTATTTACTTCATGATGTAATTATCCTTACTAATGAAGACTTAATTTCAGCTATAATCATTTTGACATACTAATGATTGATCCAGGTAATGGAAAGACAAATATAATTAAAGATGGTTTTAAAAGTTTTTTTTTTATCTAGGTGGCCCCCCCAGTGGCACAGTGGTATGGCTGCGGATTTACACACTAAAAACCGGGTTTCGATACCCGTGGTGGGCAGAGCACAGATAGCCCATTGTGTAGCTTTGTGCTTAATTCTAAATAAACAAATTTATCTAGGTGAGATTTTATTCATTTCAATAAGGTTCACAAGTTTTTAACTTTCAGTATAAAACATGACGATAGTGTTACTTTTCTACAAGAAATACCCAGTAAATTTTATTCAACTGAGACAAATTGACAGCTATAATTTTAATGACACTATTACATCTTATCAAGATAATTCAGTCTTTACAAAACATCACATATTTCTATTTCTTAAACACGGTTTTGACATTTTCACTTAATATTCACTAAAACTTTCTTGGGAATATTTCGTTTATATAACTTACTTCTTGTAAGTTATTTTCTAAGTTAAACTATCTGTATTTTGTGTTTTATGTACTGCCGTCCATAATTTTCAAGTGCTGATCAAAGGAAACGCAACCAGTCAGCAGCGTTCTGTTACACACAACCCACTCTTACTACGAATATTCAGCTTAAAGTGCGGTACATTTTGTTTTGATATTTCATGGACTTGTAACTAGCGCGTCACTTCCAGTTTGCCACAAGGCTCAGCTTGTTGAAGTTAATCCGTGAATCAAACTTTAATTATAACTAGTTTTAGAAGTAACATTTGCTGTCGTTGATGATTTTGTATTATGCCTTCATTAGAATGTTTTGTTACCATACATATATTATAGTAACGTATATTAAAGTTAATTATTATTGAAATTATAAAAAAGATGAGAGGAAGATATGATTTACAGTATTGACCGATAACTCTTTGGCCACTGTTGTCTGACCAAGTAGTGGGAAGCGACCGACATGGTTTCAAAGTGCGAGATACGTTTTTCCAGCAACAGGTCAGTAGCCAATAAACCCGAGTCGAAACACGCTAACCAAATATCTCGCTCAAATTAACGTTTCTCGAAAATATGTACGTGTGTGTATAAAAATGTGATATATACTCTACAAAAGTATTCAACGTTTTGATGTTAATTTATGGAAAGAATTCAGTTTATTTTAGGCAGTTATTAATGTATACCGAAGGACAATTTTATAAATATAGAATCATAAGTTTAAACAGCCATCCGTGTCCTTTGCTTTTAAGCTGAAAATAAAATTGTGACTTCATAACGTATTCGCTGCTATCACTGATATTACGTACCACTGGTAATGCGAACAGTTCACGTTCATACATCCTACCTAAAGAATGTTTGTTATTTGCTACCTGATCTATGCTAGTTTGATAGGGAACTATAAGGAATTACGACACATTTTCCCTAATTATTTGCCACTCCACCCCCCATTTTCCAGTATCATAGGTACCTCTATCTTCACCTGAACACTAGGCCAGTATCATAGGTACCACTATCTTTCTCTTCACCTGAGCACTAGGTTTAAGAATTGCAAGCACTGAGATTTAGAGGAGAAATATATATATATTTTTTTTTCAAATATCTGCAGCTATAAACACCATCCAAGCCTGCAGGAACTTGCTGTATACATAAAGGAGAAACTAAGCATGACATTATTCCTCGTTATTATTGGTGTGGGGGGGAGTTTATACCCTCAAGTTTATAAAGGTGAGTCAGCGCTCATTCCTACATTAAATCATTACCGACACTACGATCCTTTGTTTTATAAAAAATGATCTGTGACGTCAAAATTAGAACTATGGCGCCGAACCCTGAAGGGATATTTTATGAAATACGTAACCTGCGATAAAACGTGTGTAATTTCTATAACTTCCCCAATAGCACCCCACTTTTTTTATCGGATTTTCAAACTACATCGACCTGTCGAGCATTTTGACGGTGGAAAAGAAGTCACAAGCTTCTTTAGAGAAGCCAAGGATGTCACTCACCTTTAGCTGAAAATTAGTTTTTGCAGTTGAAAGAGATTGCTCAACGTCTCTGTCGTCTGTTATAATGATATGGCAATTATCAAACATTATTCGGCGCTAGCGAAGGCGACATGTAACGCGGTAAAAAGCAACATATGGAATTATGTAAAATTTGATCAAATATGCAGAATTTTTAAAATATGAACATACAAGTTGTCCTCAAATCCATTTCATCCAGATTATAGAGCTTTAGATACTTGCGTATTGCACAAATCAAAGTGCGTGAGTCAGGTTCAGTGCACTTTCTTACTCATGTTCGTCGTTTTGAAACTTTACAGTGGAACAGTTTCCTGAAGTTTTATTATTATTACTTTCACATAGAAAAATATAATAACTCGAC